>CM056193.1:87820497-89091997 GCA_029692085.1 Gymnothorax javanicus
TCCATAATTATTGGCACCCCTGGTTAAGATGTGTTAAAAGCCTTAAAATAAATTCAATTTTTATTGCAGAAGCATACTCTCACACTGAAAATTGTAGAAAAAAGTAACCTTCAACTCAAGTGAATTTTAAAGGGAAAAAAAAAAAATCCTGACTAAGAAATAATTATTTTTCATAAAATCACCTGTTCCACAATTATTGACACCCCTAACAATTCCTAAGAAATAAATGTAATTGAAGTATTTCTGTCATTTCTACAGTAGTTTACAAAGTTGATCAGAGTATCTAGGAACATTTAATTAGTAATTCATCATTTCCCGTTTCCCTGGGGTATAAATATGACGTGACACAGAGGCCATTTCTCTTATCCACTCTTCAACATGGGAAAGACAAAGGAACACACCATTCAAGTAAGGCAGATGTGTGTCGACCTTCACAAGTCAGGCAATGGCTACAAGAAAATAGCCACTCGCCTGCACCTGCCCATATCTACTGTCAGAGGAATCATTAAGAAGTTTAAAACAACTGGAACAGTGGTAAACAAGCCTGGACGAGGACGCAAGGTTATTTTGCCACCACGCACAGTGAGGAGGATGGTGAGAGAAATAAAAAGTTCTCCAAAGCTCACCGTTAATGAATTGCAACAAATGGTAGCATGTTGGGGTCAAAAAGTCTCCAAAACAACCATCAGGCGCTATCTACATGCCAACAAGCTGTTTGGGAGGCATGCACGGAAAAAACCTTTTCTCACTCACAATCATAAACGCAAACGTCTGGAGTTCGCTAAGCGGCACTGCAACTTCAACTGGGACCGTGTGCTTTGGTCAGATGAGACCAAGATAGAGCTTTTTGGCAACAAACACTCTAAGTGGGTCTGGCGGAACACAAAAGATGAGTATGCAGAAAAGCACCTCATGCCCACTGTGAAGTATGGGGGAGGATCGGTGATGCTGTGGGCCTGTTTCTCTTCCAGAGGCCCTGGGAACCTTGTTAGGGTGCATGGCATCATGAACGCTTTGAAATACCAGGACATTTTAAATCAAAATCTGGTGGCCTCTGCCCAAAAGCTGAAGATGGGTCGTCACTGGGTCTTTCAGCAAGATAATGACCCTAAACATGTGGCCAAATCTACACAGAAATGGTTCACCAGACATAGAACCAAGCTCCTCCCATGGCCATCTCAGTCCCCAGACCTCAACCCCTTTGAAAACCTGTGGAGTGAGCTGAAGAGGAGAGTGCAGAGGAGAGGACCCAGGTCGCTGGATGATTTAGAGAGATTGTGCAAAGAGGAATGGTCGAAGATCCCTCTCTCTGTATTCTCCCATCTTGTGAAACATTATAGGAGAAGATTAGGTGCTGTTTTGTTGGCAAAAGGGGGTTGTACAAAGTATTAACATCAGGGGTGCAAATAATTGTGGCACACATGATTTGATGTAAAAGAATTATTTCTTAATGTGGGATTTTTTTTCCCACTGAATAAATGCACTTGAATTAAAGGTTGGATTTTCCTCTTTTTTTCATTGTGGTCCTATATTATTTAGAAAAAAACTGAATTTATTAGAAGCTAAAGAACACATCTTAACCAGGGGTGCCAATAATTATGGAGGGCGCTGTATATTTCTAATGGGGTTATCGACATGAAATTTTCACCAGATGTCAGTAACATGACATTCCACCTTATTGCGCATAACTTAATTTATGGACTTATTTGATTTCTTTGAATGAGTGGATTACTTGGGTTGTTACAGACATCTGGTGAAAAATTCAAGTCAATAGCCCCATTAGAAATATATTTACTGAGAAAAATGTTGACGCATTCAATAGTTATTTTCCCTGCTGTATACTCGCAAGTTTATTACTGAGCACACACTCTTATCGACAAGTGACAGACTGAATTAATATTCGATCCAAAGCTTGATACCTCCTGGAACAGACCAGGTTAAGCGCCTTTGCAGAGGATAAAATGGCAGTACTTCACCCAAGAACTGAACTGACAGCCAAGCAGTTGCAATTCAAGCACTTGAAACATAGTGAAAGACTGTCACCCCAGAGAACATCCATGAGAAAGACAGGATAAATCAAGAACTTGATACTTGGTGGTCACCCCATGAAGGAACCAAGGTTTTGGTTGTAACAAGGAAACAAAACATATGGGTAATTCCGTGCCAAATCACCAGAAGGCTTCCAACTGACCATCTCAGATTTGCATCATAACTTTTTGTTTTGATGCCCTTGTTACTAATAATTACTGTGCAAAATTTTAGGCCAATATCGCCACTAGTTTTGGAGTTATTAAGCCAACAAAAAGTGGGCGTGGCCCCATATTTAGCATAAAAACGAGTACTACAATCAAACATCCATAGTTTGATGGCTAATAACTTTTGAACTGTTCACACTAAATGGTTCAAATTTTCACACATGATTCTTTGATATAATAAGGCTCTGTACAGAAGGAGAGCTTTGTATATGACATATTTGCAGATTTATGGCATGCCAAATATGGCTTACTGGAATGCCCGTTCATCCATGGTCACACTTTTGGCTCTCTATATCTCTAGATTTAACGACACCAGATGTCTGATTCTTCTTAATATCTGAGACATGTTATAGTACTATCAGGAAAACATGTCATATCTGTAACTAAAATTATACTTTCTCATATATAGGCCCCTAAAAATGGAAAAAAAAAAGCTTGTCGCGTCTGTATTTTGAATGCTTATAGCAAAAATCTGACAAGGTCTACCAGAAAACAAATTAGATCAGTGAAAAGAGCAAGGTCTAATTGATATATGTACCAAATATGAAGTTGGTGCTGCGAAGAAAACCATTTTATTCAAGCTGTTGAATATAGAAGGTTTTATGACATGCGAAAATGCCATTCACAAGGTCACATCACACATGCTACATCATTATTAATTCAATTCTCTTGACTATACATATATTTGGTATATTTGTAAATACGATAAATGATTTACAAATCTCAAAAAAGTCAATTACACAAATTTAATTCTATTTATGTAGACTTAGCACGTCTATTTGAAGCGTTTGAATAACTGGTCAATTTCTTTAGCCACACCAGACGGAACTACATATTGTCTACCAGTTGATGTGATTGGTGCATCTATGATCTTTATGATGTGTATCAGTGGAACCCAACAGATATCTTCTCTTCTGGGCCAACTGTAAGACTTGTCAGGACCATGAGGATGCATAAATTGTACTTGCACATCCTGTTCCTCCTCCGATATTGCACAAATATCACCAATCCACCATTGCTGGTCATAAAAACATGCAACATATTTTCCTGGGATCATGTCTGACAGGGTGTAGCCTTCTTTCACAGCATCATCAACAACCTGGGGATGAGTGCCACTCATGTCCATAATATAGCTTGGTCCACCAGACACTCTGCTGATCTGCAACTGGCTCTCTCAGATAGGAACAAATGAGTGGTTGTCCCTTGTTCCTGGTATTGTTGAGGACTTTGAAAGTCTCTTCCGAAGAACTTTTCCATTACTTGTTAGTTCCCCCTTTTCAATCCAAATGAAATTGCAATTGCAACTGCATTCTTTAGTTTTAGCCCTGCGTTTATGGGTAGCTGCTCCCCTGGTTCTTTAACCCTTTAAGGCCTAATGCAAAAATCCCAGCAGAGAATCATGCTGCCATGTTTACCATAGTAACCTGTATTTGGGCTGAAGCACAGCTTCTCAGCTTTCAGGAACAGCTGGAATTTTTTTCTATCGCGCAAAACTTACAGTAATTATGGTACTTTCAAAATTACGCGCATATCTGTGTCCAAAACGACACGTTCTTAAAATGCGCACATGCTGTCCCGGTTTAAATGGGTTAACTCGTGTTTATTTTGCTTTTAAAAGTTTATCAAAATCCTTAAAGCTTTTTTCCAGCCTGTGCGTTAGCTCCCGCCGGATAGCAGTATTCATCCGGTGGGAGCAAATCCATGACAATGTAACTTTGTGAATGGCATTTTCCCATGTCATAAAACCTTCTATATTCAACAGCTTGAATAAAATAGTTTTCTTCTCAGCACCCTTTTTGAAGGCTTAATATCTCCAAAACTAGTGGAGATATTGGCCTAAAATTTTGCACAGCAGTTATTAGTAACAAGGATATTAAAATAAAAAAAAATATGAACAAAATCTGAGATGGTCAGTCGGGAACTTTCTCTGAAATCTGGTGATTTGGCACGGAATTACCCATATGATTGTTCAATACATGAAAAGCCTGTGTCCACCGCTCTGCTGAAGCGGTCCTAGCATGCGCAGAATTTTATTTATTTTCAGGTCATACAATGTCATAAATATTTTGTAAAATGAGACCTAGGTTTTCCCCAAGTGACTTTGCCAATATCAGAACTTTGAGAATCTGTTGGTACAGATACCAATCCCAATCCAAATCCGGTACTATGCCCAACCTCTCAAGCTTCTATTTGGCACACAAATTTCTTCGAAGTGATAACTGCAAAAAAATACACAACCACCAGATCAGTCTTTGTGAAACAGCACATCACAGATGCCGGGGTTCGGTAACGTTTTTGTGGACTGCATTTTTGTTGGTTGATAGATTGTGTGTAAATTTTCAGTCGGAGCTTTTCCACGTTTCTCGCAACGAGAAAGCTACATCATGGGAACGACACATCTCGAGCCCACATAATCAATTTTTTCCATGTCATTGCATTTCCTGGGTTCCGACCATTTCAGAAAGAGTTCAGGATGCGACAATAATGCGTAACAGCACTAGAAATTAAACTCTGAATCATCTTGACTGGATGTACGCTTCATGTCTTTGCACACCCGAATGTTCCGTTAGCTACCCAAACATCACGGTAAGCCGAAAAGGTACTGATTTTATTTGGTATTCCGCTAAATGTCCCAAAAATCTGTAGAGCTGGGACATACACAAGTGCTGCAAAAATATCAAATATGATCATGCCTATTACAGCAAGTTAAGTTGCCAAATGAGGAACATCGTTTTCCGATTCCAGTGTTTTCTGCCAGTATTAGCCTGATACCAAAACTGAATATTGGATCGGTACATCCCCTGTCGCAGAGTCAAGAGACAATACAGCATCATGTTTTCATATGGCCCCTTTCTCACACTGACATACAAGCAGTTCATCTCATTCTTACTTTGCTGCCCCTGGTATAATCAGCAGCAGCTGAAATCCAACTCTACAGAGGGTTCTCGGCCTTGGATTTACCTTCCCGTAATACAACACAGCCCTAAGGAACATCACTAGAGATATCAGACGCTAAGAAGAAGAACTGGATAAAACTTAATGAACTAACATGTTAAAACAAGCCAGAAACATGTGTTTTCTATCTAAACGCAACACATAGGCTGATTTAAACATTGTTTGATAATGTTTGATAAAGGTGGCAATCAGCCAGTGCCTAAATGGTTTGCCCTTACACCCTAACAATCCTCAGCTCCAGAAAAGCACAAGAGGAATAAACAATTGATGCATCCCAAACACAAGTGTGCACACTCAATCCAGAATAATTAGGAGAGCAGAAACAACTTAAATCGGATGCTTGCAGAGGTTGGCAAAATGTTGGAAAGAAAGGCTAAGCACATGAACAATTGGCGTCACCAGTATGCTGAGAGTACGAGGGACAATGAGTACAGAAGTTCATACCAGTCATATGCACGACACTGGAGTCACACACTTTATACTTTATGTTACTCTTAAAAAGCCCATCAAGGAGCTGGGCCAACAAGCAGCACCTGCTCCAACATCTGTCCCGGCATGAGATCCATCTCTTAGTCACCCTCACACCCCTCTGCAGCCAAGACCAGGAGCTGCGAGAGGAATCCATGGAAACCAAAGGCAGTAATGCACAACAAGACCTGCAACGCCCGCCAACAAGCAGCGGAGGAGCCTTGGGCCGAATCACCTCCCCGATACCAGACGGCGTCGCTGGGGTTTTGTTTTGGCTTGGCATGCGAGTGAACTGGCTGCTGCCCGTTAAAAACAGCCCGAGAGACCTGCAGGCATGTGTGCGAATTGAGAAACATGTCGAGAACAAGCAAAAAGCCTGCTCACGTCACGTGGCAAAATGCGAACTCCTTACAGACAAAAGGAAAAGCAAAAAACACCACCACAACCAGGAATTTACCTTTTGAAGGCTTGTAGGATTCAGCTGGGTTTTATCGATGATTTTTATAGCAACCTGGGGGACAGACGGGCAAGAAAATCAATTCATTGGGTATTTGCACTGAGATCATGACACCCCAGAGCTATTATAATGCAGCACATAAAAGAAATCAGCATAATCAGTCATACAATATGTTTTGCAGTGAGCAACCCCGAAACAAATGGCACATGGTCCTTTTTCCTCGTACACAGCTTCTTCATTCTAGAGCAGCATATATAATTGTGAACAAGACAATAACAGCACAAGAATAAGCCATAAGGCCAGTTGCCTCCACGGTAATTAACTTGTACGCACTTTGTGAGGTAATCAAAAAAAAAAAAAAAAAAAATCAGTATAAATAAATCAAAGCGATCATGCAATACAAAGCAGTGGAAGGACATTCCAGAGAGCATTTGTGGGAAAGTGCAGGATCCTCACCTCTCTGCCCGTGAGAATGTGACGGGCCAGTTTGACCTTGGCGAAATTGCCCTTGCCGATGGTCCGGAGCAGCCGGTAGTTGCCGATGTGAGGCTGCTCGTCAGCAGCAGAGCCGATGGAGTTCCGACAGCGGGCTCCCGAACGGCTGGAGCGTGTAGTGATCTCTGTGCGTCCATCACCGTGCGATGTGTGCTTTCGGACACAGAAAAAAAAGACAGGGGGGCCAAGTCAAATCCTCTATTTTTATTTTCGTCAAGGCGCTATCAGCAGTGGACAGGGGGTCAGCATGGGCACCCCGACCAGTCTGCGGCTACACAGCCCCACAGGCGACAAACAGCGCTTCACTGCGCGTTCCAACACCTCTCCGTCAGAACTGACATGAACCTTTTCGAACTACACGGGCCAGCCTTCGCTCCCCATGCGCATCAATGAGCCTAAGCCACCCATCAACTTGTCGCTAGTTCACCGGTTTTCCTTCCTTGGACCACTTTTGGGAGGTACAGAGTACAGACCACTGCAGATCAGGAACACACCACAAGAGCTGCAGTTATAGAGATGCTCTGACCCAGTTGGCTGGCCATAACAATTTGGCCCTAGTCAAAAATTGCTCACGTGCCTATGCTTGCCCATTTTTTTCTGCTTTGAACACATCAACTTCGAGGACCAAATATTCACTTCCTGCTGAATGAATCCCATCCACTGACTGGAGCCACTGTAACAAGATAATTAATGTCATTCACTTCACTTGTCAGTTGTCATAATGTTACAGCTGATCAGTGTACTTTTCAATGATTGATACTCACTGATTACATCTGAACATACTAGAACTTAAATTTCTATAATGTCGATAATTGCTGGATAGCAAAGGCTAAATGAAAAGAAGGAATGTTACCTTTAAAAGGTCCCTGAGAATAAGCGCAGTTTTCTGTTTAAATAAGAATGACTAGATGAAATCGTACAAACGGACGCAAGTGATGGTCCAGGTAGGATGATATAACTAGAGCTAGAGCAAATTTTTTTGCCCGGAAACAAAAAACAAAAGGCGAATTGGAAAACTTGGTCCGACTGGAACCTTGATTACTTGAAATATCAACTGACACACAAAGTTCATTCTAATGCTGTGAAGATTTTGCACAATCGTAAGTATGGAACTTCTGCTTTCCATCTTAGCGAGATGAGGGAATCAAAGGAGAAACATGCCAAGAAAAACAAGTCCAGCCCTGAACAAATAAAAATACTATTGCCTGTGTGCTTCTGGCGATTTATGGCCATCAGTTCAAGACAGCCATGGCCATATGAAAAAATACATCAGCCCACCAGAGAGCTAGAGAACCAAAAATTGTGCATTCTAATTTTTTGAATCAAAAATTTCAGTTTGTACAGAGTGAAGTGAAGAATAAAGTACGAAACGTCCACAGTCACTTTAATTGTGGAAGAAAGTACAAATATCACGGTGCATAAGATGCTTGTGCTGTAGCTGTTTGACACTTGTAGCTCATTTCAAGCATTTATTGCTGACTGAGAACACAGTTTCAGTCTCATGAATGATGTTAAAAAGAAGGCTTAATTTCCATAAAATTTAAGAAACTCCTTTGAAATGAATACTACTCATGACCACTTATTCTTGTACCGGTTTACCTTGCTAAACAATTCTCACTGGCAAGGCAACCTCATTACTAATCTTACCACAAGGCAATGAAATAATGTTTATGTCCTCACGTTTATAATTTAGCGTGGCGTTTGAATCACAGCCGCATCACAATTAAATAAAACAGTGCAAAATAAGTGGTGCAGCCCCAGACAACTTTACTTCTCTTTTAAATGTTATTCCAAAGAAATTTATGAGAAAACGCCATCATATGCGGCAGAGCCATCTGAACAGAGGTTAGCTATGCAGGAACGCTGAGATGCCAAATCATGTCAGAGGATCTATTCTGACTGCATAAATGCGCACATCTATTCTATCTCTTCATGTAGAGTTCACGTAAACCGTTCGCTCCTAATCATCAATCAGAATGATTTTATGCTGAATGAAAACAATTTGAGCATGTAAACATAGCAAATATTTAGTATTAATGTATTTGACTTGGACAGCAATTTATCCTAGTGCTGACTAATTTCATTTTCATAATTGTTTAATCAGTACATCATTGTAGGCAAATAATGTAATTAAGCTATTTTTTGCAATATTTATTAAAGCTAAAAATAGATATTATTTATTATCCAAAAAAAATTAACTGACATGCTGTCAAAATCCATCAAGCTTTATTTAATACCAGTAGTTGACTGAAATTTAAAAATGTGTTTTAAGGTTTCTCTTAGGGTTTCTGTCCGTTTTTCAGGTACTTCTCTGACAGACGTCGTTCCCATACCTGCAGATGAGCCAGAGAGCCAGAACACTCTAAGCCAGGACCAGTTCAACAACACAATCACTAAAAAATGTGCTGTACCTATTGTAAAATACTTAAAACAAACACAATGTAGTCAGTTATCCAATACTTTAATCTTGTTTGCCTCACAGCATAATTGCCCGAGTCATATTCTTGCTTTTGCTTCTGCACAAAGGGGTTAATGGACTGCTGTTCATACAATACCCAAACTGAACAGTAGCTAAATGTTAGGAACAATTCTTCAATGCACGGATGAGATGAACAGCTGAGAAAATTATAGGGAATTAATTTATCTCTTTATGGGATTTCTCCTTCACTGAATAACAGGCCAGCATATGGACAGGATATCGATTCTCAGCCCCATTTATAAAGTCCACTACTTTCCTGGCATCTGATCCATCATTTAAGTCTCTTTGTTGACCCGAAGCCTTTTCTGTTACTCACTGTATGGAGGGTGCACTTGCAGACTGGGGCCTTAGAAATTGGAAATCATGAAGGCCTCTTGAATAGAAATGGCCGACATGGCCGAAACATCGAGAATGATCAGTAAAATTCAGCATGTTGAGCCTCCAGATACTTAAAACCTTCTTGTAACGTGAATATCGTAATGCAAGTAACAGGACTTTTTGTTTCAAGGACCCGTTGCAGAAAATTACTGTTGAATGAAGTTGAAATCCTGGCTGTGTTAGAATGATCAGTGATAAAGGTTCAAACATATATAATCCAATTTATTCTGTAATGCATCATTGATCAAGAAGATTGGAACAAACTTCAGTGAAAAAAAGCCATGTTACTTTTGAGTAACATGAGTAACGCCTGAAAAATCCAGTCTGCCAGCACAACCATTAAGGGGTTCATTCGAGGTTTTCTCTAGTAAAGTTGATTATGGTCAGAGGCTGCCACAATGTAGAAGTTTTGAAGTTCTTTCCATTGAACAAGTATTGAAACAATTTTATACTACATCCTAATGCAGTAAATGTAACGTGAGTAACGCTGAAATTGCCCGTGTGATCGCCAATCCCAAAGACGTCACAGTCTTACAAAAAATCATGCAAATTCAGTGCATATCACAACATGGGCCCAGTTCTTTGGTAAATGTTAGTCAGTAATCACCGTTCAATGCCGCATCCACAGATTCAAGTTAAAACTTGACTATGCTAAGTTGAAGCCATATTCAACACTGTCCAAAAGAGCCGTGAACTTCTCTTAGCTCCATGACATCTGAGATTGACATTAACATTGCAGAAACGCGTTTTATGGTCCACTAATTCAAATGGTTTTTGGAAGAGACAGCCACTGTGCTCTCTGGCAAGGACAGTCCAAGCTGTTCTTGGCTTCAGGTCCAAAAGCCAGCATCTGTCATGGTATGGGGTGTGTTGGTCCACATGGTGTGGGTGACTTTCACATTTGCGAGGGCACAATTAACGCAGAAAGAATGTGCAAATATTGGAGCAACATATGCAGTCATCTACAGGTTGTACTGTTGCTCAATTTGAGTGTTAATCTCCGTAATTCTGACGACTGGTGAGCTGACTATTGAGTGTCTGCATTCAGAAACTAGACCATGCTGATGCCTGTACTAGTCTAAGGGGCTCAAGATGAGAATTTTAGTTTGGGTGGAAATTTGCTCAAAAAGGGGGCAAATTAAGATGTTAATACGACCTACTCTCCATCAAAGTCTTAATTTAACTAATCGGACATTTTATATAGACTAGATGATCCTGAACGACAGAAAAACTGTACCCGAGGAAAAGTACTTGTAACTCCGTCACCGTTTCCACAAGGGCTTGCCCCGACATGCTGAAGACATTTCCTATCATTGAAACAAGCCGTTCAAAACCAATTGAAGACCCAAACCTCATAGAGAGCAGATAGAATTCAACAAATCCGTACAAAACCAGCAAATCATTCGGTTTAAGGAAGTGGAACACAACTGGTTCCCTTAATAGCGCTTCTATTCAACTCAAGTTAATATGAAATCATTTTATTTTACAACAAAGCTCACAAGTTGAGACGAGGGATATTCCAATAGAAAATAGAACCTCATGAAATTATGGTAAAAAAACAGGTCAAATATAAGACAATGTCGGTGATATCAAGTTCAACACAGCAACACCGTGCACAACAAGGGCATGACAGCACTGCTTGTTTTCGAAAGACAAATTTACATCCCTTTTTAATACAAATTCCCACATGCCATAATTTCCACATAAATGAAAAATATTATATTCACTTACAATCGTGACTCGGTGCCTCTTCACCGAGTGGGAAGTTTTCATTTTTGTATTGGCGATTTGAATGGCATCGAACCAAACTGCCCCCTTAGTTTTGTGACGGTGGTTCATTGATCCTATCTTGCACACCGAAGCTCGAAACGGTATGAAAACATTCTAGCACATGTTATTTAGCCTTCCTGATTGCGAGTGGGCGCTACCCTATGAACTGCATATTAATCTTCTGGGAGTTCCGTGGCCTTCTTCCATGTCTTATTAAAAAGACAGGGATTGGCACTTTCATACCGATACTTTGACGACGACGACGCAGGCACACGAAAAAAATGAATCATCTCCAACAGGTAAGTTTGCTCGTCTATAGTTGAGAAGAGTAAAATGTAGCCTAGGAAGGGGAAAAAAATCAATAAGCAGGATATTCAAGAAGTGTATTGCAGGTTCCAGTACACACTTTCCACTCCAACTACTATCAACCATTTCGTTCTGCAGAGAGCTTAACCCTTTCAATCCCCAAAAGTTTACCCCATCCCGTTGGACGGAGTCAAGGGGAAATCTGCAATTTGCCCCAGGCTACCACAAACACCTCGGTAATTTCAGTATTGTCTTGACTTGAAAACGATGCTGAGGCAATAAGAATGCTTCAAGAGTCGATGCATTATTTCATGTTGACATCAGCGCAATTCTATTAATTTGCGTTCTGTTCATTTGATTTTATCAGTCTTATTATCCAAACACCTGGATATAAGACTGACCGATTGAAATAGACTGCATGCGTGTATATAACGTCAGGTCGCTAGCAAGGATCAATGACGCTACAAATGCCTGCCAAACCAGCTAAATAAAAGAGGCCTGAAAACGGGAACCCTCTAAACGTCTTCCAATACATGTGTTAAACGGTCCAGCGTGTATGTGAAAATTAACGTTACTGTAGATAGCTAGCCATCTTTCAAGACGGTATGGGAGGAAATGTCACAGTTCTTGAAACCGCGATCGAGGTTTGAGCAATACTGCGCCATATCTTCAATAGAAATCTCACAGCCAAAATGAAATACTTAGCAGAATCATTTTGACTAGCAAGCCAACTTACACGGATCGAGAAAGTTATCTGCTTTCTAATTTTCAATGCTGGTAGCTGTAACACTAAGTAATAAGCGTTAACGGAAAAGTTGGTCAACACAGCAAAATGAAATCAGTTTACACGTCAAACCTCTTCATCATATGGAAATTTAACATTTCAAATATTAACCACTTACATTTTCTGTATCTCGTTCATTCACAGTAGGCAGGGGTGTCCTTGTTGACATATTTTTCATAAGGGTGTAACGTTAGTTTTGTCCGAGTGCTTCTGATATCTTGTTGGTATTGCAGCACCTTGGTCAGAGAGGTGAATGGCAGACTCTGATCTGCTTACTTCTGGTGAAGATCATCGATTCGATGAGAGGGGAGAAAATCGACGACCGTCTAAAGCCAACTTCCAACAAACTGAGAACACCGGACACTGACTAACGTAAATCGAGCAAGATATAGCACTAGCTAGTTAGCTAGCTAGGGTACCCAACAGAGTTGCAAGCAGGTTGAATTAGGTTTTTTGCGGAATACCATCAAAAATAAAATTAAATATTTTTCTCAAGCATCGTTCACCACCAAAAAGGAATAATCCTCAGAGTGATCTCAATTGGGCTTCGGAATCCCGCTGGCCTTTAGCAGGGAAAAGTGAACTGTACTCACAAACACAAGCTAAACAGGCCCTCATCAACTGCTCTCCATCCAGACAAGGGAAGGGGAAGGGATTCAAGTTAAACCGGTCTTGTTTGCTGTTGCCAGTCCGCTGCCTGTAAGCGCCCTTTCAATTTACGGCTTCCGACGCGCAATGTCCTGGTTTTCAAGAATGATGGTTCCCGGAGACATCCACGGCCGAATCGATTCCTTCCATAGCTAAAGTAAATCCAGTAAATGTAGTCCTGATAGCTGAATCCAAGATGGCTGCCCGCTAGGCAGAACAGTACCAAGCCAAGCCCTCAGGTCGGCTAGAGGAAGTGAGGAAAGAGGTGGCTTACAGAGCTCATTGGCGCTGCTGTTGAAGCAGCACTGTTTGTTGTTGCTAGGGTGATTACTGATGGGAGGAAATACCTGCACATAACCCCAAAAGAAAGATAAAGGCTGCGTCCAAAGTCTCTTAAATTACATCCTCGTTCACCTCATTTGCGTCCTATCCTTGCGTCTTAGTCTCTCCCACCGAGGATGCATGGAGGAAACAGGACAGAGGACAGACGAAACGAGGACATTTGTTTTATGCGATATGAGATGTCCTTTCCTCAGTTGCGTTGCATGAAGTGACGATCGTTTGTGATGACGGCCTCGACTGGATCTGTTGGAATATGATCCGCGGGAATTGGGACGCATTTAAACCGTGAATTCATTGCAAAATTGAGCGAAATATAGTTTAACTTCCGCATGCAATATACCACTAAAACGTCATAGGGAAGCCTAAATTTTCACTGTGGCTGTTTTTAAAATTGTGAATAAAATATTCTCATAAAATATTGAAGTTCTCCAGTTATTAACTCCCCCTAAAACGGCAATAAGTATTGAACACATAAAGAAAGGGAGCAGCAGGCATGGAAAGCCAAGAAACCAGCTGAAATCTGTCAGTATTTAGAAAGCAATCCTGCCCCCCATCAGTGCAAATTAATATCACATGGTTTAGTCCTAATTGATGGCCTATAAAAAGGGAAACTCATTACCAAGGTGTCACACAAGAAGCATCTCATGATGGGAAAAAAGCAAATAGCTCTCTCAAGACCTTCGCAACCTTATTGTTGCAATACTACGGAGCCCGGGAAGTGCAATGGCAGGAAAAAAATATAACAAAAATAGAATAAATGCACGCACATCCAAAATCAGATGTCACAGGTGCAGGACCCAAAAAAAAAAAAAACACAGAAGAAAAAGAATAAAAGTCCGCACACTGTTTAAGTTGCTCCCAGAAGACTTTATTCCTTGCACAACATTTCGGCCGACGTGGCCTTCGTCAGGTGAGTTCCACACATGTGATAGGGGTGGGGGTTTATATACTCTTAAGACGGACCAAACCAAAGTGCAATGAGTCCGAATATACAGAAATTATCACATCAACCCCATATTACCTATGACAGTGGTTCTCAATGTCGGTCCTGGGGACCCCATGTGTGTGCTGGCTTTTGTTCCTACCACAATTGCAATTGGAGAACTTTAACAAGCTGTGACTGTCTTAATTAGGTGCTTTTCATGTTCAGAGTTGTTAATATATCTCTTTAGTCAAATGTTACATAGGAACATCCATACATGCAATGAAGAATAAAACACCCTTGAAGATAGTGTGTTTATTGCAATACTGCAAGTAATGTCAAGTAACATAACATGTCAAACAGATCAAATTATACACTGAGGAAATCAATAAACCCCAGATTAGGCTGCTGGACACAACTGTTTCAAGTTCTTTCAAAAAGCTTCAGGTGAACTTAATCAGATCAACATAACACAAAACTGGTTTGTTTGTGGACTACATTTGTCATGATGAGCCAAGTAGTTTTCACTAATTAGGAGCCAACTACATCATTAATTTGATTGGTCACATTGTTTTCTCTCATTTTATGCTGTCATTTCTGATATGCTGCAATGTGCGAATGGTATTTTTGAAATTCTTGATGGCAAATAGATATTTCTGTTAAGTTGTGGGTTAAGAGGGCAACTAACTGCTCTAAACATTAAATGCACATAATTAAGACAAATTAGCAGCTTGTTAAAATCCTACGATTGCAACTGTGGTTGGAACAAAAGCCAGCACACACATGGGGTCCCCAGGACTGACGTTGAGAACCACTGACCTATGATACCAAAACAACACTACATACATACAAAAAGAAGTGAAGGCATATCAACAATGCATATAGTAGGCTACTCCCACAACAATCAGCACATTTAATATCATATGCAATTCAAGTTGCATCCAAATGATATAGCCGAGTATCTCAAGGTATATTTTAAACCCATAGGTCAAGCATAGGTACAGTTTAAAACTCCCAATTTTTACACATGCAAAGAAAACACAAATACATCAAAATCAGTCAGAAAGTAATACATTCCGTGCAAAAACTAAAACTGACAAAAGTAGCTACAATTCATAAAAAAGGTTAAAGGGGACCTATGATGCTGATCCTTCTTTTAATACATATTAGTAATGTTATAATGTTAGTTGTCCGTACTCAACCACTGAAAAGTTTCTAAACATAAGATACAGTGGTTTTGCCGTAATTCAAGAACGTGATTTAAGTGAACGTGATTTCCTCTGAACAGCTCCTCCCGAGATCTTCGCGAGATCTGGGCAAAACCTGACGTCAGGTTGTGCCGTCCAATTAGTACAGACCTAGCCAGACCCAATCACGGCGCTGGACCTACCCACACCGGACACTATTATAGCAGGCACTAACAACGGCAGATCATACTATGCCTTAGTAGCGTCGACACTTTTGGAAATACAAAAGAAGAACCAAATATCATTTGAGGTGCAGTTTTGTCAGTATCTCTCCCAAAGCTGCTTGTCCGTTTACTTTTGGACGCAAAGAAAAACACTTATTTCTCTTCCAAAAGAGGATGCCACCAGAAATCAATGGGTAGCTTTTTTGTTTGCTGGCAGCAAACAGCCACAGCCAAAGGGAACGTTAGCTGATTGTGCTCAGCATTTCACCAAAGACAGCTTTATCAATAAAGGATAATTCGACACAGGATAAGCGTTTCAGCTGCTTCTCAAACCTGAAGCAGCTGCATCGATCTAACGCTCGGAGCCACAAGCTGTAAGTAACGATATAACAGCAAATATTGTAAGTGAAGCTAACGTGTTACAGGCGGCTAGCAGGACTGCTAGCGATAGTTAGCACTAACAACTGGCCTCAAACACAGGCTTTGTAAAATATCTGAAGATAAAGCCTGTATTGGTCGCGACTGTCCGTGACTCACAGACACAGAAGCTGTAAGTTGCTTTTACTGCATAAGCCAACCTGACGTGATAGCCAGTTGATTGTGGCTGTAGCACACCGGCTAACGTAGCCATGTCACTGTTGATAATGTTTGTGTCCTAAATATGCAAGAGTGATATCGGGAAATTCTACAGAAGGTGTGTGATCATAAACCTCATTTGAAGCTAACTTTTAATACTTGTTTGTAATTTGGATGCTTGGTACAACTGTTCACAGTAACAGAACTTGCCGTCTGTAAAACCTGTATTGCAAGGGTTTGTCTCTGGTTGTTATGACCGCTCGGTTACCAGCTACTGCATGTTAGTTTGCGTGCCGTGCTAATTAATAATGCTCCTGGTTAATGTAGATGCCGTAATTCTGATCGGTATGCTTGTGTTACTTCGGTAAGCATCAATATGGCAGTTTCATCATAACGTTGCTCGATTGTAGCCACTACAGTTAGTGATCGCTTCACTTATCCATGACCGGGATCAGCCGGATACTTCACAAATGTCTGAGCAAGCTCTCTGGTGCTACCGTGAAAACAATGCGAAACGCAGAAGCTCTACCGGTTTACAAATGATTTCTCTGCACTACCGTGACATAATTTCATCCCCCTTTAGAAATTGCTGTGGCTAATAAAAAGCCGAAAAAGGCGGAGATCAAATAGGTAATTCTTTCCTGTAGAAGTGATCGATTCGCTGGCTCCACATAAGCAACTTGTCCACGCTAACGGAACTTACGGTCTGCAAAACCTGAATTATGTTCATAACATAACCGAGCTCTCTCTAGCTGTCGCGTACCATCCATAAAGCTGCTTTCACATCGGACACGAAACGAATTATTCGCGGGACAGATTAGCCTACATTCAAAGTCAATGCAAAGACGCGAATACACGCGTTAAGGGCGCGTTAAGCAGCTTTCACACCGGACACAAAACGAATTTTTCACGCGACAGATTACATTCAAAGTCATGACCGCTTATCAGCTACTGCATGTTAGTTCGCCTGCTCTGCTAATTAAAAATGCTCCTGGTTAACTTATATGCAATAATTCTGATCGGTATGCTTGTGTTACTTCGGTAAGCATCAATGTGACAGTTTCA
This sequence comes from Gymnothorax javanicus, assembly GCA_029692085.1. Classification (NCBI taxonomy): domain Eukaryota; kingdom Metazoa; phylum Chordata; class Actinopteri; order Anguilliformes; family Muraenidae; genus Gymnothorax; species Gymnothorax javanicus. The sequence goes on from CM056193.1 coordinate 87,837,809, forward strand.
TCATAACGTTGCCTGATTGTAGCCACTACAGTTGAAGCTAACCGGAGAGGTGCTGTATGTGTCTGCCGAGTTGGGCTGCAGTTCGACCAGACGTAGGTTTTGCAGAGTTTGGGGTGCGTTTTTGGGTGCTTGTGGAACGATCGCTTTACTTATCCATGACCGAGGTCAGCCTGATACATCTCCAATGTCTGGGCAAGCTCTCTGATGCTACCGGTGAAAGCAATAAGGAAGCGCACAGGCTATAACGTGTCCGGTGTGTAACAAACGATTTCTCTGCATTGCCATCGATTGAATATTAAATTCTTTTCTGTAAAACTGATCGATTCGCTAGCTCCACATAAGCAACGGTTCACGCAAACGGAAAGAACTACCGGTCTGGAAAACCTGTATTATGTTCATGACATTACCGGAGCTCTATCTCGCTCTCGGCACTATCCATAACTCGCCCATTTTCCGCGAGGAAAAGCTAGTCATTCCGAAGCAATAAGTAAACCATTACCACGGGCAATTTCCGAAAAGGCCGTTTAGCCTGGAGCTTTCGCCCCTCCGTCATATACCAGCGCAGGAGCTGTTCGACGCTAACAACACACCACAGCTACGCACACGAACCAGCAGGTCCTAATACACACCGAAGCAGTCCATAAGCTGTTGGTCCACTTTTAGCTGCTCCTCACTGTCCATGTTTCCCTCTAAACTCAGACCCACCGGATTTCTACGGTCTCCGGTCTACACTTGGGCATGTCGACCCGTTCTACAAATGTGTCTAAATAAGGTGGATTCTAGCTTGCCCTGCATCCTAGCTAGAGTAAAAGAACCGCTGTACTCACCACTGTCGCCGTAGCAAACTGAAGCCGATAGCAAATTCGTGCTTGAGCTGCCAGACTTTTGCAGTGCGTCCTCCACTTTCGGCGCTGCGTTTTTTAGAACAAGTTAATTTCATTAGATCTATACACATGTACTGCGTTTGATTGTGGAATTTGCCCGCCGTTTCCTTATCAGATGGCAGCCGTGTCTCAAGTTTCACTCTGGGGAGAGGGACACACCGCGTTCTGCTGCCTCGTCCCGCCCAACTCCGCGCTCCACAGAGCTGGCCAGTCAGAAGAAAGTGGGCACACGGGGAGTGGGGGCTATAGCGGAAGAGCCACCCCAGTGAGGCGTTTCAGGCAGAGACCACTATGGACTACAAATGGGGTTTTTTGAGGATGCAGTATGAGCGAAATAAGAACCCTTTTTTTACTTTGCGCGATCAGGAGTACTCTAGGGGAGTCAAAGACCAAAATATAAACTTGGAAAAATGGCATAATAGGTAACCTTTAAGTCAAACTCTTCATTGAGACCAAAAGGAGCCATTGTATTGAGGGTGTAAATGTAAAAAGTTTCGCGCTGTAGAAGTATCCTATCATGATCCCCACCACGGGGGGTTTAACCTTCTCGATACCCACATAGCGTAGAGTGCTAATGTTATGTCCCGCTTGTTTAAAATGTGCAGCTACGGGATTGCCCTCATCTCCTCTACGGATGTTATTCCTGTCTTCGCAAATGCGAGTTTTAAGTTGCCTGCTTGTCTTACCCACGTAGGCCAAGCCACAAAGGCATTTAATCAGATAAATTACATACGTGCTACTGCACGTAATAACACCACAAATTCTACAAGACTTTCCGCTATGAGGATGTGTGTATGTTTTGCTTTTGATGGTGTATCCACATTGCGCACAGTTTCCACATTTGTAATTGCCCTCAGGCAGGTCGTTCAGGAAGATATCCCGCTTTTCTGGGATATAGGACTTCACGAGCCTGTCTTTTAAATTGGGAGGGCGCTTAAAAATGATGGACGGCGGCTCCCTAAATACCCGCTTCAGTTTAGGGTCCGTTTCAATTATGTGCCAGTGTTTGCGAATGACTTTGGAGAGTTCAAAGCCAACCGGCGAATATTTCTTAAAACAGAAGAGAGTCTTGTCTTTGTTTGCCTTGGTTCGGGGCTTAAGGCACTCATCCTGTGTAATAGCACAGAAACGATTAGCAGCCACATCAACCCATTCACTCTTATAACCTCTCTCTAAAAATCATTTGCTCAGGTCTGTGGCTTGACTCTGATACAGGGAGTCGGAGCTACAGATTCTCTGGGCACGGTGGCTAATGGGCAGACTTCTCTTAAGGTGGGTAGGATGGAAGCTATCGCCGCGCAACAGTGTGTCCCTGTCTGTAGGTTTGCGAAATAGGTCGGTAGAAATAGAGTTTCCATGCTTAATTACCTTTACGTCATAAAAGCTAATGCTGGTGTCACTGCATTCAAGAGTAAAATTCAGGTGTGGGTTGGCCGAGTTCAGATATTAATGGAACGCCCCAAGGGATTCCTCGTCACCTGTCCAGATGATCAACAAATCATCAATGTATCTCAGATACAGCAAAATATAGGAGTGGAAAGCATTAATATCGGGGTCCAGCACATGTCTTTGTTCAAAGTGACCCATGTACAAATTTGCGTAATTAGGTGCCATAGTACTGCCCATGGCTGTGCCCTTCGTCTGCACGTAATATGTATTTTTAAAAAGGAAATAGTTAGAAGTTAATACCGTCTCGATCAGATCAGAGATACACCTCGTACTGGGTTTGTCAGTGAGTGGTCTCAAATTTAAAAAATGGTTACCTGCCTCAATACCGCCATCATGAGGGATATTGGTGTGGAGGCTGGAAAAATCTAATGTCACTAAAATAAAATCAACAGGCAACTGAATAGCCTTGAGATTATTTATAAAATTAATGGAATCCCTGATGTAAGAAGGGAGATTAGTAACCCAAGGTTTAAGGCAATGATCAACAACATGCCAGATGACAAAGACCCGATACCACTAATGATGGGTCGCTCCGGAAGTGGTGTAGTCTGCGATTTACGGACCTTCGGAAGAGTATAAATGACTGGAGTCACAGGGAAATCATTTTTCATGAATTCAAATTCATTTTTGGTCAGGTCACCTTGATCCATCCAAAATTTCAATTTATTATGCACAGAGAGCTTAAATTGGTTGGTAGGATCAGAGCGAAGTTTGCTATAGAAAGTTTGATCACTCAGCTGTCTGTTGATTTCACTTTCATAGTCAACCAGGTTTTGGAGAACAATTGCCCCAAACTTGTCAGCCGGACGAACAACAACAGTGGCATCTTTACCCACTCAGATAGAGCTTCCCTCTCGGCTTTCGCCATATTATTGTACACTTTATACTCCCTCTTATTTTTTAAAATACCTTGTACATCGTTATCAACCAAAGTAAGTATCATGCGAGGCATTTCTATTTTTGGGAGGAATAAAAGTAGATTTTCTCTCAAAAGGCATACTCACTGGGCCGTGGAATAGAGGGGTGGGGTCAGGGTTGACGGTGATGTTCCCATTCCCTGTGTCAGGTCCCATATAACTACTAAGGGGCTCAGTAGCCCCCGAATGAAAAAAATCCTTCAATCTCAGAGTCCGGAAGAACTTCTGAAAGTCGATGGTGGTACTAAAATAGTTGGTCGATGTGGTGGGGATGAACGACAGGCCCTTTCCTTGAGCCGTCATACACAGTTCAGTCAGTGGTTTGCTGGAAAAGTTCACGACCGCATTGTGCTCCTCGTTGCTTTGAACCGGCCTCTTAAACTGTAGCTCCGACTCCCTGTATCAGAGTCAAGCCACAGACCTGAGCAAACGATTTTTAGAGAGGGGTTATAAAGAGTAAATGGGTTGATGTGGCTGCTAATCGCTTCTGTGCTATTACACAGGATGAGTGCCTTAAGCCCCGAACCAAGGCAAACAAAGACCAGACTCTCTTCTGTTTTACGAAATATTCGCTGGTTGGCTTTGAACTCTCCAAAGTCATTCGCAAACACTGGCACATAATTGAAACGGACCCTAAACTGAAGCAGGTAGGCTATTTAGAGAGCCGCCGTCCATCGTTTTTAAGCGCCCTCCTAATTTAAAAGACAGGCTAGTGAAGTCCTATATCCCAGAAAAGCGGGATACCTTCCTGAACGACCTGCCTGAGGGCAATTACAAATGTGGAAACTGTGCACAATGTGGATACACCATCAAAAGCAAAAAATACACACATCCTCATAGCGGAAAGTCTTGTAGAATTCGTGGTGTTATTACGTGCAGTAGCACGCATGTAATTTATCTGATTAAATGCCCTTGTGCCTATGTGGGTAAGACGAGCAGGCAACTTAAAACTCGCATTTGCGAACACAGGAGGAACGTCCGTAGCGGAGATGAGCGCAATCCCGTAGCTGCACATTTTAAACAAGCGGGACACAACATTAGCACTCTACGGTACCCCCCCCCCCCCGTGGTGGCGATCATGATAGGATACTTCTACAGCGCGAAACCTATTACATTTACACCCTCAATACAATGGCTCCTTTTGGTCTCAATGAAGAGTTCGACTTAAAACCTTTTTTTTATGAATTGTAGCTACTATTATCAGTTTTAGTTTTTGCACGGAATGTGTTTCTTTCTGACTGATTTTGATGTATTTGTGTTTTCTTTGCACGTGTATAAATTGGGAGTTTTAAACTGTACCTATGCTTGACCTATGGGTTTAAAATATACCTTGAGATACTAGGCTATATCATTTGGATGCAACTTGAATTGCATACAATATTAAATGTGCTGATCGTTGTGGAGAGTAGCCTACTATATGCATTGTTGATATGCCTTCACATCTTTTTGTATGTATGTAGTGTTGTTTTGGTATCATAGGTAATATGGGGTCGATGTGATCATTTCTGTATATTGGGACTCATTGCACTTTGGTTTGGTCCATCTACCGTCTTAAGAGTAAATAAACCCCCACCCCCACCCCTATCACATGTGTGGAACTCACCTGACGAAGGCCACGTCGGCCGAAACGTTGTGCAAGGAAGAAAGTCTTCTGGGAGCAACTTAAACGGGACTTATTATGCTGATCCTTCTTTTAATACATATAAGAAATGTCATAATGTTAGATGTCCATTCTCAACCTCTGAAAAGTTTCTAAAAATAAGATACAGGGGTTTTGCCGTAATCCAAGAACGTAATTTCATGAACATGATTTCCTCTCTGAACAGCTCCTCCCGAGATCTTCACGGGATCTGGGCAAAACCTGACGTCAGGTTGTGCCGTCCAATTAATACAGTCCTAGCCAGAGCCAATCACGGCGCTGAACCTGCCCACACAGGAAACTATTCTAGCAGGCACAAACAACCATGGATCATACTATGCCTTAGTAGCATCTACACTTCCAGAAATACAAAAGAAGAACTGCAGATCATTTGAGGTGCAGTTTTGTCAGTAACTCTCCCAAAGCTGCTCGTCCGTTTACCTTTGGACGCAAAGAAAAGCACCAATTTCTCTTCTAAAAGATGATGCCACCAGAAATCAGTGGCTAGCTTTTTTTTGTTTGCTGGCAGCAAACAGCCACGGCCAAAGGGAACGTTAGCGGTTTGTGCTCAGCATTTCAGCAAAGACAGCTTTGTCAATAAAAGATAATTTGACACAGGATATGCGTTTCAGCTGCTTCTCCAACCTGAAGCAGTTGCATCGATCAAGCACTCGGAGCCACAAGCTGCAAGTAACCATATAACAGCAAATAATGTAAGTGAAGCTAACGTGTTACGGGTGGCTAGCAGGACTGCTAACGATAGTTAGCACTAACAACTGGCCTCAAACGCAGGCTTTGTAAAATATCTGAAGATAAAGCCTGGATCGGTCGTGACTGTCTGTGACTCACAGATGCAGAAGCTGTAAATTGCTTTACGGCATAAGCCAACCTGACGTGATAGCCAGTTGATTGTGGCTGTAGCACAGCGGCTAACGTAGCCAAGTTACTGTGGCTAATGTTTGTGTCCTAAATATGCAAGAGTAATATCAGGGGAAATTCAACAGAAGGTGTGTGAACATAAACCTCATTTGAAGCTAACTTTTTACACTTGTTTGTAATTTGGATGCTTGGTACAACTGTCCACGGTAACGAAACTTGCTGTCTGTAAAACCTGTATTGCAAGGGTTTGTCTCTGTGGTTGTTATGACCGCTCGGTTACCAGCTATTGCATGTTAGTTTGCCTGCCGCCGTGCTAATTAAAAATGCTCCTGGTTAACTTATATGCAGTAATTCTGATCGGTATGCTTGTGTTACTTCGGTAAGCATCAATGTGGCAGTTTCATCATAACATTGCCCGATTGTAGCCACTACAGTTGAAGCTAACCGGACAGGTGCTGTATATGTGTGCAAGGTTGGGCTGAAAAGGCTGCAGTTAGACCAGACGTAGGTTTGCTGCTTGTGATCGCTTCACTTATTCATGACCGAGGTCAGCTGGAGACTTCGTCAATATCTGGGCTAGCTCTCTGATACCACCGCGATGAAAGCAATGCGAAACGCACAAGCTCTAATGTGTCTGGTATAACAAACGATTTCTCTTAACATAATTGCATCCACCTTTAGAAATTATTCTGGCTAATAAAAACCCGAAAAAGGCAAAGATTGAATAGGAAATTCTTTCCTGTAGAAGTGATTGATTCGCTAGCTCCACATAAGCAACTGTTCACGCTAGCGGAACTTCCGGTCTGTAAAAACTGTATTATGTTCATAACAAAACCGAGCTCTCGATAGCTGTCGCGCACTATCCATAAAGCTGCTTTCACATCGGACGCGAAACAAATTTTTCGCGCGACAGATTACATTCAAAGTCAATGCAAAGACACACACGCATTATGGGCGCATTAAGCCGCTTTCACACCGGATGCGAAACAAATTTTTCGCGCGACAGATTACATTCAAAGTCAATGCTAAGACGTGAATACACCCATTATGGGCGCGTCAAGCAGCCTTCACACCACACGCGAAACTAATTTTGCGCACGACAGATTACATTCAAAGTCAATGCAAAGACGTGAATACACGCGTTATGGGCGCGTCAAGCAGCTTTCACACCAGACGCGAAACTAATTTTTCTTGCCACAGATTACATTTAAAGTCAATGCAAAGACAATGTATTGACTTTGAATGTAATCTGTCGCGCGAAAAATTCGATTCTCGTCCGGTGTGAAAGCGGCTTATCGTGCCAATTTCCCGCGAGCAAACGCTGATCATTCCAATGCAATAAGTAAACCATTACCATGGGCAATTTCCGAAAAGGCTGTTTAGCCTGGAGCTTTTGCCCCTACGTCATATACCAGCGCAGAAGCTGTTCGTTACTCCACGCTAACCACACCACGGTTATGCACACGAACCAGCAGGTCCTTATAATACACACCGAAGCAGTCGATAAGTTGCTGGTCCACTTTTTACTTTCCTCAATGTCCATGTTTCCCTCTAAACTCAGACCCACTGGATTTCTATGGTCTCTGGTCTACACTTGGGTATGTCAACCTGTTCTACAAATGTGTCTGTATGGGGTGGATTCTAGCTTTCCCTCAATCCTAGCTATAGAGTAGAAACACCATAGTAGCTGGTAGATAGCAAATTAGAGCTTGAGCTGCCAGACTTTCAAACTGCGTCCTCCACTTTCGCCGTTGCGTTTATTAGAACAAGTTCATTTCATTAGATCTATACACATGTACTGCGTTTGATTGTGGAATTTGTTTGTCGATTCCTTATCAGATGGCAGACGCGTCTCCGTTTCACTCTGGGGAGGCGGACCCGGAAAACTGCGTTCTGCTGCCTCGTCCCGCCCAGATCCGCCCTCCACAGAGCTGGCCGGTAAGAGGAAAGTGGGCACTCGGGGAGGGGGGCCATAGCGGAAGAGCCGCCCCAACGAGGCGTTTCAGGCAGAGACTACAATGGACGACAAATGGGTTTTTTTGAGGATGGCAGTATGAGCTAAATAAGGACGCTTTTTTGGACTTTGAACGATCAGAATACTGTAAGGGAGTCCAAGATCAAAATATAAATTTGGAAATGTAGCATAATAGGTCTCCTTTAAACAGTGTGCGGACTTTTATTCTTCTTCTACGAAAAAAAATATAAGATGTGGCCATGAGATACAAGTCATTCCCTCGATTTTACTATCTCGTTCCCACAACTTGGTTATTTCGTGGCCACAAAATACTAGTTGTTCCCACAACTTGGCTATTTTTTGGCCATGAGATACAAGTTGTTCCCACGATTTAGCTATTTCGTGGCCACGAGATACAAGTCGTTCCCACGATTTAAATTAACGAAATCGTGGGAAGGAGTTGTATTTCGTGGCCACAAATTCGCTAAGTTGTGGGAAGGAGTTAATTAAATTGAGGGAAGCGTTATAACTGGTAGCCATGGATTAACTAAATGGTGGGAACTACATATATCTCGTGGCCACAAAATATAACTTTTTTTCATGTCATTGCACTTCCCGGGCTCCGTACAAAACAGACGTATTTCTAAACGTCTGAATGTTGTAGTGAGCACCGTTGGGGCCATAATCTGGAAGTGGAAAGAACATCATTTCACAATAAACTGGTCACGACCAGGTGCTCCTTGCAAGATTTCTGACAGAGGAGTCAAAACAATAATCAGAAGAGTAGTCCAAGAGCCAAGGACCTCTCACGGACAGCTTCAGAAAGACCTGGAATTAGCAGGTACAGTAGTTTCAAAGAAAACAATAAGTAATGCACTCAACCGCCATGGCCTCTATGTTATGATTCTGCCATGTCTGTCTTGTTCTGCCATGCTTGTTATGTTTTTTCCATGCCCTGCAATGTTTTTGATTATGTCTATTAGGTTTTTGCCATGTTCTGTTTAGTTTTTGTTTCCTTGCCATGTTTTCATTTTTGCCATTCCTGATCCACTTTTCTGTTATAGTCCGGTCCATGTTTTGCCATGCCCTTCATTGCACTTTGTCTCCCCTGTCTGGTCTCTTGTTAAGTTACAGCTTCTCCCCAGTCCCGCGTGTCACATGCTTAGGTGATTTCATGGTTTCGGGGTTTCAAACATTCCTTCCAATCTCGTTTGCTTCCTTCGCCTCTCTTTTCTATTTTACTAACCAATACTAACAGTTTGTTGTTTTTGTTAAAGTTACTAACCCAGACTAACATTGTATATAATACTAACTTACTAACGAGCACTAGGGATTGTCTAGCTGCACTTACTAATTGATTAACAAGCTCTCAGCACTTGCCCTATTCTAGTCTCCGCCTCTTGCCTTCACTTAGTCTTTGCTGCAATTCAGCGGATCCTCTGCACCTGCTCCACTCTGTCCTGCTTCTCATTATCTGTGCACGTTAGAACTCCCTAACCGGAGCTGTATGTTTTGTCATAGGATTGTCTCGTGATCCCTGTCCGCGTTTTGGCAGTTGCCTATTTCATGTGATTAGGTTCTCCCTCATGTTGCCTCCTTTGTAATCAGTCTGACTTCTTGCACTTGTGTCTTGTTAAGCATGTGACTTCCCATGAGTGTATATTAGGAGTCTTCTCTGAGCACTTCCTTGTCAGAACGTTCTCCTTTTGCCATGCTTTTTTCGCCTTGTCTTCATTGTGATTACCTTTCTGACTGGACCGTCCTTGTTTTACGATTTTTGCCTATTCCCTGTACTTTGCCACATTCTCTGTGTATCGAACCTCTTTTGTCTGACTACGATTTTTGTTATTGGTGCCCTGTTTACGGTTCTGGATTTCGCCCTTTGGATTCTGATTTTTTGGATTGTGGACATTGTACCGTTGCCTGCTCTGTTGGGTTTCCCCCCTTCAGAAATAAAGCCTCCATTTTTGTTTTCACTGGTTCTCGCTTCTGGTTCCTGAGCGTATCCTCACACTCTATGCACGCTCATCGCGCAAGACTCCATTGCTGAAGAAAAAGCATGTTGAAGCTTGTTTAAAGTTTGCTGCACAACATTTGGACAAGCTTGTTAAATACCGGGAGAATATAGTCTGGTGAGATGACCCCAAAATTGAACTCTTTGGATGTCATAGCACACACCATGTTTGGAGGACAAACGGCACTGCACATCACCCCCAAAACACCAGACCAACAATGAAGTTTGGAGGTAGGAACATCATGATGTGGGGCTGTTTTTCAGCATATGGTACTGGCAGACTTAATATAAAGGAAGGATGAATGGAGAAATGTACCGAGACATTCTTGATAAGAATCTGCTGCCATCTACCAGGATGCTGAAGATGAAATGAGGGTGGACATTGCAGCACGACAATGCTGGAACTTTCAAGATTTGAAGACCGCTTTTGTGGAAGAATGGGCCAAAATTACACCTGGGCATTGCATGTGACTAGTCTCTCCACGCAGGAGGCGCCTTGAAGCTGTCATTACTAACAAAGGCTAATCTACTGAGTATTACATTAAGTGTGTTCAATACTTTTTCCCCGTGTCATTTGACTTTATTATACATTAATTTATGGACTTATTTGTTTTGATTTCTTTATGTTTGGATTACTGGGGTTGTTACCGACATCTGGTGAAAATTTCATGTCAATAGCCCCATTAAAAATATATTGAGGAAAAATGTTGACGCATTCAGTACTTATTTTTCCTGCTGTACATACAGTCCCTTTTTTTTCTCTTCTCTGGGAAAAGCATGAGTGTCATGCTCCTGGGCTGATCAATAACAATCTACATTGCCACACAGTCTTCATGCCATCAAATTTGTCAGAGGGTGCATCATGCTGTTTTCCAAAACTTCACTGAGGAAGATGGTTCAAATATTGGGTACCTGAGTGGTGGAATGAACCACCATAAATTCAATAAACCTGGGCACTGTAAATCCATCTGAAATTTTCCATTTTCGAGGACACTTTATGCTTTAAGGTGAATGGACAGTCAGTAAAACCGATCTTCCACACACAGAGGTGCTCTAGTGATTAAAGTACCTTAGTTTTTGTATTTTTGTGTTGGATTCAGGGCTTCTTACTCCAAATTTGTGCAATGAGAGGGATATTGATATTGGCAGCAATATGTGAATGTGTGTGTGAATATGTGTATTCTTGAAACTAGGGTTGCAAATTTCCTGAATTGTCCTCAGTTGATAGCTGAACATGTTATCAATCAATTAACCATGAATAATGAGTGAGACACACAACGCTTGTCTTTTTCTCAGTTTAAGTTTTATTTACCTAAACAATAGAGTACCAAAGTGATGACATCACGCTTTCATAGTGGCTATTTTTCTGGATCTAAACTATCATTTGAGCTATAGATTTAAAGGAGACCAACGCAATGCCATTTCATTTTCGCTTGCAAGCTAAAACCTTTTATAGGCCTCAATCAATGTTTAAGATGTTTTCTACTTTAAAAACATACTATTTACTGCCATTTTAGAGATTATGCGGGGTTTATTTCCATTCTTTTCATTATCTGATGAACAAATGGCCACACCAAAACACAGAATTACAGAAAAAGCTAAGATTTTTTTTTTTTTCAAATTAATCATTCAGATTTCCATCCTTGCAATCTTGCACTGAAGCATAACGTTTTACCATTATCAGCACATCTTGTCACGTTTCACATTAAATAAATAGCTAGATACCTTATCAGGGATGTTCAGATCTTCCCATTTGAACTGGATCTTTAGGAAAGTGATAAAAAAGCAAGTGTGATTTTTTTGGTTGATGATGACACTCTGGAACAGAACACTGATCCATTTATGACAAAACACAGAGAAACTGCAGACATGCTACCCGATTGCCACCATTTGAAAAGTTTGTTTACATCCAGAGAAATTGCTAACATAGAAACTCAACGTCATGCTTCGTACTCTATCCTAGCTGCTCATTAATTATGTGAAAAGTTAATTCATGAAGCACAGACAACGTAAACACGGAGATAAAACAATGAAAGATTGTTCATAGAACAATGAGTTGCTTAAATTCAAACGAATTGCTAGGACTGTATTTCCTTCACAAGCAGAATCACATTTTTTTGCAGTCTTCAGACTGAATAGAACTGAAATTATTAGCCAAAATGTGCTTTTTTGACATTTTTTTTCTTTTTGGCATCTCCAATCCCACCCAAATCTGGAATGTCCAGTTTGAGAACTATGAGCAAGCTTGCTAGTATATGACCCCATGTTGCCAACTCAGGAGAGAGGGACAGTTTGTGGCTCTCCTCCGAAGCATGCGTCGCTCAACTACTGCTTCTTTACACAGATAGATCGAAACTTCGCAAGTTCAGAATGAGGGCGGAGGATACCCAAACATGAGCAAGCTTAGAATCTTCCTAATGAGCGCTCGGCTGGCCAACAGGTGACCCTGGAGCAACGAACAAAGCAACTATTTTTAATATCCCATCCCGGCAGTCCCTTTCCAATTTCTTTCCCTGCAGCGTATAGCCAATTGTGCGCTGCTCTGAAAAAGCTGCCAGCTGGTACGGCCAGGGATCGAACCTGCGCCTTGGTTGTCACCACTGCTCCGCAATGCGGCGCCTTAACCAAGTGAGCCGACTCGGCAGCTATGCTTTTTGACCTTTTTTGTGACCTTGACCTTTTAGGTCTGAAAATTTGGAAACATCAATTTTTTTTCTTTTATGACAATATATAACCCCGTCCAACTTACTCCAAAACCAAACGATGCATATTGGATGTTGGAAAATGAGTCCATTTTCATGATTTTCAAAATTTACGTCGGAAAAACATCAATTATGTCAAAACCCCTTGACTAATGGGCTGAAATTTTGTGTGTGAGCTGCTGGACTGATGGGCTAAATAAAGGAGTCCACAAAAATGATTTTTGCCAAAGTCAAAAATTTACGTCATTTTGTGATGTCATTTTGACGTACTTGCTTGAATGTGATGTCATCCTGACGCATAATCCCTAGGACCTCATTGACTTGACGAACAGAACAGCGTCTGTTTGAAGTCTCTATCTCAATTAGAACTGGAGTTATGACCCAATATGTGTTTTGGATGTTTTTGGTGACCTTGACCTAGACCTTTGACCCAGGTTCACCAAAAACTATAGATCTGTGGAGAGGGTCCTCCAAGGAAAGATGATCTACGAAAGAGAGTAAATAATGCTGAAATAGCGACCTGTGGAGCAAGAACGCACCATCAAACAAATAGAGAAACAAATGGTCTGACTTAACAGGGCAACAGAGTTACTGAATTTTGGCAAGAGTCAAGGCCAGTCTCATCCCAACATGTCATATTGTGACGCTACCTGACCAAGTGTAGATATACTATGAAAAGGAGGCTTACGGCATCCTCATTTGACGTCAGTTTAAAATGAGCCCCACCCCCAACCCCTAACCCTTTACCCAAACTCTAACCCTAAATGTCAAATAAGCACACCAAAAGCCTCCTTTTTCGTCGTATATTGCCACTTGCTCAGGTAGCGTCACTATCTGACGAGTCAAGATGAGAATATGCTGGTAAGGCAAGCCACTCAACAGCTGCTCTCATCTGCTAGTCCTCATTCAACAAATGGTGCTGCCAAACAGAACAATGTCAAATGGGAGGCATGTACTGCCATTTCTCAAGTAAGGATGCGGCTCCATACAGTATGCACAAAGTGGGAGAGTAAAAAAAAAATGTGCTTCACTCAGTTATGCTGAACTCTGACACAAGAATATGCATGACTCAGGAATTCTTTACCTATGTGACAGCACCTGACAAGGCAGACCAAACAAAACCCAGTATGCCCTCTTGTGGTATAAAAGTTAACACGTGAGCTCTGGAGAAATGGCACACAAAATATACATTGACGATTAACACCTTTTTTTTAATCGGTTAAATTCTTAATGGCAATTCATCGGTTAATGAGTAATCATTAAAGTCCCCTTTTGTGTAAAACGTTTTTTCCTGCCCATTCATTTTTATTATGGTCATCCTTCAGTCTTGCACACTATTAGAATGAGAAAAATAAAAGCCTCAGTTTTGTTTCCATAGTCCTCCTATTGGGTAGGCACGTGCCTAAACATGGCCGTTTTGATTTTGCTCCCATTGCTGCATAACAACAGCAGTTGGGCAATTGTGCCTGCCCATGTCCCTGCATCTATGCCACCTCTGCTGAGGATAAGCACTCCTACTTTTCTACCCTGCTGTCTGTGCGCGAGCCACCATTGTTGCTCTTTGCTGCTATAGATTTTGGGACTTTGAAGGTTAAGCCGAAACATGCCAACTGTTCAGTTTTTGGCAGCAGAAACTAGCACAACTGCTTATATTCCCTAGCAGGGTCGGAAGACAAAAAGGAATGGTGGGTATAGTTTATTCACAACAACAATGTCCCGGCCGCAGTTCCTGTGAATTTGTGTGAACCACTTCACCTCAGACAGCTTCACCAACCATGGTCAGTACAACGCTGGCTTTGCCACGAAACTGACCCTTAAGGATGGTTCCTTGTCAACTATAAGTGACCCAGCAACAGCAAATGTGCATTCTGTAAGTGCCGCCACTTTGTGATAATATTTTAGCTTTTTACAAGATCAGTTAGCATGGCTTGATAACATGTCTCACTTTAGCATCATTGTTTTGCTTGATTTTTAAATAGTCCCTGGCGCTTTGTAGATAAATCAGTCGCCTTGTTGGAGAGAATGAGGGAAGGATATGGTATGAAGCTATGGCACTTAGCATGTCAATCTGCAAGTGGGTGATCGATGTGTTTGTTTTAGTTCAGACAACACCCACACATCTGGCTTTCTCCCCAACTTTGGTTTATTAACAAGGAGAATCTGGAGCTAACCAGTGAGGTCAAGTGTTTCCAATTTCTTTGGAGCAAGCTAAACTGAACTCCAAGTGTAATGGTAGTTTAATTGGTATGGCTTAGTCGGGCTAAGTGCCACTCTCGTAACTAACAGTTAACTTGATCTGAATGAAACCCAAATGTCCATGCCTCACTGATTGAGTTGCAGTGATGGAGTCAGCTCAATGCTAACATATAATGGGAATTCTCTTTATGGCACTGACAGCAATGAGCATGCCATTCGTGTTATATTAGGTTTCAACCTTGTTAGTCTTATTTAACCAGAGGTAATGTAGGAGACACGTTGATAGGAAGTAATAGGATGGGTGAGTTCAGTTTGGAAGAATAGAGTAGCCCCCAGCATAGAGCCTTCCTGGTAAACTGAATGTTTGCCAATGGCTGCTACTATTGGCCTACAGATGCTCACCACGAGTCAGTGATAGGGACTGGATTCCAACTGTAGCCTAGCTAATCTGTCAGTGACTCCATGCCAGATTTCTTTGTGAATGGTCCTACCATCCTTACTTAGGCTGCAGGCCTTACCTTTCCAAACTCACTGAGTAGTTTAATGACTATCTAGCAGCCACCTAGCTACTAGCTAGCTTCTGTTGCAGACGTCTTTTGTGGATTGCTCCCCTCACACTCCAACGTCTGCACACTCAAGCCTGGTTTTGTGCTCAATCAGTCAGGGAAGACCACTGAAATTTGGAAGCTATAGGCACATACTGTTGTGGGAGGTAAGCGAAACACGTAAGAAATCTGTTTCAAAAGCGAACCAGCACCAACATGTTGAAAATGTTTAAAAGGTGAAATTTCTCCACGTTTCTTCGGTATTGAAGTTTTCCCGACCTCAAGTTCTTTAGCTGCAGTGCAGCGCACTTTGGTCGGCGCTTCAGTGGTTTGACGTTTGACGCGGGGCCAGATGCTATCATGGTAAAGTAGCTTGATTTTGTTTATGTTCTCATCCAGTCGGCTTTTTAGTCCTGAGAACTTTTCTAATAAACGGTCGCATCCCGTACGGCGCAGAAACAGTTTGCCTCAGAAATATACAGGAGTTTCTCTACCCGCCATTTTTGTTTCTTAATATTTGACAAGGGAAACCCAAAAAGACTATCATTTAACAAGCATTTTGATTTGCTTATTTCTCACAATACCGCTACATCATGGAACTCTAAACCTGGCTCGAGTGTGCAGACGTTGGTGTGTGAGGGAAGCAAACCACGTAAGACGTCTGCAATGGAGGCTAGGTACTAGCTACCTAGCTACTAATTCAGTCATCTGTATTTGCCTGTAGCGGGGGGTATTTTGCTCTCCATTGACAACGGGGCCGATGGATCTATTCTCTGGCCAATCAGGACAGAACTAATTTAATAGAGGGGACGCCCTCCCAGAACAGCCTGATTTTCAGAGGGTAGGGAATGACTGGAATCAAATTGCTTAGAAATCATGGTTTTTATATTTTGTTTTGCTAAAAATTGTTTAAACCTCCCCTCTGGACCTCCAAAAATATTCTTTCATGTGAAAAACAGCAGAATATGGGACCTGTAATATCCCCACTTGAAACCTACATCTATTTGAGCTTATCTTGAAACTTGGCGTACTTGTAACCATGCTAGTAATATCCCATTGACACTCCTGTGAGCTGTTTCAGGGCTGTGCGCTAAGAATCTGTGTCAGTCCATTTCACCCTGTGCCAATAGCCAGTCCCTGTCCCGTCTATCTTTTGGTCCTCTGCTGTCTGCATTTCCAGCACAACCCATTGTTGCCCTGGGGATTGCTATACTGTTTTACATCTTTATGATTGTAATTGATTTTGTATACATGAAATCATTCCAAAATGTGATCTAAAGCAGTTGTTTGTAGGTTTTTTTTTTCCAGTGGGGGAATGGGGTAAGCATGCTGTTCAGCATATGGAACCAGAAAAACCACTGCCTCACTTAGCGCTAATGGATAATTTTGTGCTTAGACTAACAAGCTCCTTCCCTGGCAGTGATCAGACTCATTTTCCCCTCTCTCCCTCTCAGCTTCTTAATCACACACTCGTGCTTCTCCTTTGCATTCACATCCCATTTGCACTCCACCCAACCCCTCTTTCTCCTCAAATCCACCTCTCTCTCTTGCATTGACTGCTCGTTAATTTATCCATCAATTCTTTAATTGCTCATCCGTGTAATATACCAATAACCATACGATTAGACAACCCATCCGTCTAACACTTGTCCGGCAAATTTCTTGTGTTCAAAATCTTTAATAACGCTAATGCTAATGGTAACACTAATAACCTGTGCATAAATACCCTACCCTGTTGCATGCATTTATGCACCCTGTCTCTGGGGATCATGTAAACTCTGTGACCCATGACCTTTTATTTGAATTAGATGCATTAATTACATGCACCCATCAAACACATCCTCATCCTTGAGGATTCTTGTCCCTTTTTTGGATTTGTAACCGGCATCACTTCGAATGCATCCATTGGGAATGCAATACCCTGAACTCCTGATCCCACTGCCGTCTGCATGAGGGGCTTCCCCTCCTCGAATCCCTTTGTCATTTCCTGGGTCCTCAGCCTTGTCTTTCTCCCTCTCTGTTTTTCACATCTTCTCTCCTATTTTGCTCCCTTTCTTCTTTTTTCTTTTGGTCTTTCCCTTCTTCCTCCCCTCTTCGCTTTCCCAATTTATGTCCTCCCTCCCTCTTTCTCATTTTCCCCACTTCTCCCTGACTCATTCTTTTCTTTCTCTCTCTCATTTCATTTTCTCTCCCTTGTAGTCCCCTCTTTCTCTTTGCCCTTTTCTCCCCTTCTCTCCTTTAATTTGTTCCCGCTTCTCCCTCTTCTTTTTCTCTCTTCCATTTGTGTCTTTCCCTTCCTGTCCCCCATCCCACCTACATCATCGATTCCTTTATCATCTCTCTTTCTCATACCTCCCCTCTCCCCTCTATCCTGCTGTGCTCCTCCCCTCCGTCTCATACTCTAAAGGCTGCTCAGGCATTTTGGGGCTTCCGGAGGTACAAGCTGGGTGCAGACTCCTCCCTTTTCTTCTAGGAATATGCCAACCCCAGCCAGGACTTGGCAGCCACCGTCCCTTACTCTGCCTACCCAGGCATGGGTGACATGGAGGCCCCTCCTGCTGATACAGAGCCAGCCTATGATGGGTCTTCAGGGTACCAAGGGCAGAACTTCTGAATAGGCATTGGGGTGGATGGGGGATGGTGGTGGAGTTATAATCTTTGCAGCTGGGCTGAGGAAGTGTGCATGTGGGTGTGCTCATACCAGTTTGCCTTCAGTTTGGTGTGGTGTGGGATGCATATGGGGGTGGGGTTTGAGTCTTGTTGGTCAGCCCACTAGGAGGCCATAACTGAGCTGTGGTTGGTTAGCAGCTGTGGTAGGTTTCCAAATGGGAGTGCATTCTCACTGACTGGGGACAAATTGTTGCCAGGATTGGGCAGGCAAAGTGATGGAAATTCATGCAACTTAATTGATAGGATATAACGACCGTCTCTTCTAGGACTGGCCTAATCAGAACCCCGTAGAGCCGTGTGTAGTCGATTGTGGTAGCTGTGCTGCTTGCTTTCATTTCCCTGGCTGCACTGTTACCTTTTACTACAGATTTAGACCCGAAGAGGACATTACATTACAATCATTTAGATGACACTTCTATCCAAAGCAGCATACAGTTAATTTGACCAGTCCCCCTTAAAAGGTTGTTATAAGCCTGTCCTCATGAGGTGAGAAAGTATTCGGAATAGAACAAAGCATGGAGAAATTTTGTTACGCCCACCCCAACATTACTGACTTAGATGAAAAGGAGAAACGACTTGGCCCAACAAAGAACCTGATCAAGATGGAGTTCCTACATGGCAGGGGTTCCCAATCTTCCACTTAAGGCACACCAGCTAGATCCAGGTATTTGTTGTGCTCTGTCTCAAGTTGAATGCACCAATACCGATACTGATATTGGTCTAATGCTGGTATCGGATACCGTTATTTTAATAAATGACAACGCAGTCCATTAATGACTATGAATTTTTTTGTTACCTTTTGTCATAAAAAGTCAGGAAAGCAAGATTTTAGTCAAGCCTGATGTCGTACGCATAAAAGAATGATCCCAGTCTTTTCAATACAGCTTATTGATTAAACTCTGGTATTGGATTGATTCCCAGTATCAGCCAAAGCCCAGGTATTGGTTTTCTTATGGGGACTGAAAAAGTCAGATTGGTGCATCTCTCTTCTCAAGCACACCTGATGTAACTTATCAAGCCAGTTAGCAGTTAAATTAGGTGTTAAAATGGAACACAACAAATACTTGGATCAGGTTGGTGCACTCTCTGGAGAGGTGCCAGAACCGCGGCTCCGTGGTATCATAGAGGAGCCTTTTGGAAGTTCTTTAAGTGAGTGTTCTGAGTCCCGTATACTCACGTATTGAGTATTGAAAAAAACCAAATGGCACCTCTGCCATTGGGTGAAGTGTGAAATCAGACAGTATGCTGTGGGTGTAAGTACCGGTTCAGTGGACGATGGAGGAATCTGATCGGCTGCTCAGCCCTGACAGCCAACCTTTCACTATAACATTCATTTGAGAACTGAACTCAGTAGGTGGTGCCACCTTGAGGCCACAGAAGGTATGAATGAAAAAACACTCCTTGCACAGCTGCTCTCAAACCCATTACTAATGACTTCATCAATGCAAATCTTCTCCCTGAAGTGAACTGCCAGCTAAGCTCAAATCCTGCTTTGACATAGGGTCCTTCCTCAATCATTGGAAACTTCTTGATCCTGTTTACACCACCCCAAGGCCAAACTACTGAAAACTAGCCTTCATGCTGACTCGCTAAGAACTGGGCATTCTGTGTTTTGTGTGTGTGTGTGTGTGTGTGTGTTTTAATGTTATTTACGATGCACTCATTGTTCTTGGGCTAGTATAACTGAAAAATCTGGAAACTAGATTTTTGACATATATGAAACAGTGAAAGTGGACATATTATGAATGGCTATGCATTTTTTTGGGAAACGTAACGCACGCATAAGTATATACAATTGATATGCATTTATCATTTATATGTTTTATTTATGCATTTATTTGTTTGGCTGATGCTCTGATGGTGGAATTTAAAGTTATGTTGCATACACTTGTGTGATACACATTTTTACTCACACAAACACATAAAATAAACTAGTGTCAAGGAATAGATAATATGTTAAATGAAAATATAAAAGCAACACTTTAATCCTTTCAGTATTTCGCAAAATACTTTCTGCAGTTTACTTTAGTGACTAAGGTTGTGTGCTACTGGAGTATGTGCATTTTAGTCCCCTTTGCCTTATCATCGTCAATCTCATGCCCTTTTGTCAAAGTTGGCCCATTAGACAGGTGGGGCCTGATATAGAGCCACAGAAATCAGGTATGCTCAGCCCAGGCACACCCTGTCCTCTGGTCCATAAAAGGCCACCCTAAAAGTTCCAGTTCAGCTATTTTTCAAAATGCAACAGATAACTTGAAACCTCGAGGGCGCGGCCATTGGCATGCTCAAGGCAGGAAAGAGTCTCAGGGCTGTCGCAAGGGCTCTTAATGTCCATGTTTCAACAGTAAGTCGCTGAAGACACCATTTTGAAGAATTAGGCATAACAGCAAACTGCCCGCATGCGCATACACCACATGTGATGACCCCTGCCTAAGATCGCCATATCCAAACTCTCCATCTCTGTGACTGTCAAAGAATAGCAAATGCCACTGCAGATGAGACAGTTGTTCTCCGCAATCACCAAATTTCTGCCCAAACCAAGTGAAATCGTCTCTGGGAAGTCCGTCTCTGCACACGTCATGCTCTTCGTGGATTGGACCTCCCTGCTCGACGAATAAATCGGCTTGACTAAGTAAACAGACATGTCTGATGGCACAATGGAGGAATTCTCTTTGCTGAGGAGTCACGTTTCCGGCTGATGGGTGGTAGCATATCTAGCGCTGCACAGGGGAACGTTACTGACATCAGCGTGGTGCACAGGGTGGCATCTGGTGGTTGAGGAGTGCTGGTTTGGGCAGAAATATCCCATGGACATTGCACCCAACTGCATTACATTAACGGCAGCCTGAATGCAGTGCAACATCACAATGAGATACTGCGGCCTATTGTCCAACCATTCATTTGTCAAAGCAACGCCATATACCAGCATGACAATGCCAGACCCCACTTCGTCCATGTATGCACAGAGTTCCTTTAGGCTGAAAACATTTGAGGACCACAATGGAAAAATGATCAGTCACATTTTCACGTTGCGGAAGAAATGATGAATTAAAAATTCAAAATGATTTTAAAAACAAAGCACTGACAAAATATGCAAAAAATATAATACAGTGCTGTGAAAAATTATTTCCCCCCTTCCTGATTTCTTACTTTTTTGCATATTTGTCACACTTATATGTTTCAAATCATCAAACAAATTTTACTATCAGATGGCCATATTTGAAATAAGATTGGAACACCGTGAACAAATTTTGATGTCCTCATGGGTAAGAACATGTGTGCCAAGTTTCAGCTTCATCAGTCTAAGTTTATTTTAGTTTATTTTATTCCACATGCAGAAACAAATAATAGTTGCATTTTGTACAGCAATCAAGCAAAGTTCTATCATGGTATGTCAGACAGTGAGTATAACAGAAAAAAAGGATGAATATAACTATTCTAACTATAAATAACTGGATATTTAGTTTCATGTTGAATATCCTGAGAGTACAATTAACATTGAGATGTAGGACATACCGAGAAAAAGATTTATACTACTAAGTCATCGTTAGAATAGGAGGAGAAAATGAAAGAGTAGAAATGAGAGGTTGAGAGTCAGTATCGGGGGGAGTGCAATATGAATATGAACAATTCAGAGGCCGAACAAACAAAAAACAAGAAGAGACGACCGTTCAGTCATATGAGTTCAAGAGAAGATTTTTAAGGTGTTTCTGAATTGAGCAAAGACTGCTATATATTGTTTGAGGGTAGGGTCAATATGGGTCCAATAATTTGGTCCCATGTAAGTATTAGTTTTTTTGAGCAAAAACTGTTCCCTCTAAGGGAAGATGATATTGGTTTTGTGATGTTTGTCTAGTGGGATAGGTATGTACTTCATTGTTTTTTTGTGAAGAGTGAAGTAATGGCAGATGGGAGTTGCCGGGAACATAATTGACACATAAAAGCACTAAGATTTAAGAAATAAAGATCATGAATTTTAAGCAATTTGTCTTTATAAAATAGAGAGTTTATGATTGAATAAAAATTGACGTCATTAATGATTCTTGAGGCTCGTTTTTGTAAAAGTAATATTTTGTTAACCCCCTTGTGCAGAAGCCAAATATGGCTTTTTATGCATTACCTTATTTAATGCATTATAATTCAAGATTGAAGCCTCATAGAGAGGGGGGATATGGCTGAACTCAGACGAGACACTAGCAGCATTTAGTATTCCATTGTAATTCAGTTTATTTTCATGATTTTGGTTGAGAAAAAGGAGCTGCAAACATAAAAAAATCTTCCTGAAAATTCAGCATTGAAATTAAAAGAAATACTGAGGATTGAAAAATGGCTGGGGGTTAAAGTAATACATTTCTGGGATCATAAACTCCTAGACCACAAGTATTCTTCATTTGAGCATGAAATCTTATTTTGCTTCGAAAGAGGAAGCCAAATAAGATAGCTCTTTAGGTGGCTTCCCAAACACTCACAGCCCTCAAAATGGCGCACTGTCAAATCATAAAATAATCATATTTTTAATACAAATCAACTTTTGAATTTTGAAATTCAATATGAATCAATGATTTTCTGGTTGAATTTAGTATGAGTTTATCAATATAGGCGCAGCTGGACATCAATGGTCTACAGTAACCTCTCCAAACCAAAAACATACCTTTTCTCCATGATAAAGCTCAGTTTCGTCCATTTTTCTACAAAGCCGCATCAACAAGCACACGTATTAATTAAAGGAACTGCTTATTTTACGGTCAGAATGTTCACTCAGACTGAAAGCTTGCTGTTGACAAACCCCAATTCCAATGAAGTTGGGACATTGTGTAAAACGTGAATAAAAAGAGAATATAATGATTTGCAAATCCTTTTCAGCCTATATTCAATTGAATAGACTACAAAGGCAAGATATTTAATGTTCAAACTGATAAACTTTATTGTTTTTCTTACTATTCACTCATTTTGAATTTGAGGCCTGCAACACATTCCAAAAAAGCTGGGACAGGGGCAACTAAAGACTGGGATAGTTGAGGAATGCTCAAAAAACACCTGTTTGGAACATTCTGCAGGTGAACAGGTTAATTGTTAACAGGTGTTATGATTAGGTATAGAAGGAGCATCCCCAAAAGGCTCAGACGTTCACAAGCAAGGATGGGGCGAGGTTCACCACTTTGTGAACAACTACGTGAGCACATAGTCCAACAGTTTAAGAACAACGTTTCTCAACGTACATTTGCAAGGAATTTAGGGATTTCGTCATCTACAGTCCATAATATCATCAAAAGATTCAGAAAATCTGGAGAAATCTCTACACGTAAGCGACAAGGCCGAAAACATTGAATGCCCGTGACTGTTGGTCCCTCAGGCGGCACTGCATTAAAAACCGATGTCATTCTGTAAAGGATATTTACCATGTGGGCTCAGAAACACTTCGGAAAACCATTGTCAGTAAACACAGTCCGTCACTACATCTACAAGTGCAAGTTAGAACTCTACCATGCAAAGTGAAAGCCATATATCAACAACACCCCGAAATGCTGCCGGCTTCGCTGGGCCCGAACTCATCTGACACGGACTGACAAAGTGGAAAAGTGTAACGTCGTCTGACGAGTCCACATTTCAAACTGTTTTTGGAAATCATGGACGTCGTGTCCTCCAGGCTAAAGAGGCAAAGGATCATCCAGATTGTTATCAGTGCAAAGTTCAAAAGCCAGCATCTGTGATGGTATGAGGATGTATTTGTGCCCATGGCATGGGTAACTTGCACATCTGTGAAGGCGCCATTAATGCAGAAAGGTACATACAGGTTTTGGAGCATCATATGCTGCCATCCATGCAACGTCTTTTTCAGGGACATCACTGCTTATTTCAGCAAGACAATGTCAAGCCACATTCTGCGTGTTACAACAGCATGGCTTCGTAGTAAAAGAGTGTGGGTAATGGACTGGCCTGCCTGCGGTCCAAACCTGTCTCCCACTGAAAATGTGTGGTGTCTTACGAAGCGACAACGGAGACCCTGGACTGTTTGCCAATTGAAGTCGTGCATTAAGCAAGAATGGGAAAGAATTCTACCTACAAAGCTTCTACAATTAGTGTCCTCAGTTCCCAAATACTTCTTGAGTGTTTTTAAAAGGAAAGGTGATGTAAAACAGTGGTAAACATGCCCCTGTCCCAGCTTTTTTGGAACGCGTTGCAGGCATCAAATTCAGAATGAGCGTATATTTTCAAAAAACAATTAAGTTTATCAGTTTGGACATTAAATATCTTGTCTTTGTAGTGTACTCAATTGAATATAGGTCGAAAAGGATTTGCAAATCATTGTGTTCTGTTTTTCTTCACGTTTTACACAACGTCCCAACTTCATTGGAATTGGGGTTTGTAAATTAAGGTCAATGAGTGTAGATACATTTTGTGAAGTGGCGCACACTATACATGTCTGTTATGAAGGTACGACCAATGACCCCATCTATTTGTGAAGTAAAAATAACAAGACGACAGTGTCATCACTATCCCCCGCCACGATCAAGGGCCATAACTCAGTAAAGGGTTATTCTCCAGTTAGGGGGCAAATTAATGTCCGGTGACTTTAGGAGCAGGCAGATTCAAAATATCCCAGTTAATTTATAAATCACTTGTTTTAATTGGTTTACCAAGTCCAAATGAAAAAATCAATGGACCAAAAACTAACTTACTTCTCATGCCCTCTTTTATATTCACAGTCAAACTTAAGTGGGTAGTGAAATTTGCCTGTCCGAATTAACCCTCGTCCAACCAAGGGTTTTTCTACTACAACCCCGACCAAGGGGGGGGGGTGTGGTTACCATCCCCCGATTATATCGAAATTAAGCGATAAACATCATCTTGTTTGGTATCAGTGTACAGCTACAGATGTCCTCTCTTCAAATCAAGTACAAATAAAACACATTTCAACATTACGACGTCATAGTGACGTCATAACTAACACCATATTAGGAAAAAACATCAAAATGACAAATATCCATGTTTTTTTTATATTTTTATTACTTACCTTGCAAAATGATGATTCAAGTTCACCGGACAGATGTACAAATATCTTCAAAATGTTACACACTTGCATAAAAGGTTTATCTATGAATTATGATAACAACTTTATGAACACTTCTATGAACTTGTATAATAGTAGGCCTATAGCACAGTATAAAAATAGCATACAGTACAGTAACCAGTCAAACACACAAGTAAAAGTATGTCGGTCATGCACTTCTAATATTATTAGGTGAAGATCACTTCAAGGTTACTGGTCTCTGCTGGTCATTGTAATTCTAAGATTTACTAATACAAGGACAAGCTACATCAATAACTCAATAAGGATGACAATCAGTGTGGTCTACAAAGTTGATTGAGCATGAAACATAATAATAGCATACTATTTGCAACTAATTTGTAAGCATATTTTTTATCGAAAACAGGCAAAAATTGACGCTGGTGGCAACCACCCCCCCCTACCCTTTGACTTTGATGGCCTACCCTACCCCCGGGGGGTGAGGTACCCTCATTGTTTTTTCATGAAAATGAGTGCAAAGGATGAATAAACAATTACCTAGAAGCATTAGATCATATCTGTTAACGTTTTTGTGCCACAGGAAAAAATCTGTTAGGGGTGGGTGGTAACCCCGCCCCCCCTTGGTTGGACGAGGGTTAAAGGTGTCCCTTAAACACTCGTTATTTCTGATGCAAAACTGGTGAGTTGTTTGCTCATTTTTATGCTTTATGTAGTGATCACTATTTTCTCAGATATTCTGCACAGGAGGCAGTCACCTGGCATCCATAGATTTTTACTTGTGACTCAAATTACCCTTGTCCTGAATTTTCATCAAC
Organism: Gymnothorax javanicus; assembly: GCA_029692085.1. Taxonomy (NCBI): domain Eukaryota; kingdom Metazoa; phylum Chordata; class Actinopteri; order Anguilliformes; family Muraenidae; genus Gymnothorax; species Gymnothorax javanicus. The sequence continues at coordinate 87,863,503 of CM056193.1, forward strand.
TCCATTACGGCTATATTATGCTGCCACCTATATGGATTTCCTGAAGTGCTAATTTTATTTGGCCAATCACTGCCCTTGTTACATCGGGTGAAATTCAAAATGGAGGCATAGCCTTCCTTGCCAGATTTTAAATTTTCATGAAAAAGTTGAAAAAGTACCTTAATTCCCCCATCACTGTTACACCCACTGATATAGAAGTCGTCATAGAAACCAAAATTATTAACAATTATGGAGAGTGTGTGAAACTCGCAAGAACGCGATCTCGAGTTGTGGTACTGAGGTGCTATAGAGATGCATTACAGGCAAAGTAAGTCAAAATCATCTTCTCCGTTACTGTCAACTCCATCACGATTTTACGAGTGGATGATTTGCAGAAAAAATGATAAAAATAATGCAGCCGTGGAAGCTACATGAACCATTATCTGCAGCAAGATCCTTTGGAGTGATCTCTGATTGTTTAATGTCATTTGGACATCTTTTCCCCTGCGTCATTTCCAGATCAAACCTTTGCTGGTTGTGATTTTTAAATAAGTGTGAAATTTCAAAATTTCCTTCTTTCGAAGCCTCTGCTTTGTTTTTTGTCTTAGGAACATACCTGTAATCTTTTGTATTTTGACATGTGAAACATTATTTGTGCCCTGAAATTTCTATTCTGTTAAACTGAGTAAATGAACATTTGGAACGGAGTTGACAGGATGACTTGGTGTCCTTTATTTTTTGAAGGAAAAGTGTGCTGCTCTGATATTCCTTTAAAACAAACTTAATTTAACATTCAAAGGTTATTTTCCCATTGTTTGTAAAGTCCAATTTGTCCCCGAACCAGAGAATTACCCTTAAATAAAAAGCTGCAACATCCAACATCTCTATGTAGATCATGAGTAGCTTATTAAGCATAGAAAATTTCATGCATCTATGTATAACAGGGTTTGTACACTTTTTTAGCAATGGTTTTCCATAACTTTTCAATGACTTCTCCATAACCTTTCACTGAATTTCCAAGACCAAAAAATTAACACATTTCAGTCGGACCATTGTAGTCAGTGCCTCTAAATCAAACCACAGACACATCTTGATACACCTTGTCATGTTTTAATTGCAACACTAACAGTTATCATTAAGGTCTTAACAGATGAACCATCTGACCTCTCCCCATCACAGAGAGCAAGGGGAATGGAGAACAAAAAAGTGCTTTGGGGATAGGAATACCATTTCCTGATTTCCCAAATCAAAGTATGTATGTTGTATCAACATATAAAAATAATAAATAAAAATTCAGTGCACTTGCATTTAGGGCTGACCCAAAAAAATCGAAGCTTCGAAACTTCAATCGTTGCCAAGGTAATCGATCATCAAGTCCATGATCGATTTTTTTTTTTTTTTTGTGCGCGCGCGACCGGGCAGCGGGCCGCAGTGGCCCATAAAAAAAAAATAGCTAGAGGCTACAGGTGGCATGGCCCACATGTTTATTTCTTTTCCCCTCAACAGCTTCATCTCGACTTGTGTTTTCAATAGCTAAGGCTGTAATATATTTAGTTTGGGTGAGGAGGCATCTGATTTCATTTTCCAATTTTATGTGTAGCCTATTTTATTCTGCTTTTATTCGATGTTAATATTTTGTCGATATTTTCGTTATAACGGTGTAAATTATTTGATATTGCACATTTTGAAGCAGTTGTTCTTTCAAAAACGGCGAAAAAAGTCCGAAGTCAGTTTTTTTTCTTAATAAAGCCGCCAGCATTGTCAGTTACTGGTCTGTCTCAATGCCAGGTGTTATGTCGGCATAGGCTACACAGCCTAGTTCGTATTTATTCACTCTAGAGATTTTTTTGTGGACTATTTGGCCGTAATTTAATTTTTGATTGCACCTTTGTTACATTTGATGTGACTTTTTATTGCACATTCATATTCGTTTGAATAAAAAAGAAAGTAGTTGAAGTCCGACTTGTCGGGCGTAAGAAAGGGAAGCCAAAACCTCGCCCTTCAAAGCTTAATGATTTAAACCTTTCGCAGTTTATTTTTCTTGATCAGCAGTTGCTCATACGAATTGGTAGAAGGACAGTCAAATTTATTTTCGATGGCAAATGACGACCCAAATTATCAACACGTCTTTATAAATTAGTTTGCGAGAATCCGTTTTGTACAATCTTATAAGAAGTAAAGAATGCGATGTTGCACAGCTTATTGCTTAATGAGCCTCAATCAATTTGCGAATCTATGCCATTTCACAAGCTACTTGAGCGCGGAATTTATAAAGAATAGGCCTATGGTAATTTACGTCGTAATTTATGTGTGAAAGAAAACCCCTCGTAATTTCGTGGTGCAATGTATAACAGTGCTATCGAAAATAAATTTGACTGTCCTTCTACCAATTCGTATGAGCAACGGCTGATCAAGAAAAGTAAACTGCGAAAGGTTTAAGTCATTAAGCTTTGAAGGACGAGGTTTTGACTTCCCTTTCTTACTGCCGACGAACCGCCACTGGCGACACCAGGAGTTTTTTCTTTTTTTTCTGGCTCGCTTAATTTGGATTATATGACGTCTTTTCTAATCGGAAAGTTTTAAGTTGTTATTTCTCTGAATACATTCTGAGTTTAAACGAGATCGTTATTTTTTCGTTTCTGCCTTATTTTTAGTATATTTTCAAGTTATAAATGCTTGGGTATGATGTTTGTGGTGGATAAATCTTATTTCCTTTGGTTAATTGCTTCCCGCCTGCGCTCATGTCAATCCGTCCGTAACTATATGGTGTTGTGTATGCAGTGCGGATTCCATTAACTGTCAGGTGAATGAGCTGACCATGGTTCTCAACAATGTGAGAGGTATAATCTATAGCCCTGAAGCGGTCGTTTTGTCTTATCATGAGTTTTATTCATTCTTCCTTTTTTTTTTTTTTTGATCGGCAAACCTACCCCGCCACCCGCCCCGACGGCCGGCGAAGCTTCGATTATGATCGATTTTATCTCCGCGAAGCATCGACTCTCTAAATATGGTAATCGGAACAACCCTACTTGCATTCTTATTAAAACATAAATATAAATTCTTAAAAAATAAATTTCCTCTTAAAACATAAAATATGCAAAATCTTGAACTTACTAGAGAGTGAATCTTTGTTGTAATGTCCTACTTGTATTAACTTTTACCATGGTGCATTACTGCCATCAACTGTGGAAGTGTGGAGCATCAATGGAGCAACATGAAACTATAATTAAAAAAAAAAAAAAAAACCTTCTTCACCCTGCTCCGCAATCCTCAATAACACTATTTACCACTAAACAATTTAAATTCGATGATTAACTTCCACTAAACCCTTTCTCCAAGATTCCTTGAATTTCCTCTCCTTTAACATCAGTTATCTCTAAAATCTCCCAAGCTGCATGTACTAGGCCTACCATCCTAATTCTCTCTGTTTTTGTGTCAATCTCACTTGCACAATTAATCACCATCGCAATGAACGCTATGAACTTTCGCTTGTCGATAGACACCAACTGATTATCGCGACTATGTTGTTCTTTCCCTTTCATTTCGATTGAGCCCATTTCTTTCCTCACTGATCTCTTCTCTAGCCTCACCATCTTTGTAGCCTCCGCATACGACATTTTACTCTGTGTCCGTGTCCGCTCAACTTCAATTTCTAATTCTCTACGTTCACATTGTTTTGCCCCCGCTTCATGGTTTCCTCCACAGTGACAACAAACGGCCTTCGCTTTTGTTAACTCACAACCCTCTTCTGAGCATCCCTCTTCACCACATCTTCTACACCTATAGTTCTCATTTTTGCACACTGCCGCAACATGACCATAACCTTGACGCCAAAAACAACGAAGGGGAGCTCTTTCAAATGCCCACACCCTGTAACTCACATAATCAACCAAAATTCTTTCCGGCAACTCATTTACAAATTCTAGAAGCACCGCCATACTCTCTTGCTTGCTTCCATTCCTGTAACTATGTAATCGCCGGGCGACGCAAACTCCTTCCACCTCCAGGAAATCATCTGGTTTCACTGAAAAAGAAACCCCTTTAAAGGGGACCTAACATGCTGATCCTTCTTTTAATACATATTAGTAATGTTATAATGTTGGTTGTCCATGCTCAACCTCTGAAAAGTTTCTAAACATAAAATACAGGGATTTTGCCGTAATCCAAGAACGTGATTTCGTGAGCGTGATTTCCTCTCTGAACAGCTCCTCCCGAGATCTTCACGAGATCTGAACAAATCTTTCGCGACAGATTACATTCAAAGTTATGACTGCTTATCAGCTACTGCATGATAGTTTGCGTGCTCTGCAAATTAAAAATGCTCCTGGTTAACTTATATGCAGCAATTATGATTGGTATGCTTGTGTTATTTCGGTAAGCATCAATGTGGCAGTTTCATCATAACGTTGCCTGATTGTGGCCACTACAGTTGAAGCTAACTGGAGAGGTGCTGCATGTGTCTGCCGAGTTGGGCTGCAGTTAGACCAGACGTAGATTTTGCAGAGCTTGGGGTGCGTTTTTGGGTGCTTATGAAACGATCGCTTTACTTATCTATGACCGGGGTCAGCCTGATACATCTCCAATGTCTGGGCAAGCTCTCTGATACTACCGGTGAAAGCAATATGGTAGCGCACAGCCTATAATGCGTCCGGTATAACAAACGATTTCTCGGCATTCCCATCGGTTGAATATTAAATTCTTTCTGGTAAAAGTGATCGATTCGCTAGCTCCACATAAGCAACGGTTCACGCAGACGGAACTTACGGTCTGTAAAACCTGTATTATGTTCATGACATAACCGGAGCTCTATCTAGCTCTCGCACACTATACATAATGCGCCCATTTTCCGCGAGGAAAAGCTGGTCATTCCGAAGCAATAAGTCAACCATTACCACAGGCAATTTCCGAAAAGGCTGTTTAGCTTGAAGCTTTCACCCCTCTTCCATATACCAGCGCGAAAGCTGTTCGTTTCTCCACGCTAACAACACACCACAGCTATGCACACGAACCAGTCCATAAGCTGTTGGTCCACTTTTAGCTGCCCCTCACTGTCCATGTTTCCCTCTAAACTCAGACCCACCGGATTTCTTCGGTCTCCGGTCTACACTTGGGCATGTCGAACCGTTCTACAAATGTGTCTATATGGGGTGGATTCTAGCTTCCCCTGCATCCTAGCTAGGAGTAGAAAAACCGCGGTACTCACCAACTGTTGCCGTAGCAAACTGTAGCCAATAGCAAATTCGTGATTGAGCTGCCAGACTTTCGCACTGCGTCCTCCACTTTCGCCGTCGCGTTTATTAGAACGAGTTAATTTCATTAGATCTATACACATGTACTGTGTTTGATTGCAGAATTTCCCCGCTGATTCCTTAGCTCAGATGGCAGACGCGTCTCACGTTTCACTCTGAGACCCGGAAAACTGCGTTTAGCTGCCTCGTCCCGCCTAGATCCGCCCTCCACAGAGCTGGCCAGTCAGAAGAAAGTGGGCACACAAAGTGGGGGCCATAGCGGAAGAGCCGCCCCAATGAGGCGTTTCAGGCAGAGACTACTATGGACTACAAATGGGGTTTTTTGAGGATGGCAGTACGAGCGAAATAAGTACCCTTTCTTTACTTTGCACATCAGGAGTACTCTAGGGGAGTCAAAGACCAAAATATAAACTTGGAAAAATAGCATATTAGGTACCCTTTAATGACTCCCTTTACTGTCGGCTGGCGTTCTAGTGTGAAACATGTTACTGGACTAGTGCCAAATGCTTTCATTTTTAGTGCCTTTCCATTTGTCTTCTCGCTGTGCATTCCACAATCACTATTCCACTTCTCGCCACCCTCACTGGCTTAACATCTCCAATCTCTTTCTTGACAAATTTTCCAACTTGATGATTGTCACTGAACACTGTTAACTTCCCAACTCTCTCCGATCGCCTTAATGCCTACAACAAATATCTCTTCATTTATATCATTTTCCATTCCCTTTTTCCTTTTCCCCTTATCTCCTACTTCGCACTCCATTTAACCGGAATCCAAAATGCTTTCGCCAACAATAAAATTTTAAATTTCCCTCGCCTACAGTCCGGACGCCCAAAACCTCCGCAGCCCCTCGCCTCGGCTTCTTTTCGGGCGCTTGATTTAACCAATTGATGAATAAGCTAACCGAGCGCCATGCTCTCTCGGCTCGGCTTGCTTTACGCCAACGTAAACTATCGCATCACTGATGTAGCGTGACGTTGCACTTCTGTGACAATTTAAATTTTAATCACACGTTACACCATTTTATTTTTAATGTTTTATGCATCCTAAATATTATCCATGCAATATTTCAATGACTTTTCCAAAACTTTACATAAGATGTTATTTTTCCTTAACTTTTCAAGGACCTAGAAATTGCATTTTCAATTTCCATAACTTTTCCCGGTTTTTCATGACCGTACGAACCCTGGTATAATAATTTCAGAGAAATCTTGTCCCCATTGTGGCCCGGACAGATGGACGGACCCCAATCCAGTATCAACCCTCGCACTGCATGGCGGGGGGATAAACACACTTTTTTCAGTTATCTTCCGCGCAAACTCAAAGTGAACCAGTTCAGGAGTCTTTTTGAATGTCATACACCAAAATGATACTTATGCTGATTTCGAATTTGTAAAAACATAAATTTTAAAAACACACCAATGGTAAAATTTTAAACACATGAAAAACTTTGGGTCAATCAAGATCAATAAAATTGCATGCGGTATAGCTTACCCCATGGTTCCATAGTTTTCATTTTTTAAACCAGCAGCAGCTTTTGGAACATACATAAGGTCTGAAATGGATGCAAATTTTTCTAAGACCCCCAAATCGTATTGAAGTTGTATTCTCCTAGCAGAACCAAAGAGCTGACTTGCTTGCTGCATTGTGTTCAACAACTCTGACTTTTTGTCATTTGTTGTCTTGAGTTCCCTGATGTGTTGGCTCATATAAGCCTTTCTTGATGCCAATAATGTGTAAATGTTTGCTTGCCCTCAGGTACCACAGCTATTCAAAACCATACAGAAATATACCGTCTGCTAGAGAATGTGGAATCCTAAATTCCTGTGGTCAGATCTTGAGAACATCCCCATTCATCATTGCCTTACAACTCTCCTTATAAATGTAAGCATGTATTCAGGGGCAGGATGGAATAATGGGACTGACAACTTTTTGTCATTTTGTTAACCTTTTTCTTCGTGAGGCAAGTAATGCTCAAAATGTTAATTTCAACAGGGTGCAGCGCATGTGCCACCTATAGGATCACCACAGTTCATCCACTTTCAGAAACAGAAACTGCGATGGAAATCTTCTCCGATGTACCACAGCTGATCTGTGCAATTCAATAGGAAGAGAAAAGGTGCAAATGATGGTAAAACACTGGTCCTGGCCTCACCAAACCAATTAAGATTAATTCCTTCAAAATTCACTGAAAATGACAGAGTCGAGACAACTGAGAATAGCAAAACATTCTTTAATGACTGAAAAAAAAAAAAATAATACCAAGACAAAACATGTACAGTCAATTCATCATAAACCCAATTACTAAAATTTATATTGATAGCTTTAACCCTTACTAATTAGGGAAAAATAAACTAACCATTAAGTACACATTAGCATTGATCAGCATTGCATTATGATGCAGTAAGCAAAGCGCCATGTTAGCACAGCCACAGCAGCAGAGAGAAAGCCGAGCTGGACTTAAGTCCTGTGATCTACTTTAAAACAGGTCCAAGCTTTGCAAAGCGCAAAAATAGAAGCCTTCATATGGCATCGATATCAATATCATCATCTTCCTTGTTGTCAGACTTTTCTGGCTTTACTGTCTCCACTTTCAGCTCACGGGCAGAGGGGGAGTAAACCACCTGCAACGGAACACAGAAGTATGGGGTAAAGCCGCTTTCACGCCGGACGCGAAACAAATTTTTTGCACGACAGATTACATTCAAAGTCAATGCAAAGACACGAATACTCGCGATTAACGTGTATTTGCGTCTTTGCATTGACTTTGAATTTAACCTGACGTGCAAAAAATTTGTTTCGCGTCCGGTGTGAAAACGGCTTTACACGCAGCTAGTAAAACTACATGCCCCTCTTCCATCTTTGGTAAAATACCTCTCCCTCTTCCAACCATGCTACGTTGTTCCATGTCTTTGTGACGACCTCAGAATACTTGAGACAAGACAATATCATCAATATGCACGCCACCATGAAATCCTGTTTTCAAACCCAATCTAGGTCAAGACTAGTAGCAAAGAAACACAAATTTCATTCATCTGGGTCAAGAAGTTCCTGAGAACTTGTCCCTACAAATATGGTCTGACGGATAAGCCCAATCACAGTATACCCCGCTCCACTTAATGTCGTAACGCGTTTCTCTCTCCACATTGTGTCAAACATGTTTATCTCCATTAGAATAGTAAACATGCAAAATTTTAGCTTTTAATTCGTATTACTTTTGCAAATCTAGGACTTTGAAAGCTGAATAAAGACTGCTCCATGACTGATTAAAAGCCTCCTTAACTTGAAAACTTGGGGGGGGGGGGGAGATGCATATTCGCACTCGCAACAGAGAGGGTGGACTGAGGCCTAATTTTTTTCTATGATCTTCAAAACCAATAGTAATTCAAATCTCATTTTGCATGTTTGCTAATCTCCTTGAGATAAACATAAAAAAATTCATCCAGTTCAGAGGGAGTTACATGGAGAGGTTCTGAAAATCTAGGCGATTTTGCACGGAATGACTACTTCCAAATTCCTTCGTCTCATTAAACTGCCAAGGTTCAGTTCTCAATATTCAGCATGCTATCCATTTACCTCCACATTTTCATCCTCTTCTTCATCCTCCTCATCGCTGCCTTCGCTCTCCTCTTCAGCCTCTTTGAGCCACTTGACGAAAGGGGCAGCCTTGGCGTGAATCTCTTTGGCGAGCTCCTTGGAAACATATTTCTTTGACACCTGCGAGCCAAAAGCAGTTAAGTGAATGGAGCCGGAGCAACAGCTTAAGAGAGGCCTCAACTCCCTCATTGGTCAAAAACACCCGTGGCTTCCGGCTGCAGGTGCTTTGTGGCATTTTTAGTCCTGCCAGCTCACCTTCTCGGCCCAGGCTAGGATGACGTCCTCCTCCAGCAGGTCCGCATCGTACAGGTCCTTCAGCACTATGGGGACCCGGGGGAGTAACTGAGCTTGGTGCAACTTCACCAGGCATTCAAAGCCTCCTAGCAGATACTTCTGGGCCTTCTTGTTGTTGTGACAGAACTGCAGGGGCGAGAGGGCTCGTGACAACAAATACCATTGCCCTCAATGTTTACTGACAGCTTAGCGACGTAAGCCCACTGACTGAAATTCAGTCAGGTTTGAAAAGGGCTTTCTTCAGCTCATACTAAAGCTGACCTTCTGAACTCTCATTTACAATGAGTCCCCTATGAAACAGGAAAACTTGAGTATTGCCCCTTGACATGTTTCAGTCAACCAACACTCCTCAGGCTGTACCATGCGCAAGCATTGAGTATTTCCATTTGCAGGCTAGAGAGCCACTTTCCCTAAACCTGACCCATCAAGGTGTCAGAAAAGACAATCACTTATGATGCTGTGCAATGACCATCCAGGAAAGACCAAATTATAAGGACTCAACAACTCATTACAAAGGCTTTGAATACAACAGGTCGAGCTGGCAATGCTGGCCATTAGTCTGGAAATACTTCAAGTGATTCACAAGTCTATTCATAGTACTCTCAGTCATGAATAAAATTTGGGGGGGGAGAGACACCCAGGCAGAACAGCATATCCTCCTCCATGTTTACCGAATTAAGTTCTTAAAATTCATATTATGTTACCACGTGCACAGCCAATTAGGCATTACAAGCCATTTCACAATTTCAAAATCTGTCCTTCATGACATCACAAGAGAAAGAGCCCACCCAGAACAATGGGGAAGCTGCTTGACCGGTTGAATTAAGTTGATCAGCCCTCCTTGCCAGTCATATCCTCATGTGACATCAGGAAGGAACAGATTCTGAAATAGCTTGTAATGGCCAATAGCCTGAGCACGTGGCTGCATGACAGGGGACCTTTAATGCACATTAGCTTCAAGAAGCAAAATATAGTTCCGCCCTTTTTATTATCCCCAAGCATTAGGGAGGCATCAATGCTTCAATCATGCAGCAGATGAAGTACCGCACCCGCAGAAAGTGTCGCTTGTACTTCTTGATCTGGTCGCGGATGTTCTCATCAAACAGCAGTTCGCTCAGTATCAGGGGCCCCATAGCCTTCACGTCCAGCCTCTCCGCCTCCGCCAGGATCTCTTTATCCGCCGCGTCGATGGCCCCGTCCTCCCGTTTTTGCTGCAAATGCATAAAAACACGAACTGTTCAATGACTTGCATGACTTTAATAAAAGATCAAACATTTCCTTTTTCATTCAGCGAGTCCCAACACTTTCTGAGAGTACCTCCAGCTGGAACTACAGATGCGTCCCATTACTCAAATGTATCCTTTCCTACACTCATCTTTTCTGATCCGAGGAAAGAGGGATGAGGAGACATAAGTGGAGGACATGTTAACGTGGTGTAATGGTGACAAAGCCCTGGGGTTATGAGAATTTGCGTACGTTTCAAACCCAAATATTGCGTATACTCAGAAAAAGAAAAGACAATAAAAAAAAAATTCTGGTTTAAAAACACTGGGCAAACTTAACTGCATACATTTTTAATCCAATTGATCAGGACTAACTTGGAATATGTGCATATACATAATCTTATTAATTTGGCATGTTTTTTAAATTCCAAGTTTATTTTTATAGCATAAACCACAAAAAAAAAAAAAAAAAAAAAAAACTGGCGTAAGCATCATTGCCTTGCCTACGCACCATTAATAAATGACACTCCAGATGCTGAGCATGTTCCACCTCAAGCACAGGATATGGAACTAATCAAGAGCCATGCAAGTTACAAGTGTAGTTGAAGTGGATCATCAAGCGCCGGTGTCCAGCCTCAGACAGGATTGGAGAAATAACACCAATAATGAACACAGGAAGGGAAAGAGGCACCTTGACAAAGCTGTAGAACATGTTGACCCTCTCCTCCAGAGTCTTCTCCAGGTCGTCAGTGAGGGTCAGGTTCTTGGCGTGTTCGCTGATTTCCTCCATTCTGCGTCTCTGGGCTTCCTCTGTGGTCTCCTCTGCCCAGTCCTCGTCATCGTCATCTCGGTCCTGATACCCAGGACAAACGCACAGTCATTCAAAAAAAAAAATTAAAAAAATTGGGGAGGTTCTCACATGACCGTTAAAATGTGCAACCAGCTGAGTAATTTACAAAGAGGGCCCGCACCACTGCTTCCGGTGCGTCGATGTCATTTTGGTTCCCGGCTTCTCCGCCGCTAGAACCGTTCTCCTTATCCTTCTTTCGGTTCTTCTTGTCCTTCTCCTTCTTGACAGACCCGTTATCATTCTCTGCAAAAAAAAAAAAAAAAAAAAGGAGAAAACTGGTTTGATCGTTTGATCAGATGTCGCTGGCTGGTCCTGGAATTGAGGACAGGTCCGAGGGGACAATGGCAAGCCAAGGGATAAGGCTGAGTTTGAAGACATGGCTGCCAACCAGCTACAAACACTGAGAAAGAACGATAATCAGCACCCTAGCAGTCTGAACTGTGATACACATGCAATCAAGCATAAATTGAAATACAGTTCCCTGGTCAAGTCTTTCAGACAATGCAAGGAGTAGTACAGAAGAATGGCATCTGAATCTTACCAGATACGCCTACTCAAAACTTCATGAGAAAAAACAAGAAATGAATGTGACAAACTCGCAAGTTTTGGCTCACCAAGTAAAGCACAAATGCAGCCCGAACACAAGAGGAAATCCCATTCACAGATATTCAAAACACCTGAAGTTAAAACTTCATGAACAGTGATCGTACAACGTATTTGAACAAACAAGGCTCTCGTGTACGTAGACAAAGACCATCATCAACTGAATTCTTTTCCAAATCAACATTTTAAACACTTTCAAAGTTAAATTTAGCTCATCAGTTTAAGATGGAATGGGGACAGTTGCAAAAACAGTTGTGCGCATTTTGTTTTATTTCCTAAATCATGTTTTTTTAAATTGTGCACTCCAGGGAATATCAAATTAGCATTGGGTTATTTCAGTAAGATATCTCAAAATTTTTTACTTTTCCTAAATGGTGTTTTTTTGATTGTGTAGTCAAAGAAATATTTAAACTGCTGTTGGTTTATTCATTTTAAGAATGGAAATGTCATCTCAATCATGTTAAGAGGCTAAAAGCACGTTAAAAGCCTGCCCCGTTTGAGCCGCTTAGGTGCGAACTCTAGCAGGAGCATAACTCTGTGTAGGAAAAACCGATTTTCTTCGTTTGTCTCGCTCTTGACAGTACTCCTTCACCACAAACAAAGACACGTGTTGAAATCGACCGGGGTTCCGCTTTAAGTATTTTAAAAGAATTTGCAAAGTTTTGTATGCAGGATTACTTCTTAGGCTAAGTTCTATCAGCAGAACTTGGGGTCACAAATGAAAATTAGCCAAGGGTAGTTGTAGCACTGATATTTGGAAATCTTTTTTCAAGCAGAGTAACCTCAGTGTGGAATAGCTTGCCTGGCCATATTGTTGAAGCAGAAACCTCAGGAGTTTTCAAGACCAGGCCTGAAATAGTGCTAGATACTATGCAGTCATGGAGTACTGAAAGTGTTAGATTGACTCCAGTCATGGGAAAATCGTGAGCCTAGCTGAGTTGAATGGCCTGTTCTCGCCACTTGCCTGGTCCAGGGCTGAAAGGTTTTTTTTTTTTTTTTTTTTTTTTTAAAAGATTACATTGAGTAAAATGCTGCCAATACTGAGACTTACTTCTATGAGATCTGTACATCCAGGGGTCATTTCATCATCCTAATTCTGATTCAATCCCTCAACTGAAAAGCAATGCACAATGAGGCCTCTGCAGCTTGGAAAGAATTTGACTTAAGAGTATAGCACCCTATCAATATTGTGCCTCACTAGTCAACACGGATCAATACTTCCACACAATCCAAACATGCAGTCGCCTGTGCATGTTATGATGCACCGAAGCTGGCACTCAAGAGCTGGCAGCAGGCTTCTCTCACCTGGTGGATTTTTAAGAATGAACGTGCAGAGCTTGTGCCGCGTATCAAGCATGCCTCTGTAGCCACAGGCTTTACAGGAGTTACCGATGGTTTGTTTCTTTGGATTGACATGCTGAAAGAGAATTGAGAAAGAACCAAGATCAGCTTGTTAAATTTAATTGATAACAATAATAAAAAAAAAAAAAAAAATCCACTTCCTTTAACTAAAAAAGAAAGAAATCTGATGGTAAAATGCAAAACAATTTTGCTGGAGGGGCTAAAAATAACAAATATACATTAGAAAATAAATATCAATTATACTGCAAAAAGGTCAATGGAAAGTTGGAACCCTGTTTTTATTGAGACAGGTTGAAGTAAGAACCCATTTAAATCTTTGGCAGTTTTTAGAGCCATGGTTCCATGGTTTTCAGCAAATTTCCAATCAAGACTGTCTGTCACCATCTGTGAGGTTTGAGCCATTTCTGTCATTTCTGTTTAGAATGTTGTGTCACCATAAATACATCAGTTTTGTGTCACCATAAATAACCTGTAATTTTGGCATCAACTAATTGGCCCCGTAGGAACACTGTTAGTACCATCTTGCCTTGGAGACTTGGGAAGTGTTTTCTACTGGTTAGACCTATTTTAAGCAGACATGCTGCTAATGAGCATTCAAATTAACAGTAATCAACTGCATAGATGCTTTTGTTATTCTGGCTTAGAGGCTTCAAATTTATAGGCATTTCTCAGGGGTGCTTCAAAACATTTTGTCCACCCCTCATATAAAGGTCTATGGCCATTTCCTTAGGAGAATTAATGAAATTCAGCATTTCTATAGGAAGCAAAATGACCCCCTAGTGCAGAAATCAAGCAGATTACAAATCAAGTTTAAATCAGCGAGGCGACAGATTATGGAACAGGGAACACAAGCAGCCAAATGACTTTCAAATGTTCACCATTTTCCAGGGCTTTTCTCATCTTTCTCCAGCCCTACGCACAGCAGTGCAACATCAAATGTCAGAGAGCTGCATTGCAGGGGATAAAACCCAGTGTCTCCGCCTTAGCTGCACTCGGGGAGGAAGCGCAGAGCCAGCAGTGCTGAGTGTGCAGCACTCCCTCACATTCATTTATTCACATTGCACCCACAGATCCAATACTCCTGGCACAATCAAGATCAGACCAGCCACATGCTAATCTTTGAGCCCAGTGTGGAGAGAACAGTGCCTGCAAGCCCATTCAGGGTGCATTTTCAGCACTAAGAGCACATCTTGTTCCAGAACACCTTGAGGGTCAGCAAGGTGAAAGCGGTAAAATCCCTGCCAAAGACAGCAAGGTTCCCTGGAGTTGACTGGCCCCTGGTTCTCAATTTAGAACAGTTTCAATTGATCAAGTTGCAACTGCAGCACCAGCTTCAGCCCTGACCTCACAAGCACCTGCGTACAGAACACGGGAAAATACCACATGGAGGCGGAGATCTGACCTTCACAAACCAGTACCAAAACCACCACCAGCGCTGCCAAAGGCAGCTGATATTTAGTTTGCCCCGGAGGCAACCAAATTGGCTTTAGTAAATAAATCGCAGGAAGGTTCAAATTGTGGCGTTTCAGTGTACAGTCAAGAGGCCAGGGCTACATAAATGAAAGGCAGCAATAAATCAATGAGGCACCCTCCTTAAATTACTATAAGTAAAAACTGCTTTCACATCTTGACCTTCTAAAAGGAACATTCTCTATATGAATCTCATTGATCCCCCAATGACCTTCAGAGGTCTGAGAAAGAGAGGTGTTCCACATTAGACAGGGGCTCAAACTTTGATCATGAATGAGAGTTACATTTTGAACAAAATAAAAAGCGACTGTACTTGCCTCAACAGGAATGGGAACTACACCCACACAAGAACATCTCACGTCCAGTAGGTTTTCATTCCAACCCCAATTTCGCTGACTGGCAGCACAACAAGATGTCTAGCACTTGAATTGAGGAGTAATTTTTTAACCAAGGTTCCAGCGAAACCAATAGGATGGTAGCTTGCCATGAGAATGTTGCCTCAGCTGTACAACAGAGACGCGCCGATACTGATACTGATAATCAGTCTGATACCAACTCAAATGGATGGATCGGATATCGGTGACAGTGAGACGATCTGGTATTGGATGCGACCAATTTCACAAATAATTTGGTACATTTATAGCCATGCCTTTGTTTGATACAATTTGTTTTATGTAGGAGGAAAAGCAATGTTTAAGTCCAACCTGATGGTGCTTTTCAGTGGTCCCAGTCCCTTCCAGACAGTGAGGCTTCTTGCTCATTGACTGAACACTGGTATCGCATACCCAGTATCTGCTGATACCCTAAGCCCAGGTATTGGTACTGAGACTGGAAAAGAGGGATCCCTGCATCCCAACTATGCAGTTTGATATGAGGAGAAAAAAACCTTTCAAATGAACTCATAAGCCATTTAAATTTACCAGGTCAGTTTCAGGATTCTCACACTCTGGACACAGCACAAACTTCCTGATGAAACCATCCAGCATGTCCTGCAGCTTGTTCGCCTCGTGAGATCCGTTGACAATGTAGCGGTCATTCTTGGCATCAAACTGGGTCTGAGCACCCAGCTCACAACCGAAAAACTTGGTGGGATCTGCATAAATTAAACAAACATACCAGACATTTAGCTACATGGCACTCTAGCCTGCATTCACCCATTCACACTTACTGATGGCTGAGGCCGCAATGCAAGGTGCCAACCTGGGCATTACAAGCAGCTCAGGGTAGAGTGAAATTTGTTGTCCTTGCTCAAGGACGCTTCGTCATTCTCTCTAGAGGAGCACTGGATTGAACCAGAAACCTACAGATTGTTAGAAGACCCGCTCTACCTCTCAAGCTATGCTGCTCTGTAACATCCCAAAATCCTCACAACAAGGGTGGGCCAAACGTGTTCCTGAACAGCTCTTATGTCGCAGTTTTAGTTGTAACTCAGCACTCATTTGACTCAATCATAGCTGTTGATAACGGGGTAAATTTATTTCACCAGGTTTTTTAGGTCTAAAGCTGTTAGTGAAAATAATAGCCTGCATGCCCAATGGCTGTCGAGGACAAGGGTTGGCAACTCTGGCCTAAGACTAACAAGTCCACGATGAGCATCAAGAGAACCGAACAGCCCTTTGCTAATTATTAATAAATAGCAGCATACATCTATAGCAAGGCACAGGTCACTGTGCCAAGGTTAATGGTCAAATCCACTGATGACTCCCACGGTGCACATCTAACCCTCACAAAGAACCTGCATGTCAGATTTGTAGCTGTTGTGGTTAATACTTTTGGAAATACGGCCCAGACAAATAATGAAGCCGCCGCCCGCCCAGAAGCCAGAAGGTGTAATAATGCTGTGGGGTGAAAACACATCACTGAAACAAAGTACGATCACGCTGTACCCACTATCAACACCAGAAAATACTTACACGTTGGAGGCCTATTTAACGCCTTGGCAACGTCAACCATATTGACTATTACAGTCTTAATTCCATTTCCTTTCCCTTCCACCTAGGAGAAAGAAAAAAAATTAACACAAAAGATCACTTCATTCAGTTCATCAACTGTGACACCAGATTCAAGGCAAATGCTCTCATCAGATGCATCTTACAGAATCTGCCTATTCATGCTACCTCTATTCTGCAGGGTCCCATGTGAAAACACGCCTATTCTTATCACTCCCCACAGATTACACTCACAAGATCATAGTCCCTCAAAGCATTACACAAACCCCCTATACAGCCATGTCAATTTGAGACTACAGCCAATAGCTCGTCAGTCTTGCTTTTCAATTTGAACCCCAACACTTCTTGCCCAAGACCCAGCTCACCTTAGCAATCAGACGGGGCATCTTGTAGCGATAGAACTGGTCTGACACGCTGCGGTTGACGTTGACAGACATTTTGGCTTGATATTGGCTTTATCAGTAGGATAAAAAGATCTTGGATTGCAATTTTTTGGTATCTTCTGTCTGGAGAAGAGTGGATGACATAAACGACTGTAGACGTACTCGGTCTCTGACATGAAAAAGATTTTGCCACTGAGGCTGCAAGCTCCTTGCTTGTAGGCAAAGTTTCCCCCACACAGGTTCCAACAGCTGCGCAACAGCTCTGAAATGAGACGGAAAGAAATTAAACAGGCAGATGCGTTGAACTTGAGAAACAAAACGGTAAACAATTATTTAGGAATCCAGGCATGTCTGCCGGCTTGACAGATGGACATATGCAGATCACTACAACCAACTTTCCCTCTATAGTAAGTAAAACACCAAAAAAAAAAAAAAAATGCATCAGTGTAATTCATTTATCGTAAAAATGCGTGAGAAATACTGGCATGTTAAAAAAAAAAAAAATACATTTTGATAATAGTACTCGTTAAACTAGCCGAGGTTATTAGCCTTGCAAAGGTTCAACATAGAATGACGCGTCCAGGGAAAAATACATCGTACTAAGTGGAAAACAATTAATTTTGCAACTATTGTTGAAAGTGATGAGTTTCGACTTCTAACGTGACTCGGCGTCAGTCGGATTCGAAATAGCTGCGGTCTTGAGTGGCCATCAATAAACGATTTATTAAAATCGACTGCCAACCACAAAAAGAAACGTAAATAAACAAAGCAATTCAAACGTTATAGTATCGTACAAATTATATTACAAGCTGCCACTCTG
The DNA here is from genome assembly GCA_029692085.1 of Gymnothorax javanicus. Lineage (NCBI taxonomy): Eukaryota > Metazoa > Chordata > Actinopteri > Anguilliformes > Muraenidae > Gymnothorax > Gymnothorax javanicus. Next base: position 87,881,282 of record CM056193.1, read on the forward strand.
TAGCCAGATCAAGATGGGTTCAATTACCGAACGATGACTCACCGCTTGCAATATGCCATCCAGCAAGCAACTTTTAACAGCTACCAATGGCACTGCAACAGCATGCGGACAGGGAGACTGCTAATGTGTTAAACCGCTTTCACACTGGACGCGAAACGAATTTTTCGCACGACAGATTACATTCAAAGTCAATGCAAAGACGCGCGCGTCTTTGCATTGACTTTGAATGTAATCTGTCGTGCGAAAAATTCGTTTCGCGTCCAGTGTGAAAGCAGCTTTAGCCAGGTAATGTCCACAGAAAATGTCTAGAGCACATCTCGCTGTATGTTTATTCGTAGTTTTCAAATGGAGAGGACATAACTTGGGCACCAGGCCGCTCTTACACGCAAAGTGGTGCAGAGTGCGTCACAACTTACCATGGAGAGCTGCTCGGGATGGGAAAGAGCCGCCATTTTGAGCCACATACTTCACACGCCACACATTCACCGAAAGTCACAGCTAGAACACTTCACTGGCCATTAAAAAAGACAAATAGCGCATACTTTTCTCATTCGTCACTCAGATACTCACCGTTTTCGCAAAATAAAGACATAAACACAACGCTGGTCGCCCGGAGACACAGTGAAGTGTTTGGATTTAGCTTGAGCTGGTTGAGTCGTACTGCAAGGGAAGCAAGACGGCACAGCGATGGTGCCGAGAGTGCGGTGTCAGTTCTTTACGGCGAGGGGTAATTAAATCCTCAACGGAATTTGAGACGCCCTCAAAAACAGGGTATCTGAAACCAAAAGGGAAACATAATTAGCGTGAAGTAACACAACAGCGCCACTGGGTGCATTACAATATGTTTGCGCAGGCTAGCGTGCCCGTTATCTCGCTAGTTAGCGACGCAACACCAGATCCTATGCATTCAGTATTCTTCTATATCACCTTTTACCGATAAAGAAGCTTTATGTTTCTTCAAGATTGTTTATGGATCCAAAAACAGTTTTTTTTTTTCAAATGTAGATTCCGTTGTATTGACAGTTTGCCACATCAACAGACGTAGCTAGCTAGCCAGTTCCTTACCTCCAGAATACTCTCGCAGCCTGCAACCACCAAACTGAATGATATGCAACACCACAATGACCTTGCTTACTCTTTACCAGTCAATCGAAAAGACCGTTCCAACTATCCCCGCCCCTATACCAAAAGCGAGCAGGCTATTGGATAATTTTTATTCGTCTTCTTTTTTTTTTCTCAGGGTTACAACCCCCAAGTTCACATTACCGTCATTTCCTGGAAGCAAATAGGTTTGAAACCAGCAGTCAATGATTGAAATAAAATGTAAAAATCCTCAATATTGGCATTTCATGTCACATTACTGGTGCTGCTAAAACAACTCCTACTGATGCAATACTGGTGGAGGATGACGAATTATATCTCAATAGTTCAAAGTTGTCACTGACATACTGAGATAATTTAAAGGGATCTGGAGAGGAACTACCTGCAACAAGGGTCGTGTGCGATTATTGAGAATATTCATAACAATGAACGTAAAGTATTTGTTTATATTACTAATGCAGCAGCAAAAGGTTTAAATGGGTCTGATTATTTGCCAAATACTGTGCAGTGTAACGTTTCACCATGGATATTTGAGGTACCCAATGTGGATTTGCAACTTGTGGAGCAGAAGAGAGAATGGCTCGAAAGGAATGTGGTAACATTTGATATTTGGTCCAAGATTATGCATAGAGGAATTATTATGATTAAGTGCCAATATATACTGATGGATCAAAAGATCCAAGGAGAGGACATAGGAACATCAGTTTACATACCTGACTTTGATGTAGTCATACAGAAATAATCAATGATAGATTATCTATATTTATAGCAGAAATAGTTGCAATAAGTTTTGGGTGACAATAGATTCTATGGCGGCTCTTACTTGTTTCAATTGAAAGGAAGCAATAAAGGATGACTTATTGATGGAAATACACTACAATAACACTGAGAAATAGTGAGGTAAATGACAAATCATTAATCAATTAATTGCCATTAAGAATTGAATCAATTAAAAATGTATAAACTGACAATGCATGTTTGTGTACAATTTCTCAGAAGCGCACATATATTAACTTTTATAACCTATCACAAGAGGGCGTACTTCGACTTTGCAGTTCAGAAAAACTACTGGGTTTCATTCAGTCAGCCTAGTTAAAGTGCGTTCTGGTATTGCCATATGAAAATAAAGAGGTGATGTATTTTATTTTTACTCACATTTGATATCAGGCTTATCCATCCATGATTCCTGCTGTGTCAAAATAATTTTCCAAAGACGTCATATTTCAACACTTGCACATGTAAGCTTAAGGCTGGAAAATAGAGAGGCAACATTGGCGCTCACGTATTAACCCCTTCGCACAGAGGCCAAATCTGGCTATTTATGTGTTAACTTATTTAAGGCTGTACAATTCAAGATTGCAGCTTCACAAACAGGAAAGAATTGGCTCAACTAAATCAAGACACTTGAAACATTTAGAATTCCATCATATTTCAGTTTATTTTCATGATTTTGGTAGATAAAAGGGGCTGTAAACGTAAAAAATCTTCACGAAAATTCAGCATTGAAGTTTTTTTAAAAAAAATAAAACTGAGAATTGAAAAATGGATAGAGGTTTAAACTATACATTTCTGGGATCATAAACTCCTTGACCACGAGTATAATTCATTTGAGCATTAAATTCTAAATTACCTACTCTCTAGGAGCCAAATAAAACAGCTATCCTTGTGGCTCCCCAAACTCCATGATCCCTCAAAATAGCGCACTGACAAATCATAAAATAATCATAAATTTAACACAAATCAACTTTTGCTGCATGAAATTCAATATGAACTAAGATTTTTTGGTTGAATTTAGCAGGAGTTTATCAATATAGGTGCAGTTGGACATCAGTGGTCTCCAGTAACCTCTCCAAACACGAAATATACCTTTTGTCCATGAAGAGTTTTGACAATTTTTCTTCGGAGTCCCACATGCCAGCACACATGCTCATTAAAGGAACCGCTTATTTAACGGTAAGAACATTCACCCTGCAATGAAAAGCTAGCAGATCCCACTTCCGAGCTCGCAACCTTATATAAACACATTCCACACCTTATAAGGAACAAGTATGACTCACTAAATCAGAAATATCTGAAATATACCTTATTTTAACAGAATAGACGTTTACACTATCAGGAAAAATCAGGCAATATTCTACCCTAGATTGAACAGAATGGTGCAATGAACGTATCAGGGGGGTCTATCAATGTGCTTGAGCTGCTCGCATTTTAAACAAGCCAAAATCTCATCATTTGATTTAGTTGAATATAGTATAAATTCCAAAACAAAAAGCCACATTGAGCAAAATGCTACTACAGTAGCAGTATTTCTTCATTGAATCACCCCTCCAGAGACTGATGTATCCAGTAGAAACAACCCTCCGGTCCTGTTTCATTCAGAATAATTCCTATTGACCATGTCCGTACCTTATTTAAATCCTGTAAATGTAACTGAATACTGAATGCCGGTCTTGGAAGTTTTTTAAAAAAAAATCGCGTCATTTTCAGCTGCCCCACTTTGCGCAACATTAAGAGAACACAACCTACCTTGCTTTTACGCAAAGGCTTGTATACATTTCTGATTGTCCAATCAATGTCTTTCATTTACTGTGGAAAGTTTATTCTCTCTGCGATTGGATAAGAAACGAGTCAATCAATACATTATTACCAGAGAAGTTTCACGTGAGCGTGAACTATTAGTGTGCAGTTATTCAGATGAGCCTAAGTAAATCATTGAGTGATAGGCTATCAACATCGGTACTTAGGGATATAAGGGAGCACCGAATTTGTCAATGGAGGAATCTACGCATAAATCCACGGTAGGGAACTACATGTTTTTGATATGTGAAGACTATAATTGATTGTGGAATGACTTATGCCACCCTGACACTTGCACGATTTTTGTTCCCGCAATGTCACGCAATGTGTCGTGGCAATGATTAAAGTCTTTGGGAACGAACGTGAGGAGTGTGTATAGGGTGCTGGGGTGCGTGCCATGTCGTAGAGAGAATTTTGAAATGTTAAAAAATTCGGCACACATTCGATACGCAATGTTCGTGCCACGTGTGTGCCACTTGCGTGAACCATGCGTGAACACTACGCGAACTCAGCGCAAACACTGCCAACGGTGCATGTTAATGCGTGCTGTGTTAGGGTGTTGTCACGAGTTGTTCACGTGATCATGGCACGCCCAGCTCACGCATAGTTCGCGCACATCACAAACCATTTGCGTATGGCAGGAACTTCTCACGAAGTTTTCATGCATTTTTGGCCGTGCATTGCGTAGACAGTGCGTAACTTATGCGTGTACAGTGCTCAAACAGGGTGCAAACAAGGCTCCGCTGCGTACCACCGAAATGGCACACCTTGCTACGACGCATTGCGCGGCATTGCGGGGACAAAAATCGTGCAAGTGTCAGGGTGGCAATAGTATGAATACCATGTTGAATTTTTGCTTCAGAAAACATTCTTGGTTGATGTAGGATTTCAGTTGCACAACACTTTGTGGCCTCCTTTGTTATATTTTTTGTTTCAGATTGTGCCAAATATTTTCAGAGGATGACAAATCTGGACTGCAGGTAGGCCAGTTTAGCACCCACACTCATATATGTCACTGAGTCAGAGTAAATGAAGATGGAACGCAGTATAAATGAGATCACATTTGCACCAAACAAAATTTAACTTTTATCACTTTCAATATTATTTTGTTGCAGTCTGAAACCTTTCAAAAAATTACAGCACAGAATCTCTTGATTACCTGTGCCAAAGTTTATTCTAATCAAGTAAATCAGAGCAAAATTAGAGAGGTTTTAGTTTGGGAATGTCTAGGTGGCGTCTCTAAATTTACACTGTGTGCCATTTGACATTTCTCAGGTACCAAACTGTAAAATTCATTTAATTTCACTTATATGTCACAACAGACATTCATTCCCCATAATTACAACAATTTTATTTCTTTTTTATTCTATTTCATTTTTTTAATGCAATTAGTCCTGTATACATTTTTCCATTCAAATACATACAAAGGAAATTAAGTTTGACTCAATTGGAGCAGATTTATTTTCAATAAAACAAGCAAATAAAATTATTAAGACAAAGATAAGGTCAAAAATGGTAAATAGTAAAAACAACAAACACTCCAGCAATTATTTATACAAGAACTGTGCCCCTGCTGCTCCAAAAAAATGTCCTCAGGCTCAACCGAGATTTTAACCTCAAATCTCCCACATACAAATGCAATGCCTTAGCTTGGATTTGGTGCTTGTACTGCTGTATGTCTTAGTGCTTGTGTGTAATGGCGCAAGGATTCTCAGTCAAAAAAGACTTTGAAAATGACTGATGAATATTTAGCGGGTTATTATACCGAAAATACTACAAACAAACCAGTTAAGCGTTTACATTGTTGGGCTCTTTGAGTACATGTAAATGGCGCATGGAATCCTCAGTTCGAGGGACCGAGAATGCAAGGCTCTATCTCAGGCTAGGTTTGTGCAATGAAGGTGGTTGAGGACTCATTAGAAACGTCACAGCCCATAGAATCAAGTGGTCGCATTTGAAGTCTTACTGACAGCATCAAAAGCCGATCACAGAGAGGAAAATACATTGCGTGCAAGCGAAATGCTCAGGACATGCTATCCTTTGAAGCAGTGCCCTGGAAAAAAACATGCATGGAGACTGGAAAATCTAGTTTCGATGTAACACAGACACATTGGGCTAACAATAACAAGCGCAGATTTACCCTGGAATGCAATTTTTAATTACAAAATATCTAAGGTAAGAGAAAATTTTTGCTCATCGCTGTAGACTGTAAAGTGCATGCCTGCTGTTCTTCGAGTGTGTTGTCGGTTTGAAATAACATGACTTATAACGTTGGATCTGCGGTCCTTCCTCTGTCATTTGACATATCTTTTGTATGCATTGCGCAAATTCAGTAGAAATGCTGGCGATTAAGCACTGATATAATTTTATCCTGTGTTTTGCTACATGCTTGGTGTTTGAATTGTGTTCGGTTTAGATAAAAATGGGCATCATGTGCTTTTCGCTGAGTTTATTCCCTTTAAAGGTACCATCCCAAGCGGCTGGACTTGCGATTTTTTTTCAAATTGCACAACAGATAAGCACCCACCCCCTCCGTCCAATCAGGAATCACCCAAACCACGCCCCCACCACTCAGTTCGTGCGCGTGCTTCATTCACCACAAACAGCTGACCGGTGCGGTCGGTGTTCTGACAATTTGTAGCCTTGTCATAAAATGCTACCGTAATGCAAAGCGATTGTAAAGTCTTTGTTCTCGCTGTAATATTGCAATATGAATCAGTGTACAATAGCAACGTTGTCATTTGTTATCTTATTATAACATAAGCAGATGTTATAATGAGTTGGATAAGTTTGAAGATATATGCCCATTACGAGTGCGTCGTTTTAAAACCTTTCAGTGTCTTCAGTTCTCTCCAGCGGTCGAATTTCTCTGCCAAGGGATACTTGAGTTGCATTTGCAATTTTTACATTTTCTTGTCTCTCTTTCATACTTCCAATGAAGGTTTTTGTCTTTTTAGCTGGTGGTTGACCGATGGGTGCAGTTGGAGGTCGGAAAACTGGCTGCTCGTTCAGCTGCGCCATGACTCCGCCCGAGTACCTAGCTTGCTAGATATTGCTGGCTATGTAGCTACAGCTAAAGTGTGTGCACATTGGAATGCACGCACAGAACAGCATGCATGTTGATTTGGCTGTTTGACTGACAGACGGGCCATCCAATTAAAGTTGTCTGAGACTAATTTGATTGGTAGCCTAATTTTGGCCCCTGCTCCTTACACAGATGACCAAATTTTGTCATTGATATGTCAAATCACTTATGTTATCGATTACTGTCTAATACTTACCAGATATACTCAGATTTTTATAATTTGGCCAAAAAAAAATGAGCCACCTGGGATGGTACCTTTAAGTGGATATACTGTATGACGATGTTGCTATCAGGAAACATGCTGTATTTATGATGCATAATGATTGCCCCCAGTACCGGGGGCATTGGGGTTTAAGAGGTTAAAGCAGCTCAGGCCCAGAGGAGTTGGCTGCATTTCTGGATTTCATTTATACGTACATGATTTAACTTCTTCTACCCGGGATTTGCCACCGGAGGGATTATAGCCGTGCTCTCACCTCGCCTTGAAGCGCAATACTTCTCCTGTTCCCGCTTACGCTTCCTAATCAGCAACTACGTGTTAATTCGTTCAGTTGTGAGGATCAGTCCTCAGAATTGCTGTCCGTTTCCTCTCAGCTTGCATTATTTTTCATTGCAATAATTATCAAGAATGTTCCTATCCGCATGAAGGGAAACTTGAAATCTCAATGTCTTTCAAAGCCTCTGAATTCCTGTAGCTCACAAAACAGAATTTTTTTTTTCTGCGCCAATGTCCAATCGGCTTGTTACGCCTTAGAAAACATTTTTAAAAATGCGGTTTACCAACTCTGGTCCGCATTTTAAGTTTGCTGATGTGAAAATAAAACTATATCAACTTCCAATGACACTGCTATAATGCAGGTTAACCCTCAACCTGTTTCCAATTAAGAATCCGACAAAAATTGAATTTGTTTACTGAGCAAATAGGCTACCAATAATCTGTGTTGCCATTAATGATTAAGACATATCGCTTTCAGTCAAAGAGGTAGGCTACAGTATGAGATTGCAGCGGTGCCAATTAACTGAAATTTCTAAAAATTCCATGTTGAAATTGAATGCTATGTAGTAAATGCTGCTGAAGATTGTATTTAGATAAGGTTTAGATTGACGCCGCCAACCAGAATTACCAACTGCCGCAGCTGACGTTTTTTCTCAGTACCACCTTCCTACAGCAGCGGCTAACTCAGCAGAGCTGTGCCTGGGGTGAACGGCCCAGCAGCTGAAGACCAACAACGGTATCCACCTTCCCGACATCAGTAGCGTAGCAGTGGCAAACTCAGCGGGGCCGGGCTGAGGGCTAGTGGCCCAGCAGTTGAAAGCTAACAACAGCGTCCATCAACTCGACGCCACCAGTGCAGCAGCGGCTGACCCAGCGGGGCCGTGCCGAGGGCTAGCAGCTCAGCAACTGAAGGCAAACGACAGCATCGACCATCCTGTCCACCATCCCGACGCGAACAGGGCAGCAGTGGCTATCTCGGTTGGGTTGTGCCGAGGAGTAGCAGCCCAGCAGCTGAAGGCTAACTACAGTGCCCACCACCCTGACGCCACCAGCACAGTAACGACTAACCCAGCGGGGCTGTGCCTTGGACTAGCGATCATGCAGCTGAGGGCTAACAACAGCGTCCATCCCAAATCGACAGCCAGTACTATTGAGGCTGACCTGGCGCCTGGCGCCTGTATTCAAAAAAAAATAAGATGCATCAAGTTAAATCACACTTTGAAACTAGCCAAAGTGATCTGGGATCCACAAAGTAAGCCAAGTGGCCTACTCGGTGGACATCTAAATATCCGGAGTATTTTCCCTGAATGTGAACAAGTTAATCATCTACTCAGTGAATCGAACTTGGACTTTTTATGTTTCTCTGAAACTTGGTTAAATGCGCACTCTCTCACGGCTGGATTACATGTACCAGGTTACGACACCTTTAGGAATGACAGGCTGGGGAGTGGGGGTGGGGGAGTAATGTTCTATGTAAGGGAACCCTTACAGTGTACACAGTTAGAATGGACTTCTGCGTACAACCTTGAATGTATTGGTCTCAAATTAACCCTCTCTCCGCAAATGACAATGACAATGATTGGTATATACAGACCTCCAGCGACCTCTCTAGCATTTTACGATGAACTACAGGGCCTACTCAAAGAATGTGATTCTAAGAATGAAATTATTTTACTCCGAGACCTAAATATCAACTGGCTTGACCAAACCAGTCGAAAACAACTAAAGTCACTTTCAGGTAAGTTTGACCTCATTCAACTTATAAAGGAACCAACCAGAATAACTACTTCCTCAAAAACATGTATTTATCTTGTCTTCAGTAATAAGTGTGAGAGAATTCAGAAAATATTTAACTTGATAAGTGGTTTTGTCAGGCCATAATTTAATTTTATTTTCAAGAAAACTGACAAACGATTTACTTGTCCACAGAGAAGGTCTCATGAGCAAATGAGAGTACCCAGGAGGGAAATCTTTTTTTTTATAATTATTTTTTTGGCGAATTTTTCCTTTATTTGACAGTTATACAGTGTAGAGAGACAGGAAGGTTGGGGAGAAGAATGGGGGAAGACATGCAGCAAATGACCTGCGCTGGAATTGAACCCTGGCCGCTGCGGGAAAGACACAGCCTTCATAGTACGCGCGCTTAGACCGATGAGCCACCGGGGTGCAGGAGGGAAATCTTTTAATCTGACACAGGTACTGATGAACATCAAGTGGGCTGATCACCTCACCCACAATCACGTTAATGATAACTGTAATGTATTTACATATGTTTGTCAAGAAACTGTGTCTGCCTTCAAGAAAAAAATGAGGGTAAAACCAGTGAAAAAGAATTACCTCCCCTGGTTGAATTATTACATATGGACACTAATGAAACAAAGAGACCAGGCTCTCAAAACTTCATAAAAAACAAAAAAAAAAAGGTACATGACAGACAAATATTTACCTCACTTAGAAATAAAGTAGTAAAGGAGATCAGAACTGCAAAAGCACATTTTTTTATTAAAATAATAAGTAATGCAAAAGGAGTAATGCTAAAGAAATTTGGACAAATATTAAAAAACTGACAGGGAACCATGCAGGAAGTAGAGAAATTAAGGAGTTACAGTTAGGGGAAAATGCAACCCATGACCCAAGTGAAATTGCAACAGCACTAAATGATTATTTTGTGGACTTTGTCAAAGACCTGGCACAAAGTTTTGACCATCTAACATCACACTTCTTGCCAATGTCCCTGAACACTGTTGAGCCAGTTTTCAATCTTCTCACAGTGACTCAGTCAAAGGTCGACAAGATTGTTAGCGGTCTTAAATATTCTAAGGCCAAAGACACATATGGCATTGATGTTATGTTTCTAAAAAGTCACAAGGAATCTCTTATAACGCCATTAACAGTCATCATAAATAACTATATTAATGAAGGGATTTTCCCAGACTCTTGGAAATGCTCTATTATTACACCAATACATAAATCAGGGAATTCAACTTTAGTCAGTAACTATAGACCAATCAGCATACTCCCCACAGTCTCAAAAATCATGGAGAGAATAGCCCATACATCCTACAACAAATGCAATTCCACTTTAGAAAACACCATTCCACAGAGACAGCTGTGTGCTTTCTATTGGAAAACAAAATCAAAGCTTGATTGAGGTGATGTTGTTGGTGCCGTTTTTATTGATCTTAGGAAAGCCTTTGATATGGCTGATCATCAGATACAGTTAACTAAACTGTCACATTTTAATTTTTCTCCGACTGCACTGAATTGGTTCAAATCATATGTTTCATCAAGAATGCAAAGTGTCAGGGTACAGGATACAAAATCAACGCCCCGTAAGAACAGTTTTGGTGTTCCACAAGGGTCAATATTGGGGCTGATACTCTTTAGCCTGTTTATAAATGACCTACCAAGCTGTTGTCCCTCTGGTGTAATCTGTCAAATGTATGCTGATGATGCGGTTTTGTATGTACATGCGAAGGACAAAACACAAGCGGCACAAGAGCTGACAGTTACTATGAGTTCTGTACATAAATGGCTTGAGAGCTCTCATTTACATCTTAACTTGTCTAAGACTGTGTATGTACTTTGCAAAAAGCGTGAATAATGCTAGTAATCCTGATGTTGTTGTCCAAAATCAAAGAATTGAAGTAGTACAAAATTTTAAATATTTAGGAGTCATTCTTGACCCACGGCTTAATTTTAAACAACGGGTAAAGAAAATTTCATTCTGTTCACAATTTAACTTGTCCAATTTTAGATATATTAGAAAGAATTTAACCACAGAGACAGCTAAGTTATACTTCGATTCAGTGATTGTATCACATATGCTATACTGTATAATCATGCAAAACAATTCTAAAACCTATTGAGATAGTCTACAGTGCCTGACAAAAATCTTGTCACTTATCCAAGTTGTAGTAACAACAAATAATAACTTGACTTGTAGTTGATCAACTGGAATCAAAAATGGCTTATATGAAAGGCAAAGCCCTCTAGATTATGCAAAATATACCAAAATAGAGTTTTGTGTCATTCATTGAGTTTTATAATTTAATTTGTACAGAACGGTCAGATTTTGCTTGGACAAAAGTCTTGTCGCAGTGAAAAAAAATGTGGAAATTATACATACACTTTATTTTGAATACACAAATATGCCACTATAATATCAAAACATAAAGTCATGGTGCCTTGGAAAAAAGAATTAATATTGCGTATGACTCCTATGAGCTTGGAGGGCTGCATCCATATGTCTTGGCAATGACTGAAATAACTTGATAATGAAATCATCTGGAATGGCATAGAAAGCAGTCAGGACTCCCAGAGTTCATCAAGATTCTATGGTTTCATCTTCCAAGCCTCCTCCTTCATCTTACCCCTGAAATGCTCAATAATTGTTCATGTCAGGTGACTGGGTTGGCCAATCCTGGAGTACCTTCACCTTCTTCGCTTTCAGGAACTGTGACATGGAGGCAGAAGTATGATAAGGAGCAGCAGTATGAGTCGGGCAGCAAGAACTTCTTGATATTTCAGGCTGTTGATGTTGCCATCCACTCTGCAGATCTTTCTCACACCCCCATACTGGATGTAACAACAAACCACGATTTTTCCTCCACCAAACATGATTGTTTTCTGGGAGAATCTTGGGTCCATGAGGGTTCCAACAGGTCTTGTACGGCGACTGGGATGCAGTTCAATGGATGATTCACCAGAAAAATAAGCTTTCAGCCACTTTTCCAGTATCAATCCTTTCTGCGAGCTGTGGGCCGTGGCAAATGCAATGCAGGTTTTATGTTTTCTGTTTAATGCAGGCTTCTGTGTACTAATTCGGCTATGAAAACCACTTGGAGAGAGAATTTGACAAACTCTTCTTGTAGATACTGGGATTTTTGGTGATATTTCCTCATGTAGCTTCGCTGTAGTTGAAGAAGGGCTAGCCTTGTACAGTTGAAGCAACAAACGGTCCTTTCAAACAGTTGTCATACCAGGGTCTGTCTGACCTGCGCTTGCCATGAACGTCACCAGTTTCTTCAAATCTTTTTCTCATCCCCTCCACTTGACATTTGGATACATTAAAGATGTCTGCCACCTCAGCAGCAGACTCAGTCTTCAGGCTCTTGATGATCAGCACTTTGGTCTGTGGTTGAATCTTTGGTACGTTGTCAGAGGTCTAGTCGCACCTCATATGAAAGTCTGGTGTGCTGGGGTTATTTCTATACACATCTGGGAATGTGTTATTTACAGTCTTTGTCATAGGTTAAACTCTAATCTGCGATTTGTTGCATCATCTGAAGAGACGACAAGACTTTTGTCAAAGCAAAAACAGATGTTATGGGCTTAGCCAAGCTGTGAACATCAGAACACTTTTTGACGGTTTCATTTTTTTTTGCACCAAATTATTAATGTGAAAGCCCTTGACATTAAAATGGACCATTTATTGTAGCAATTGATTGGTTAGAAATAAAGTTATATGCTATTTTTATTTACTATGTCCTTATGCGACAAGACTTTTGTCAGGCACTGTACAAACAAGCTTTAAAAGTACTTGATAAAAAACCCAAAATGTACCATCATTGTCGCATTCTGAATAAGTATGACTAATTGAATTGGGAAAACATTGTAAAACACACTGACTCTGTACTTGTTTACAAAATTCTGCATGGTCAAGCTCCACCACCATTGCTAAACCTTGTCCAAAGAAACCCTAACAGATCAACTAGAGCTGGCTCAAGGGGTGACTGTGAAGTACCACTCAGGAAAACTACATTTTGTCAAGCAACATTCTCCTATCGTGCATCCCAAACATGGAACCTTTCACCGAGCACAATACGTGAATTACCAACTACAACATTATTCTCCATACATCTTAAAGCATGGTTATTGGAAAACCAGATCTGTGAACATAATATTGTCTGAATTATATGCTTGTTATCTGTTGCACAACCACTGTTATGTAACCATCTACAGTATATGACTTTTGTCCAGTATTGTCTTTTTTTAAGAATGAAATGCAATCTATCACTTTATCATGGGGAATCAAGCACTTTCAAATTAAACATTTTAAGCACTTTATCTTGGACAGCCAGCAATAGCATTTGCACTTTACCAGGCATTCAAGCACTTCAAGCACTTTATCGTGGACAGTCAGCAACAGCATCTTTGCACTTTACCGGGCATTTTGCAATAACAATCCAGTATTTACATGCACAATTGCCACTTTATATGGACTTCCTGATATTAATTTTGTGTGGACTTTGCATGACTTCCTGATACTGGGCATTCAAGTACTTCAAGCACTTTATTATGGGCAGTCAGCTATAGCATTTTGCATTTTACCAGGCATTTTGCAATAATAATCCAGTACTTGCATGCACAATTGCCATTTTATGTGGACTTCTTGATATGAATTTTATGTGGATTTTATATGGACTTCCTAATATGATTTTTCAGCACATGCACTTTATAACTGTACGGGCATTGGTGCAATAGAATTTCACTAATTATATAATGTCGTCCCCAGCTCAGCTACACTGTCAGCTCTGTCATTATCATGTCTTGTTGTTGTTATGCCATGCCTTATTCTCCTTTGTTATACTTTTACTTGCTTTGATGTTTTTCCCTTTCTCCCTTTTCTTTCTCTCCCTGAACACCTACCTGCCAATGGGACAAGGGATGGAGATTAGCCGCTTGGCTACAATCCCTTACATATTTACATTGTTAATGTTCATTAATATGTTTAGTCCCATTTTTAAAAATAAACAAATAAATGAAAATGAAATTAAAATTTTGTTTCTACAACCCCAATTCCGAAATAGTTGGGACAAAGTGTAAATTGTGAATAAAATCAAAACGCAATGACTTTCAAATCACACCAGCCAGTATTTTATTCACAATAGAACAGAGATAACATAGCAAATGTTGGAACTGAGAAATTTTACAATTTTATCCACAAAATGAGCTCATTTCAAATTTGATGGCTGCTACAGGCCTCAAAAAAGTTGGAACAGGGGCTTGTTTACCATGGTGTAGCAGCCCCTCTTCTTTTTAACATAGAGTGGAGGCGTCTGGGCATTGAGGAGACAAGTTTCTTGAGTTAAGCCATTGGAATTTGATCCCACTCTTGTTTAATACAGGCCTCCAGCTGCTGGAGAATTTTGGGTCTCCTTTGACAGACTTTTCGTTCAATTATGCACCAAATGTTCTCAATCGGTGAAAGATCAGGACTGCAGGCAGGTCAGTTCAGCACTCGGACTCTTCTACCACGAAGCCATGCTGTTGTAATAGCTGCAGTATGAGGTTTTGCATTGTCCTGCTGAAATACAGAAGGCCTTCCCTGGAATAGATGTCATCTTGAGGGGAGCGTATGTTGCTCTAAAACTTTTATATACCTTTCAGCATTCATGGTGCTTTTAAAACATGCAAGTGTCCCACGCCATATGCACTAATGCATCCCCATACCATCAGAGATGCTGGCTTTTGAACTGAACGCTGACAACAGGAGGTGTGGTCTTTCTCCTCTTTAGCCCCGAGGACACGACGCCCATGATTTCCAACAAGAATGTCAAATTTGGACTCGTCTGACCACAGGACACTTTGCCGCTTTGCTACAGTCCATTTTAAATGAGCCTTGGCCCACAGAACACGGCGGAACTTCTGTATCATGCTCAACAATGGCTTCCTTTTTGCATGATAGAGTTTTAGGTGGCATCTGTGGATGGCACGGCGGACTGTGTTTACAGACTGGTTTCTTGAAGTATTCCTCGGGCCCATTTAGTAATGTCAATGACAGAATCATGCCGGTGAGTGATGCAGTGGCGTCTGACGGCCCGAAGATCACAAGCATCTAGTACAGGTATTCGGCCTGGTCCTTTACGCACAGAGATTTTTCCAGTTTCTCTGAATCTTTTGATGATGTAATGCACTGTCCATGATGAGACCTTCAAAGCCTTTGCAATTTGACGTTGAGGAACATTGTTTTTAAAGTATTCCACATTTTTTTTTATGCAAGCCTTCACAGGTTGGAGACCCTCTGGCCATCTTTCCTTCTGAGAGACTTAGCCTCTCTGAGACATCCCTTTTATAGCCAATCATGCTACAAACCTGATGCCTGTTAACTTAATTACTTGCAAATGTTCTTTCAGCTGATTCTCTTATATATTAATTGCTTTTTCAGCCCTTTTTTGCCTGTGTCCCAACTTTTTTGAGACCTGTTGCAGACAGAAAATTTGAAATAAGCTCATTTTGTGGATGAAAATGTAAAATGTCTCAGTTTCAACATTTGAAATGTCATCTACAATTGCAGTGCATACAATCTCATATTGTAGCCTTTCTAGAACTTTTCTGGAAGATGGACTATGAAGACCTCAATGATTTTGCTACCATGGAAGTTTGACATATGGCATGTATTTTAAATGATTTTAAATGTATACCATGCATCAAAATGCACTCGCAACCCCATTTTAAAAAAGTTGGGACAAGGTTAAATGCAAATAAAACAGAATGCAATGATTTGCAAATTAATGAAAACCTTATATTAATTGAACATGAGACAAAAACAACAAATAAAATCTTGAAACTGACTGACAAAATTTTGTTGTTTTTTGAAAAAGATCTGCTCATTTTGAATGTGATGACAGAAACATGTTTTTAAAAAGTTGGGACAGGACAATAAAAAACCGGAAAAGCTGCACGATGCTAAAAAAGACAACTGGCAGAACATCTCACAGCTAATTAGATTATTTAGCAACAGGTTAATAATATGATGCTATAAAAAGTCTTTCATGAGTAAATATCGTCTATAAAAGACCGCATTAGAAAATAGTTCAAAAATTTAAGAAATTATGTTTTCGACTTAAAAATTGCAAAGAATTTGGAGATTTTATCCCCTATTGTCATGGTTCTGGATGTTTGTGTGTGTGTTTTGGACTTCTCTTTGTGGCTCTCGTCCCGGGACGATATCGAATTCCTGTTCAATCGGATTCTTTACCCAGCTGGCTGATTGAACTGGGGCGGCGCTTCCCCGGATTCTATATAAGCCGGGTGTTCGCCATGCCTCTTTGCTAGAGTGTCTGTTTGTAGCTAAGCACTGTAGCCGAAGATATCTATAGTCAGGTTTTGTATGACTTTCTATCTTCTAATTATTGGAGTTTCTTCTCTCTTTTTCTTTATCGCTATGCTTCCGTGGTTCGGACTATTATACGTATTATTATACGTCCTTTGGAAGCGCGAGTACTTTCGTTTGGTGTGTAATATTATGTGTTTGTACTGTGTCCGTGCTACTCTCTTTCTCTCTGGTCCTTGCACCTGGCTTCCGTACTCTACCGGCCATTACATCTTTGGTACATAATAGCTTTAACCCCTTAATCCCTGAGCCTTTGGCTTGAAAATGATATGCCCAAAATGAAATGACTATTTCTCTGCAACGAATTGGTCGACTTGAATAATCTTGGTATCACTTGGTAACACTTTGGGGATTTTTGTCATGGTGCAAAAATTAGTTTATATGTCACTGAGTCAGAGTAAATGAAGATGGAACACTGCATAAATGAAACATCTTTTTTGCACCAAACAAAGTTTTTTTGCACCAAATAAAGTTCATTTATTTTCACTTATCTGTCAATACAGTCCTACATTCCATCCAAATACAACCACTTTTTAATTTTTAGAATAAAATATATATATATATATATATATATATATATATATATATATATATACACAGCGCCCTCAATAATTATTAGCACCCCTGGTTAAGATGTGTTCTTTAGCTTCTAATAAATTCAGTTTTTTTCTAAATAATATAGGACCACAATGAAAAAAAGAGGAAAATCCAACCTTTAATTCAAGTGCATTTATTCAGTGGGAAAAAAAATCCCACATTAAGAAATAATTCTTTTACATCAAATCATGTGTGCCACAATTATTAGCACCCCTGATGTTAATACTTTGTACAACCCCCCCTTGCCAACAAAACAGCACCTAATCTTCTCCTATAATGTTTCACAAGATGGGAGAATACAGAAAGAGGGATCTTCGACCATTCCTCTTTGCACAATCTCTCTAAATCATCCAGCGACCTGGGTCCTCTCCTCTGCACTCTCCTCTTCAGCTCACTCCACAGGTTTTCAATGGGGTTGAGGTCTGAGGACTGAGATGGCCATGGGAGGAACTTGATTCTGTGTCTGGTGAACCATTTCTGTGTAGATTTGGCCACATGTTTAGGGTCATTATCTTGCTGAAAGACCCAGTGACGACCCATCTTCAGCTTTCGGGCAGAGGCCACCAGATTTTGATTTAAAATGTCCTGGTATTTCAAAGTGTTCATGATTTCATGCACCCTAACAAGGTTCCCAGGGCCTCTGGAAGAGAAACAGGCCCACAGCATCACCGATCCTCCCCCATACTTCACAGTGGGCATGAGGTGCTTTTCTGCATACTCATCTTTTGTGTTCTGCCAGACCCACTTAGAGTGTTTGTTGCCAAAAAGCTCTACCTTGGTCTCATCTGACCAAAGCACACGGTCCCAGTTGAAGTCCCAGTACTGCTTAGCGAAGTCCAGACGTTTGCGTTTATGATCGTGAGTGAGAAAAGGTTGTTGGCATGTAGATAGCGCCTGATGGTTGTTTTGGAGACTTTGTGACCCCAATATGCTACCATTTGTTGCAATTCTTTAACAGTGAGCTTTGGAGAACTTTTCATTTCTCTTACCATCCTCCTCACTGTGCGTGGTGGCAAAATAACCTTGCGTCCTTGTCCAGGCTTGTTTACCACTGTTCCAGTTGTTTTAAACTTCTTAATGATTCCTCTGACAGTAGACATGGGCAGGTGCAGGCGAGTGGCTATTTTCTTGTAGCCATTGCCTGACTTGTGAAGGTCGACACACATCTGCCTTACTTGAATGGTGTGTTCCTTTGTCTTTCCCATGTTGAAGAGTGGATAA
Source organism: Gymnothorax javanicus (assembly GCA_029692085.1). Lineage (NCBI taxonomy): Eukaryota > Metazoa > Chordata > Actinopteri > Anguilliformes > Muraenidae > Gymnothorax > Gymnothorax javanicus. The sequence goes on from CM056193.1 coordinate 87,899,477, forward strand.
GCGAAATGGCCTCTGTGTCACGTCATATTTATACCCCAGGGAAACAGGAAGTGATGAATTACTAATTAAATGTTCCTAGATACTCTGATCAACTTTGTAAACTACTGTAGAAATGACAGAAATACTTCATTTACATTTATTTCCTAGGAATTGTTAGGGGTGCCAATAATTGTGGAACAGGTGATTTTATGAAAAATAATTATTTCTTAGTCAGGGATTTTTTCCCCTTAAAATTCACTTGAGTTGAAGGTTACATTTTTCTACAATTTTCAGTGTGAGAGTGTGCTTCTGCAATAAAAATTGAATTTATTGTAAGGCTTTTAACACATCTTAACCAGGGGTGCCAATAATTATGGAGGGCGCTGTATATATATACATATATAATATAAATATATATATATATATATATAATTTTTTTTTTTTTTCCTGCCAGTCCTGTAGCCTACAGGCTGTAGCTCAGGCTAGGTTTGTGCGATTAAGGTGGTTTAGAGCTCATTGGAAACATCAGAACCCATATAATCAAATGGCTACCAGTAAAGTCTTACTGACATCATCACAAGCCGATCACAGAGAGGAAAATTCATTGCAAGCAAGCTGAAGGCTGAGGAGCTGAGATCTTTGAAGCAATGCCTTGGAAAAAAACATGCTTGGAGACTGGAAGATCTAGTTACGTTATAACACGGACACATTGGGCTAACAAAAGCAAACGCAAATTTACGCTCACAAGTCACAACAGTTTTTTATTACAAAATATCAAAGGTAAGAATATTTTTTTGCTCATCTCTGAAGACTGTAAAGTGTTTGCCTGCTGTTCTTTAAGTGTGATGTCAGTTTAAAGGTAACCAATCTGTTCTTTTTGTTTTGATTTAATTTAATAGATATGACCAAAAAAAACAGGAATGAATAAATGTTTTCACCGAGAATGCTTTCAATCCCCCGAATATTGAATGTGAAAATAGGTTTTGCGACTCGCAAAAACTCCCCATGCCATTTGAAAACCTCATTAGTATTCATGAGCATGCAAAAATTATGTCACGCGGATGTGCGCAGTGGACGAGAAATGAAGATAAGTTGGCTGACAGCAAAATGCCACAGCCAAAGAAATATCTGACTGATTCAGCCCGTAATAGTGCTAGAGAAGGCCAGGAAGAAGATCGATTGAAGGCCAGGATAAATATAAAGGCCAGAGTGATCGCTGGCAAGCTTTTAAAGCCAGGTTTGGTGATATTTCTGATGAAGATGTGACCAAACTTTTGCTGGATATGTAAGTAAACGATGCCTGGTGCAAAATGCCTGATTTCTCTGTTTCCTAGCACTTTCAGATTGTTAATGTACTTAAAATCGTCCCATATTTATAACTAGACATATTTATAGTAAAGAATTTATGCATTTGAAATTCTTTATTTATATATATATAAAGAATATATATATATCGTTGCATATATGCCTTCTGCTGTCTCAGTCGGCATTATAATAAATATACAACCAAGTTCATCCTTGCACCTGTTACGTTAGGACGGTTTATAGTACCTGATTGTATATTTATTATAATGCCGACTGTGACAGCAGAAGGCATATATGCAATGATACAAACAAAAGAGGAGGCAATGTTCTTTAAGTAACAAAGATAAAGTGCTTGAGTAATACAATAAACAGTACTAAGTTAGAATTAGATTCAATACACGTGAAAAGCGGGATATATGTCTTATACAAAGACAAGGAATGCAACACAGACATTTGGTTACGAGACTTCACAAAGGCTGAGTGAGAGACTTGGTCTTATAAACACACTGCTACCACCCAGTGGCAATTACAAACAGATGCAAACAAGGATGAGTGACATGAGGAATGCAGTCCGGGTCTTAATAGACCGGTGAGCTGGACGGCTGGAGGCATGGTCTGACACATGGACTCAGGAGCACTATTGTAAACCATTGTCAGTAAACGCAGTTTACTGTGGGCTTTAAATTCGTTGACCAGGTGCGGCACAGGCGCAGGGAATGGGGGTGGCGCCGCGCCAACGGTATCCAGGCGTATTTTGCAATTCGTGCCAGGCGCAGCCCAGCGCAAGTACTCCTCTGTCCCGCCTCTGTCCCTCCTGCCGGCGCAAGTGGCAAAGAGGGAGGAGAAAAGGCGTGAGTGGGTTTAACACAGCCGAGTCAAATCTTCACCTATTAAATGAGCTCCCCTCCTCACCTTTAATTTGTTGGAATAAAGAAGCCTCTGTCCTATATCTGCATGATGCGTTAATGTTGCTTTTTACTTTGCTGCTTCAGGCATGTTTTCTGCGCCGCTTACGTCTATATTAAGCATTACAAATGTGAGTTAGCTGGCTAGCTAGGGCATTCGCGAATCATTACCTTTAGCAAACTTGAATGGAATTTCAAAACGAAACTACATCAGATCATTCAAAGTTATGAAGTTGGAATGTAATACGACGGTTGCTCATTTATTTCTTCTGCCTGCATCACTGGGAAGAGAAACAATGGATAGCGTGTTCTTATTATTGCACCCTGTTGCTGCTTAGAATTTTGGGATCAACATGCATGAACAACAATGCAAGATGCGTTACACATTTACACACTGCGGTTGACCGCAGTTACCCATTGCACGCACTCACGCGCCCACATGCACACATCTCTCTCTCTCTCTCTCTTTCTCTTTCTCTTTGATATGACATCAGGACAATCGATATAGATACTATAATTTATGTGCTGATTCAGATATTTACATTAAATAGTGGTTGCTGTAATTATTTATTGCATTGAAATGTGCCTGACATTCTGGAAACCTGCTTGTGAGGTTTTGGTGACGTGTGCGCACTGTGCGCCGGTCAGCCAAATTACCACTGCACAGAAAGTAAACCAGGTTGGAGCTGGCGAGCTTTCTGCGCAGTTTCGTCGGAGACTTTTGCTACAAAATTGTCACTGCGTCTTGATGAATATATGACACCTCCCCCTACTACGCCGCCACACCTATCTCAGCGCACGTCCGTCTACCAAATTGCCAAAGTGGCTGCGCACGGTGTTGCACCACACAAATTACCACTGTGCGGGCTGCACCGGTCAAAATTACCACTGCGTGGGCTGCGCCACGCTACGCCACGCTGCGCCACCCTGCGCTGCACCGAGAAATTAGAGCCCTATATGTTATTCTACCAGTTTATTTATTATTCCTCCTCCTCCTCATCTTCCTCCTCTTCCGCCGTCTTACGGACCTTAACTACTTCCACATACTTCAACATATTCAAACCGTTCAAACTTCAAATTATTCAGCCTAATTCAGACATTATCGGATGTATTGAGAATTTTCCAAAAAATTAATAATTTCCGAGATATTCAACGTTTTCTGAAAAATTTTTCCCATTAGAAATGAATGCAGAACTCTAGCCACACTCTAGCCTGCTCTGATCAGAGCCAAGCAACCACCCAGACCATCATAGGAACTGCCTAGCAAAGCCTTAGCAACCATCAAGAATGCCTTGCCAACTGCCTAGCAACACCTTAGCAACCACCCAGAACACCTTAGCAACCACCTAGCAATGCCTTAGCAACCACCCTGAACACCATAGCAACCATCTAGCAACCACCTGGTACACCTTAGCAACCACCTAACAATGCCTTAGCAACCACCCAGAACACCATAACAACTGCCTAGCAACCACCTGGTACACCTTAGCAACCACCTAGCAATGCCTTAGTAACCACCCAGAACACCATAGCAACTGCCTAGCAACGCCCTAGCAACCACCCAGAACACCATAGCAACCGCCTAGCAACCACCCGGTACACCTTAGCAACCACCTAGCAACGCCTTAGGAACCACCCAGAACACCATAGCAACTGCCTAGCAACGCCCTAACAACCACTCAGAACACCATAGCAACCGCCTAGCAACCACCCAGTACACCTTAGCAACCACCTAGCAACGCCTTAGCAACCACCCGAAACATCATAGCAACCACCTAGCAACGCCTTAGCAACCACCCAGAACACGATAGCAACTGCCTAGCAACGCCCTAGCAACCACCCAAAAATCCTTAGCAACCACCCTGAACGCCATACCAACCACCTAGCAACCACCCGGTACACCTTAGCAACCACCTAGCAATGCCCTAGCAACCACACGGAACACCATAGTAAACACCTAGCAATGCCCTAGCAACCACCCAGAACACCTTAGCAACCACCTAGCAATGCCCTAGCAACCACACAGAACACCGTAGTAAACACCTAGCAATGCCCTAGCAACCACCCAGAACTCCTTAGCAACCTCCTAACAACACCTTGGCAACCACCCTGAACACCATAGCAACCTTTTAGCAACCACCTGTAAACCTTATCAACCACCTAGCAACGCCTTAGCAACCACCCAGAACACGATAGCAACTGCCTAGCAACGCCCTAGCAACCACCCTGAACGCCATACCAACCACCTAGCAACCACCCGGTACACCTTAGCAACCACCTAGCAATGCCCTAGCAACCACACAGAACACCATAGTAAACACCTAGCAATGCCCTAGCAACCACCCAGAACACCTTAGCAACTGCCTAGCAACGCCTTGGCAACCACCCTGAACACCATAACAACTGCCTAGCAACCACCTGGTACACCTTAGCAACCACCTAGCAACGCGTTAGCAACCACCCTGAACACCATAGCAACCGCCTAGCAACGCCCTAGCAACCACCCAGAACACCATAGCAACCGCCTAGCAATGCACTAGCTACCACCCAGAACACCTTAGCAACCGCCTATCAACACCTTAGCAACCACCCTGAACACCATAGCAACCGCCTAGCAACCACCCGGTACACCTTAGCAACCACCTAGCAATGCCTTAGCAACCACCCTGAACATCATAGCAACCGCCTAGCAACGCCTTAGCAACCACCCAGAACACCATAGCAACTGCCTAGCAACGCCCTAGCAACCACCCAAAAATCCTTAGCAACCACCTAGCAACGCTTTAGCAACCACCCTGAACACCATAGCAACCACCTAAACCACCCAGAACACCATAGCAACTGCCTAGCAACGCCCTAGCAACCACCTGAACACCATAGCAACCGCCCAACAACCACCCGGTACACCTTGGCAACCACCTAGCAACGCCCTAGCAACCACCCAGAACACTTTAGCAACTGCCCAGCAACGCCTTAACAACCACCCTGAACGCCATAGCAACTGCCTAGCAACCACCCGGTACACCTTAGCAACCACCTAGCAACCACACAGAACACCATAGCAACTGCCTAGCAATGCCCTAGTAACCACCCAGAACACCTTAGCAAGCTTCCCAAGTTTGACAACTATTCGCACTTATTTCAAGAGTCTTTCTACTCTTTCATATTTTCAGCAATTCATGGCAACATTACAATCATTCACACTTTAAAAAATTTGACTTTTATTCAAACAATTTCTGTCTTAATTCTGCAATTGCAGTTCAGCATCAGCAGCTTCAGCAGACAGCAATCCCACTTGCAGTTTCTTCAGAAACTGCCTTTTCTAGTTAACTGTGAGATATTCCACCATGTGTATTTTATTTTAGCATCATACAACTTTTTCAGTCTTTTGTTGTACATGTCCAAACTTTTTTGAACCTTGTTGCTGGCATCAAATTCAAAATGAGTAGATATTTTACAAAAACAGCAAGATCTCAGTTTCAACATTTGATATGTTGTTTTAGTACTATTGTGAATTTAATATAGGGTTTTAATTATTTGAAAATCATTACATTCTGTTTTTATGTAAATTTTAAACAGCGTCCAATGAGATTGTATATACGTTTGGTAATGGAGTTAAATACGTTTACGTGGATCCGCCATAAAATCAAAATCTGATGATCTCCAGCAATCTTGTGGTGCTGCTGATGAATATGTGGTTGGTGGTTGCAACAACATCTGCCAAACATTCAAAGATGCTTCTCTCTGTACTGCCTGCAAGAGAGGAAGATGTACCACTGTTTCAGGTACCATGCAATTCTCATACGTATCTCTCATCATGCTCGTTCAGCAGTAGGCTGTCCCCTAACCCCTCAATGCCTCGGGCTGCGTCTGAATAGTCTTCTTTGCAAAGGAAATTTTTAAAAAAATGACCCAGAAATAATTACGAGGCAACCATGATAAGGGCATTCAAATTCTTTAAATGTTAAGGAAAGGTCTCAGTGCTTCCTAATTTACCTCCTTTAGCATAGGGTGCACAGAACCATCCTTTTTGAAAAGAAAGGAGACCAGTCAGTTCTGCGGACGCAAACACCAGGCTAAGGCCTGAGAGGAGACTGGAAGGAGAGGCCAGAGGAGACTGGAAAGATAGGTTTGAGCGAACAGAAAGGCCAGGTGAGTCCAGTAACCCCTGTTTACTACTGCAGTCAGCAGAAAAGCACCAGAGTGCACAATAGGTTGAACCTTCAGGCAGATGGGCGGCAGCAGCAGAAGGCCATGTCAGGTTCCACTCCTGTCAGCCACAAACAAATCTGAGGCTGCAGTAGGCACAGGTTTCAGGAGCCACACGAGGTGGCCAGGCCACACCCTGACTATACAGATACCAAGATCCACCCACTGCAAACCACCAAGACACAAAGGTAAAGGCAAGCAGAAACATCTCCAAAATATAATGGTTAATCGGTGGCCAGTCTTGCCACCCTGTTCCTCCTCCCTTCAGTTCCTCCGTCCGGCTCAAATGGTAGGCCCCAGGGGAGGCACATATCATCACAGCATTCAAAGTCACACCACTCCAGAAAGTTCCCCATGCTCCACACAGCACAGTGCTTGTATAGAAAAATAGAAAACAAAACCAAAAAATTCAGGCAGGGACTGCTCCTCCTCAGACTCTCTGGAACTGCTTCAGCCAGATTTTGTTTTCGCTTTGGCTGACTGGATCCTACAGACAGGGGAATGGGGTTTACTGGGCCAGGCAGGACAGGTCACTCTCGCGTCAATGAGTGAATGTACATATTATGCTGCTTGGGCTCTACCCCGACACCTCCTGTCAAGCTCAGGGCTCATGGCTCCACTGCAGCTGCCTCCTCCTCCTCCTCTCATTTGTTAGCTTTAGCAGTTACCACCATTCCTCACCTTCATTGGCTGCTGATGTTCCCAGGTCCACAGCCCTCTTCGCACGTACGAGACACCACTTTCAAGAACTGACCCTCCCAAAGGAAATTCTCTCAATGACAAAAAGAACAAACAAAAAAAGAAAAATAAACAATTAACAAATCCAAAAGTCCAAAATCTAGAGACTGACACCAGTCAAAAAATTACATAAAGAAACTAATGATCTTATACATGGCACTGAGACTTCAAAACTTGTGTTGAGTAATGCCTGAAACTTTCCGCAAAACAAAATTGGTGTTTTTTGGACCTTTGATGCACTCAGGGTGCCCCTCCAGTTTTTTCTGTTTTACTGGCTGACCAGCAGATGGCGTAACGAGCACATAAGCATCAAGGAATGAACCTTTACTCAAACCATTTAGCCAGAGCAGTTCATGCTTCCCAAAGCTTCATTTCACAATCACTGAAAGAAACCCAAACAAGAAAAAATATTCTGAAATAAAACATAAAACGACTTGGTAAAAATAAATTCAGAGACAATTCTGGCAGCCCATCCCCTGACTGCTTATATTCCTGCTCCTTCTATCCTCTTCCCCCTGAGTCAGAGGAAAAAGGCGGCAGCTGGCCAGCTTTTTAACTGCATGGGCGAAGTAGAGGAAACCAATGACCCCAATCTGCATAATGCAAACATGCCACCAATTCACAACTGAAGTGCTCTTACCAAATCAGCGCTATGTCAGGCTCACCTCCTAACACAAACTCACCAAAACTGTGCAGTTTACGATTGAAAAAAACATAGCCAGTGATCTGTAACATCTCAATTAACTCTGTGACATGGAGATGGTAGGATCATAATTTGACATCAGCAACATGAATCAATGGGCCTAACCTGCCTCATGTCAACATTACACACTAGGTGTGGTGATGAAATGGGGTGGGGTATGTTTCCTTGGCGCACTTTGGGCCCCTTAATAGCAATTAATCATCATCTGAATGTCTCATTTTAACCTGGGTGTTGTTACTGACCTTGTATATCTATGATCACAATTTTCCCCTTTCTTATTAATGGCTACTTTAAGAATAAAAATAATGGCAAAGCCACTGCGCCCGCTTGGCCAAACATGGGCAAAATGGAACGCCCCTTATTGGCCAAAGAATCAGTCCGATTCGGCTGAAAATCGAACTTGGTCTAGACCTTATGACCATATATACACATGTGAAATATGAAAAGGATCGGTCAAAAACTGAAGACGCTAGAGCGCAGACAAGCCAAAAGTTTACACATGCACGGATGCAAGCAGGACAGACCACCACTAAAGACCCCGAGCATAGCATAAGCTCCTTTGGGCCTTTTGGCCAAGCGGGCTAAAAATGCACCATGTCACAAAGCAAAATTAATTTCTGGCTTCATGAACATGACAATGAGTTTACTGTATTCCTATGGCCTCCCTAGACACCAGAACTGAATCCAATAAAGCACACTTGGGTCATGGTAGAATGAGAGATTTGTGGTGAACTTGCAGTTCACAAATCTGCAGGGACAATAGTTGACGTAATCATATCAACATTTATTTGAGCAGGAGTCCAGGGGGATCAGCCTAGCAGGGAAGGTTACCAATTCTAATCCCTATCACAGCGTCAGGCATGGGTCCCAATAGAAGGATCTGTACTTCTGCCGGGCTCCAGCTGGTGGGTGTAGTAATGAGGGGTAATAATGTGACACCCCCAACCCAGCTAGATCAATCTAGAAAGTAACAACTTGAAACACCCCTGTGTTTAATGCTGGTCATCTCCACACCTTAGGATGAGGGGTGCCAGAAAATTTCATTGGTGGGAGTGGTCTGGCAGGGGGAATTACATGGGTTACCAAAATTGAGCTAGATCAGCTAGTTGAGTTACAGGATGAAACCTGGTGCAAAACGTTCAGCAAAACCCCCTGGTTCAGGAATGGCCACTGCCAGAAATTTTCTGTGATGGGGTACCCCTAACAGAAGTGCCCAAATGGACCACACCCAAAACTGAGCAAGATGAACTCATTGAGTTACAGGGCAAACTCTGGTGCAGCCCTCTGGCCAGAAACATTCTGTGGCACGGTGTGCTTTGTTGGTACATCCTAAATAGATGGTCAGTGATAACAAAAGCTAGTTATTTGGAAACCTTAGCGAAGCTGTGGATTTAGGTTTGTGCTTGGATTTTTTGTGCACACTTACATAGTTTTTTATACCATGCTCTAGGTGAATACTCTTTTCTGCTTGGCTGACAGTTGTTTCACTGTTCAAAATTCATCCACAAGCCAACCTGTAACCATAGCAACGTTAGAGCACTGGCATTTGGCTGGGTGTAACAAAAACCTATTCATTTATCTCCAGTAAATTTGGCAGCGTCAAATAAGTTGCATCCTGCGGGTGGTTAACAATAGGTACTCCAGCGATAATGACCGTAAATATTAAAGCAGCGAAGTAATCATGCTTTATTCATTAAATGATAGTAATTGTGTACGGTTACGAAGGAAGCTAACATGTCCACTTCATGTGTCCGCAGCTGTTGACAGTTCGCTAGTTACGTGCTATGACAACAGACTGATTTCAGCTCGCTGGCTCCACAGAAACTGTCATAAGTTCATTGTAATTGCGGGTTGCAAGTTAGCTACAGTCTGCATAATCGTGCATAATGTTATGTTATGCATAATCTCCATTTCAGCTGGAATCTGTTACCAAATCATTAGCTGGTGAAAGGATGTTAGCGTGTTCAAAAAATTCTTTCTCCATGAAGGCAAGCTGAACTAAGTTAGCTGGTTCAGTTTAGCTTGGCCAATATTATTGGATATGAAAAGGTGCGGCACCTGTTTAATGATTACCAGCTAGTTTTTTCTAAAGTGCAAAACTTTAACCAAAAATTTCTGAATGCTTTGATTTGATATTGCTAGCAAATGACCATGGTATAAGCGGGATAATCAACTCGTAGGTGTGCATTACACGGTTTTAAGGCACTTTGCGTCAGGTGGTTATTCGCCTTCCCGTCGTGCCTTAAAACCGTGTAATGCACATCTATGAGTTGATTATCCGTTGCATAAGCAGTGGTGTGCGGTCAGTGAATTTTTTTTTCCCACCAGACTTCTTAATACTAACTTTATCTCATTAGCATACAGCCAATCAGGTTCTGCGCCCGCGGCACGTCACACTTGCAAAGATGGCAGCGGACAATGCAGTCGCGACCGCAGACAATATCCTTGCTTGCGTGCATAGTTCGCCGAATCTGGGGGACGTCGTCGAGTTAGCGGTAAGTATAAATGACACTGACATGACATGTAACCATGAAAGACTATAACCGAGGAAAAGTTTCATAGAATAGCTAACCAAGGAAAAGTTTCTATGAAGTGACAATAAAGGATCCAGGTTTTGGCTCACAGCGTAATGTACTTTTCTGGTGATTATGGTGAAATGGAAGCTTTCAGTGTACATGTAAAGAGAATTAAGGTCGATGTCCACCTTTTGATACCACAGTTGTCATATTAAATTAAACTATCTGTCAACATATGTTGTATTGCTACATACAGATTTTAAGTCTTTCCAATGGACCGGATTTCCAATCGGCGTGCTTTTGGGGTTTGCTGCAACCTGGTGGTGGAATGCAACAATACCCTATATCAGCCAACGAAAATAACTAATGCGCAGAGTTGCCTTGGCGTGGCGGAGGTGTGGCGCTCTCTGAGTGCTCTTGTTACTTATCTGTTTTAAGCCAGAATTGGGGTCCTTTCCTTCACTTTTGGTCCCATTTTCTCAGAAAATCAAAAATCGGCATTTATACGAACATACACCACAATAATGTAGAAACAGACACGCTTTCAAAATATAGAAAATATATTATTTGGAATGAAAAAAACCTGCACAAAAATTTCAAAGCAAATTGTGAAAATATTTTTCGTACTCTCCGTTCTGCCACAATCGGGAATAGGGTTTCTTTGCTTACATGCATGACGTGTTCATCGACCTGAGAAAATCATTGAGTTTCGCAAGCGAACCTGGGTAATCAAACAAAAAATATGCCAGGATGGAAATTAAATATTTTTGAACAGTGTATAATGCAGGAAAATGACTTGGAGAGAAACCAATTGGGCCATAGGTGAACGTCGACCATAAAGTTAAAATAAAGTTGTGTGTTTGTATTGAAATCTTATTTTATTTGTGTTATTTCACTGATTATTCTGATTGACATTGATGCTATTATTACACTGATTTGCACCGAGGCAGTGGGAAAATTCAACTGGCGTTATTACAGGGTGTATCAAAAAAAAGTTTGCACTTTGAAAAATGTCTCCAAAATTGATATAATTTTCCAAAATCTGTTATGATGTATTGATGGATCATACCCTGATGCTCCCATTGACACCTTGTTAATTGCCTGCTGTTCCACATGAGTCAACACTCATAGCGCAGTGGTCAAGTAGGCTTGACTTGAGATCGCAAGGTCCCGAGTTCAAGCCCTGGCCACAGTGTGTTCTTGGGCAAAACACTTTACTCCCTCGCTCCACCCAGGTGTATAAATGGGTACCAGCAAATAGGCAGGGAAACTTGTCTAAGAGCTGGGGTAGTACCTGCGATGGACTGGCATCCCATCCAGGGGGAGTAGTAATACTCCTAGTTGTTTCATGCCATGTAAACCGGGGTTAAGCACCGGCCCGATGGGCCACTAGGCTCGTACAGGCTTACTTCTTTTTGTGAAGTAGAATTAATTTATGCTAATTTGATGATCTAATTAAATTTAAAGGGCCAAAAATTTAAAATGGCGGACTATATCTTTCTCAGGTACATTTTCCCACAAATTTCATCGATTCCTTTTATTTTCCTATGATGAAAGCTTCTACTACCAACAAATAGACGCTGACGATAAGAACAGAGCAAGTTTTGCTACGCAAACCTGTAATCCTTTATAAGTTTACTCTCATTTCTTTCTGACCTGAACTTCTAAGAAAACCATTCTGAGTAAATGAAAAACTATTTTCACGGAACATAAATAAAATTTTGTGTATTTTGTGGCCTCTCGGAGCTGGTGCACTATGGGAGAAATAAGCAATGCTTCCTGGGTAATAAAAATCAATACATGATGTCATAATGACGTCATAATAGGTCATAATAATACCAAAATGATTGTAGTGATTTAGTTTTACGTGTACGTCATCCCCAGCAAATTTGGTGGTCATACGTCATGTCGTTTAAGAGTTACAGTTGACTATCATGTTATGAGAAGTTCAAGCCATTTTGCCATATCTATGATGTCATTTTATGTCATTTTGACGTTGTTGCTATTGCCTTTGGCAGCAGAAATCTTTGCAGACATTTTAGTGCTATAAGACACATTATGTGTAAAAATTGTGATGCAGACCCTAAATTTGCAAGAAATTACAGTATTATGACAGTTTTGGTCAGCAGAATCAAAATAATGACGTCATAATAGGTCATAATAATACCAAAATGATTGTAGTGATTTAGTTTTACGTGAACATCATCCCCTGCAAATTTGGTGGTCATACGTCATGTCGTTTAGGAGTTACAGTTGACTATCATGTTTGGAGAAGTTCAAGCCATTTTGCCATATCTATGACGTCATTTTATGACGTCATTTTGACGTTGTTGCTGTTGCCTTTGGCAGCAGAAATCTTTGCAGACATTTCAGTGTTATAAGACGCATTATGTTTAAAAATTGTGATGCATACCCTTAATTTGCAAGAAATTACAGTATTAAGACATTTTTGGGCTGCAGACTCAAAAAATGACGTCATATAGGTCATAATAATACGAAAATGGTTGTAATGATGTAGTTTTACCTGTACATCATCCCCTGCAAATTTGGTGGTCATACGCCATGCCGTTTACGAGTTACGGGGGGTTGGGGAGGCGTAAAATCCTCCCATCCCCCCGGCCCGAAGAAGCCCCAAAACGCCCGGTCTAGTTAAGGTTAAAAACTCTGGTGGGAAAAAAAAATATTTGCAATTGGGAGACGTAAACTGCGAGTGTTTTTGGTAAGCAGTGAAAGGTGAGGTTATTGCTGGCCCTGTGTTTCTGCCGACAGACCGCGACTGTTTATAAGCAATACCCGGTGACGTAAATGATTTAATGATGATGTGTGGAATGTATCAAGTACAATTATAAAAACCAAATATTGTATCCTGGAACCAATGATATAAACATGAATTTAGCTAAGTATTTTAACTATAAACCAGGATATCCATGGAATACAGTGGGTCATTGTTCTTTACTAATACTGATACTCGTGGTCAGCGATGTCGGTGCGATTTCCCGGAAAATGAGACACACTCCTTTTCGGGAAAAGTGAAAATGACATCGACCCTGGAAATGAGCCCAGAAGCTTTGGGTGGCACCTCTAATACCCGTGCCAATGTGACAGAGGAACAAAAAAGAGAGGGAAAAAACCCTTCGGCAATGGGTTTCCCCTTTCAAGTTTTCTATGCGTAACATGCTAAACAGAGCATCAGTTTGAAGCTATGCATCCTGTGCACCAGTCATAATATTGCCTACGTCCCGCTGTCAGGTAAGATGTTCTCTTTTCAATGAATCTAGATTTTAATCAATAACACAACGGTCTGTGCCGAAGCTACACTTGGCATTAAATACTGTGCATTACCACTGGGAGGTAGCTGAGTGGTATCCCCGATCAATTGTGTTGCCTCACACAGTGCTGATTTGGACACTGGACTTCATGCCAAAAGCACTCGTCCGAGCAAATTCGTTCTTAAATGGTTCGTACGAGTGATATAGGAGAAATTGCGGCATTCACCAATTTTCTCCTATTTTCAATCTTCGCTCAGGCACGAACCAAATTTACGAGCGCGCCAGACCTGACGTAGGAGTCTGTTATCTGCTGAATTTGCTGTTTTCCAAACCTACGTTTTCCACCAAAGGATTGTATTTTTCGTTACTTTGAAGCAATTTAGAGTTTTAAAATCCAATATAAATTACACATCATTATTATGTATCATGTTTAACTCTGCAATTCGAATTATAAATTATATTTTTATTCATATAGCCTGATATCATCGTTAATTTAAATTTATTGACGCTTTTGGATAACACTTCAATATAAGTGTGAAAATTTAAAACTGCAAAACGATTTAATAAAATAAAAAAAATTATGTACTAATTGCAAGTTAATTTGTCTCTGTATATAAGTAGGTCAACGCAAAGTGAAACTAGGTGCATCATAGCTGACTTGCTTCTTGCGTCAGGCTCTTGGAATAGAGTGTCTTTAGGCAGCGTGAGAATATTTTTGCAGTGACAGATAGACTATGGGCCGTACATTAAAAAGTCACTCAGAAATTGACTTTTGTGACCATCTACTTGGCAGAACATGAAACCCTGTTTAAAATGTTACAAATATGAGGCCAATCACCATTTCAGCTTATCCCACTCGCCAAACACGCACACTTACCCACAATCGTTGCCCATAAATAATATATGCAAATGTTATGCCATTTCTTACATCTTTATTCATTTGATGTGATTACTGCAACATACAGTAGCCTAAACACAATGGAAATTAATTAGAAAGGTCCGAAGGAGATGACTTGAGTAAACAGTATTATCGATTCCATATTAGGCTAATTGAAGAGTCTAGTGCTTAAAGTACCTAAGTCACATTTTGGACAAGTCAAGTTCAGCATTAAAACGTGTTTCTCAAGCCAAAGCAATAAATAAAGACTCCAGTACTAAAAGTACATCAGTCACTAAATGTCCATTTTGAGAAAATTGAAGCAATGGGCTTATGTCATTATAGAAGACCTTTTTCTCAAGCCTTACCTCCTGGTGCATCAAAATGTGACTTAAGTACTTTTAGCTCTAGACTCTTCAATTTACCCATAGACGACAGTGGGCATTTTTATTATTATTATGCCCCCGGAATCGAAGATGCCGCCGGGGGCATCAGTGTTCCACGAACACAGCTTGTTCATTAAAAATACTCTAATTGGCAACTCCAGGTTTTGATTTTCCACTTGGTATAAATGACTCAAAAAAGTGGGAGGGTTCAAAATGCTGTTTTTTCTGTATAGCAAAACATTATGACATTTGTCAATAAGAAACCCCCAAACAATTCCTCACAAATTCTAAGCGGATGTATAAATTGTATAAATTAAATACAGTGCTGTGAAAAAGTATTTGCCCCCTTCCTGATTTCTTATTTTTTGGCATATTTGTCACAATTCAAAGTTTCAGATCATCAAACAAATTTTTATATGAGACAAAGATAACCCGAGTAAATACAAAAGGCAGTTTTCAAATGATGATTTCATTTAATGAAGGAAAAAGCTATCCAAACCTACTTGGCCGATGTGAAAAAGTATTTACCCCCCTAAACCTAATAACTGGTTGTGCCATCCTCAGCGACTACAACTGCAATCGAGCGTTTGTGATAACTGGCAATGAGTCTTCCACATCGCTGTGGAGGAATTTTGGCCCACTCTTCTTTGCAGAATTGTTTTAATTCAGCCACATTGGAGAGTTTTCGAGTATGAACGGCCTGTTTAAGGTCATGCCACAGCATCTCAATTAGATTTAAGTCCGGACATTGACTAGGCCACTCCAAAGCCTTCATTTTGGTTTTTTTAAGCCATTCAGAGGTTGACTAGCTGGTGTGTTTTGGATCATTGTCCTGCTGCATAACCCAAGTGTGCTTGAGCTTGAAGTCAAACTGATGGTTGGACATTCTCCTTCAGGATTTTCTGATAAAGAGCAGAATTCATGATTCCATCAATTACGGCAAGTCATCCAGGTCCTGAGGCAGCAAAGCAGCCCCAGACCATCACACTACCACCACCATGTTTGACTGTTGGTATGATGTTCTTTTTATAAAATGCTGTGTTAGTTTTACGCCAGATGTAATGGGATGCACACCTTCCAAAAAGTTCAACTTTTGTCTCATCAGTTCACAGAATATTTCCCCAAATGTCTTGGGGATCATCAAGATGTTTTTTTGCAAATGTGAGATGAGCCTTTGTGTTCCTTTTAGTCAGCAGTGGTTTTCGCCTTGGAACTCTCCCATGGATGTGTAATGGTCGGCGATGGGAAACACCACTCGCGAGACAGACACTCAAAACAAAGGGATTTATTACAAAACACAAATAAACGGGGCAACAGGGGCCAACAAAAAACTGCACTCCAAGAGCTGAAAATACAAAAGGGAAAAACACAAGAACTACCAATACTGTGGCAAACAAAGCAGTGACAAACAAGATTAGAGGTAAACAAAGCTGTGGCGATGCGAGGCTGATACACAAGAGGACATAGCAGGAACAAGGATCTGTCTGCCAGATTGGAGCTCCACCTCAGAATATAAAGACTCAGGGCGGGATCAAGGAAACAGGGAACACCAGGTCAAAACGAGAGGGGCAGGGTATAGGAACATGAGACATGGACAGGCAGTCAGACTTTACAAGCCCATTGAGGGAATGAGCGGGTTTCAGCTGAAGTACCAATGTAAGATGCAGCAGAGAAGGAAGGATGAGACTGTTAGCAGCAAAGCAAACAAGATCTAGAAAATGGCAAATGTGGGAAATCATGTCAATCAATACCCTATCTAAATTAGTAAGGATTAGTGTGTGCCTGTCTAAATAAACACCTCCCGTGTGAGTTAGTAAATGTTAGTAATGAGTAAAAACAAGAGGCAATCAAGCTTAGGACAGCCCTGAATTCAGAACAGCTGTGAAGGAAGTAGAAACACCAGCCAGCCAAACCAAAGCAATGAGAGGTGCAGCAGGCAGGAACAAAACATGGTTTGGAACGCAGACTGGAGAGGTGGATCCCAACTGGCTGACTGGACCAAAGCTGGGAAACAGGCAAACAGAGCAAAAACATAACAGGATGCCATTTTTGCCCAGTCGCTTTCTTATTGTTGAATCATGAACATTGACTTTAACTGAGGCAAGTGAGGCCTGCAGTTCTTTAGATGTTGTTCTGGGTTCTTTTGTGACCTCCTGGATGAGTAGTCGATGCGCTCTTGGAGTAATTTTGGTAGGCCGGCCACTCCTGGGAAGGTTCACCACCGTTCCAGGTTTTCCCCATTTGTGGATAATGGCTCTCACCATGGTTCGCTGGAGTCCCAAATCCTTAGAAATGGCTTTGCCACCCTTTCCAGACTGATAGATGTCAATGACTTTGTTTCTCATCTGTTCATGAATTGAGATCTTTTAGCCTGCTTCACATTGTCAGACATGTTCTATTCAAGTGATTTCTTGGTTCAACAGGTCCGGCAGTAATCAGGCCTGGGCGTGGCTAGTGAAATTGAACTAAAAAATGTGGTTAATCGCAATTAATTCATGATTTAACAAAGGCGGGGCAATTACTTTTTTCGCATAGGGCCAGGTAGGTTTGGATAGCTTTTTTCCCCTCAATCAATAAAATCATCATTATTTAAAAACTGTATTTTGTATTAACTTGGATTATTTTTGTGTAATATTAAAATTTGTTTGATGATCTGAAACATTTAAGTGTGACAAATATGCAAAAAAATAAGAAATCAGGAAGGGGGCCAATACTTTTTCACAGCACTGCACACACACACACACACACACATATATATACACACACATTGTAGTATGAGCCGTAAGTGGTCCTTTTGCTTGGGGAATTTGTTATTGGGTTGTGACCACAGAACAAGCAAAGCTATAAAATTTTGCAAATTAATGTTCACCAAAATTAAACATAACAGCAAATTTGAGTACTGAAATTTGTTGTATGAGCAGTAAATAACCCAATTTTTCGGGAAGTTTTTTTCAGGCTGTGAAAATGAACTGCGCAAAGCTATTGAATTTTTTTAAATTATTGAATTTTGGTGAGTATTTATTTGCAAAAAAATTCAATAGCTTTGCATCTTTTGTGTTCACAGCCCAAAAACAAATTGCTATGAACAGAGGGCCCCGCACTTCATGTTATTGCAAGAGCAAATTTCATAAACTTCAGAGCAAATTGCACTTTTACAGGTCCATGTGATTTTGTCTTAGAAAGTGTGCTGTTGAGTAAAAGTGCAAGTTTGCAATTAGTTATACAATTAGTGTATGTGTGGCATTTTTCTGCAGCAGTGTTTGATACTTTTGAATTGCATACTGCATGTAATGGTTTTCTGTTCATGTTCGTATGTGCACTGAAAAATAGCAAAAATGATGGCAGGATCCAAATGCAAAGAAGTGCTTGGCTTTTATTTACCTTTGCAGCAATGCCACAAAGGTTAAAAGACGAGTACAAAGCAAATAGAAAACAAAGTTCTCAAAAGCAGTACAAACAATGAGCTGAATTTCACAAAGTCAGCTATTAAAGTTGTTTACATTAAGATACGCAAAACACCACGGCAAAAGCCTATGCAAGACAAGAGCTTTACGAGATTTTGCACCATAATGGTGTGGAGTCAGGGCTTTTATGTGGTTACAAACACCAATGGGATGATTAGACAAAGATGGCAGTAATGAGTGATGATGAGTTGAGTTGGCCGGTTCCTCAGAATTCCGGAGATGCGGACCATTGGGGGCGTGGCATGACACTTCACAGACAAATGGGTTGAAGCTCTTGTAACTATGACTAGATTTAGAATGTTTGGGAAGTGAATCATATTAAAAAAATATGCATAATATATATTATCATTTCAAGCAGTTTTATCCGTTGTAACATACAGTATGCACTATTGACATATTCTTTGCATGAAATGGTCACAGAAACTATAGTAAGTGTATGAAAAAACTAGAAGAGTGCACTCAGTGGAGTGCAGACGTTGTCCTTGGCAGAAAAAGATTCCAAACTCAAGCAGTTGTAGATCACTTGCAGCCCCCATTGACCATTTACAAGGAATGAGGAGTCAGCAGTCAATGGAGGTATCGACCAATCAATACTGTAGCTTTTTCAAAAATTGTGGATCACTGCAACCACAGAAGGTTCATGAGCATGGTGTCATAACTTTGCGCAAAGAATATTAGGCTCATGGGTCCAGGAGTATGCCAGATTACCTGTGAGCATACACACTCAACACACTCACACACACAAACACACACACATACGCACGCACGCCCGCACACACACATACACACGCACGCAAGCCCGCACACACACACACACACACACACACACACACACACACACACATTTACACACAAGACCAAGCATGTGGTCCCCTCCAGACTTGTGTCTGGTGGAGTTAATTACTGTTTGGTGAAATAGATTTTTGACATCCCCTCAAGTTCTCATGTCATTAAATGCCTATTCTACTGAACTGGGTTGTATTGGCTCCTCTGTCTATTTAAATTCACCTCGGATTCAACAGAGCAAAGGAACAAAGCGCTAACAATATTACTCAGTATTTATGTGGGAAATCATCCATCTTGCCGGATGGATCTTTGGTCTGACTCTCACTGGAAATGCTGGCTTGCAATACTGCGAAGTATAAAATAGTACAAAAAACTGCAATGAGTGCTGGGAATCTTTAAAGGCACCACACAAACATAGGAATGCATATTTACGATAGTGTTGGCTGCGATTTTTACCAATTACAAAATTCATTTATGTGATATTTGTATAAGTGGATTAAGGCACAGCATTTCAGAAACTGTTTCTTGATCCTTACCATGCAAACTGAAAGAATGTGCGTTGAACATTGACCATGTTGTAACATGCAACTTTATTTTTCAAAAATTTCTCCTCTAGGGCTTTCAGCTGTGCCTTAATTCACTGAATTATGTATGCTCAGTTCAGATCCAGAGCTGGCACAGAGCCATCTGTGTCCTGCTGTTTGGAATTCCCCTAATTTTCTGGGTGATTAACTGCATTTATTAATATTAACCCCATAAAACCTGGGTCTGTCAAATGCCTTCAAACCTCCAAAACTTCAGGCCAATTTTCCATTCTAGTGGAGATCCCACGGTTTCCACTGGTGCCAAATATGTCCTGCTAAATTACAGACAAATGATTACAAAATGATGTACAATATTTAGATATTTTCCGTTTGATATCATTCTGTGGCCATAAAGACATGGTGTCCTGAGTTGAACAATTTTTTCAATATAAGTGTGATGTTGCTTCAATGAAGCTCTGCAACCAGCAGATACAGAATATGCATGTGATTTTGCTCTACAATATTAAAAAATGCTTTTTCTGACTTCAAAACTACTCTAGGGTTAACTTAAGTGAAAAAATAGAGTTAAAGGGGTAATGCAACTTAATCGCTCCAGTTCAACCTCCTTTATCAATTATAGCAATTTATATCTTATTATTCTGCTTCTTTTCATCTTTTTTTAATCTGAATTTTAAAGGATGGCATATGAAAAATTATCCAGCTCCAACCATAAAAAACTGGCATGGTTGACACAGAAGACGAAAAGTATCTGTGCAGTGTCCTTTGCGCCATCTCCCTCACAGACAAGACAGATCCTTGAGACACAAGAGAGTAACATGGCTGTTCCTACAGAGGGTAAGATAGCTGCTCAATCTGCCTTATGCCGCCCTTAAATATCATGTTTCTTGTTCCAGGTAATCTGTTTCATTAATGTAAATAGGATGAAAATATGCTGAAATTAGTCTGAGTGTAAAATGCCTCAGAAACTCGAAATCTCTTTTTGGTTATATGTTCACAACATGCCTTTTCTCAGTCCAGATTTTAATATTATTGCTTTTGATTCACAGTTTTAATAAAAATGAGAACCTTATCCTTATCATGTATGGAATGTATGACTCATATTTTATAAATCGACTCCTGATCCTGTTCAGTTAAAATACCACCTGTTTTTTGTGCTGTTCAGACGCTGTAAGCACTTTAACTCCTCACACTCAACACATTTCCAGTGAGGCATTTTGACTAATTTCATCCTCCTCTGGGATTAATGAATGTCTGAAATGACTAAAGCATATTTGATTTTAGGTTAGATTTAATGTTTCATTCTGAGCAACTTACATACATACTGTATATTCTCACCCTCACAAATATGGCTGAAAATATATGTATGTGAGGGTAGAATTGCTGTATGTGAGAGTGAAGATATCATGTAAGAGTGGGAATATAAACATATGTGAGTGGATCAAAATGAACTGTGGTCTACAAGGCCGATCGTGAGCTTAAATAGGTTGCACACCTGATACAATTTTGATTATACCATAGTGCCTCTTTGCAAAGCAGATCATGACTGTGCAGTCTCACTGGCCCTCATTTATCAAACTTGCGTAGGATCTGGTGTAGATTCTGGTGTAAATATCAGCGTTCGCCAGGTGTCACGTCTGATTTATTAAAAGTGTGTACGTCGCTGATTTATGTGTAGAACTGGCGTGGCGTTGATAAATCTGGTGGCAGAAACCATCGTAATTTACATGACACGCCCCTATAAATTCATGCTCCGGGAGGCATAGTCCTGCCCGCTTTACGACATGGACTCTCGAAAGATGGCAAAGAAGAAAGAACTTCACTGAGGAGGAAATATCGTCGGCCTGCTGATAAAACCTCGTATCTACAATTTGATAAGAAACAATAACTCGTATGTCCACGATAATAACATAAACATTGCAAAATACAAAATTTCTTTGATTGGATAGGGGAGAGCTGGTACTAAAGCAACATTTTTCACATAAACGTCATTTTAAAAGATAACATTACAGACTGAAAAAAAAATTCGGAGCGATTAACTACTTTTGTGTGTGCTCTGTCAATATCAGGTGCTAAATCATCCCAATATATAGACTTCGGCATAGTTTGCCGTCCAATGGAAGTTGCGCATTGCTACTTTCGCCACCTCCAGTCGGGATGAGAGTAGCTCACGGGCGGGACAAAAGTAACCTGATCAAATTAACTGGAATTTTTTGAATTACTGTCGTTTTTCATTTGAAAAAATCAAACAATGTCTTTGCTTACATGCAATTGTAAATATACAAGGCACTCATTTATACAATTCAATCATAAAAATGACATTAAAACAGAGGCAAAAACAATCACACATTTGTTTCAAACATTTTCATCACAGTTGTGACAGATATAATGAGCTGCACCCTCAGTGCATGCCTCATGTGACCGCAGCAGACAAAAGATGCACTGCACCCACACTTCTCCAGGCAAAGATGAGGCAAATGTCTCCCCACAAACAAGACATTCCTCCTCATTGCCCCGAGAAACTGTGGTTGCAGTGTATCCGCTTAACAACGTCTTCTTTGGGCGTTTTGAAGAGGACTGTTTCTTCTGGCCCCTCTGCCGAGTCTCCTCCTCCAAGGCAGCTTTTACTGGGGTGGCGGTCAGTATTGCTGTTGACCTGCAACATTCAATGAGATGGTAGTCAGAATCAGCTTGTTTTTATACAAGCAAGAAAATCAAGCCAAGTTAAAAACGACACTCTGCTCACCTCTTTCTGCCTCTTCTTTTATTTTCTTTCCTCGAGCCAGCCTTTGGATATGGGCGAACCTTTTCTGGGCTGAACCTCTGTATTGGCGTGCCACTAGATGTTCCTGGAACCACAAGCATACCTGGATAGATAATATTTCAAAAAAATAATAAATGCTTGGCAAGGCTTAACATGCACATTTAAAAGACGCACACAGACACAAACTCTCACCATCTAGAGGAATGGCAGACTCATGGGGATGCAGCTCAAATGGGCTCTGGCTAGGTTGCTGGTGTCTTCGGAGAGCGGGCGCTGGTGATGGAGCGGACATTGGTGATGAAGAGGGCGCTGGTGATGAAGCGGACATTGGTGATGAAGAGGGCACTGGTGATGGAGCTGGCACTGGCATTGGGGATGGAGCTGGTGCTGGTGCAGGTGCAGGACGGTCGGTCACAAAAGGTGGAGCAAAGTCTGTCTCACTGAAAATATCTGGATTCAAGGGCCAGGTACCGGTACACTCGAACGCAGCTGAAATGCTGCTTGCTGTTGCAGCTTGAGGCAGAGCTTTAGCCACAAAACTTGGGATGTTGTAGATGGTCAAAGTTCTTCCAGGGTTCATTCGCATCCAATTGTCTGTTGCAGTGTTAATGTAGTGCTTCAGAGGACCAAAAACGCTTCGGTCTAGCGGCTGAAGACGGTGGGAGCAGTGCGGGGGAAAAGACAGGAGTACAATGCCGTGTGACTTGCAAAAGTCAATAGCTACCACAGAGAGGTGTGATGGATGATTGTCTAAGAGTAGCAGCAACTTTGACTCTGGGGTCACGCGGGTGTGCCTTGCAAAATGCTGTAAAAATGCCAAGAAATCGGCCTCCTGCATCCACCCCGATCCATTGGCAGAACCAGTGCAGCCAAGGGGGCCATCCTGGATGAAGTGGCGCTGGAACTTCTTCCTTGGGAAGATAAAGTAAGGGGGAACAAAGTTGCCTTGTACGTTGGCAGCAAAGGCAACAGTCACCAATGTCCCTCTTTCCCCAGAGGTCACAGCACCGACCTGGCGCTGCCCCTTGGTGGCAATGATTTTGTCTGGCACTTGAACCGTTATGGTACCTGAAATAATAAATGAAATGAATTATTGCTGTTGCAAATCACTGTTGCTTTTTAATTCATCTAAATGTAAATTTTTACCAGTTTCATCCATGTTCCAGATGTCCTTTGCATCAAAATTATAGCGGGTGAGGACAGCCTTTAGGTTGTTAAAAAACGCTGTCATGTTGGTCTTGTTGAAGCTGGTGGAGCGGGACATGCTGGTGGCTTGAAGTCGACGGATGGAGAGGGTTTTGTTGTGCTCAAGGAAGGAGGTGAGCCAGTCCTTCCCTGCCATCTGGTTTTTCTCCCATGAACATGGAGTTTTGAGGCCAATATTTTCGGCCAGCTCATATGCAAACTTTTGCACCTAAAACAGCATGAAAAAAGAGGTTAATTCCCAGATAGCAAGCACCTCAGAGCCGGGGCAGATCCGGAGCTGAGGTGCTTGCTATCTTAGGCAAATGGCGATAATGGTGTAGCTCTGTCTGCAGTGTTACTCCAACCTCTTTAGGACTCAGGCCAAAATATATATCAGCTGCTCTCTTTATATATGCCTGCAGTCTCTTCTCCTGTTCTTCTGTGAAGACTTTGTTGTGAGCCCTGTACCCTGGGGCTCTGGCCTGCTGCCCTCCTGCCTCTGCCCTCCTCTTGCAGTACCTGAACAGGGTGACATGACAAACGCCATGCACCTCTGCTGCCCTCCTTTTACTCTCGCCTCTTCGGACATCAAGAAAAGCCCTTCCGTAAACCTGCTGGTCAACCTTTCCTCTCTGGGTAGTTCTGACCCTAACTCTTGGCATTTTCTGTCGGTAAAATATAACACAAGAAAATTCGGCCGCATTAGCAGAGAGGGACGAACGTAACCGTTGCTACTTCCGCCCCGACAGTGACTCCAGACATTAGAACCAGGATTGCTTCTAAAGTGGAAAAGTCTGACTTTTCAAGCTTCAGGACATGTTACAAAACTAAATGACCTATGAATTCATCATAAAAATGACACATGGAGCGATAAAGACAATCTTTAATTCAAAAAAGTTCACCATTTGTCTGAATTTACTCACCACTGTGGAAAAGGGTCTTCCCGGTCTCGTTCATGAGGAAGCGTCGAAGCCTCAAGATTTTTTCAGCGGGTCTGGAGAGTGTCGCGAGCTGGACGTGCTGACCTAATATGACGCATCGAAGTGCGGATGGCTGTGAGTAAATTGCCGTATTACTTTCGTCCCACGTTACTTTCGCACCGGCTCTCCCCTACATTCTTGGAGGGAAAATAGTCATCCTACCCGAACACAGCTCAACTGCATTCTTACATGCAAAATTATTTATTTATTTATTTATTTATTTATTAATTGCTCTCCTGTAAAGTTTATCATTTTGAAGATACGAGGTTTTATCAGCAGGCCGACGATAGATGGAGAAAAACAAAATTATTTTAATTGGAAGTCTTAAGAGTGGCATAAAGGTAGCCCAGAAGGCTGCAGTTGGGAAAACTATTGCTGTTGCAGTAAACACCGTCGGGGTGGAAAACCGGAGTGCAGCAGAGGTTTGATTTAATTCATTGATAAATCGAAGTGACTATTCACACTTATTTAAGTGCGTCCAAGCACAAAAATTGACCAAAATTCTTGTTAGACGCACTTATTATTGTGGCCAAGATGCACATTTCTCCATTGCCTACACTTAATTTAAGTGTGTCCAATGCTAAAAATTTTTTCTTGGCCAAACTTATTTTTTTTTACTTTCTAAGCGGCACTGGAATGGTCATCAACTGGCGCACTTACAAGTGTGGTCAAGAAAAAAAAATTAAGCATTGGCCACACGTATAAGTGCGAATAACATTGGCCGAAATAAATTCAATTTATAGATCCATGATATTTCATGTTATATAGCCTACATAATTGACAATCCAAATGCTTTACATGTAGGTTAAAAAAGTGGTCCGATTTTAAGATCGCCTCCAAAAAACGGGTTGCTGCGCGTAGGCGCAGCAGCGCACAGACCGGTGGAGGCCAACCAGACAGCTGTCACCGTTCCAGGAGCGCATGGCAGCACTGATAGGCTCCCCCTCCATCGTGGGAATGCGAGGCGGTGGGGACATGGATGAGTCCCCACCGCCTCGATCGGAGCTGCATGAGGGTAATTGTTAAAATATAGTCTGCACTGTAATGAAGATTGTATTCATTGTACTTTTATCAGTGTTACTAAATGACATTTTATTGGGTGCCACACAAAACGACTAGCCACTCGTCACTTTCCCGGAGGAGATCTCTGTGCCGAAAGTTCCTCTCACTTCGGACAGAAGCTTATTCCTCGAACAATAGAAGATCTGCCATTGTCAAAATGTGATCATGGTCGAAGTGTCCGTAGGCATCTATAAACTGAGCAACAAAAGAAACGCAAGTTAGGTAGTTAGTTAATGTACTTTTATGGTTACTCAGTCGAAGTGACCGCAAAATAAAGAAAAGTTTGATGAAACGAGTGTAAATGTGCACGCGCTAGTAATAAATTTGATTTCTTAAAATAATTACGCGCAAACTTATTTTCCAGTCTGCCTTTAATTAGGCTAACTTGCGTTTCTTTTGTTGTTCAGTATATATCTGACTGGATGAGCATCTGACATACCACACTGCATATCTGCCAAGCTGTGCATTGCGCTTAATCAAATTGATTATAATTGTCAGCCGTCTGGCCTGACAAGCAGGTTGTCTCAAAATATAAATTTAATTAATTTCTCAACACAGGTGTATAATTCATTCATTCATTTCATTCATTCATTTATTAATTTAGCCAATTTATCTATTTAGACTATTTATTCATTTTACTTATAAGAGCAACAACAGCATGACGTCCGCATCGCTGCATATGGTATACTCATTTTGACAGCTGCACTCGTTCCTGCATGTTGTTCGCTGGTTTCAAATTTGCGTACACCTGGTCAGACCTGGCGTGAGATTTTTGCGGACCGTTCGCTCATGTTCAGATTGATAAATGCCGATCCTTGCGGAAGATTTGGCGTACACCCATTTTTTTGGTGTACGCATGTTTGATAAATGAGGGCCATTATGATTCCAATTTTGTCTGATGGCACATTAGATGCAGTGATGGCTGCTCGGCTGAAACTAAAGGATAAAAAAAAATCCTTTTTGACTGGCTACGTACCCTCACTTAATTATTCAATTATCCTCAGTTCTCTTCACTTAATGGTAAGCACTTGTTCCCTTTTAGTCAACTAGACAGTCCGGTCGCCCGCAACCACATGGGTGTAGCCCCCGAAAGCCCGCTTCTCCAGCCTGTACTGCGTCCACAAGGAAATCTCAATGTTTCAGCGCAAATTTGCACATTATCTGGTCAATACTGTCACCATGGCAGCCAGAATCGATCGGTGTCATATGTGAAGTATAAGACATGTCCATACCTAATATGAAACTAATCGGTCAAAAATTGCAGCCTGTATTGCGTCCACGAGGGAGTGTCTATGGACGCGGACGCAGCAGAGACGACAAGCATGAATCCATAGTAGTGGCCCAACTTCATCTGGGGGCTACAATTAAGATTCCCTGTTTTATTTAAAGCTTAGCTGCTTAGCTTCTCCTTTCATGGGCTGGTAGCCATAGTCTGTTCCCCTTTTTGTTGTGTGCACTCCCTTTCAGTTCTCCTGAAAGTTTTGTATTTGTTTTTGTTATATTGCACTTTTTATTTAGTAAAATCCATGTCCCTGCATTTGGGTCCTCTGCTCCACTCCTTGCTCTGGAACCCTTTTTAACATCTCTGGGTGCCAGGGCATGACAGATGGCTACCTCACCCCAAGGACCCAGCAGGGACTTTCACACCAGCCCACCCTGGATTACTCCCTCCCTTTTCACCAGTAGAAGCCAGGCATTTATTCGTGCCGCAGGTGCAATTCCTGCATTTGGGCGCTTTCCTACGCCCTGCTCTAATTCGATCTGGCACAGGAAGGCCATTTCGCCCCGGCCAGTGTGCTCCTTGATCCAGTGGCCTGCTTCCCCCTCTGCTTCCGCCGTTAGTCTGCTGCCCCCTTGCGGTCCCAGCTGTCAGCCTGGTGCCCCCTCGCGGCCACAGCTCTCAGCCTGGTGCCCTCTAGAGGCCCCAGCAGTCAGCCTGCGGTTCAAGCAGCTCCAGCAGTCAGCCTGCAGCTCCAGCGGCACCAGTAGCAAGTGTGTCACCCTAGCAGTGTGTCTGTGGTTCCAGCAGTCAGTCCGTCACCCCAGCAGTAAGCCTGTCACTCCAGCAGTCAGCCTGTCACCTCAGCAGTAAACCTTCGGCACCAGCAGCAAGTATGTCAACCTAGCAGTGTGTCTGTGGTTCCAGCAGTCAGTCCGTCACCCCAGCAGTAAGCCTGTCATTTTAACAGTCAGTCTGTCACCCCAGCAGTAAACATGCGGCTCCAGCCGTAAGCCTGTCGCCCCCTTGTGGCACCAGCAGTCAACCTGTCTTCCCAGCAGTAAGCCTCCAGCTCCAGCAATCAGCCTGTTTCTCCAGCAGAAAATCTGTCGCTTCAGCAGTCAGTCTGTCTCCTCAGCAGTAAACCTGCAGCTCCAGCAGTAAGTCTGTCGCCCCCTTGTGGCACCAGCAGTCAGCCTGTATCCCAGCAGTAAGCCTTTAGCTCCAGCAGTCACCCTGTTGCCCCAGCAGTAAACCTGTATCTCCAGCAGCAAGTCTGTCGCCCCTGCAGCGAGTGTCTGTGGTTCCAGCAGTCAGTCTGTTGCCCCAGCGGTCAGTCCGTCACCCCAGCAGTAAGCCTGTCACTCCAGCAGTCAGCCTGTCGCCCCAGCAGTAAACCTGCTGCACCAGAAGCAAGTTTTTCACCCAAGCAGTGTGTCTATGGTTCCAGCAGTCAGTCCATCACCCCAGTAGTCAGTCCATTGCTCCAGCAGTAAGCCTGTCACTCCAGCAGTCAGCCTGCAGCCCCAGCAGTAAGCCTGCAGCTCCAGCGGTCAGCCTGTTTCTCCAGCAGTAAATCTGTCGCTTCAGCAGTCAGTTTTTCTCCTCAGCAGTAAACCCTCAGCTCCAGCAGTAAGTCTGTCGCTCCTTGTGGCACCAGCAGTCAGCCTGTCTTCCCAACAGTAAGCCTGCAGCTCCAGCAGCAAGTTTGTCGCCCCAGCAGCAAGTTTGTCGCCCCAGCAGTGACTCTGTGGTTCCAGCAGTCAGTTTGTTGCCCCAGCAGTAAACCTGTGGCACCAGCAGCAAGTCTGTCACCCTAGCAGTGTGTCTGTGGTTCTAACAGTTAGTCTGTCGCCCCAGCAGTAAGCTTGTCTCCCCAGCAGCAATTATTTCTCCCTAACAGTGTATCTGTGGTTTCAGCAGTCTGTCCATCACCCCAGCAGTCAGTTCGTTGCCCCAGCAGTAAGCCTGTAGCTCCAGCAGTCAGCCTGTCTCCCAGCAGTAAGCCTGCAGCTCCAGCAGTAAGCCTGTCGCCCCCTTGTGGCACCAGCAGTCAGCCTGTCTCCCCAGCAGTAAGCCCGCAGCTCCCGCAACCAACCTGTGTCTCCAGCAGCAAGTCTGTCGCCCTAGTAGTGAGTCTGCAGCTCCAGTAGTCAGTCCATCGCCCCAGCAGTAAGCCTGTCACCCCAGCAGTAAACCTGCGGCTCCAGCAGTAAGTCTGTCGCCCCCTTGTGGCACCAGCAGTCAGCCTGTCTTCCCAGCAGTAAGCCTGCAGCTCCAGCAGTCAGCCTGTTTCTCCAGCATTAAACCTGTTGCTTCAGCAATCAGTCTGTCTCCTCAGCAGTAAACCTGCAGCTCCAGCAGTAAGTCTGTCACCCCCTTGTGGCACCAGCAGTCAGCCTTTCTTCCCAGCAGTAAGCCTGCGGCTCCAGCAGCAAGTCTGTCACCCCAGCAGTGGGTCTGTGGTTCCAGCACTCAGTTTGTTGCCCCAGCAGTAAACCTGCAGCACCAGCAGCAAGTCTGTCATCCTAGTAGTGTGTCTGTGGTTCTAGCAGTCAGTACGTTGCCCCAGCAGTAAGCCTGTCTCCCCAGCAGCAAGTCTGTCACCCTAGCAGTGTATCTGTGGTTCCAGCAGTCTGTCCATCACCCCAGCAGTCAGTCCGTCACCCCAGCAGTAAGCCTGTAGCTACAGCAGTCAGTCTGTCTCCCTAGCAGTAAGCCTGTCACCCCAACAGTAAGCATGCGGCTCCAGCAACCAACCTAGGGCTCCAACAGCCAGCCTGCAGGTCCCGCAACCAACCTTTGGCTCCAGTAGCAAGTCTGTCACCCCAGCAGTGAGTCTGCGGCTCCAGCAGTCAGCCTGTCCCCCCAACAGTAAGCCTGCAGCTCCCGCAACCAACCTGTGGCTCCAGCAGCAAGTCTGTCGCCCTAGTAGTGAATCTGCAGCTCCAGTAGTCAGTCCATCGCCCCAGCAGTAAGCCTGTCGCTTCAGCAGTCAGCCTGTCACCCCAGCAGTAAACCTGCGGCTCTGGCAGTAAGTCTGTCGCCCCCTTGTGGCACCAGCAGTCAGTCTGTCTCCTCAGCAGTAAACCTGCAGCTCCAGCAGTAAGTCTGTCACCCCCTTGTGGCACCAGCAGTCAGCCTTTCTTCCCAGCAGTAAGTCTGCGGCTCCAGCAGCAAGTCTGTCACCCCAGCAGTGGGTCTGTGGTTCCAGCGCTCAGTTTGTTGCCCCAGCAGTAAACCTGCAGCACCAGCAGCAAGTCTGTCATCCTAGTAGTGTGTCTGTGGTTCTAGCAGTCAGTACGTCGCCCCAGCAGTAAGCCTGTCTCCCCAGCAGCAAGTCTGTCACCCTAGCAGTGTATCTGTGGTTCCAGCAGTCTGTCCATCACCCCAGCAGTCAGTCCGTCGCCCCAGCAGTAAGCCTGTAGCTACAGCAGTCAGTCTGTCTCCCCAGCAGTAAACCTGTGTCTCCAGCAGCAAGTCTGTCTCCCCAGCAGTAAGCCTGTCACCCCAACGGTAAGCATGCGGCTCCAGCAATCAACCTAGGGCTCCAACAGCCAGCCTGCAGGTCCCGCAACCAACCTTTGGCTCCAGTAGCAAGTCTGTCACCCCAGCAGTGAGTCTGCGGCTCCAGCAGTCAGCCTGTCGCCCCAGCAGCCAGCCTGCGGCTCCAGCACCACCCGACTTCTGTCCATGCTACAGCTCAGCCACGATCTAGCTACAGCCCGGCTCCGGTCCAGCTGCACAAACACGCCTGTCTACAGCGCCGCTTTGGTGCTGGGGGGGGCAGGGGTTGCAATAATGCCCCTCCCCCTTTTGGCTGTGTGCACTCCCTTTCACTTCTCCTGAAAGTTTTGTATTTGTTTTGTTGTATTGCAGGTTTTATTTAATAAAATCCTTGTTGCTGCATTTAGGTCCTCGCTCCACTCCTTGCCCTGGCGCCCTTTTTAACATCTCTGGTTGCTAGGATGCGACATCACCTTTTTTTCATTTTCCTTGATTAACAAGTTTTCCAATGGTTAAAATAATCTGTCAGCAGTTAACGGCACAGCTTCCGTCTTAATACACTGCTCGGCAATTAGATGGTAAATTTCATTCCGTAAATATTTTTCACTTCCCAAAAAAGAGAAAGAACTCTAACTTCCAATTTTGCTTTTAGCATTTCCTGAATGCAGTGCATCTAACCAGCACATTACAATTGTTTAAATTACAAAGAAAACAAAGATTAAAAACCGAATAATGTTAACTAATTGAAGCGCAATTTGCGTCAAAATTACGCTCATCTTACCTTAACAAGAACTTTTCGCAGCTGATAGTGTTGCATTTTTTCTGAGTAAGCGTAACGTTATTTTAAATAAATGACAGAATTCTAAAGGCAGGTTCTCATTCTCTCCAATTTTTTCCATCTCACCAACCGCCTGTGGTCAGGTGATAGTATAAGTGGGATATGTCTGAAAGTGACTTCAGGGCCCAGTATTTCAAAAGTGATCTGACAGGATTATCCTAGTCGGACTGGATTAAATCTTGATCTGATCTGAAAACTGTGTATTTCAACACAGATCCAGAGAATCCTGATCCTGAAGATCAGGATTCAGCTCTGGTAATCCAATCCTCCCTTTAATCCAGATAAAAGGCTGGACTTGGGTATTTCAAAAGTTAAGGCAGAGATCTGGATCAACTTGATACCAAAATTTCAGGATCATTTGGATCCCACCTCAGACGTGGATTTGACTTGGATTGACAAAGCCTTAGCTTCACTTCTCCTACATATTGTTACTCAAGATGTTCATTACACTTCATCTAAATTGTCAGTGTTTTACATTTAACAAATTGGAGTAATTTAAGAAAATTAAAGCATAATAAAATAGTGTTTGGAAATACCTTCTGAAACTGCTGTAAATAAGAGTAACAAATACAACCCATTTCTCAAATTCTAATTTCACCAAACTTTGTAACTTGTGCGTACCAAAACATTCACCACACATTTGGAAGAGCTGTGCGAAATGCAGTGGTTAATCTTTATTTCTCCAATCAAATGGGTTAAACTATGAGATGTCTGCACTTGCATTTTTCATTGTCACAGTTTATATCATGCTGCACATTGAAACACTTTCCAAGACTTTTCAAGGTATATTTTCATGGTTCTGATTTAACGAAGACAAATTTGACTTCAGTCAGAAGCTTAAAAATGCACTTTTAAAATGTTTGGAAATGGCTTGAATGTGATTTTAAAACACACAGCAATGTATTTCAGTAAGTGTTTGTGTACAAACAGATTATTTTGCATATCAAATCAGATGCCATTTTACTATAAATGACCATAATCATGTTTAGTGGAAGCCTTCGACATCATGGTGACAAATTAGGATGGAAAAAATGTTTTGAATTTGTGTCACTGACAAGCTATATACCATCCAAGTAATGCAATTACAATTTCAAGCAGTTTCAAGCACTTTATTCAAAATCCAATAACTTGAACCTTGAACGTATCACTACAATTAAAGCGTTTCCAAGGATTTCCAGCACTCATGACAACCCCGTTGTCCTTAATAGCTGAGTGGTCCGTGGCTGTGAGTGCACTCTGAAGGCAGAAGAAATATCTTTGTCATCGTCAGGAAGCATGACATCACCAGCATTACCGTAGCACTTCTAAATGAACTGCATTATTGATACTCGTACCGTGTAACGTTACGTTTCCAAAGTACTGCAGCAGCCTGGTCTGTACACATGTAGCCTGCTGTGTTGCCAATGACGTAATGCTAATAAACTCTGAACGGGTTGGTGTTAGTTTAAAGAGTTAAGGTATGATGTACGTCCGGTTAGTTCCATTTTAAGTTAAACCACAGACCGCAAAATTCATCAACAAAGCCAGCTACCTCGCTAGCCCGCTAGCTACTTAACACACAAGTCAATGGAGCCGAGTTAGCTACCGTTAGCACAAACGCGGCTAAATTAGAGATCGCTGCGGCCTGGTTTTAAGTAGCTGACAATTCAAGTAGTTGGCTAGTTTGATATGTTGGTTGGCGTTCAGATTGCCTTAAAAACCGCTACACATTAGACGACAGGAAACTTACACTTTTGACGTGACAGTTGTGCTCCCAGCTGCTCCTTTTCGCGAAGTAGTCCGCCATGTTTCAAATCCGAGGCGGAGACACGGGATTTGGAAATCCTTATCCGCCAGGTAAGGATCACGGTGATCCAATCTGCCAGTGTTTTGAAATACTCAGATAAAGTCAGCAGGATCACCTTGATCCATGATTGAGAAAAGGTGGATTTCATTATCCGGATTATTCTGATCCAGATTACAAGTTTTGAAATACTGGGCCCAGGATATCATAATTTAATTTGGTCTGTCTTTGTGCTTTCATAGTAGAGACTTCGCAGTGTCTCAGCAGGGCAGGAGTTCTGTTATCCATGGCTGCTGACGGTGCCTGTGCAGAGTCAATTTCTCAGGAGCTGAAGAAAATGTACCAGGAAATCTTCAGCATCATGAATAGCGCACTGCATAGGGAATGCCCCTCTGTGGAGAAAATGCGGCAAGCCAGTCGGGCTATACTCTTGGCTCAGAATTACAATGGATTCTTGCAGCAGGAGGAGTGGAGCCCCAAAAACTGGTTCACCACATTCACACAACTGGTGGAACAGGCTGTGGTCAAGAAGATCCCCCAGCCGCCGCTGAAAAGACTTGGGCCTAGAGATCCCGAAAACGTACTGCCGAAATACCTGCAGCTGATTTCTGACACAGTCCTGGAGACACTGAGGAAATTAAGCCCAGGGCTGGGAGACACCTTGCTTCTTGACTGCGTGGTTGACTGTTGTCACCGCCAGATTTTTTCCCAGCTAGATCAAGTCTTGAACTGTGCCCTTACCGCAGATGAAATCTACCTGCTGCTGTATTGGGTGGTACGTGAATACCTGAGGTATGAACATTTAATGTATGGTAGAGATAAATAGTATCGCTGCTTCCTGTTTTGTTCTTTTTTCACATATTTGTCACTTAATTGATCAAGATCTTCAAAAAATTTTTTAGATAAGACAAAAACAACCTGAACAGTTTTTGAATGGATCATGTAATTTATTAAAAAAAAAAAAAAAATGTTATCCAACACCTGTAAAACTCATACTGACAGGCATTCATGGCAATGGCTGAGTATTACTATGGGATCCTTTGTTGCTTCAGCATCTCAGCGACTTGCCCATAATTGACGGAACTAAGTTTAGGGGAGCAGCATTTACCAATAAATGTCATGATAATTTAAAAATGGAATTATGTGTTTCCTCACTTTCTCCCCGTCTTGTGTAAATTTTTTTGTACGAGAGTCTGAAACCACTTAGTGTGACACGAAAAAAAAAAAAAAACTGGAAGGTGGCAAATACTTTCGCTCCGCACTTTTTTTCTTATTCCAAAAGTATTTTTAAGAGGCTCACTGTTTTTTGCGCCGAACAACATAACAGTTTTCATGCGTCTTTTGAAACAAACCAGATTTTGTTCAAACCTTTACTCACGTGACTACATGTGATACAATGAGGGTGAAAATGCAATTTTCTGGAGTATTTAAGTGACGTTCTCTTCTCTTGTGTAATGAATGACAAGTACCCATTTTGCCAATCTGGTCATGATTATGATCGATGAAAATTAATTTTCTTTTCTATAGTAAACATACATCATATCATCGGCCTGCTGATAAAACCTCATATCTCCAAATTGATAAGAAACAAAAACTCGTATGTCCACTATTCTTACATGCAAAATTATACATTTTTTATTTTATTTATATTCTAAATTATATTTATATATTTATATTATTTTATTATTTTTAAATTTTATATTTATTTTTTATTTTCCTGTATGTTTATCATTTTGAAGATACAAGGTTTTTTCAGCAGGCCGACGATATGCCCCTTTATGAAGTTTCCTTGCTATTGGTCCATGTACTTGGTAATTGGTCCTTGTTATGGTCCCCCCCAGTCACAGTGGCATTTTTTTCAGTGTAAACTGTTTTTCCTGAGTTTTAGTGCTTGACCAGCTCAGTCACTAAGTGCTGTGTAGCCTACTAAAGCTGATAGCTGAAGCAACTGATTTGACTCAGGTGTATCCTCTGCATTTACAGTGACCAGTTTTTTGGTCACCCTGATATCATGGGCAACTCTTTCAAGGCAGTGGACATGATGGTCCTTTCAGACTGGTTACAGAGATCAGAGAAGGCATTGCTCTCCGCTGTGCAGGTACATTACCCATGTGGTCACTACCTGAGCCTGGCGTGTTGAGGTGCAGAGAGAAAACACCAGTGTGACTGTTGTCTTTCCTATCCTTCCCAGGATGATGTCTCCAAAAGACTTTGCTCAATCCTTCAGAATGATCACATTTACTGGAATGACTGCATTCCAGGAAATGAGGAGGACTTTATCAAGTTGCATATTGATGTCATTCAGGTACTGAATTAAATGATCGCTCAAAAATGTAATTATTTATCTTAACAAGACACTGCCCTGAAAAAACATTAAACTTTAATTAAAAAATGATTTAACATCTCCAAAGATACTGTCAACTACATGACACAGTCTAGAGTCATTGGCACCTTTCATGTAATTTAGCTAAATTACGTCGTAAAATGGACAACAAACATAATCACTCAAATATTTAACTAAAATATTTGGTGAAACAATTTGTATTTGCTCTATATCTATCTATATATATATATATATATATATATATATAATAAGTTTTATACCACTACACATTACTGTTTTTTAATAGTAGTAGTTTTTTCTCAAAAACATTGGGGTAAAAATTATTGACACTCTTGAAGCCATATAAATATGAATTTCTACACATCTTAAATTCCTTTATTTTCCATCACCAGGGGGAAAAAAAATCTTTCACCTCAGAAAGAGAGATAAAAGTACTTGGAGTGAAAGAATGCATGAACAGTTGAAAATACCACTGAACACAATCAGAGCCATAATGAAAAGGTTTCCAAAGTTTTGAGCTGTAGCAAGTTAGCTAAGTGCGTACCTCTCCCATGAACAGTAAGTGGGATGCTTAGGGTAGCAAAGAAATTCATTAATTATCGGGATGTTTTAGCTGAACTCCTGTATTCCATCTGCCAGCCCAGGAGGTTGAGATATGGCCATAGCTGGACTTTTGTGCAAGACACCAAACCCAAAAATACTGGCAGATCATCAAAGAAACAGTTTCAGGGATACTATATCAACTTTTGCCATGGCTATTTCAGTCCCCAGACTTGAAACCAAGTGGAAATGTGTGGTCGGGATGGAAAGAGGCAGTTCACAAGTAAAGACCAAGAACACTCAAGGATCTTGAAATGTTCTGCATGCTTAAAGAGTCCAAAATCCAAAATAAATGTGTTCAGTGACTTTGGCAGCAACTATAAAGGATTCTGTGCGGTTTTGCTTAGCAGTACAAGTTCTAGCAAATACTATCAAATGGGTGTCATAAATTTTTAAGCAAATATTTTGGAGAAAAAAAAATTTAGGATAAGATTTTTCTTTTTAACAGCTGACTAATGCCACATAATCACCCATCAGTATGACTGAAACTGGTCTTCCTGAAGAATGTACACAAAATCAGGATGTGATTAGATTTAAGGGCTCCATTCTTAGTGTGCAGAAACACAAAAGTGCAGTGATTTAAAATCATGTTTATGAGAACTGTAGTGGTGACGCCTGCTTTGATGCTTCTGTTTGAAGGTCCTCCAAGGTCGCATTGTGCTGGCGGGCAAGATTAGTAAACGAATGCAGGTCAGAGTACAAGAAGTCTGTTGCCAGGAGTTAATGGTCTTTTTAGAAAAGTGAGTATCACTGTCAGTTATTTTCAGTTTCATTTCAGATTCTACATCAAATATTTTCTTCCATCCCTTTTTAAGTGACATTAAATATTCCAGATTAGCCCTTTAGAAGGCAAAGAGGCATAGATCAATCTTTTCGTGTATGATGAATAATGTACTCTTCATTGTATAGACTGTTAACTAGGTAACACTAAGCATGGGCTGGATTCAGTCTGAAGGAACACCATTTGCATTTGTGCCGGGACTATAGCCATAGTTCTGTTAGGCTTCATACCTTTCCTTAAATTTTCCCAAGAGGGTGGACAAGCGGGCTGAAGGGCTTGGTTGGTGATTCAGATTTGTTCACAGTGGTGATCACAGATCTGTTCATTAGAACTCAAGCCAGTTTGTTCAAACAAAAAAATTATAGAAATCCAGTTAGTCTATGATAAATTGTGCATCGTTTCCTCATCAGAATAAAGCAGATGGTTTTCAGCAAGTGAGTTACTGGGCCAAAGATACTTGACACTGAGCTTTGTGGAACATTGGACACCTTCTAGTGAAATGAGTCAAACCCAGGAGGACAATAGTACAGCTGGGAGAAATCAGCATGATGAAAGAAGATGTGGTTCAGAAACCAGTATTTATTATGGTGAAATAAGACTTCAAATGTGAAAAACGGTGATATCTATAATTTATGCCAACTACAACTACAGCAAAGTACTGCAATGTGATGCTTGCTAACATGACGTGGCTGAAATACACAAATACTTGTCCACCGGTGCAGAGATTATAGAACCCCCCCCCAGTAGTTGTACCTGAGAGCTGGCATCATTTATCAACCACTTCAAAAGCAAAGCCATTTTAAGCTTTGCACTAATTAATATTTTTTGTTTCTGTTCTAGATTCTTAGAGAGAGAAAGGAAGCATCTGAAAAAACACAATAGATCTGGGACAATTTACCCCTTAAGGACTTTCAGCACCTCCATGGAGCTCAGGTAATAGACTGACAAACAGTCCACAGTAGCTCTATCGTCTCTCTCCATTTGCATTTACAGTACTCTGAAAACAAATGTGGAGGTCCTAGATTTTTTTAAAGCACGGTCTGAGATATTAGGGTTGATATAGATAAATAGCAAATTTGAGATACCAAATTAATTTAGAAATATTTTACAAATAGATGTTTGTTTTTCATTTAAGACGGTTAATACAGATCCCTGATCTGAACATCATCAAGGCTGTGTGGTATTCTCTGGAGGAATTGAAGCAAGTAAAATAGTTATCCTGCAGAGGTACTGTGGCATACTGTGGCAAGTTCTCCAATATGGTTGGAAAAAATCATCTTATAAAATTATAGAAATAAAGCACCATGTAACCTAATTTTTAGGCAAATAGTAGTCACACCTAATATGGATTTGATTTTTACAGTTCATGGCTCTTCATGGTGTATTTTTCAATATTAACAGAACTTTTATTTCATAATTTTGGGAAATAATTTTGCCTGAGTATTTTTAATTGTCCCAACGCTTTTGCACAATACTGCACATTACTTTTATAGCAGACATTTTCATCCACAGTGACATCCATAACAAAGTGTTTTGAAGGGACAAAAGCGCAGAGAACCCTAGAGGAAAGTAACATTCCAAAAACCAGAGGTAAAATATATATATATAAATCACTAGAATATCTGTCTAACAAGTTGCATCAATAAAAACAATTAATTCATCCTCCAGAATGTAAAAACTGGTAGAGGCGATTCTAGAGTCTGTTGTGGTCTTAGACATAAATTCTCAGGGGGCCCCTCAAACTAGCATTAAGCACCATTATAATATAGTCTGACACCAACGAGAAATGTACTTCATCAAAAACTTTTTCATCTGAAATGCTTATGTTTGAATATTTTTTTAAATAAATGCAAAGAACATAAAACACAGAACAATAAAAACCTAAATACATAACAAAATAATTTAAACATTGTCAAATTTTAACTAACTCAGATGATAAGGCAAGTGCTCATGAACGCCCTTTAAGCATTGATTTGCCAAGTGCTGCTTACGGGCCTTGGCTAGTCCAGATGCTGCAACATCAAATGATGTTTTAAAAAGCCAGCTGCTAGAAGGTTTCTCAGCCAGTTTATTAAGTAAACTTCACCTAAAAACAAGAGCAGTTGTGATGTGTCTCTGTCAGCAGATTCATAGTACCTTCACAAACATATTGCAACAGGTGTTGTACCATTTGGTCAGTGATTTCCTAATCAGGGGTCCAAGCCAAAGTGGTGCTGGGAACCATATTGTTTTTGTTAGTTTTTATTATTCTTCTTCATCATTTTTATTCTTCCGTCACTAAAAGTCATACTGCAGCCCAAAAGGTACAAGCTAAGAATGAGATATTTGGAGGGTTGGTGCCTCAGGCACCAAAAATGACACATGCCCACCGACAGGGGGCGCTATAATTAAGGACAGTGCATTTTTGCGTATAACTCAAACATCGTACGTCCCCCTGACTTTTTTCCTGCAAATTCGCGATGAATGCGAAACCTACTTTTTTAACTCCTCCTTGGTCATAACTGCACCAAACTTGGCACATTGCATCCACACATGATGCTGATTAAAAAAAGACTTTTGATACATTCATTCATTTCTGGGAGTGGAAATGTTCAAACGTTTGTATTTAGGCTAACTTTTTCAAAAATGCTAATAAAACAAAACTGCCTAAGCAACTGCGTTCACCAAACTTGGTAGGCATGTTTGGAACACTGCCCTTGGCTTCCCTGTAGAGCTTCACACAATTCTATCACTAGGGAGCGCCACAAAGGTGAGAAGTTTGTTTCTCAGAAATGGCTTGTCTTACCCCTGTCACTGGAGTGCTGGTGATGCAGGCATTAGTTTTATCTCACCTCGATTACTGCTCACCAGTCTGGTCAGGTGCAGCCTAAACAGATCGTTATAAGGTCCAAATAGCTCAAAATAAAGCTGCAAGACTCGCTCTGGCATGTCCATCAGGTGTGAGGCTGAGTACAGAGAGTATGCATGCCAGATTATCATGGCTCAGAGTAGGCAAGACGTTGGCTTGCAACCTTGTGAATTTCTTTAGGAATGTCTATTTTAGCAAGCAACCAAATTGTCTGTACACTCAAATAAATTATGTCAGAGATCAGCATGGTTACAGTACGCGGCAGGCTGCTAGTGGTTATATGGTTGAACAAAAACCCAGGACTGATGCAGTGTGCAGATCTGTAATGTATAGAGCCATCACAATGTGGAATAATTTACCAATTATCATTGTTGAAGCTTCCAGTAGGCCAGTTTTAAGAGACTACTGAAAAAGCATTTTTACACAAATTAATGAACATTGATGAACTATTGTGGTTTGATGTGATACGCATATATTGATGTTCTTTTACTCACACTATGAGTGTCCTTGATACATTTGTTGTGTTTTATGCTTGGTGTATTTTATGTGCACTTTGTATGTTCTATTCTTGCATGTAGTTGTTTGTTAGGTTTGTTGTATTTTGTGTACATTTTGAATGTTGAATTTTATGTATTTCTTGTCTCTTATGATTGTTGCATGTGGACCCCAGAAAGAATAGTTGTTGCATTCGTGGCAGCTAATGGGGATCCGAATAAAGGAATAAAGATTCTGTTTGGGAAGAATTTTAAACAGTGTTCAGATCCGTCAAACAGTGTGTCTGCAGCAATATTTAATATTTAACTGTACATTGTACAGTATATACAATATTTTTTATTTAATCAAATTTTAATTGAAACTCAACCAAATATTTGAGAGTACACTGGAGACAGGCAGGAAGATCCTTCTTCAGAACTTTATTTCAAACCATTGAATTATGATGAATTTTTGACATTTTTGGCTGCCGTCACTGTCATTGCAACATTGTGAGACATTGCTGTGGTGTAAAGTCTGTCAGGTCCTGAGGACCCTCTAGTGGTCTGGGGCTCCAAGCAGTTGCCTGCCCTGCCTGTTCTCAAACTGCGCCTCTGGATGGCAGCCAGAGGAAAGGCTCTCGGAGGCCCTCAACATTTTCCCAGAGCTGCATGCTTTATAAGACATACATAAAGGACAGTAATGAGAATAATAAAGCTGAAGAATGTAAAATGTGTTTTAAGGTGGAAAAAAAGAGCCAAGGAAAGCTAAAAAACTCTATCAAAGGCAAACTGCGGCAGATGCCAAAACTAATCCTGAATGGTTTTTTTTCATTGCTGTATGAGAGTAAGGATATAGCTGATGCCTTAAATAGTTACTTTGTTGAGAGCTTTACCAGGGAATAAATTTCTAATAGGGCAGAGGGCATTTCCATTGCTCAAAATTTTTAGCTGAAACAGAGATTGGGGGTAACAAAAAACAAGACAAATCGCATAAATTAAAAGCAAATGAGACGGCTGGCCCTGATGACAGATACTTAAAGGGGACCTATTATGCTACATTTCCAAGTTTATATTTTGATCTTTGACTCCCCTAGAGTACTTCTGATCATTCAAAGTCCAAAAAGTGGTCCTTATTTAGCTCATACTGCCATCCTCAAAAACCCCATTTGTAGTCCATTGCAGTCTCTGCCTGAAACGCCTCGTTTTGGCGGCTCTTCCGCTATGGCCCCGCCTCCCCGTGTGCCCACTTTCTTCTGATTGGCCAGCTCTGTGGAGGGCGGAGCTGGGCGGGACTCGGCAGAACGCAGTTTTCCGGGTCCTTTTCCCTAGTGTGAAACGTGAGATGCGTCTGCCATCTGAGCTGTGGTTCTTCTTCTGTATTTCCAAAAGTGTAGACGCTACTAAGGCATAGTATGATCCGTGGTTGTTTGTGCCTGCTAGAATTGTTTTCGGTGTGGGCAGGTCCAGCGCCGTGATTGGCTCTGGCTAGGTCTGTATTAATTGGACGGCACAACCTGACGTCAGGTTTTGCCTAGATCTCGTGAAGATCTCGGGACGAGCTGTTCAGAGAGGAAATCACATTCACAAAATCACGTTCTTGGATTACGGCAAAACCCCTGTATCTTATGTTGAGAAACTTTTCAGAGGTTGAGTATGGACATCCAACATCATAACATTACTTATATATATTAAAAGAAGGATCAGCATAATAGGTCCTCTTTAAGTGTAGTCAAGGAAGTAGTTGAGATCACCTCTAAATCACTGTCAGTTATTTGTCGGCAGCCTTTAGAAACTGAAGAAATGCCAAATGATTTGAAGCTTGACAATATAATGCCAATATGCAAATAGATAGGGAAGTACTTGGGCAACGCCAATTTTTGTAATTTTGCCTCTTTACGCCACCACAATGGGCATGAAACAAAACCATAGTTGGGATTACAGAGACATGGCTTAGAGAAGAGGATGGGGATGAATACAAGATCAAAAATTACAACCCCAATTCCAAAAAACTTGGGATGCTCTGTAAAATGTAAATGAAAACAGAATGCAATGATTTTCAAATCTCAAACTGACATTTTATTCACACTAGAACATAGACAACATATCAGATTTTGAAAGTGAGATATTTTACTATTTCATGAAAAATATTTGCTCATTTTGAATTTGATGGCAGCAACACATCTCAAATAACATGGGGCAGGGCCATATTTACCATTGTTTAGTATCCCCTCTTCTTTTAACAATAGTCTGTAAATGTCTGTGAAGTGAGGGGGCCAATTGCTGAAGTTTTGGGTGAGGAATGTTGTCCCACTCTTGTCAGATGTAGGATTCTAGCCGCTCAACAGTCCTGGGTCCTCTTTGCCGGATTTTTGGTTTCATGGTGCGCCAAATGTTTCTTCTATTAGTGAATGATCTGGACTGCAGGTAGGCTAGTTCAGCACCTAGACTCTTCTACTGCGAAGCCATGCTGTTGTGATGGATGTAGTATGTGGTTTGCATTGTTTTGCAGAAATATGCAAGGCCTTCCCTGAAAGAGACATTTTCTGGATGGGAGCATATGCTGTTGTAAAACCTCTATATACATTTCAGCATTGATAATGCTTTTCTAGATGTGTAAGCTCCCCAAGCCATAGGCACTAATGCAACCCAATACCATCAAAGATGTAGGCTTTTGAACTGTGAGCTGATAACAAGGTGGATGGTCCCTCTCCTCTTTAGACCGCACGACACGACGTTCATAGTTTCCAAAAAGAATTTCAAATTTTGATTAATCTGACCACAGAACAGTTTCCCATTCTGCATCAGTCCATTTTAAATGAACTTTGGCCCAGAGAAGACGTTTCTGGATCTTGTTCATGTATGGCTCCTTCTTTGCATGAAATAGCTTTAGCTTGCATTTGTACTGCCCCAATTCTGAAATAGTTGGGACGAAGTGTAAATTGTGAATAAAATCAAAATGCAATGACTTTCAGATCACATGAGCGAATATGTTATTTACAATAGAACACAGATAACATTTCAAACGTTGAAACAGACGTTTTACATTTTTATCCACAAAATGAGCTTATTTCAAATTTTCTGGCTGCAACAGATCTCAAAAAAGTTGGGACACAGGCAAAAAAGAGCAATTAATATATAAGAGAATCAGCTGAAAGAACATTTAGCTAGTAATTAAGTTAACTGGCATCAGGTGTGTAACATGATTGGCTATAAAAGAGATGTCTTACAGAGGCTGAGTCTCTCAGAAGAAAAGATGGCCAGAGGCTCTCCAACCTGTGAAGGCTTGCGTAAAAAAATTGTGGAATACTTTCAAAACAATGTTCCTCAACCTGAAATTGCACAGGCTTTGAAGGTCTCATCATGGACAGTGCGTAACATCATCAAAAAATTCAGAGAAACTGGAAAAATCTCTGTGCATAAGGGACAAGGCCGAAGACCTTTACTGGATGCCCGTGATCTTCGGGCCCTCAGACGCCACTGCATCACTCACCGGCATGATTCTGTCATTGACATTACTAAATGGGCCCAGGAATACTTCAAGAAACCACTGTCTGTAAACACAGTCCACTGCCGTGCCATCCACAGATGCCACCTAAAACTCAATCATGCAAAAAGTAAGCCATTGTTGAGCATGATCCAGAAGCACTGCCATGTTCTGTGGGCCAAAGCTCATTTAAAATGGACTGTAGCAAAGTGGCAAAGTGTCCTGTGGTCAGACGAGTCCAAATTTGACATTCTTGTTGGAAATCATGGGCGTTGTGTCCTCCGGGCTATAGAGGAGAAAAACCACCCCTCCTGTTATCAGCGTTCAGTTCAAAAGCCAGCATTCTGATGGTATGGGGATGTATTAGTGCATATGGTGTGGGATGCTTGCACGTTTTAAAAAGCACCATGAATGCTGAAAGGTATATAAAGGTTTTAGAGCAACATATGCTCCCCTCCAGACGACATCTATTCCAGGGAGGGCTTTGTGTATTTCAGCAGGACAATGCAAAACCACATACTGCAGCTATTACAACAGCATGGCTTGGTAGTTGAAGAGTCCGTGCACTGAACTGGCCTGCCTGCAGTCCTGATCTTTCACCGATTGAGAACATTTGGCGCATAATTAAACAAAAAGTCCGTCAAAGGAGATCCAAAGCTCTCCAGCAGCTGGAAGCCTGTATTAAACAAGACTGGGATCAAATTCCAATGGCTAAACTCAAGAAACTTGTTTCCTCAATGCCCAGACGCCCCCACTCTGTGTTAAAAAAAGGACAGGATGCTACACCATAGTAAACAGGCCCTGTCCCAATTTTTTTGAGACCTGTAGCAGCCATCAAATTTGAAATGAGCTCATTTTGGATAAAATTGCAAAATTTCTCAGTTTCAACATTTGCTATTTTATCTCTGTTCTATTATGAATAAAATACTGGCTGGAGTGATTTGAAAGTCATTGTG
The DNA here is from genome assembly GCA_029692085.1 of Gymnothorax javanicus. NCBI lineage: Eukaryota > Metazoa > Chordata > Actinopteri > Anguilliformes > Muraenidae > Gymnothorax > Gymnothorax javanicus. The sequence continues at coordinate 87,943,980 of CM056193.1, forward strand.
TTTTGATTTTATTCACAATTTACACTTTGTCCCAACTATTTCAGAATTAGGGTTGTAGATTGCACAGGGAACTGTGCTCACAGACAATGATTTCTGGAAGTGTTCCTGAGCCCATGCAGTGTATTTCAGTGCAGAATCATGCCTGTTTTTAATGCAATGCCGCGAGGGCCCGAGGATCACAAGCATCCAATATTGACCCTCGGACTTGTCCCTAGCACACAGAGATTTCTCCAGATTCTCTGAATCTTTTGATGATATTATATACCGTAATTTCAAAGTCTACGCAATTTTACATTGAGGAACATTTGAAGAGTTTGGTTCCAAAATGCAATATATCCATTTTACTCATTTTGAGTAAATCAGCTTTTTCTGTGTTGGCGCCTATTGCTTTTTATAGCAAAACACAAACTTTGACCAAGAAAAAATACACCATATAGTATGCATTTCTAATGACGGGGTTTTGCACCATGTGTAAGAAGCACAGGGCAATCGCTCTCTGGTATTATCTCAATTTTTTTAAATTTTGGCACTTATTGCGTTTTGGAAACAAACTCTTCATTTACAATATACTTGAGGCACCGTGTAAATTGACTTCAGTGGTGTACAAAAGTAAGTTTGACAAGCAGATTCCACCGTGGATGACTGCAGCTATTTGGAAGACTTTGAGAGCAAAGAATACAGTGCTGCGAATAAGTATTTGCCCCTTCCTGATTTATTGTATTTTAGCCTATTTGTTACATTAAAAGTTTCAGATCAGCAAACTAATTTTACCGTTAGACAAAGACAATCTGAGAAAGCACAAAATGCAAATTTTAAATGATCTTTTCATTTCCTGAAGGTAAAGAGGTACTCAAATTTATTACCCAGGAGAAAAACAATTTTCCCCCTAAACCTAACTGCTGGTAGTGCCTTCCTTGGCAGCAACAACTGCAATCAAATGTTAGTGATGACCAGCAATGGGTCTTTTAAATTGCTGTGGTGGAATTTTGGCCGACTCCTTGCAGAATTGTTTTAATTTAGGCAGATTGGAGTTTTTTCAAGCATGAACTGCCTGTTTACACTGCCACTGCATCTCAGTCGGATTCAAGTCAGGACATTCACTGGGCCACTCCAGGATTTTCATTTTGTTTCTTTTGATCCATTCGGATGTGGACTTACTTGTGTGCTGTGGATCATTGTCCAGCTGCTGAAGCCAAATGCGCTTGCGCCTTAGGTCCTAAACCAATGGTCGGACACTCTCCAAGATTTTCTGGTAGAGTGCAGAATTCATTTTTCCATCAATTATGGCTAGTCACCTAGGTCCTGAAACAGCAAAGCAACTCCAGAGCACCTAATTACCACCACAGTGTTTGATTGTTCATATGATGGTCTTTTTTTTGGAATGTTGTGTTCGCTTTTCACCAATTTGTCATGGTTTGGGAGGTGTGTGTGTGTTTAGGTCTTTACTTTGAGGCTCTCGTCCCGGGACGAGATCGAACTCCTTTTCAATCGGATTCTTTACCCAGCTGGCTGATTGAACTTGGGCGGCGCCTCCCTGGACTCTATATAAGCCGGACGTCCGCCGCGCCTCCTTCACTAGAGTGTCTGTTTGTAGTTAAGCGCTTTAGCCGAAGATATCGGTAGTAAGGATTTATGTGCCTTTGTATCTTCTCTATCCTTTGTGTTGCATTATTTTTGGTGCCTTGTTTTTCTCGGCTCCCCGAGATACTTCTCCTTTTTTCTCTCTCGCATTGCTTCCGTTTTCTCGGATGTTTGGTCGTCCTTTTGGAAGCGCAAGGATTGTCCCTATCGTATGGTCTGTATTATTCTCTGTATTTGTATTGTGTCCATGCTGCTCTATTTCCCTCTTGCCGCTGCACGTGGCCTCTCAATTCTACCGGCCATTACAGATATGATGAGACCCATGTGTTACAAAAAGTTCCTGACTCATCAGTCCAAAGAGTATTATCCCACAAGTCTTGGGAGTCATCAGAATGTTTTTTTGGTCAAAGTGAGATGAGCCTTGGTGTGCTTTTTGGTCAGCAATGGTTTTGCCTTGCAGCTCTTCTATAAATGCCATGTTTGCCCAGTCTTTTTCTTATGGTGGAATCGTGAACACTTAATTGAGGCAAGTGAGGCCTGAAGATGGTCTGAATCAAGACGAGATTTAAGTGCAGACTTTTAGCTTTCATTCAAGGGGTTTCACAAAAATGTTGCATTAACCGTTTAGGAATAATAATGGGAGTCCTTCAGTATCCAAAGTGCTCAGTTCACTTTCGTGATAGTAAAAGGCAAGCATAGTTGGGCTGAATGGCCTATTCTCCTCACTCATGTTATCTTATGCTATGCAATGTTATACTAAATATAAGTTGCGCCTTCACCCGCTACCCCCCACCTTTCAGGGAAAGTGGTACACACTTGCTTACAAGCAGAAGGATTTAGTATTGGTAAAGATCATGTCAAAATCCAAATAACTATGTCAACTGACAGTGTGACATTACAAGATTTTCCATAAATATGACTTTTCATAGTTACATTTATGGTGACATCGGAGATGAACATTAACATAACAAAAATAATAACAAAAAATAGTGACTGAAAGTTTTCGTTTCCTGAAATACTGGTGTCATTTTCAGCTCATATATGCTGTTTGCCAGACCTTTGCATGTGGAGTATGTTGAATCAAATATTACTGGCGACATGATATACACTGGGCTCCAAAATTACTGGTACCCCTTACTGGCAATGCACAAACAATGCCTTGAAAAATTCAAAAAAAGTATATTTCTAGAGAAACTCTACATAACAACATGTGAGATATACTGTATGCAATTAACATTCCACTTGAACCTCCCAAAATCATTCACTGATTTAATTAAAAATCTATTTCCTCCAAATCAAGGTTTCACAATTAATGGCACCTTTAAAGAATACTGTAAATAACATCTACCAACATTAAACCTGGTATTAAATTCCACTTATTTTAGTTCTAGCTAAGTGTTAAGGAACTATATGGAGCCATTACATCCCTTCCTGTTTCACTACGGTACAAAAATGAGGTAAGACACATGCAGTATTTCTTTGTCATCCAACACCATGAAGAAAACAAAACAACTGGCAGTTCAAAGAGACAGATGGTCATAAACCTTCATTAATCTGGTAATGGCCACAAGAAGATTCACAAATGATTGAATATGCCACTGAGCATTGTCAGGACAATTATTAAAAAATTCCAAAGATATGGAACTGTTGAAAACCTCATGGGTAGAGGATGCAACTGCATTTTTCCCCCCAGGATACTGAGGAGGATGATGAGAGAAGCAACAAAATCAACAAGAATCACAGCGAGGGAATTGCAGGCCTTGATGTCATCTTGGGGTCGCCAGGTTTCAAGAAGCTCCATCAGGTGCCAGCTCCACAACAACAGGTTCTTTGGAAACGTTGTCAGAAGAAAGCCTTTTCTGACCAGAAGACACAGAAGCAAACACTTGGAGTTTTCCAAAGGTCATTTAAACTTTGACTGGAACAAAGTTTTGGTCAGATGAGACTAAAATTGTACATTTCGGTCAGATGCACCATTAGGATGTTGGCTGAAAAAAACAAAGATGCGTATGAAAGAAAGCACCTCATACCCATGGTAAAATATGATGGTGGGTCAGCCATGTCTTGGAGCTGTTTTAATTCAAGAGGTCCAGGGGCACTGGTTAAGATTAATGGCATAATGAATTCCACCAAGTATCGGGATATTTTGGCTGACAATCTGGTTGCCTCCACCAAAAGGCTGGGACTTAGCCGTAGGTGGACTTTTCAACAAGACGAAGACCCAAAGCACACCTCAAGATCCACACAGAAATGATTCTGTGACAACAAAATCAACGTTCTACAATGGCCATCTCAGTTGCCAGACCTCAATCCAATTGAAAACCTGTGGGCTGAGTTGAAGAGGGCAGTTTATAAATGCAAAGCCAAGAATGTGAAGGATCTTGAAAGGATCTGCTCAAAGGAATGGTCCAAAATCCCCCTCAGATGTGGGCCTTAACCTTACAGGAAAAGACTCCATGCTGTTATCCTTGCCAGGGGCGGTTGCACTGAGTACTAAACGAAGGGTGCCAATTATTATGAAACCTTGATTTTGTTGAAATTTATTTTGTATTAAATGATTGTTTCACACATGTTGGTACATTCTGTTTCTCTATAGTTATTTAGTTTATATATTTTTTTGGATTGCTTGTGCACTGCCATTCAGGGGCGCCAGTCATTTTGGAACCTACTGTAGGCCATATTGCACGTACTACACACTAGTGTAATTTATTACATGCAAGCTGAAGGTTGCAAACTTTTTAAAGCTTACTTGGAGTGAGATTGCCAAAAATTAACCAGACTTTTTAAATTTATATATTTGAATGATAGCCTTTGACAAGACTAAGACTGCTTATCTTTTGGCATCCGGAAAAACTTCAAAACCTTGTGAGATAGAGAATGCACGATAAAGTTACAGTCTACATTGCAATCTTTTTTTCTGGCAGAGATATACATTCTACTGTTGGATTGTTTATGTTTTTCAGTTGGCCTTGTGACCGATAGCTTTGCTGCTAACACCAGCCTATTACTTATAGGAATGTTGGGGGATGCTAATGGACACTGCAGGTCAACTTAGTTAAACTTACAAAACTCGGATTCCCTTGGTACAGAGTGATGTAAACTTGGGTAGCCTTGTAGCCTACATAGCGATGGTTGGCTACAACCATTTCCCAACTATTTAACCTCTGTCGAAATGGGCTGACTTGGCTTATAATCAAACAGTTGTGATTAATCTTACAGCAAGCTGTAGACATAGCTCATGTCATAGAGCATAGTGCACTTTTTACGAATGGTCATACTCGGTCAGTCAAACTTACATAATGCAAGAACAGGCATTTGGGGTGCTGAATGGAAATAAAAGATGCACCATTCTCCCTATTAAAAGTCAGCGTATCTTAAAAATATTTTGAAACTGGAATCTTAAGGTAAAATAGTTGCATAATGTTGAATTAAGACATTTAAGTAACAAAAGGCTGCACAACACCATACAATTCAATTGCATAAACCTTGTGGCAGTTACAAAATTAGGTGGGGGTTGGGGAGTGGGGGTAGGGGGTGAGAGAGGTACATTATGAGGAGCTACTGCTTCAAAATTGCATTTGAAGATGGACTGCAACCTATGTTATTAATGGGGACTCATCTTCACTGAAGATGTCATGTAGGAGGTTTCATGCCTTTGTTGTTTGCATTTCAGAGAATATTTACAAACAATTGCTCAAAATAGAAATGATGACACCATCAAGGCTGTACATTCATTGAAGAGCATTGAGGCAGAGTCTTTGGAGCTTGTGTTGAGGGGGCCATTCTCCGTAATAGAGGTTTGTTTTTTTTCATGTAACTGTCATACTTTTATTTCGCTCAATGGTCAGAACCAACTGGGTCGTCATGATTAATTTTCTGTTCATTCTATTTTATGCCATTACAGCCCAAATTAAGAGAGTATTTTAAAAAAGGAAATGGATTGAGGATGAGTGGGATTGAAGAGATCCGAATGCATTTCACATCCCTCCCCAAAACAAATCAGGAGGCACACAAGGTGAGCACTGTCTCTGTGTGGAGATTGAGTCCCAAGTCTTTATAAATCTGTGGAAAAGCTCAATCAACGGTCTGCCAATGTTTCTCTTTGCTCCAGATAGTTGTCGATACAGCATATGATTGGCTGGCTTCTCTCTACCAAAAATACCTATTGCAGAGCAAGAAGAGGGAGCTAGAGAATACATGGGTCAATGTGGGGGACAAAGTGATTGCAGATGCTGAGAATTTTCACCAGATGTTCTCTCGACTGGTAAGATATTGTGAACTGATGCAAGCCAAGGAATCACAGGTAAATCATGAAGAATCTCAGTGCAATGTACGATGTGTTAGTTTTGAGGAGGGGTACCTGTGTAGTAAGTGAAGAGCAATGCACAAGTGAATGAGACAGCACTTGTAACTGTGAGTTTGTCTGTATGACCTCTGACTCTGGAGTTTTTTTCAACAGAATCCAGCTGTGGCTGAGAGGAGCCAGCTTCTACTGAATGTTGGAAAGATCCTGAAATGCAATGATCTAGAAGCACTGAAGATAACGGTCACTCATGTGAGAGGAAATTGTCCTTACATGAGGTAAATTTACCATGTTGGGTAGTGTTGAGAGGCCTATTTAGATCACCTGGTGCCTGTTCAGGTTAGAGGTATATTTGAGTTAAAGTTCCGAGTTCAGTTCCATCCCTGTTTTTCAGGAGTTGCATGAATTAAACTCCTCAGCTAAGCCTGATGTGCAAACTGCTCAATATACTTTCCCATAGTATCTATCCAGCAGTTCAAAAAAGTTGGGACGGGGCAACAAAAGGCTGGAAAAGTAAAAGGGACTAATAAAAAACAACTGGAGGAGCATTTCTGATAGGACCACTTTGTCAAAAGAAAATATTTATTGGCAGCATACAGGCATACAATCATACATTGAGTTTGGCGACATGGCTCTGTTATGAGAGATCCCTGCCCATCTGAACGTGGAACTGAAGGCAGGGAGCTGCTACTAACCCCCCTCCAAGGAACAGAGCCAACAGAAACAATGACCTCACGGAAGAGACATTGCTATACAACGCAAATTTAGACAAGAGAGCCAGGTTAATAGATGCAATAGATAGGTGGAGATGGGGTGGTGGAGGGTTGTTGAGCGAGCTCACAGAGGATCTGCTTTCCGATGGCGAGCTTACCTAAAGTAGCATATTACCAGCCAAGCAATCATCAGGTAGCAAGGTCAGATGACAGTCATGTGCACTCAGGAGACTCCCCAGCAAGCAGAAGCTGCTCCTCTGTTAGCAGGCTTGACTCCATGGCCTATCAGAACTTACGTCAAGTCTCCATTTGTGATAGGACCACTTCATCAAAAAAAAAATTTATTGGCAGCATACAGGCATACAATCAACAGAGGCGGACATTCCAGGGGTCAGAAAGTAAAAGTCCGGCCATGTTTTACCTCCAGCCATGAGCTCAGGCAGCTGATTTTCCTAATTAGTTCAACCTCTGGGCTGAAGAGTTGCTGCAATTCTTAGATCCAGGCAGTTGCAGCAAAATACTGGGATGAACTTTTACTTTCTGGGGCTGGATTGTCCACCTCTGACAATCAAGCATTGAGTTTGGCAACATGGCTCTGTTATGAGAGATCCCTGCCCGTCCGAACGTGGAACCAAAGGCAGGGAGCTGCTACTAACCCCCCCAAACAGAACCATGCCAGCAAGGCCAACTGAAATGCAGAATAGTTAAGAAGCAGTAGATGCATAGTGGCAGTCTGGCGGCTGACACAATTTCTCTTGAAGCCGATACAAGAGAAATACACTATATGAGTGTGCTATGTGTCGTGACAGCCCGGCAGTTGCCACGATTTCTCTTGAAGCCAATACAAGAGAAATATACTATTTGAGAGTACGATGTGTCGTGACTGCCCGGCGGCTGGCACAATTTCTCTTGGAGCTGATACAAGAGAAATATTCTATACGAGTCTTCTAACAGTGGCAGCCCGGTGGCTGGTACTCATTTCTCTTGATGCCGATACAAGAGAAATATTCTATATGAATTGTATTATGCGTTGTGACAACCCGGCTGTTGGCACGATTTCTCTTGAAACCAATACAAGAGAAATATACTATATGAAGTGTATTATGTGTTGTGACAGCCCAGCGGCTGGCACGATTTCTCTTGATGCCAATACAAGAGAAATATTCTATATGCTGTGGATTATGTGCAGTGACAGCCCGGCGGCTGGCACGATTTCTCTTGATGCCAATACAAGAGAAATATACTATATGAAGTATACTATGTGTAGAGATAGCCTGGCAGCTACCCCAATTTCTCTTGAAGCCATTTCAAGAGAAATATGCTACAATACAAACTAGCATGACAGCAAAGCTGGTACAAGCATGTTGAAATGAGATAAGCTACTTTTTCTCAATCAAGGTGAGAGTGGTGATGAATGAGATGGCGTAGAACAGTGTTGTGACGCTCAATACCCTGACTATGTTATTTAGAAGAAATGCTAGATGACGTGTGAGCAGAAGTGTGTGTAGGAGTGGAGATTTAGTGTGTTGTGTGGACATGCAAACATTGTTACAGTTAAATACCAGACATATCTTACACAATTTTACTCATTAATTTCTGCACCTCCAGAATGTCCTTGAAACCAGGGCGAAGGTATCGAACATACACTGAAGACGACCAACGTCCCATGGCGTTCAGTGTCGGAACAGATATAACAGAAGCGGCGGTTGTGGCTGCTCCAAAATGAAAGGAGTGGGGAGTGTAGAGTTGAGGGGAGAAGCCACAGAGTTGGCAAACTAGGTGAAGTCGTGCAGTGAACCAGGACCGAGAATTGGGTCTCCCGGCTTCCGTGATGAACAGATGTAGTTCGCTGGACAGACGCCACGGACCAGACTGTTCCGATGGTGGAGACTGGGCCGCACTTGGGCAGAGGGTCAGATGGCGATGATGGCGAAGACCAGCAGCAGCATGCTCAGGGCAGGGCCCCACCGCAGCCATGGACGGAACACAAAACCAGGCAATTAGTGGAGAGCAGCAGGTGGAAGCAGTACTGGGGATATACCATGAAATAATATTGTGTACTCAATAAAGTTGACTTAAAAATAAAAATATCATGATTGCAAAATATGAAGGTCATTCATGAATCTGAAAGCTGCTAGAATCCCCCAAAACCAATGATGCAGGCATAACCCAGAGACCAGAGGCTCATAACAGCGTGCCTAACAAGTTATTTAACAGCAGTAAGGCAACCATCATCTAAATAATGCTTAATCCATTTTTAGCCATGGTTATTCAAATTACAGAATTATGAAAATTAACATGAACAATGTCCTGTGCCAAACATACCATTGCTGAAGCATTAATGAGAACCAATGGCTTAAAAAGAACATCAGTGAGAAATTGAATTTTTTTTTAATAAATATATAAAAAGACGAATCGAACAGCAGGCCAATGCTCAATACACACTAACACTTGTATAACCATCGTAAGCGCCAGGGCACAGTAGGACACAAAACACCATGTGGAACAAGAGATGACAAACTCCAGGTTGCTGTTCAACGATGTGGCCGCAGCAGCCCATAAAACATAACGCCAGTGTTCTGACAAACCGAGCTGAACCGGATAAACAGTATTAATAAAGCATAAGTGAGCCGAAATGTGCAATATACAGATGTGCAAATAATACCTCAAGAGGTGGCAATTTTTAAACTCAAGTTTGATTTGTTTTGGACACTTACACGTCTGACAACACAGATATGAAGGGCTTAGTTTTATTGCCACCCGTGTAGACGCAATCGATCGTGTAGCAACCGAGCCGTCGTGCTTACTACCCAAATGATGTCATTGATGCTTTTTTTTCTTTAAAAAAAACACCTGAGTTGGAGCACTGTGGGGAGGTGGGTAGAACTCGAGATAACATGGTGGCGTTGCCATCACAGCAAGTTTGCAAATTTCAAGCTTTATCTCCATGATATTTAAAAAGCATGAAGCAAATCAACCATGCAAAAAATACATAAAACAATGCACAAAGTACATCTACTGAATATTTCAACAAGAATAACAGGCAAATTGTAGTAATTCTGCCAATGAATTGCTGAATAGGCCTGAGACAAGGCAAATGAAGTTGAGTCCGCAATCCACCAAACCCTAAGAGCTTGTTCGAGCAAAACTCGGATCGAACATGAGCAGGCGATCCATATGACGGCATGTTCATGAACCCAGGTAGAAGTAGAGTTAACCAATCAAATTAAGCCAAGCAGTTTGAAACCAAGTCGCTTGACCAAGAAGTAGCATCCATCGCCGAGGTGGTAAGAGTACCACACAACCTCCAGCAAAATCGAATAAAATCACAACTCTTTCAGCTCACCATAATGTTTAGATACCAAGTGAAATATTTGGGTGTGTAAAAACATCGAGCGCACATCCAGTTAAGAGAATTTACACTTTAATTTCTAGAGCGGCTATACATGCTAATAGTTTATAAAGGTGGCAGCCATGACACTGATGACAATACTGGGGCATGCGCAGCGTATGCATAGTTCGCGATATCACATAGGCACGCGCATGCGGCGAGGGCGAGTGCTCAGTTTCCGTGCGCTAGTGTGTTCAACACCAAGCCGTTTGTGTCATTGTGGGGTGTTGTTGTTCACATCTGTGCCTCTGCTTGTGTAATAATGGGACTTATATTGAGGTTGGCTTTATGATATTATTCTAGTGATGATGTCTCAGTCTGCAGATAATGCTGTTTCCCTGGGTTGGGGGTCCTAAGGTACCAGCTAAGTTTGGGGGTGAGTGGGGGGGGGCAGGTGCAGTGTGGTGGTGCCCTAACCCTAACCCTAACTTTAACCTAACTCGTAGGTCATCCTATCCCTATCCCTGTCCCTAACCCAAACCTTAACCCAGTTCGTACAGTGGGTAATCCTATCCCTATCCCTAACCCTAACCTTAACCTAACTTGTAGGTAATCCTATCCCTATCCCTGTCCCTAACCCTAACCTTAACCTTAACCGAACTTGTAGGTAATCCTATCCCTATCCCTGTCTCAAACCCTAACCTTAACCCAGCTCGTACAATAGGTAATCCTATCCCTATCCCTAACCCTAACCTTAACCTAACTCGTAAGTAATCCTATCCCTATCCCTGTCCCAAACCCTAACCTTAACCCAGCTCGTACAGTAGGTAATCCTATGCCTATCCCTATCCCTGCCCCTAACCCTAACCTTAACCCAACTTGGCCACAAACAATGGTTTGTTTGGCTCAAATTGTTCACCCAGGGTAAACGGATCAGCCGGCTCACCAGCATAAAATACGTCAAAATGGATATTCACATGACGTCTCCTCATTGACAACAATAAATACATAAAAGGAAAATGAATAAATATTTCATATATATATATATATATCTATATATATACTGTATGTATGTATATATATATAATATATGGGTGGATTCAATTATTGATGCTCTGAGCCCTGAGGGGGATGAAAATAACAAACTCCATATTACTTAATAACACTCTTGGCTTTATGGAATGGTTCATTCAAGTCACCAACTCCTAACCGGTCATTTTTTATCACACACGCCATAAAACCTTCCAAAACGCGTGAAACGCGAGTGACGAAATTAAATGCAACATCAAAAGTACAATTTATAATTGTAATATCTACACCTAATTTTGTTTACAAACTACTACAATATGTTAATTTAAGTGTACCAAAAATCAAAAACCAGGGTTGAAAACTTATAGAATTATGTGTCGTCGAATATATAGCGCAAAAGGTAAAAGTTGGAAAAAATTGACTCACATTCTTAACTTTACCCTCATTTCCTCAAAACTCATCAGATACTCTTCAAAATCACTGTACTTTGCCTACAGTGTGTCTATTATACAAAACAGTTACCCTTTGCCATCCATAAATTACTTAAACAGCTCAGTCAGGCCCTGCATTGACCCTCGGAAAACCTCTCGTTCGTCACTCGCATTTCACCTCTGACAACATATTCTCAAGTCCACCTTGAAACATCACTATACATCGTTGGATTTTATCCATATCACTCCTACATACACAAAACATGTTCTACTATTAAATTAAGGGCATGAATACACATATCTGGCCCATCTAGGGTTCCTACTATGCCTTTAAAAATAAAATTTAACTTCTTTTCGCAACATCACTGACTCCGCGCGGGCCAGGTCTTAGATAAAAATACCTCAGGATAACTGATATACTTTGTTTTTAACCAGCCAAACATGTCTACTAACCATTACAAAAGAGATAAACATCATACAAGATGAGACATTAAGCTGGTAACCATTCTACTTTAACCATGTGGAACAATCACTCGTTCGTCACTTGCGTTTCACCCGGTAATATAATAGGAAAATTAGATGACTTGAGGCCATAGGAGCTGGTATGAATGAATTTCCTTTATTATTTTACATTTAGGGTTGCTACATATACCCTGTAACTTTGTTTGGATGGTAGGAAGTATAGAAATTAGCAGTAGTTTGTGCTATATATAGGTAAATGTCAGTGAAACACGAGTGATGAGGCCGGTGTTGAAAAATAGTTTTTTCATGCTGGCATAAGATCAGGTCAATGTATGAAAAAAGATATTTCTATGAACATAACCCTCATAGGGACCCTCTTGGCTGGACGTAATATGAACAGTGGGACTACCTTCTTAGTATGCTAGTTGATGGTCTAAAAGTTTCGTCACTCGCGTTTCAACGAGTTGAAATTCCCATTTAAAGACATTGGGAAAAAAATGTAGGTAATGACATAGTTAAATCACATGGAAATGTTAGATATGACCCCCCACTAAGGAAAAAATAAGTTTGTGGTGATCTAGCACTATTTGGCTTGACAGTACATGACTTCGAATGAGGTGAAAATGGTCCAAAAATGCCAATTTTGGGCAATTTTTCAACTTTGGGGTTCAATAACTCGCGAAATTATGGGCCGACATACGCAAATTTTCCCCTTTTTTTGAAGGCCTGGATGTTTTCTTTAAAATGAGACTAGAAACAGGAAGAATGGTGCATTATTTTTTTTCTATAGAACATTTTTTTCTATCAGAACGTTATACCTTTGGTTGTCTTTTACGCTTCTGCGATAAATGGAAACTGATGTGCTTCATTGGCAACAAACTCCGTTGGTCTAGTTGTTAAGACTATTGTGTGTGGTGTGTTTGGAATTGTTTTGTCCACAGGTTCCCAGGTTTGAATCCCGCTGCAGACATTGATGTAGTGTAATGTAATGTCTAACTTAAAGGGCATCTAAAGTCGATTCCCATTGTTTTTGTTTATCGGCCAATCAGCGAGCCGCACCTGCGCAAACGAACCAAAATAGAAGGATTATCTACGTGTGTACACAAAACACTGGTTGATGAATGAAATTGGTCATGTGACAATGCAAGATGTCAACAAAAGCAAGTGATTTGTTTATAAACATTGGACGTTCAACATCCCGTCTGAGAATCGACTTTAGATTCCCTTTAACATGTAAACCTTTGTTCATAGCTTCATCGATGGAGAAAAAAAAACATTAAAAAAAGGACATGAAAAGTTGAAGAGAGAGTAAACAGAGCTAATGCCGCGAGGGAAGAGTAAAGATGTGGAAACAAGAATTACAGCAAAATTTTTTTCCTCGCGCTGCGTCTGCCCTTTCCTTTTAAAAAATCGTTCCCCCATGAATCTAAACCCCCTTCTCACTCATAAAACCCCCCCAAAAATATTTGTGCCCCGTTTTAAAATCGTCCTGGCCAAAAAAAAAACCCCAAAAAAGTGGAGATTGTGTGTGGTACTCTTGCCCAAGTGGGGCTTTGCGCAGGCTGGCCTGCATAAGCGAGCTCTTCCAGCGTCGCAGAATAGCTAGGGCAAGCATGAAATCATAGACGAAGAGCAACATGAACTCCACCGAGGTGCTGTAGCCAAAACAAACATTGTTATGGAAGTCTGCAGCAAAAATGAATACCACGGTGGATCTACTAAGATGCAAGCGATTGTTGAGCGAGCGCACAGAGGGGCAGCTTCCCAATGGTGAGCTTAAGTAAAGTAGCATATTACCAGCCTAGCAATCATCAGGCAGCAAGGTCAGATGACACTCATGTGCACTCAGGAGACTCCCCAGGAGGTAGAAGCTGCTCCTCTGTTAGTAGGCTTGACTCCGTGGCCTATCAGAACTTACGTCAAGTCTCCATTTTACAAGTAATTAGGTTAATTGGCAACAGGCCAGTAACATGACTGGGTATAAAAAGAGCATTTTAGAGAGGCACAGTCTCTCAGAAGTAAAGATGGGCAGAGGCTCACCAATCTGCAAAAACTGAGTCTAAAAATTGTGGAACAATTTCAGAAAAAAGTTCCTCCATATAAAATTGCGAAGATTATGAATATCCCACCATCTCCAGTACATAATATCATCAAAGGATTCGGAGAATCTGGAGAAATCTCTGTGCGCAAGGGACAAGGCCGAAGGTCAATATTGGATGCTCATGATCCCCGGGCGCTCAGGCGGCACTGCGGCACTGAGGCATAATTCTGCACTGGACTTCACTGCAAGGGCTCAGAAACACTTCCAGAAATCATTGTCTGTGAACACAGTTTGCCATGCAATCCACGATTTAAGTTAAAGCTGTGTCATGCAAAGAAGACACAATATGTGCACACAATCCAGAAATGCCGCTGTCTTCTCTGGGCCAAAGCTCATTTAAAATGGACTGAGGCAAAATTAAAAACTGTTCTGTGGTCAGATGAATCAAAATTTGAAATTCTTTGTGGAAACCTCGGACGCCATATCGTGCAGACTAAAGAGGAGAGGGACCATTCAGCTTGTCATCAGTTCTCAGTTCCAAAGCCTACATCTCTGATGGTATGGGGTTGCATTAGTGCCTATGGCATGGGCAGCTTACACATCTTGATGGCCATTATCAATGCTGAAAAGTATATAGAGGTTTACAACAACGTCTCTTTCAGGGAAGGCCTTGCATATTTCAGCAAGACAATGCTGACCCACATACTGCATCCATCACAACAGCATGGCTTTACTGTAGAAGACTCCGGGTGATGAAATGGTCTGCCTTCAGTCCAGACCTTTCAGCAATAGAAAACATTTAGCGCATCGTGAAACAAAACAATCTGGCTTAGAAGACCCAGGACTGTTGAGGAGCTAGAATCCTACATCAGACAAGAGTGGGACAACATCCCTCTTCCAAAACTCCAGCAATTAGTCTCCTCTCCCGGATGTTTACAGACTGTCGTTAAAAGAAGAGGGGATGCCACACAATGGTAAACATGGTCCTGCCCCAATTTTTTTGAGATGTGTTGCTGCCATCAAATTCAAAATAGGCTAATATTTTTCATGAAGTGGTAAAATGTCTCATTTTCAACATCTGATATGTTGTAAAAGTTCTATTGTGAATAAAATGGGGGTTTATGAGATTTGCAAATCATTGCATTCTGTTTTTATTCATGTTTTACACAATGTCCCAACTTCATTGGAATTGGGGTTTGTACATAAAAAAATCTCATTCTGTCCGAGTCTGATCTGTGGCAATTGTTTTGGGCCTGGACCCTGTCCGAACCTGGTGGGTCAGGTCGGGTCCAATCAAGTTTGGGCAGAGAATCAAAACATTTTTTTCTGGCTGTTTGTGTCTCATTTCTGTAATTCTGTCCTTGCTAACATCCATGTTCAAATGTTTTCTAGCCAGGAGCTGGTTCGCAGTGTGCTAAGGTGGAAGGGTTTATCGCAGACTCAAGT
Source organism: Gymnothorax javanicus (assembly GCA_029692085.1). Taxonomy (NCBI): domain Eukaryota; kingdom Metazoa; phylum Chordata; class Actinopteri; order Anguilliformes; family Muraenidae; genus Gymnothorax; species Gymnothorax javanicus. Next base: position 87,959,317 of record CM056193.1, read on the forward strand.
GAACAGGGTGCTGGAGGCGGGTGAAGAGTGGTTATACAGTGCTGACCCACTCAACAATGAAGAGAGAAGAAACAGAGACAATCATTGCTGCTGCTGTTGATTTTGAAATTTTCTATTGACTCTCGGATACCTTATGGAAATGTGCACAGTCTGGATCTAGATTTGGGCAACATTTGAAACTCAGATTGGAATATTTCTCCACTTGTCTTATTTTAACTGTTGAAATGTATATAAAGGTGCAAGACTACATTGCTTTTTTTAGTTATGGTGTGTAGTAGAGGATGGCAATGCTTATTTGAAATTAATCTTCAAATTAAAAGCTGTTAAATATTGGCCCATTGGGAACATTGTATGTGTCAGCACCTGGGGCACTGGAAATTATCGGGCCAAATTTTCTGTCAGCAGTTGATTTTTTTTTTTTTTTTTTTTTTTAAATAGAGTGCATGCATCTCAGTTTGAATTCCATGGACTGATGGGCCATGCTGAAATTCTCTGAGTGCCTTCTGTAAAACGAAACATTGTTCCAAGTTGTTTATTTCCAGTAACTGCTGTCTGATTTTAGAGGTGATGATGATTTACTACAAACCTGAAGCTCTGTTCATTTACGGTGATGCATTTTTAAATAATTATTGCAATGTCATTATTTCTTTAGTTAGTGAGTATATTCATGCTGTCAGGTATAGGGGCACTTGCTTGTGTTTAGTAATCCAAATGTTTCAGTACACAGCACACATTGTGCCACCTTCCTGATTTCCTCTATTAATGCACATTTTTTTCCCAGTGAATGGAACCCACTCCTGAGATAAAATTTTGTTCTAGAAAAAAGGGAACTGGAGAAAACACACACTCTCTCTTTTTTGGCATATCACTAGTGATGTGGCTGCCCTGACGGCTGCCCTGAACTATTCTCTGTCTCCTGCCGGATGGGTTGCATCCCCTTCAAACATGCTCAACCACTCTTATGTCTTAGTGCCATTGTCGCCTGAGTCTACCTCCCCATCTAGTGGCTTCCATCCTATCCTCAAGAATAATCGGCTTTATGCTTGAATGTCTCTTCAGATTCCAAAGTGCTTTATCTTTTGTGTCTGGATAAGGTTCACTAACCAACATTCTGGTACTAGCAATTCTTCTAATACTGATGAATTTGTTCTTTTAGCCGTCCAGTTGAGGATCTTTCTGTAGCATTTCAACTCAAAGGCATTGATTTTCCTCTCCATTTCCTTTGTGATGGTCCATGTTTCCACATGGGGAATGGGTTATTTGGACACTGTACCTGTTTGACCCATACAAATTGGACCCTGTCCAGTTGGACCCCTGACCCTAACCGTTTGGAGCCCATACCATTTGGACCCCTGGCAAGTTGGACCCTGGACCAGTTGGACCCCTGACTAGTTGGGTTAGGGTTAGGTTAGGGTAAAGGTCTGGGCTCCAAACACCATGGGGTTCAACTGGGTAGGGTCTAGGGTCCAACTGTTCCGGCGTCCAAGTGGTCAGTGGTCCAAAATGCAAGGGGTCCAACTGGTTTGGGTCCAAATGGTCTGGGGTCCAACCAGTACTAGGGCCATCCAGTTAGGGTCCAACTGGTATGGGTCCAACCAGTACGGGGTCCAAATGACCTATACCCTTTCACATGCATAGGTCACAAAAGGAAAAAAAAAAAAAACAGGTCCCGAGTACATGTAGTTTGGAATCTTTTTCACAGTTCTTCCAGGTATGCTTCCTTGTATCTCCCCGATGATAGTCGAGAGATACTATGGTTTAGGTCCAGGGCCCCCGCCGCCGCCGCGCCCACAGAGATTTTCTGTTCCGGGCTTTGGAAGCGACAATTATTACAGGAATTTTTTCTAATTTTACACAGGCGTTGATATTTATTTGACAATGCTCAAGACCAATTTTCGGCAATTTTGGATGTCCAATATGGCTGCCGGCGGCCATTTTGTCCGAAATTTGGGGATCGGAGAGATACATGACTCGGTCCCTGTGGCGACCGAGTTATCTAGTTTTATTCAGTCTTGCTGTTGCTTGGGCCAATCTTTGCCTCATTTCCTTGTTAGCTTCTCCATTAGCAGTGATTAGAGTTCCTACGCACTGGTAAGATTGGACTCTATCCAATACTTCCCCATTTATTGTGACACTGGGAAGTACTGTGCCCTTGTTGATTGTCATGAGCTTAGTTCTTTGTATTCAGATAGAGGCCTTTTGTTTAATTTCTCTCTTTAACAGCTGCAATATTTTTCTGCAGGCCATTCATTGTTGTAAATAAGATAACTGTGTCATCAGTAGATCTGTAAATTCCATTCCGTTTAATTTTTCTCATCAAAATGAAATGAGATCATTTCAAAACGTCCTCATGCAATTCCATTGCTTCCAATGATCTTATTTCCTTTAAACAATTTGAATGATCATGAAACACATGCATTTCTTCCAACCTCAGAGTAAACAAAAGCGTGAGAAGTCTGGAGTCATAATTGGTTTCCATTAATAGTGGTAAAATCCATCGTAACCCACGTGAAACTGATAAACCTCCATGCACAAGGACTTCAATTCTGCGCAAGAATCTCTTACGTATGTGTTGATTGAATAATTGCTGACTACAGCAGGGGAACGTACATATGCCACTAAAACTCATGCCGAATGCTGATAGTTGACAGGTTTGGGTTATTAAAGAAAACTGACCACATCTGATAATATTGAGAGTTTTCGGCATTTCTGTAATGGTAATTTAAATGAATGATTGAAAACAGGTCATGACTAATCATTATTTTTAAGGGATGGGTTTGAGCTTCCCCTATCGCCAGTTCACCAGCCGCCACTGACATATATATATATATATATATATAATCAGTTTATATACAGTTTATATTTTATGTGCCAGAGGAGCGCTGCAGGGTCCTACCCCAGGATATCCTGGACTCCTCCCTCATTAACCAGCTTTACCGCCAGTATCCTGGAGAAACTGCTGGACTGCCAGATGGTGGTTGTGGGGGGTAGATTACTGTCAAGAATCTGTTATCTTTGTTGTATTTCTGTCATGTGTTATTTTCATAACCCTCTTTTTACTTTGTTTCAGTGTTCGTCTCTGTGTTCATCGCTGTCTCCCATGTCCACGTGCATTTGTTCACCTTGTCTTTTTATGTGTCATGTCTGCTGTCTCTGTAAGTTTTCCCCACATTCTTGCCATATCATTTTTGCGGTGTTGATTGATTTCAGTCATTAATTTATTGTCTTGTTACTTCCCCGCTCCTCGTGTTCATTCCTCACACCCCTCCCTCACTTGTTATTCATTGTTACTTGTTGTCTCTGAGCATTTAAGTTTCGATCTTTCTGCATGTCCGCACAAGTTTGTTATTGTCAATTTCTTTCCTGTGCTGTATGAGCCTGTCTGCCTGCTTACCCGGAATTTTGAACCTGTTTAACCTGAGTCTTGGGTTTTGGATTTGCCCTGTTTGTGAAAACTCTTTTCCTGTATTTTTTTGTCTGTGACTGTGCCTAGTGATTGTGTTCTGCATTCTGCCCATCTGGTTCCTGAACTCAAGCAGTTTTCACCTCCAATCCTACGCAATAAACTTTGGTTTATTTTTTAAATTGCTGTCTGTGCCGAACTCTAAGTTCATCCTAAGAATATCGAAGGGGCAATCTCTTCTTTCACTGTTTATTTGTAAAGAGTCAATGCACATTAATCGACATCTATCAGCGCAACTGTCAGGGTTTGCCAAACATGGCTCATTTTTGTCTGCAAAACCTGACAAAATTGTTGAAAGGCATTCCCTGTGAATCAACAACTGAAATGTTAAAATATTTTAAAAGTCTCTGTGAGATGGTGATAAGAGCATAATTCATGGTCATCATTAACTCCTTTGCACAGAATACAAATAACACCAATTTCTCCTGTTGGGCATGGGCCTATATAAGGCTTTATAAGTTAGTATTTGTGTCACAGAGACTGTGGAAAATTATTCCAGTGAAGCAAGACATTTTGAAATTCAACAAAATAATTAGTTAGCAATTAAATTTTGGAATTTAAGGACGCTGGCGTCTAAATCTTCCCAGAGAGATTAAAAAAACACTACATACACCTGTCGTGAGCTTATCAATCATTATTCTCATATCTTGCTGACCACAAAGAAAAAAGATGGCTTCTTTCACATTTCATCATCTATGCAAAAAAAATAATCAGCAGTGAGGCTATCAATCACTGCAGCTGTATTCAACACACAGGTAATATAATCACCAAGATATGAGGGACGCCAATTGATAGCCCTATTCAGGAAATAGTAAATACTTCAAAGATTTATATTAGCTTAATATTTTCATCAACAGTGATTATCGGAACAAATGCCTTTTACTCCAGCCATCAAGAAATGACACATGCATCACGTTCCATAATGTTTAGGACAAAGACAGGTTCTCAGTTTTTATGAAAGGATATTTTAGTTTGACCATGAGGACATTACAGCACTATTTAATGTGCATAGTCCTAATCTTTGGGACCCAAATAGTCTTGCAGCAGTTTCTCATTTTGAAGGAGATTGATTTGCTTTCTTAGTGTGACTCACTAAATGAAAATGTTGCCTCCAAAAATCCCCTCATTCATGCATCCATCCTACAGCAAACTAACATATTTCTGGGCAAAGTCACGGGGGCTGGAGCCTATCCCAGCATACGATGGGTGGAAGGCAGGATTACAGCCTGGACAGTAAACCAATCCTTTGCAGGGATCACATTCCATTCACTCACGCTCACACCTGTGGATGGTCTAAAGCTTCCAATTAGACTGGCATGCATGTCTTTGGATTTTAGGGAGAAATGGGTGTGCCTGGAAGAACCCCTCATGAACATGGGGAGGACATGCAAACCCCGCACAGAAAGGCCCAAGGCTGAATTAAAACCCAGTATCCTCTTGCTGTGAGACGACAGTGCCACTGTGCCGCCCACCGCGGAAGCCACCCTCTGACAATTTACCAGACTACAAGGGACTTCTGTTCTCTCAAACTATATCAATAGACAAAATACAAGCTTGCATTATATTTGTATCTCCCCGACGACGATAGTCGGGAGATACTATGGTTTAGCTCTGGGGCCGCCGCCGCGCCCGCAGAGATTTTCTGTTCCGGGCTCTGGAAGCGACAATTAATATAAGAATTTTTTCTAATTTTGCACAAGCGAAGATATTTATTTGAAAATGCTCAAGACCGATTTTCGGCAATTTTGGATGTCCAATATGGCTGCTGGTGGCCATTTTGTCCGAAATTTGGGGATCGAGGAGATACGTGACTCGGTCCCTGTGGCAACCGAGTTATCTAATTTACATATTGATTATGATTGATGTTCCACACATTGAATTCAAAGTAACTTGGTTTTGTTAATTTATGCATAGCCTTTGAACAAAAATATTGGCAAAGCAACTGTGATGTCATCCTGTTATTTTTCCTGAGCTTGTGTGACTATGTTGTACCAATTGGAGCCAGGATTCAAAAGCGAACAAAGGAGGAGCCTTATTTATTCATGAATTTAGGCCAAGTGATTGACTGTAATGGTTGTGCTTCGTACACATTTTAGATGCATGGAGGACAGGAAGTTGACGACTGGACTCAGGTGCAAGGATGGACTTGGTTGTATTTATTTGGCCTACTGCACAACAGAAGGCACAAACATTGTAGTGCAAAACAAGAAGGAAATGAGGTTCCTTAACAAACACTATTAGTTGTACAGACTCTGGGCATTAGCTGTAGTAACAATGTAGTACAAATAGGAAAACAAATGAAAATGAGGTTCCGAAAAATAAAGTGCTGGAATAAACATTAACAGCTCTAAGTTTAAAGAGTTTAGTATAGAGATACGTGAATACGGAGAATATGTCTACACAAGACTAGGAATTAAGCACAGGCAAGGATTACGAGACTTCACAATGAGAAAGTGTGAGGCTTGGTCTTAAATACACACTGCTACCACCCAGTGGCAATTACACGCAGCTGCAAATAATAATAAAGTGATGTGAGGAATGCAGTCCAGGTCTTAGTAGACCGGTGAGTTGGACGGCTGGAGGCGTGGGCTGACATTGACAGAACACAATGTGATTGACAGGAAACTTTAGTGAAAATGTGAAATACTACCTCCTAAGCAAAGCCCAGAGCCAGGATGGTGACAAAACTGTCCCCAAGAATTTAAGAGCTCAAGATATTGAAATATTGCCGAAATTGATCAATGACATGGAACACACGAAGAGACATCAGATGGACAAACAACGACTGTGTGTTTATATTTTGGTGGGGAAAAAAATGATGATTATATTTCAAATGCATAAGTTTCCATTGACTTGCACTGACAATGGGAGCAGAAAATTATTTTAAGGGCTAACCTTTATGGCCCTCTTATGCAGTGCCTTGCTACTAATCTTGATAGCTCATATGTGAAATACTTTTACAGAAAGTTTCCGAGTTTAACCAGCTTAGAACTTCCTTCATCTTGGTTGATAAAATAATTCCTGTCATCTAAGATTACATATTGCTTTATTGCTTTCCGGATGCTGAATGATTGCGCTTGTTGTGTAACTGTTGTTGTTAGGATGTATTCATTATTTTTGCAATCACTTATCAATTGCAATTTGTCCAGTACAATAGTTTTGACCTTGAACCACTAAAATTGAGCTCTTCAATTGGAATGGAGTCATAATATGCTCCCATATTATCAAAAAGTTCTTCTCAAAAAGTTGTTATAATATGAAAAATGCAACAAAAAAAAGTGAATATGATTTGTACTTGACCTCGTTAAATTGAGAGCAATTTGTTTTATTCTTGTCGCATTATTATTATTTTTTTTAAATAAACACTGACTCCAAATTTTTAACCTGCAAAATGTTCCAGAAAGGTTGGGACAGGGGTGTCTTACCACTTTGCTACACCTTGTTATATTGACCACTTTCCTTTTAACAGCCCTTCAAGTAATCATTTTGGGAACCAAAGACACCAGTTGCTCCATTTTTAAAGGATTTCTTCCCCACCCTTCATTGATATACAGTACATCTGGAGTGGCTCAGATGTTTGGATTCTTCATTGTCATGTATTGTGCTTTTTAACACGTTGACTGCCAACTACGAGATAACTCGTAATGGCGGGTCAGGGCCAGCGCTAGACTTGAAAATTCGGGGGAAATCCATCCCTTTATTTACAATAATTAGTCCTGGCTAATTCTAGATGGTTTACCTTTATAAACACGTTTTTCCAATTCAAGAATAATCAAGTGGCAATTGAAGACACGGCTTCTCTCTCCCCATGCGATCTAACAGCAAATAATGGGCTACATTCAGTAGAAAAATAATCAAATTATAATTAGGTCTATGCACTGGCACTCCACAACGTTATTTTTTTTTTTCCTAGCGAGAGCGGCATTTCAGAACTCATTTGCGAATGAAGGTAATTTCAGCAAGTACCTAGACCTGTTTTTGCAGCACGGTCACGCAACTTGCTGTAAAAAAAATAGACAGCTGTCAGACTGGAAAATGTAAACGGAGGAAACCAAGTATACTTATCACCAGAATTACCTTCATTCGCAAATGAGTTCTGAAATGCCGCTCTCGCTGGGGAAAAAAAAATAACGTTGTGGAGTGCCAGTGCATAGACCTTATTATAATTTGATTATTTTCTCTACTGAATGTAGCCCATTATTTGCTGTTAGATCGCATGGGGGAGAGAAGCCGTGTCTTCAATTGCCACTTGATTATTCTTGAATTGGAAAACGTGTTTATAAAGGTAAACCATCTAGAATTAGCCAGGACTAATTATTGTAAATAAAGGGATGGATTTCCCCCGAATTTTCAAGTCTAGCGCTGGCCCTGACCCGCCATTACGAGTTATCTCGTAGTTGGCAGTCAACGTGTTAAAGCACCATATATTTTCAAGGGGAGACTGATCTGGACAGCAGCTGGACCAGTTAAGCAGCCACAATATCCGTTTAGGAAGCCACACTTTCATAACAAGTGCTGAAAATGGCTTGCAATCGTCTTGCTGAAATAAGCTCAGGCGGTCCTGAATAGAATCCAACTAGAACAGTGGTTCCCAAACTCAATCCTGGATGGCCAGGAATGTAAGGGAATAATGACACCCATAAAACAAGTAGCCTTCCCATAAATGGAAATAAACATTGTAAAAAATAATGGCTTTTATCAGGTATAATCAGATTAGAATGAATTATATCAAGTGAGCTTTGGCCCCATTGGTACAAAGTGAAGTGCCAACATATCTTCAGCCTGTCAGATTAGTATAAATAGATGTGCCTGAAGTGTGTCCATTGCTCACTGCCTTCAGAGAAAATACCCACGGGACTGCTGTATTTCACCTGCAACAGGTAAGCACCTTATTACATCCACAATGTCATGCCCTATGCTCCAATCAGTTTCAAATTATACTGAAGAACAAGAATTGCAAGTTTATTGGGATTAAGCTAAAATCTTTTCTGTCAATTTCAGGCACATATGCTCAAAAAAGTAAAATCTTTAAATTTCCACAAAAATGTTATGTCAACTGGCTAATCTGAAACGTTTTTGAGTGTATGGAGCTCTCAGTCCATGCTTCAGATCTTTGCTGTGTAACATATTGTACAAAATTTAAAAAACCAAATCAATTAGACATACAATGGTGAGCTCAAAATGATAGGATTTTTTTTTTTTTTTGGTCAATTTCAAAGAAAATCTAATTTATTAAACAGAAGCACCAATTTGAAAAAAATTTCAGTTGGTGCAAAAAAGTTCTCTAAATCAACTTAACCCTAATTATTTTCAGACTGAACTAAGAAATGTCAAACTGACTGAACACTACGTCAGGGGTATTCAACCTCATCCAGAAGTGATTGCTGTGGTTGCAGGTTGTCATTCCAACATATCAGGTATACACCTGATACCACTAATCAAAGTCTTTTGCAAAGACTCTATGGGTTGTTTTGTAAAATCAGGAGTGTAACTGCATGGCCGAGAATGAAAGTTTGCACCCACACTGGCCCTTTCTGGATAAGCCTGAATACCCCCGCATAAGCTGAGGATTCAGATTCAGCAGGATCATATACTTCCAAAAGCTCACCTTTGCCATGATTAGATCAATATCATGTTGATAATGAGTTTTCCCTCTGATACTGATTTTCTGTGCATTAATTTTCCAGACACATCATGAAGGTTTTGATTGTCTCCATACTGCTGTTTATCTTCCTCTCTCACAGAGTTTTTAGGTGGGAGCATTCATCACCATACTTAAAAATAGGCCAACCAACAAACACATTCTTTCCAGAAAATTGAGAATATGCCCATTATTTTTACCAGTTTATATTACAGGCAATGGCACTTGAACAACCAGTGTAATCCTGAACAGCACTGACCCAATATCGTATATGACAGTGCTTCCCAAACCTCTCCTGGAGGCCCACCTGTCCTGCATGTTTTAGAAATGTCCCTGCTCCAGCACAGGTGATTCAAATGATCAGGTTGTCATCAATCAGCTTTAGGGGGTGATTAACGAGCTAATCATTTGAATCACCTGTGCTGGAGCAGGGACATTTCTAAAACATGCAGGACAGGTGGGCCTCCAGGAGAGGCTTGGGAAACATTGCTATATGACATTACACGCACTGCTCAGATTTGTTCACTACCTGAGGTTTTACTTAGCAGTTTTATATATAGATATTCATAAAGATCAGAAAACAAACAGAACAAATGCAGATCCATTGTGTGAAGTGCTGATGTAAGTGCTCCTGCAGAAATGTCAAAATTGAAAGGAAGGAGAGACATTGGGTTGTTTGTGAGCGGTCATTGCATTGATGTCTTACATATGTGTGTGCTAGTGTTAATGCCGTAAGAAAAGAAGGAAATCCCTGAGGAAGGAGTAAGACAAAATGTTGAGGTTTTTCTTTCATGATTTTTTATTTTTATATTTTTCTGCTGATGAAATTTATACAAATACATTTTTGTGAATTCTGCATTCTCTCCTGTTTCTTTACAGAAGATCAACATCAGTTCCCTAACCTCTTGTGCGAATTTGAGCACATCTGTTTTGAATTCACATACCAATTTTATAAAGCATTACAAGCAGATTTTTGTTATGCTTGTACTTGAAAATTATTATTCTATACTTTTACATAGGAAAGGAGAGGAGTTTTTTTGGAGTATTTGAATGCACCCTTCCACGCGTGAACAAACCCAATTTTAAGAAGGGTGGTTTAACAGAAAGCTTTATTACTCTAGGGGCAGCTGGTGTGGTGAAAACAGGAGCCAGTGTAGCTGCAAAAGCTGTGGCGCCTCCTGTAGGTAAGTGATATCACCTCACCTTGAGTGCATAGACTGTATAAAAAGATGGACGCAGCGCCGGGTCTGAAAAGTGAGGCCAATGTGGAAATCTCCTAAAATTGCATTTTACTTAATGGCCAGCAGATAGTGATGTCGGTGGTTGCAGAAAGAAGTTCAATTCTATAGAAGTCTTTGAGAAAATGACCCGACTTTCCAACCTGATTTATTTTTTTCAATAATGATTTTCCACATTATATTATGGTATTTTTTGCAAGTTTCAAGCCCGCATCGATATATCATGATGTTCATTTTGTAAATTATGGTCCCAAACAGACTAAAATAAAGGATAAAGGCAGATTTGCTTTTGGGGGCATGGCTATCCTCTGGTCCTCGTCAGATATGGTCAGATCCACCCCTCGCTCCTCCCTGGCTCTTTAATTCACGCTCTCATCCAATAGGAATCACATCCGATTTCAAAATGACAAAATGGCGCTGTTCAAATTGCCAAAATCCAGGCTTCCTAAATGGTATGCTGAAACCCATGGGTGACGTCACGGATGCTTCATCCATCTTTTTATACAGACTATGCTTGAGAGCTGCTTTTGGTTGGTTGTGACTCACACTAGAGAAAACAAAATCTGAGTAGCAACACTAATAATTAATAATCTTGTGCTTTCTACTTCTGCACAGAAGATATTGCAAAATCTGAACCAGTAGAACAAGTGCTGGCAGTACAAGTGCACTCTCTTACAGGTTAGAGCATCTGTTGTTAAATTTATTAATATGTTAAAAAATGTTTTTGCAGGTACTTCATTTTACTGTGCATAAAAGTCAGCCTCCTATATTTTCCTTTATAAATGTGAACTTGAAAGACATAACATATATATGAAGACTAAGTAAAAAAGTAGCTTAATCATTGATCATCATTTTCTTACTTGATACATTTGTTTTTACTCAATCTCTCTACTATTTTGATAAGTAGTGACATTTAAATATATAATTTTATTTATGCTGTAGACAACTTCACAGAATTCCCTGGACTGGAGCAAGAGATTAGACTCTCACAAATTCTAGGGCAATGTCCAATTGGCTGGTATGGTCATCAAGCACGATGCTATCAGTATGTCAATCAGGCGAACACTTGGATCAATGCACAGGTAAGAAAATTGTGAATTGCTTGCCAAATGCTTTATGTGCCAACCAAATTCTGTTTTCCATGACCTCTTTATCTGTCCTCATCCTTTTTTATGTAGACCTCTCCGTTAAGTCCTTATATGTATAGTACTCAAAATTTGACAGGGATCACAGGAATTTTTTTGTGAAATGACATGCAAATTTGGTAACTGCCACTGATGAACAATATATTGGATAAATGACATGCAGTCAGACACAAAACACATTTGCACGTGCATTTCATGACATTAAATGAGCGTGCAGCCTCACATTTTGGCTTTGACTAACACTTCACCATTTCAACTCAGACGTGTGTGTTGCTTGTTGGTGAAAATTTGGAAGTTCCCAAATTTTTTGCATTACATTTAGCAATAACAATGTCTCCTCAACGTCTTAGACGTTGATTGACTTCAGAGCACTTGGGAAGATGCATGGGAACGCTTGACTCTGGCTTCTCCTGACGCCACGCGTTGCTAATGCACTTAACGCCAGCCAAAGCGTTGAACAGAGCGTGGAACCGCATCAAACGTTTGGTACAGCAGCACACCGTCATGGGGGGTGGTCGTCAGAGATCGACTACACAACGACAAGACCACTTTCTCACACTTCAGGCACGACGTCATCCTTTCTGGACAGCCACCACCCTGCGAATGACCTTCATAACACCTCGGGGTCAGGGTATCCACTCAGACGATACGGAATCGTCTTCATACTGCTGTCCTCAACTCAAGAAGGCCATGTGTTCGAATCCCACTGACCATGCGTCATAGGCGTGACCGTTTGGATTGGGCTCACGATCATGTCACATGGACACACAACGATTGGGCTCCAGTTCTCTTCACTGATGAGTCCCGATATTGCTTGGACTTTACTGACAGGAGGCAACGGGTGTGGCGAAGACAACGTGAGCGATTTAATGATGCCTACATCAACGAACACGACCGTTATGGTGGCGGATCAATTATGGTCTGGGGAGGAATAAGCAGGAACGGCAGAACGGACCTGCATGTCATGGGGAGAGGGACGATGACAGGGGTACGGTACAGGGATGAGATCAATGTGTACGTAAGACCATACGCTGGTGCTGTTGGCCCTGATTTCATCTTGATGGATGATAACACCCGTCCCCATCGTGCTAGGGTGGTGAATCAATTCCTAGAGCAGGAGACAATTGTCCGCATGGACTGGCCCCCGCGTTAGCGGACCTAAACCCTATCGAGCATGTGTGGAACATGCTGCAGGTCGCCATTTCGGTCGTGAGGGCACAATCCACAACTCTAGAAGAGCTCAGAAATGCCCTTGTTGAAGAATGGAACAACATTCCAATTGCAAGCATCCGGGTTCTGATTGACAGTATGACCCGACGTTGTCAAGCAGTCATTCAAGCTAGGGGAGGCCATACCCGTTATTGACATTAACTGTGGTAATGAAACATCAAACGAACACTGTCTGTTTTCACTTTACATGTCAGAGGTGAAACCATGAAGTGTTCGTGAAAGCCAAAAGTGTGAGGCTGCATGCTCATTTAATGTCATTAAATGCACTTGCAAATGTGTTTTGTGTCTGACTGCATGTCATTTATCCAATATATTGTTCATCAGTGGCAGTTGCCAAATTTGCATGCCATTTCACAAAAAAAATTCCTATGATCCTTATCAAATTTTGTATATAATATATTGTGTATATGTTTTTAGATGATGTTTATTTATAGAAATTATACTTATAATTGCAGGAAACACTCAATAGAGTTTTTCCAATCCCTGTCATCATGGCTGAATAGCTTTTAATATACTCAGTCAAAAAAGAAACTTCACACTCGTTTGGAGGTCGATAAGTTGAACATACAAGAAAAGTGGTTTTAAATAATGATTTGATTCCATTCTGTACCCATTAAGGACAGTGTATCATAAAAATCATGTTCATAATGTAACCAGTTCCACCGGAAATGCTACGGAAATGTAAGAGAGTAAAAATGGTAAGTTACAACTTGATGAAAGCATGTCAATAGCGCGTATGCCCTCCATGAGCGTTCACAACTGCGACGCAACGTCTCCTCATGGATTGAATGATGCGTCTGAACACAGCTTGGGGGATGCGTCGCCGTAATTGAACCAACATGGCACCAAGTGTGAGGTACCGTTCTGGAACCAAATGCGAGACCAGGAAGTTGCAGCAAAAGTGATTTTATTGTAGTTGGGGGGGGGGTAAACCCCCACAGGGCAGAAAGCAACGGTACAGAGTCCACAATCACAATCCAGTAGGGCAGAATCAGAGTCGAAAACCAGGGCAGCAATAACAGTAGTTGTGGTCGGGCAAAAACAGGTTCGGTACACAGACACAGGTTTGTCAGAGAAGCAAAAGCCAAAATCCAGTGGGCGTAATCCAAACCGTTAACAGGGCAGCAAACACAAAACTCGTAGTCGGGCAAAAAGGGTTCGTAAACAGATGCAGACAATAGTACCAAAAAGCAGAGCCAAAAATCATAAGTCGGACGGTTCAGTCAGAAGAGTAACACTATGAGTACAAGGCAAAAACGATAGCAGCACAGGTAAACAAGAGGAACATTCTGACGGGGAACTGTAGTGAGAAGACAGCTTAAATACACTCAAGGGAAGTCACATGCTATGATTAGGATCAGGTGATGAGGATCAGACTAATTACGTGGGAGGAAACACAAGGGAGAACCTAACCACATGAAATTGGCAAAAGCCAAAACGCGGACAGGGAACACGAGACAGCCTATGACAAGACATACAGCTCCGGTTAGGGAGTTCTAACGTGCACAGATAATGAGAAGCAGGACAGAGTGGAGCAGGTGCGGAGCATCCGCTGAATTGCAGCAAAGACTAAGTGAAGGCAAGAGGCGGAGAATAGAACAGGGCGAGTGCTGAGAGCTTGTTAATCAATTAGTAAGTGCAGCTATACAATCCCTAGTGCTCGTTAGTAAGTTAGTATTATATACAATGTTAGTCTGGGTTAGTAACTATAACAAAAACAAACTATTAGTATTGGTTAGTAAAGTAGAAAAGAGAAGCGAAGTAAGCAAACGAGATTGGAAGGAATGTTTGAAACCCAGAAACCATGAAATCACCTAAGCATGTGACACGCGGGACTGGGGAGAAGCTGTAACTTAACAAGAGACCAGACAGGGGAGACAAAGTGCAATGAAGGGCATGGCAAAACATGGACCGGACTATAACAGAAAAGTGGATTGGGAATGGCAAAAACGAAAACATGGCAAAATACAAAAACTGAACAGAACATGGCAAAACCTAACAGAACTGATAATAAACATAGCAGGGAAGAGGGAAAACATAACAAGCATTGCAGAATCATAATAAACATGGCAGAAACAAGACAGACAGAGCAGAATCATAACACCAAGTTCCTGCAAATTCTGCGGAGGGTTCCTTACTTGACGGAGTCTTCTGCCCAACACATCCCATACATGTTCTATGGGATTAAGGTCGGGAGACCTTGAGGGCCACTCCATGACATTGATGCCAGCATTCCTAAGAAAATTCCGCGTTAAATTGGCCGTATGAGGTCTGGCATTATTGTGTTGGAATGTCAGACCTGGGCCATGAGCTGCCATGAATGGCAAAAGCTCTGTATCCTGCAGCAGTTAGGTTTCCTTGAACGACCATCAGTCGGGAACGGGCAGGACCATTAAAGGCACCCCAAACCATAACACTACCACCCCCAAAACGGTCCACTTCCTGCACACAACACTGGGCGTTGCGTTCACCGCGTCTCCTCCAGACTCTAACTCTCCCATCAGCGAAGTGCAAAGTGAATCTGGTTTCGTCACTAAAAACGACCCTATTCCAATCACGCTGAGTCCATCTCAGATGTTGTTGTGCCCAGAGAAGCCGTTGACGTCAGTGTAACTGGGTTAAAATTGTTCCACGATATGGCCGACGTGCATGGAGACGAGCAGTGTGCAGGCGATTACGTATGGTTTGGGCAGTCACACGACCTCTAAACAATTCATTCCTAGTGGACGTTGCAGTGAGAAATCGATTACGCAAATGACGTAAGACGATTTGTCGGTCTTCTGCTTGTGTCGTCACACGTGGTCTACCCGAACGAGGTTGGTCTGCTGTGGTGCCAGTTCATTGGAGACGTGTCCGAAGATCATGGATAGTCCGGCGACTGCATCCCATAACCCTGGCAACGTCAGTGACCGACGTTCCCGTATTCAGCATGCCAATGGCACGTTCACGTTGAATGTTTGACAGTCGTAGCATTGCAAATCAACGGATGATTGACTGTAAGAACTTGTTTTTCCGAGATGTCACTCTACCGTGCTAACGTGGGCTCAATTGCACGTGTCTCATAAGGTCACGTGACTAGGAACACGAGGAAACGTGCTTTTTACCTTGATGTATGCTCGCACGTGCTGCATGCTTGTGCACGCCGGAGTTGCTGTGTGTCATGATGTCTTTGACAACGCATTTACCCCTAATAATAATAATAATAATAATAATAATAATATCTCTTGTATTAAGTTTCAAGAAAATATTTAGAAATTTTGAGTGTGAAGTTTCTTTTTTGACTGAGTATATCTTGTTTTCCATACCGCAAAATAAGTGAATAATCAAAATAATGTGATTTAATTAAAGGAGGCCAGAGTCTAATTTTGATTAATTGACTGATAGGTGGGTCTGATGTTCCAGTTTCTTGGGCTGGGAACAATCTCTTGTGTTGTGAATCAAGCATCCTTACTGGAAATGGCCCTCAATTACTCCTTTGCTGCCTGTATATCAGGGTTAGGGAACCCTGGTCCAGGACAACCATAGCCCTGCATGTTTCTGCACAAACACACCGGAATCTAATGATTGTTGCTTGTCAAAGGTTTGTTACAGATAAAATGCATCAACAGCATGAAATGCTGGCTTTGGTTCTCCAGGAGTATGGTTCCCTCTGTTCTAAATGACATGCTGACGCAAAGGTGCACATTCTAGGGGTCAGAAAGTAAAAAACCTGCTGTTTTGTTGTTTTATTTTAATGTCTAGGTCTATGGCTCTCATTTGTGATTAAGAGTTTTTGACTATCCTTTTGAAGTTTTGAGAAAAAGGGTCCCAAAATGACCCCTTTTTTTTGGTCCGTGACCCTTTTTGGGCCCTTTTTTCTCCAGACTTCAAGGTTGTCCCAACAAAATAACAATGGATTTAAATAAAGTACCTTTCAACTTAAAGATCCCCGCAAAAACTATCCATAAAAATATACATAAATTGGCCGTTTTCATATATTTTAGGTACATATACAGTCATGCTCGAAATTATTCATACCCCTACCAATTTTTGGGTTTTTTCAAGATATTTTTTGACAAATCAAATTAATTCCTGCACAAATGACACTGTAAGTTGACATAACGTTGTAAGAAGTACTGTAAACAATTTTTCGAGAAATACAATACTTTTTGGTATTTTATTTGACAGATTTACAAAATATGCCATGTCCAGAATTATTCATACCCTTTTCTCAGGACTTGATGGCAAAGCCTTTATTCACGATTACAGCCTCCAAATGCTTCCTGTGGTTGATCACAAGGTTTCTACAGGTCTGCATGGGGATTTTGGCCCACTCCTCTTTGGCGAACTTCTCCAGATCCGTAAGGTTGAGGGTTTCCTTGCCATGACCTTGGTCTTCAGTTCCCTCCACAGATTCTCGATAGGATTGAGGTCGGTGCTCTGGCTTGGCCACTCCAAAACGTTCACTTTGTTGTCCGCTAACCATTTCTTGATGGATTTGGCCGTGTGTTTAGGATCATTATCCTGTTGGAAGATCCATTCCTGCCCAAGACCAAGTTATTCGACAGATTGCTTAATGTTTTCACTGAGGATCTGGATATACTGGTCCTGTTTCATAATGCCATTAACTTTATCAAGGTTTTCGGGCCCATTCACTGAAAAGCAACCCCAGAGCATGATGCTTCCTCCACCTTGTTTGATCTTTGGGACCGTGTTTTTCAGGTTGAATGCTTCACCTTTCTTACGCCAAACAAAAGCCACATCTCTGTGCCCAATACAGCTCCATCTTTGTTTCATCCATCCATAACATTGACAGCCAGAAGCTTATATCTTCATCCAGGTGAGCTTTTGCGAAGGCTAGACTAGTTCTTGTGTGTCTGGGTTGGAGAAGTAAGTGGCGTAAGAAAGGTGAAGTGTTCAACTTGAAAAACACGGTCCCAACGGTCAAACACGGTGGAAGGAGTATCATGCTCTGAGGTTGCTTTTCAGCAAATGGGCCCGAAAACCTTGTTAAAGTTAATGGCATTATGAAACAGGACCAGTATATCCAGATCCTCAGTGAAAACATTAAGCAATCCGTCGAAAAACTTGGTCTTGGGCAGGAATGGATCTTCCAACAGGATAATGATCCTAAACACACGGCCAAATCCATCAAGAAATGGTTAGCGGACAACAAAGTGAACGTTTTGGAGTGGCCAAGCCAGAGCTCCAACCTCAATCCTATCAAATCTGTGGAGGTTACTGAAGACCAAGGTCATGGCAAGGAAACCCTCAACCTTACGGATCTGGAGAAGTTCGCCAAAGAGGAGTGGGCCAAAATCCCTGTGGAAACGTGTAGAAACCTTGTGATCAACCATAGGAAGCGTTTGGAGGCTGTAATTGTGAATAAAGGCTTTGCCATCAATTACTGAGAAAAGGGTTTGAATAATTCTGGACATGGCATATTTTGTAAATCTGTCAAATAAAATACCAGAAAGTATTGTAATTCTCGCAAAATTGTTTACTGTACTTCTTACAGCCTTATGTCAACTTACTGTGTCATTTGTGCAAGAATAAATTTGATTTTTCAAAAAACATCTTGGAAAAAACCCAAAAATTGGCAGGGGTATGAATAATTTCGGGCATGACTGTAGGTACATATGCACCCATAATATATGAAAACGGCCAACTTTATGTATGTCGCAGATATGCGAAACCTGTATGTGGCCCTATATTAAAACCTATATGTTTATATACGTTCTTTTCGTGTGGGAATTTAAGAATCCTTGTTTTTTCATCCCTGTAGGAAAAAGTCTGGGACCTTTAGTTGCTATACAAGCATCTCAGATAAAAGACAAGTGTCTGTTCATTAAAACTGTGAACAGAAATGTAGACTTTGTCTTCAAATTCATTAACCACAGTGAATGCTCAGATGTGGGGATGAAAATGACTTTTGAAAGGCATGTTTACTTGAATGTATGTTCTATGTACTTTTATTTTGTTAGTTTTGTTGCTACATTTAGACTAATGACCTCTGAGCCATATTCATCTAGAAACGGCATTACAGACAAGATAGAAAACATTACATTTGGTGGATGTAACAGTGTAGTGTATTACCTTTCAGTGGATGTGTATGAGCTGTAATGATGTGAATCCAATTTTATCTAGTGTGGTGAATCTGGCAGTGACTTAAACTTGAAAAAAATGTTTAATTGATGAAATAAACATACCGGTAATCAAACCATTTTGTTTTTATACATTTCCTTCTCTTCCACAATACACAACTCAATCTTCATAGAATGGAAATAAGAAAGAATTGATGACCTTGTTATTGTTAATGTTTCAGGAAAAAAATGTAACAAATAGTATTAGATATTTGTGTTTATCATAGCTTTTCTCCTCTCACTTGCCATAGTTAATAATGACTGGTTTACACATAACATGCCGTTGTCACATGTCAACATCTATTTAGGATCAAATGTGATGCCAATTTTACGTGTTCACATGCGATTAATAAGTTATTGCGTGAAATTCTTGTTATTTTTATAAGGGACTTTGGATAATATGCAGATATTACCTTGAGAATAAAAATATGAGCTAGGCATCATGTATGACAGTTGCAAAAGTGAGATATGAGCTATACAATAGGTATGACAAACAGAACCTGCCACTGGGTATATGAGCTATACAGGAGACATATACCTTGTATGTACATATAGGGCCTATATGTGGATATAAAGAAGCAATATAGGAGACCTATATGCCCTGTATATGCACATATATGTACCTGAATTTGGCCTATATGCGGCCTAAATGAGGCATATATGCGCATATATGCAGCATATATGTGGCATATAGGTTGCATATATGCACATATGTTCATATAGATTCTTTCCATCTGGGCTGGTTTAAGGGAATTGCTGTTTCCCTTTCAGTATTTTTGAATTCTCACTTTTGAAGTAATAAATATAAAATCCTTTTCCTCTACATTTGAATACAGTCACCATTTTCAGTTTTCAGTGCACTTACAAGCGTGCACTGAAAAGACATTACAATCTCATTTCAAAACTGCAATTAAAGCCGATGACTGAACAGTTGGTCCAGGTTTAAAATACGCGCCCAATGCAAATTCCCTCTTGGATCATCTCTCCTTGTTGATCATATGACATCTTACTGCCTGCCTGTGCACTGGGCTTCCCACACAGTGTTTACCCCAGCCAACCACAACCCCACCCTGTCACATAGGCTCTTCATTTTGCTCATCACTCTGGATGAAAACGTCTGCTAAGTAATAATAATGTAATGCAATGCTTCAGACTAACGTACATCTTCTTACTTTGTATTTTCAGTAATTGCCTGAAATTTCACTCTCCTTTTTTCAGGAATATTGCATGGGAATAGGCGCTAATTTAGCATCAGCACGCAACCCGAGGGAATACTTATTCCTCCAAGAGCTGCTTAACGACGTTGGTCGGACAACAATCGCATGGCTTGGGGGTTTTTATCTTCAGGTAGTGCTTGTCTTTTTGTGCCCAATGTTGTCCCATTTGTATGGTCACAAAGCGATACAAAAGCACTGGAGAAGAAGTACATTAGCAGATATAATTTATTGCCTTCTGTTCAGGGTCCCTTTACTTTTGCTATGTATTTACAAGTTGTGCCTAAGGAAAGTACCCAACTGTACGTGATTTACAATATACAAATGATTGGATTCAATTTTGAGGCAGAAGAAGGTAGAAATGTGGATGCTGTGTAGAGATTATGGAAGTATATATTTTGAATAATTTACACTCACTTTTTGCTCTCCAGAGCACATGGTTATGGATGGACGGGGAAGGATTTTACTACAATAACTGGCATTCTCTAGGTGCAGCTTATAACTACCCCTGCCTTTATATGCACAATACAGGTAATATTCTTTGAAAGACACTCAAAAACAAGTACAATTATAAACCACTGACAGGTGTGCAGTAGTGTACTGCGGCTCAATTATGCAGTCTTTATATTTGCACAGTCCATGAAAAATCCTTATCATCCATAACCCAGAGTTCACTGTGGAACACCGTAGATGGTTATAGTACACTACTGTATATTGTAGTCTGCTGGTAAACTGTATGTTGTGTTGTTAGTCTTCCAATCAAATTTGAGGAACTGTCCATCCATAAAATATCTTGTTAAACATTCCTCTTTCATTCATATAACCGAAACTTTTTAAAACCAGCGTTAGAAAATTGTGCAAATTATCCTGTAGTACCAAATAGTAGCAATGCACTCTGTCTTTACTTTAAGACTGACATTCACAAAATGTCTTATTGCTGCATTAATATTAAAATATTTATTCCACAATTTTTACTCTCATTTCAGTTGGCTGGTCCCACACCACCTGCAATAATGCAAGATATCCATTCATTTGTGTGAAAAGAACTTGCTGAAGCGAGACATTGCTGCCATCATATTCAAAATGAGCTAATATTTTTCATGAAATGGTAACATGTCTCACTTTCAACATCTGATATGTTGTCTATGTTCTATTGTGAATAAAATATCAGTTTATGAGATTTGCAAATTATTGCATTCTGTTTTTATTTACATTTTACACAGCATCCCAACTTTTTTTGGAATTGGCGTTGTACAAACAGTTAATTGCAGCATTAACAAATAAACAAAATGACAGTCTGGCATCTTGACTCTGACTTCACACACCTGTGGCCTTCTGAGATCGAGAAGAATGCACTAAGAAGAGAGCAGAAGGGGCCACTGTACAATTTAGAGATGAGGAGCCACTGTCGGCATATCCCCAGTGCACTGTGCCATAGTGCCGAAGCATCTATAGCCCTGGTCCTCAAATCATGGTCCTCGAGGTCAGAACTGCTGATTTTTTTACTCTCCCTGTGCCTGAGAGTCAGGTGTGAAGACAGTCTGGCCAAGCAGAGGCACTACGTGTTCCTTTCCTTGCCTGGGATAAAATGAACCCTAGGCTGGATTTGGATTTGAGGTCGAGATTTGAGGATCCCTGCTGTATAATATCGCTGAAGCAGCTGCAGGAGACATAAGCTACAGTCCTGTGATGAATGTTAGAGGATATTTGCAAACACTCATCAGTATCAGTTTCTGGACAGCTTTGCAAACTTGCAGATGAATTTAATTGGCATTCCACTTTGGAAGTGAAATGGTGAAATCCGAAAACCATAGTCATGCAGTCATAAAAAAACGATTGCATCCCACTTTACAACTGCATAACTCTGAAACACAAGCTGGACATGACCCAACAAATGCATGAGGCAGTAAAGCCTCCACTCCTATCCAGGACAATGGCAGCATATATCAGATAAGTTAAGCTTGGCCCACACCAGCAGATTTTTAAAATCTGTTCTGATGCAAGAGACCCCACACATAGTAACATAAAATTGTTCATTTAATAGTTTTTTGATCCTTTTGTGTGCGGAGAGCACACTCACTGAACAATTAAGACCCCACACCTTCAGATATCGGATCATAAATATCGAACATTTAAAATGTCTGACTTGAATACGGTCCAGCTTTGGAACAAATCTGGTGACATCAAATACACTCTAAATCAAAGTGGAAGAAACGCACTCGTGAAGTGATGAGGTGTCAGCCAATGAAAACAAGCATGAAAAATATTGAAACTGGCTGCACACTTGTAGCTCTGATGCAAAAAATGTATTATAATTATTATTAATCTAGAAGATATTAATTAAACCCCAGTTCTTCTTCACAAAGAAGAACCCTGATGAAGGCAGTTGTCCTGCCGAGACGTTGGTTTTATTAATGTCTTGATTAATAATAATTATAATAAATTTTTTGCATTGGCGCTTCAAGTGTACAGCCAGTTTCAATATTTTTCATGAAATACACTCATAACACATCTCACACCACTGGAGAGTCGGGCAAGATAATCTGTAGAGCCATATAAAAAAATTTGGCTTCGCTTAAAGATAGTTGTAAAAGGGGAATCGATCTGAATTATCTTTTGATGTAAGCCCGGGTTTAGATGATACACTGAGAAAGCATGCAGAAATAAGGACACTGACATATAAACTGTCATCACTGTTAAATATTTAATATTTAGTCTGCTTAGAGAAATTAAAACAAAACATTCATAACATATTCCATAATAAATTATTTTATTGTAAAAAGGACAAGAATAGTTCCAAAAAGATGATATATCTCACACTGCCAGAAAATAAAATTAGTATTTACAACATTTACATAAAAATCCCTTAATGGAAACATTGCTCCAGACTGAAAGAGTGGGAACTTAAACCAAGAACCAGATAAGAGCACTGTGTAACAGTCAGCGGTTAACCTATTTGATTGTGTTTCATTTTAACCCCACCTCAATGTTTTGATCTTTTATTCACAATACTGATAAAAATAGCTGAAAATAGAATGCAATTATCAGCAACCCAGAACTGATTCATATACAGATGCCTGCATAAAAAGTGAGGTGGTAGTTATGATATGGAGCCAAAACATTTAAATCAGGACTCCAGCTAATGTGAGCAAATATTCTACGAGGAAAGAGTTTCATAGAATGCCTAGTGGTAGTGTGGCATAGCCAAAGAGGACAGGCAAAAGTAAGATCTTGCATGGAACTATGTAAAGATTAGAAGCATTACTGTCCACTTCGGATCCCGCTTTGATGGATTTTTACAGCAAAGCTGAAGGTCAGGCACGATACACTTGAGTCCAACAGAGAATTCTCTTAAGTGAACCTGAAGGTTTTCAAATTACAAGGCCTCAGTTGGGAAAGAAAGCAAAATCTTGAAGGAAACAAGGAAGTTACAAGATCTTCCACTTGATTTGTACTTTGGAAAAAAATTTCCTGGTGTTCTTGGGGTCAACCGAGTCTCGACTTTCTGATAGGCTTTCCTTGATCATCCTGATGTCTGACATGGAAAGGTTTGTCTTTAGCCGGAGCAGCTCAGTGCAGTGGCGGTCACTGTTGGTGTAAAGTAGAGGGATTCAAGAGCCATGACAATTAGGACGCAAGTAAGAGTGGATTTACAGTGAACACCCCAAGTATAGCCTGTGTCATGGGGACTGTGAAGGATGAATATCACTTCAATTGCAGTTTGTAGGTCATCACAACCCTTGCATTGGTTTTTAAAGATAAATCATCAACATAACATGTCCATAAATATCGGGAAAATCTGAATAGAGTACTGAGGCGACTATGCCACGCTGGGTTTGGAGGTAAAAATTACAATTCATTATACCTATAGACTTAAAAAAAAATTACTTTTGAAGTACTTTCCATTATTTTTAAGCATCCATTGAATTCAAGATTTAACATCATATTTCCACGTAACTACACATCTTTTCTTCTTGACTGTAGTCAATGATTATTTGCATAGTTTAAGTTTTCACTGATACGTTAACCCATTTTTAGTCTAAAACTGCACATCCCATAATCCACTTGGTTGGCTTATAAAATTAATACTAATTCGAGTACTGCTGGAGAGTGCCCAAACCCCATTATAAATTGCCATAGGGATTTTACTTCAGGCACCAGAAGCTAAGGAGCAGTGATGTAGTCACCTCAATTTTCTATTGGTTACCCTTTTCCCATCATTCCCTCGATCCACACAATCAGTCCTAATTCAACTGCATGGTAATTCTGCCTCGATAAAACACATCAAATTACATTCCTGAGACTTTTTTCCCCCCACTTATCAACAAAATCAGAGGGAAATAGGGAACAAGAAAACCTTCAACACCTTTTCATATTTTACCATTTTGCCCATTAGTGATTATCTTGTAATTAACTTGTGTAACTGGATATAGCATACAACCAACCATCCAGGTATACATCCTCTCCATTCAACTTTTACAGATGTTACCCTTCAACTGCCTGGTTGATCTCTTGAACATGTTATTCTGTTTCAGGGCTGACCACAAAAAGACAACCTCCTTTGGGGTAATTTCTGGGCAGGTGCATATCATTATAGGGCAGCGATAGACTCACCTGAAGTCAGGGCAGTAATGTGCCAGGCTAACAATGTCCAGCTGGATGCTGCTCGTGCCCTGCGTCTTTAATACTTCAGCTATTTTTGGGAGAATGTCACCTAGCCACTCTTCTTTAGAACCCTGTTTGAAACACATGTGAGGTTCAGTGGAGTACCCTTTGAAGTAATCTGAGAATATTCTTTACCCGTTCATGCATTCATACACAAACTGTAATAGGCGTCACTTCCTTTTGTGAATCTAGCAGACTGTTGCTTAGGTGTGCAGTGACACAGCCATTTCTGGGGTTTTGATAAAAAAAAATTGTCAATGGGACCCTGAATGTATGGCCCTGGATTGGTTCTGGCTCAAAGGAGCTCCTTGAAATGTTCTTCTGCAGTGGTCAACCCGTAATGCATGCGTCAATGTATATATTTGCCAAACGATGAGGTCCGAAAGTGTTTAGACAGTGAAACAATTCTAGAAGTCTGAAAGTCTTTAATGGTTCTTCTCACGATAGACATTGATTCAAAGTGTGGATATTTTGTGTTTTGATCTAACCTGGTCAATGAACAGCGCATGTAGCTTCTTGTTATCCTCGTACAGCAGTCTGGCTGCTGCCTCCTGCTGTGTCTTTTCTCTTATCTTCAGGTTTCTCTGTAACAGCCTGTACACATACTCCACCATTACATTGCTGTGCAGCTGCCCCATCAGCACCTGTACAAATACATTCGCAGGCATGCCAACATAAGGGGAAGCTAAGCACCAAAAGGCATCAAAGCATTCTGAACAGGTAATCTGGTGGCAGCGTGTAGCCCATCAACAAAAGATGCCTGACTGGGGCCAGAAAGGTTGCTGGTTTAAGCCCTACTGCTGCCACAATAAGATCAATGCCGCAAACAAGGCATTCAAGCTCATGTAGATCCAGGGATGTTTGGCCTCTGTTGAGCTCAATCAACCGTGAGTCATTTTGAACAAAGCTGTCAGATAAATAATTGTGATGTAAAATGTATTGTGTTCCCCCTTGTGAAGGGAAACTGTACTGTTCTGTATGGAGGGAAAAAAAACGCACCATCTTATTGTGTATAGCATCATGTTGGCTGAGCAAAAAATTCAACTTTGTATAATCAAGCTAATCAGAATGACTTATTGACTGACTTGTAGTACAAACATCTGATTCTGAGCATGAAATCCTCACACTTCAAACCAGAGGAAAAATAATGCATAAGGCTGTCTGTCTGCGCTTCAACAGAGAAAAGGAGACTGAGGACAGGCCACTGAGACTGTACCTCAAAGCAGCTGGTTTCCAGGTCCTTGCACTTCTCAATGTGTTCATTCAGGCCTTCGAGAAGATTGCCCATGACATCACTGTTATTCGTGAGCCAAGACTGGGTTCCCAGCTTTTGGTACCAAACCTAAAGAGAGACTCCTGCTTAGTGTGGGCCAGTTCACTCTTCAGTAGAGACCACGGCTTGGATCAACACAAAAATAAATCATCAAATGGCATACATTCAAAACATGTTGTGTTGTTGGAGAGCATCACACCAAACTGTAATCACATCAGCAAATGGCCACTTAAATTTTCTATCCGAACAAAACTCCTGAAACAGTCAAACCCATAATGTCTTCAATATCATGTCAGGATGGTACAGCCCTCAAGAGTAATCAACAAGGACATAAACAGCTAGCTGTTGCAGGCAAAAATACTGTCATTTTTTTTTTTTTTTTTTATTGTAGCCATCTCACTATTGGAATTTAAGAGCAAAAATGATTTGGCCTCCTTTCATAAATCACGTGCACACAGACCAAAAATATAATGAAAGACTCACTCACAGCACTGCACATTGAGTCACCTAACAGCTGTATTACTCAAACAACTGATTTTGTCACAGGGTATAGAGGTCCACTGGGTACAAACATTTGGACTTTGCCATAAAAAAAAAAAGGAACTGCGCAAAACTGACTAGAGTGGATTCATTTTCCATGAGTTTCAAAATGGTTTTCTGACAAATTCATATCCTGCTTATGCATACCAAGAACCAATAAAACAGAATGCCTAACATTGAATAGTATGTTGTACACCCACACACACACACACACACACATATATACACTCACTGTCTGTGCATTGAGATTTTTGAATATACCTTGAAACTGTCTACTCATCAGCTCAGATGAAAATACTCATTCAAAAGTTGTGAAGAAGATACAGATTCAAAGATATTTCAGAAATGTTGATGGTGATAGAAATGGATGCTAATAGATAAGGCTGTGATTTTTGGAGTTTGGTGCTGGAAGTGAATTTTTTATGTGAAAATTAGAGATACTCAAGCTGTTGTAAGATTGTGCGGAAGGACCATGCTGCTTAATACCTTCATCTGTGTCTGAATGCTTTCACAGAGATACTGGTAGCCAGATTCTTTCATGGTGTTGACCAGTATTAAGCAGGATGTCCTCGTGATGATGTCTCCAACAAAAGTGTCCCCTTGCACTATATAGTTTCTGTGGAGGAAAAAAAAAAAAAAAAACATAAAATCTCATTCAGGATCATGAGGTACATTCATTAGCGCATAGTGAATTTATTATTTTGACGGAGTGTATTCTAAATAGCCTTGAAAAGATAAATCTTTGTGTTTTCACTATTATCTTAAAGACTTTCATTTCAACTATCATAAATAAAAAATATATGATCACCTTGACCACCGCAGAGGGTCTCCTAAAGTGTATGACAGACATTTAAATTTAGTTTGATTTTTTTTAAATTGTGTGGAAAAGGCTGCTAGTTCATTCAAAAGTATGCCATAGGATCACCGTAATAACAACACTGCTGGTGACAATTGACATCCACATTCAATTTATATGATTTTTTGAAAGGTCATAGCCAGTTTGTTGCTCGCATTTTTTTTCTCTTTTTGTTTGTAGTAAATAAGATCCCTTCAAACATAATTTATGCAGTAAATGTACCCTGCCAGCCATTTAAAGCAAAGCCACATTATTATTATTAATTTTCAATTTTATTAATGATTATTAAAAAATATATTTTGAAATAACATAAGATCATTAATTGTATGACTTACTCAAACTGTTCGAGGCTTGCCAAGTTAGCCTTTATCACTGCTGCAGTATTTTCATGCTTTCTCTTGACAAAATCATCAAGGGATTTCTTGTAGCTGCAAACATCATGCAATACCAGAATTATGTTCAGTTTATACATTCAAATGGCAAATTTACATGCAATTTACAAAGTATCAGCACCAAGAATTCATTATTGTAGATCTGCACTGTTGTACTGCATGTGTTTGTGCTTGTGTATGTGTCCTGTGTGAGATATACAGTCGGCCACCACCAATTTTCTTAAACGAAATGATGAAGTTTCTACGTGTGTTTAACCCATTTAAACCGGGACAGCATGTGCGCATTTTAAGAAGCCGACACAGATATGCGCGTAATTTTGAAAGTACCGTAATTACTGTAAGTTTTGCGCAATAGAAAAAAATTCCAACTGTTCCTGAAAGCTGAGAAGCTGTGCTTCAGCCCAAATACAGGTTACTATGGTAAATATGGCAGCATGATTCTCTGCTGCGATTTTTGCGTTAGGCCTTAAAGGGTTAATGCCATCTTATTACAATGCGCCAAAAACAGTATTATTCAAAGAGCTTGCAGTAATTTTACTTAAACTGCTCAGAATTTCATTTCACACATGAAATGGCTAATGTTTCCTGCAATAGCAGGCTAAAACAGTCATAATGGAAGTGATTATTATAATTATTATTATAATAATTAGATTATTGGAAGAAGCTATCAGCAGTTAAACACACAGCTCCCTTCTTATGCAATGTTGCACTGATTGAATAGAAAATTCAATGCAGAAAAATGTTTCATTGACTTTAAAAGACAAACTATGATGTAAACTTCCATGTTTGCTTTTAGCACACCTTGCATTATCCAACTTTTGCTTCATGATTCTTATCATGACAACAAAGAAAATGAAGATCAATAAGAAGTATACACAACTGAATAACGTTGATTGAAATGCAATTTTGATTCCAAACACCATATTTCATTTCTTTTTTTTGTACCATTAATGAGAAAAACTGGTCACACCTAACAATATAGAGTGTTTTCGGAGATTACGCAATTTTACGGAAATGATTAGCAACAGGTCAAGTCCAATCATTAGTTTCAGGGGATGTTTTGTGCCTCCAAAATTGTCAGCTCAGCAGCTGCCACTGAATAATACATTACCTCATTAAGAAGCACTGCAACTGGCGTATGATCGGTTGGACTTTAAGTGGTTCGCTCACTGCAGTCCTAATCTCTTTCGCTGCTCCATCAATAACCTGCCAAAGAGGTAAACAAAATGTTAGGAGGATAACTTCTGCTAAAGTTAGAAGTAAAGCTGAAGTTAAAGTCACATGCAGTTTTTAAAACAATAGCGTGTTTTCACCTTAACAGCTTTTTGAACTGAATACAGATTACAAAGGATATTTCTTTGCCCAGTTGCAAAAACGAAGTGTGGCCAAAATCATATGTGCAACTTGATATGTTACCTTTGCATTACAAACAGCTGTTAGCTGATTTAAAGTAGTGAATAACAGGATTTGTAATTCCATACCTGAATGACATCAATGGAAATGGAACTGGAATATCCATCAGTGAGATCAGGTAGAGTACCATTCAACCAGGCCTCCTCTTGCTTCCTCAGAGCAGTGGATAGCCATTTCTTTACATCTGTCTAAAATAGGGAAATCATATTGGTCATGACCAAATTCAAACAGTGAGCCTTTTCTGTCAGAAATGAATTACTTTCTTCAAGTCAGAACAAGAATAAAGAATTGAGCAGGCACGGCAAAACCAACATGTATAGACTTTTCAGTATTAATATTTGAGATTAACTTTAGTGGGATACAATGATGCCTGAAATGGGCTTTAGACAATCTTTTTTATTCATACTCATGTATTTCCTATGGTGCATCCATTATGGTTCATTTACCTCTTTGTCTGAGATATACTGCTCTTCTAGGTTTCTAGTCACCTCTGCAGGCAACAGATCTCCAAGTGAGTCGAAATTAATCTTCTCTATGAGTTCACTGTGTTTTGAAATTTCACTGAAACAAAAGAATCCAAAAACAAAATGGTTATGATATACATTGGGATTCATGGAAAGGATGTATTAAAGGGAATTCCCGATAACATAGGTTAATGAACAGGGCCACTCCCAATGCGCGTTCATATTCGTCCTTACACCTATAGATACCTCCTAAATTCCCACAACCCCCGCTTGTCTCGTTTCTACGTCCCTCCCACCCTTCCCCTCTTCAAGAAGGAAACAAGAAACAGCCACCAACTGGGACCCTGGGGGGCTTAGGAGCCACACGGACTCCGACAAGAGACGAGAGCCCCACCCTGAGTCTCGCCACCTGGGGATGCCCAACGTCCTGCACAATCACAGACCAAGTCCAACATCACATTCGCCCCGATCTTCCATTCGCAGTTCCACCGAATACTCACCTCCACTTTGGGAGTGGTCCAGAATTCATTAATGGGCAACAATTATTCAGTCAAATACCACAAATGTGCCAAACCTGTTATTGTTTCCTATACACATTGAATAATAATAATAATAATAATAATAATAATAATAATACAACCCCAATTCCGAAATAGTTGGGACAAAGTGTAAATTGTGAATAAAATCAAAATGCAATGACTTTCAAATCACACCAGCCAATATTTTATTCACAATAGAACAGAGATAACATAGCAAATGTTGAAACTGAGAAATTTTACAATTTTATCCACAAAATGAGCTCATTTCAAATTTGACGGCTGCTACAGGTCTCAAAAAAGTTGGGACAGGAGCCTGTTTACCATGGTGTAGCATTCCCTCTTCTTTTTAACGTGGAGTGGAGGCATCTTGGCATTGAGGAGACAAGTTTCTTGAGTTTAGCCATTGGAATTTGATGCCACTCTTGTTTAACACAGGCTTACAGCTGCTGGAGAGTTTTGAGTCTCCTTTGACGGGCTTTTCCTTTAATTATGCGCCAAATGTTCTCAATCGGTGAAAGATCGGGACTGCAGGCAGGCCAGTTCAGCACACGGACTCTTCTACTACAAAGCCATGCTGTTGTAATAGCTGCAGTATGTGGTTTGCATTGTCCTGCTGAAATACACAAGGCCTTCCCTGGAACAGATGTCTTCTGGAGTGGAGATTATGTTGCTCTAAAACCTTTATCTACCTTTCAGCATTCATGGTGCTTTTTAAACATGCAAGTGTCCCACGCCATATGCACTAACGCATCCCCATACCATCAGAGATGCTAGCTTTTGAACTGAACGCTGATAAGAGGAGGGATGGTCTTTCTCCTCTTTTGCCCAGAGGACACAACGCCCATGATTTCCAACAAGAATGTCAAATTTGGACTCGTCTGACCACAGGACACTTTGCTACAGTCCATTTTAAATGAACCTTGGCCCACAGAACACGGCGGTGCTCCTGGATCATGCTCAACAATGGCTTCCTTTTTGCATGATAGAGTTTTAGGTGGCATCTGTGGATGGCACGGCAGACTGTGTTTACAGACAGTGGTTTCTTGAAGTATTCCTGGGCCCATTTAGTAATGTCAATGACAGAATCATGCCGGTGAGTGATGCAGTGGCATCTGAGGACCCGAAGATCACGGGCATCCAGTAAAGATCTTCGGCCTTGTCCCTTATTCACAGAAATTTTTCCAGTTTCTCTGAATCTTTTGATGATGTTATGCACTGTCGATGATGGGACCTTCAAAGCCTATTGCAATTTGACGTTCAGGAACATTGTTTTTAAAATATTCCACAATTTTTTTACGTAAGCCTTCACAGGTTTGAGAGCCTCTGGCCATCTTTACTTCTGAGAGGTTCAGCCTCTCTAAGACATCCCTTTTATAGCCAATCATGTTACACACCTGATGCCAGTGAACTTAATTACTTGCCAAATGTTCTTTCAGCTGATAATTGCTTTTTCAGCCCTTTTTTTGCCTGTGTCCCAACTTTTGAGGCCTGTTGCAGCCAGAAAATTTGAAATAAGCTCATTTTGTTGATAAAAATGTAAAATGTCTCATTTGCAACACTTGAAATGTTATCTATGTTCTATTGTAAATAACTTATTGGCTCATGTGATCTGAAAGTCATTGCATTTTGATTTTATTCACAATTTACACTTTGTCCCAACTATTTCGGAATTGGGATTGTAATAATAATAATAAATAATAATAAATAATAATTATTATTATTATTATTAATGTTATTATTAATTGTCATCATCATGAAGAGATACACTTCAGATGCTTACTCTGGATAGCAATGATTCACCCAGTACAGTAAGTAACCACAGGCATCGGTGTCCAGTTCAAACTCGGTTATCTTCATTAAATGTTCTGCAAAGACTTGATGATACAGCCTGCCGTATGCATTGCAGATGTCAAACTCCTCAGGGTAACAAGGTTGTAAATCTCGAGCAACCTTCAGCAGATCTTCCCTCACTCGTTTGCCCATCTTACAGATATCCCTCTTCAAGGAAGAAAAGTTCTCTCCACCAGCAACCCCCTCCAGTTCTTCCATCTGTTTCTCCACTACCTTCTTAAGCCGGGCATCATGGGTTTGTCGGCACTGTCGAGGCCTCCACGCTGGGGCCATTCCCTCTGATTCTTTCCTCCATCTCCTGTCCTGCTGTTCCTCTTGCTGGATGCAGCTCATTGCCAATTTCAGCCGCACAAGCCCTTCTGCCCCAGCTGTCAGTGAGGAATCCACGGTCAGCCACACCTGACTGAGAAGAGCCTCATAATCTTGGTTCAGTTTTTTTTTGCTTTCCACAGTTTCCTCCTCCGCTTTCCCTGTCTCCCTCCCAAACAGATGCTCCTCCCGTTGGATTAGCTGCTCACAAGCCTGGGAGAGATGCCCCTGCTGGAGGTTCTCTTCAAAGGTGAGAATCGCAATATTTGGCGTTTCTTGGGGGCTCCTTGAACCTCTTCTTAAGCGGGGTAACTTCATCTTGGGCACTGTGAACGTCATTTTCGCACCTTTAACAGGCTGCTTTTCCGATAATTCAGCCCCACCCGCCACACCCGCAGTTCCTCCTCTTAGTACTTTCATTTTACCTGAAATACAAATGACATTCAGGATTCATTTTGAAACGCCAACAAACAAGTCACAGACTGAAAACGGAACACTCTTCGTCTCAATTTAGAATGCGGAACCCAAATAGCAGGTTTGGTTCGCAAGTGTCCCCAACTATCGATGATCATTTTACTGCTTCCAAAAAATTTCAGCAGCCTTCAACTGAAGATTTTACTCCCATTGCAGCATACATTATAGGCTAGATATTTTTTAAACAAAATAGAAAAAAATGAGTTGCATTGAATGATGGCTTTATTTGGCGTTTCTTGGGGGCTCCTTGAACCTCCTTTTAAGCGGGTAACTTCATCTTTGGCACTGTGAACGTCATTTTCGCACCTTTAACAGGCTGCTTTTCCGATAATTCAGCCCCACCCGCCACACCCGCAGTTCCTCCTCTTAGTACTTTCATTTTACCTGAAATACAAATGACATTCAGGATTCATTTTGAAACGGCAATAAACAAGTCACAGACTGAAAACGGAAAACTCTTCGTCTCAATTTAGAATGCGGAACCCAAATAGCTGGTTTGGTTCGCAAGTGTCCCCAATTATCGATGATCATTTTACTGCTTCCAAAAATTTCAGCAGCCTTCAACTGAAGATTTTACTCGCATTGCAGCACACATTATAGGCTAGATAGTTTTTAAACAAAATAGAAAAAAATGAGTTGCATTGAATGATTGCTTTAAAGATAAAGAAAAGTATTTAATGAGGCAATATTTAATCTAATATAATATGAAAATCATCACACACACGAACTCTTTACTCACGTTAGTTAATAAACTGCAACCACCCGAACTAAATCGCAGACGGAATTTCCTTGCACTGTCCGCGTCTCTCACGCTATTTATGTCAGGAAAATAGGCGTGCTCAACTGAGCACTGCCATGCCCAATTGCCCATGCTTCCCATTCTGTGCCCGCCCTTAGTTACGTTGTCGATATCAGGCCACCATGGAAATGATCTTTTCATGACAATGTATCGTATATGTCTTGTAGAAAATGGAAAAAAAAATCAGACAGTACAAATTCTCATTCGGTCATTTATCACTGACTAATCCACTCACGGGGATGTGCGCACCTTGTAGCGCCGCAGACTACCGGGGATACGCGCCGCACAAGTGAGGCAGACAGGCAGAGCCGAAAATACCTTTAAACAGTGGCGGGCGGTGAACAGGGAACAAGGAGGGCGATAAACTTGTCTTCAAATTGCTTATTAGGTTTGATCAGCTTTCAGTCAATTTCCCTGATAAAAGACACGTGAACTCTCCCCTCTCAGGTTTAGCTAATTGTTTTCGTTAAGACGAGAAATCAAACGCACCAGTTGAACACAAAAAAGAGCGCATTTCAATATTTTTCAATTAAACAATCATTACGCACAGGTTTGACGACTTGCTTAGGATGTGACAAAATTTAACGCGGAAAATCCACAGTGGTTTTTTCGTGAAGACTTGCCTATTAAGGCATGTGAATTAAACATTTTATAGAATTTATTATTCAGTCGCCTAAACATTTAATTATGTAAGGGGAAACTAACATGTTGACCAAGAACAATGATTGAAATCGGGTCACTAATCTCATCCGATTCAAGGGATGTTTTTCGCACCCCCCAGTTTTCCGTCCACCGTCCGCCACTGCCTTTAAATCACGTTAAAATTGTTCGTAGGCAAATTCCATTCGGGAATATTTAACAATCAGCTTCGCAAGTCCTTCCACTAATATTCAATGCCTGTGAGCAATTTCTGAATGACTGGCCAACCGATTCAAATGAAAAATTGATTTAGACATAGGGACGGACGGGATTTTCCTCATTTCATGGATTTATAGTTTTATTTTAGTGTATAATGTGTCCACTTGGGAATCCGAAATAAAACCGGCGATAAGACGTGCACTTCAGTTTCATGCCGCAAGAGGTCCACAATTTTTGGCCGAGGTTGTTTACCGTGTGCTCCAAAGCTCAAGCCGATATCGTGGATTCATCCAGACAGTGCATCATTGAAAATGATAGGCCTTATTTTCGTCATCTAACATCTTACGTTTTTCAGAATCGGTCCTTACGTCGCCGTGTTTCAAGGGCGTTATCATGGTTAAATGGTAGGCTATATCTTTCTTGAATGAAAAGATATATTATATTCTAATAAATAATATTATCTTTATTATTAATAAATAATGGTTTATTACTGCGACTTTTGTAAAAAAAAAAATAAAAAATTAACACGAGAAATCTTTTGTAAAAAAAAAAACTCCCAAAATTAAAGATCAGGAAGGCACCAGACGAAGATCGCCGGGGTTTTATTTAAACACAAAGAAAAATACAAACGAAAAACTCCCATGTTCAAAAATCTAAGTTAGAGGACCCAAACGACAAAACAAAAAACCACTGGAAACTCCAGGAGAGAAATCACAACAAAAGAATAATTATTATACAAACAGTTTTCCACAAAAATTGCACTGAACACCAAACACTTTGATAAACTTGGATGATCTGTCCATTGTTCAGTCATTAAAAAACAAGAGGCAAGGCAAGATAGCCACTAATAGCCTATTAAGAAAATGAGCGTGCCAGCTTCCAATAGCCATGTTTTTAAAGATATCTTTTGTTTAAATTGGAAAAGAATTACACCTTCCCGTAATGTTATTTAAAATCAGCAGCAGGAATGATGGGTTCAGTCAAAATACCAGCCCTGGTTTGAAAAAAGATGGAGTACACAGACAGTCAACCACATTCATAAAGCGGTTGATAAGATGGAAACATCAAGACTTTTCTGCAAAAAAAAAACATAAGAGACAAGCCACCCATATTCAAAACACAAAACCTGAAAAGAAAAACAAATAAACAAACTATGAATGAGGAAACCTAACAAGGAAATCTCATGCTACCTAAATATGTCCTGGCCAAAGGCCCAGGACCCTGGAAGAAATTTGTTAGAACTTTATTCACAGTTCAAAAGTTTTATGATGATCTGCTTGTTTAAAAATAAAATTGCCTATTGCTTCTAGCCATGTAAAGATATCTTTTGTTTATTGAAGGAACCAATTTTGAAAAAAAAGATGGAAAACATAATTTAACATCTAAAGATGGAAACATCAAGAAAAAAAAAAAAAAAAAAAATCAGGCGTTGTCCAAAGATTTTCCAAATAAAATAAAATTGATGATCAGGGCTCAAAAAATTGGATTAAAGATTTTCCAAATAAAATTTGATGATCAGGGCTCAAAAATTGGATTAGCGGTAGCAAAAATGGCGAAAAATCTATCCATATGCAACTAGGATTAATTTATTAGGGCAGATATGAGTGCACCCACAGAATCCAACAAAACAAGAATTTTGTTTCCGAGATCTGTAGTTCAGAAGTTCGGCCAAATTGTAAAGTTTGTTGTTATGGCGCCCTCCAATGGCCAATTCATTCCAAATTTTGTACTGACCCTTTCATGATCCCAAATCTCTCGCTTTCTCGCACTTTCACGTTCAGTTTACCGTGAGTGGGACAGTCACATTTTGGGTAGCAGTAAGCCAATGTAGCCTCCCAAATAAGTGTGGTTAATGACTGAAATGCAAAGGTTGGTAACTGGCAAATAACATGGGGATAGTTTTGTGCAGATGTGAATGTGAATAGCCATTATTACGCAACCTGGCCACGTGCTAACACCAGAGGGAAAGCATTTGTAATTTGCACACCAGTGAGTTCTGCGTCTCAGTTCATTCACACGGGAGCTACTATCTAAATGACAGTCGTATTATTAGTTGCCAACCGTTGGCCCTGGTAGCTAACATCATATATAGCTCGCTAGCCAACTCTAAGGAACTTGTCTATTGGCATTTGCCATAGCCACTTTCAAATCACACCAGCCAGTATTTTATTCACAATAGAACAAAGATAACATAGCAAATGTTGAAACTGAGAAATTTTACAATTTTATCCACAAAATGAGCTCATTTCAAATTTGATGGCTGCTACAGGTCTCAAAAAAGTTGGGACAGGGGCCTGTTTACCATGCTGTAGCATCCCCTCTTCTTTTTAACACAGAGTGGAGGCGTCTGGGCATTGAGGAGACAAGTTTCTTGACTTTAGCCATTGGAATTTGATCCCACTCTTGTTTAATACAGGCTTCGAGCTGCTGGAGAGTTTTGGTCTCCTTTGACGGACTTTTCCTTTAATTATGCGCCAAATGTTCTCAATCAGTGAAAGATCAGGACTGCAGGCAGGCCAGTTTAGCACACGGACTCTTCTACTACGAAGACATGCTGTTGTAAAGCTGCAGTATGTGGTTTTACGTTGTCCTGCTGAAATACAGAAGGCCTTCCCTGGAATGGATGTCCTCTGGAGTGGAGATTATGTTGCTTTAAAACCTTTATATACCTTTCAGCATTCATGGTGCTTTTTGAAACATGCAAGTGTCCCACACCATATGCACTAATGCATCCCCATACCATCAGAGATGCTAGCTTTTGAACTGATAACAGGAGGGGTGATAACAGGAGGGGTGGTATTTCTCCTATTGACCCCAGGAGGACCACTTTGCAACAGTCCATTTTATTTCCAACAATAATGTCAAATTTGGACTCATCTGACCACAGGACACTTTTCTTGAAGTATTCATTTTCCGCAACAGTCCATTTTAAATGAGACTTGGCCCACAGAACACAGAGCATTCAGCTGCTCTGCTTCTGGATCATGCTCAACAATGGCTTCCCTTTTAAATTTCTCTTAAAACTGATAGAGTTTTGATTAGGTAGTCCCATCTGTTTGAATTTTTTGGCACAGTGGACTTTATTGTGTTTTTACAGACAGTGGTTTCTTTCTTGAAGTATTCTTTATTATTTATTTAGTAATGTCAATTTAGTAATCATGCCAGAATCATGCCAGTGATGCAGTGGTGTCTGAGGGCCCAAGATCATGGGAATCCAGTGAAGGTCTTCGGCCTTGTCCTTTATGCACAGAGATTATTCCAGTTTCTCTGAATCTTTTGATGTTGTTACGCAATGTCGATGATGAAACCTTAAAAGCCTTTGCAATTTGATGTTGAGAAACATTGTTTTTAAAGTATTCCACAATATTTTTTTTTTTACGCAAGCCTTCACAGGTTGGAGAACCTCTGGCCATCTTTACTTCTGAGAGACTCAGCCTCTTTAAGACATCCCTTTTATAGCCAATCATGTTACACACCAGATGCCAGTTAACTTAATTACTTGCTAAATGTTCTTTCAGCTGATTCTCTTCTATATTAATTGCTTTTTCAGCTCTTTTTTGCCTGTGTCCCAACTTTTTTGAGACCTGTTGCAGCCAGAAAATTTGAAATAAGCTCATTTTGTGGATAGAAATGTAAAATGTCTCAGTTTCAACATCTGAAATGTTATCTATGTTCTATTGTAAATAACATATTGGCTCATGTGATCTGAAAGTCATTGCATTTTGATTTTATTCACAATTTACACTTTGTCCCAACTATTTCAGAATTGGGGTTGCAAATGAAACCTGTTTCTTTCTAGTGAAAGTTTATGACACTTGTAAAACATGGCAAAAATCAAGTGCTTGAAGTGTTACAAATATGGTTAAAAGTATTAGCACCACTACATTTTGAGCATTTTATGTTGAATATCTTAAGACCTAAGTTCCTTAACGCAACACAAAGAGCCAAAAAGATGTCAATTTCAACTTCAGCATTTTTAGAGCAGAAAAAATGGCCAAAAAAGGCTTCCACAAAATTAATGGCATCCTCTTCTAATATTTTGTTCCACAAACCTTGGTGGAGATGACCGCTTCCACTCTTCTTTTGTACTCATCACTGAGCAGGCTTTACGTTCAGAGAGTATTTTGACCCATCATACCAGAGCAATGTGCTCCAGCTCCTGCATATTTGAGGGCCTTCTTTTGTGATCTGCAAATCTGAGCTCCTGCCACAGGTTCTCAATTGGATTTAGATAAGGACTCATTGCTGGCAATTTCAAAACCGTCACACATTGTCTTAAGAATTATTCCTTTGTGCATTTTGAGGTATGTTTAGGGTCATTGTCCAGCTGGATGACCCATGAGCTTTGAATGAGATGGCGCTTTTGCACACTGAGAAGCACGTTCTACTCTAAAATACCTCAGTAATTTCCAGATTTCATGATTCCATTGAGCATGTTGAAAAATTTTACAATGCATTGTTGTCAATAACTGCCTATTTTCTCTGATCAAATGTAGTCAAGTTCATTCTTACCTTTTTTTCTTGTTGAGGAGCACAAGAGTAAACGTCTGAAAAGCTTCATATCTGATGCACTCACCATACTACTGTCACTCAGCTGAAGTTGGTAACTGTGCCGAGCATTGTTTTTCTACATCCTACACATTGTGGGTTGCTTAGTGACGCACTGCACTTGCTTGATCACGTGAAACATCAAAGCCGCTGTGAGCGCTCCAGTTCCTCATAAACCATCTTTCTATTTTATTCAGTTGGGGGAAATACATCAATGTCCCAAGCGTATGCACATTAATGAGAATTCGTGGGAGTATTTGATAATATGGTGTACTTATGCACTGCTGGAAATGCAAACATTCATTTTTTAAAGTAGAATGCTGTTTTGGAAAGTGATGGTGGAAACCAATGTTGCTCCATCACCACGGGGCACTCTCATGTTCTTGGATTGTATCTTTTTTTCATGGTTTTTCCCCCTGTATTTTTCAGTTTGTATACTGGTGTTTCCAGTGAACTTATTTCATTTATTTTCCATTGCATACATGGTACAATGCATGCATGTTGGCATCTGCACTCTTGTAATTAACTGCAAGGACAATCTTCATTTACATTTTGATGAAGTTACTTTGCTGATAAGTTTAACCAAAGGCTTTAAGCAAAGTAAAACAGTTGATTAGAACAAGCAGTGCCAATCCAGCCTGAGGAGTTTTGGGATTAAGCTCATTGTTCTAGGCTCCCACAGATCTCACTACTGCTGCATTGGGCTTTACCTCAAACATTCTGAATCAAATGCTTTGGTCACTAAGCTATTGGCTGCCAACTGAAACCCTCCCTCATGGAGTGAAGCTATGGCATGTAATGCACTGTGCTGCTGGTTGGTTTCAACTATTCAGCAAGACACCCTATGAATTAACACATTATTACATGATTGATAGCACCAGTGTGGAAATGATAAGGCCTTTATTGCATCTTCTGCTAGGTAAGTAGTTATCAGTTGAATTATTACCAAAAATGATTTTGCCAGATGTTTAAATTTATGGCTAGCACTTAGTGTACACTTTCACTTCATTCCACTGTGCTGACAGTGGAAACTACAGAAAATGTGTCAGTGTCTGGGCATGGTGGTCATCTCACTGTGCCACAAAAACCAAAACTTGCTCCCATGATTCTCAAATTCTGTTATTACTCCAAATTAATTCTTCCAAAAATTAGACCTAAATTATTTGTATGTGTTACAGTCACTTGGCAGATGGTCCAATTCACAGATGCAACAGTGATCATTTTAGGCCTTTGTCAAACTGTCTCAGAATTTTACAAGTTTTCAGGCTAGTTGTTCAGTTCTTCATTTTGAAAAATGGCTTCCTGCAATTCTTTAGGAGTGCCGGGAAGAGCTGGCAGTCTCTCTGGAAATGAAGCAGTTGCTTTCACAAAGTGAATCGGATGTGAACTGTGTGGCACCGGGAAATTCAATGCTCTCTGACTCTCACTTCTGGGAAACCGTTCACAATGCTGTCGAGGTAAAGACCTGAAAATTTCAAGGCATTTCCATGGCGACTGACGTTACATTCAGAGAGGGAACAGGCCCTTTGGTACAGGTAGTAAAACTTGCACTCCTAGGATGTTCATATTTTGTGACAAGCATACTAGGGACTAGGTCTACTTGGAGCCAGAAGGAAACTTTGCTGGTGTAATATATAAATATATATAGGATGTGAAATTGTAAGCCTGACTGACATTACAAAAAAACGGCCATTAAGAAAATTCATCAACTTTGTTTCAAACTTGTCTTCAAACCGTACAGGGTTGAGAGCTTTTTTCATTCCAAGATATAAGGTGACATGCAACTGAAATTCTAGAAATCATTGCTATGTTCCAAATCAAAAGCATTCAGAATA
Organism: Gymnothorax javanicus; assembly: GCA_029692085.1. Classification (NCBI taxonomy): domain Eukaryota; kingdom Metazoa; phylum Chordata; class Actinopteri; order Anguilliformes; family Muraenidae; genus Gymnothorax; species Gymnothorax javanicus. The sequence goes on from CM056193.1 coordinate 88,000,186, forward strand.
ATTACATAGTTATGCGTGACTGACGTTACGTGACTGACGTGACAGTTTGTCACATAGAGCTCAAAGTTACAGAGAATGGATTTCTGTTGATAAAACAAGGTAATTTGAGAAGCAATTGTCATATTCTACATATTCATTTATTTTAACAGCTTACTAAATGGCAATAATGGTACTTGAATGTTTTCTAGACCATGCCAGGTGCAATGCTGTCAATACCTTCTTGCTTTAAGTGAGATGTGAAAACTCTGTCACTTCATTGACACAGATTTAATGAGTTGCGTTCACTAGCCTGACAGGCCTGATATAAAGCTTTAAACAGTTTAAATAAATAAATAAATAAATAAAAGCTTCTAAACTGATATTGCAACCAACCACCACTGGCTGGCAGGGTCAAAAAACCACAAAATAATGGTGAGGAAAAAAGGGGCTGAAAAAAAGAGAGTTGGGTAAATTTGAAAAGCCCAGTATTCCAATATGAAGTCATTCTGCTGCACTCCAAATGAAGATTATGGATGAGGTGAACCCAACTCAATACTGGATATTTTAGACTGCCTGGTATTTTTATTTAACTGAATTCATCTTTTGTTGGCGGCTTTGCAGCACAGAGGTTGCCTTGGTATCCCTGATAAACTTTCCCAGGTGGCATTTTCCAGGTCAACAATATACATGTACTTTGTGTACATGATGTGAACATCTTCTTTGAGTGTATTGACCTACATCAACTGGTAATAACCTGACAAAGTATAGCCAGACTATAATAAAAAATACTTATACAGATATCTGTGGTAAATTAAAGAGCACTTTACTAACCTGCTCATCAATGGAGGTAGATTTAAGAGATTTTTCTGCAGTCTCTTGTTTCTTTCGAGGAAGCCAGGAAGAGGAAATGCATCATTGGAAAATCATGAATATTTATTTTGATGCTGCATCAAAATAATGAACAATAATGATAATCAGCAACACTAACCGTTTCTTTTAAAGAAAGCTTGTCTGAGACACGTGTTTTGCTGCACAACTTTGTTGTAGCTTGTTGTCTTGAATCATGACTGATGTTACAGATTCAGGTTTATTTGTGTCTGACGTTACATGTGACTGACGTTACCAACTTTATTGCATTCTCAGGCAAGATTGATACATGATAAGCAGCAAATGGATTGTGTTTTAGGTTAATGCTGACTAACTCTAACAAATGTGTGAATAATAGTTTGGAGTATTCAAAGATTTTTTTTCCAGCACTATGTACATTTGTTTTTTGTGACTGACGTTACAACCCTGAAACTAGTTTTTTGAAAGGAATTTCAAACCTAATGCTTTGAACAAGCCATTTTCTGCTGTTGTCACTTTGTCGGTGTGGACACTGGTATTACAAAACTAAAGCATTGGATAAGAAACAAGTTTACACACTTGAAATAAAGTGAGGCTAATTCATGTATATTTTGATGGTGGAAAAACATGAAAAAGCACGTCCTCTTTGACGCACTATAACTACCTTCACCACTTCATCCCAACCGAAACAACTTCTGTTCTACAAAGTTGAACATCTGTTCTGTTTCTTTCAAGCACTGCTTCCCCCAATTTCTGGAAAAAAAATTTTGGCCTCCGAGCCTCTGCTAAATAGAATTGCCCTTCACCATTACAGGGTCCCAGTTGTTCGCTTATTTGGTCCTGGTTGCATCCCTGACTGCACATTATCGTTAGAACCAAAATTGCCATCCACCCATTTAACCGTCATCCTACTTACTTATTCCTGATGGCCAGGGTTGTATTGTGGCTGAAGCTGAACCTCGCATGCAATGAGCAAGAGGTAGATATGCACCCTTGACAGTCCATTGCCTGACGCTGGTGCCATTCATTCACATGCTTACAATTTTATGAACATAGTTGACACAAGGCACAATTTAGAGATGGCCCCAAGTCAGTTAAATAAAATACTCAATTTGATAACAGTCAAGTGATGTACATTATTTAATTGAGACAAAACTGTCCTAGAAAAAGTTTTTCTCTCAGTGTAATTGCCCCAGCTTACATTTTAAGGGCTTAATCAGTCTCCAATGAGTCTTCAGAATAGTTTCTTTTTATGTGGTGAAAATTATAGCAATGTGTATCTGGTGAACACATTTCAGTGAATCTATTTTTTCTTTCATCTGTACTTTTTATGAAAGATTATCAGCAATGTTAATATGTAAAACTTCAGTGACAAAGACAAGCTTCAGTTTCATGGAAGAGGACAATCTAGGGTGTTTATTTGAGAATGAAATTACACATTGCACACAGTCAAGTCCGTAAGTATCTGGACAGTGACAGAACTTCCACCATTTTGGCTCTTTACGCCATCTCAGTGGATTTAAAGGGGACCTACTATGCTACATTTCCAAGTTTATATTTTGATCTTGGACTCCTCTAGGGTACTCCTGATCGTTCAAAGTCCAAAAAACAGTCCTTATTTAGCTCATAATGCCATCCTCTAAAAACCCCATTTGTAGTCCATTGTAGTCTCTGCCTGAAATGCCTCGTTTGGGCAGCTCTTCCGCTATGGCTCCCCCCTCCCCGTGTGTCCACTTTCGTCTGATTGGCCAGCTCTGTGGAGGGCGGAGCTGGGTGAGACGAGGCGGCAGAACGCAGTTTTCCGGGTCCGCCTCCCTAGTGTGAAACATGAGACGCATCTGCCATCTGATCTAAGGAATCGGCGGGGAAATTCCGCAATCAAACGCTGTACATGTGTATAAATCTAATGAAATGAACTTGTTCCAATAAACGCAGCAGCGAAAGTGGAGGACGCAGTGCGAAAGTCTGGCAGCTCAAGCTCGAATTTGCTATCAACCTACGGCTACTATGGTGAGTACAGCGGTGTTCCTACTCTATAGCTGGGATTGAGGGAAAGCTAGAATCCACATCATACAGACACATTTGTAGAACGGGTCGACATACCAAAGTGTAGACTGGAGACCGTAGGAATCCGGTGGGTCTGAGTTTAGAGGGAAACATGGACAGTGAGGAGCAGCAAAAAGTCGACCAACAACTTATGGACTGCTTCGGTGTGTACTAAAAGGACCTGCTGGTCCATGTGCATAACTGTGGTGTGTCGTTAGCGTGGAGTAACAAACAGCTTCTGCACTGGTATATGACAGAGGGGCGAAAGCTCCAGGCTAAACAGTCTTTTCTGAAATTGCCCATGGTAATGGTTTACTTATTGCGCCGGAAAATGGGCACGTTATGGATAGTACGCGACAGCTAGAGAGCTCCGGTTATGTTATGAACATAATACAGGTTTTACAGACTGTAAGTTCCATTAGCGTGAACAGTTGCTTATGTGGAGCTAGCAAATCGATAACTTCTACAGGAAAGAATTTCGTATCCAAGCTCCGTCTTTTTTGGCTTTTTATTAGCAAGAACAATTTCTAAAGGGGGATGAAATTACGCCACGGCAATGCAGAGAAATCGTTTGTTATACCAGATACGTTATAGCTTGTGCGTTTCGCGATTGCTTTCACCACGGTAGCATCAGAGAGCTAGCCCAGATATTGACGAAGTATCCGGCTGACCCCGGTCATGGATAAATAAAACGATCGTTTCACAAGCACCCAAACACGTACTGCAAGCTCTGCAAAACTACGTCTGGTCTAACTGCAGCCTAATCAGCCCAACTTTGCAGACACATACAGCACCTCTCCGGTTAGTTTCAACTGTAGTGGCTACAATCAGGCAACGTTATGATGAAACTGCCACATTGATGCTTACTGAAGTAACACAAGCATATCGATCAGAATTACTGCATATAAGTTAATCAGGAGCATTTTTAAGTAGCACAGCACGCGAACTAACATGCAGTACCTGGTAACATAGCGGTCATAACAACCACAGAGACAAACATTACCCTGCAATACAGGTTTTACAGACAGCAAGTTCCGTTACCGTGGACAGTTGTACCAAGCATCCAAATTACAAATAAGTACAAAAAGTTAGCTTCAAATGAGGTTTATGTTCACACACCTTCTGTTGAACGTCCCCTGATATTACTCTTGCATATTTAGGACACAAACATTAGCAACAGTAACTTGGCTACGTTAGCCGCAGTGCTACAGCCACATTCAACAGGCTATCACGTTAGGTAGGCTTATGCAGTAAAGCAACTTGCAGCTTCTGCGTCTGTGAGTCACGGACAGTCGCGACTGATCCAGGCTTTATCTTCAGATATTTTACAAAGCCTGCATTTGAGGCCAGTTGTTAGTGCTAACTATCGTGAGCGGTCCTGCTAGCCACCCGTAACACGTTAGCTTCACTTACATTATTTGCTGTTATATTGTTAATTACGGCTTGTGGCTCCGAGCGCTTGATCGATGCAACTGCTTCAGGTTTGAGAAGCAGCTGAAACGCTTATCCGGCGTCAAATTATCCCTTTTTGACAAAGCTGTCTTTGGTGAAATGCTGAGCACAAAGAGCTAACATTCCCTTTGACCGTGGCTGTTTGCCGCCAGCAAACAAAAAGGCAACCCACTGATTTCTGGTGGCATCGTCTTTTGAAAGAGAAATAGGTGCTTTCTTCGTGTCCAAAAAAAAGACGGACAAGCAGCTTTGGGAGACATACTTTGAGAAGCAGCTGAAACGTTTATTCAGCATCAAATTATCCTTTATTGACAAAGCTGTCTGGTAAAATGCTGAGCACAAACAGCTAACGTTCCCTTTAGCCGTGGCTGTTTGCCGCCAGCAAACAAAAAAGCTACTGTAAAACCCCATCAAACAATACCAACGACGGAAATTGCAGGGGGCGAAGGCTCAACGTGTTCTTTGGGCTGGTGTTACAAGCGCGATCTTCCGGCTGGTTCAAATAGCAAGAAAATGAATCAATTTTCTCCGTTCAAAGAATGGGGCACAAATGCACAACGGTTACAATTAATCTGACTCCATAGTAAATTTAGAATACCATATTTAGTTATACTCTCGTTACATATCTGACTCCAAATTAGAATTAGAATTTATAATTTAGCGAAAACATGCGTGGACCTCGGGGTGATTACCCCCTGGACTCGTAGGTGTAGGCCCGCGCTACTCAATCTATGCCGCCGGGTTTTAGCATGATTGCCGGATCTTAGTTTGGTGATAGTTTTAGAGGATGGAAGAAATCACCATGATAGTAGCATCTTGGCTTAAACATATCATGAACCCAGATTTATGTATACCCAAGGGTTCCTTAAGGTGGATCTGACAGACACCGGCTTATAAGCCCAGGGGTGCCCTTTAATGCCAAATCCCCAGAACCGGTACTACATAAACCCGTTATATAAGTAGACTGTAATTTACAATCCAACTTAAAACCCATCACTACCTATAAACATCAGCTAGCTAGTCTGGAATGATAAGGAATCACCCCCTAAGTACCGGTCGTAACGTGGCTAGAAAGAATAAAAGGATTAGGAGTCACAGAGACCACGCAAGTTTAAAGGAATAACAATGATTTATTCACCAGGTAGGCAAGAGCTTAAATTAACAGACCAAGCATCAGTTACCACGAATTTAGACAAATATAAAAGTTATTCATGGCGAAAGCTGCACACACAGAGTTGTGCGAGGGCGAGATCAGAGAGACGATCTGCCACCACTATAGAGGCTACATATGGCATAGAGATGCACATGTGGGAAGTCGGCTGCGATCTTCCATAATTAAAGAGGCTACTCATGCACTAACGTACGTGGGGAGAGGTCGGATACAATCTTCCCAGAATGGATTGTTTCTCTTTGCTTTAAGCCAAATCACGTCTTTGATCCAGGCGGCATGGCCAGAAATTACCTGGAAGGGGGGTCGAATCTGGTTTTTGGGTTTCCACCATTTGGAGGATGTAATAAAACAGTTTAGCAGAGAGATAAGAACAGAATGATTACCCGAGAGGATTCCGACCAATTTTCAGGAGTTTCCAAAAGGGAATGAACCATAATTTCAATGGGAATGAAACATACTCCATTCAACTCCTTGGATTCCCCTGAGAATAACAAGACCAAACATGATATGAATACGTACTAATATGATGCAGTTGTCATGAAAAAGTCTTAAGATGAATTATTATATAGGTAAATTGGGTGATAAGTACAGAAGTGATTTCTTAGCAGTATATTGAACATAAGCATATTGTGAAGTTCCCAGAGGTTTAGATTATTTTAAACAGATAAGTTAAGGTCCAGTTTCATGAAAGACATGGCCAGGGCCGGGGATGAGGTTCATGGGGGGGAACTGTGATAGTTACCCCCTCAAGTCGCCAGAGTTCTGCTGATTGTCCTGGGGCGTCATAAACCCCCCCAGTCCTCCACAGACACAGTCCCAGCTGAATTTCCTGTCTTACACTACCCACTGATTTCTGGTGGCATCGTCTTTTGGAAGAGAAATGGGTGTTTTCTTCGCGTCCAAAAATAAACGGATGAGCAGCTTTGGGAGAGATACTGACAAAACTGCACCTCAAATGATCTTCTTCTTTTGTATTTCTGGAAATGTAGACGCTACTAAGGCATAGTATGATCCGTGGTCGTTTGTGCCTGCTAAAATAGTTTCCGGTGTGGGCAGGTCCAGCGCCGTGATTGGCGCTGGCTAGGTCTGTATTAATTGGACGGCACAACCTGACGTCAGGTTTTGCCCAGATCTCCTGAAGATCTCGGGACGAGCTGTTCAGAGAGGAAATCACGTTCACGAAATCATGTTCTTGGATTACGGCAAAACCCCTGTATTTTATGTTTAGAAACTTTACAGAGGTTGAGTATGGACATCCAGCATTATAACATTACTTATATGTATTAAAAGAAGGATCAGCATAATAGGTCCCCTTTAAAATGAAACTATCAATATTTGCTTGAAGTGTAGACTCTCAGCTGTAATCCAAGGGGTTTGTAAAAATATTGTGAACTGTGTCAGAATTAAACCATTTTTATGTACACCCAAAACCAGTGAAGTTGGCACGTTGTGTAAATCGTAAATAAAAACAGAATACAATGATTTGCAAATCCTTTTCAACCTATATTCAATTGAATACACTGCAAAGGCAAGTTACTTAATGTTCGAACAGGTAAACGTTGTAATTTTTTGCAAATATTAGCTCATTTGGAATTTGATGCCTGCAACATGTTTCAAAAAAGCTGGCACAAGTGGCAAAAAAGACTGAGAGAGTTGAGGAATGCTCATCAAACACTTATTTGGAACATCCCACAGGTGAACGGCTAATTGGGAACAGGTGGGTGCCATGATTGGGTATAAAAGCAGCTTCCTGAAATGCTCAGTCATTCGCAAACAAGGATGGGGCGAGGGGTCACCACTTAGTGAACAAATGCGTGAGCTGATTGTCGAACAGTTTAAAAACAACATTCCTCAACGAGCTATTGCAAGAAATTTAGGGATTTCATCATCTACGGTCCGTAATATCGTCAAAAAAGGTTCAGAGAATCTGGAGAAATCACTGCACGTAGCGACAAGGCGAAAAACCAACATTGAATGCCCGTGACCTTCGATCCCTCAGGCGGTACTGCATCAAAAACCGACATCAGTGTGTAAAGGACATCACCACATGGGCTCAGGAACACTTCAGAAAACCACTGTCAGTAACTACAGTTCGTCGCTACATCTGCAAGTGCAAGTTAAAACTCTACAATGCAAAGCGAAAGCCATTTATCAACAGCACCCAGAACGCCGCCCGGCTTCGCTGGGCCCAAGCTCATCTAAGATGGACTGATGCAAAGTGGAAAAGTGTTCTGTGGTCTGACGAGTCCACATTTCAAATTGTTTTTGGAAACTGTGGACGCCGTGTCCTCCGGACCAAAGAGGAAAAGAACCATCCGGACTGTTATAGGCGCAAAGTTCAAAAGCCAGCATCTGTGATGGTATGGGGTGTATTAGTGCCCAAGGCATGGGCAACTTACACATATGTGAAGGCACCATTAATGCTGAAAGGTACATACAGGTTTTGGAGCAACATATGTTGCCATCCAAGCAACGTCTTTTTCATGGACGCCCTGCTTATTTCAGCAAGACAATGCCAAGCCACATTCTGCACGTGTTACAACAGCATGGCTCCGTAGTAAAAGAGTGCGGGTACTAGACTGGCCTGCCTGTAGTCCAGACCTGTCTCCCATTGAAAATGTGTGGCGCATTATGAAGCGTAAAATACGACAACGGAGACCCCGGACTGTTGAACAACTTAAGCTGTACATCAAGCATGAATGGGAAAGAGTTCCACCTGAAAAGCTTCAAAATTGGTCTCCTCAGTTCCCAAACGTTTACTGAGTGTCGTTAAAAGGAAAGGTGATGTAACACAGTGGTAAAAAAAGGCCCCTGTGCCAACTTTTTTGCAATGTGTTGCTGCCTTTAAATTCTAAGTTAATGATTATTTGCAAAAAAAAAATAAAGTTTCTCAGTTTGAACATTAAACATCTTGTCTTTGCAGTGTATTCAATTGAATATAAGTTGAAAAGGATTTGCAAATCATTGTATTCTGTTTTTATCTACGATTTACATAACGTGCCAACTTCACTGGTTCTGGGTGTATAACCAGCACTATGTGTTTCAAGGTCATTGTTTCTCTATATTTTGAAGTGTTGTCCAATATGTTTTGGAGCAAATGGCTGACTTTGAGCCGATAATGTATACCTGTGCAATTAACCATCCATTCGTGTTTGGGGACAAATAGACCCCATTCAATGCCAACATGGTTAACATACTTTTTTCAGCTAGATTTTTTTCCCTAAATTCATTGGGAAAACATGACATTCACTTAAATATTTTTATTTTTCCAAGGACATTTGATGCTGCTTTTAAAGGAAGAATGGGGGATTCTGTGAGTGTTTTGATCCTGAAGCCTTAAGAATTTATCATTTAGCTCAGCTTTGTCTTATATTACCAAAAACATATATTGTTACAATTAAGGGGCAGTAATTTTAATTGCAGTTCACTTCAGACAAAGGTTGTCTTTCACTTTAAGTTTTTTTTTTTTGATGGGAAAGTAAAGATTTCATGTTTTTAAACTTGAACATATGCAGGTTATTTTGCTTTTGTTACATCAATTTATAGATACAACAGTTGACTATTTTGTTGTGGCTATTTTTCCAAGTTTGAAGTGTAAAGTTATCCTGGGATAACTAAGAATGGCTTCAAAAATTCCGTCATACAATTTCATTTCAGCTGCAGGATAGTTCAGATTAATCTGAATTTTCATCCTGAACCATGCAGTTCTCATGGCTTTTGAATTTAGCTTTCAGATTCTTAATTCATCACATAGAACCTGCTTGTGAGATTAAACGTCACTTCTTTTCATGGCAGTTACAGTTCAATATGACTTTAATTAACTCTTTAATATTGCAGTAACTATGTGAAAGATCATTGGTAAAAATGGTCTTTTTCGGTCAGAAAGGGTACGCTTTCATGAAGGTTATGGCAAAATTTTATTCGCCATACTGTTTCAGTTCACTTGAAAATTTTGATGTTTGACTAAGTAACATTATGTAACTCTACGATTGCGGTAAAAACTTGAAAAGCCATGGGATCAAGAATCACTTGCTTTGCGGTCCTCTCTCAGTTCATTTTTGTGGTCAGTTGGGATGATGTACTTTGCAAAATTATGTAACCTACTTTGTAAAAGTTTGTCTTTTTTTTGAAGGGAAACAAAAAAATTTTTTTGGACAGTATTTTAAGATACCTCCAAAGCTAACCATTTCCTCATTATGTGTGACTGCATCAATTACAGTGCCCATTTAAAGGGGAACCCAGGTGAAACCTCAAGTAGATTTGCCCGAAAAGAGCACACGTTGAACCTTAATTTAATATATTATTCACAAATGAAACCCTCCCCGATTTGTGGAAGTTGAACCCATAAGCAAAAGCATTGTTTGCTCTGTACAGGAGCGAACTTTTTTTTTTTTTTCCCCACAAAATTTTATTGGGGAAAAATTCCAATTTCAATTGTACAACCATATCCAAAATATCTGACATTTTTTACATGTAAAAAAATACATTGAGTTATAAACAGACTTACAAAGGGGATTGACATAACTAAACAAGCATCAAGGATCAAACATGTTTCTCTTTAGAAATTCGACTCCCCAGTTGGTTGCGACGTTTCTGTGGACAACTTATCCCGGATGTCATGAGACCCGTACACTATTCCTCTACATTCCGAACGCGGGATAATGGTGTTATACCGGACTTATAGCCACTTGAACCTGGGAGGAAAGCACCTTGGGAAGTCATTTTGAACCCTACTGGACCTGGAAAGAAATCATGAACTCCTTCAGAGTTGTACGGAGCCCGGGAAGTGTCCTGACATTAAAAAAAAAAAAAAAAAATAGTGGTTAAGAGATATAAAGATATAAGTCAGTCCCACAATTTAATTATATGGTGGCCACGAGATAGTACTCATTCGCTCAATTAGTGAAATAGTCGAAACGAGTTCATTACATTGAGGGAATGAGTTATATCTTGTGGCCATGAGTTAATTAAATCAGTCAACCAACAAACATGCAGTCCACTAACAACCAATGAACATGCAGTCCACAAAAAGAAAATCACTGAATCCCGGCAACTGTGACTCAATGGCGGCGTGCTGTTCCAGGAAGAATGGTCTGGTGTTTGTATGTTTTTTTTTTTTGCAGTTTTCCTCAAACACAAATATCTCTTTGAAGAAATTTGTAGGCAGATAGAAGCTCGATTTGTGCTTTTTTCGGGCAAATATATAGGTTTGATTAGAAAGTACTTCTCATTGATAAATTGTAATATATCTATGGGTTTTAAATTATCCATCAGTTTTGGAAATTAGAAGTACTTCTTGGCTGTATCAGCAATCCTGGGAAGTTGTATGAATTGTAGCATACTCCGTGGCATTAGCTAGACAGCAAAGATAAATATTGCATGACTAAACAAATGTTTATCCTTCCTGTATATGGAATTTTTATTTATCTTTATTTAATCAGGGAAAGTGCTTAACCATTGAGACTGTTTTCATTTTCAAAAACACCTTGGGATAAATGCCGGACAGAACAGTAGCCTGTTGGAGGGATAGAGAGAAGCATGAGTAAGGCCTCGGGAGAGATTTTGGGGTCACAGCAGAGTTCTTTCCAACTTCATTTCTCCAGATATGGGTCACAGTCCCAAGTCCTGCCAGCAGCTTGACCCAGTAACTCTGCAGTTACTGGTGAAGTAACCAACCACTTGGCTACCCTGCTGCCCCATGGACTTCCGTGTCCAAAACCATCAACAAGAATTGTACCAGGTAAATGCAAACTTTGTATTTTATAACACCCTAGGACAAGGCTGCCTTATCCTGTTCCTGCAGATCTACGGTCTTGTAGGATTTCACTCTGACCTGAACATAGCGCACATCATTCATCAGCTATGAAGGCTCTGAATTGAGCTGCTATTTAGGGGAGTTAGGTGTACCGAATTAGGATTGGAATGGAGACATACAGGTTGGTTCATCTTCAGGAACAGGATTAGGCAGTCCTGCCCTAGGAGTACAGGACATTGCTCTAATTTTGTGTATTTATAAAAGAGGATTTCATTGTCTTTGTGCATGTCTTGTGAGGTCTTTTGAATTGAACAGTCATAGTGGTTGTATAGATTCTTCAAATTTAGTTTCCTCATGTTCATCCATATTTTACCAATGGCAATAACGCACTTTTAATATATTGTATAAGGTATATGCCAGACTAATACAATTTGTTTGAATGGTTCACTAATGGTTCACTCCTGATCACAAGCTGAAACATATAGATGCATGGCCTTTGATGCTTAATGGTAACCTTTAAAAGGGAAAACAGCTCACCCTGCATTGCGTCATAAGGTCATTGCAACACAGTATCTAGACGATCCTACTCTATATTAGGGTGGTGTGGTCACCTGCCATTTGTCTGGTCTGCTTACAATGTCACCTCCCCCAGCTATCATGTGAACAGAGTCCTGTCAGGCACTACAGGAAACATACGCACTGCCACAAGACAGCAAAGCTAAAACTCAATCAATAGTAATTTTAGTATGCTGAGATTACCCATATTGGAGACATAGAGTACAATGTCCTCATTTAGAATTTCATCTGATACCAATACTGGCTAATGTGACGTTTCCTGAAAATGCACATATTCTAAAAAAGAAAAATAAACTGGACTTGAAATACTGATTTGCATGCAAGCCCCCTCGTAAATTGAGGCATCACATATGCATCATGGTCAAAGGTATTTGAATACTACTTGGTCTTGGGCATTTCATGGTTCATGTTTTCACAGTTTTGGCTTGGCCATCTAGTTGTACTTAATGAAAATCTTGATGCTTTCCAACAATGTGGGGAATTCCCTGTCTTTTCTCAGCACTACAGTGCTCCCATGCGCAGTGTGAAGTCCACACGTGATACTTTAAAATCAGTACGGCAGACCCTGACCGGTCAACACTAACCTCAGCACAATCAAAAACTGGAAACACTTTTAACAGGCCCTCCGTTAATTTCAAAAACACCTGTAATACTGATTTATGCTTTCCTCTGGCTTTGCAAACAATTGCTGGAGAGATCATGACTCATTTCCTTTTGGCTTCGGCAGAGCACATTTATCTTAAAGGACATGGGGATCTTGAATAAATTAGAGAATGAGCAATGAATACATCTCTGCTTTTATAGTGACTGATCACATAAATAAAGGATTAAGTCAAGTAAGGAACCCACTTCTATAGCTACTGTATAATACTACTACTACTACTAATAATAATAATAATTTTTCTTGTGTTTCATGAGCGTCTACAAGAAATTTGTAACAATGATAGACAGTGAAAATTCGGAAGCATCGATATATCCGTCTACTCTTCCAGTTCTTCTGTTGCCAACTACTGCTTATACTTGGAGGTAACCAAGAAAGAGGACTGAGCGAAAAAAAAAACCGGGTCAACATAGGGTGGCTTTCTAAAGATATACAACTTTGGAATTTCAGAGGTTCAAAATTGGACTCTGAGGTTGCTACTGTCACCTTTCCTGTGGATCGGTAACTAGCTTGGTTGTTTTACTAAATTATCTTGTGACGTGAAATCTGTAATGTACCTTTGGTTGCAATAATTGCAACCTGCATAAACCAAGCACAAGTGTTTGGAAGATCTGCAGGTGTCGTGTTGGCAAGTAGGCTTTTAGCATGCTTCTACAATAGCACTGCAGCACTGGTCTGCACATTGATTTACAGTAATTTAGCCCCTGCATTGCTACACTCGGTGATATTTTACAATTGTGGCATTATGTTGCTTAGCGGAGTCACTGGTCTTACATGGTGACCCAAGCCTGCTTGTCCCAACCTTTTTGCCTCACGTCTTTAAAATGCCGTGAATCGTCATATCATCTGGCTACAAAAGCTCCTTAGGGTTGCCTCTTGCTTCTCTTTTTACTGTCTGCACTTCTTGTGTAAATTCATTTTCATGGGTAAATCACAAAATTAGCCATCACACATTTGAACTGTCTTGCACATTGGTGGTGTCTGACATCACATTGCGCAAAAGAAGTGGGGTTGTGCATGCAGGCACCCCATTTCTGTCGTGATATGTGACGTCAGTAACCACCATTTTGCTAGGTAATAATAATGCAAAAATAGGTTTTTAATGGTGTTCATTGCCAGGTAACTTTTGTAATATGTATAGTGGTCTGTCAGCAGTAACAAAGGCCTTCGGTAAACTCAGGTTCCAATGCTTAATTACTTAATAACACACAAAACACACAAAGATGGCAGAACAAGTGTACACAAGCGTGAGCGATAGTTCTAGTGATGAGTCGGTGATAAATTATGTTCAAGCTATTGGGAATGGGCTTCGAGCATAGCAGTTTGAGCCCCGACGATCTTACACAGAGGACTCTATAGGTCCTAAAGTGGCTTTTATCAGTGCTAATACGTCTCAAAATCGTAGGGTGTATAAAAATTCAATGATAACTAAATGGCGACTATGAAAGGAATTGGTTTAACTGACGTCACGAGCAGCGCGGCATAGTTTTGTGTGCTGGCATTTGATTGGATAAAATTAGTTTCACTGAGTTAAAATGTCCATTCCGTAATACTTCCGCCATTTTCAAGACTCGCTGGTTTTAAAATACGTTGCACTGGATTATATAGAATATGATATAGAAAAATAAGCATATTATGTTCAAGGGTTTTTATTCTTCATGGCACAATGTCCATGTCCATCAAAACGTGGCTTAAGATGGTAAATTACTGCTCTAAACATGGAATGCAGCTAATTAAGAGAAATTAACAGCTTTAAAATTAAACAGCAAATTAAAATTCTACAGTTGCAATTATGGTTGGAACAAAAACCAGCATACACAGTGTGGCAGCAGGACCTAGTTTGAGAACCACTGAATTAACTGGTTGGAATCCTTTGAAACTTATTTGTGATTTGTTGACAACGTTAGTGAAGCACGAAAAACAGTGCTACTGATCCACTGCCTGGGGATGGAAGATCAGTGTGTGTTCTAAACCCATGGAATGCAACAACATATGTCAAAACTGTCGCACTGCTCGCTACTCACTTTTCCTCTCCTCTGAGTGTCATTTTCTGACAGATTCTTTTTGGGAAGAGTTATAAGCATATGGGTGAGTTTTTCCATCAGATATTGCTAATTTATGTGGATTTGCCAGCCTGTTCAAATTTGGCACCATGCAGTACAAGTTCATTTGGGACCAACTCACAGAGCACACTAACAACGCAAGCATGCGTGAGCAGCTGCTATTGGTGCCTGAAGACCTGGTGCTCTCATCAGCGATTAACATTCCATTTTGAAGGGAATCCACGGCCGAATTCGCCACAAAATCATCCAACTCTACCCCAGCAGCTACACAGGACTTTGCTCAGACACTGCAGAGCCCCGATGGCCCTCTCAGGGCTGATAATAAGCCTGATGTGCACTATCTGCGACAGCTAAGTACACAAGTACAGCAAGATTATGGGACTTGTGGCCCCTGCTATCACAATGCCCATGATCAGACATGACAGCATTATGAAAAAGCCACAACCACTTGGCTAAGCTATGCCGCTCTGCCCCATCACCAGTCTTGTCTCCCCTCAGGTCTCCCTTTTGCAGTCCCAGCCTTCTCCCATCCACCATGTCGGCAGCTGACCCGTAGCCTTCAAATTCTTTACTGTGGATCATGGTAACGTGTGCATTCCCCTGCAGCTGGACACTTGGGCGACAGTGTTGCTTCTTAACATTGCCACTGTGACAGGGTTTTTCTCCCTCCCCCCTCTTGGCGCACTTGTTACTAACTTATGCGGGTATGGCAGCTCCAGAATCGATATTGTGGGCTCCTAACAGCTGTCAGTGCGCTATGGCCCCAGGCTCCTACCTGATTTCATCTTCCACGTTGTTGTGGTGCAAATCTCTTGGGACTAGGCCTCTTCCATGGCTTGGGCTTTACATTTTAGAACGCCAGAGATGGCAGCAGCAAAGGCCTGCCACATTTCGCTTTGGTGATTGTTCGGGATGGCACACTAGACGTCCGAGCAAGATGTCAGCCCCACCAGCCACAAGCAGAGGAAACAGGCTTCCCCAGCCTCCCCAGCTCAAGACCTACACACATAGCCCACCTTTACTCGGGCTGAAGAGCAGCCACCTCTAACTGTGCCTCCTCTGTGACCTGTCCAGGCTTGCTCCCTGCCTGCCTCCATTACAACGACTTTATATCTCAGATTTCTGAACAGCGCTCCCTCATTTCTCTAGTACTTATAGTTGGTTTGGGTGCATTGCATTATTGTTCACTCATGTCTTCTCTCGACACCTCTGCAGTGTAATGGCTGCATAACCTTACATGCTGTCATTTTGTTGAGGCAGTTCTTGCTTTCTTGCAATGGGGGGATGTTATATACACACACAGTAGGTCAAAGCAGTGTGTCCTGTCATGTGGTACAGACAGTGATGACTTACAGCTTTGCAAAAAAAGCTGGGAAATTTAAAGAAAAGACAAGACGTGCAAATAGTTTCCGCTGTCCCGTCCATTAATAAACATAATATGACACACGCCTGGCCATGGAACAGCTGTCAAGCTAATTTTCCCATTACTTTTGGTTCATCTTGGACCATCCATTTGATCCATATTAGATAATCTTAAACCCTACCATTACGCCCAGATACAAACTTTCCATTCAAAAACGTATGGGTAATAGGCGTGCCTTGCTGAATTGAGAGGGGTCAAGTTTAAGATTTGAAAATGTTCTCTCTGATTTTCTGGACTAGTTTCTCCCCTGCTGTCACAGCATACTAATTTGATTGGTCTCTGTCAGAAATATCAAAGAAATGTGCTTGAATTCAGAACCCAAAGTATTCACCTTTGAGCAATAGGGAGCAATCGCATGTAATGGGAAGAAGATCTGAAATTGTGAAACAGCCCACATCTCCCTACATCAGGGGAACCTCTGTACAAGCACTTATCTGGTTATTTTTCTTCAAGAGTCCTGCATATTCTAGAAATTTGTCAGTAGGAGGATGACAATGAGCACTCAAATAAATGAAACTCTTTTGCAGAAGCAAGGCAATGAGACAAGTATCACAGTCAGTCATTTTCTTTTTAAATCATGCAGCATCGACTTATATTTATTGTTACCAATCTGACTTTACTAAATACCCGTGTCTACCATCTAACAATGTAGTTAATGAGCTTTTTCAACTTTCTTACAGTATATCTGTAGAAATCGTAATTTTGTGAGGTCCAGCTGAATTGGAAAACGTATTTTGACACAATACAGCATGTGCCTCACTATACACAGTGATGATAATAAATGAGCATGTCCCTCTAATTTTTGGTAGAAACTAGAGTGCTGGAGAAGTGTGGGCGAAGAACTGAATTACAGTAGGTCTGGCTGGAGGGAGAGGTAAGGCAGAGATTCACATTAAAATTAAAAAAATGATTTCATGTGTCCGTTATTAAATGACATTGTAACCGACATTTTTTCTCTGCATGGGCTCAGCAAAAAATATAAAAGCTCTCTGATTACTTCCCATTAATAAAAGATTCCAAAGAGGTCATACAGCAAATCAAAAGACAGGATAAGTGTGACCAAGAGTCATATGGTGGCAGATTATATTGTAAGTCTTATTATAGATTTCACCCATAATATTTTAAAATGGAACTGGTAACATCACAGCTACCAGCTGTGCTTATTGATTGCTTATCAATAATAGATTTATTGAAGAATTACAAATTTAACAATTGATCAGAAGATATGACACAAATTTTATCCCTCTGGCTCATTTACTTCACATTTACAAAGAATTTAGCAAGGGCACTACAGCACATAAATAAAAGATACAATACACAGTATATACAAATTCTTGGACATCCTTGCTTCAACACAACTAAGCATCCTTTTGTAAATTCACAGACTAATAAGCAGGACATAGTTGCATCATACTCAGATTACGTTAAGGCAATATTTATCACACTTAAGCGCCTTCACATTCAATGCAATTAAGAATTTTAAAACATTTCTAGCATTTTATTTACAGTAATTCATTATTCAGTATTTCAATAATAATCGTAATAATAATAATAATAATGTCATTGTTACGAGCAGAATATCAGAAAACTTAAATCACTTACATTTTTACACTTTTTATGAAAAATTAGAATGAATAAATATTCACAGTAATGCTCAGTTACAGTTAAGACATAACATAATTAAATATTGGAGTTTCCGCTGAATCATCTTTTTTTCATTAGTTTGAATAAGCAGAATTTGAGTGACAGCAACTTTAACAAGAAATGTCATATAGTATATCAGTGACAAAATCATCCATAAAACAAGATGGCCATACTAGGTTTAATCATGACCATTGTTGATCACACATACTGTATATTTTGATTATATTATGATAACAAAAAAACTGTTGACTCATAATAATTTGTTTGTGAACACAGGGCCACAAATGCATGGTAACTGAAAAAGGACATGCGCGCACCACAGCTCCTTGTCTGCATATATAACAGAGGATTTTTTTTTCTTCTCTTTATTGTGACTGTCTCAGTTCTATATGCTTTCCACAGGACAGCACATGCACCCGATAACATACACACTGTAGTCTACTCATGTTCACTGCATTGAGATGGTATGTGACTCAACTGAACACAAAAAATAAGCGTGGGATAAAAAAATTGCCCTTTGCAATTTCTACAAAGAAAAACAGACATACGCCCACCCAAGCACTCATAAAGGAGTTCACGCCTAAGCATCTAAATGATAGCTTTTTGTGTTCAAAGAACTGAAACTTCCAGAATAATGACAGTGGTGAGTCCCAGGCCCTTGCACCATTATGACTGGACAACCAGAGATGACTATGGGTTCTTTCCAATCATTTTTTTCAACCGCTTACTTAAATTATGGCAGCTGTCTCACTGCCTTGCTGCCTTGCTTGTAAAACAAAAATTTCATCCAACATTAATATAAATCTTTTTACCATTTGCTTGCATTCATATGCATGGTATTTATTCACAAAGTCAAGATCACTGCCAGATAATCAAATAATGTGGGTGGAAGGATATGGCAGATGGCCATACTGTCCAAAGAGAGATACTTGTAAAATTTCAAGACACTCATATCTATAAATACATCAGAATTTGCGCAAATTTAAAATATAACCTTAGAATCTTCATGAGACTACACAGTGCTGTATCTAAACTTCTGAAGGGATTTGCCTGGTGAGAATCCTCCAAGGATTCATCCACAAATTAATGCTAATTGTCAAGCCATTAGGACGCTGACACCTCTGTTGGGGCAAGGTGTAGTCTTGTCATTAATAGTATTTGATTTGACTGAGAAGGGTGGTGATTCACATGTCAGTGCAGCCACTAAGACCAATGCAACTGAGAAAGCAAGCCCTGTAACCCCAAACTGCTCCAGGATGGGATTGGCCCCTGCTTAGCATATAGTCAAATGTAAGTTACTTTAGCTAGCTAAATCAAGGTAACAGATCCCTGCATCAGAGCACATCCCCACCTTCACAGCAAACTGGCACATGGCTGAATCATGGGGACTAGTTGAAGGAGGAGGGCTGGCAAATACACATGCGTACAGTGCACTGCTAATGCTGCACTGCTAATGCTGCACGGAGAAAAGGGACAGGCAGAAGAGGGGAGCGTCAGCAAAGCAGTCTGTGTTCATGGTGACTTGGATGTCGCTAAAGAGCGCCTGGCTCTTGTCACCACTGTCCCCCAACGAGCTCTTCAGCTCTCCCAGCCGGCGCAAGATCACCTGCCTCTCCCGGCCCCTCCGCATCCCCCGGAAGTACAGGACAGCGGCAAGGTGCTTCTTGCTGTAGAGGCACGGGAAGAAAAACCAACATTCACATGAGGAATGACTGGAAACAGAGAGTCAAGGATCTTGGAGAAAATGATTTCAAGAGACATGGAAATGGCACAAAACTTCATTAAAATTAGATCTCTTCCTGGAAAAGGAAAAGAAATTTCCACTGACTAACTGTTTGTGAATTGGGCGGTGATAGGACGCCAGGTGCAGCGACCAGTGAGAGAAAGAACAAAGAGCAGCCCAGATAAGAGACAAGCACAAAAAGAGGTACACACCTCCGGTAAAAGCTGCGCTTCCAAGGGTGAATAAAAGTCCGCAACACGGAAGCAATGCGAGAGAGAATAAACAAAGAGAGAAGAGAAAAAACTTCTAAAAGAAGCAATTCCTAACAATAAATGGAAGATAACAAGTCACTAGGAAAACTGACCAGAGATCTCTTCAGCCGAAGTGCTAGAAACAAACAGACACTCAACAATAGGCGTGGCGAACTCCCGGCCATATATAGAGAGTCCGGAAAACTCCGCCCCAGCTCAATCAGCCAGCTGGGCCAGGAATTCGATGCAAAAGAAATCCGATATCATCCCGGACGATAGAACAAAGAAAGGTCCAACAAACAAACGCACGTCTAAACCATGACAGTTTTTTGTACAGAATGTCTTTTTTCATCCTCCATTTTCACACTCAGCAAAGTGCATTAAAGAGACATTCACCTAAGGGCTGGCACAGTGTAAATATACAGTCTACAAGGTATATACTGTATATGCAATGTCTAGTGAAGTTCAAAAAGGCAGGAACAGAATTTAGTACAGTTTCACTTTCTGCTTTTCAGCAAGGGACATTCACAGCTCATACACACAGCAAAATCTTGAGTGTAAAATACATTCTGACTTTTAAAGCACTTTTAACTCCACAAAGACTACATTTTGACTCTTTTAAAGATGATTTTATGCAGATATTTAACACCAGTCCTTTGTGCAGAATTTTATGATAGCCAGTAATCCCAGCATAGTAAAAATCAATTGGAGGTGACCAACTGAATTTCTTACACAACCTCAGTCAAACACCCAGTCGGGTGTAGGGCTGGGCATGGTCCTCTACAAAATGTCTGTGGTGAGGATGAGGGGTGTCTTCAGAAAGTACAAAAGTGGGGGTATTCCTCCCAAAAACTATGCCAAACGTGAGTGGGGGCATTCCCACGTTCTTTGCGAATTTTCAGTCGTTTTTTTATGGTCAAAAAGTGGTAGCATAACAAATGAGAAATGGGTTGCCTGAATGCCGTACAATCAAAATAATTTCTCCAGGGACTGCACTGTTTATCGAACAGCAGCTTGGTTATATATACATCTATCTGGGTGTCACAGTATTACTGAGACACAGTCCTTTCATTAATGAAAAGAGTGTATCTCCACCCATATTCACTAGGCCGCGTCCTTTCTATGATGTTTCCTCTGGGCACTCCTGTTGACTTCTTTAGTTTGAAGATGCATCTTTCCACACAGAGCAAAATCGTGAACTCCACAATTACTCACGCCTTGTAGAATGTGCTAGAAATGATAATTTCAAAACTAGGGCGTTCCCTTTCATTGCAGCAATGCATAAATCAAAAGTGAAGCAATCCTCCCACTTGACTGTCAGAAAAATGCATTACTTAAAAATGGAGACTGAGGGAAACTCCAAATGGAGACTGAGGGAAACTCCAGTCGTTGTAGAGGCGTTCCCGAAAACCATTTGGGAAAACCCTGGATAACAAGTATATCCACTGCCATCCCCTCCCAGAATCACCGCCCCCCCATGCCCCCATTCCTCTGTTCGGCATTCCAGTGAGATAGCAGCAACTCTATTTATATCCAATAGTTAAGCCTGCCAATTTCCTCTGTCCTTCCGTTGACTATGGGTTGACACACTCAGCGCTGAGTGTACACGCCTCAGATATGCCACTGCACATGCAGATTCACAATGTGAGTGTGTGCGTGTGTGTGTGTGTGTGTGTGTGTGTGTGTGTGTAGTGTGTGGACAGGAATTCCTATCTCTAGTAGAGACCAAATGTTCCCACAAAAGATGGAATACCAGATTTCTTCACCCTCACAGGGATATTTTTGGTCCCCACAAGGTCATTGAGCCATTTTAAGTTTAAAGGTTAAGCTTAGGGTTACGTTAAGGTTGGAGTGAGGTTGTGGTAGGGGTGAGGGTAAGGGTTAGGTATGTAGTGTTTATGGTTAAGGTCAAGGTAAGGGGTTGTGTAATGAGTATAAGTCTATGGGACAGGCCCGGCGCTAGAACAGGGAATTGGGGGGCCACAGACACGTCCCTTTATTAGTCCTGGCTAGTTCTCAATCATTTTCCTTTATTGGCGCGTTTTCCAATTATCATAATTGGCACCTGAAGACACGGTTCCTCTCCATATGCGATCTAACAGCGATTAAATCATGGGCTAAATTCAGTACAGTGGCGGAACCAGAACTGATAACTGGGTTGCACAAAACATCCGTTTAAAACAATTATTAGTCCTGACCTGTTCTCAGTCATTTTCATGATTAACAAAATGTTCACTCCGAGAGCACTCCACACTTAACAGGTGGTGCTTGTTCCCCCCGATTACGTAAGACGACAATCATTCATCTGGACGCGTATTTGCTGTATTTAAATCAATGTTATTCAAAATTGCATACCTGCGCAAATAGCTTGAGCCGCATGCTTTTCATAGCCTATTTAACTGCCGAGTGCCACTTTTTTTTTAATCAACCCACGCAATACTGAGAGTGAAAGGTGATATTTCATTGGAATGCTGACCAGTTCAATCAACGCAAAGCATTGGCCTATTAATAAGTAAAATATTTTTTTGGACTGAATTTAGCCCATGATTTCATCGCTGTTAGATCGCATATGGAGAGAAACCGAGTCTTCAGTTGCCAATTACGATAATTGTAAAACTCGTCAATAAAGGAAAATGATTGAGAACTAGCCAGGACTAATAAAGGGACATGTCTGTCCCCCCCCCCAATTCCCTGTTCTAGTGCCGGGCCTGCTATGGGATGTCCTCACAAATCATGACAACACAACATGAGTGTACATTTTTGTGTGGGAGGGGTTGGTTTTTCATATTGAGGATAATCTTAGTCTTCTGTGTTTGAGCAAGAGCTCTCCCCTCAGCTGAATATGCACGTTATCTACCAAACTGTATCACGTATGAACATAGACATTTACTCGATGTCTTCACAGTATAACTGTGGGCTGGAGCAGATCTGTATCCATAGAGTTAACTGCACTTTAAGTGAATGGGGGGTAGTGTCACACAACAATACAGAAGAGTTAGTTGGACAACTGCTCAGAATGAAACCAAACAAACTCTTAAATCTCTAAGATGGATTTAATGAGTGGATTGATCCAGCTTATACAGTAATCCTGCTTTATGGCACAGGTCCCAGTTCAGTTAAGTTGCGCATTTTTTTCAGTTTGGGAGATAAACAGCATATCCAGCTGTGGGGAGCAGTACAGTGTACAAACATTTGACTGAGTTGGAAAGCACAGCAAAATTCAAAGAGCAAATCAGTGTCAAGGAAACTACCTGATGATCCTGTAGAAACCATGGCTAGATGTTTTGTTTTCTTATTGGCACTAGCATAACAGGCATGCCTTCATAAAACAGATGCCATAACAATCATAGAAAGGTTTTGTGATGATACCAAATACTGTGACACCCCTATTTCATTCCTATCTCAAATGTATGCATTCTGAAATATGCTTAATGGTACCTGGGTGCACATTACCGATGTTCATATTGTCAGTTCACTTATAGTTCTCATTGCTCTGATGCTGTGGTCACCAACCCTGTTCCTGAAGATCTACTGTCCCATTTCAATTTTAACTTGTAGGGCTCTGTCTAATTGTCAGTGTTTGCTGACCAGTACTTTGATTTAATGATGCTCTGCAAACCTTTTTGCAATAACATGGGACCATCCCTCTCCTCCCCCAGCAAAATGGTGGCAGTAGGGCTGTGACTGAAGGAATAGTCTGGACTGTACCTGATGTCAGGATAGTCCTTCACCAGGCCTGCAAGGTTGTTCTTTATCTCGCTCTTGTTTCTCTGTCCGATAATGTTGCTCAGATGTTCTCCCAGAGGAAGGAGCCAATCTGACGTTGATTTCTACAGTGGAGGAGTATAAATATTGCATTACAGTCATTAAGCTGACACTTCTACCCAAACAAACTTACAGTGGATTTGACCAGGCGAGACCCAAAGAATGCATTGGAGAATGAAGTTCAAGGTCCTTGCTCAAAGGCCCAACAGCAGCACCGATCCTTTAGCGGTTACACTGGGGCTTAAAATCACTAATCTTTAAGAGCCATTCCATGAGAGATTGACATTCGGTGTGCAGTTGACCCCCCTGGAATTGAATGAAACTTGGCACATGGGCAGATATGGGTGTGTCATGGAAAAAGCCAAATTTTTAGGTCCGTATCTCACTTTGCCTGCCAGTGGCGCCACCTGAAAGCCACTAAAGTGGCTCAGTTTTGCTGTTGACACCACATTTTACATCAGCTATCAAGACTTGTCCAAATATGATATACTTTTATCATGACCTGCGACACTTCAAGTCCGGTTAGACATCAGCACCACATCAGCCCCAAGCTGGGTAACTACGTTATTCAGCCGGAATTATTTGAGAAATAACAATAAACATTGAAAATGGAAATGGGAATAAAATAATATCCCAGACATATACCTATCTAGAATATATATCTATTCTAGATATATATCTATATCTAGAATAGCTAATTATGTGTTTACTCACAACAAGTCTATCATTTTCAGTGAATAGCAGCATGGTATCTTGCTGGGTTAGTGCAATGGAAGGCCGGAAAGATGGTCGAAATTGATTTTTGGTGCATGCATGCCGTATATTTTCTCAGTAACCCAGATATGTAGGGTGTTGGTAAATGCTGTTTCTTGTGCTTTTGGAACTCTACTTTCAGGAATACCTAGCTTTTCTTTGGTAGTATCTACACTTTCAAGCTAGACGGAGTCAAAGTTTGAGGAAAACTCAAAAAGGACCATTTAATAGCAGATTGTGCCTGTGTTTGGGTGGCATTATTTTGTTTACCCAGCAAGATGGAGATCTGAAATTCTCTGGATACATAGTCCCTTTGGGGTACATTACAGCATTAGTAAACTCTCAATGGTAGTACTTTAAATGTAGATGACATTCAACATCAAAAGTTGTCCTGAAAAAGGGCACAGAGGTCGTAGCAAGCAAGCAGCAGCCTGCCAAGAAAAGGGCAGTTCATTTGTAGTGGTAACTTGCATGCCTTCATTCCTAACACCTGCCCATGATGTCTAGCCTATGGGATGCCCGCTGGGTGGGAGGGCAGGGTTTCTTTTCCAGACTTCCCATTTCCGTGTGTACCAAGCTGTGGGTGTTGAAGCAGCTATTGTGCCATATAGGCTGCAGCCTGCTATTAAATTCAGAGACAGACAAGCTCACTATCAATGGCCCGTAAGCAGCCATGTAGAGACCCAGGATCTAGTGTAGTAGGGCTTGCCTAAGGCTCAACTGGCTCTGCGGGTAACATCGACCCGGATCGAACGAAGAAGGCCATGGATGGCTGCTCAGGGCCAAGACCAAGGAGCACCTCAGGCGTGCACCACCAGGTGCTGCCAACCCACAGTGGAATTCCAAAAACAGACTAAGTGATAGAGCTAGTCACATGCTGGGTTTACGTCATTTCGCTTTGGATAACATGAAAAGTATAAAATTGTTTTAACTTTTGTACTAGACATTCTGTCGTTATGTACATGGTTGTGTGACTAAGATTCTTTTTAAAGTTCAAATTAGGAACTGTTATTTTATACAAGTGTACGTATACCGTTGATGCATGTCTGCATACAAACTTATGGTGGTACACCTTTACATTAATTCTTTTTTGGCATTTAAACTTTTCGGTCATGTTTTATAACGAGCTGTACATTTTTGACTGCGCTGTACCCGTACTTGGTAATAGTACATGTAATGTGCGTTTGTAATGCTCACAATCATCACCACTTTACAACCAACCAAGCTGTGTACCAAAGGGATTACAAATGTTATGTATAACCATGCATGCACTTCATATATTTCAAAAAGACAGAACATTTGTATTTGTCTGGGAATATGGAATACTAGGTCGGTAGAGCATTAGCTCTATAGATCGCCACCTTTAGTCAGAAAGCTATCTACCCAGGATAGTACCGAACCAAACTCTTCATTTTCTGAGAAATCCAGCTGTGTGTATCGCAATTAAAAAAAAAAAATTTCTTTGGTACATTGATCGGGATAGCTAGTACTTGCATCCAGCCTACACCGCCCCCTGGGGACAAACTTTTCCGAATTTTGATGTTGAGTATCATCTACACTGAAAATACTACCATTGAGATTTTACTAATGCTGTAATGTACCCCAAAGGGACTGTGTATCCAGAGAATTTCACATCTATATCTTGCTGGGTAAACAAAATAAAGCCACCTAAACATAGGCACAATCTGCTATGAAATGGTCTGTTTTTAGTTTTCCTCCAACTTTGGCTCTGTCTAGCTTGAAAGTGTAGATACTACCAAAGAAAAGCTTGGTATTCCTGAAAATAGAGTTCCAAAAGCACAACAAACAGCATTTACCACCACCTTACATATCTGGGTTACTGAGAAAATATAGGGCAAACATGCACCAAAAATCAATTTTGACCATCTTTCTGGCCATCCATTGCATTAACCCAGCAAGATACCAAAGTACTATTCACTGAAAATGATAGTCTTGTTGTGAGTTAACCCTTTCGCAGGCACAGCGACATTTTTGTCGTTTTAACCAACGTGTTTTATAAAGTCTTCTCTCATTGGCCGATTCTTGGGAATTCCCTTGTTAGTTACACTCATTACCATTGGCTGTCTCTCAGGTCACCCAGCACTGTATTTTTAGCCGTGAACGCAGGCATGGGATTTCCTGAAAACGCTAAATACGAGACTACTTCCGGTCAAATTGTGGGACATGTGAACATGGCATCGATTTAGTACAAACAGCCGGCATTCTAGCCGTGTTTCTAAACGTAAATACAACGTGGATGAAGTTTTTGCTTTATTGAATGACTCTGACGATGAGTTTGAATATCCAGAGAGCGGGAGTGACTTGGATCCAAACGATTTTAAGCGATTCTGGAGAGGATTAAAACATAAAAAACATCAGTTATGGGAAACTTATTATGAGATTTGGTGTTATTTTATTGTTATTTTGAATAACAATCATATTTTGGTAAAAACCCAAAATTAATCCGTCCGTGGGGGAATGCATCTGGGCCAAAATTTGCCTGCGAAAGGGTTAAGACGTAAAAAATCATGCCAGATTGCTGTATGTCTGGGATATTATTTTATTCCCAATCCCTTTTTCAATTTTTGCTGCCATTTCTCAAATAATTCCGGCTCAATAACGTAGTTACCCAGCTTGGCGCTAATGTGGTGCCGATGTCTATCCAGACTTGAAGTGTCACAGGTCATGACAAAAGTATAACATATTTGGTACTCTGTACTCGTAAGTCATGATAGCTGATGTAAAATGTGGCGTCAACAGCAAAACTGTGCCACTTTACTGGCTTCCAGGTGGTGCCACCGGCAGGCAAAGTGAAATACAGACCTAAAAATTTGGCTTTTTCCGTGAGATACCCATATCTACCTATGTGCCAAGTTTCATTCAATTCCAGGGGGGGCAACTCCTCAACTTGTTCAAAAAGTGCCATTTTCTCATGGAATGGCTCTTAAACTCCCAGTCAAGCACCTTAACCAAGATGTGACCTGCATCAAATCCTGCCTCCTGTGCTATCGCTGCAATAGTTTGCAAATGACCTTATATCATATTAATAAAATATTAATATGATATTGATACTAGAGGGACAAGTGCACCAGAAACGCAATGGTCTGCCACCCTGCCACACCCATTCGAGAGAGGTGTTTGAGACAGAAATAAAATACCAGCCTAGAGCAGTCGTTCCCAACCCAGTCCTCAAGGACCCCCCGTCCTGCAGGTTTTTGTTGCAGCTCTACTTTTGCACACCTTATCCATTTAAGGCCCAATGCACCTTCATGTACACCCTGTTCAGGTAGATTTTTTTCAACCAATGAGCATGAAGCCCTTAAATGGATCAGGTGTGAAAGAGTAGAGCTGGAGCAAAAACCTTCAGGGCAGGGGGGTCCTTGAGGACTGGGTTGGGAATCACTGGCCTAGATCATGTCCTAAAAATGTTGTATGCAAAGTTTCAACAAATTTGATCGATATTTATGACTGCTAGCAGTTACGAGTCCTTCAAATCACTGTCAATGGGTAAAAGAATGTCAAAGGTCACAAAACGGCCATTTTTCAGAAATTGTCAAAACCAGTCATTTATTTGGAAGAAAAGTAGGCAGCAAGAGTGCTTCTGGTGTCCCTCAAACCACCGATGCTCATAGAAGTGAATACTTAAAAAATGACCAAAAAAACAATTGTATAAATAATCCAAGTTCAGGCACTCAGGATGATTTGAAAAAATATAAAAGGCCTTTAATTCACTGGGCTATGAACACATGAAAAATACACCAACTCTTATCAGCTTGTGCCTTCTTGCCAAAGTAGTGTATGTGTTAAAGGTGTTGCATACTAAGCTTTTTTGAATTTGACAGCTAGAGGTTATGGGCTCAACTGTTTTCGGATGTCAGACAACAGACAATGACAGACAATGAGGAAGGACGACCAAGTTTACGCCATCTTAATAACTCAGCTGGTCAACGACCAGTTGATTTGACCAATACAAATATAACAACTATGCGGTGGATTAAGATAGATTAAGCTGGTGGAATGGCCTTCCGAACAGAGGTCAGAATAGCAGAGACTCTGACCATCTTCAAATGTAGTTTCAGGACTCATCTCTTCAGGCTCTTTGTCTGATCCAGTTAATTTCACTGTCATTCATGTTTTAAAATTGCCCGCAGCCTGACTTGTTTCAGTAGAATACCTATTTGCTGGGACAATTTTATTCATTTCTCTTGCTCTACAGGTCTACAACAGGGTCCATGTTCTATGCCACCATTTCAAGCACTTAGATTGCTCCTTCCATCTAGGATTTTGAGCACTTTCATTCCAACTAAATGCACTTTGCGTCGTAGGTCACACTAGGTAAGAGAGTTTACTAAATGTCAATAATGTGATGTAATCAGTGGCAGCTCGTGAACTGGCAACAGGGGAGGCTCAAATAATCCCTTAAAATTAATGATTGGTCACAACCTGTTTTCAATCATGAATTTAAATTACCATTACAGAAACTCTGAAAACTCTCAACATTATCAGGTGTGGCCAGTTTTCATTTATAACCCATACCTGTCAACTCTCACGCAATCGGCGTGAGTTTAAGCGGCATATTTACGTTCCTCTGCTGTAGTCAGCAATTATTCAATCAGCGCGTATGTAAGAGATTCTCGCGCGGAATTGAAGTCCTTGTGCACTGGAGGGGTTGGAAGCAATGGAATTGCACTAAGATGTTTCAAATGATCTTATTTCATTTGAACGATCATGAAACACATGGATTGCTTCCAGCCCCTGAGTAAAGAAAAGCGTGAGGAGTCCGGAGTCGTAATCAGTATGCATTATGAATGAAAACTGGCCACAACTGATAATGTTGAGAGTTTTCGGAGTTTCTGTGATGGTAATTTAAATTCATGATTGAAAACAGGTTGTGACCAATCATTAATTTTTAGGGATTGTTTGAGCCTCTACTGTTGCCAGTTCACGAGCCCCCACTGGATGTAATAATAATTATACCATCATAACAATGACCATAATAACAAAAACAATAACAATCATCATCATTATATTTTAAATGTACACTATAAGCACTTTTGACGTGCGTGAGTGTGAACAGTCAAGTGAGAATGTATGCGTGCAGAACACGTGGGAAGTGGAAAAGCCTGACTGGATGACTCACCATCTCCTCAAAGAGATCCTCTAGCTCTGCCCACTGCTCCTTAATTTTGGCAGCTGCTTTCTCATTCTTCCTGTTTTTGCAGGAGTAGTTGTTTTTCATCAACTGAGAGACGTACTCCTTCACCACGTGGTAGTGCACATTATTCACAAATTCCTGACGAAAAAACAGGATAGTCATAGAGACGAAACACATGTTGCATGCTCAATAATAATAATAATAATAATAATAACTTTATTTGAATAGCACCTTTAAACAAGACTGTTTACAAAGAGCTTCACAGAATAAATAGGCATAAAAATAAACACTCAACGTAATTGTATAATGAAGTTGTTTGTCAACTTTTATTCTCAAACTTGTACAATGATTTGTTAATGCCTATGCCACGATTTGCTATTGCTAATACTTTTCCAGACTGCATAATTTCTGTGAGTGGTTAAAACAACTGTTGTTCAAATCTGATTAAGATATAGTTCTTTAATAAATGTAGCTAAGCTCAGTGGATGGAAAACTGAATTTACAGCAATAAAACTAACCTCAGAAAAAAATGAATTAATTGGTGGCCTTTGTTTTGCACTTTCTCCTCATGCTTGTGTTTGACATGGGTGGGCTGAGCCAGGCTACAATCTTATGACATGCTTGGGGGCAATCCCATGATTTCCTGTATGCAAACCAAGGCCAAAGATGAAGTGTGGTGCAGCTAAGGCAACTAAGGCCACTTCATACCAGCGCTACACTCATTGGATAAGGAATCTCGAAGACGGGTCCTCGAGCTCCTTTCACTTGCCTGCACATACGGTGGTTTCATCCGTCTGCAGAGTTGGGACAGATTATCTGTGCTCTTCACAATTTGTTGAAAGTCCTCGTCCAAGGAAAGCCACTTCCTGGTCAACATTCTTCTAACAAAGGGCTGAGGACAAAAACGCTTAATTTTAAATATTTAAAAAATGTCACACCTTTAACTTAAAGCACCCTAAATTGACATCCGAAACACAGTTGGGAAACATAAGTGCTAATGGCACCACAGAGCTAAACTGGACATGTCTAACTCCATTTCGGTAATACCGCAGCAAGAGGCAAAAGCCCAACTGTGGATTTGTTGTCCAAAGGGTTACTCTAAGATGAGTAACCTGTGGTGTGCAGTGGGGGTTTGGGTCCATAAAGCCCAAATGGTCACACTTTAGATGAAGTATTGCTCATAAAGGCTTTATACAGCATGTATAATGCCTTCACACATGAGACATAATGTCTTCATAAATCATGCATAAGCAAATGTCATGCTTTGTAAAGGGTGAAATAACACATCCTTATTCAGCATGTGATTCCAGATGTGATATAACTGACAATGTCACTTAGCTAGCGGCTAAATGCTATTAAGGGTCACATTGTCAGCGAAGTGACATTGTCATTGTCACATCTGGCATCGCATGCTGAATAATGATGTGTTATTTCACCCTTTACAAAGCATGACATTTGCTTATGTATGATTTATGAAGACATTACGACTCATTTATGAAGGAATTATACATGCTGTATAAAGCCTTAATGAGCAACACTTCATCTAAAGTGTGACCGCCCAAACTGATCAATTGCTGCCATTCCCTTTATAACCAGTGCATTAACGCAATAGCAAGCTGGCAATTTCATAATGTCAGGTGAAGAACAAAGACCTAACTTTGACAGGCTTCACTTGTTTGGGAGATAGAGGGCAGTTCACCTGGTAATATGGTTGCCGCTTGCATTCGATTCAACAATTCATGCCACAAGTCTCGTTCCTAGCTAAATAAGTCACCTATTGGAATACTTTTTGCTTTGACCAGGAGGATGCAGAGCTGCCAGCTAATTTGTCCAAGGCAATATGCTGCATTTGTAGGAGAGTTCTCCGTCTCACCAGGAAATACTTCAGCATAAGGTCACATTTAGGCCTTTTCACATCAAAGGTGAACAAAAAAAAAAACAAAAAAACAAAAGGAAATGCAGTTTCCATGCATTTTTGAAAAATGAAAGATTCGCACAAAGATTCTGCTACAAAAACTAAGAAAAGGAAAATCTATTGATCCCAGGAGCAAATGTCTTTATTTTATTGGTTGTGTTGTTTTATTGGCACTCGAAATCCACACAAGTCGAACCAGTTGTGGGAAAAAAGGAATTCACTGCAAAATAAAAGGCTTCTGATCATATAAATGACGGTCAGTTGGAGTGAATACTTCGCCTGAGCCAAACTGTCGCCTGAGCCAAACTGTCCCAAGGCAGGAAGGAGTAGCTTAGGAGGAATGAGCTTGTTCCTAGTAAACTGGACAGAGGAACAGACTTTGGACAGGAATGAATAAGAACATGGTCCCGAGCCCAGGACCCTGAGTGAGGCTTGGTAGCTTGTTCTCACTAACTAAATGAGGAAGAGAGCTTCCGTAAATTACTATCATCAAAGGCTACGTTTCACTTTCAGAAGACAAAGAGACTTTCAAAAGACTAACAAGCAATGACTGGGTTGAGGCGCACAAAGCAAATCACAATCCAGCAACTTGCAACTCAGAGGAGGGGGTTTAACTACACATCACAGCTGCAAAGGGTGAGAACTGGGAAACGAGACACATCCGGGGATAAGGCAACACAAAAGACACAAACCAATCAAAAGGAGGCATTATTTCAAATATACAAGCAAGTTGCTGAATGGGAGGAGACACACAAGGCGTTCACAGGAGGGTTGTTACACACACAACATAGACAATTCTCTGTTACTGTCTAACGCCCTGTCCAGCATCTCACATACATCTCACAGTTGAAGTAAAACCCCAATTCCAAAAAAGTTAGGATGTTGTGTAAATTGTGAATAAAAACAGAATACAATGATTTGTAAATCTCATAAACCCACATTTATAGGACCTCGACAATATATCAGCTGTTGAAAGTGAGACATTTTACCATTTCATGAAAAATATTAATTTTATATTTTTAATTAGATGGCAGCAACACATCTCAAAAAAGTTCGGACAGGGGCAACAAAAGGCTGGAAAAATAAGTGGTACTTGTGGCAAAGTAGCCAGCGGCAGAGTCATCAGAAGAGGTTAAAAATTTTCAGGACAGGAGTCTTCTATATTTTTTTCCTTTTTTTTTTAAATTTTTTCTCAAACGTGCAAATATTTACAGTGAAACAAGCAATAATGAGTAGACACGCAAGAAAAAAAAAAGACTTTTTCAAAACACAAAGAAATCAGAATTGGCTCTGAGGCAATGTCATATGACCCTGCAGAACCTCTTCCCCAAGACCATAGCTCTTTCCTATTAGCCAGTCTCCTCTCTACTGAGACCATGGGCCTAATACAATAATAATAATAATAATAATAATAATAATAATAATAGTTTATTATCCTCCTTTACAGAAGCAATTAAATGTATACATACATATTTCTAAAATACACTGTAAAAAGTCCTTCAATGGCAATGTCCAAATTACTTAATTTTAAAAAGTATATTTAGTACAATAAATTGATTTTGTCTTTTTTTACTGACCGTTTAAGTTACAGAAAAGTAAAAAGTGCTAATGTTTTAGTAACTTAAAATTTTCTATCATAAATTTGATTTTCTGGTACTCCACAATAAATTGATTTCACAAAACTTAGTTTAAAAACGTATTCAATAAGTAAATTGTCAGGACACGCCCACATGCAGTAATTGGAGAACACATTTCAGCATTGTAATTTAATATCTTCAGTAGACATGTTGAATCTGGTCCATTCTTAAACTTACTACTACCAAATGTCATACATTTTGTCTTTTTAATTCCAAAATTGAAGCACCATTTTTGTGCATAAGCAACACAAATGTCGATGAGGGCCTGCAGACCTGTTGCAGTAGTACTAAACAAGGTGATATCATCAGCATATGCAAAGAAGTTAAACAGAAAATTTCCTATTCTAATGCCACCACTGCCTGATTCCTCCAACTCAATGAGCAAGTCGTTAATAAAAGTATTAAAAAGAACAAGAGATAGAGCACTCCCCTGACGGGTGCCTCTAGTCATTTTGAAGATAGGACCAAAAATTCCCTTCCATCTAACAGTTGACTTGAGCAAACTATACCATCTGTAGAGGAACCTCCAGTGAGCAATTGGTAACTTATCAAGGAGTTTATAAAAGAGACCTTGGTGCCAAATTTTATCAAAACACTTTTCAGCATCTAAGCTGCATACATGAAATGGGGTTTGCTTCTCCTTACAATACATAGTTAAATCATTTAACATAGCAGTACAGAACTCTGTACCCCGATTTTCTCGAAAACCGTAATGACCTCCTGATAGGTTCATCTCAGTTTCAGATGGTTTCAGATAAAATTCAAACAGTTTCGCAAATGTGGACGTAAGTGTGATCGGCCTATAATTAGCTGGTACATTAGGATTCAGGGTAGCTTTCTTTAGAATAGGAATAATAACTCCTGTAGTAAAACACTGTGGTACTAACCTATAAGACAACATAGTTGTGAATGCTGTGGATAAGTGTCTACATAAAACATCTGAAAGACCGTACCGTAAATGCTCAGTTGTAATACCATCAATGCCGGCCGCACAGCTTATTCTGAGCTTCATAACATTCTCATGGACCCATTGTGGTGAAATATATGCTGGAAATACCATGTCTCAGCTCCCCTCAAAAACTCTCAGCACATCATGCTTAATCTGTTTCTGAAAAACATTAAGTTGCAACTGGCTATCCTGCATGTTGAACAATGTGTGGCCCCACCCACTTGACTGCCCCAAATTCTCAATCATAAATTATAATGCCATTGTTAAATTATAATACAAAAAAAAGAATAAATAAGCAAAGACAATTGACACAATCATTTCCAAAACCCCCTTGCCATTTTGCCCAATGAAAATTGTACTTTACATTATTTATAATAAAACACCCCTGTCCTAATGGTTTAGCCGACCTGCCACCAGTGGAACACCCCTATTTCTTCTCGGTGGTACAGCCACTCGGTTTCCCTGACGGAACTAGGAAGTGCGTGCAGAGATGAATTGAAGTGAGTAAAACTGTAATACAGAGTTGTAAATACAGAGATCGTAATGGCCGGTAGTATACGGAGGCCAAGCGCAACGACAGAGAGAAAGAGAGTAGCACGAACACAGTACAAACACAGAGAATAATATAGACCAAACGCAAGTACTCATGCTTCCAAAGGACGTATAATAGTCTGAACCACGGAAGCAAAGCGAGATAGAAAAAGGGAGAAGAAACTCCAACAATAGAAGATAGAAAGTCATACAAAACCTGACTACAGATATCTTCGACTATAATGCGAAACTAAACACAGACACTCTAGCGAAGGAGGCGTGCCGGACTTCCTGCTTATATAGATTCTGGGAAAGCGCCGCCCCAGCCCAATCAACCAGCTGGGTAAAGAATTCGATGGCCCAGGAATTCAATATCGTCCCAGGACAAGAGCCGCAAAGAAAAGTCCAAACAACACGCACACCTCACAAACCATGACAGGACCCCCCCTAAGGAACAGCCCCAGAAGTTCCCAGAGAGCCCCGCGCATGGAATTCCGAAATAAGGGTAGGATCCAGGATATCCCGAGAAGGGACCCAGCACCGCTCCTCAGGACCATAACCCTCCCAGTCGACTAAAAACTGAGCTCCATGACCCACACGCCTCTCGGCTGAAATGCGACGGACAGTGTAAACCGGCCCCCCCTCAATCATCCGCGGCGGCGGCGGGGTTTGTCGACCGGAGCCAGGACGCAAGTGCTAACCGGTTTGAGCCTGGAGACATGAAAAGAGGGGTGGATCCGTAAGGATCTAGGGAGCTTCAACCGGACTGTGACAGGATTGATCCTTCGCACAATCTTAAAAGGACTAATAAAGCGGGGAGCCAATTTCTGTGACTCCACTCTCAAGGGCAGGTCCCCCGTGGAAGGCCAGACCCTTTGGCCAACCTGATAAGATGGGGCTGAATGGCGCCTTCTATCTGCGGCGGTCTTTTGTTTTCGTCCAGAGTGCAACAAAGAGGAACAGACCCTGGCCCAAACTGACCGACACCGCCGAACAAAGTGATTAACCGAAGGAACCTCTGAATCCCTGTCAGTCTCAGGAAACAGTGGAGGCTGATAACCCAACTGAGCCTCAAACGGGGAAAGGCCTGTGGAGGAGTTACCTAGGGAATTGTGGGAGTATTCGGCCCATGCTAAAAATCGACTCCACGAAGATGGGTTGTCAGCCGCCAAACATCGAAGAGTATTCTCCAAAGACTGGTTGGTTCGCTCAGTCTGCCCGTTAGTCTCTGGGTGGAAACCAGAGGAAAGGCTCACGGTGGCCCCCGACTGGTTGCAAAATGCATGCCAGAATTTGGCCGTAAATTGAGGGCCCCGGTCAGAAACCACATCTTGAGGGAGGCCATGCAGCCAGAAAACATGGTCCACAACAAGAAGGGCAGCCTTCTGCGCCGAAGGTAGCTTGGGCAGCGTGATAAAGTGGCCTTAGAAAAACAGTCAACCACGACCAGGGTGACCGTGTTGCCTTCCGAAACAGGCAGCCCCGTAACAAAATCAAGAGCGATATGGCTCCACGGGCGCTAAGGGACAGGCAACGGCCGCAGCAGACCAGAGGGGGGGAGGTGGGAAGTCTTGTTCCTAGCACAAATACAGCACACCGCTACAAACTCCCGGATGTCCTCAATCATGCTAGGCCACCAAAAAGGTCGGGCCAAGAACTTCTTGGTCTGATGAACCCCCGGGTGACTCGCCAGACGGGAAGAGTGCCCCCACTGGAGAACTTGGGACCGCACACCAAAGGAACAAACAAACAGCCAGGCAGCACCCCACCAGGACTGGGATCATTTCTCAACACCTCCCGCACAACAGACTCAACGTCCCACTGAATGGGAGCCACAACATGAGCTGCCGGGATAACCGGCTCAGGAATGGGGTCGCGACTGGAGCAGTCGTGAATCTGCAACAAAGCGTCGGGCTTGATGTTTTTAGACCCAGGGCGATAAACAAAAGTTAAAGTTGAAGCGTAAAGTTAAAGCGGTTGAAAAATAATGACCACTGCACCTGCCGAGAATTACGTTGTTTAGTCTGTTGGATGTATTGAAGATTTTTATGATATGTCCAAACCACAAACGGATGTTCAGCCCCCTCCAACCAATGGCGCCACTCTTCTAATGCCAACTTGACAGCCAACAACTCCAGGTCACCAATGCTGTAATTCCGTTCGGCCGCCGACAGCGACCGGGAGAAGTAGGCGCATGGGTGCAACTTATTGTCCCGAAGGGGGTGCTGGGACAAAATAGCACCTACCCTGACTTCCGACGCATCCACCTCCACAACAAATGGGAGGGAGGGGTCAGGCAAAACGAGAATGGGTTTTGAGCCAAATCGTTTCTTTAACTCCTGAAAAGCAGCCTCAGCTGCTGGTGACCAAGCAAACGACGAGGAGGTATTCTTCTTAGTGAGCGCGAAAATGGGGGCAGCTACCGCACTAAAATTACGGATAAACCTCCTATAAAAATTAGCAAACCCCAAAAACCATTGCACCTCTTTAACGTTTTGAGGGCAGGCCAATCCCTGACCGCTTAGTCGAAAAATCAAAACAGCGTGCACACTCCGCAAAATCCAAACCTCTCCTGGTGCAAGGTCCCAGATACATACAATGAAGAGAAGGAAAGACCAGCACTCAAGTGTCCTTTTTATATTTATTGTGCCAAGCCAGCAGGCCCAGAGATACAACGACGTTTCAGCACAAAGCTTTCATCAGGTTGCGAATGTAGGCGGATATTCCGTCAGATTTTATAGGCGTAATCCGGATATCCCGTGCCGGAAATCACTATAACTTATATTATTAAACTCATCAAACAAAAATAAGAAAAAAAATAAATAAATTCAATGTAATTGTAAATACTATCACAATTGTAATGTCACAGACACAGTGTCAATATATAATAAGATGAAAGTGAGATACATGCAGATCTCCTTTATAACAATTCCTAGAACTGCCCTCTGCATAATGCATTTACTTTAGAAACTAAATACACGGCGATAAATCTATAATCCACCTACCAATAACGAGATGCACAGCCATACCAGTGAAGAGATTCATTAATTAATACAAAAAGTTCAAGCCCGCACAATCAACAATATTGATCCAGTAGTATACCGAACACAATAAACATATTAAAGAAAACAACTTAACAATAATTCTTCATTTAGACCCCGTGGATATTCGGGTCTGTAAAGAATGAATCCAAAATGCCTCCCTTTGGAGTAAAAACCCTATCCCTGTTGCCCCCCCCTCCTCAATGGAGGAACTACCTCAATACCTTGAAACCTTAATGTACATATATCATGCCCCAACAGATTGAAATGTCTTGCTACTGATGATTTCTCATCCTTATTTCTGATGTTACTCTTATGTTCACCAATACGAATCTTAAGTTCTCTTTTAGTTTTACCAACATAATAATACCCACAAGGACATTTCACAAGGTATACAACATATTTTGTTTTGCATGTAATTGTACTCTTAATCTCAATCGGCTTTCCAGAATGTGGATGATGAAAAAAATTACCTTTTATCATGGCATTGCAATGTAAACATTTAGAACAAGGGAAATTGCCCTTCGGTATTTCACTTAAAAAATGTTGAGGACGTCCATAACAATCTGCTCTCACTAGTATATTTCTCAAATTCGAAGCTCTTTTGTACGCGAACATTGGTAGTTCTTTGAATACATGTCCAACCTGAGGGTCGCTAGATAATATATGCCAATATTTCTGAACACAATTCTTAATCTCAGTAGATACAGGGAAAAGGTGGTAACAAAAAACCAAACGATTTTTTTTTTTTTTTAGAAGTTTTGGTAATCAGCAAATCATTCCTAGATATCTGCCTAACTTTGTTAAGATTGGCCTCCAAAATATTGTGATCATAACCTTTAGCTCTAAACCGAGCACATAATTCTGCAGCCTGTTCTTCAAAAGCTCTATCAGTATTACAAATTCTTCTAACTCTTAAAAGTTGACTAAAAGGCAAACTTTTTTTCAAACCCACTGGGTGATAGCTAGTAAAATCGAGGAAACTATTTCCATCCGTTTTTTTCCTATATACCTTAGTTTCCAAAGAATTTGTCTTATTTACATATACATCTAGAAATGTTACTGTATCCAAACTACTATCTAAAGAGAATTTTATTGAGGGTAATCTAGAATTCACAAAGAATTCACAATCCCTGACCGCTGCCAATTTGTCAGGATCCATGGGGACCGACCCTTCCAAAACAATGAAGCCAAGAAACGAAACTGTCTTGGCATGAAAAACGCATTTCTCAGCCTTGACAAAAAGCTTAGCTTTGAGGAGGGCCTCAAGCACTTGTCTGACGTGTTGTTTATGCTCCAAGAGAGTTGAAGAGAAAATCAGAATATTGTCAAGGTAGACAAAGACGAATCTCTCCAACATCTCTCGGAGGACGTCATTAACGAGTGCCTGGAACACAGAGGAGGCGTTAACCAATCCAAACGGCATGACCAAATATTCATAGTACCTGTCATGCGTATTAAATGCTGTTTTCCACTCGTCCCCCTCACGGATCCGAAACAAGTTATAAGCATTCCGGAGGTCTAGCTTAGTAAAAAACGACGCCTCCTGCTGCCGTCAAACGCGGAGTTCATCAACGGAAGTGGGTATTGGTTTTTAACGGTGATATTATTCAAGCCCCTGTAATCAATACAGGGTCTCAGGCCGCCATATTTTTTGCCCACAAAAAAGAACCCCGCTTCGGCAGGAGACGTGGAGGGCCGAATAAATCCATTAGCCAGAGCCTCCTGAATATATTCTCGCATGGCCTTCCGCTCAGGCCCTGAAAGTGAGTATAATGAACCCCTGGGGGAAGTGGTACCCGGGTGGAGATTGATCTTGCAATCGAACGTGCAATGAGGAGGGAAAGTCGAGGCCTGTTGCTTGCTAGAAACCTCCGCGAGATCAGCATAATCGTCAGGAACGTTAGGAGGCAAACAAAAGTTCAGAGCAGCCCCCAAATTCTCGCTTTAATGTGTACATTTTATAGAATTATTGATAAATTTTTTGTGTTTTTTATGCATTAAACTATCCACGAACACTATGGAAATGTCTGGATTCGGGCCAGATCACGGTCTGGTAGCTTTCGGAACCGACCCAGTCAAAATAGTTTCTGATCAGTAAAATGCGATGATAATTCGCAAAATTTAAGTTGGAACATTAAAGAACTCTTCTGCTTTCTTTTTATTGGTGTCTGATGAGTATTTGACGGAAATTAGGCACCTTGAAAACGAACGTATGCTTCCAAGTTCCAAGAAGTTATAGCTCTTAGGTAACTTCTGCCTACTCTATATCCAAGGAGTTTCGGGACATAACCCAACCAAAGCCTACGAGAGGCGAGTTTTCTGGGACAAGTCGG
Source organism: Gymnothorax javanicus (assembly GCA_029692085.1). Taxonomy (NCBI): domain Eukaryota; kingdom Metazoa; phylum Chordata; class Actinopteri; order Anguilliformes; family Muraenidae; genus Gymnothorax; species Gymnothorax javanicus. The sequence continues at coordinate 88,039,858 of CM056193.1, forward strand.
AGTTCAAGCATCTCCACGCAGAAACAGCGGGCAGAAAATTACCTGTTCGATTTTCGCCTATCTGTTATCAGTGCATAATATTAACGTTACACACTGTGCTGCGTTTTAATATAACGTTAGCTACATGTACCTTGAGCGAAAAAACATGCTCCTTAATTCACATGGCATCGCAATTGAATGAAAACATTAAAACGGTGAACAAGCTGGAAACGTACTGATGGTTTTATATACATCTTCATGGCTATGGCAAAGCCAGCCTCATTCTCTGACAAAGCAAAGGGATACTGCGTCACCCAGTGTTGTGTAATGTTTATAGCTATGCAAATTTGAATTCAGATCTAGCAATACGAGTCACCGAATGCTTCTAAACCTTGTCTACCCAAGCGGCATTGAATTATGTTGATGGGATTTCGAAGTTTGAATTACATCCAAATTTTACCGTATCATTATCCCAGTGATTATGTTGTAGAGCTATCCCGTAACTCCGTCCCCTCATAAGAAAACAAAGAATAAGGGCTCTTTGCACTGTCTGTATTTAAACCTTTGATCATTTTAGGTGGCACCTTCTTTTAAATTTCTAATTCAGTGACGCATAAAGTACACAAAGACGTCCACAGTTTGCGATGCAACTAACTTGTTGGGGTGAGTTACACATTTCAGTTTTTGAGAAATTTATCACATTTACACATGCATATATTTTATTGCCAATATTTTAATAAATTATCACAAATAAACATCAAGTTTCATCCAGAAATATTGAAATTTCACTGGATAGGCTAAGGGGTGAGCTTTCATTCAGAAAAATTATGAAGTTCTTATGTTTTATATGGCCCCACATTTGCTTTTGAAACGGGCCCCCAGATGCTTAAGGCCGCCACTGGCTGAATAGTACTGGTTCCCGGAAAAGAGAGTCCTTTAAATCCTTGAAGGCCGATTTACAGGTCTCAGTCCTCTGAACTTTCTTAGGTTGACATTTGCGGGGCAAGTCTGTCAGCACTGCAGCTCTTTCAGAAAAATTTGGGATGAAACGTCTGTACCATCCCAACAATCCTAAAAATGAGCGCACCTGTTTCTTCGTCCATCCGCTGCCCTGATAGCCTCCACCTTCCCCACTTGAGGTCGAATGACTCCTCGGCCCAGTACATAGCCTAGGTATGCCGTTTCTTGTTTATGCAATGCACATTTGTCTGGGTGAATGGTCAAACCCGCCTCTTTATCAGGGAGAGGACATGCTGCAGGTGCTTCAAATGCTCCTTCCAGCTGGATCTGAAGATGACAATATCATCTAAATAAGCTTTTCAGTCTTCTGATGAATACCAAGTGATGTATTATATTTTGTGTTATTTTATTTTAATTTTTATCTTTTTATGTATTTTAGTTTTTTTTGTTTTTGTTGTTGTTGATGTTCGAGACAAATAAACTTAAAAAGTTGCTGGAGCTCCATGCAATCCAAAAGGCAAGACATTAAATGAAATGAAAAGAAACTTGCCAATGGCCTTTGCATAATTCCAGTGTGCTCAGGAACTGTGCCTTGCCCAGACACTCCACTAGATCGTCCACCCTTGGCATAGGGTACTGATCAAACTTAGCCTGGGTGTTCACTTTTTCAGAAGTCCAGGCAGAATCGTAGGCTACCGTCCTTCTTAGGGACAAGAATGATGGGGCTATTCCACTCACTGTGGGAGGGCTCAATCACCCCCAGCTGTTGCGTCATGTCCAGTTCTTCTTTAAGGACAGACAGCAAGCGCTCTGGAACTCTGTAGTTGGGCTGTCTTACCGGTTGATGGTTCTTGAGCACAATCTGATGCTCCACCAGCTCTGTTCGTCCTGGACGCTCCATGATAAGGTCTTCAGGCAGAATGTTGCTGAGCTCCCATCGTTGACCTTCAGACAGACGGCTCAAATTCAGCTTGCTGTTCTCTTCGCGGCCGGGCAGGTACTGCTCACTGCACTCCTCTTCCTCTGCAACTGCTTGGATCAGCATAGATGACACTGCTGGCTCTGGTCTCTCCTTCCACTCCTTCAGCATGTTAACATGGAACACCTGATGTTCCTTCCGGTGGTCTGGCATGTGAACCTCATAAGTCACCTTCCCCATCTTCCTGCTTACTGTGTAGGGCCCTTGCCATTTGGCCAGCAACCTGTTGTCTGAGCTGGGCAACAATAGCAGGACCTGATCCTGGGTTGGAAGCAGCGAGTCCGGGCTGATCGATCATACCAGGTCTTCTGTCTGGCTTGAGCTCTCTTTAAATTCCCTTGTGCCATGGTTGTTGTAGCAGAGAGCTTCTCCCTCATCTTCAGCACAAAGGAGAGGATGTCGGCCTTACCCTCAGTCTCACGTTTCCAGGTTGTCTTCAGGACATCGAGTGGGCCCCGAACTTGGTGTGCATACAGGAGCTCAAAGGGAGAGAATCCTGTCGAACCTTGAGGTACCTCCCGGTACGCAAACAACAGGTAAGGTAACCACTGGACCCAATCTTTCCCGGTGTCAGACACAAACTTTCGGAGCATGTAAGAAGTGTTTGATTGAATCGTTCTGGTAAGCCATCCGTCTTTGAGTGGTAAGGAGTGGTTCTGATTCTATTAATTCTGAGCAGATCATAGATCTGCCTAAGTGTTTTACTCATGAAATTGGGGCCTTGATCGGTTAACACCTCACGTGGTATCCTGACCCTAGAGAATAGTTGAAGCATAGCTGTGGCTACCTGTTTAGCTGTCACCTCTCTCAAAGGGAAGGCTTCAGGGTACCTTGTGGCATAGTCACAGACTACCAAAATAAACCTGTTACTCGATTTGCTTCTTTCCAAGGGTCCCACCACATCAACACCAATCCTCTCAAAAGGTATATCCACCACTGGCAAGGGAATCAAGGGGGGCTTGGGAGAGGTTTTTAAGACCTGACAACTGGCACTGTGGACATGATCTACAGAAGTTCTTCACGTCTTGATTCAGCCCTGGCTAATAAAAGCGTCTGCTAGCTCGCTGCAGTGTTTTCATATATGCCAAGTGACCAGCCCAGGGTATAGAGTGCGCAAGCTCCAGAACTTCTCCTCTGAACTTTTTAGGCAGCAAAAGCTGTAACCCTTCCTCACTGTGCCTATAAAGGCAGTTATTCTGAATGACGTAACCTTCCTTCCCAAGCTCTGGAATAATGCTAGCACCTTCCTTCGTTTTCTTAAAACAAGGAGCTAAGGTAGTATCAGCATGCTGTTCCTTTGAAAGATCACAGTTGTAAGACACATCAGCATCTGTCAGACTGGGGGAATCAACATTTAACTCTACCTGCATGTTGGAGTGCTTCAGAACATCCCCAATAGTCTGCCTACGTTTCACACACCTCTCCTTCCTAGTGAGTGCTGATTCCTCAGCAAGATCTTCCCCATAATAAGGCAGTAAGGACAGATCATTTTGCTGCACTGTTCTCTAGCCCTAGCTCGAGTAACAACACCACACCATACAGACTTACTAACCAACTCAGGAAGCAAAGGAAGATCTTGACCCAATAGCAAAGATTATGGGAGTTTTAACACCAGTCCTACCCGAAGCAGAAAAGTCTGATCACACGCTTTGATGTACACATCTGCTGTGTAGTGTTCACTCTTATCCCCATGTACACAACAGACCATGAGCTTATCGTCAAAGTTTCTGAAGTCATGGGGGACTAGATCTGCCAGTACCAGTGTTTGGGAACAGCTTGTATCTACTAGGGCTGAAACAAATTTACCATTAAGCTCAATGGTCACAACAGGTTGTCTCTCCTGATTGTCTTTAGTGGGTGGGATAGGATTGGGTATATAGCAAAGATGCGCAAACTTAGAATTCTTAAGGGGGCAAGCAGGGCTCCTGTGACCTTCCTTACCACAGTTAAAACAGTAAATGCCTTTTGGCCTGGCACCCTCTGGGGGGCAGTGTGTTTGTTTTACAACTAGGGGCAAATTCAGAACCAACTCTTTTACCAACACCATCAGACTTACCCGTGCCTTGTCTGTCCATCAATCCAGCATATCGGTAGCCCCTGGGACCCCAGTGTGCTGCCACAAAGTTCTCTACGAGCTGGGCTGCCTCGGCTATGGTTGCAGGGCTGTGCTCCTTCACCCAAGTCTTCATTTCCGGGTAGAGCACTCGTAGATACTGCTCCAGCACCATGGTTTCCATGAGCTCCTCCTTGCTGCTGTGGTCATATTTGACTGACTTACAAAACAGGTCTTCTAACTGGACATAAAGTTCCTGTGGGGTCTCATCTGGTCTTGTTTCCAGAGACCTAAACTGCAGGCGGTAGGTCTCGGCATTGATCTCATTTTAGAACTGCCTCCTTCAAGAGGTCATAGTCCATAGCGCCCTCTGGGTCCATGGCTACAAACGCACACTGGGCTTTCCCTGTCAATAATGGAATTAGGTAGATAGCCCAGTCCTCTTTTAGCCATTCAAAAGCTACTGCCAGCCTTTCAAAGGTGGTCAGGTAGTGTTCAATATCATTGTAGTCCTCCAGCTTAGCCATCTTTGGTTTGAAGCTCCTCCCACCTCTGGTGGTATGTGATGATGGTTCAGCCCGAGAACCTGGACGAACAGGCGGGACTAGTGTGCTTCCCTGCTCTCGAGTCGCCTCCACATCAAGCTGCAGCAGGGTCACCTGGTAAGTGAGGACCTGAAACTGGTGAGCTTGCCTGGCAGACTCCTTCTCCAGCCGCTCATCCCTGGTCCGCTGGACATCCATAAACACCTCGAACATTCTGGCCAGTTGAGTAATTGCTGCATCACCAGCAGTGGGTTGGGGAGCAGGTTCCCTAGGCTCTGTGGTGCCTCCCGCAGCTCCGTTATCTTCCCCGGCCATTTTTTGTCCTTTTGTCTGGTGGACATTTTCTAGGCTAGTTAGAGTTTGTCTCCTCTCCGCCTGACTCCTGATCCCACTTCTGATACCAACTGTGGCAAAGTAGCTGGCGGCGGAGTCATCCGAAGAGGAAAAAAATTCTCAGGACAAGGGTCTTCGATATGTTTTTCCTTTTTTTACATTTTTCTCAAACATGCAAATATTTACAATGAAACAAGCAATAATGAATAAATAAGCAAGAACAAAAAAAGAGACTTTTTCAAAACACAAAGAAATCAGAATTGGTTCTGAGGCAATGTCATATGACCCAGCAGAATCTCTTCCCCAAGACCAGAGCTCTTTCCTATTAGCCAGTCTCCTCTCTACTGAGACCATGGGCCTAATACAATGTTGAACAATGTGTGGCCCCAACCACTTGACTGCACCAAATTCTCAATCATAAATTATAATACCATTGCTAAATTATAATACAAAAAAAAGAATAAATAAGCAAAGACATTTGACACAAACATACACAATCATTTCCAAAACCCCCTCACCATTTTGCCCAGTGAAAATTGTACTTTACATTATTCACAATAAAACACCCCTGTCCTAATGGTTTAACTGCCACCAGTGGAACACCCCTGTTTCTCCTCGGTGGTACAGCCACTTGGTTTCCCTGACAGAACTAGGAAGTGTGTGCAGAGATGAATTGCAGTGAGTAAAACTGTAATACGGAGATGTAAATACAGAGATTTAACCAATAAATGAAAATATTAAATACAACCGGAGTGAACGTTAGCAATTCTTGATACCAGACAATATGGATACAGATGAGGGTTGAACGCGACAAGTATTTGGATTTAAGAATGATGTGACATTTTATCAAACAAACTTCGCTCTTAAAATACTGGTAGGCCTTTCCCTGCATTTTAATTGCGTTGCTTGTCGGAAAATGAAACCAGTGGCAGATGCTGATGAATGACATAATGAATAATGAACCAGACAGGAATGGCGATGAAACTGAGTATGTAGCGCAGCGGCACATTAGCCCAGATGTTACAATGCCGGCAAATGGTTGACGGCATGCTACTAGTGCGTCATGGCTCAGTCCGTGACAGTACTAATAAAAAATAGCTGGAGGAGCATTTTGCAACTAAGTAGGTTAATTGGCAACAAGTCAGTAACATGACTGGGTATAAAACGAGCATTTTAGAGAGGCAGAGTCTCTCAGAAGTAAAGATGGGCAGAGGTTCACCAATCTGCAAAAAACCGCATATAAAAATTGTGGAACAATTTCAGAAAAATGTTTCTTCATGTAAAATTGCAAAGTCTTTGAATATCCCACCATCTACAGTTCATAATATCATCAAAAGATTCAGAGAATCTGGAGAAATATCTGTGCGCGGGGGACAAGGCCGAAGGTCAATGTTGGATGCTTGTGATCTTCGGGCCCTCAGGCAGCATTGCATAAAAACAGGCATAACTCTGCACTGGAATTCACTGCATGGGCTCAGGAACACTTCCAGAAATCATTGTCTGTGAACACATTCATCCGTGCAATCCACAAATGCAAGTTAAAGCTGCTGAAAGTGATTTTTTTTTGTTTTTAAAAAATTGTTAAATTGCTCCACATTCTGACAGAAATCATTGATTTAGAGTATCTGGTCCATAACACAGGTCACTCAGTCACTGTCTTCTGCAATAAAGCAGTATATAAAATTCTGGAGTAACCCACTGCCTCTATCTAATTTGGTGTGAGAACGTCATAAAATTGAAACCGATGCGCGTTCTGGAGTGGCTTGGGGATGGGGGGGCAGGGACTGCTTTCTTCAGCTTCGGACAAGACGCTACGAAAACGACTGAACCAGTTACAGCAGCTTTAAAGCTGTATCATGCAAAGAACAAGCCATATGTGAACACGACCCAGAAATGCCTCTGTCTTCTCTGGACTGAGGACTGAGGCAAAAAGGAAAACTGTTCTGGGGTCTGATGAATCAAAATTTGATATTCTTTTTGTAAACCATGGACGCCATGCCATGCAGACTAAAGAAGAGAGGGACCATCCAGTTTGTCAGCGCTCAGTTCAAAAGCCTGAATCTCTAATGGTATGGGGTTACATTAGTGCCTATGACGTGGGCAGCTTACACATCTGGAAAGGCACCATCAAGACTGAAAGTATATAGAGGTTTTACAACAACATATGCTCCCATCCAGACAATGTCTCTCTCAAGGCAGGCCTTGCATATTGCAGCAAGACAATGCTAAACCACTGCATCCATCACAACAGCTTGGCTTCACAGTAAAAGAGTCCGGGTGCTGAACTGGCCTGCCTGCAGCCCAGACCTGTCACCAATAGAAAACATTTGGCGCTTTATAAAACAAAAAACCAGGAACAAAGACCCAGGAATGTTGAGCAGCCAGAATCCTACATCAGACAAGAGTGGGACAACATTCCTCTCCCAAAACTCCAGCAATTGGTCTCTTCACTTCCCAGACATTTACAGTCTGTTATTAAAAGAAGAGGGGATGCTACACAATGGTAATCATGGCCCTGTCCCAACTTTTTTGAGATGTGTTGCTGCCATCAAATTCAAAATGAGCCAGTGTTTTCCATGAAATGGTAGAATGCCTCATTTTCAACATCTAATATGTTGTCTAAGTTCTATTGTGAATAAACTATGGGTTCATGAGATTTGCAGATAATTCCATTTTGTTTTTATTTACATTTTACACAGCATCCCAACTTTTTTGGAACTGGGGTTGTCCATAGCATTGTCATTAGTTGGTTAACAACAACACCGAACTAGAATTGCTATAATATCAGACAAGTGCACTTGCAGCCAGTGTTTCAATATCATTCATCATGAGGTATTCCCTCTGCTTAACTGGAATATAGTTTAAAATGAAAAAGCTACACCACCTCCATGAATATTTTTCTCTTCTATAAATGCTATAACCTTGTATTGTTATGTCATTGTCATCGACTTTTTGATCTGTGTTTCAGAGATAGCTCGTATATGAATATGGTTGGACATCAACAAACTCTCAGTTTTGTGCACTGTTTCGTTGACTGCACATATTAACGTGTGCTATCCTTAGCCCCTTCTATTGAAGATTAAGGGCATAGACTGAATGAATGTCCATGGGTTATTGTTCAGCTTAAGTAGATGCCACGAGACTGAGGGTGACAGTATTCTTGTCGCTTTTCTTTGATGCCATGGCGCGGATTGCCTGGAGCTGTCCCAGCCTTGAAAGGCTAACAACATCTTGGACAGAACTGACACCAAGAGTTTAGTTTAATTCTTGCAGCAATCATGATGCAGATAAAGCTTTAGTTGATAAGAAAGATGCCTTCGCCGTACCTTTAATAGAATTTGGTAAAGGTTTAACTGACTAACTGGCGCTGCTCATCCCCAGAGAGAATATCACCAAACAAACACATCCACAGCATCTGTATGCAGCTTAACCAACAATGCAAAAAGAAAATACATTTGAGATACATTTAGAATATACATTGTAAATTGCATTTTAAAATGCATTTCAACTATGTAAAAATGGCTGCTTAATATATTCTAATAAATGTATTTTAAATATATTATCAATTCATTTGAAATAAATTTCTAATATATTTTCCCATAGGGTTGAAAATATATTTGAGATGTATTTAGAATATATATGAAAATGCATTACAAATATGTAAAAAATAATAAATGTATAGTAAATATATTATCAATTAATTTGAAATAAATTTCTAATATCTTTTACCATGAGAATGAAAATATATTAGAGATGTATTTAGAATACATTTCAAAATGCATTTCAAATATGACTGTTTCATACATTTCTAATATGTTTAGGATAGACTAAGTAATAAATTGACTGCATTTATATTGTGCTTTTCTAGTCACTTGACACAAAGGACTTTACAATCATGCCTCTCATTCACCCTGATGGCAGAGACTGCCATGCAAGGCGCCAACCTGCACATTAGGAGCAGTGCGGGGTTCAGTGTCTTGCTCAAGGACACTTCAACATGTTCTGTGGAAGAGCCATGGATCAAAACAGGAACGTTCTGATTCCTAGACCACCTGCTCTTCGTCCTCATATTTTTACTAATTAATATTAATATTTTGGAGCTACTGATTCTCAAAACTACTGTCTTGTATGATTCTTGGTCGTGTGTTTTGGATGGGAGTGGGGCACGCGTATTTTTAACTGGAGAACAAATTTCAAAGAATACCTTGTTTTGGTGGCATCATGGACATTCCAGGAGAATTTTACTTTCTATCTAGTCTGATAAGTTGATCCTCTGCTCTTGTGTTCCTCTGCTTCGCTACTGCTGCACGTGTCTACAACCCCAATTCCGAAATAGTTGGGACAAAGTGTAAATTGTGAATAAAATCAAAACGCAATGACTTTCAAATCACACTAGCCAGTATTTTATTCACAATAGAACAGAGATAACATAGCAAATGTTGAAACTGAGAAATTTTACAATTTTATCCACAAAATGAGCTCATTTCAAATTTGATGGCTGCTACAGGTCTCAAAAAAGTTGGGACAGGAGCCTGTTTACCATGGTGCAGCATCCCCTCTTCTTTTTAACACAGACTGGAGGCGTCTGGCCATTGAGGAGACAAGTTTCTTAAGTTTAGCCATTGGAATTTGATCCCACTCTTATTTAATGCAGGCTTCCAGCTGCTGGAGAGTTTTGGGTCTCCTTGGGTCTCCGTGTTCGGGTGGGTTTCCTCCGGGTTCTCCGGTTCCCTCCCACAGTCCAAAGGCATGCATATCAGGCTAATTGGACATGCTAAAATTTCCCATAGGTATGAGTGTGAGGGCGAATGGTGTAAGAATGCAGGGGCCGCGCTAGCCGCTCGCCACCAATGCGAACAAAATAACGTTGTGGCGAAGAAATTTTGCGGTGAATAAGCCATGCTGGCGAAGGCCAAAATTTTGAAGAAGAGGAAATATAATCCTTATGGCGATCTTCTAAATTCTGCCGAAAACAAAACGCATAAAACATCCCTGCTGTTTTCATACACAACTAATCACCCAGAGATCCACGCACTGCACCGTGGACCACTAATGTATCATTAAAATTTACTATGAGCAGCGTGCTTAGCCAATCACAACTGCGGCCAAGAGCAGCAGTAGGCCTATATACAGTATATTAGTTACATAATTACATTGCGATGTTAAAATGGCTGCTCAGCTAAATCAAGAGAGGGCACAGCGATCACTTCATGATTTCGTTGGGGGGAATTAATCCTCCCCAATCAAAGAAGGTACAGCAGCCACACGACAGAAACGAAAAAGACGGGGAAGCGCTACTGCGTTTGGTGTAAAGAAGCTGGCAAGAAAAGTACATTCACCTCGGGGAAGACCAGCATTCCGAAAAGGGACGATTTGCGAAGTACAAGCGTGTTAACGACCACAAGTAAGTAACTTTCTCTGAAATGAAACGAGCTCATTTAGTCGTGACAATAATCTATGTGCCTTCATGAGCTATTGAAGTAGGCTAGGTCAGTTGGCCGGAGTTGGACAGTGCATTACCTTCAGAACGGCGTGCACTTTTTTTGGGTAATTCGGTCATTATAGTAACCGATAAAATTTTGCGAATGGTTTATGAACGAATTTCCGCATACAATTGTTTATAAAATAGCTGCTGATAGGTGCCATATGGCGTTTGGATGATGGAGCCTGACGAAACAACCACAAATTAATTTTCAATTAAGACCTCCTCTTTCCCCGACAGAATTATTCACTCTGTCGTTTTTAAGCTGTTCTTTCATTTTTACATGGCCCTTCTTTATTTCTGGCTGAAAAACTAAGTAATGGACTAGGAAACCGTCCTGACAAGAACAAGCATTTCAGCAAATGTCCCGCCCGAGTTAAAAATCTTGCAAATGGTAAATGGTCATATTTCGTTGGCTTCATTCTCATTTTCAGAATTGTGGCTGAAGCAAGAACCCCCCTGCCCCCAAATTTTTTTTGAACAGGCCACAAAAAAAAAAAAGAAAAGCGCACGACAACATGAAGGACGCAGTCAATGAACAGATGCGGACAGTGCATTGGATGGCACAGGAAAATATCAAAAAGCAGAAATTCAGAAGTGCGATCAAACTGCAATGCAAGTTAAACGGTGTCAGTGCCAAACCTTTGATAGTTTATTACCCTAAACCAAAATTTTCCCTCCTTAACTTACAGTACCAGTCAAAAGTTTGGACACACTTTGCTAATGTCACAGCACTGTTTTTTGAGTAATTTAAACAGCTTAACTTCTCTATATACTCGCAAATGGAATCTTGTCAAAGGTTAACAGTCAGAAGTGAAAAGAGAATAATTAACTTGTTTAAATAGTGTCCAAAATTTTGGAATTCTCAAAGAAGCCATATTTTGCAAAGTAAACTGACAAATAAGCTCCTTCTATTTTCCAACAGCCGAAATTAAGGTCAAGCGGTTTTGAGACTTATTGGGCAAAAAGGTTGATGAAAAGCACACCTCAAGTGAAGCACGTCTTTAGGAAGTTAGACAGTCGTGTAGCTGCAAATTCACTATAGTCATATCTGCCCTTGTTAAAATGCCACAATTTTTGGCCGAGATCCTGTCTTCTCGACATAATGGTTGAACCACTCGGTGGTCTTTCTTGAGCACATCCCAATAACTTTCAATGGGGTTAAGGTCAGGACTTTGTGGTGGAAAATTTGTCTGTGAAATTGATTCCTCATACTTGTTTTACTCATTCATTGTTTTCTTTGCTAAATACAGGCCAATAACTTGCCCCTTCTGAAATACTGTAAAATCTTTTCCACCATCAAGGGATGTGTCTTCCGACATGATTTTTTAAGAAATGAGTAGCAGCGCGCTTCATCAGTCAGGGTTAAAATGATTATTGCCTGCTGAAAAATATTGATAACTGCAATAATGATCCAATCATAGAATTTGTTCATTTATTTCCAAACGGTGACTTTTTTTTGGACGGGCAGTGTATGACAACAAATGGTGGTTAGTTCGATGGATTTAAGAATTAGCATTTTTTTTTAAAGACTGCTTATTTTTTATTTAACATGTATTGTACGAAAAATGTGGGTGTGTCCAAACTTTTGACTGGTATGTCTGCATTTTTAATCCAAAGTTTTTCTATGCATGTGGCTAAAATTTTTTAATGTGGCTAAAGAAATTTGAGCCGAGTTAGCCACGGTGGCCAAAAAAAATTTTCTCCTAGTGCAGCCCCTGAGAATGGTGTGTGTGCCCTGCGATGGATTGGCGAGCTGTGTAGGGTGGGTCCCTGCCTTTCGCCCAGAGTCAGCTGGGATAGGCTCCAGCTCCTCCAGCTCCCCCAGCTCCAGAGTGGAAGAAGGGGTATACAGAATGGAGGGATTTTGTTTACAGTTTTTTTCCTATTGCATAAACACTAAAATCAAAAGTATTACACAATTTTCAAAACCTTACACACAAGGAGCAAAACATTGGCCCAGATTTGCACAACTATAAGCGCAATGCTAGCCTCACACTTTTTGCAAAACAATACACACAGTGACTTGAAAAACACTAAACACACTTGCAGACACAGAAGTATATCATGATGCCACTTCCTCGCAATTCCAAAGCACTGACTATCAAATGACCATACCTATGGGCCAATTGGTTAAACACATCAGGTGCGGAAACACATGATTGCTTAATGTAGACACACCAATCAGGTTTAAGCACTATAAAAATGCAGCAGGTGAGTTCACCTGTCTTCAGCCAAAATGGAAGGAATCAGAAGAAGAGGAGTGAGGGTATGAGGGGGAATCCAACGAGGAGGAGGAGGAGGAGGAGGTGGTAGAGGGAGAGGCAGAGGCCTTGCCAAAGGTAGAGGCCGAGGTGGAGGTAGAGGAAGAGGAGGACCTGGAGCAGGAGAGAACGTGCTCAAAGAAAAAGAGGACCAAATTTATCAAATGAAATTCGCACCACACTAGTTGACCATGTCGTGAACCGCAGATTGACGCTAAGGGAGGCTGGACTAAGAACTCAGCCAAATCTTAGCAGATATACATGTAAATTGACTAGTGTATACTTGACCAGTGCTGAACTATATAATCTTGTCTTTCATTGTATTTCAGAGAGTTTTACAAATTGATGCTGAGGAAATCCTGCATGAATTCATTTACATTGATTCGGCAAGGTTTAACCCAGGGGTGGGCAATTCCCGTCCTGGAGGGCCAGTGTGTATGCAGGATTTTATTTCTATCAATTACCCCGACTAATTGAGTTAACTGATTGCATACACAAATATAGATTTGTGCGATGGTTAGATCAAGAGAAAAATGTTCTATGAAGGGAGGCAAGAACAGTCTTTGGTGGTCATTCATGATAATTCAAAGAAACGCTCCAGAAATGTCAGATTTCATAAATGGTTTGGCTAATTTAGATAATCAACTATTTAAAGGCCAGAAGCTGGTGTGAAAACCAGGGACAGATACGGCCCTCGTTGCCCACCACTGGTTTAACCTCACAAAAGCAGCAAGGAGGGGCAGAAATATCACTGGCCACAGGGCTATAATCAATGTCCCAGGGCAACGTAGGGGTAACATCACAATTTGCGATGCCATTACACAGAATGGGGTCCTCCACCGTCATGCAAATATGGGCCCTTACAACACACCTCATATTCTCACATTTTTGGACCGATTGCAGAACATCGTCACAGCAGTAAAACAAATCGACTAGATGCAATACATTGTCATCTGGGACAATGTGTCTTTCCACGGCTCTGATCTGGTCCAGAACTGGTTTCAACACCATCCACATTTTGCAGTTATATTCCTTCCACCATACGCTCCTTTTCTGAACCCAATCAAAGGGTTTTTCTCAACATGACAGTGGACAGTTTACGATGTGTGGCCCCATTTCAGGCCATGAAGGTGGCCTGTGACCAAATCGTGCAAGGTTGGATTCAACATTCGAGATGGTTCTTCCCACGTTGTCCTGCCGAAGAGGGTATCGCCTGTGATGTTGGTGAAATTCTCTGGCCAGATCCAGCTAAGCAAAGAGGTACGTAGTGTCTAATATTTCCTGTACTACATACATACATTTTTTTTTTTTTTTACTGTAATTGTAACCTGTACTGGATACAGTATTACAGTATTGTATGTTTATCTGATATTTGCTGAGCTAACAGTGTTATGCACACTACTGTAGTACCATGAAAACTGGGACATGGTTTGTTGTGATTCTCCATGATGTTGACTGATTTGGGTATACGGAGAGAAATAAATTATTAAATTATTAAATTAATTATTTTCATCAGTCTGCAGCATTGGTCTTGTATAGTGTTTGGTGAATTTACCGTATATCTATACTTTCTCTGTGTACTTTACTTGCAGTACTCTAATCACTGGGAGGTGACACGAGAGATATAGCGAGGATAAAACTACCACTTGAACACTTGAGTGGTTTTTTTTTTTAATTGAACTAGGCCTACGCTGTTGGAGGCCGACAGCAAGGGGTATATCCCCGAAATTCCCCAATCCTCGAAGCCCCCTTTATTAGATTCCCCTTTACTAGACCTACACTATGAGCCAAATTTGAGGTCTGTGTAAGTAATTGTTCCAGAGATATGGTTAAAAAACTGATTTTTTCAATATATAGCGCAGCCTGGTGGCAAACCTAGGAGTGCATGCTTGCCCAAAATCTAATCAATTTTACAACATGGTGTCAAGACAACTTCTTGGTTTTAAATACAAAGAAAACAAAAGAAATCATCATTGATTTTATACAAAAGGAATTGGCTTTGGAAACAGTATTTAGAGATGGAGAAGGAATTGAAATCGTTGACCATTACAAATATCTTGGCACTTTCATTGATTCTAAACTCTCTTTCATGCAGAATGTTAATTATGTTTATAAGAAAGGCCAACAACGGCTGTATTTCTTACGGCAAGTGAGGAAATTTTACATTGACAAAACAATTATGAAAATTTTTTATCAGTCTTTTATCCAGAGCATTTTGACATGCAATATCGTCTGTTGGTATGGAAATCTCTCGACGCAAAATAAAAACAAATTACTTAAAATTGTTAACACTGCTTCAAAAATTTCAGGAATAACTTTCGAAACCCTTACAACACTTTTCGAATGGCAAACCATCAAAAAAGCTTGTAAAATTCTAAAGGATAATTCACACTGTCTTTACAATGAATTTCAACTCCTCCCTTCTGGTCACCGCTTCCGCTCAAAGTTATGTTCAACAAAACACGCTCAACAGTCTTTCATTCTAACAGCCATCAGGTTTTATAACAACTGCTACAGAGATCCGTCTTAATGGTTGTTCTTGTTATTTCACCTTTGCATATTATTAATTGTATCTTTTATTAGTATTATTATCATATCAGTATTACCTTTTGTGCAGTAATTTATCTAACGTAAATGTTGTTGTCCCATTTTTTAACTTATGTTGCATATATCATCTTAGTGATTTTTATGTTTTAATGTCATATCATTGTTTTAATTATCAGCTATCTCAGTGATATTGCATGAACATAACAAATTTCCTTCGGGATAATTAAGTACTATCATCATCATTGGAAGGACCCATTTATGTATCCGTAGGTTTTAAGGGGCTAACATTAGGTGTTTCAAATGTGCTTTTTATCAACAGCAAAGCTAATGTGGAAAATAAAGAAATCAGCATCTATGATTGAATTTGAATTTAAAAAGGCTAGGGTGCTGTAGATCCTGTGATGTATGCCAGTGCCTGCATTATTTTTTCATTGCAAGCCATTGGTGCAGTTGCAGGTGTTGTTTACTTTCAGTGATTGTATGTACTTTCCCTTTTCAGAAGCTGGGTGAAAGCAGCATGACTTCCGAGAAATCAAGCCAATGCTGGCAGCTTTGCAGGTTCACACAGGTTGGGCTTGTTAGGCAGCGCAAGGTAAACATGGCCCCAGCCCTCACCAGTATCATTTGGCACTTAAAAAACATGGTCTGGCCAACTATGTTAATGGGTGTGATGTTAGTAATCTGATGTGCAGTTAGCAGAATCTCTATCTTTGTGTGTATTTGTGCTGTTAGTGGCAGTGTATGTTGCTAGATGACTTGAAATGAAGCAATACATGTTGCAGTTATAGAGCGCAAAATTCATTGAACAGTGGCAAAATTTTTTTGTTATTTTGGTTCGGTTGGTTGAGTCAATCACAAGTTCCCTATCAAACTGAACAAGCATTTTACAGGCAAGGCAAAAGGTACCTGAAATGCGCAGGAAAGTAAGATGGTTGTACAGGCCCAGAAGAGCATAACCAGGGAAGATACCCATGGTTGATGAATTTTCAAATATTCAAAACATGTCAGTTGTGACATGAAATGAGACTAAAAAATAATTTGTTTACTGAATTTTATTCGATTCTACGTACTTAGTTTGATGTGCGGAATGTATACTGTTACCTACATTTATATTGTTTAACAGAGTATAGAATATACAGCGCCCTCCATAATTATTGGCACCCCTGGTTAAGATGTGTTAAAAGCCTTAAAATAAATTCAATTTTTATTGCAGAAGCATACTCTCACACTGAAAATTGTAGAAAAATGTAACCTTCAACTCAAGTGAATTTTAAGGGAAAAAAAAAAATCCCTGACTAAGAAATAATTAGTTTTCATAAAATCACCTGTTCCACAATTATTGGCACCCCTAACAATTCCTAGGAAATAAATGTAATTGAAGTATTTCTGTCATTTCTACAGTAGTTCACAAAGTTGATCAGAGTATCTAGGTGTAAAGGGAGTGGAAGCGAGAGAATCTCAAGCGCACACTAAGTTCAATCAATAAGCTAGCGAACTAGCCACAAGGATCTCCTGAGAGACTAATTGGGAAAAAAATAACAGGAGTGAAATAACCACCGTGTATGGCAAAAGAAAATCCTCCTAGCTAGGTTACGAACTAACATAAGAATAACTCCAGTCATAACCGAAGCGTAGGAACTACTGCGTTAGAACAAAAGAACGAAACGAAACTAAAGCTGCAAGCTCCGCAGCAAGCGTGAAGAAACTGCCAAAGCCCGGCACTAAAGCAAAGACGGACAGAACCAAACGTCCGCTAAAACTGAAGAATATCTGCCAGAAAACTGTCTAGAAAACTACCCTGCGAAAGATTCGGCGTATCCTGAACAACACCTCTGACTGTTACCGGCCGAGAGTATAGATGACTCTGAAGCAGCGAGCAGCCCTGTTAGCAACCTTTAAATAGACTTCCCACAGGTGCAACTGATCAGCAATCGAATTATCCAGGTAATCAGGCACCTGTGCAGGGCACTCTACTTCCAAGGGGAATGCCGATTAGCCGAGTAGCAGAAATAACGTCGTTAGCATAACGACGATTCAGAAATAAGAAATAAGGTAAACTCAGAAATAAAAGCATGTTATGACCATGCTTGCAGAACAAACATTGTCAGAGTGGATAAAACCTAAATAAATCCACTCTCACATGACAGGACCCCCCCATTTAAGGAACGGCCCCAGACGTTCCCTCGGAACCACGTCTGCGAAAGTCAGAGATAAGTTTAGGATCCAAAATATCTCTACAGGGAACCCAGCTTCGTTCCTCTGGCCCATAACCCTCCCAGTCAACGAGGAACTGAACCCCTCTTCCCACCCGTCTCTCGGCAAGAATGCACCGTACTGTGTATGCCGGACCACCCCTAATGAGTTGTGGCGGTGGCGGTGGTTTGTCTGCAGGAGCCAGTGTGCTAGTATGTACTGGCTTCAGCCGTGAGACATGAAATGTTGGGTGGATCCTCATAGACCGAGGGAGTAGCAACTGAACCGTGACGGGATTGATCTTCCGAATGATTTTAAACGGCCCAACAAAACGGGGAGCGAGTTTACGGGACTCCACTCTCAAAGGAAGGTCTCTTGTCGAAAGCCATACCCGCTGGCCCACCTTTTAAGAAGGTGCTAAACGGCGATGTCTATCAGCCATCTTTTTCTGTTGGGCCGAAGCACGCAAAAGAGAGGCCCGAACCCTTCTCCAAGTTCTTCTGCACCGTCGGATATGGGATTCAGCCGATGGCACCTCCATGTTCCTATCAATATCAGGGAACAGAGAGGGCGAATATCCGAATTGAGCCTCAAATGGAGAGAGACCAGTGGATGCGTTACGCAGACCGTTGTGCGCATATTCGGCCCAAGCAAGTCTGCTGCTCCACGTAGTTGGGTTAGAGGAGGCCAGGCACCGGAGAGTATTCTCAAGTGTCTGGTTGGTCCTTTCAGTCTGTCCGTTGGACTCGGGGTGGAACCCTGAAGAGAGACTAACAGACGCACCCAGTAGAGAACAGAAGGCTCGCCAAAACCGTGAAGCGAATTGAGGCCCACGGTCAGAAACAACGTCCTGGGGTAGACCGTGTAATCTAAATACATGGTCCACAACTAGCCGCGCCGTCTCTGCTGCGGATGGCAGTTTGGGCAGAGCCACAAAATGAGCCGCTTTAGAGAATCTGTCGACCACAACTAAAATCACTGTCTTCCCTTCTGATGCAGGCAGGCCAGTAATAAAATCTAAGGAAATGTGGCTCCAAGGGCGCTTAGGGATGGGTAATGGCTGTAACAATCCCGAGGGAGGAAGATGGGAGTTCTTGTTACGGGCACAAATAGAACATGCTGCAACAAACTCCCTAACATCCTTTTCCATGTTAGGCCACCAAAAGCGTCTGACCAAAAATTCTTTAGTTCGGTGCACCCCGGGATGTCCTGACAACCTGGATGCATGTCCCCACTGCAAAACCTGGGACCGTATCCCAGCAGGCACAAACAGACAATGGGGTGGACCACCCCCTGGGCCTGGATCAAGGCGCGAAGCCTTTTGCACCATCGCCTCAATGTCCCATTGAACCGGAGCCATAATCTGAGCCTCTGGGATGATTGGCTCGGGAGCAAGGTCTGTATCTGTATGGTCGTGAATATGGGAAAGTGCATCTGGTTTCCCATTTTTTGATCCTGGACGATAAGTCAGGGTAAAATTAAAGTGATTAAAATACATAGCCCAACGTGCCTGCCGCGAGTTGCGTCTCTTAGTCTGTTGGATATACTGCAGATTTTTGTGGTCAGTCCAAACCACAAATGGATGCTCTGCCCCTTCCAACCAATGGCGCCACTCCTCCAACGCCAACTTAACCGCTAACAACTCCCGATCACCAATGTC
Source organism: Gymnothorax javanicus (assembly GCA_029692085.1). Classification (NCBI taxonomy): domain Eukaryota; kingdom Metazoa; phylum Chordata; class Actinopteri; order Anguilliformes; family Muraenidae; genus Gymnothorax; species Gymnothorax javanicus. The sequence goes on from CM056193.1 coordinate 88,058,853, forward strand.
ATAATTTCTCTCGGCAGGAGACAAAGACCGAGAAATGCAGCGCGAGTATGTAATTTCTTGTCATGCTGCGGCGCTGTGACAGAATGGCACCGACTCCAACCTCAGAGGCATCCACCTCCACCACGAAGGGGAGGGATGGGTTGGGACTGATGAGGACGGGCTGCGTGCTAAACCTCCTTTTTAACTCCTCAAATGATCGGTCTGCCTCTGGAGACCAAGCGAATCGTGACGGAGCATTCTTTTTTAGTCAAAGCAATGATGGGCGCAGCCATAGAGCTAAAATTTCTAATGAAGCGCCTATAAAAGTTTGAAAATCCCAGAAAACGCTGAACTTCTTTGACTGACTGCGGAATGGGCCAATTCATAACCGCTGAAACTTTGGCTGGATCCATACAAACCTGACCCTCAGAAACAATGAAACCAAGAAAGGAAACAGTCTTAGAATGAAAAAAGGCATTTCTCGGCCTTAACAAAAGTTTAGCCTTTAATAGAGCCTGCAAGACCTGGCGAACATGCATTTTATGGTCTGAAAGATAAGGGGAAAAGATCAGAATATCGTCTAAATAGACGAAAACAAATCTTTCTAACATCTCTCTTAAGACGTCGTTGACGAATGCCTGGAAAACGGAAGGGGCATTAGCAAGCCCGAAGGGCATGACCAAATATTCATAGTGGCCATCGTGGGTGTTGAACGCGGTTTTCCATTCGTCCCCTTCACGAATACGAATCAAATTGTAGGCATTACGCAGATCTAGCCGTAAAAAATGATGCTCCCTGGAGACGCTCAAATGCTGAATTCATTAGGGGTAGCGGTAACGATTCTTTACAGTAATGTTATTTAATCCCTGTAGTCAATACAAGGTCTAAGTCCTCCATCTTTCTTACTGACAAAAAAAAAACCCCGCTCCAGCTGGTGATGTGGAGGGCCTAATGAATCCATTAGCTAATGCCTCTTGAATATACTCTCTCATTGCCCTACTCTCAGGAATCGATAGAGAGTATAAAAGCACCCTTAGGTGGAATAGTTCCTGGCTGGAGATCAATGGGCGCAATCATACGCGATGAGGTGGCAGAGTGGTGGCCCTTTGTTTACTAAACACCTCTGCAAGATCAGAATAATCAGAGGAACATTAGAAGGTAAAACAAATTCCAAAAGCAGCCCCCCATGTTCAATTCGAGGCGAATCATTAAGGTCAATAGTGGAATTAGAATCTGAATCTAGCTCCCAGTCACCGTTCTCTGATTCCTCATCAGAAAGAACTAAAAAATCTTCGAAACCACCTCCAACCTCACTCTCTCTCTCTGTTCCTCTCTATCCCCAGGCTTAGAGCAACGAGTTGGATCGACCTTTGGTGTCTCCCAATTACATTGATCGTCCCAGTCTAGACTATTGTCCCCTTCATAAGAGAATTCTGACGCATGAGAAGCCCATCTTTCTTCTCCGTCATTGCTATCCATGTCTTCAATCTCCTCCTGGCACTTAAAACCCTGAGAATAACGTAGACTGCAATGGTCAAAGCAGCTGGGAGCCCACTGACTTATGGGGTTGTCTTGATCTCCCCAATTAATCACAGGTTTGTGCTTAACTAACCAGCTATGGCCCAAAACTAAGGGAAAAGAAGGAGAATCAACCAAAAAAAAAATCTAATTCTTTCAACATGTCCGTCCAACTGGATGGACATAGACAAAATCAGTGACTTCAGTCACCAAACCATGCCCCAACGGACGACCATCTAAAGCTGTAATAGCCGGTTCTGAGACAACGAACTTATAGGTAAAAAAATTTTTCCTAGCCCACCTAGAGTCAATAAAGCAATCTACTGCCCCAGAATCCAAAAACGCATTAACGTTAGTTCTCTGATTAGACCAAAATAATTCAACCAAAATAAATGTGCGGAAGGGCTGGAATATCTGTCCCCCTAACTCCCCTTGTTTAGTTAGGGGGACTTCCCGTTTCCCAACAGAACAGGACACTTTGGTTTGATGTGGCCTGGTTTATGGCAATAAAAGCAAATTACTGGACGTTTCTTGGGCCCGCGAACCTGATGGACCACTGCACCATCGACCTGCATCGGTTCAGTCTGATTAAGAACGTCCAGCGAATCAACTGGAGCATTAAACGATTTTGAGGGAGGAAAAGGACGTTGAGTAAAATTCTCCTTGGCCCCTAATTGCTTCTCCCTCTCCCTCTCACGAACCCTGTTATCAATTCTTATGGCCATTTTAACCAAAGAATCTAATGAAGCTGGGGGATCTAGCGTGGCCAACGCATCCTTGACAGGTTCAGATAAAGCATGAGTAAACACCGTCATTAAGGGCTTGTCATCCCAGCCAGTCTCACTTGCCAATGAACGAAAAAGGATTGAAAATTCAGCCACACTCTTCTTTCCCTGTTTAAAATGCATCAGCTGCGTGGCCGCATCCTGACCAGAAATGTTATGATCAAAAAACGGATATCAATTCGTTCATCAAGCTCTCAGTAGTGTTAACTATGGGGGAATTAGATCGAATAAGTGGCCCCGCCCAAGAGAGAGCAGATCCCGATAACAAGGACAAAATGAACGCCACTCGTGAATCCTCACTGGCAAAGCGAGAAGGTTGTGCTTTAAAGAAAATCGCGCATTAAGCCAAAAATTCGGCATTTACCCGGTTCTCCCTCATAACGAAGAGGAATTGGTAGCTTGGGTTCACTAGCTGAGATCATCGCAGGAGCTAAGGGAAAGTTTTCAAGGGGCGGGGGAGGTGCTTGTGGAGAAACAGTAGGTGCTTGTGGAACCAGACGTGTCATAGTCTCCGCCAATGTCTGCATACTCTCAGACAAAGCAGACAGTGTGTTCATTTGGCGCTGCATAGTATCCTCTTGAACTTGAAGTCGTTCAAGTAGTTCGACCTGTCGTTTATTCAGTTCCTCCAAGCCTCTTCCGTGACTAACTAACACGGTTTGTTGGGCAGCGATAGCTTGTTCCATCGAACTAGTGGCTGAGATTTCCATTACGGCTTCAGAGTACTGTAAAGGGAGTGGAAGCGAGAGAATCTCAAGCGCACACTAAGTTCAATCAATAAGCTAGCGAACTAGCCACAAGGATCTCCTGAGAGACTAATTGGGAAAAAAATAACAGGAGTGAAATAACCACCGTATATGGCAAAAGAAAATCCTCCTAGCTAGGTTACGAACTAACATAAGAATAACTCCAGTCGTAACCGAAGCGTAGGAACTACTGCGTTAGAACAAAAGAACGAAACGAAACTAAAGCTGCAAGCTCCGCTTTAAGCGTGAAGAAACTGCGAAGCCGGCACTAAAGCAAAGACGGACAGAACCAAACGTCCGCTAAAACTGAAGAATATCTGCCAGAAAACTGTCTAGAAAACTACCCTGCGAAAGATTCGCGTATCCTAGACAACACCTCTGACTGTTACCGGCCGAGAGTATAGATGACTCTGAAGCAGCGAGCAGCCCTGTTAGCAACCTTTAAACAGACTTCCCACAGGTGCAACTGATCAGCAATCGAATTATCCAGGTAATCAGGCACCTGTGCAGGGCACTCTACTTCCAAGGGGAATGCCGATTAGCCGAGTAGCAGAAATAACGTCGTTAGCATAACGACGATTCAGAAATAAGAAATAAGGTAAACTCAGAGAAATAAAAGCATGTTATGACCATGCTTGCAGAACAAACATTGTCAGAGTGGATAAAACCTAAATAAATCCACTCTCACATGACACTAGGAACATTAGATTAGTAATTCATCACTTCCTGTTTCCCTGGGGTATAAATATGACGTGACACAGAGGCCATTTCTCTTATCCACTCTTCAACATGGGAAAGACAAAGGAACACACCATTCAAGTAAGGCAGATGTGTGTCGACCTTCACAAGTCAGGCAATCGCCACAAGAAAACAGCCACTCGCCTGCACCTGCCCATATCTACTGTCAGAGGAATCATTAAGAAATTTAAAACAACTGGAACAGTGGTAAACAAGCCTGGACGAGGACGCAAGGTTATTTTGCCACCACGCACAGTGAGGAGGATGGTAAGAGAAATAAAAAGTTCTCCAAAGCTCACTGTTAAAGAATTGCAACAAATGGTAGCATCTTGGGGTCATAAAGTCTCCAAAACAACCATCAGGCGCTATCTACATGCCAACAAGCTGTTTGGGAGGCATGCACGGAAAAAATCTTTTCTCACTCACAATCATAAACATAAGCGTCTGGAGTTAAGCTAAAGCGGTACTGGGACTTCAACTGGGACCGTGTGCTTTGGTCAGATGAGACCAAGATAGAGCTTTTTGGCAACAAAGTGGGTCTGGTGGAACACAAAAGATGAGTATGCAGAAAAGCACCTCATGCCCACTGTGAAGTATGGGGGAGGATCGGTGATGCTGTGGGCCTGTTTCTCTTCCAGAGGCCCTGGGAACCTTGTTAGGGTGCATGGCATCATGAACGCTTTGAAATACCAGGACATTTTAAATCAAAATCTGGTGGCCTCTGCCCGAAAGCTGAAGATGGGTCGTCACTGGGTCTTTCAGCAAGATAATGACCCTAAACATGTGGCCAAATCTACACAGAAATGGTTCACCAGACACAGAATCAAACTCCTCCCATGGCCATCTCAGTCCCCAGACCTCAACCCCATTGAAAACCTGTGGAGTGAGCTGAAGAGGAGAGTGCAGAGAAGAGGACCCAGGTCGCTGGATGATTTAGAGAGATTGTGCAAAGAGGAATGGTCGAAGATCCCTCTTTCTGTATTCTCCCATCTTGTGAAACATTATAGGAGAAGATTAGGTGCGTTTTGTTGGCAAAAGGGGGTTGTACAAAGTGTTAACGTCAGGGGTGCTAATAATTGTGGCACACATGATTTGATGTAAAAGAATTATTTCTTAATGTGGGATTTTTTTCCCACTGAATAAGTGCACTTGAATTAAAGGTTGGATTTTCCTCTTTTTTTCATAGTGGTCCAATATTATTTAGAAAAAAAACTGAATTTATTAGAAGCTAAAGAACACATCTTAACCAGGGGTGCCAATAATTATGGAGGGCGCTGTATATTTGCCCAGAGGCAGAGATACGTTTACATTTAGGGCCCCTTTTTAAAGATCTAAGCGCACAGTCTGAAGCGCGAGGTGCAAGTGCATTTAGGGGGTGTCCAAGTCCATTTTTGCTAGTTTAACGGCAGGTAATCAGGGTGCAGTGCAAGGCACAAGGTTCAAAGAAGTCAAACTCAATTTCTTCATTAATCATAAGTGTGCTTTGGACGTATTATGAAATAAACCAATCAGTGTCATCTTACATGCTCTTTGAAAGCCAGATGCCCTAGCACCTCGGCGAATTGCCATTATAAGGGCGTATTTGCCTAGTAGCAGGAAAAAAAAAAACTGTATGCTGCAGACGAAAGGATCAGCGAAGTGCGCAAGGAAACCATTACTTAAAGTATGGAAACCTGAACACAGTGATCTCCAAAAATGAACTAAAGCCTTTTTTTAAAAAAATATTTTCTAAAATTGTTTTAGTCATATCCAGATGTAAAAAAAAAATACATAGTGAATTTCCAAGGCTGCATTTGAACGTTACATAACAACTTTTGGCTAAAACAAGCAAACGAATGAAAAACAATACTAATTCAGGGTCGCAGGTAAAACAAATAAAAATTAAGCTCTGGAGAGGAATGACCAACAGAAATTAAAACAAGTGAGAGAAACAGCCGGCGAGAAAGAGACGAAAATAATGTTATTTTGATTACGCGACCTGAACCCTTTGAATAATACCTGACAGGCATCAAAAGAACTTGCTCCAGCTTGGCTGACAATTGAAGGTCAAGTCAGATATATGGAGGAAATTTGGATTAATTATAGAAGGTGACAATAATGTCATCCATAGTTGTTGCTGCTACTAAAAGTGCCGCTTTTTGAGGCCACTTCGTTTGTCAGCCAAACTGTAAATAGCAATGCAGACATTTCAAATGAAATGCGGAGTTTGTATCTGATAATAGAGGCGGGACGGATGGGTTGCAGGCACTGTATTAATGAATCAGGTCGGATTCAAAAGTGATTTTTCAGATAAGTACGGATATTAGTGGTCCTATCTACGATTTATCCAAAGATCTAAAGCACATTTTGAGCGAGTTTGTGTGTTGTGCAATGAAACGAAAATCCACGCACTGTTTTCGACATGACATGACATGACATATATTTAATATATTGATCATTTGTGGTTGTCAGAAAAATTTATTCATGGATTTATCAGTGTCTTTTTCATTTGTTCCCAATTGAGAAATTTCTTTTTGCCTCAAATGGCATCACGTGACTTGCAATATGAGCTTTGACCGCAAAGCCCATGTCGGCATGCGTCTCAGCCCTGGTTCTGGGGGCCTGTGTAAAGCACAGTTATAGTTCACGCCCACCTGAACTAGAACCCAATTATTATCTATTGATTGACACATTTTTATCCAATTCCAGACAGTATAAACTTTCCACAGTAATTGAAAGACTTTGATTGGATCCTCAGAAAAGTATTTAAACCCATACGTAACTGCAACTTAGGTGGCCTTCTCTCAACTTTGCACAGTTGAATGACGTGAGTACAAAGAGAAGAAAGACTTCCAAAACCAACCGAGAAGTGCCTAGGTTATATTTACATAATGGCAGTTAGATTCCGACATGGATAATAGGAGTTATTCTGAATGTTACAGTACTGGAGGGTTCCTTGTACTGGAAGGCTGTGTTGCTCTGTCTATCTTGCTTCATTTTGAGTGAGTGGAATTGAGTAATTTGGAATTCTAATGGCTAGCTAGCTAGTTGGCTAGCTGTTTGTTATTTTCGGTTTACCATAGCCATAATGATCACAGAGCTTGTTTGCCACATTGGTTAGTATGAGAAACCATTAGCCTTTGCTAATAATGCCGTGTGTGGCAGCATTTTGCTCAATGTAGTGATGTTTTAGAATTTATTCCACATTCAACAAAATCAAATGCCCCGGTTTTTGTTCATTTAAAATGAGAACAGCTCCAGGATTTCAGTAAAAACCCCTGCTACATTCATTGTACCGATTCTGTTCAATCAAGAGTATCATATTGCGTGCTTTTCCCTGAGAGTGGAATGTCTGTTTTGTAAAATGAGGTATATTTCATTGAGTTAAAAGTGTTCCTTATAGGGTGTGAAAAGCGTTTATCCAAGTTTGCATTTTACTTGGATGATCGGAATTGTAAATAGCAAGCTTTCAGTCACAGGGTGAATGTTCTGACTGTAAAATAAGCAGTTCTTATAATGAATACATTTGCTTGCTAATGTGGAGTTGTAAAAAAATCGACAAAACACTGAACTTTATCGTGGAGAAAAAGGCATGTTTTTGGTTTGGAGAGGTTACTGGTGACTACTGATGTCCATCCGCGCCTATATTGATAAACTCATGCTAAATTCCCAAAAAAAAATCATTAATTAATGTGGAATTTCATGAGTCAAAAGTTGATTTGAATTAAACATATGATTATTTTATAATTTCACATTGGGTAATTTTGAGAACTCTGACAGCTTGGGGAGCCACCTGGAGAGATATCTTATTTGGTTCGTAAATTGAAGACCCCAGGGCTAAACGTACTTAAGAGTGAGTGCACGCAAAAATCAAGCAAAATGGCAAAATCGTGGCCACGGATGCAAAATCAACCTACCCTAAATTTGAGTTTATGAGAAGCGATTGGTGAGTTTTAAAGGGTTCTGGGGTTTATTTTTTAATTCTATTTGAATTTTGTGAGAAAAACGGGATTCTAGAATTTCGCTGGTCCTTGACAAGAAATTTTTGTCAAATACACCAGCCCAGAAAAATCGCTTTCGGAAGCCAAACAACGCTTTCTCCTCACCTAAAAACACCAAATTTGCACAAAACAGACATCAAACAATAAATCTATGACAGATATCCGGTTCTAGAGGATTTTTATGACAGCTCATTAGTGCATTCTTGTGGAGTCAAATAACAACAAGGTAGTTTACCGTGAAAACTAGAATGGCTCTAGCACTGGGGTCAGTGATTTTCATTGCTTCAAAATTAGGATTTACAACCTTGAAACATGATATTTCAAAAATGTCAAATCATTTTTTTTGCCGTCTTAAGCGAGCGCCTTAGAAATTGCTCACGAACCCGGCCCAATTCTGTCAAATTTGCTTGGAGCGAAGAGCAAAATCCCCAATAAAACACAATAACAATACTATGAAATACAAAGGTATTAGTTTTATTTTCCCAGAGAGGTCACTCACTGGCAATTCTGGATGGATTCATGCTCTGCTTAGGCATTCTTTGGCGCTCAAACTACCTGGACAAAGGGCTCGTTATGCATTTTGCACATGTCCAGGAGCGGTATTTCATAACGCAGGAAATCTCAAAAACCATCACCAGACATCCACCGCTATTTTCATAGTTAGAACCTCTGAAATCTAGTTCCTAATTGAACTCCTGAAAGTGCTCTGCGATGAGTCACAAAATGAGTCTCCATTTTAACCGAACAGCCGAGCTCAATTGTGTGGTGGGCTGTGAAATAAGCCTGTCAGTTTTCAACCCTTGCGTGACATGTATCGCACAATCGTTTCATTCGCTAGAAATGGTGTACGCTTAAAAGTCAGCCCGTGAAAATTAACACTTTTTATTTGATTTTCAAAAAAGGGAATTCTGTGAACTGCTAAACTGCAATAGAGCAGTTGCTTTTATTATGTGATGCAAACACGATAATTAAAATGAATACGTAAATAAATAAATAAATAAATCATGATCTCTCAAACCTATTGACGGGCTATTTGTACCGTTTTATATCGTGCTATACTGAGGTCAATTCTATCATAGCAAACATTATATACTACTCAAAATTTGATAGGGATCATAGGAATTTTTTTGTGAAATGACATGCAAATTTGGTAACTGCCACTGATGAACAATATATTGGATAAATGAAATGCAGTCAGACACAAAACACATTTGCAAGTGCATTTAATGACATTAAATGAGCGTGCAGCCTCACACTTTTGGCTTTCACGAACACTTCATGGTTTCACCTCTGACGTGTAAAGTGAAAACAGACAGTGTTCGTTTGATGTTTCATTACCACAGTTAATGTCAATAACGGGTATGGCCTCCCCTAGCTTGAATGACGGCTTGACAACGTCGGGTCATACTGTCAATCAGAACCCGGATGCTTGCAATTGGAATGTTGTTCCATTCTTCAACAAGGGCATTTCCGAGCTCTTCTAGAGTTGTGGGTTGTGCCCTACGACCGAAATGGCGACCTGCAGCATGTTCCACACATGCTCGATAGGGTTTAGGTCCGGCGAACGCGGGCCAGTCCATCTTGGACAATTGTCTCCTGCTCTAGGAATTGATTCACCACCCTAGCACGATGGGGACGGGCGTTATCATCCATCAAGATGAAATCAGGGCCAACAGCACCAGCGTATGGTCTTACGTACACATTGAGGATCTCATCCCTGTACCGTACCCCTGTCATCGTCCCTCTCCCCATGACATGCAGGTCCGTTCTGCCGTTCCTGCTTATTCCTCCCCAGACCATAATTGATCCGCCACCATAACGGTCGTGTTTGTTGATGTAGGCATCATTAAATCGCTCATGTTGTCTTCGCCACACCCGTTGTCTCCTGTCAGTAAAGTCCAAGCAATATCGGGACTCATCAGTAAAGAGAACTGGAGCCCAATCGTTGTGTGTCCATGTGACATGATCGTGAGCCCAATCCAAACGGTCACGCCTATGACCTTACGGTCAGTGGGATTCGAACACATGGCCTTCTTGAGTTGAGGCTGGCAGTATGAAGACGATTCCGTATCGTCTGAGTGGATACCCTGACCCCTGAGGCGTTATGAAGGTCATTTAAATAGGGTGGTGGCTGTCCAGAAAGGATGACGTCGTGCCTGAAGTGTGAGAAAGTGGTCTTGTCGTTGTGTAGTCGATCTCTGACGACCACCTCCATGACGGTGTGCTGCTGTACCAAACGTTTGATGCGGTTCCACGCTCTGTTCTAACGCTTTGGCTGGCGTTAAGTGCATTAGCAACGTGACGTTGTGAGAAGCCAGAGTCAAGCATTCGATGCATCTTCCCAATTGCTCTGAAGTCAATCGGCGTCTAAGGCGTTGAGGAGACATTGTTATTGCTAAATGTAATGCAAAAAATTTGGAAACTTCCAAATTTTCACCAACAAGCAACACACGCGTCTGAGTTGAAATGGTGAACTGTTAGTCAAAGCCAAAATGTGAGGCTGCACGCTCATTTAATGTCATGAAATGCACGTGCAAATGTGTTTTGTGTCTGACTGCATGTCATTTATCCAATATATTGTTCATCAGTGGCAGTTACCAAATTTGCATGTCATTTCACAAAAAAATTCCTATGATCCCTATCAAATTTTGAGTAGTATATAACTTCCGTGGTGGAATTCACGTATCCATGAAATGAAGCCTATTTCACTAAAGGTATCGCTTTTGAATATTTAATGGAACAAACCGAAGGCATGTTTGAATGACGGAAGCACGACTTTACAAAGAGGAAAACCCAACGCTGTTAAAAACTGACTGAATTTAACAGTTAAATCAACGCATTGTTTCCTGGTAATTTTAACTGGCGGTGGAGTCCTGTGTGGATTTAATTGTGGTTTACACTTAACATACACGGAACTTTGGTGTAAACTTATTATAAAATTGCATTTAAAGTAACTGGCAAAAAAGGTGCAAGTTTATAACAGTGTATGTGCCAAATTTTATGCCAACAACAAAAGGAAACCGTCAGCCAATAAACAGTGGTGTGCAAAATGTCAGTCAGCCTTGCATAAGGTGATATTGAGTATCAATATCAATATTAACTCTGGAAAATGCAGCATCACAATTATCTTATCTTCACATAGTGCGTTGTCGAGGAAGAAGCCAAACGCGCTGAGGGGTCTCAGCAAAGCTGGATCTGCAGGAGACAGGAGTTTTCCTCTCTGTTGGGTCAGGTATGTTTCAATTGCAAACTGGTTTAGACGGTAAGGTTATTCAACAAATAACACTTATAGTGTTCTGTGCGAGGGTGAGAGAAAAACGAGAGCGCGTACCCAAAAGGGACTACACGGTAAATCGGTTCCTCTCATATTAGGCTACCTCTTATTCCCGCTTACGCTTAACGGAATGAATCACAGGAGTGTTAGTGTTTTTTAGGCAGAGAAATCGCATTGTAGATGGGGCTCTACGCAGCCCTTTTTACACATTGACACCCCTTTGTTTTCCAAGTCATATTCCTTTTTTTTTTTGTTGTTGTTGGAATTATTCTCTTGTACAGTGAACGCAGCAAAGTAGGCTACATTTACACATCCATCACTTTGACTGTCCAAACTATGAACTTGATTTACGAAAGGCACACTGAATAATGCATGAGCAGGAGTCACGAGCTAACATGAGTCACTTGTTTATTCCACCAAAAATGACGACATCACAAACGCACGAAAACAAATAATTGATTAGTTTTATGAATTGAAGCAGTTGGCGAACAGTCTAAAATAAAGTAACACTTTGATATTAGTAAGTCAGTACAAATTAAAGCAACGTTTTGATAATCAGTCTGTAATCTTGGCGTTACAATGTCACACAAGGGTTGAAAATTGACAGGCTTATTTGACAGCCCTCCATACAATCGAGCTCGGCTGTTCGGTTCAAATGGAGACTGGATCCTTTTGGGATTAGTCGCAGAGCACTTTCAGGAGTTCAATTAGGTCGGAACTACAACCCTAATTCCGAAATAGTTGGCACGAAGTGTAAATTGTGAATAAAATCAAAATGTGATGACTTTCAGATCACATGAGCCAATGTTATTTACAATAGAACATAGATAACATTTCAAATGTTGAAACTGAGACATTTTACATTTTTATCCACAAAATGAGCTTATTTCAATTTCCTGGCTGCAACAGGTCTCAAAAAAGTTGGGACATAGGCAAAAAAGGGCCGAAAAAGCAATTAATATACAAGAGATTCAGCTGAAAAAACATTTAGCAAGTAATTAAGTTAACTAACATCAGCTTTGTATCATGATTGGCTATAAAAGGGATGTCTTAGAGAGGCTGAGTCACTCAGAAGTAAAGATGGCTAGAGGCTCTCCAACCTGTGAAGGCTTGCGTAAAAAAATTGTGGAATACTTTAAAAACAATGTTCCTCAACGTCAAATTGCAAAGGCTTTGAAGGTCTCATCATCGACACCGCATAACATCGTCAAAAGATTCAGAGAAACTGGAAAAATCTCAGTGCGTAAGGGACAAGGCTGAAGACCTTTACTGGATGCCCGTGATCTTCGGGCCCTCAGACGCCACTGCATCACTCACCGGCATGATTCTGTCATTGACATTACTAAATGGGCCCCGGAATACTTCAAGAAACCACTGTCTGTAAACACAGTCCGCCGTGCCATCCACAGATGCCACCTAAAACTCTATCATGCAAAAAGGAAGCCATTGTTGAGCATGATCCAGAAGCACCGCCGTGTTCTGTGGGCCAAGGCTCATTTAAAATGGACTGTAGCAAAGTGGCAAAGTGTCCTGTGGTCAGACGAGTCCAAATTTGACATTCTTGTTGGAAATCATGGGTGTCGTGTCCTCCGGGCTAAAGAGGAGAAAGACCACTCCTCCTCTTATCAGCGTTCAGTTCAAACGCCAGCATCTCTGATGGTGTGGGGATGCATTAGTGCATATGGTGTGGGACACTTTCATGTTTTAAAAAGCACATGAATGCTGAAAAGTATATAAAGGTTTTAGAGCAACACCTTCATCCTGGTATTTTGAACACCAAAGAATGCCTAAGCAGAGCAAGAGTCCGTCCAGAATTACCGGTGAGTGACCACTCTGGGAAAATAAGTCAAATCAAACTATTATCTTTGTACTTCATAGTATTGTTAATGTGTTTCATTGGGGATTTCACGCTTCGCTTCAAAACAAAAGGGTCAAGTAAGCGGTCACTCACCAAGCAAATTTGACAGAATTGGGCTGGGTTTGTGGGCCAGAAAAATGATTTGATATATTTGAAATATCATGTTTCAAGGTTGTAAATCCTGATTTTGAAGCAATGAAAATCACTGCCCCCAGTGCTAGACACCTAATTCTTGTCTTAGATTTTTTGAAATTTTTGTACTATTTTGTTATTTGACTCCACAAAAATGCACTAATTAGCTGTCAGAAAAATCCTCTAAAACCGGAAAACTGTCATAGATTAATTGTTTAATGTCTGTTTTGTGCAAATTAGGTGTTTTTAAGGTAGATTACTGCTATAAAAATACCATTACCATTTCCACATTTTTCACGCGCCATTTCTCAAAAACCGCTAGTCCGATTTTAATGAAGTTTGGAACATAAATAGTTTAGAGCCTGGTGGTTGCCCTGAACCTAAAAAATATGGCCCTTTTGGTACTCATTTAATTTCAGGGGGTGCTGAGTATATAATGAGGTAGAGAATTTTCATGTCAAGAGCAAAATTTCAAAAAACCTTTGCATTTTATTAAAGTATCCATTTTTAAGAGGTTTAGCCCACAGATGCTGGATCAGGCAACCTGTGTGCAAAATAAGAAGTTGATATGTCTATTAGTTACTGAGGTATGGTGTTTTGAAATTGTCGTGATATGCCCCTTTGCAGCGGCCATCTTGGACACCTAATTTGCATAATTTATGCAAATCACCTCCATCCCTGCTAATTTGAATGTTTGCCTCTCATATCAATAAAGCAATTTGATGTGATGAAATAAAGATTTTCATGCTTAATAGCAGTATTCTACCTTAAGTGAGGAAAAAGCGTTGTTTGGCTTCCGAAAGCGAGTTTTTTGGGCTGGTGTATTTGACCCAAATTTCTAGTCATGGACCGGCAAAATTTTTAAATCCAATTTTTCTCACTCAATTCGACTAGAATTTAAAAATAAACCCCAGAACCCTTTAAAACTCACCAATCGCTTCTCATAAACTTAAAATTAGGGTAGGTTGATTTTTCAACTGTGGCCACCTCTTGCTCGATTTGTGTGCATTCACTCTTAAGTCACAAAAATACAGCTTTGACAGAAATTCTGATCGGCCATGGAGTCAAACTTGCTTAACGTAGGAGGTGCTACCTCCGAGAGAGTCACCTGCGTGCATTTGATTGTCATCTGACTTTGCTGTCACACGATTGCTTGGCAGTAATATGTTGGGCTTATTTTACCCTTTAAGGCCTAATGCAAAAATCCCAGCAGAGAATCATGCTGCCGTGTTTACCATAGTAACCTGTATGTGGGCTGAAGCACAGCTTCTCAGTTTTCAGGAACAGTTGGAATTTTTTTGCGCAAAACTTACAGTAGGCTAATTACGGTACTTTCAAAATTACGCGCATATGTGTGTCGGCGACGACACGTTAGGCTTAAAAGGGTTAAAGGTGACATTGAATCAAAAACCGTTTTTACCTCGTCTATGTTGAATAACAGTAGTCTACCCGCATTCAAGAACATACGAAAAGTGGTAGACATTCTGAACATCTCCGTTTCATAGAAATTCCTCTTTTAAAAATGACCGCCAGAAAACGGGCCAATCTGAACATCGGACACATATGATCTCACATGTATCTCCCCTGATTCAAAGTGGTTCAGCGGACTCACCGGTCTCCTCCTTCTTGTCGAACTGTTGCTTACATCCGTTTTCATTGAACCGAGTACAAGCTTGCGGCTAGCATCTGTGGTACAGCAGGATGTCTACATACACATATATACAGTGTGTATTCAAATGTAGAGACTAGCTAACCTATTTTTTATTCGGCCAAAACATTCTTTAGCTTGACGAAGACATGGTATTTATTTGGGTGGCTACGCATGTTCCTACAGCCAAAGTAAAAAAAAAAAAGCGTGACAAGACGGCGAGTTGCAATTCATATGCAGGTACTGATTAGCTAGCAAACTGCATATCAAAATGCTTTTGATTCAGCAAATAGTCTGGCAAGCAGTTTCTTTGTTTTGCACAAAGGTAAAAACCCAGCCGTCACCCGCTCCACTACTGAATGATATCACATTAGCTGTGGGCAACAATCATTATTCAGAGCACGGAAGTACAGTCCTCAAGCTTCACTTCGCATGCTGAAAATCACCAATGCACGGAACGAAATAAAGATCTCAGTCCAATCCTTCAACTGCTGTAGCTGACAAGCCAAATACTTGCCATAAGAATATCGTCGACTAAAGCTGAGGTTTTTACAAAAGCCAGGATTACGATTATGCACCTCTCAATATTCACTAATGCTACTGGTAAGCCCCTCCACTGCTCAATGTCAACTTGTTCAAAAGTGCTAACGTTAGCCTGTATAACTGCTAAATGTGTGGGTTTCAGTATGCATCCCGCGTGTGACTGTAGATGGCCGCTAATTACATGGCAAACGCTGGTTACTTCACCAGAAAACTAAACTGACCACTGGCTGACAATACTGCTTTTTGTTCGATTTGTTGGACGGATCTTTGAATTGACATATCAGGGGACTGTATAATGTATAATACAGTGGGATCGGGATGATCATCCCGTTCATCCGTCGGGCGCTGTTTTACGAAATGGTGTGAGCATACGTATATCCTCTTGGGTGGATACTTCAGTCTTAGCGCGGCTAGCCACTCCAAGCGCCTACTCGCTGGAATCGAGTGTAGGCTGTAAGGTTCTGGGCAAGGGCAATCTTTCCTAATCACCTTGTAAATAAGGCACTCTGTTTTCATACAAACGTTTTATGTTTTTTGAGTTATTGGTACAACTAACAATGGAACAAGTGGAGCCTGAACGCATTCAGCCTGCGATCTCTCTGCAGTACAGCGAGTAATGACCGGAAGTAGGAGACCGCCAGGGTTCTCATGGCAGCGCGCATCGTTAGAACAGGAATTAGGTGGCTCAAATGAAATAAGATAATTTGAAACGTCTTCATGCAATTTCATTGCTTCCAATGATCTTATTTAATTTAAGCAGTTTAAACGATCGTGAAACACATGCATTTCTTCCAACCCCTGAGTAAAGAAAAGCATGAGAAGTCCGGAGTCATAATGCTGGTGAAACTGATAAACCTCCATGCACAAGGACTTCAATTCCGTGCGAGAATCTCATTACACATGCGTTGATTGAATAATTGCTGACTACAGCAGAGGAACGTAAATATACCACTAAAACTCACGCGGAATGCATGAGAGTTGACAGGTATGCGTTATTAATGAAAACTGACCACACCTGTCAATGTTGAGAGTTTTCTGAGCTTTTGTAATGGTAATTTAAATGAATGATTGAAAACAGGTCATGACTAATCATTATTTTCAAGGGATGGGTTTGAGCCTCCCCTATCGCCAGTTCACCAGCCGCCACTGATATATATATATATATATATATATATATATATATAATTTCAAGATGTTGTGCATGTTGTATTTTACGCCGATTTAGAGGTTCTTTTTTTGCCCCTCCCAAAGAGGACAAATGCCCACCCAAGCTTGACATCCTGACAACGCCTCTGTAGCTGCATAAAGTTGGTCTGTCCGTGTTCCGAAGCCGGCGAGTATTTTCCATTTTCCCTACCGCTCTGGGCGAAGTTACATTCTTCTGAGTGGCAGCAAAGCCAGCCAATCAGCGTCAAGTGCTTGCATTTCATAATGAGGTTGCCAGTTAAGCCCGAAAGGTCGCCAAATAGGCGCAAAACAATGCGTTCAAAATCCCCCACCCTAACATAGCTTTTTGAGAGAGGTTTTTAGGAAGCTTCTGAGGCATTACAGACCCAACCAAAATTTTGTTGTCTATATGTCACATGACAGAACAAGGATAAATACCCCGTTCAACCATTCTATGTCACCTTTAAGTTTGCCTGCCCGAGTAGCTGTTCCTCGGTGCGCTAGCTCAACAATCGCTTGCATCGGAGCAGATCCACCTGCTCCAAGGTCTGTGGTATTCGCTATCGCTGCAAATTTCTATAACAATGTTTATTTTGGCGATCGCACCTCGGTGGAGTTCATCTGACTCTTGGTCTTTGATCTCATGCTTGCCCTAGCTATGCTGCTATGCTGGAAGTGCTCGGTTATGAAGGCCTGCCTGCGCAAAGCTTACTTGTCTTAAAATATAACTTGTTTTGAGACATTGCCTTATGTGTTGCTGAGGGAATCTTTGGTATAATTGGTGTGATTTGTCAAACCGTAAATTTAGAGCAGCACATGCTAATCCGGATGCAGCCACAAATACTCGACAACTCCAGTTCTCGCTTGGCGAGGCAGCACTCTTATTGTCGGTAGCTAAATAATTTCTTCTACGGCAAGAATTGCGATCTGCTCACCTATTGCGAATCGCCACAGTTCGAAAGCTGGTCTTTTCCGGCTGTCAAAAAAACATTTGGATGCTTTAAAAATGTAGTAAATGTGCTGCGGTACTGTCCTAAATCGGGAACGTGCTACTTGGACCTGTATGTCTTGCAAACAAGTGTGTGCTGGAGTGCAAACACTTCATGGAGTCACGGCAGTGCTTGTACTTGCAGTGCAGTAAGCTGCTGTAATATCGCATTTTGTGAAGTCACCCGAGCTGCTAGTTTCTCCCTGTTTTTTACTCTAGGATAAGTGAAGCTTAGGAAGGAATTTTTGCGATCAGACTCGATCGTCATGCACTAATCAATCAATGTGTCGTTAGCACGACCACGGGCGGAAAGATAAATACGATCTTGGCACGGATCAGTCCCTAATTCACAAACGGCTTATCGAGGATTTAACGATTGTTACTTTGATTTTCTTTATATACAGGTTGCTCGCTAGTTTCTTCGCGCAGTCAGTGTGTATGATTTGCAAGCCTAACAAAGCGCATCATGAATGTTATCTTACCGTGGCACTGAACGAGCTTATGGCTTTTATTGGAACACTTATATCGAGTCGCGTCTATGCCTGATACTTTATGGACTGCTACAAATGATAACTTTTGCCCTTCCTCCTGCTGGACCCAGTTCACTCGGCTACAATGAAGTGTGTGGAGATGGCAAATTGAAACTTTTGTAAACAACCTCTGGGACGGATACTATTTCTTGGTCTGGTGACTTGGTTTCAAACTGCTTGGCTTAATTTGATCGGTTAACTCTACTTCTACCTGGGTTCACAAACATGCCGTCATATGGATCGCCTGCTCATGTTCGATCAGAGTTTTGCTCGAACAAGCTCTTAAGGTTTGGTCTATTGCGGACCCAACTTAATTTGCCTTGTTTCAGGCTATTAATAGCAATTCATTGGCAGAATTACTATAATTTGCCAGTTATTCCCGTTGAAATATTCAGTAGATGTACTTTGTGTATTGTTATGTTTTTTTTTTGCATGGCTTTGATTTGCTTCATGCTTTTTAAACATTGTGGAGATTAAGCTTGAAATTTGAGAACTTGCTGTGATGTCAACGCCACCATGTTATCTCGAGTTCTACCCACCTCCCCACGGTGCTTCAACTCTGGTTTTTTTTTTTTTTTTAAAAACTGCGTCGAATGACGACATTTGGGTACTAAGTACAACGGCTTGGTTTCTACATGGATCGATTGCGTCTACACCGGTAGAAATCAAACTAAGCCCTTTGCATCTGTGTTGTCAAAAGTGTAAGTGTCCAAAACAAATCAAACTTGAGTTTCAAAATTGCCAGCTCTAGAGGTATTATTCATACATCGGTATAATGCACATTTCGGCTCACTAAGGATTTGTAAGTTTTATTAATACTGTTTATCCGGTTCAGCATGGTTTGTCAGAACACTGGCATTACGTTTTATGGGCTGCTGCAGCCACATCATTGAACAGCAACCTGGGGGTTGTCACCTATGTTCCGCATGGTGCTTTGTGTCCTACTGTGCCCTGGCGCTTACGATGGTTATACAAGTGGAGTGTGTATTGAGCATTGGCCTGCTGTTCGATTCGTCTTTTTATATATTTATTTTAAAAAAGCAAATTCTCACTCATGTTATTTTAAAGCCGTTGGTTTCTCATTAATGCTTTCAGCAACGGTATGTTTGGCACAGGAAATTGTTCATGTTAATTTTCATAATTCCATAATTTGAATAACCGTGGCCGAAAATATATTAAGCGTTATTCAGATGACGGTTGCCTTACTGCTGGACTAAATTGTGATTGCCATGAATGTTTAAATCAATTGTTGTTACACTGCTTGAATTCTACTTGTTTCCAATAGTTACGCCGCAACTACTCCTTTTTTGGTGTTATTCATCTATTCCTAGCAGGTGCTGCCATTGGTAGCAGTGTCCAGTTAAGGTAACAGTTTGCAAATTGCATCGTATGCACCTTGTGACAAACCCACAACAAATGCTAGCAACTGGAGTGCTCAGCAAATGTTTGGGGGGGAAGAAGAGAAGAAAAAAAAGGGTGGATGTGGTTCCAACCAAAAATTCTACCTAATGCTGTGGAATGATCAGGACTCTATGTAGCCATTCCAGTTGGCATTGGAATTTCTGTTATCAAGCAGGTCATACTGAACCTTGTGCGTAAATGAATTGGTATCATATTAGCATTACTTTTCCAATTGCCAAAGCTCCGTGTTTTCCCCATATTTTGGCAATAATGTTTTTAGCATCATTGTACGCGCATTAGTACCCTAGTTTAGATAGAATTATGATTGCAGTGTGTTTGCTTGGCAAGTAAGCCTTGGGTTGCTTGCCAACATCAAGCTCACATCCTCAAGATGCGCACGCTCAGCAATGCCATGGTGTGGTGACATGTGGGGTAAATAATGATGAAATATCAGCAACTCCAGCAAACTACCCAGATAGCAAGCACCTCCGCTCCGGATCTGCCCCGGCTCTGAGCCGGATCAGCTGGTGTCGGCACAGAGCCGGGGCAGAGCCGGAGCACAGGTGCTTGCTATCTGGGGAGCTTGTGCTTTAGTCATCTGCCAATTTCATTCAAAATGGCTTTGTCTCTGCTCTCTGTCTCTCAGTATGTCCTATAGCCTCTAACTGTGCTAGTTGGTTAACCCAAAAGCCATAAATAAAGACAACATGGTCTCTGGCTCTAAAGGCACGCTGTCAGTAGCCTCTGGTCTTTGGGTTATGCCTGCATCATTGGTTTTGGGGGATTCTAGCAGCTTTCTCAGCTTTCAGATTCATGAATGCTCTTCATATTTTGCAATCATGGTATTTTTATTGTTATATCAACTTTATTGAGTACGCAACATTCTCATGGTATATCCCCAGCACTGCTTCCACCTGCTGCTGCTCCACTAATTGCCTGGTTTTGTGTTCCCTCCATGTCTGTGGTGGGGCCTTGCCCTGAGCATCCTGCTGCTGCTGGTCTTCGCCATCATCGCTATCTGACCCTCTGCCCAAGTGCTGCCTAGTCTCCACCATCAGAATGGTCTGGTCCATGGCGTCTATCCAGCGAACAACAAATCCTGGACTGCTTGTCAAATGGACTATTTTGCTTTAAGGCAACCATGAACTCATACCTGGGCCAGTCAGAGGAGCATGGACTACCCCTCTTAAGCCTGGTTCCTCCCAAGGTTTCTTCCCATTTTGATTCAAATAGTTTTTCCTTGCCGCTGTTGCCACTGGCTTGCTTTTGAGGAGATTCAGGCCAGGGTTTACCGAAGTGCATCATGGCAATATTTTATTTTATTTTTAAATGTGCAATTCTGATGAAACAAAAGGTTTCTCTTGTATTAAGTTAAAGCATATGACAACATGGCAGTTGTCTCGCATGTAGTTGCTCTACATTCATCTTTGCACTCATTACCGCCTCACGCGTCGCATAGAGTCTCTTCCTTTCACATAGGCAGGTCGTCCAGTGACACTGCATGGCTCCTGCCAACTTATCCACCACTACACAACTCATGATAAAGGTTCCAATTTCTCTTTCAAACAATTGTACCAGCCATCAGGCTGTCTCTACTCAGTACACTTTATAGCATATTTCTATTGAATCAGCTTCAGCTGAAATTCTGACAGCCACTGGGATGTCACTACACAGTACATATCATAACATGACATTCAGCCCAGCAAAGCTCACCATTTTCCTATCTCTAAAGTTTATGTAACATGTCAGATACGAGTTCACTAAATGGTTCATATAGTATATTTCGCTGGTATTGGCATCAAGAGAAATCATGGCAGCCTCAAGGTTGTCACTACACATGGTACACTTCATATAGTATATTTCTCTTATATTGGCTTCAAGAGAAATCATGCCAGCCGTTGGGTTGCCACTACAAATAGTCCACTTCTTATAGTATATTTCTCTTGTATTGGCTTCAAGAGAAATCGTGCCAGCCATAGGGCTGTCACTACACATAGTACAACATACACACATAGTATATTTCTCTTGAATTGGTTTCAAGAGAAACTGTGCCAGCCATCGGGCTGTTTCTAAATGGAACACTTCATATAGTATATTTCTCTTGTATCGGCATCAGGAGAGATTGTGTCAGCCGCCGGGCTGTCACTACATATAGTACACTTCGCTTAGGATATTTCTCTTGTATTGGCATCAAGAGAAATTGTGCTGGCTGCCGGGCTGCCACTACACATTGAACACTGCATAATTTATTCTGCATTCAAATTAGCCTATGCCCAGCATGGTTCTTTGTGGGGGGTTAGTAGCAGCTCCCTGCCTTCTGTTCCACGCTTGGACAGGCAGGGATCTCTCAGAACAGAGCCATGCCGCCAAACCCAATGTATGCTTGTATGCTGATATGCCTGTATGCTTTCAATAAATGTTCTCTTTTTGACAAAAAAGATAGTGGTCCTATCAGAATGTCCATTTTGAGAAAATTGAGAAAATCGACTTGAGTAACTATAATAAATGTTTTTCCATCCTTCCCTCATGATGTGTGAAAATGTGACGTAAGCACTTATTGAACTAGGCTCTTCAATTGTTGATAATTTTTCAAAATCTCTGTCAGATGAAGTACACTTGTGGTCAAGGAGTTTATCATCCTAGAAATGTATTGTTTTAACACCAAGCCATTTTTCAAATCTCAGTATTTTTTAATAATTTCACTGCTGAATTTTCATGAAGAATTTTTGTGTTCGTGGCCCTTACTCTGAACAAAATTTAGTAAAAGAAACTGAAATACAATGGATTTCTAAATGCTACAAGTCCCTCATTTCATTAAAGCCATTGTCTTCCTCTCTGCCAAGCTCAAATCTTGAATTATGAAGCCTTAATTAGGGTAATGCATAATAACCATATTTGACTTCTGCGCAAAGGGGTATATACTTATTAAAAGTAAAAAATTTACCAAAAAACTTTCTTTAATATAACAAGTGATTCAACAAATAAAATGCTTTATTAACCCCATAAAACCTACTGACCCGTATATGGGTCAGTCAGTAGCAGCTGCTGTATTAAATCCTGTGGAACTTCAGTCCTATTTTAAATTCTAGTGGAGATCCCAAGGTTTCCATCCATCCAAAATATGACCACATGTATTACGAGGAAATGTGCAAAAAATGATGTAAAAGATCCAGATATTTTCCAATTGAAATAATATTGTTTTCATAAAAAACATGGTTTCCTGGGTTTGAATATTTCTCTCAATATAAGAGTGATTTAGCTTCAGTATAGCCCTACAACCATCAGATACAGAACATGTATGTGACGTTGTCCTGCGATATAATTGAATCTACTTGAAGCTACTGTAAGTGATTTTTTTTTTGTTTTTAAAAAAGTGTTAAATAGCTCCATGTCGACAGAGATCATTTATTTAGAGTATCTGGTCGATAACACAGGTCTCTCAGTCTTCTGCAATAAAGCAGCAGATAAAATTCTGGAGTCGCCGACTGCCTCTATCCAAACAGGCGAGAGAACGCCATAAAGACGCGTTTCTCCCTGCTTGTGAATGCACAAGCTGAATCTGCGTTGTTAGTGCGCCATCTGTCGGAAAAATTATTAGAAGAAAAGTCTGTTGTTGGCAACAGCAAACAGATGAAGCTTCCGATCCCAGCGCTACAGGAGACGGCGTACGCACTTAAGCCCCAAAGTGCCGAAGAACGAAGGTTACGTAGGTAACCACGGTTATGTGAGCGATCGGATCAAGGTCAATGTCAAGGTCAAGGTTTCTTTGTTAGTACCAAATGGTAAATTTGCTGTGCAGACAGGAACTCAGCAATCCCATTATAGAATTACAGCCACACAACAGACATCATGAAAGACAAATCACACACTAAAAGAACAATACAATCATCTCAAAATATACAATCATAGAAAAGTGCTTCAACATCTCCCAGACCTAACTAAAGTTCAATAGGAACAAAATTGTTCACCTGGTGGCCTTACTATTCAGCATTACAATTGCAGCAGGCACAAAACTATTTCTGTACCGTTTTGTCCTACCCTTAGGGACCACAAAACGACAGCCAGAAGGAAGGAGCTGGAACTCACCATGCAAAGGATGTAAGCAGTCGTTGAGAATTGAGCCAGCTTTACGCTGCAGCTGTGTGCCATAAAGGGCTGTCATAGTTAGTTGAGGCTCCGCAATTAGCCGACCAGCCCACTTAATAATTTAGTTCAGGGAATTTTTGTCCTGTTGTCCAATATGGTATCCTTCCGCACGGCGGAAGCATTCCGAGGTAGACTTACAGAGTAGTCCCGTGCACGGGTAGTGCTGCGTCTGGGGGCGGCGCCAGTATAAATCCCCAGGCAGGACTATTTTCTTCCTCGTGTCCTTTTCGAGGCGGCATAGCTCTCCGCAAGAGGATTGGAGTGATCCAATTGCTCACATAACCGTGGTTACCTACGCAACCTTCGTTATGTAGCGCTATTTTGGATCACTCCAATATGGTATCACAATACCAGATTACTCGGGGATCTATGAACATAACAGCTCAGGTCAGTCCACGCAGCTGTGGGCTGTCGTCCGTTCCCAGAGAAGCGGAGGCAACACCCAACACTGTCTGTTCCACCTCATTAGAGGGAACGACATTGATGTGATAGAACCTAACAAAGGTACTAGGTGAAGACCAGTTAGCTGAGGCACAGATCTCAGTCAGGGGAACCCCTCTGAGCAGCGCCCTAGAGGTAGCCACGCCCCTAGTGGAGTGCGCCACTACACCTGACGGCAAAGGCCGGCCGGCTATCTGATATGCCGTGGTGATGGTGTCAACGATCCAATGTGAGAGTCTCTGTTTTGAAAGTCTCAGACCCAGAACTTTCTCTCCATAGCAGACGAAAAGCTGATCAGACTTTCGAATTGCCTGTGTCCGTGTGACATACATGTCCAAGGCCCTGACTGGGCACAATACCTTGGGGCCAGCACCCATTTTACTCTCACCCATGGGCTTGGTGTAGGCAGACCGGTTCAAAGGTCGGTTCACATGTTCGGTGGACAGAACCTTTGGCAGAAAAGAGGGGTTAGGGCGGAGGGTGACACTAATTTTTTCGGGCCCAAACCGAAAGCACTCCGCACTCACAGAAAGTGCATGAAGCTCACTGACCCTTTTAGTGGAGGTAATAGCCAACAAGAATGCCACTTTCCAGGAAAGGTGCTTCAAAGATATAGAGTCCAGGGGCTCAAACGACGGCTGGGCAAACACCGACAGCACTGAGCCGAGGTCCCATTTGGGAACCAGAGGAGCCTTGACTGAACATAGGCGCCGAACACCCTTCATAAAGTGAGATGGTAATGCGTGTCTACCCATCGGTCCCTCTGGACCATCATTATGGCATGCAGAGATAGCAGCAAGATACACTTTTAATGTGGAAGCTGCCCGGCCTGCGTCAAGTAAGGACTGCAAAAACTGCAGTACAGTCTGGACATTGCAGATTTCTGGGTTGGCGTCATGTCTCTTACACCAAGAGTAAAACAGACGCCAACTTGTCCGATATGCTGCATTGGTACAGGGGGCCCTGGCACTCTGCAACGTGTTCATGACTCCGTCCAAGGGCCCTAAATCTGACCACCTGCGCCTCTCAGGGGCCAAGCCCGCAATTGGAGGCGATGAAGGGGGCCTCATGCGCCGCTGGCGGCGCTGTTGGTTGCCTTTCCCCGGATTGCCATGCCGCTGCCTTGTAGGCTGGTTCGGCGGCTGGGGTAGAGGCCCTAGACGCTGCTGAAGAGCAAGTGAGAGCCCCTGTCTTTGCTGCTAAGGTTTCTTAGGAGCAGGTCTAGGACACGAGGTGGCCATAAACTGCTGCAGGGTCTCTCTGTCCCTGCGTAGCTTTGCTGTCTGTTGCAGAATGGTTTCAACCCCTGGCCCTAAGGTAACACCTGGCATTAGGGGTAGCCCCATAAAGGTCTTCTGGACCGGCAAAGGCAGCTTAGACTAAGACAGCCAAAGGTGGCGTCATGAGGACACAACAGAAGCCACGGCCTGACCATTAGCCCGTGCCAGGTCTGTCTGTAGCAGATCAAGCAACCTGGACACCTCTGTTGACTCGTTGATGAGGTCTTGATTTCCTCCTGAGAGGGTAGGGATTAGACGGGCCAGGTAGGAGCTCAGCAGCATGGCTGCATTTGTGAGGCGGGCCATAGAGGAGAGGACACTGAAGGTAGAGCCCAGGAGCTGGTCACTGAGTCTCTCTGGTCCAGGTGTAAACTTGGGCATCTTACCAATGATTTCCTTATCAGGAAGGATCATTGCTGCCACCATATCGTCCATTTTGGGATATCCATTAATCCCTAAGGACTCTGCCATGATAGTCCATGGTTTGGCATCCCTGGAGGGACGGAAGCATCCCTGCATCCTGGCCCAGTATTTGCGGAATGCCACAGCAAAATGGGGACAGGTGGGGATGAGCAGTCTGTCACTGGCTGGGTCTTCCCACGTAAGGCCAAGGGAGGCTGTCACCTTCCTCAGGAGAGCGCATGTCGCCTCAGTAGCCAACAGTGGTTCTCCTGAGGCAGAGCTGCCAGCATTGGAGGGTGCTAGAGACCCAGCTGCTGAAGGTGTAGCAGCGTAATCATAATGCTGTTGCAGCACAGAGACACTGTCACCAAATTCCAGCTCATCTGGGGCATGAAGAGACACTGAGTCTTCATCCTCCTCTTCCTCCTCTAAGGCACAAACTTCCTGACGCAAGCCAGCTGCTCTACGTTCGAGGTTATCTAAATCCTCAGAAGTGTAACACTTGGAAGGAGGGGCACCCAGAGCGGCTGGTGGGGAGCCGTGCCGTCGGCGCCCCGCGCCGGGTGGGGATAGGCAAATGGTACCAGAGGGGGGGAGATGGTCATCCGCGGGCCTATGTGAGGCTAAGACCTTCATCCTCGCCAGTCGTGCCATACGCAGGTGCTCCCCCAGCATGTCACAGGACATGCAGCTAAGACGGTCCCTTGCCACCTGGCGCGCATGGTCCACCCCAAGACATTGCATACAGGTATCATGCGCATCCTCCGCGGGCATGCGGGCATTGCACTCCACACAGTAAAAGGCCATGCTCTTATACCTTGGGTGCAGAATTTTCACTTGAACTAAATCAAAACAGTGCTCAAACTGAATGAAGCTACTGTATGTCAACACAGAAAAACAAACCAGCCGGTCTGTTTTCTTTCTTTCTTTTTTTTTTTTAAACTGTAGTGGAGCAGGAAAATCAACCACGTTATAGCCTAAGCCTAATGTGGGAAAAATACACTCTGCACACACAGCCAGTTGGAGACAACAGAATTATCCTGCTGCTATAATGCAGTGTGTGTATACAAGCAGAATCAGTGCTGTATAATACTTACCAAAAGCACCCTATTAATGGGTATTCAGCACTGTAAACATGCCTGTTTATTAGCTTCCGCTTTATACAGGGTGGACAGGATATTCTTCACACTGACCTAATAAGCTAGCTAGCTATAGAGGTCAGGCAATGTGGAATCTCAACACTCAACACACCCATTTCTTAGCTTTAGCTTATATACAGGATGGAGACAGGGTATCAACACTCACACGCCCGTTTTTTAGCGTTTCGCTTTATACGGGATGGAGACAGGACAGTATGTGTGTGCTTGTGTAACTTCGGTATGTATTACCACTCGCTGAGCCAAGGTATCTCCGGCTCGTTCACCGTGCAACGCACGAGGGTAATTACTATGTGTACTGCTTGGTGCACGTTAGTCCTGGTTTGGTCACCCGCTTGCTGGGTTAGAGATATCTCATAACCCGCTCACCGTGGAGCACACGAGGGTATAAACAAGATGGCACTGAAAACTGCGAAGTTGCGTCGGACAACTTTACACAGATTTTCCAATCTTGTTAGGGGTAGGCGCGAATTGAATAGCTGTGAGTATACTTCTGCACACAGAGCTCTTACCAAACGAAGCGAAGCTCCAGAGTCCACCTTATCGGATGTCGCCGAGAAAAGGAAGAGGAAGAAAGTAGTGCTGCCTGGGGATTTATACTGGCGCCGCCCCCAGACGCAGCACTACCCGTACACAGGACTACTCTGTAAGTCTACCTCGGAATGCCTCCGCCGTGCGGAAGGATACCATATTGGAGTGATCCAATATAGCCCTACATAACGGTAGAGGAACAAATAGGACTAAGGAGCAAAAATGCGAGATGTCCAAGAGCTGTATTTATATCAATGCCGCTTTCAATGGGGAAAACCGAAGGAATCAAAGGGTTTAAAAAGCGATGCACAGCTAGCCTTGCTAAGCTTTGTCTTACTCTGTAGTAGTTTTGCAGTTTTATCAGTCTCGGATAGTCCTGTTGATGGTTTTTAATCCTGCTAATGTCAGTTTATGAATGAACTGTCATCATTTGTGGCCGGCTACAGCTTGCTTAGCTGTGTAACGATAGCTTGTGTGGCTATAGGACACTTGCTAGTTTTAGCCAATACCATACAGATCACATTAAAACGGAATTCTATCGCGGTAGGGTCGGGAGAAGGTAACGGTAACTTCAGAGCAACATGAGGGTAGAAACGCCGTAGGTTGTCTGAGAAAGCGCGGCGCAGGGATACAAAGCATTTATAAATATAGTAGCCAACCCAGTCACGAAACCCTTCCAGGATACACATCACAGGTGGTCCAGCGTGTATCTTATTTCATTTTATTTATTTATTTATTTATTTATTTATTTATTTATTTCATTTTAAACTTAAAGTTGAGGTCATATTTTTTGCAGGTCCGCACTAAATGCAAAAAAGGGGAATCCCCACTCGAAGTTTTGACATAGGTTATTGTGGTTCCACTCCTTGTTATCCAGACTCGCTTCAGCTTGGCAGATAAATGAACATTATGAAAGGCAATATTTTGACAAAGACTCTCTGTGTGAGACAGAATAACGATATTTTATTATGTAGCACGCTGTGGTGTCCACACCCATTTTCACTTTCCTTTGGATAAGTGCGCCTGAATTTATAAGGAATGTTGCAACTTAAGTTTTTGCGAGATGGAAAATAAATGAAGATTTGCTTTTTATCTGTTTAATTTCCTCATTTCATGTTTCATACAGACACACTCGAAGTTACAAAGGCAACGATATAAGACCATGCGTATTCTGTTGAGGTTAGCCAGTAACCTTTCAGTTTTATGTGCATAGTGTCGGTACAGAAAGCAACACAAATCAGCCGCTGTTTCCACTGGACTTTCAGTGATACCTGTTCTCAGCTCACCTCACTCCCTCACACTGGTGTACCTGAAAATATACTACAATAAATTTTCTGTTAACTTCTCTTGATTAATCTGTTATGTTAAAATATCCTGCATCAAGTGATTCTTACTGAACAATGGGTAGCGTAAGTGTGAGCGCCGCTCATGCGCAAGAGGAAAGGCTGAATGCCTATAGTTGTCACTAGCGGTTAGATCAAAGAATACCTCCCACCGGTAAAGACGTGTGGTCATGTGGAGTCGGTCAGTTAAGAAAACCACACGTGGTCAGGAACTAAATTTTCTTACCCAGCGCCGCCTCACGATCACTGTCGGCAGTTAAAAGGCTTACAGCATTAATCTCGCAAAACAACGAGTTAGTCTGGCGGTAGAGTAGCGATACAAAGCCGGCAAGACAGCGGTAAGTTAGGGAGAGTTCTCGCGATTTTTTCCATTTTGATGTGAGATGTATGGTACCTTCAAAAAGCCCTTCATACCACAGTTTCTGCATGAATGTAATGTGTCGTTAGTCCATGTTTTCAGTGAGGCTTTCACATGACAATCACTGAGAGTGTCTGTTTATACTGTACTTATATTGTAACTGAGACGATACTCTCTTCTGGCTCTGTCGGAAACCGACGTGCGTTCCTGTGAGTGGCTTTGGGATGGGGGGTTGGGACTGCTTACAAAGGTTTCAGACAAGAAGCTACGAAAATGACCAAATTAGTTACAGCAGCTTTAAGCAAAAACTTAAGAGATAAAGTTAGAGTCTGCAGGGTTAATGTCCACAAAAGAAAGGCAAGCACTGTAAAAAAAAGTATGAGTTACATGTGCACCTTCATTTTCCTCTTGTCCTTACACATGGGGTGGCAGTATTTGTATTGCAGTTTAGCCAGCCTCTTCTCACAGATATCCGCTCTTCAAATCATGCCTACTTGCAGCTATTGCAATGCACGTACATTTGTTTAAATGTATTCAGAGGAAACATGCCCATTTACAGATCATTGAAGAGATTACGATGGTCCTTCCTTGTATTGCATCGGATAGGGAAAATCAGGCCAAGAACTTTTAACTTCTGATTATTTACATTTTACTTTGTGCCAATTGAGGTTATTTCAGAGATTTAATCATTAAATTTCACCAAAGACAGAGCACTAAAATGTAAGTAAAGCATGTCCAAGCATTTGACTTTTGGAGAAATTAAGTTGAGGGATCAAAGGAAAAGATGTGTATCCTATGAAGACAGGATCCTGCTCTTTCAGTGGAATGGATAGTGGCAATAGGTTCACTACATGCCCAAAATAATTTAGAGACCCCTTGCTCTGTGGCTGATTTTTATTGTTGAGTAAAGCCCCAGAGGAACTTGGCTAAGAAGCACATCATCCAAATATCGACCAATCCTGTACTCACTCTGACATCAGTTTTAAACTGCTCCAACAGGGACTGACCAAGTCTGTCAACCACAGCCATCATTTCCTTTGCCAGGCTATCCACCTGCAGTGGGCTGCTCTCTCTGTAAACCTCCAGCTGCTCTCTGCAGGAAAGAAAAGGGGAAATCATAAGTTGTGGTTAACTTCTCTTTCAGTTGGAAACCTGCTGCACTTAGTCATTTAATTAACATCCTGTTGTGCCATAAATGGAAAAATTTCATTATTGATAGTACAGAGAGATGGCTCCAGGCACATTTTTGAAGTTGTAGTCTAGGCGCCACGTGACTTCTGAGAAGTCAAGTTTTTTCCAGTTCAGACAGCTTCACAATGAAAACATGCCACTGGCTCACAAGAAAATTCATAGCATTTGCAACCCTTCAGTATACTGTATACAGTATCTTTTGCATTATCAATTTATTTGAATGTCTACACCTGTGTTAACCAACTGTTTTTCTAGAGATCTACCATCTTATAGGTTTTTGAGCCAACCTAAATAAAGACCACCTCATTCAACCGTTAAAGATCTGAATTGAACTGCCAATTAGTAGGATATGAGATTTGTGTTATAGAACAGTTTAAAATAAAGCATACAGGATGGTAGACCAGCAGAAGCAGGGTTGATTACCACTGGTCTACAGGATGGGAGACCCACCGCAGGATAGTGAAGCTGTTGATGTAAGTGACCTGATAAGCAGCTTTCAGTGATAAATCTGTCAAGGTGTCACTCCACTGCATGAATTTCCTCTCAAAGCTGAAAGAGAGAAAGAGAGATCAGATAGGTTTGCTCATGAAAAAAAAGTAAAACATACTGAAGTACATGGTATTTACATGTGGATATTTACTGTACATGTGGATCTAAATGATTTGTATGGCTATAAAGGACATGTCTTAATAGGATTGCCGAGACTGCCGAAAAAGCTCATCAAGATCGTCAAATTAGAACATTAAAATCAGTTTGCTTTTTGCTGTATCATGTGCCTGTACAACCCCACATCAGAAAAAGTAGGAATAGAATGTTAAATAAACTGGAAACAATGATTTATAAATTATATTTGACCTGTATTACATTGATAACAATCTAAGAGTGCATTATTTGATGTCTTACCCATACATTTTATAGATTTTTAATTAGGTTCATTAAAACTGCGTACCGTTTTTGCAAATGCCTGCAATTAAGCGCAATTTTTATCCAACATGGCACCCATCTACAGCTATTTAATTGTGGCTAAAAAGGGAAATAATCATGCACACAGTGTTCCCAGGACCGTAGTCAGGAGCTGTAAGGGCACGCCTCCAGCCGTCCAGCTCACCGGTCTGCTGAATCCCAGAGCGCAGTCTACCAATTATTCAATAATTATAAGTCATTGTTCAGTTATCACCTGCACCTGTTCCCTGTTTTCACTGAGTGGTAGAAGTGGCTATTTAAAGCTGAGCTTCTCCCAGCCTCTTGGTGAGGTCTGTGTAACCTCATGCCTGTTTTATCATAGTAGTCTGTATAGGTTTGTTCTCTGTATTTTGCGTTCTAAACTCTACGCCAAGTGCTGTTTTAATTAAATGCAGCTCTTTTATTTGTTTTTAAAGGAACATCGTTTCCTTTTTGTTTTGAGTAATACATAGTACTGCAGTGCTTTCCAGTTCTAGTATTACCTATTGTAAACAGCTTGTTCGGAACCTCTGTTCCTTTTATTTTGTCTGCAAAATTTGAGTATTTGAGTATTTGAGTAATAAACCAACCAAATCCACCTCACGCGGAATTGAAGTCCTTGTGCATGGAGGGGTTGGAAGCAATGGAACTGCATGAAGTCATTCCAAATGATCTTATTTCATTTAAACGATCATGAAACACATGCATTGCTTCCAACCCCTGAGTAAAGAAAAGCGTGAGAAGTCCGGAGTCGTAATCGGTATGCTTCCGCATCTGTCATTGAGTTGCTACCGATCTTCAGGTATTTTACAAAGCCTGCGTTTGAGGCCGCTTGTTAGTGCTAACTATCGTTAGCGGTCCTGCTAGCCACCTGTAACACGTTAGCTTCACTTACGTTATTCGCTGTTATATCGTTACTTTCAGCTTGTGGCTCTGAGCTCTTGATCGATGCAACTGCTTCAGGTTTGAGAAGCAGCTGAGATGCATATCCAGCATCGAATTATCCTTTATTGACAAAGCTGTCTTCAGTGAAACGCTGAGCACAAACAGCTAACGTTCCCTTTGAGTGTGGCTGTTTGCTACCGGTAAACAATAAAGCTACCCACTGATTTCTGGTGGCGTCATCTTTTGGCAGAGAAAATAGTTGTGCTTTTTTTCTGCATCCAAAAAAAACACTTACGAACAGCTTTGGGAGACATACTGATAAATCTACACGTTAAATGATTTGTGCTCTTTTGTGTTTGATAGAATAGATTCTGGGGTGGGCAGGTCCAGCGCCATGATTGGCTCTGCCCAGGTCTGCCCTGATTGGACGCAACAACCTGACGTCTGGTTTGGACAAAATCTCATGAAGATCTCGGGACGAGCTGTTCAGAGAGGAAATCACGTTCTCGGATTATGGCAAAACCCCTGTATCTTATGTTTAGAAACTTTGCAGAGGTTGAGTATGGACATCCAACATTATAAAATTACATATATGTATTAAAAGAAGGATCAGCATAATTGGGGACCTTTACGAAGGGCATGTGCATAAGCATAGCCACAATGCGATTAGTATTCATTTCTAAAATTAACCAATTTTTCCACATACATCTTCTTTAGGTAAGTGAGGGATGAGTCAATACCCTGAGGAAGACTTATGGTGAAACTGTTGGCAATTTTATAAATTAATTATTGCATCATTTATACAAGTGTGCAACTGCCCTGCTCCAACACTGGTATGCTTTCTATGTATGTTCAACTGGGGAAAGTAAACCAAAAGTGGTTTGGAGATATCAGCAATTTTAATGCAAGGTTTCTGAAGGGCTTTTTTATCTCCGTCGGCACGCCACTGAAAATCCTGGGTGGAAGAGGTTAAGGTGTGCAAGAATATGGGGTCTTCACTGTCACAATCTGCATTTCAAAATGTGCCACATGTTCTCTATTAGGCACAAGTTGGGACTACAGGCAGGCAAATCCAGCACCGGCATCCTCTTCTTACACAGCAATGCTTTTGTAATGTGAGCAGAATGCGGATTTGCATGGTCTTATCGAAATACCCGTGGGCAGCCTTGAAAAAAGTCATGTTGAAAGCAGCATATGTTGCTCCATAATCTCAATGTACTTTTCAGCATTAATGACACCTTTACAGAAGTGCAAGCTCCCTTGCCAAGGGCACTGACACAACCCCATCCCATGACAGAGCATGGTTTTTGGACTTGTTGCTGGTATCAGTCCGGATGATCCTTTTTCTCTTCGGTTCAGGGCACACGGCATCCATTTCTTCCACAAAAGACATAAAATGTTGATTCATCTGACAAACATACACATTTCTGCAGCAAGATCATCAATATCAGATGCCGCCCAGCTCAGAGCAGTCGAGAGCGCTTCTGGACGCTGTTAACATAAGGTGTCTTTTTTGCACAGTGAAGTTTTAAATGGCATTTGTGGTTTAACCATATTTTGCAGTACTTGACAAAGGTTTGCCGAAGGAATATTGAACCCAGGTGGTTATATCATTTATACATAAATGACGGCTCTTCACGCATGGCCATCTGAGTGATTGGAGATCAGGGCTATTAGGCTTTGACTTAGGCTCTTACCGTTTATGCACAGAAATTTCTCCAGATTTCTTTAATCTTTTTAGTATGTTATGCACCATAAAGGGTGAAATACCTAAATCCTTTCCTATTTTTCTTTGAGGAACACTGTTTCTAAACCTTTTAGTGAATTTTTAATGCAATAATGGGCAAATTGATGATTCTCGGCCCATATTTGTTCCTGAAGGACTAGGCCTTTCCAGGACGCTGCTTTTATACCAAATCATGATTCCAATCACCTGCTGACAGCTGTTTTATATCATATCATTGTTCAAATTTCACACCTCATTACTGGTCTTTAACTGTCCCCATCTCAACTTTTTTGGAATTTGTGGCAGGCCTGATTGGCTGTAATCAATTTATATTTACAAATAAAATGAAATTTACAGCACGAAAAATAAAATATCTTGTCTTCATACAGTCTGCGGTAAAATAAAAGTCGAAGTAAACTTGGAAATTGCTGCTTTTTGTTTTTATGTGCATTTTTCAAACCATCCCAATTTTTTCCAAGTTGGAGTTGTAATGTGGAGGAATTTTACTTTGTGATCAGGATTTTCCATCTATGCTTCTGATAAATGTATTTTCCAGGAGCAAGACTTTACCATTTTGGGAATTCTCTCAGCTCCTCGGAGCAGGAAATCACAACTCTCTTCTCCAGGTTTGTATCAATTTTGCTGGAATTTACTATGAAACTCTTGAATACCTATGATAAAACAAGAAACCATATATTTTAACTTAAAAAACATTTGTACATTGGTAAGAGTCTGTTGTTCTTTAAAATAAAGGACAGGCAATGGTTTCCCTCTGTATGGAAAACAAAAAAAAAACTTGAGGGGCAAATTTCTGCTAAAACATGCAAACGTGATTGCTTAACTGCATATTTGCCTTCAGCATGCACAAGGATTCAGAAAAAAAGTCTAGGATTGGTAGACAATTCAAGAAGAATTTCTGTCGAATAGCAACTGTGAGATTCCTGAATCGTTGAACACGCACACTGTTAAAATGGAGATGAGGCATACAGTTTCCCATCAACAACTAGAAAATTGATGGAAAACAAATAGCTTGTGTAGTGAGAGGAATAAAATATATGATACCATTTAAGAACAACCATTGTGTGTTTGCTTCACAATAACATAGAAGTATCAAAAGGGAAATAAACATAGTTACTGAATGTAATGGCACCACACTACCGTCATGATATCCATGTGCATTTCAGAATGATAGAAGTCTTCCTCGATTTCTGGGCTCTTTCTGTCTCTCCACATTTCATCATATTGCAGATTAATTTCTTTTTCCAGAGTGGTTCTGAAGTCGTCCTGAGTACAAGATGCCAACAATAGTTTTAATATAAAGAGTTAAATATTTAAAATGTGAATTATCTGATCAAATGGATACACAGTACTGACTACACCCAATAATGCACTCCAATCCACGGACATAGAGTCAATATGAATACATGAATATGAAGTTGCATTCAAATTCACAGATCACCTGTTTCTTGACATTTTAATTTGTTTGATCACCATGCCAGTCCAGTTTCATAGGCACTGAAAAAAAATTCATAGAGTGATGAAATGGAAGAACCGCTCCTTCAAAGGCTGAATCAAAATGTGCACTCCAGACTGGTGGACCTAGCCATTGCGGTCTTTGGTCTTGCATAATGTAACATTGATTGAATTGCGTCTACTCATTAAGTGAAGTCTGGAAGAGTGCAGGGTTGCAAGCATAAATGCATTCATAGGACTGGATTTCAGACCTTTATTAACCCCTTAAGCCCTGAGCCTCTTTTTCGAAAATGGCAAGCCCAAAATGAAATGAGTATATCTCTGCGACTGCTTGGTCCATTTGGTTAAACTTGGTATCATAATAAAGGTAAAACCATTTGGGATTTCAGCCCTGGTGTAAAAATCACTATATATGTCACTGAGTCAGAGTAAATGGAGATGGAACACAGTATACATGAAAGATCTCATTTTGCACCAAACAAAGTTTTACTTTGATCCCTTGTAAATTTGTTGAGTTGCAGTCTGAAACCTCTAAAAAAATTACAGCACAGAATCTCATTATTATCTGTGCCAAAGTTTATTCTGATCAGGTAAATCAGAGCAAAATTAGAGAGGAATGTCTAAGTGGCTTCTCCAATTTGGCAATTTAGGTACCTTGTGTTCCATTTCAGATTTCTCAGATACCAAACTGTAAAACTCATTTAATTTCACTTATATATCACTACAGGCATCCATTCCATCCAAATACAACATTTTTTAATTTTTAGAATTAAAAAAAAAAAAAAAAATTATTATTTCTGCCAGTATTGCTGCCTATACAATTTCCCATTCAAAGATAATACATACAATGAAAATTAAGTTTGACTCCACTGGAGCAGATTTATTAAAAAACAAAACATATAAATAAAATTATAAATACAAAGGCAAAGTGAAAAAATGTTAAAGAAAAGTCAGAATAACAAAAACCCAGGGATTATTTGTTGAAGGAAACTGCGATTATTTCCAAAAAAAAAAAAAAAAAAAAGAACCCTGATCAGAAATCGGACCTTCACACTTTCCCTTGCAGCGCGGCATTTTATCCATTAGGCTACGCCAACTGACAACAATTCTATGGTCAAATTGCTTATTCAACGAATGGGTAAAGAAAATACGTACTGTACTGTTGTAGTCTCAGTATTTGTGGAATTGTGCAAAGATTCTGTCAGAAAAAATGACTTTGAAAATGAATGTTGAATATTTCAAACTAGATAATTATTCAAGACAATACCTCAAACAAACTAGTAATGCGTTATATTGTTGCGCTAATCAAGAACATGCAAATATCCCATGGACTCAGTTTGACGCTGGGAACGCAAGGCTGTAGCTCAGGCTAGGTTTCTTATTAAGGTGGTTTAGAGTTCGTTGGAAACATTAGGACTCATAGAATCAAATGCCTACCGGCATAGTCTTACTAACGGCATCACAAGTTTTATCGCGGAGAGGAAAATACATTGCAAGCAAGGTGAATGCTGAGGAGCTGAGATCTTTGAAGCAACGCCCTATGGCAAGCCGTTTTAACATTTAAATGAACCACACTCCTATCTGTAATTACATTTTAGATATCCATAATAGCATTTCTCCAGAATGGTAAGTAAAGATATCTGCAATAACATTCTTACTAGTAGAAATGTTATTTTAAGATATCTACAACTTTGATTGTAAGTTAAATTTAAGATATCTAAAAAATCCTAAAACTGTAAGTGGCCGTTTTAACATTTAATAAGTAGATATATTAGAACTGATATCCACACGACATTCCTCCTATCCATTGTCATTTCAATATCCAAATTTCCTAGGACAAAAAATTCATGTCTGCAATTTCAAATTCCATGGATATCTAGAATGAACATTTTTGATATCTGCAATTGAATGGCATATCTTCAATCCAATTGTTACTAGTCATACAAATTTCAGATATCCAAAATGAAAAACTAGTCCTTCTGCCCATCAACAGATATCAACAATACTTTTATGGATATCTGCAATTGTATTGTTGCTAGTCATAATTCTAATTGTAGATATCTGAAATTACATTTTACTAGTCATAATTTTTGGATATCCATAATGACATTTTTACTAGTCAAAATGTATTTTGGATATTTCAAAATTACATTTGGATATCTGTTTTTCATTTTGGATATCTGAAAGGAAAATTATGACTAGTAACAATTGGATTGAAGATAACTGAAATTGGAGTTTTTCCTAGTAAGAATTCAATTGCAGATATCCAGAATGTTCATTCTAGATATCCAGAATGTAATTGTGATATCTGAAATTGAAAGCCCAATACACATGAATGGCAAAAAGTGACGTATTTGTCCTAGGAAGAATGTCATTGTGGATATCTGAAATGACAATTGTGATAGGATGTCATTGTGGATATCTGAAATGCTCTTTTTGACTAGGAAGAACTGAATTACAGATATCTGTAATACATATCCAGTCTAGCTATTAAATGTTAAAACGGCTTGCCATAAACGCCCTGGGAAAGAACATGCTAGGACACCGGCAGATCTAGTTTCGTTGTAACACGAACACATTGGGCTAACAATAGGAAGCGCAGATTTACCCTCGAGCAGTTTTTTATTGCAAAATATCAAAGGTAAGAATTTTTTTTTGCTCATCTCCGTAGACTGTAAAGTGCATGCCTGCTGTTCTTTGAGTGTGGTGTTGGTTTAAAATGACAGGGCTCATATCGTTGGATTCTGTGGACTTTCCTCTTTTATTTGAGGTATGGTTTTTATGCATAGCACTAATTCAGGAGCAATTCTGGCGATTCAGCGCTGATATGATTTGATCCTATGTTTTGCTGCATGCTTATTTACTTGCTTGGTGCTTGAATTGTGTTCGGTTGAGGTAAAATGGTTTACATGAGCTTTTGGCCGAGTTTCTTCTTTTCAAAATGTGGATATGCCGCATGACAATGTTGCGATTTGGAAACATGCTGTATTTATAATGCGTAACAACCGGCCCCCGGTATCGGGGCGTAGGTCTTAAGGGGTTAAAAAAAGAATAAATGTCTGCAAATTAGTTTATATTTAGGCTAAACTACTGCGCAGTATGCTATATGTAAGTATATGTTGGGAAAACTTTTTTTGGTTGTATAATTACCCGTTCCACCCTAATTCAATTTGGGGTCACTCGGGGTCACAAATGGAAGTTGACCAAGGGTAAATTTAGCACTGATATTGGGAAATATTTTTTCACCCAAAGAGTAATTTCGATGTGGAATAGTTTGCCTGACCATATTGTTGAGGCAGAAACCTTGGGAATTTTCAAGAGCAGGCTTGACTTAAAGCCAGATACCATTGAGTCTTTGATTATCTGAAGTGATATATTCACAATAGAAAAAAAAAAAAAAAAAAAAAAACTGGCGAGCCTAGTTGGGCTGAATGGCCTGTTCTCGCCACTCATGTTATGTTATGTTATGTTAATTAATATTTTCTCTTGTTATGAATTGTTTCCATGACATCTATCACATCAGCACATCTGTATTGCTACACATAATGGATAATGCACTGATGTCTGCACCAGACCGGAGTCTCCAGATCCCATTAACATCTTACATTGACAGGTGATCTACATCCAGACATGTTTTCCAAATCATAAAAAAATGTATATTACTACAGAGTGTAAATGCACGTAGAATGCATTGTGATTGGACTGCAGTTCAATACTATATGTTGTTGTTGTCGTGTCTGGATACAGTGATCGCATGTTAATGCAAGGTATAAAAGGGACTTGAGGGGCGTACTGTAAAGCGAGATCAGTGTGTTAGTGAGGTATATTGCACCTAAAGCCAAGGTTTTCAATGTCATGTATGTGGCGCTCTTTTAACCAGCCATGATAACTTGTGGTATCTCTGACTGCAAGTTTAGGGTTTGTTGAGCCAGCTCTTGCAAAGACATCTTGGATAATGTTGAACTTGCTTTGTAATACAGCCCTCTGAAAGTCAAAATGACCCCCACTCTTTACGGGAATTCACTGGAAGTTCTGGATTCATCCAAGGAGAGTTCTTGATCAATTATGTCGGCACACTGACCCCTAGTGTTGTAAATGACTGATTTCATTCACATTGTCTGTGTTCTGTCTGGCTTGAAATAACTTGGGAGCCTGAACCTAGGCCAAGTTAATACCAATACTTTTGACCAAAATTTACTGCCTCTTTCTCTTTTACATTTCCTCATTAGCAGGCCATATTTTGATTCTGTCATTTAATCCAAGACAATTTCTGAAAATAATTGCAGGCTTGTTTCTTCAGTAGCCAATTTGGAAATACAGTATAAACAAATATCTAAGTAGGCTAATAATGAAACAGATGTTCTTTTAAATCATTAGTAGTTCACCTAAATAGTGTTGACAAAATGTAGGTGTTACAAATTATTTTTGATGCTGTCTGTTTTGACTATATGCAGCAATTAATCGTACTACAGCAGGCTCTGAAATTACTGGCACCGCTGACTGCCAACTCACAAACAATACAAAAAAGTACATAAACAATATAATTATAGAGAAACAGAATACAACAACATGTGTGAAATACTGTATACTTTACTTTATTAATGTTTTGATGAAAACAACCAAAATCATGATAATCATTTAATACAAAATAAATTTCAACAAAATTAAGTTTTCATAATAATTGGCACCCTTCATTTAGTACTTAGTCGAACCACCTCTGGCAAGGATAGCAACAGAGTCTTTTCCTGCAATTTTTGACAAGGTTAAGGCACAAATTTGGGGGAATTCTGGACCATTCCTCTAAGAAGATCCTTTCAAGATTCTTCACATTCTTGGGTTTGAGTTTATCAACTGCCCTCTTCAAATAAACCCACAGGTTTCCAATTGGATTGAAGTCTGGTGACTGAGATGGCCATTGCAGAATGTTGATTTTGTTGTCACAGAACCAGTTCTGTGTGAATCTTGAGGTATGGTCATTGAGTTGTTGGGAAGTCCACTTATGGTCAAGTTCCAGCCTTCTGGCGGAGGCAACCAGATTCTCAGCCAAAATATCCTGATACTTGGTGGAATTCATTATGCCCTTAATCTTAACCAGTGCCCCTGGACCTCTTGAATTACTACAGCCCCAAAACATGACTGACCCACCACCACATTTCACTGTGCGCATGAGGTGCTTCTCCTTGTGTGCATCTCTGTTTCAACGTAAAACATGCCAATGCTGTATCTGACCAAAAAATGGGCTCATCTAACTAAAGCACCCTGTTCCAGCTATAATTTAAATGACGTTTGGCAAACTTTAAGCGTTTGCTTCAGTGACTCCTGGTCAGAAAAAGCTTTCTTCTGGCAAACCTTTCAAAGAGCTTGAAGTTGCGGAGGTGGCACCTAATGGTGCTTTTTGAAACTTTGTGACCCCAAGATGCCACCAAGGCCTGCAATAGTCCCCTTGCCAGATGCATACATCTCGATCGCCAGATGGCGCTAAATCTGTATCCGGGGCGGTTCGGACCCGTGTGGCAGATCGTTGTTTGTCTGGATCGCATACAGACGCATAGAGGAACATTGTCGATAAGCAAACCCCCCAGGATTTCTTGGATTGTTTGGATAATTTCGAATGCACAGCATGGTAAGATCACCAAGTATACATTAGAGATGACAGCTGTCGAATGTGAAGTAACTTAAAACTGAAGGATTCTTATCTATATGCCCGGTTTTAATGCTGGAGTCCCAAAGGCTATTGTGCCTTTGCATATTCGTTACCCGGGGGTTAGGCCACTTGGACTGTCATTATAATGACAGTCCACGCATGATGTGTGGAAAAAAAGCTAGAACTTTTTAGGAAAGTGATAGCGCCTTCTGTATACAGCTGACTGCAAAAACGTTGTCACCGCCAGATAGTTCTAATGTTCCTCTAGTAATTAGCTAACAAATTAAGACGATTAGCTGCTTTACTCACTGAATAAATCCACGTTTTCTCCACGAATCAAATAATCTTCTCAATCTTTTTGTATCCCAATCGATAGACATATTTATTTCAAAATGTAGCTAATCGAAGGATAACAATCTGGAGTACCTGGAGAACAAAAATTTATGGGAAGGTAGGGACGATTTATATATTTTACGAGACGTTTTCTAAAGTCTAAGCTTGATAAACCCATTACAATCCTGGGTTGCCATTGTATACAATGAGCAGCACCTGGGCTACCCAGGGGTTTTTATCGGCGGAGAAATGCATTTAATACTCCAAAATACCCATTTTTCTGCCCAGAAGTTGATAGTTGGAGTCTTTATCCATGTATATCTCACTTATCAGATGTCTCTGTCACACGTACGACGATAGAAAAGTCGATGAAAGCTAACAACAAAATTTCATGCTTTGATATGTAATGGCAGTTAATACAAGCTGGACGGCCGACCGCCCCGGATATCGTGAAGGAAGGTGCGGACATCTAACGGCAGAAAGCTGAACCGCGCATCTGGCAAGGCAGCTATTCCTTCACAGTGATTCATGAGGACTTGTTGCTTCTCTCACCATCCTCCTCAATAGCCGGGTTGGCAAAACCCTTGAGGTTTTCAACAGTTCCATGTCTTTGGAATTTTTAAATAATCGCTCTGACAGTGCTCAGTAGCATATTCAATCATGTGTGAATCTTCTTGTAGCCATTACCAGATTTATGAAGGTCTATGACCATCTGCCTCTTTTGAACTGGACAGTTGTTTTGTTTTGTTTTCTTCATGGTATTGGAAGACAAAGGAGTATTTCATGTGTGTTACCTCATTTTTATACCCTTGCAAAACAGGAAGTGATGCAATGGCTTAATATAGTTCCTTAAAACATAGATAAAACTTAAATAAGTGGAATTTGTACCTGGTTTTATTTTGGTAGATGTTATTTACAATAATCTTTCAGGGCGCCATTAATTGTGAAACCTTGATTTGAAGGAAAATGACTTTTAATTAAGTCAGTAAATGATTTTAGTTGGTTCCATTGGAACATTAATATTGTATAGTATGTCTCACATGTTGTAATTTAAAGTTTCTCTGTAAATATATATTTTAGAATTTTTAAAAAGTATTGTTAGTGCATTGTCACTCAGGGGTGCCAGTAATTTTTGATCCCACTGTATTTACGCCAACAATGTTTGGTTTTTTAGTTGCTCTAAGTGCTTATAAAGAGAAATAAAAGCTTATCGTAGCTACTTTCATATATTTTGTTTCTGAAATGCCCTTATACTTATAATGTAGGCTACTCTGTCTTAATTTGGCCATGTGCAGATTACCGGAGTTCCATTTACACGCTATGAAAAATTCCCATTACTGCACAGGGTGTAATCCACATGTGCATTAGGCACACCGACACCTACAGACAATTTAACCTTAGCCTGTCCTGTGTGTCTTTGGATAGTGGGAGATGAGCGTTGTGTACCCAAACAAATGTAAGGAGAACATTCAAACTTCACATGCACATCTAATGACATATACTTTTTCTAATGGTGACATTGCTGTCCAATACACCCCCACACCATCCTATGACCCAGAACTCTGGCCTGAAAATTACACTCAAAAAAATGAAACCCTATGAAATGTTAGATTTACTTAATAATGTTATGTCAACTGGTTCCACAAAACTGAGTTAAGTACATTCCACTCAATGCAATTAATCAAACTGGCCAAAACTGTTAGAAGTCAAATAAAGGTTATGCAAAGCTATTGGGTGGAACCAGTTGACATAACATTATTAAGTAAATCTAACATTTCATAGGGTTTCATTTTTTTGAGTGTAGTCCCATGCCCCATAAAACCAGGATATCTGTGCCTCACCTGCACCCGATCACAGTATGCTTTCTTTATCTGGTCCAGAAAGTCATCCTCAAATTGGAGAGCCTTATCATCTGCACTCATTTCTGGCACCAGGGTAGGACTGCCCATGATCTTCTCACTGTGGACCACAACTGTCTACTTTACTACAGCTTTTCACTGTCAGACATTCTATTTTCCTATTTCAGGTTTGACCACATTACTTTTCGTTATGACGTTACATGGTATGTCAACTTGCACGTGCCATGTCATGAGCCGTCCTTACCTGTGTTTCGGCCATTTGATAAAGAAGAGACATTATCTATGGATAGTTAATTTAGGAAGCCTGAATACAATTATAAAAGTCTACCTAAGATCAATGTTCATGAATGTAAATTTGAAATACAATTTTGAATTTATTTGAAAGAGCCAAAGTGCCCCCCCACAGACAAACAACGTTTGCTTTTGAGTTTCACAAAGGAAAACTGGATCTGATTCTCTGATTACGGGACTCCTTTGACGGAAACTTACCTCTCGTAGCGGTTGATGATCCAGTCCAATACAGCAAAGCAATCTTTCGAGTCCAACTTTTGTTGCATGATTTTCCTCAGGTGCTGCCCGATGGCACTGTGGTAGCAGCCCACGTAGGTGAGGAAGACATTGAAACTGGGCGGGTAAGAACTCACCAATTCATTTTTCACATTCTCCAGGTCTTCCACAATGGCTTTTCCCAGCAAGCCCAGGTGAATGGCCAGCCATGAACCATTTTGCTCCCTGCCATCCAGGTGGACACTCCCAATTTTAGCCTCCACACCCTCCCGTACTGCTGCCCTCCAGATCTCCCTCCAGCCCTTAATCACACTGCCCTCTTCCACCTCCCTCTTCTCCTCCTCCTGGATGATTCGGGCTACATGCACCAGCAGCTCCTTGTTTCGGGATGGCAGCTTGTTGGAGTTCCTTACAATGTCCTTCAGCTTTTCCCGCAGGGCGCTGTAGAGGAGGTTCAAGTCTTTCTCTTTTTTGGCCAGCTCGAGTTCATCGCCTCCCTCCTCTTGCTCCCTCCTCAGCTCCTCCCGCAATGAGAGCAGGTTTAGATGAGCCTCCTCCAGCACCTCCATCTCAATAAGTTTGTTTATCTGCATCACTGCACAGAGACATGACCAGTGTTAAATTCAACTCTAACATACTAACAGTGACCACATGAAGTATAACACCCAATAAGTGTTACTTAGCGTGGCGAATGTGCAGGTCA
The DNA here is from genome assembly GCA_029692085.1 of Gymnothorax javanicus. Classification (NCBI taxonomy): domain Eukaryota; kingdom Metazoa; phylum Chordata; class Actinopteri; order Anguilliformes; family Muraenidae; genus Gymnothorax; species Gymnothorax javanicus. Next base: position 88,103,061 of record CM056193.1, read on the forward strand.
CAACTTGTCCACGAGAGCGTTTTGGAGCTGCTGGATTGTGTATTTGATGAATTTTGAAGGACCGAGGGACCTGTACCGTTCACTTTCGTTATGTCCGCTGAGCAGCTCGCGTCTCTCCCCCCCCCGAATCTTTAAACAACAGGCACGGATAACTAAAGATAATGTACCTACTCATATGACTATAGGGATTATGGCAATTGGCTAACTTGCCAAAATGTTGAAATATCTCTTTAAGATATAGTCCAGGCTTTCCCCTGCATGCAGGCAGTGTTATAGTATGAACAAGCAGATGCTTTGCATCCTGTGGCTGCCATTAGATTACCTACTTGACGTGCCAAAAGCAGATATCAATCTCTGTAGAACAGTTCGTAAAACAGTACTGCATTTACTGTAATGGAATAGGTGCTCTTGTATTCATAATGATCCATAAAAGGAATTCATCTGCTCAAAGGGTGTGTGTGGGCGGGCTTATATAGCTATACTTGTGAGAGCTAACTATTGAGAAACCAGAGATGTTGTGAGGATGTATGGGGTGGTCAGGCTATTTTGGGTGGTCCTTACAGAGGATTATGGACAATTTCAGCTAATTGGTTAGAGTTATGGTTACAGTAAGGGTTAGATCATGGTTAGGCATAATTTGGTTATGGTTAGAGTATGGTAAAGGCTGTACAGAATGAAGGTAAGTCAATACAATGTCCCCATAAATACAGTGTGTTTGTGTGCGTGCGTGTATGTTTATGTGGGGGTGTGTGTGCAAGTGCATTGTTGTGGCATGTGTGTATGAGTGTGTAGAGCTGTAATAAGTCCAAATATTGCTGTAAAATCAATTGTCTTTGAAATAATTATGATTAAGGATATAATGGTCTCTTTCAGTCTAATTTAAATATATATATATATATTTGAATGAATCAAAGGATACATCATATGGTTATTTCACTGTTATGTGACCCTGATAATGTAATAACACAAGTACACAGCCCATGAAGTAAACCATGCCTCTTTATTATCATTAAACCTTCTTATCTGTTGTTTAAATGACCATAAAATTGAAAACAGAACAATACTCCAGGAGTCAGATCAAAGATGCACATTATGAAAAAACTCCAAGACACGATTGACTCCAGGCATTTACAAATGTCCTGGGTTATCAGTCTCTGAATGGAGCAAAAAAACAAACAAACAAACAAACAAATAATCAAACAAAAAAATTTGGGGTGTCAATACACCTAAAATGACCAGAAGAAGTGTTCCTGCCCACAGACAGTCTATATCAACCTTCTGGTCAGGACCCGTCTGGTCTAAAAACAAAAAACATGATGTTACCCCAAAGTTTTTTTTTCACTTGGCACCAGAAATAATAATTGGCAATGGTACATTAATCCGCATCAGTAAAAAAGCATCTTAAGTTTGTGCCCAATATTGGAATACCTCGAGTGAAGCTGTTGGGAACAGAGACTTTGCCTGGTAAAGTATTAAACATTAACAACAAGCCGATGCTGAGCGCAGAGAGAATCCTACAGCCCTTCAGTAATTATTAATAAATAGTGGCATACACCTATGGGCAAGGCACAATTATGCCAACTACCATTCCTTGAGTTCCTGCAGTAGTGATTATTATGCATAGCTGCATAACAATTCAACTTCGCTGTGTCAAGGTCGAAGGTCAAATCCATTAATGACCTTACGTTGCACACTTACCCCTCACAAGGAACCTGCGTAATAAATTTGAAGCTGCTTTAGTTAACACTTTTGGAAATGTGGCCAGGACAATTTTCAAGTTCAAGGCCACTGTGCCAAGGTCAAAGGTCAAATCCACTAATGAGCCTTACCTTGCATTCCTCACCCTCATAAGGAACCTGTATATAAAATTTGAAGCTGCTTTGGTTGATACTTTTGAAAATATGGCCCAGACAAAAAATTTTAAGTTTAAGGTCACTATGCCAAGGTGAAACGTAAAATCCACTGATAACCCTTCCGATGCACACCTATCCCTCACAAAGAACCTGCATACCAAATTTAAAGCAGCTGTGGCCTACACTTTCGGAGATACGGCCCGGACAAATTATGGAGCCACCGCCCGTCTGAAGACCTATGTTCAATTTCTCTGGCATGAGGCAGGACCTCACTGGGGTGCAGTGGTGCTAGTTTTGAGAACGTCACCCTTCCCTTTATTCAACAAATCTAGAATAGCCATTAAGGAGATGTACATTCTGTGATGCAACTTGCATTGGCCATAAAAAGAGAATAACACATCCTAAAATGTAGGTTTTTCTACTCTATTAAATGGCTGCCTTTTGCCAAAGTTCCTTCTTTGGGAACCCACAACTGCTAAATGGTGCAAGATAATGTAAATCTAGGCACAGAATCTGAAAGACTGGGCCAGAATTGGCTAGACTGCCAAGATTCAGCTCTCTGGGACTCTCCAGTGTGGAGAAATTGACCTCCCAAAATCACTTCGGGCATTCACATTCTAAGAAGTGAGCATGGCACCCAAAATTTGAAGGGCCATAAAATCCAAACCAGTGGGAGTTGGACCCTGAAATTTTCAGGTGTTCATTATACACCCTATGGTTCATTTTGACAGACTTTAAGCAAAATCTGAGATGGTCACCTGAGAGCCATTTGATCACTTGGCAGGGAATGGCCCAATTGCAGGATTGAGCTGAAAGGCAGACATGCACTAGGAGACTTACTCATGAATCTGAGCATCAGACTTACATTTTATTTTGTCATGCAAATCATCAACTGTGCAAACAGCACCTCCACCAACGCAGGGACAACATTAGCACGCTGCAACAGCTATCCGGGGGGCCAGATAGTATCTCACTCATCAGGACATATATTTTCTATATGTTCTGGCTGTAAAGGAAGTCAGACAATGCTCTACAATTCGCTCTACATAATCATTTGCTAGTAAGAGTCACCACTTTGTGATAATATTTACAGTTTATTACGGGTAAAGTGCAGTTAGCTTAGCTTGTTAACATGTTGCGCTTCAGCATCATTGTTTTGCTTGATTTTCATGTAGTCTATGAAGCTTTGTTGATAAATCAATTGCCTTGTTGGGGAGAATGAGACACGGATATGGTATTTATAGTTGTTAGCTCAATGCAAACATAAACTGGGATTACCCATTAATGCGCTAACAAATGAGCATGGTGATCACAATAATATTTATGGTCCAGCAATGTACTTGCTTTTGATTGAGTTGGTCGTGTTTAGCGAGAGGCAATGTAGGAGACATGTTGACGGGAACTAATAGAATGGGTGAATTCAGCCTGAGATAATAGAGCAGCCCCCAGCATATAGCATTTCTGGTAAATTGAATGCTATGACACAGATGCTACCCACAAATCAGTGTTAGAGACTGAATTCCAAATGTTGCCTAGTTAAACTGTTATAGTGACTGCATGCCAGATTTCTTTGTGAACGTAAAAACCATCCTTGCACAGGCTGCAGGCATTACCTTTCCATACTCATTGAGTGTTTTAATAGCTACATAGCTATAAATTCAGTCATGTATTCAGAGACTTGCCAGGTACTGGGGGATTTCGCTCTCCATTGACAATGGGGCCGGTGGATCTATTCGCTGGCTAATTAGAGCAGAGACAATTTAATAGAGGGGACGCCCACTCAGAACAGCCAGATTTACAGAGGATTAGGAATGACAGGAATCATGGATTTTATGTTTTGCTAAAAAATGGTCTAAACCTCTCTTTTGGACATCCAAGAATAATAAAAAAAAAAACAGCATAAGATGGGACCATTAACTTACCTTAAGTTCACAAGAGGTGGAACCAGTGTGCAAGATTTACAGATATTGCTTAACAATACAATACAATAACAATGACAATTGCTTAACAATAAATGATAAATGATGACTCGATTGCGATCGGCGGACATATCATTCCCGGTCAAGTACTCATAAACGTTTATTTTGTGTAGCTGAGATCAATGTTCAGGAGCTGATTTCAATGTTATGAGCTGTCAACTTTAATCCATAGGTTGAAATTTTATGGTTTTAACATTGATATCTCAACATTGTAATGAAAAAACATGACATTGTATCAGTGCAATGTTGCCTCCTTACTCAAATTTCTTCTCGCTCCAAAAACACACACTTCCTCAGGTATGTAATGACACTGTTCCACTTATTACTCATTCAAGAAGCCTTGAGCACTTTTGTTGTGTTGACTGGATATGCAGCGTTTTTGCTGTTGCATTTATTTTCTGGACTTAAACGTATTTATTTATTTTTTTTTACTTTGCATCGATTATGTATTTGCAGCATGTTTCCAATTAATGTATTGATTTGAATGTCTGTGGCGCATTTCCTTTATTGCATTTGTTGAGGACCTTCGTATGTGTTGTTGAATAAGTTAAGTTTCAGAAGGTGCAGCACGTTTCTCCAACTGGAGGTGTTTTGGGCAGTTGAATGCGTTTGCCCTTGTCGACTACCTTAAAAATTTAAAGTGAATTGAGACAAAAGTAGACAGCTGCAGATTGGCAAGTAGGCGGCTGTTGCCCTTATTGACAGCTTTGTCTATTTCCAGGTTCAACCGACAATGTAATGGGCGGTGATAGGACGCCAGGTGCCGCAACCAGTGAGAGAAAGAGAAATGAGCAGCCCAGACAAGAGACAAACACAAAAGAGGTAAACACCTCCGGGAAAGGCTTGCGCTTCCAAGGACAAATAAAAGTCCGTGAAACGGAAGCAGTGCGAGAGAAAATAAACAACAAGAGAGAAAATTTCTAAAAGAAGCAATTCTTAACAATAAAAGGAATATAACAAATCACTAGGAAATTTGCCTACAGATTTTCTCTGGCCGAAGTGCTAGTAACAAACAGACACTCTAGCAATAGGCGTGGCGAACCCCCGGTCATATATATAGAGTCCGGAAAACTCCACCCCAGCTCAATCAGCCAGCTGGGCCAGGAATTCGATAGAAATGAACTCCGATATCTTCCCGGACGATAGAACAAAGAAAGGTCCAACAAACAAACGCACGCCTAAACCATGACAGGACCCCCCCCTCTAAGGGACGGCACCAGAAGTTCCCCGAGAACCCCGTCTTGCTGAACTCAGAGATGAGGCTGGGATCGAGGATATCCCGAGAAGGGACCCAACACTGCTCCTCAGGCCCATATCCCTCCCAGTCCACCAAAAACTGGGCTCCGCAACCCACACGCCTCTCGGCCAAAATGCGACGCACAGTATAAACCGGGCCCCCCTCAATTATCCGTGGTGGCGGCGGAGGCTTGTCAACCAGAGCCAGGACGCTAGAGCTAACTGGTTTTAGCCTTGAGACATGAAACGAGGGGTGGATACGCAAGGACTTGGGGAGCTTCAACCTGACAGTAACAGGGTTGATCCTCCGCACAATTTTAAAAGGGCCAATGAAGCGATGAGCCAACTTACGTGACTCCACCTTTAAGAGAAGGTCACGAGTAGAAAGCCTCTTTGGCCAACCCGATAAGATGGGGCCAACCGGCGCCTTCTATTGGCAGCGGTCTTCTGTCTCTGCCAAGATCGCAACAAAGAGGACCGGACCCTGGCCCAGACAGAGCGACAGCGTTGAATAAAATAATTGACAGAAGGCACTTCAGAATCCTTTTCAGTCTCAGGAAAAAGGGGGGGTTGATAGCCCAACTGAGCCTGAAATGGTGAGAGGCCTGTGGAGGAGTTGTCCAAAGAATTATGGGAATATTCAGCTCAAGCTAAAAAACGACTCCATGACGATGGATTATCAGCCGCCAAACATCGAAGGGTATTCTCCAGAGACTGGTTAGTCCGCTCTGTGTGTCCATTAGTCTCTGGATGAAAGCCAGAAGAAAGGCTCACAGTGGCCCCCAACAGACTGCAAAAGGCCCGCCAGAACTTAACCGTGAATTGAGGGCCCCTGTCCGAAACCACATCTTGCGGGAGACCATGCTGGCGGAAAACATGGTCCACAACAAGAATGGCCGTCTCCCACGCCGAAGGCAATTTCGGCAGTGCGATAAAATGGGCGGCCTTAGAAAAACGGTCAACCACAACCAAAATGACCGTGTTGCCCTCAGAATTAGGCAAACTCGTAATAAAATCAAGAGCAATATGGCTCCACGGGCGTTTAGGGACGGGTAATGGCCGCAACAAACCAGAGGGAGGGAGGTGGGAAGTTTTATTTCTAGCGCAGACGCCACACTCTACTACAAACTCCCGGATATCTTCCATCATGCTGGCCACCAAAATCATCGAGCCAAGAACTGTTTGGTCCGATGAACCCCTGGGTGATCCGCAAGACGGGAAGAGTGCCCCCACTGAAGAACCTGGGTGCGTACCGAAGGCGGAACAAACAAACAAACAACCAGGTGGTTCCCCACCAGGACCAGGATCTGACCTTAAGGCCCCCCGCACATCAGACTCAATGTCCCACTGAACGGGAGCCACAATCTGATGAGTGGGGATAACCGGTTCCGGCATAGGGTCGTGACCAGAGCGGTCATAAATCCGCGACAAGGTGTCAGGCTTGGTGTTTTTAGACCTCGGGTGGTAGGTTAACAAAAAGTTAAAGCGATTAAAAAATAACGACCATCGCGCCTGCCGGGAATTACGTCGCTTAGTCTGTTGAATGTATTGGAGATTTTTATGGTCCGTCCAAACCACAAACGGATGCTCAGCCCCTTCCAACCAATGCTGCCATTCCTCTAACACCAGCTTAATGGCTAGCAACTCTCGGTCACCAATACTGTAATTCCGTTCGGCCGCCGACAATGACCGGGAGAAGTAGGTGCACGGGTGTAGCTTATTGTCCCGAGGGGGACGCTGGGACAAAATGGCACCCACCCCGACTTCAGAGGCATCTACCTCCACAACAAACAGGAGGGAGGGATCGGGCAAAACAAGAATGGGCTCTGAGCTAAAACGTTTCTTTAACTCCTGAAAAGCAGCCTCAGCTGCTGGGGACCAATCAAATGGCAAGGAGGCATTCTTCTTGGTAAGCGCAATAATGGGGGCAGCTACTGCGCTAAAATTACGGATAAACCTCCTATAAAAATTGGCAAACCCCAAAAACAGTTGCATCTCCATAATGTTTTGAGGGCCAGGCCAATTCCTGACCACTGCCACCTTAACAGGGTCCATATGGACCGACCCCTCTGACACAATGAAACCAAGAAACGAGACAGTCTTGGCGTGAAAAACACATTTCTCAGCCTTGACAAAAAGCTTGGCATTAAGGAGGGCCTCAAGCACACGTCTGATGTGTTGTTTATGCTCTGAGAGCGTTGAAGAAAAAATCAGAATGTCGTCAAGATAAACGAAGACGAATTTCTCCAACATCTCTCGGAGGACGTCATTGACGAATGCCTGAAACACCGAGGGGGCGATAACCAATCCGAACGGCATGACTAAATATTCCCAGTGCCCGTCATGCGTATTAAATGCCGTTTTCCATTCGTCCCCCTCCTGAATGCGAACTAAGTTATAAACATTGCGGAGATCTAGCTTGGTAAAAAAAGACACCTCCTGCAGATGTTCAAACGCAGAATTCATTAACGGAAGGGGGCATCGGTTTTTAATGGTGATCTTATTCAAACCCCTATAATCAATACAGGGTCTCAGACTGCCATCTTTCTTTCCCACAAAAAAAAACCCCGCTCCGGCAGGAGACGTGGATGGCCGAATAAAACCATTAGCAAGAGCCTCCTGAATATATTCTCGCATAGCCTTACGCTCGGGCCCTGACAGCGAGTATAGCGAACCCCTAGGAGAAGTAGTACCAGGGTGGAGATTGATCTCGCAATCGTACGGGCGATGAGGAGGTAAAGTCGAGGTTTGTTGTTTGCTAAATACCTTGGCGAGATCAGCATAATCACTAGGAACGTTAGGAGGCAGATCAAAATTCAAAGCAGCCCCCAAACTCTCCACCTGTTCGGGACCCGCCATATCCATGACCGAATCACAGTCAGAGAGATCCTCCAAATCACAATCATCCTCTGGCTGCTGCCAGTCAAATTGAGGATCCCACTCCAACCCCTCCTCCGCCTCCTCTTCCTGACCAGGAGGGCTGTATGAGACAAACTAAGCAGAATCACTCGCGGCATCCGCCTCCCCCCTAGGTTGATGCCCTGAACTAAATGTCAAACTCTCCCTACAGTGGGATCTACAATTCGCGCCCCACTGGACAGTAGGGCTAGTCTGACTACCCCAATGGATGTGAGGCTTATGTTTCCGTAACCACGAGTGCCCTAACACAACAGGAAAAACAGGGGAACGAATAATAAAAAATCGGACCTCCTCACAATGCCAACGAATGAAATGAACATGGTTAGTGCTTCAGAGACCTCAGTTATAATTCCAGAACCTAGTGGGCGACCGTCCAAAGATTTAACCCTGCGTGAGTGTAGCAGAGGGCGTATAGGAATAGAATGCCTCTCAGCCCACTCCGCATCCATAAAACAATCCACGGCCCCCGAGTCCAAAAACACCTCCACAGGAATTATCTGCCTAGCCACAGTTAATTTCACAGGAATCAAGGTTCGGAAGGGAGTTTGGGTCTGTCCCTCTAGCGCCCCCCAAACAGCTAGAGGGACCTCCCGTTTCCCTTAAGATCAGGGCAGTGTGGGCGAATATGTCCCTGTTTGTAGCAGTTATAGCAAATAATTGGTTTACGAACGGGCTTACGAGCCCGGCTCACATATGAGCCATCGACCTGCATAGGTTCCCCAGGATCGGAAATTTCAGTGGGTGGAGTAGGAGTTATAAGCTTACTACGAGGAAGATTAGCCCCGTTGTCTGCGAGAGCTAAAGCAGTATGTTTTTCTCTGTTGCGTTCATGAATACGATTATCAATTTGCACAGCAGTGCGAACCAACAAATCCAAAGAAGTACAAGGTTCTAATGTAGCCAGAGCGTCCTTCACCTCCTCCGCCAAGGCATGAACAAGAACAGTCATTAGAGGCGCCTCTGGCCAGCCCGTCTCTGTAGCTAGAGAGCCAAAGGCTATAGAAAACTCAGCAACGCTCTCGGAACCCTGCCTAAGATGCATTAGATGTGTAGCCGCGTCTTGCCCACACACATCTTGATCAAACACCGACACCAGCTCCCTAACGAGAGTCTCCATTGAACTCACGACTGGTGAATTAGATCGAATAAGTGGCCCGACCCAAGTAAGGGCTGTGTTAGTCAACAGAGATAAAATAAATGAAACCCGAGACTCTTCACTTACAAAACGCGAAGGCTGAGCTTTGAAAAATATTTCACACTGGGCAATGAAGTCTTTCCATCTCCCTGCCTCGCCTCTATATCGTGGAGGTAGCTGGAGCTTAGGCTCACGGGGGGAGTGTAGTGTTTGTGCAACATTCTGTTTAATTTGAGTGGACAAGGCTCGAATACTCTCTGCGAGACTCAACAGGACGCGCTCCTGTTTTTTAAAGCCTCGTCCTGATGGCGGACTCGCTCCGCCAACTCAGCCTGTCGACTGTTAAGGGTAGACAAGCCCTCTCCGTAGCCCGAGAGTGTGGCTTGCTGATTAGCCAGAACTTTCTAACGTAGCCGCGGCTGATGACTCCATGTTCGGCTGGAGTGTACTATAATGGGCGGTGACAGGACGCCAGGTTCCGTGACCAATGAGAGAAAGAGAAATGAGCACCCCAGACAAGAGACAAACACAAAAGAGGTAAACACCTCCGGGAAAGGCGTGGCGAACCCCCGGTCATATATATCGAGTCCGGAAAACTCCGCCCCAGCTCAATCAGCCAGCTGGGCCAGGAATTCGATAGAAAAGAATTCTAATATCGTCCAAGACGATAGAACAAAGAAAGGTCCAAAAAACAAATGCACGCCTAAACCATGACAGACAATGATTGGAGCTTGACTGCCAAACTTAACTCCTAAAGCAAAAGAAAATCATACAAACATTGTACAACAATCTGATTCCCTCCACAAACTGTGAGGTTACGCTCAGGAACCAGACGCGAGAACCAAGTAATCCAAAAAACTTGTGCTTTATTAGGAATGGGGGTGAACCCCCGCAGAGCAGGAGGCAACGGTACAAAGTCCACAATCCAAAAATCAGAATCGCAGGGACGTAATCCAAGTTGTAACCAGGGCAGCAAACACAAAACTCGTGGTCAGGCAAAAAAGGTTCGATACACAGATGCAAACAAATCCAAGTCAGAGCCAAAATCAAAATCAGGGACGGTCCAGTCAGAAGAGAATCACAGAGAGTACAAGGCATAAACGATCGCAGCAAAGGGAAACGTTCTGACAAAGGCAGGTTGTGAAATGACTGCTTAAATACACAAATGGGAAGTCACATGCTACAATAGGAAACAGGTGAGTTGGATCAGACTAATTACAAAGGAATGAACAAGGGGAAGATCCTAACTACATGAAATTGGCGAACGCCAAAACGCAGACAGGGATCACAAAGACAGCCTATTGACAGACATACGGCTCCGGTTAGGGAGTTCCTACGTGCACAGATAATGAGAGGCAGAACAGAGTCTCACAGTTGCAGAGGATCCGCTGAAGCGCAGCAAAGTAGATTGAGTAAAGACAAGGGGCGGAGACTAGAATGGGGCGAATGCTGAGAGCTCGTCAGTCAATTAGTAAAGTGCAACTATACAATCCCTAGTGCTCGTTAGTAAGTTAGTACTATAAACAATGTTAGTCTTGGTTAGTATCTTTAACTAAAATAACAAACTGTTAGTACTGTTAGTAATGATAGAACAGCAAGGTGAAGGAAGTAAACGAGATTAGAAGGATTGATTGAAATCCCAGAAACCATGAAAACACCCGAAAGTGTGGCACGCAATACTGGGGCAGTGAGCGATCACATGAAATAAGACCAGACAGGGGGAGACAAAGTGCAATGCAAGGTATGAGACAAAACATGGACCGGAAATTAACTGAAGGAATGGAATATGGCAAACATACAGACAAAGCAAGAACAAAACATGGCATGGAATCCAAATCACAATCAGAGCATGGTCAGACAAAGCAGAATTATAATCAAAACATGGCTAACAAGGCAGAATCACAACACAAACATGGCAACAAAGTACATAAAAGTGAATTATCACTTGTATAATGCTTTTAAACAGCAATTTCTTTACATGTTTAACTTAGGCAAGAAAGGCAAGTCCTCCTCCGAAAGAATGTGATCTATACTTTTTCCCACTTTGGAGCAAGAAAATAAGGCAGACCGTCAGCCTGCGTCAGAGCGATGACACAAGTTTATCCCGCAACATCCCAGCATGCTGTGCGCGTCCCGAGACGTTGATCTTGTCTGCTGCGGGGGTTTGGTGAGTGGGGCGGAGTGCATCAGCACTAAATGATGTGTTATACTCCGCAAATTCGGTGTAATGTTGAATTCTGAGGTGTTTTTAATTAGATGAGTAAGTATTTTAGTCAGCAATTGTTTCTGACACAGAGGGCACACCACCTCTTTCAAACTTGCGGGTTCTCCCCTATCGTCTTGCTTGAGTCCTGAACTATCCCAAAGCGGCGAAGTCAAGTTGCGTTTGAAACAAACTGCTGTCATTCGCAGAAACTGGTATCTAAGTGATGGTCTGCCTTTTTTCTCTCGATCTTCCTTTCTTTATCTCTGTCTCCCGCCCAATCACTTGCACGATCTCTCACCTTGCTGGCCAAGCGAGCCTCCTGGAGCTGACAGCAGGCTGAGTGACAGTCCCTCCCCAAATGACCAATTGTCCAATCATAGTTTGGCTGAACTCAGGCTTGCTGACAGGATCAACAAGATTGCCAAGTGACTTGTTTTTACCAACGCGAATTGTGAAAAATGGTTGATGGATGCAAACAAATGTGACCATGCTTGGATTCACCTCTAAAAAAAAAAAATGTGGTTCAACAATGACCCCGTAATCAAGCCAAAAATAAAAAAAAGTAATGAATCGCAGTTAGACAGTTATGAAGTAATTATAGGCCTATGTATATACAAGTGCAAATTTAATTCTCTAATGTAATGTATGCTTCGATAATACTGATTTCTTAGTGAATGTACTGTCATCCACAGAGTCGAGAATATGAACACATTCACAGAAAGTTGCTTTGAAAATCAGAATGACAAACCACCATATCGTGTGCTTCTGCACAAACTTGCGGATTCAAATGTGTGTGTGTGTGTGTGTGTGTGCGTGTGTATGGGCTGATGGGTAAGAGCGTAAGCTCAGGACTCACCTGACAGTGGTGTGATAGGGATCTCTGGGAGGCAGTAGTCCTCCTGCACTCCCGCCCTCATCGTCACGCTCTCCAGTTTCTCCTCGCTATGAGTCTCTGTGACTGGCTTCAGCTGCTCTGGCTTAATGGCCTTCTCCTTCTTTCCTCTCAAGCGCAGGCTGTTCCTGAAGGCAGCCCCCTTCTTCAGGAGAGTGTCTCCGAGCATCGCTGTGGGGTCTTTCAGTGCACCAACAGGCAGGTCCACCATGCACAGCAGCCGATGGAATGTGTCAAAAACAAAGAAAATGCAACCTCTCAAACCCAACTCACAATTTATGACAAATGCTTAAAATGCTAACGAAAATGGTTTATAGGGCTTGAACCACACAAGTTGAGTGCAAAGCTGTAAGCACTTTAAAAAGGCTTAACTGAGCTGCTCTGACTATGCTGAGACCATAGCTTGTTTTGAGAGCTCTTCCTCAGTTTGCATGGGTAAAAACTAGTGCAGTGCATGATCTGTATTGCCTAGAACAGGAAATACATTTTGTCTGCACGCACGAGGAAGTGGCCATGTAAGTGATCCAGTGTTCGTTCTTCTCTCCAAACTCTTAAGAAATGGTAACCAACCCTGCTCCTGGAGATCTGTCGTCTTGTGGGATTTCACTCCAACCCTGACAAAGCGCACCTCATTCAAGAGTGAGAGATCTGCATTGAGCAGGTCATTATTAGAGCCAGGTGCGCCAAGTTAAGGTTTTAACAAAAAACAGCTGGATGGAGGATCTCCTGGAACAGGGTTGGTTACTACAGCTCGAGAGACTGTAGTGCATGAAAATCCCAGCTTTATGAGATGGGCAACGTAACCCTGATGCTTTGTATTTGCATATTGCAATGTTTTAGCTACATTCTATAATTGACTTCCTGTGCCCTTTTTGAGCATTTCACTGATCTCAATAACAAGCCACAAAGGACTGACTCAAGCACACTTATCGTTCTCATCTACCTGGTTGGTTTCCTGTCTGGCTTGTTTTTTATGCTTTCGCTTTTATGCACAGCATTTAGGACTCCTTATTTTGTGTGAGCAAGGAACAGGTATCAGAACTCAAGGCTTCAATAAGCTTCTTCATGGTAAAAAGTTTGGCTTGCAGTCAAAATTTTACTGTAACTCATTTAAGCCTGCATTGTTATGCAAAAATACACTAATTTTATATTAGTTATCTCCCAGGTGCACCAATTCTACATTTTAGAGTAGCATAATGCATTTTCCTATTTCTAATTTACTGAGTAAACCTACATCCCTGATTCATATCCATTAGCAATGTTACCTCTGACAAAATAGTGGAAGAATTTCTCCAAATTTCTACAGTTTCACCATCTTTTGCTGATATGTGAACTCCTTTACGTCTAAAAAACACTTCGTCAAATGCACATATAAATGTATGTTTACCAAGTGATGGGATATCATCTTCCAGCCAGCACAGAGTGTAATCTTCTTAGTTGGTGCCCCGCTGGGAATTTGCAAATTGTTCATTTGCACCATGGACCTTGGGAGGCCTTGCTTAAAGGGCATCTAAAGTCGATTCTCACACGGGACATTGAACGTCCCATGTTTACAAACAAATCCATCAATGTTTAAAAACAAATCACTTGCTTTTGTTGACATCTTGCATTGTCACATGACCAATTTCATTCATAAACCAATGTTTTGTGTACATGCGTAGATAATCCTTCTACTTCGGTGCGTAAGCGCAGGTTTGTTGCGGCTTGCTGATTGGCCGATAAACAAAAACAATGGGAATCGACTTTAGATGCCCTTTAAGTTTCAATTGATGCCTGCGTTAAGACTTCAGAAACTGAATGATACTCCAGAATTAGGCAACGTTTTCATAACAAAATCCCAAAGAGCAGAAATAGCAGGTGTTTACAACTGCGGTGCGTAGGAGAGCACCTCTAAATGTCCAACACACTAAACCTTGTAGTAAATGGACTGGAGTAACAAGGCTATGGCAGGCTTCATTCTATTCCATGTCAGCTAAGAAGATAAGGCTATAATTCCCGCATGTTCACCAAAATAGAATGATTGAAAGTCAAGGAAAATATTTGCATTGTCTGGAATCCAGCATATGCCAAACAGCATGGAACAGCATGAATCCATGGATCCAACCATGTGTCAATGGTGCAACCTGCTGTCAGTGGAGAAATGGTGTGTGGAATATTTTCTTGACACACATTAAGCCTCTTAATACCCACCAACCATTATTTGAATGCCACAGCACTCCTAAACACTGTTCTGTATCCTGTCTTGACCACAGCCAACTTGCCCTAATCAGGCTATTGTGCCATGCCACATCTTTTCAAAGCTGGTACCACAAACATGACAGTGGCTTCAGATTACTCCAATGGCATACATACCCGGCACTGAAATCTCAAACCAAAAGAGCACCTTCAGTATCAAGAAGTTCCCTGTCTGAATGTGTGTTCTAAAAACACAGGAACTGTGTGATGCTATCGGGATGACATGGACTAAAATCCAGAGGGAATGTTGCCTGCAGTACGTTCAATCCAAGCCACAAAGGCTGTTAGGTGGGCAAAATAATAGGGTGGGGTGAAGGGGTACTGATTCTCAGTACTAGATGAGAGTGCCAAGTAAAGCAGGCATAGAGTGTGGACTGCGAAGTTTGTTGGTTTTCCCCTGTGCTGCCTTTGGGAGGTGTAATTAAAAAAATGCGCAACCTCAGCTGTTATGTTTTCCATGCCCTAATTTTCTTTGTGTTGCTTGAGACATACAGATCTATTTCTATAGAACTCAAATGGTTTATTAGTTTTGTTTGCCAGTTTGGGAAATTCTGGATTTACTGAGTATTCATAGACATCTTTCATAAAACCCCATTTCCAAAAACTTGGGATGCAGCATAAAATATTAATAAAAACACGATACATGCAAACATTGCATGCAGAGTATGTAGCATATTAAAACAGGCAAAGACAGTACTGAGAATAAATAACAAAAGGAGGAATGTACAAACGTCATAAAGTAAAAGTCCTTTTCTGCATTTTGCTCTGAAGTCAGACAACAGATTTCACTTAGTGGACTGGTTTTCTCAAAGTGGGCACATTCATTTTCATACAACCCCATTTCCAAAAAAAGTTGGGATGCTTTGTAAAATTTCAATAAAAACAGAGTACAATAATTAGCAAACCATTTAATCTCTACATTTAATTGAGAATATCAATTGAGAATAACAACATATCAGTGGTTGAAACAGAAATTTTATTGTTTTTTGAATTTGATGACGGCAACACATTTCAAAAAAGTTGGAACAGCAGCATGTTTACCACTGTGTTACATCACCTCTTCTTTAGACAACACTTCAGCCCCGTTAAGACTAAGCGAAACTACTCAAAGTTTAATTCACGATCACTTCCCGATGTTTCAAGTATGTGATCACACTACCGACAAACCTCTCGAAGTTTGAGCGATGCCAAACTACTCGTAGTTTGGGCCATTACCGTGCATGCTCAGCAATGGCAGACACCGTGCCGATCCTCGGCTGTCATGGAAATAGTACAGCGAACAGGATATGCAGGAAATGCAAAGCTAAGTAATACGCATGCAGTCCCGGCGCTACTTGTCGCACCAACCCATGCATGATATTCGCGTTTGAAATAATTAACTTAAATCACTAGCTCTGTATCTCTCGCCGTACCACTCTTCAACGTAAAGTCGGTAAAATCACAACACGATCTATAGCATGCAGACTAGCTTGATGAGTAGAACGGACACGCGAGTACACGTGCGCTGGTTCCAGTATAGGTCAAAGAGACTCCACTTTCCATTCAGGTCAATGTTAACTTCAGCACTCTAATTGAATCGGTGAATTCAATAAGGGCCCAACTCCATGCATTAAATGTGTGGATTTGGGCCCATATTGAATTCACGAGTTCAATTTCAATTCAATGGAAGCAAATAGTTTTTCCAACAAGAAAAAGAACACCCTATGTCTTTTTTTTTCTTTTTTTTTGCATGTCAAATTGCCAAATTACTGTGCTATCTGGACAATAAAGAAATGTTTTGAGAGTAGGTTGCGTCACTTTTAGTGGATGATCTGTGGAAAACTCAGCTTTGGGAACTGTACTGGACTGGCTCTGCTTCCAAATCGAACAATATGGCGGCACCTGACAAATGCACTTTTATGTGCAAAAGGCGCTTGTCGCCAAACCAGAGGAAGGCCAAAGGCTCAGGTTACAGCGGCACAGTCCACAGGTCTTACACTGTTTATGGTTTGACTCCCCCCTGTAGAATTGCGCTGATACCAAAACCAGGTGATTTGAACAAAATACTGCTTAGGCCTTTGACTCACCAAACCTGTCCTGGATTCTCCACCTAAAGAAAAAAACAGCACTTTCATCTCTGCTGCCTACCTGATTGTGTTCTGGAGACAACTCTGTGGCCCTGTGAGGACCCATCTGAACCCTCTCCCTCTTTCTTGGAGAACCCACTCATGGCTGATCCAGAGCTCAGACCTGAAATGCATATGTGGATTGAGAAGTAGCCAGACAACCTCCAGCCAAACACCACACGGACTTGCTGAACACATCTGCACGTTGTAAATGACTATAATCACTACTTATGTGCCCTGTAGGTTTTTAAAATGACCATTTATAGATTATTTCATGCTGTTATTTTTCTCTGAGATGTAAACATTCTGGACAGAATTACAATCAAGAATGCTAATGTCCTTATAATGGAGCAAGACATAGAAGTCTCAAATCACGTGAATAAGTCAGTTCAGCTGAGTTCAAAACTTTATCATGAAAGGAATGACTGTTTGCTGACCTTATTTTTTGTATCATGCAGTGTCCAGGAAACATAATCTTACCTCAGCACATAAGAGAAAGCAATCACTGTCACAGAGTGCAGGACTACAATGAAACAGTGTTGCCACAAACTTCAAACCAGAAACTAGTGTCCCTGTACGGTGACCTTGGGAAGCAGTTGAGAGATTGCCATGTGAACAATCTGATTCCGTTTCAGGTGTTTGCCACGTTTTGAAGGAAGGGAAACTTACTTGGCGAGGCAGGTAGAGGGGCCCCTGTTTCGCGTGCATTCCCCTCTATTCCAGTGTCTGGGCCGAGTTTTTCCTTCGACCCCCAAACGTTTGATGCCAGGGGGCTTCTCTCTCCTACCCGTCGTATACTTTCCCGGAGGGATTTCATCATCCCCGGTTTCTTTTCCTTTTTCACTGGGCTGTCTGGATAAGCATTCCCATTCTCCATTTTCTCTGGATTCCGGGCCGTCTCCTCCCCCTCTTGTCCTATGGGCTGTCCCCCGTCAAAATTGCCTTGTCCTTTCTCTGCCATCTCGACCCTGTCGGGTTTCAATTCTCTCTGATGGTGGAGAAAAATAGCAGAAAACCCTGTGGTGAAGGCCAAGCAATTCAGGGATAGTACATCTCCTGTCGAAATGTTCCAACAAATGTCAGCAGAAAAAGCTTTATTTACTGAAAACATGGCATTTACTGTGGGAGGCTGGTAGAAGGGTGTGTCTTCATAGCACCTACGCTTCCTTCAGTACCTGTAATCTCACAACCTGTAAGCCCCATTACTAAAAAAAAAACTACAGGTTGCTCAAGATTTGATAAATATGGAAGCAAAAGTAATGATCTTCAACAACCAACTCAATCTGTTGTAATGAAATGCAGAAGTGGTTCAACTTGTACGTGCTTACACACACACACACGCAAACACACATATGCATGCATGCACATACATGCACAAACAGGCATGCACGCACACACATGTTCATACACACACATACATGAGCATATACCAACATACATGAAAACACAAATACACTCCAGCTACAGTCATAGGGCACACCTGCCGAGGAGATATTATTTATTTCTCTCTGAATTGACAATGAAGAGAAATGAAAATAACAGAAAAGATAATTGGTATATTGCAATAGGTTACTACAAATAGCTAATTACCATTTGGTAACATGAATGACAATATAATTCCTCGAAAACATCTTGTTTGATGTGATAGCCAAAAAATGTTATTTGACAGCATCCAATTGCAGCGCGTGCCAGAATTCAATTTACAGAAATTGTAAATCCAATTTTAGAGTCTTTGAATGTTTTATAATATGGGCATACTCTACTAGATCATAGCTGTCATTTGATGCTGCTGCATAAGGCAGGTTCAGTCGTCTTTGCAAGTTGTAAACGGGGAAGCATTCAAACCAGAGTAAATATAAAATCTGTTCTTACGTCCGGTTCAAAGTACAGAACATCGCATCAAATAATACAATCTAGTGACCGCGCGGACGTGATATGCAAGCAATAAAAGTTTATAATACTATTAGCATAATGCCGTGGGCCCATTTACCTCCGTACGCGAGCAACACCAGTGTTATGGAAGTGACATTTGGAAACAAAATGACAACACAAATGGCTCAGAAAATTACTATTCTGATATGATGAAAACTATTCCTGTATATTCTCATCTAACCCGTTTGAGTGAGCGGAAAGGCAAAGAAAAAAATTACAAAATTTTTGTGAAGTCAAAATCTTGGCCATGAACAATCAAGGAAAAATTCCCCTGTCTGTTGCGTTAGTTCTCCGTCTGCCTACTGCTTCATGAATCTCAGTGATCTGCGTCGCAGTTCAGGGAACATCAGACCTAGAATATACACCATGTAAACCCAATAAATTCACCAGTTGTGGAAACTAGAAGAATTCGTCTTTCTTCCCCCAAACACACGACGTCCATTTCAGAAGTGAGTGCTGTCCTGTGTTCAAGTATATTAACCAAATGAGAACCTCGGTTGGTATGCTTGTTGATAGGTTAATTGTGAAAATGAAAAAATTTGACGAGGGTGAAGTTCTGTTCATGTCTCATTCAAATATCGGGCAGCAGCATATCGATCGATTGGCCGCAGAAACAACAGACGTCGCTAGTAATTTCAAAGAAGGGCATCTTCACACATATACATTATAAAATAAATATGAACATATCAGCTGCTATCAATAAATAGTACATTTCGTGGATATTTGTAATTTTTTTTTTTTTTACTTATTTTGCGTTAAAATCTTGTCAAAGTTACTACTCACCTGTCACAGGTGTGAAACACGAAAAAAGGCAACCTACTCTACCTAAGAAGACACTTTGCTTTCACTTTCACATCCACACGGCGAAGTTTTTTTGATGCAACGCGATAGCTTGTCTTTAATCTGGAACCAAAGACACATATTAAACATTAAAGGGAAGAGAACAACAACGGTTGAAACTGGTCAAAATCAGATTGGCACCTCGGACTCAATCAGCAGGGGAAAGTTAATCATTATTTTGTTGGCCTGTGACCCATTCCAAGACTGTTTAAACAATCCAGCCTTTGCAAAGGCGTCCATTCGTTGCTCAGGTAAACACTGAAGTAAGTCTGAGGATAATTATAAGCGAGCATACCCCTCAGAAATGTAGCCTAAGTCGTCCAATAGGCAGTACAATTTTCCGCAGTGGTCATGTTTAAACTCGATAAACTGGGAGAACACTCGCTAGAAACATTTATAATATGTTCTGTAAATCTATGAATTCTGTTAGATGGCCGCAAAATACATGAGTTATCGGAACAGGTGTAGAAAAAAGGTTGGCAATTATGATTGCTCGCATAGATTTATACAATGTGGCCTATCTCAAAAATAGAAATATAAAAAAAATTAATCAGTGCTTTAATCGATGGGCGAACAGTCCAGAGAGCGTTCCTGCATCTCTCTTTTGAATGCTGAAGTAGGGTCTCACAACCCGCTGGCATGAAATGGTTAGATAATTGTTGGATGAATGATTATTACAGGCATCGTTGCATCATCCCAACTGGAACATAAGATAACAGTGCTTACCCCAGTTAGACACTAGATGGAGACAAAGAAAAATATATCCCCAAATAGTTCTGCGGTTCAATGCTTCCTGATCTGACGATCTTGGGAATTTACTTGCACCGTGTATAATTGCAATTATCCTATGGGATTGCAATCACGCCTGCAGTGGTTGATTCAAATGTGACTCTGCGTTATATTGAGCTCACTGATATCCATTAAATGGATACCAAGGGGATACAACCAGTGTATAAATCAAAACTTATAAACCCCAATTCCAGCTAAGTTGGGATGTTGTGTAAGACGTGAATAAAGACAGAATACAATGATTTGCAAATCCTTTTTGACCTATATTCAATTGAGTTCAGTACAAAGACAAGATATTTAATGTTCAAACTGATAAACTTTATTTTTTTTTTTTTTTGGAAATATTTATTCATTTTGAATTTGATGCCTACAACACGTTCCAAAAAAGCTGGAACAGGGGCATGTTTACCACTGTTACATCACCTTTCCTTTTAACAACACTCAATAAGCGTTTGGGAGCTGAGGACACTAATTGTAGAAGCTTTGGGGGTGTAATTCTTTCCCATTCTTGCTTGATGTATGACTTTAGTTTGCTCAACAGTCCGGGGTATCTGTTCTCGTATTTTGCGCTTCATAATGCACCACACATTTTCAATGGGAGACAGGTCTGGACTGCAGGCAGGCCAGTCTATTACCTGCACTCTTTTATTACAAAGCCACGCTGTTGTAACATGTGCAGAACGTGGCTTGGCATTGTCTTGCTGAAATAAGCAGGGATGTCCCTGAAAGAGATGTTGCTTGGATGGCAGCATATGTTGCTCTACAACCTGTATGTACCTTTCAGCATTAATGATGCCTTCACAGATGTGCAAGTTACCCATGCTATGGGCACTAACGCATCCCCATACCATCACAGATGCTGGCATTTTAACTTTGCGCTGATAACAATCTGGATGGTCCTTTTCCTCTTTAACCCGGAAGACATGACATCCATGATTTCCAAAAACAATTTGAAATGTGGATTCATCAAAGCACAGCACACTTTTCCACTTTGCGTCAGTCCATCTCAGATGAGCTCGGGCCCAGACAAGCCGGCAGCGTTTCTAGGTGTTGTTGATATATGGCTTTTGCTGTGCATGGTAGAGTTTTAACCTGCACTCGTAGATGTAGCGAGGAACTGCGTTAACTGACAATGGTTTTCTGAAGTGTTCTTGATCCCACATGGTAATATCCTTTACAGAATGATGTCGGTTTTTAATGCAGTGCCACCTGAGGGACTGACGGTCATGGGCATTCAGTGTTGGTTTTCGGCCTTGCCGCTTCCATGTAGAGATTTCTCCAGATTCTCAGAATCTTTTGATGATATTATGGACTGTAGATGATGAAATTCCTAAATTCCTTGCAATTGCACGTTGAGAAATGTTGTTCTTAAACTCTTGGACTATTTGCTTACGCAGTTGTTTACAAAGCAGTGAACCTCACCCCATCCTTGCTTGTGAACGACTGAGCCTTTTGGGGATGCTCCTTTTATACTTAATCTGTAAAGGCTGGTAAATGTGGAGTTCAGATGCAGCGACAGGCGAAGGTGCACCAAGCACAGAGCCAGCACAGCTGAACGTGATAGAGAGAATGGAAGGGAAAAACCTTGCGTTTCTGAATACATGAAAGACTAAGTGGCGGAAACAAGGCGAGCCTACACAGGGAAAAAGAAATCTCAACAAACGATAAAAAAAACAAGGCACCAAACAATAGTGCGAGAAAATACCTAAAGAAGCAGTGCTTCCCAGAAATAAAGAGAAGATAATAGTCAAACTAACCCTGACTACAGATCTCTTAAGCTGAAGCGAATAACTACAAAGCAGACACTCCAGCAAAGGAGGCGTGGCGGACCTCTGGCTTATATAGACTCTGGGGAAGTGCCGCCCAGACATAATCAGCCAGCTGGGTGAAAAATCTGAAGGAGAAAGAATTCGATGTCGTCAGGGACAAGAACCACCAAGAAAGAAAAAAGCACACACACAAACCATGACAGGACCCCCACCCCCTCTAAGGAACGGCCCCCGACGTTCCCAAAGAACCACGTGCTCGGAACTCAGAAATAAGAGCAAGGTCCAGGATATCCCGAGCTGGGACCCAACAATGCTCCTCAGGACCGTATCCCTCCCAGTCCACCAAAAACTGGAATCCACGACCCACACGCCTCTCGGCAACAATACGACGTACTGTGTACGCGGGGCCCCCCTCAATCATCGCGGCAGCGGCGGGGATTTGTCGGCAGGTGCCAGGACGCTGGTGCTAACAGGTTTGAGCCTGGACACGTGAAAGGAGGGATGGATCCGCAAGGATCTAGGGAGCTTAAGCCGCACAGTGACAGGGTTAATCCTCTGCAATATCTTAAACGGGCCAATAAAGCGAGGGGCCAACTTCTGAGATTCCACTCTCAAGGGCAGATCCCGAGTGGAAAGCCAAACCCTCTGGTCCACTTGATAAGATGGGGCCAAACGGCGCCTCCTGTCAGCCCCAGATTTCTGTCTCCGCCCAGCCCGCAACAAGGAGGAGCGGACCTTAGTCCAAACAGACCAACAACGTCAAATGAAATGTTCAACAGAGGGAACTTCTGAATCCTTCTCAGACTCAGGAAACAGTGGAGGCTGATAACCCAACTGGGCCTCAAAAGGACAAAGACCCGTAGAGGAGTTACACAATGAGTTATGGGAATACTCAGCCCATGCCAAAAAGCGACTCCAGGAAGCAGGATTATCGGCCGCCAAGCACCGATGAGTATTCTCTAAGGACTGATTGGTACACTCAGTCTGCCCGTTGGTTTCAGGATGGAAACCTGACGACAGGCTCACAGTGGCCCCCAACTGCTCACAAAAAGCTCGCCAGAATTTGGCCGTAAATTGAGGACCCCGGTCAGAAACCACATCCAGGGGGAGACCATGCAGCCAGAACACGTGGTTAACCACTAGGAAGGCTGTCTCCCGCGCCGAAGGCAGTTTGGGCAGCGCGACAAAATGAGCGGCCTTGGAGAAACGGTCGACCACGACCAAGATGACAGTATTGCCATCAGAAATGGGCAGGCCCGTGATAGAATCGAGCGCAATATGGCTCCAAGGGCGTTTGGGTGCAGGCAGCGGGCGCAACAGGCCAGAGGGAGGGAGAAGGGAAACCTTGTTCCTGGCACAAATGCTGCATGCCGCCACAAACTCCCGAATGTTCTCCATCATACTGGGCCACCAAAATCGTCGGGCCAAGAACTGCTTGGTTCGATGGACCCCAGGATGACCTGCCAGACGGGAAGAGTGTCCCCACTGGAGAACCTGAGGACAAACTGCCACGGGCACAAATAAACATCCGGACGGTTCCCCACCAGGACCGGGATCGGTCCTCAAGGCCTCCTGAAGCACGGATTCTACGTCCCACTGGACGGGCGCCACAATCTGGTCAGCTGGAATGACTGGCTCCGGCATAGGATCACGGCCGGAACAATTGTAAATCCGCAATAAGGCATCCGGCTTAATATTTTTAGAGCCAGGGCGGTAAGTTAACGTGAAGTTAAAATGGTTAAAAAACAATGACCACCGCGCCTGCTGGGAATTACGTCGCTTGGTCTGCTGAACATACTGGAGATTTTTATGATCAGTCCAGAATACAAACGGTTGTTCAGCTCCTTCCAGCCAATGGCGCCACTCCCCTAACGCCAGTTTCACAGCTAACAACTCCCGGTCACCGATGCTGTAATTTCGCTCAGCCGCCGACAAAAACCTGGAAAAATAGGCGCATGGGTGCAACTTATTGTCCCAAAGAGGGCGCTGGGACAAGATGGCACCCACCCCAACCTCTGAGGCATCAACCTCTACCACAAATGGGAAGGAGGGGTCGGGCAAAACAAGAAAAGGTTCTGAGGTAAACCGTCTCTTTAGCTCTTGAAAGGCAGCCTCGGCTGCTGGTGACCAGGTGAAAGAAGGGGAGGTCTTTCTTTTAGTGAGGGCGATAATGGGAGCAGCTACCATGCTAAAATTGCAGATGAACCTTCTGTAAAAATTGGCAAACCCCAGGAAACGTTGGACCTCTTTGACATTTTGGGGGGCAGGCCAATTCCTGACGGCTGCCACCTTGTCAGGGTCCATGCAGACCGACCCTTTAGAGACAATGAAACCAAGAAATGAGACCGTCTTGGCATGAAAGACACATTTTCCAGCCTTGACAAAGAGCCTGGCTTTGAGAAGGGCCTCCAGCACCTGTCTGACGTGTTGTATGTGCTCAGAGAGAGTTGAAGAAAAAATTAAGATGTCGTCAAGGTAAACAAAGACGAATCTCTCCAACATCTCTCGGAGGATGTCGTTAACGAGTGCCTGGAATACAGGGGGGCCGTTAACCAATCCAAACGGCATAACCAAATATTCATAATGCCCGTTATGCGTATTAAACGCCGTCTTCCACTCGTCTCCCTCTCGTATCCGAACCAAGTTATTCACATTCCGCAGGTCCAGCTTAGTAAAAAACGACGCCTCCTGCAAGCGTTCGAATGCGGAATTCATCAAAGGAAGTGGGTATCGGTTTTTAATGGTTATATTATTGAGGCCCCTGTAATCAATACAAGGTCTCAGGCCACCATCCTTTTTGTCCACAAAAAAGAACCCCGCCCCGGCAGGGGACGTAGATGGTCGAATAAAACCATTAGCCAGTGCTTCCTGAATATATTCCCGCATGGCCTTCCGCTCAGGACCTGACAGTGAGTACAATGAACCCCTAGGGGGAGTGGTGCCAGGGTGTAGATTGATCTCGCAATCGTAAGGGCGATGAGGAGGTAAAGTTGAGGCCCGTTGTTTACTAAAAACCTCCCTGAGATCAGCATAAGCATTAGGTACGTTATGAGGCAGACAAAAATTCAACGCAGCCCCTAAATTCTCACCCTGTTCGGACTCAGCCGAATCTATGACAGTCTCTGAATCAGAGCCACTTTCAGAATAACAATCCTCCTCTGGCTGCCGCCAGTCAAATTGAGGGTCCCACTCCAACCCCTCCTCGGCCCCCCTCTCAAGGCTAGGAGGGTAGTGTGAGATTGTCTCCCCTGAATCGCTCCAGGCATCACTCTCTCTCATGGATTGATGTCCAGGCCAACACATAGAGCTATCCATACAGTGGGATCTACAATCTGAACCCCATTGGGCAACTGGGTCATCCTTATTCCCCTAAAGGATATGAGGCTTGTGTTTTCGTAGCGAAGAATGTCCTAACACAACTGGGAACATGGGGGAACTGATCAAAAAAAACCGGACCTCCTCAGAGCGTCCACCAAGGGAATTGAACATAGACAATGGTTCAGAGATTTCGGATATAACTCCATCACCCAATGGGCGACCATCCAAAGTTTTAACAGAGCGTGACTGCAAAAGAGGGCAAACAGGAATGAGTGTCTCTTAGCCCATTCCCTATCCATAAAACAGTCTACTGCCCCAGAGTCCAAAAAAGCATTAATAAAAATTCTCTGTGTCCCCTTAGTCAATTCTACAGGAATTAAAGTTCGGTGAGGAAATTGATTCTGACCCTCTAGTGCTCCCCATACCACTAGGGGGACTTCCCGTTTCCCTGAAGCTCAGGACAACGTGGACGGATATGCCCCAACTTTCCACAATTATGGCAGATTATACGTCTGCGACCGGGCTTACAAGCCCCGCTATTAAATAAGCCATCCACCTGCATAGATTCGTCAGGAATGGAAGTCTCCGTGGACGGAGTTAGGACTGTGTGAACACTACGGGGGGTAGTAACCCTGCTGTCAACAGTACCCAATGCATAATGTTTCTCCTTGTTACGCTCACGGAGGCGATTATCAATTCGCAAAGCCGTACGAACCAACGAATCTAGGGAAACACAAGGCTCCAATGTGGCCAAAGCGTCTTTAACATCCTCAGCCAGAGCATGAATAAAAACTGTCATTAGGGGCGCTTCCGCCCAGCCAGTTTCAGTAGCTAACGCACGAAATGCGATAGAAAAGTTAGCCGACACTCTCAGAACCTTGCTTAAGATGCATTAAACGCGTTTCCGTGTCTTGACCACGAACACAGTATTCACGACCGGTGAATTAGCTCGGATTAGTGGGCCTACCCAAGTCAGTGCAGTATCAGTCAACAGGGATAAAATAAATGAAACTCGAGACTCCTCATTAGCGAACCATGAAGGTTGAGCTTTAAAGTAAATTTCGCACTGCGCAATAAAGTCCTTACATTTCCCTGCTTCACCCCCGTATCTTGAAGGCATTTGCAGTTTAGGTTCTCGATAGGAGTTCATAGATTGTGCTTGTGCGACGTTTTGTGTAATTTGAGCCGACAGGGCTCTGACACTCTCCGTGAGAGAGAGTAAAGCAGCCTCCATTCTTTACGTGCTACTTTCTTGTCAGCGTAGTCTCTCCGCAAACTCTGTCTGTTGAGCATTCAGGGACGAGAGACCCTTGCCATAACCAGAAAGAATAGCTTGTTGGTTAGCTACCACTTTCTCCAACGCAGCCGCGGCTGATGACTCCATGTTTGGCTGGAGTGTTCTGTAAAGGCTGGTAAATGTGGAGTTCAGATGCAGCGGCAGGCGAAGGTGCACCAAGCACAGAGCCAGCACAGCTGAACGTGATAGAGAGAATGGAAGGGAAAAAGCTCACGTTTCTGAATACACGAAAGACTAAGTGCCAGAAACAAGGCGAGCCAACATAGAGAAAAAGAAATCTCAACAAACGAGAAAAAAAAACAAGGCACTAAACAATAGTGCGAGAAAATACCTAAAGAAGCAGTGCTTCCTGGAAATAAAGGGAAGATTATAGGCAAACTAACCCTGACTACAGATCTCTTAAGCCGAAGCGAATAGCTACAAAGCAGACACTCCAGCAAAGGAGGCGTGGCAGACCTCCGGCTTGTATAGACTCCGGGGAAGCGCCGCCCAGATATAATCAGCCAGCTGGGTGAAAAATCCGAAGGAGAAAGAATTCGATGTCGTCAGGGACGAGAACCACCAAGAAAGAAAAAAGCACACACACAAACCATGACATAATCATGACACCTGTTAACAATTAACCTGTTCACCTGTGGAATGTTCCAAACAGGTGTTTTTTGAGCATTCCTCAACTTTCCCAGTCTTTGTTGCCCCTGTCCCAGCTTTTTTGGAACGTGTTGCAGGCATCAAATTCAAAATGAGTGAATATCTCCAAAAAACAATAAAGTTTAACAGTTTGAACATTAAATATCTCGTCTTTGTAGGGCACTCAATTTAATATTGGTTGAAAAGGATTTGCAAATTATTGTATTGTTTTTATTCACATTTTACACAACGTGCCAACTTCATTGGAATTGGGGTTTGTACATGATACGTTATTACTGTCATTCTTGCAACACCAGACCGTAAAACTGAAGAAATACAACCAAATCAATGAGATATTGTTTAGTAATCAAACAGCAATAATTCGTTGTTAGTCTCTCAGTCAGAGTGTTGTCCTAGGGTTGGTGACTATGCGCTTAGGTGCATAGCATACTGTTGAAGGAAATATATGTGATGAGCCTTCAATCTCTTCCACGAAGAACATTCACACACTATTCACACCCATGGGAAATTAAGAGTCTCTAGTTGGCCCAACATGCATGTTTTCGGACTGTCAGGTGAAACCCCCACAAACACAGGGATAACATGCAAACTCCACACAGAAAGGGCCCAGGCTGGATTCAAACCCACGAGCGAGATGGCAGCGCTAACCACAGTGCCACCGTGCCGCAAACCAATTAAATAATTCATTTAGAGAATGTATTTAGTTTTTCTCATTATCGAAAATAATACGTAAGAACAAGATTAAGATGGTGCCCAAAACTGGGTCGCTGAACCATAATTTAAGTCTTTTGCATTGAATTTTTGAATGGAGCGTGTGCAAACAAATTTATTTTAATGCAAATTACTTTTGTCTGTGGTAAGGAATATTTATGATGCTGATTTCAGCGATGATCAAGTATCACATCCAGAGAAGACCATTGGGACGAAAGGAGCGCCTTCACCGCGCCCCCTCGGCTGAGCGTGATTGTACACCCATCTTCTGTACAGGCTCTTCATTACCACATAAAGTGGCGTGGGGGGGGGACAAAGCGCGGGGTGCGCATCGCTCTCGATATAATTAGGCCAGCAGAGCAGTGCAGGGCTGGGAGTGAGCGGGGAGGTGTCAGGGGGCTACATTGGGGCGTGAGGCCGGCAAGGGGGCTGTTATCAGCTCCAGCAGTGCTGTAATGAGGCTCGGCTGTGTGTCCTCACGGGCTCCCCTTCGTCTGCCGGTACCACTTAATACCTGCTGGGGGAGAGAAAAAGAGCGCTTTCACAACACACCAAAACAGCCGGAACCAAAATGGTCTCTCCATCCAAATTAACTGTACGGTTTTAGTTTTTCCTCTTTTGCTTGCATGTTCAAGGAAGCTAGGGCTCAGTGACAACACGGGCTTAGCTGAATGAGAAGTCTGCCCAGGGGCCTATTGCACAAAAGTCGGATCCTGAGATCCTGGATCAACGTCAAAGCAGGGATTGCCATATCCCAAACAGCGCGTTGCTGGCTTAATTGATTGCACAAAGCCAACAGCGGGTGGAGAATGATCAGCCAAGTTAAGCCAGCTGCAGCTGATCCTCCTGAGTGCGCGCACACACGGCTACCTCAAATAGACCCCGAGATCGATCACAGAATCGCTGATCATCACCATGGATACTCAGTAGATGCAGCAGACGCATGCGCCAGCTTTCAATTAAAGACCGCGTTCAGACAGAGGGACGACGCCATCCCTGAAACGCCTGTGCTAGTCTTTTAGTTTCTGTCTTAATGGCGCAAGGCGTTTGAGAGGAGTATGAAAGTGAGCTAAACTCAAGTGAAAGTGAACTCGAGAAGTGTTTCAGCGCCGTCGAAAAGGAGTAGTTGATGCACTTCGGCGTCTGTGTGAATGGGATAAGCCGTCGTTGCTAGATGTACCCTATTTAAGATATAATATCGAGACAAGAAAACAGGCAGATGTGATTGTGTGAGGTATCGTTCAGGAATCAGTCGCGAGAACCAGGAAATGCAAAGTATGTGATTTTATTAAGCGAGGGGGTAAACCCCCGCAGGGCCGAAGGCAACAGTATAAAGTCCACAATCCAAAAATCACAATCCCAGGGGCAGAATCCAAAATCGAAAAACCAGGGCAGCAATACAGTGGTCGTGGTCAGACAAAAAGGGTTCGATACGCAGGAGCAGATAACAAAACCAAATCAGAGCCAAAAATCGGAAGTCGGACAGTCCAGTCAGAAAAGCAAAACTATGAATACGAGGCGAAAACGAGAGCAGCACAGGTAGACAAGGAAACGTTCTGACAGGGAACTGCTGTGAAAAGACTGCTTAAGTACACTCAAGGGAAGTCACATGCTATGATCAGGGACAGGTGAATGGGATCAGACTAATTACGTGGGAGCAAACACAAGGGAGAACCTAACCACATGAAATTGGCAAAAGCCAAAACGCGGACAGGGATCACGAGATAACCTATAGACAAAACATACAGCTCCGGTTAGGGAGTTCTAATGTGCACAGAAAATGAGAGGCAGGACAGAGTAGAGCAGGTGCAGAGGATCCGCTGAATTGCAGCAAAGACTAAGAGAAGGCAAGAGGCGGAGACTAGAACAGGGCGAGTGCTGAGAGCTTGTTAATCAATTAGTAAGTGCAGCTATACAATCCCTAGTGCTCGTTAGTAAGTTAGTATTATATACAATGTTAGTCTTGGTTAGTATCTAAACAAAAATAACAAACTGTTAGTAAGGTTAGTAAAATAGAAAAGCAAGGCGAAGGAAGCAAACGAGATTAGAAGGAATGTTTGAAACCCAGAAACCATGAAATCACCTAAACATGTGACACGCAGGGACTGGGGAGAAGCTGTAAGCTTAACAAAAGACCAGACAGGGGAGACAAAAAAGTGCAATGAAGGGCATGAACAAAGACATGGACCGGAATCTAACAGAATAATGGATCTGGCATGGCAAAAACAAAAACATGGCAAAGAACTAAAAAATGGCAAAAAACAGGACAGGCATGGGAGAACATAACAGGGCATGGCAAAAAACAGAACAGGCATGGGAGAATCATAACAGATTGTGCATAAAATGCTGACTTGAACTGCCAAGCAAACCCAAGTGCTTAGAAATTTTTACAACCATACTTTTTCCGATATACCAAAATTTTGCTTCAGCCCCTTTTTGTCATACACAAACCCTGAAATGATAATCCGAGCTAGAAGACATTTTCACACTAGTTGACTTCATTTTCTGCTTTTAATCACTTCTGATGGAGGCATATTCAAATTAAAAAGTAAAATGTTAACGTCAGAAAATAACTTCAACCTCCTGAAAATGTTTGATTCCAGTATCGCAAAGCGAGTGACATTGCACACGTATCCGGTGTTACAGCAATGACTTCATCTTACCCTTCGCAGTCTGATAGCAGCAGTGCTGTATGGAGGGGGTTACCGTAGTGATTTAAGACCGCGTTGAAACACTGTAACCTTCATACAGCGCTGCTCATCTTCTAGTCAGATGGAAGTCTCAGCTTGGAAAATAAGGCAGGAGCTAAGCTTTTTGGTAAGCCTGCTCTGGAGCTGGCTAGCTCCACAGACTTTGTTTCCATAGCAACTAGTGCCGCAGCTTAGCCCACACGCTCTGTGCAACCGAAATGGGCTTGAGATCAGGCTAATCCCATGCTGATCCTGGGCTAATCCATAATCCCGCCTCTGTGCAATAGGCCCCAGGTGTTCTCATTTAGTCTTACTTACCTTACTCCAGGACTCCATAGTTACAGACTAACTAAGCCAAATTCAAGCCACGTTCATGAAAGCCACTTAAATGTTCTATCTTAACTAGTCTGAATTAAGGGTTACTCCTGGCCTAATCTAAGCCTTGTCTGTGAAACTGGCCAATTATTTTTAACTTCCTCGTAGGTTTACATTATATGTTCATGCTCACTCGGGGAGAAGTACGCGGCACGCGCCCCCTCCCTTTCTGCATCAGTAAATCTGTGATCGACCACGCGGTCTATTGAAGAAAGCTGTGAATGTGCACATATCCGAATTTGCTACACCTGGTTTGACATAGCCGCTTCTCCTCAGCCAGGCTTGGCAAACGTGCAACGGGTTAAGCCAGGATGCACTGAGTAGAATAGGTCAAGCCTTGCTTTCTCAATCATCCTCGATTTCTGAATTTTGCTTTCGTGCAACAGCCCCCTGGGTTAAGCCTCATTATCTAAAGTAAGAGCACATGCTGTTGGTCTCCAGGTGGTCATCAAAACCCGGAATAGAACTGAAAACACAATTAATAATGTGAATCTTGAGACACACAATGGCAGAGGCAAAACGATTTTTTTCAAAAAACTTCAGTGGGTATGAAAAAACGCTTCTAAAACAAATTGTGTCAAACCATCCTATAACTGAAAGTAAAAACCATGCTGCTGCTACTGAGCAAAATAAGAGGAGTGGATGGGCTGCAATTTGCAGTGAGTTCAATGCAAGTGAAAATGTAACCACAAGGACAATACAGCAACTCCAGGTGACATATCCTCATAATTATCAGTATTTCATATCTCTTATATCCTTATTTGTATTTTGCTTATATTGAGTGATATCTACTTTTATAGACTCCGTGGAAGAACCTTAAACAGGCTCTGAAAAAAGAGAATGCAGACATGAGAAGGGAGCGATTTACAACTGGTGGTGGGCCTCCAAAAAAAAAAAAAAAAAAAAAGAGTGATGAATTAAGTGATTGGCTGTCTGGAATAATACAGCACCAGCAACCTCTGGATGGTATACTAGACAATGATCATTTGGACAGTTCAGATGAAGACCTGAGCACAAATGGTAAATACAGCAAAGAAACTAAATGAGTCACTTCTTTTTCTAAATTTAATATATTCCACTGTCTGTGTCAGTCTTTATTATTCTTTAATTCTAAGGAATTCTAAGGAACTTTGTCCTCAGTGATGCGTCTGAGCTAGCGTGTGAGCTAGCACATTAGGCGCACGAACTAGCGCGCTATTTTGATTTTTACTGAGGGCTGTACTGTAAGTGCAAATAAGCTATTTGGTAGCTATCGTCACAAAGAATATTTAGAATTGAGTGATTAAAGGATTTAACATGGATATAAATATATGGATTGAATCAAATAGTGTTCTGTGTGATTGGCACACTTTATTTTTTAACTTACCAAGTTTGCCGATATCTTTCTTAATACAGGTCAGACATGGGCTTGCTCAGTTGGGGCTCACATCGAGCCCATGGACAAAAGGAGCTGAGCCCCAATAAGCAGCCCACACAAGGCCCACCTGGGGCTCAGTTAGGATTGCTGAGAGGGAATGTGGCCTGTTTAGCTAATCAGTGGCTTTCATTAATCACATGTTGAACCATGACAAAAATCAGTTAGCACAGTGGCTCTTAATTGGAGTTGGACACCCCTGCTCCAGGTCATAAAAATGTCTTGTTGTCATCAAGCTTGCAATGATAAAGAGGGTCATATCTTGTAGAATATTTTTTGTTGACCTTTTTGATTGGAATGATTGAATTTTGCCTTTTTTAAATTCATGTTTTCATTTGTTTGTCTGTGGCTGCTTTGCACTTGCTGTTCTCTGCCCCAAGTTTTGAATACCCAATTATATGCCCATAACAAGCTCCTATCTCCATAACAGCTGTAATGGAGGAAAGTCCAGAAAGTCCAGTGAAGCATCTGTTCTTTTACAAATGATGCAGCGTTGGCTTTTGTGTCTCCTCATGCTGTGGTTCACTGGATCTGCATGCGTAGGAGGAAGATGCTGAGGCTGTGCGCCTCATTGGAGATGTGTAGCTGGCTAAAGCGCTGAGTCGGGGGTGGGGGTGCATGGGCTGGGAAGCTTTTCCAGGCTTCAGCTGCTGAGTCTATCTTCAGTGTAAGAAAGGCATTTGACATTTAATCATTAGTAGAAAATCCGGGGGTCGGAAGGTAGAAGTCCAACCATGTTTTCCCTCCGCCCTTTAATTCACAGCCGAGTGACTTGGTTCAAATCTTAGCGACTGGAACAAAATACTGACAGGGACTTTTACTTTTTGAAACAGTTTTCCACCTCCGCTCTCAGTCCATTGGCTGAAGCACAAGGGGTGGCGAAGCCATCAAAACTGCTCAAAGTCGACCATGAGTTGAAAAAAAGGGTTTTGATGAGACAATCATGGACTACCTTATGACCAGCGGGGGTCACTGTCGGCTGATGAGATCCGAGAGATTCTATCGTAGTTACTTTTCCTGTCCCTGGGCCACAGCAGAATCCCACACATAGGGGCAGTCATTTACAGTTTCCATTGGCGCCATCTAGATGTCATATCAGACAGTGGAGCACAATCGCACACTCTCAGTATAACTTAGCAGGATGAGCCAACCAGAAGCTGACAGTAATAGTAATTTTTTTCTTGCAAGTATTTGATTTAGTCACAAGACATTTATACCAGCAATGAAATATCAAGAACAATGATCATCAAATCATAGGCCTCAAAGTCCGAGAGCTGCTGGTTTCCCACCCTCCCTTTTCCAAAGAGTCTGGTCAATAAAAAGCACTAATAGTTCAATCAATTATCTGGAAGAAAATAATACCTGGTCTGGATTTGGATTCGAGGCACAAGTTTAATGATCTCTGATCTAGCCAATATTCATGGAATGATATAATTTGTTTGCAAAAACCACATAGTTTTTACGCAATTTAAATTCTTGCGTGTAGCCAAGGGAGTGAGTACTGGCATTCATGCATTGTCATATCCCTATAAGATCATGTCAAATCTTCAAATGTCAAATGCCTGTCTTAGAGCAGAATCTTGTGGCCAAAAAAAAAAAAAAAAAAAAAACACAAAGGGCACTAGCCTACCAATGTTGGCAATATTTCCAAATGGCAAAATAAGAATGTAATTGACATATTTTCATAGAAAAAAGTCGAAAGCAAAAAAAGCTATAAGTTCAAAAGGTTAGAAGTAGTTAAAGTTGAAAAAGCGAAAAATGAAATTAACTGATCCTTACCTTCCTACAAGTACTGAAAAATGATCTTGTGAGAGATGGCAAATATCCTATATTAGGCATGTGAGTACTGCAAGATAGAATTAAGACAAGCACAGATACAGGGATATAGTGAGGATGACTATGACTGACTACCATCTAGATACACGATTATGCAGGCTTTGTCCAGCATTCTTTTGCACGGATAGTTTCTAGCATTCATTAGGGTATATTTAATGTTTGTATTATGTTATATGTGCTGGATTTTGCACAATATCTTTTTTTCCTCATAGTTACAATGGGCCATCTGTATGTATTTCTTGTTTATTCTAAATTGTTGTAAAGCACTTTGATTGAAAGCACTCTTTAAATAAATTTATTATTATAATTAATTTATTATATTAAAGTTATTATTGGTAATAAATGGGGCACTGACGGGCATTTACATACCTACTGCACAAGACACTAAAAAAAAGAAAAACCCTCCAGCGCTGTCATTTTTAGTAAGATGACCGAAATGTTTTCGGCAGCCGCAAAGACAGTGACCCATCTTCATTGCCGCTGGCACTTCAGCATGTGCATTGTCTACGGTTTGTCTACAGCCATGGATTCTAAGCCTTTGAGAAGGAAATGACATCATGCAAGTCTGCGGGGATCGCAATTAACCAGATTTAGAACTGATTCGATATCATGTGCCTAACAAGAACTCCACCCATTTTCATGCTGACAGGTCACCTGATGGCTGATGAAGTAAAGTTCAAAACTTTAGGTCAGTATCAATGGATAATGAAAATAGCCTGGTTACCACTCAGCTGTTATAATCTTCACCTTCAGAATTCCAATGGGAGGTCCTTGAAAGAAAATCACAGTACCTTCTTTTCAGGTTTGTCAGAGGGGAGTTGTTCTGGCATCGAAGCCAAAAAAGAAGAAAAAAAAAATACCACTAGTGTTGAATGTAACAAGTTATGACATACTGACCAGAGCCCCAAAGCGCATTATTGTGCGGACTCAAAATAGCTTACTATGACGCATATTGGTAACTTTTATGGGACTGCCCCATAACATTCAGTCCTTCAATGTAGCTTTCACATTGCACTTAAAGGCTGGATCAGCGATATGACGTCATTATTGTTGACAGTTGAAACGTTCTAAAACACAACAGAGCCGCTCGCCCCTCCCCTTCAGAAGCTTGGAACATGAACGCGCTTTTCTTAAAGTGAAATTTCTGAGTAAAGCTGCTTTCACACCGGACGCTAAACGAATTTTTCGCGCGACAGATTACATTCAAAGTCAATGCAAAGATGCGAATACACAAAAAACGCGTGTATTCGCAACTTTGCATTGACTTTGAAAGTAATTTGTCGCGAGAAAAATTCGTTTTGCGCCCGCTATGAAAGCAGCTTAAGAATGGCTCTCTCAGCTGGGTAAATGGCCATGTACAGCTAGTTGTGATAAACGCCCGGTAGCAACAATGACGACCATTGCCAGATGATAAATTTACACCATTAGTGCTAGCTACGGCAAGGTATCTGACAAGTATCTTAGCTCAGCATTACAAAATGAGTATTAACAACGTCACATAGATCACCACTTTTAGCTAAACTTATCAGGCGGTTATACATTCATCGACGAATTTCAACTCTGAGTACTAACCAGAGAAGAAATGTTATTACATGACGCAAACTCTGGTTTGATCAGACAGAATTAGCAAACTCATTAACTTGCCAACCGAGCATTAGCAAAGGTTGCTATCTCGCTCCAAAGAGGAAATATCGATCTCGCTACTGTTTGATTAATTCTGACCAGCATGATCTATGAAAGATAGCCTTACAAAAACAATACATGAGCTTCCCTCAATTTTGCTTGGGATGACAATTTACAATTCACATCCAACCGAGTTAGCACCAGCTCTACTAGCCCCAAGTAGAAACAAGGCGACCTAGGCGTCAGAATTAAAACCATTCAACTCCCGGAATTCTCTGCAACGTTGGTATGCTTTCCCTATGTTTATTCGGGACTTCGCATAGCTGCAATCGCGTTCCTTTTTCCTTGACATGCACTCGTTCGAGTGTCTCTTTTTCAGTGTAGTTTCCACCATGCTTCACTCTGCCGCATCTGTAGTGCCACTGCCAGTTCCTTTCGTTGCTCAGTCCCACCCACTTGTCGTGCATGAGCACGGAACTGGCGCAGAAGATCCACCCCTGCCCTCCGATTCGTTGGAACATTTTTGTTGATGTTTGGGGACGCGGGTAGGTCACCACGAGTTTGTGTATCTTTCTCAGTGTCTACCTGGCTGTGGGTGGCCTACAGAGACCGGAGTTTTTCACCGCCAACTCATGAGAGGAGCTGCTAACAGCTCGTGAAGAAAAATCTCCTGTATGTGACAAATTATGTTTAGGCTCAGAATCGCTGATGCAACCTTTAACCATCGCAGAAAACATGTTACAGGTTGACCCATGGTTAAGGTACATATACGGCCAAAAATTAAATAAATAATAATAGAAAAATTTATGTATATATATATATATATATATATATACACACACACACACCCAATAGCTGTTCAAAGATGGTTAAAGTGAACAATTTTTACCAATTATCCACCTGATAATCATGCATTTGTCAGATGTTTTTGTTGGCTTAAATTGGCTGAGTGAAGCAAGCCTGATGTTGGCACTTTGTCCACCAGGAGATTTTTTTCTTTTTTCTTTTATTGTTTACTTCTGTTGTCATTTTGCTGTTTTGAGAAAGACAAATGCTACAGGGGACATTGTAAATAGAAAAAATATATGAAAAGTTTTTTTATCTTTGGAAAATGACGCACAGTACTCGCCATTTTTGCCTGACAATTATTTAGGAATTATGAACCAGTACCCTTGCAACATTTGGTATATATTTTATTTCTCAAAAATGCCTGCATGTTGATGCTAATTCTTTTATTTCAAACAGTGATGTTGACCATTAGTGAATGTGCATTAAATATAGCCCTGAAAATGTACCTGATTTTGAGGAGGTGCTTCACACACATACATACAACCCCAATTCTGAAATAGTTGGGACAAAGTGTAAATTGTGAATAAAATCTAAACGCAATGACTTTCAAATCACATCAGCCAGTATTTTATTCACAATAGAACAGAGATAACATGGCAAATTTTGAAACTGAGAAATTTTACAATTTTATCCACAAAATGAGCTCATTTCAAATTTGATGGCTGCTACAGGTCTCAAAAAAGTTGGGACAGGGGCCTGTTTACCATGGTATAGCATCCCCTCTTCTTTTTAACACAGAGTGGAGGCGTCTGGGCATTGAGGAGACAAGTTTCTTGAGTTTAGCCGTTGGAATTTGATCCCACTCTTGTTTAATACAGATTTCCAGCTGCTGGAGAGTTTTGGGTCTCCTTTGACGGACTTTTCGTTTAATTATGCGCCAAATGTTCTCAATCGGTGAAAGATCAGGACTGCAGGCAGGCCAGTTCAGCACACGGACTCTTCTACTACGAAGCCATGCTGTTGTAATTAGGGGTGCAACGATTAATCGACATTGTCGACAAAATTCAATAACTAAGTTCGTTGTTCACTAATTTATTCATCGATAATTTGTCGTTACGTCATTTCAAAGTATTTCACGCATTGGAACCTGACTAAACGTCGTTTCACAAGAGCTGGAGATGAAGGCAGCTGCAGGGTGAGCCACCTGACTTCCTTCGCAACTCTCAGTCACGCCTGCACAAATGCGACCGGTGGGAGGAGGGAGGAAAGCGACAGTATCATGCGGACATGGAGCTGCAAATCTATGCATGCAGTTACAATATTCTATCACTAAATGGCACACCAGGATCATTTATTGAATATTCACAAGCAAGCCGAATACTGAATACTATATACCTGAAAATTGATTAAAGAGCACAAGGAGAGAACAAAGAGTGGTTGCTTTTCTTCTTTCTATGCATACAATGAAAAATGCTTTGCATTTGTACTTGCACTTTTGAAACTTAAGTATATGTTTTTACAAAATGCTATTTTGAGACTTTTACTCAAGTAATTTTCTTATGGGTGACGTCAGCTTTTACCAAAGTGACTTTCAGTAATGGTACTTCTACTTTTACTTAGTTATTTTTTTCCAGTACTTTATACACCTCTGGATATACCTGGTTTAATATCAAAGACTCTAGACCAAAGAATGTTGTTCACAAAATGCAGACTTTTTTAAATAAAGGAAAACTTTTTTTTTTTCTGCTGCTGCTACCTGTCCTTGGTGAACAGAAAAAAAAGTGTTTAATTTTTTATATCCGGACTTTACCTGACAACAATTGAAAAATTTGAATTCTGACTTAAATTTTTGTTGTTTTGTCCAGAAGTAGCCTAATGAGCAGCAAAGTTTAATAAAACATTTTTGGAAGAAGTATTAATCTTTATTGTCTTTATTGTTAGTTAGCACATGGCTAAAATGACCTCAAGCTAAATTTAAAAGCTAATTGCTAAATAACCGCTGTACTGTGCAAGTCAATCTAATTAGTCGATAAATTGTTTCAATAATTGTTGACGAATCAACAATCAAAATAGTCGTTAGTTGCAGCACTGGTTGTAATAGCTGCAGTATGTGGTTTTGCATTGTCCTGCTGAAATACACAAGGCCTTCCCTGGAATAGATGTCGTCTGGAGGGGAGCAAATGTTGCTCTAAAATCTTTATATACCTTTCAGCATTCATGGTGCTTTTTGAAACATGCAAGTGTCCCACACCATATGCACTAATGCATCCCCATACCATCAGAGATGCTGGCTTTTGAACTGAACGCTAATAACAGGAGGGGTGGTCTTTCTCCTCTTTAGCCTGGAGGACACGACACCCATGATTTCCAACAAGAATGTCAAATTTGGACTCGTCTGACCACAGGACACTTTGCCAATTTGCTAAAGTCCATTTTAAATGAGCCTTGGCCCACAGAATACGGCGGCGCTTCTGGATCATGCTCAACAATGGCTTCGGTTTTGGATGATAGAGTTTTAGGTGGCATCTGTGGATGGCACGGCAGACTGTGTTTACAGACAGTGGTTTCTTGAAGTATTCCTAGGTCCATTTAGTAATGTCAATGACAGAATCATGCCGCTGAGTGATGCAGTGGCGTCTGAGGGCCCTAAGATCACGGGCATCCAGTAAAGGTCTTCGGCCTTGTCCCTTACGCACAGAGATTTTTCCAGTTTCTTTGAATCTTTTGATGATGTTATGCACTGTCGATGATGAGACCTTCAAAACCTTTGCAATTTTACGTTGAGGAACATTGTTTTAAAGTATTCCACAATTTTTTTTACGCAAACCTTCACAGGTTAGAGAGCCTCTGGCCATCTTTACTTCTGAGAGACTCAGCCTCTCTAAGACATCCCTTTTATAGCCAATCATGTTACACACCTGATGCCAGTTAACTTAATTACTTGCTAAATGTTCTTTCAGCTGATTCTCTTATATATTAATTGCTTTTTCAGCCCTTTTTTGCCTGTGTCCCAACTTTTCTGAGACCTGTTGCAGCCAGAAAATTTGAAATAAGCTCATTTTTTGGATAAAAATGTAAAATGTCTCAGTTTCAACATTTGAAATGTTATCTACAGTGCCCTCCATAGTTATTGGCACCCCTGGTTAAGATGTGTTAAAAGCCTTCAAATAAATTAAATTTTTATTGCAGAAGCATACTCTCACACTGAAAATTGTAGAAAAATGTAACCTTCTACTCAAGTCAATTTTAAGAGAAAAAAAAATCCCTGACTCAGAAATAATTATTTTTCATAAAATCACCTGTTCCACAATTATTGGCACCCCTAACAATTCCTAGGAAATAAATGTAATTGAAGTATTTCTGTCATTTCTACAGTAGTTTACAAAGTTGATCAGAGTATCTTGGAACATTTAATTAATTACATCACTTCCTGTTTCCCTGGGGTATAAATATGACGTGACACAGAGGCCATTTCTCTTATCCACTCTTCAACATGGGAAAGACAAAGGAACACACCATTCAAGTAAGGCAGATGTGTGTCGACCTTCACAAGTCAGGCAATGGCTACAAGAAAATAGCCACTCGCCTGCACCTGCCCATATCTACTGTCAGAGGAATCATTAAGAAGTTTAAAACAACTGGAACAGTGGTAAACAAGCCTGGACAAGGACGCAAGGTTATTTTGCCACCACGCACAGTGAGGAGGATGGTAAGAGAAATAAAAAGTTCTCCAAAGCTCACTGTTTAAGAATTGCAATAAATAGTAGCATCTTGGGGTCACAAAGTCTCCAAAACAACCATCAGGCGCTATCTACATGCCAACAAGCTGTTTGGGAGGCATGCACGGAAAAAACCTTTTCTCACTCACAATCATAAACGCAAACGTCAGGAGTTCACTAAGCGGTACTGGGACTTCAACTGGGACCGTGTGCTTTGGTCAGATGAGACCAAGATAGAGCTTTTTGGCAACAAACACTCTAAGTGGGTCTAGCGGAACACAGAAGATGAGTATGCAGAAAAGCACCTCATGCCCACTGTGAAGTATGGGGGAGGATCGGTGATGCTGTGGGACTGTTTCTCTTCCAGAGGCCCTGGGAACCTTGTTAGGGTGCATGGCATCATGAACGCTTTGAAATACCAGGACATTTTAAATCAAAATCTGGTGGCCTCTGCCTGAAAGCTGAAGATGGGTCGTCACTGGGTCTTTCAGCAAGATAATGACCCTAAACATGTGGCCAAATCTACACAGAAATGGTTCACCAGACACAGAATCAAGCTCCTCCCATGGCCATCTCAGTCCCCAGACCTCAACCCCATTGAAAACCTGTGGAGTGAACTGAAGAGGAGAGTGCAGAAGAGATGCCCCAGGTCGCTGGATGATTTAGAGAGATTGTGCAAAGAGGAATGGTCGAAGATCCCTCTTTCTGTATTCTCCCATCTTGTGAAACATTATAGGAGAAGATTAAGTGCTGTTTTGTTGGCAAAAGGGGGTTGTACAAAGTATTAACATCAGGGGTGCTAATAATTGTGGCACACATGATTTGATGTAAAAGAATTATTTCTTAATGTGGGATTTTTTTCCCACTGAATAAATGCACTTGAATTAAAGGTTGGATTTTCCTCTTTTTTTCATTGTGGTCCAATATTATTTAGAAAAAAACTGAATTTATTAGAAGCTAAAGAACACATCTTAACCAGGGGTGCCAATAATTATTGAGGGCAGTGTATGTTCTATTGTAAATAACATATTGGCTCATGTGATCTGAAAGTCATTGCAGTTTGATTTTATTCACAATTTACACTTCGTCCCAACTGTTTCGGAATTGGGGTTGTATGGATGTGTGTGAATGAGTGCCCCTGCTGAAATCGGATTGGCTGCCCTCAGGATCATTAAGAAATGCGTCAGTGGAAAAGGACAAATGAGTCATATATTATTTAAGCAAACTGGCTGTAAAGCTGTCTTACCATACTTCATTCAACTCTCACCTTTTTTGTAAGAAAAATCCATGTACTGTAATTATGCCTCGGTGCGCAAGCGAGGTATGCGGTAGTTTGTTTGTGTGTCATTCAGTCATTCTGTCTGTTACTGGGATTGCCGCTACGCCGGTCAAAATCAAGTCCTAGAATATGGCTCTATGGGTTAAATGCCGTGATCTCTTGGATTTAAATTTGCCAGATTTTTGAGATAGAGCTTTGTTTTCGAGTTATAGCACTATTTGATAACCACGATGGCTGCTGCGAGCAATCAAGATTTCAACAAAGAAAAAGCTCTTCACAGTGGATCGCTTTCCAACTTGTGAGTTTGATTTATATCACAGCAATGGTTAGTGCTGAAGGCAAAACTTGACAAACGGAGCACAGTGCCGACAGTGATTCATGTAGATGCACACTGCGCACTGTGTTAAATACAGGACTGCTTGGATTTTCGAACTTACTGCTGTATGAACTTATAAAACACCACAAATGATTTCTCTCCCCTCACAGTAACAGTGTGCAAATGAACAATGCTTTCAGTGATTGCTGGGTTTCACTAAGCCTAACAACCGCAGTCTTACAGAGCGGTCCTACGAAGCTGCTTATCAACTCGTTATGTCAACCGGGGCTTTCCCGACCTAGATATCTGCGTGTTCACATAACAGAGACGGTGTTTGTAGCACAAGACCAATCATCTACCGGCAGCAGAGCAGCATATTTTACAAATGATGAGCAAATTATCATATTACAAAAATATGAGGAATACAAGATCATACAGTTCAAAGACAATGCTCGAGACAATAGGACACCCACCACCAGTTGGACGGGGGTGTGAATTACATTCTGTCAAAATGACGGACGGCCTTCAAAATTTTCCGTCATTGTTAAAAAAAATCTGTCAATGATGGAAAATATTCAGATAACGCGACATCTGTCCTGCATAGTATGAAAGGTGCTTCCCTCCGAAAACCTATTGTTGTTCCCATAGAGTCTGAATTGCACTAATTATTGGTCAGTGTTAAATAAACCCTGAATAGTGTGAAGGGTGTTTCCCTCCCTAACTGTACATTAATGTTCATCAGACTGCCACTGGTGGGTAAATACTTGAGTATATCAAGCATAGATGCACAGCTAGGGCACTCTGACATGTCCACACCCAATTTTATAGCTTTCCTTAAGGGACATTACTTTCACTGCTGTAAGCACCAAGGCATCAGCACCTTTTATTCAAAAATGAGACTTTTTTCTAATGAATTAAGTTCGCTAATTTTATCCAGTTTGCAAGCATTGTGAAACTTTTTCTGATATTTCCTTTTCTACTGAGGCACAAATCAAAGGGAGACACCAATATTAACTTGCCTCAACTACAGTATAGAGTGTTTTTTAAAAAGCCTCTTTTATTTTGTGATTATGATTGTATTGCTTTGGCGCCAGTATCTTCCTTACTGCATTCGTATTCAGGTCCATGCATGACGCCATGGAGCCTTCGCACAAAAGAGCCCTTTAGTGGCGGATCACGACGCAGCTGAAGATGACATAATCGGGTAGAGCTGGTGATTAAGGCATGACAACAGCAGCTCTGGTGGTGTTTGGAGTGACAGAGGCAAGACCTCTCTCTGGATCGTATGACATTTCAGCAAGCGCGGGGATGGTCTCCGCGGGCATACAGGGGGAAGGGGGGAGGGGGAGCTGGTGGGGGGAGTTTGAGGTGATGGGGGGCCTTCATGATATCAACCATCCCTTGCTGCAGGAAAAACTGAATTTGCAGCAAGCAGTGACCTCGGCTGGTTTTATTTTTGTTCTTGCTTGGCTTCTGGTTGATATCACGCACATTGGCTATGTGGATATGCCACTTGCTCATTCTAGTGCCAGATGTTCATGGGATTAAAAGCAGTTGATTTCTCGATGCACGAGGCTCCCATTTGCTCAAAGGGGCAGAGCATATGCATGGAAATAATGACTGAGGGCTTAACCCCATGCTAAGTCTAACAAATCTTTCTGTATTGCTGACTGGCTGGCCTTCAGCATGAAACAAACAAAAGAAAGTCACCATCTTGAGTTTAGGTTTCACATTTTTGTTGTCCTTTTGGAAACAGTTATTATTTGAGTGTCAGAGCATTGTACTTCCTGATCCTGCTGTAATTGTTTGCTGTGCCTGTGATGAAAAGCATGTGGTTGAGAAGCAGGGTTTGACATCCTAGACGTCAGAAAGTAAACTTCCTGCTTTGTTTTACCTCCACTCACGAGCTCAGCCAACTGATCTTCCTGGCTGAAGGGTTGTTCTAATGAGCGAATTCAGAAGGTCAGAACAAAATACTGGGGAGGACTTTCACTCTCTGAACCTGAATTGTCCACTTCTTGCGGAAAATGTGTGCCATTACAAGGAGATAGATAGATTTGCACGAGCAACTGATCTCTTCCTATCGGCTGAAGAGAGCTTTTGAAGCTTGGGTGCACTGTGTAGCTGCTGTGCAGGTGTTCGCACGTGAGTGGCCGCTCAAGTTTTTTTTTTTTTCCCAAGATCATGCCTGAACAGCATATATACATAATGTAGTGCAGAACATTGTGATACGCCATTGTAGTTCCTCAATTTGATTCCTGTTTTTTTGCATCACGAGGAAAGAGGACGTTGTATTTTCCTTTTTGTTGGGTTAACATGTCCAAATGATCTGTTCCAAGAATGAATGAACCGTATCATGGTCACACTGTAAAAAATTAAAAAAACAAGTTGATTTCACTTATTAAAGCTGCGTTTGGGCTGCCTTTAAACTAATAAAAATTATTTCAACTTGTCGTCTTATAATCAGTTTACTTAAAATTTT
Organism: Gymnothorax javanicus; assembly: GCA_029692085.1. NCBI lineage: Eukaryota > Metazoa > Chordata > Actinopteri > Anguilliformes > Muraenidae > Gymnothorax > Gymnothorax javanicus. The sequence goes on from CM056193.1 coordinate 88,147,448, forward strand.
AGGGTAGCCCACACATTTTTTTTTTAGGCAGCTAAAGGTCGTAACTGTGTTTACACGAAGTCACGAAAGAAAAGTTTTCAACAAATTTGTCCCTTACATCTACATGAGTTTGCCTGCATTGCAGGATGTGCTAAAAGTGAACACAGTCAGAAATTTATAGAATAGTTTTTATTTATTTTACTTTTTTGTTAAGTAATTAAAACTTTGTTCTTGATTGAATTTACAATGTAACTGCAGCAGCATTACAGAAAGAAGAAAGGTGCGTTCAACTTCCAATTGTCATAATCTGTGTTTTTTGGCTTGGTTATGTTTATCATTTATTGTTTCATTTATCATTCATGTGTTTAGGGTTGCACCTCGTCTGCCCCAGACGCGTCATGTACGTCTTCCATGCGATATGAGCCATGCACTTCCCTGTCCGCGTTCATGCATCTATTCGGGTATTTCCGTTGGTTTCCGTGGTTTCCGAAATTCTTCCTTCACGTCTCGTTTCCTGTTTTTCCCGCTATTCACGTATTAACATATTAATTAAGACTAATACTTCACGTTACGTTATGTCATTACTAACATAGACTAATATACTCATCCTGAGTAATTTTGTGTATTAACATTCACCTGTCATGCAATGGTGTGTAAATATCACGTTGTTCATTTTTTACTAATACTCTTTGCATTCGCTCTAGTCTGTAAACTCCGCCCTCCTGTTCCTATCCCTGACTCTGCTGATTACTGCGATCTCCTGCACCTGTTTTACCTCGAGCTGCCTCCCATTCTATTATGCACTTAGGCAACTCCCTGATCGGAGTCTGTTTTCATGTTTAGGATTGGTTTGTCAATTGTGATGCGTGATCATGGTTTGTCTTTCCCTCGTGTGCTTATTAGATTTGATTGTTTAGTAACTCCCACCAATCCTATTCCCCGCCTAGTTTAGTAATTTCCTTGTGTATATATTGTCTCAGTTCACTACAGCTTTCCGTCAGATCTTCATTCCTTTTTCTCCCTTGCCTGTGCTTAGTGCCAGTATTCTTGTTTTTGCTTCCTGTGTACAACTATAGCCTGTGTCTGACCGATTACTCTTTTGCCTAGCCCTTTTGTTTTGATTGCCTCATTTATTGATTCTCGTGTACAAACCTTGCCTGCCTGACTACGTCTCTGTGCTACCCCTGGTTTCCCGACCCATTGCCTGAATAAACGACTTCGGTTTTTGGATTTCCTGACTCGCGTTTGGTTCTTCTGTCTGCCATGACACCAATGGATTATTCTCATCATTGGAAAACTTGATCAAGCAAAATGATCGAAAACTGGTCATAATTTCTAATTAAGATTTTTTTTGTGTTGGAAAGAATTCCATATTCACCCTCCGCCAATATCGAATGAAATCAGTACTTTTTCTGCTTACCTTGATGTTTGGGTACCCAGAGAAACATTTGGGTGTGTAGAACATTGACTGACTGTATAAAAAGATGAATGCGGCGCCCAGGTCTGAAAAGTGAAGCCAATGCGGAAGAGCCCTAAAATTGCATTCCATGTAATGGCCAGCAGATGGCGACATCGGTGGTTGCAGAAAGAAGTTCTTTGCTATCGAAGTCTATTAAAAAATGACCCTACTTTCCCACCTGATTTATCTCAATGATGATTTTCCACATTATTTTATTGTATCTATCGCAAGTTTCAGGTCTCCTTCGATATATCAAGATGTTCATTTTTGAAAATTATGGTCCCTAATTCACCAGAATAAAGGATAAAGTCAGATATGCTTTGGGAGCGTGGCTATCCTCTGGCCGTCGTCAGATACGGTCAGATGCACCCATAGATCCACCCCTCGCTCCTCCCTGGATCTTCAATTCACGCTCTAGTCTGAAAATGACAAAATGGTGCGGTTCAAATCGCCAAAATCGAGGCTTCCTAAATGGTATGCTGAAACCAATTGGTGACGTCACGGTTGCTTCGTCCATCTTTTTATACAGTTTATGGTGTAGAAATGTCAAGCGTACATCCAGTCAAGAAAATTTAAAGTTTAATTTCTAGTGCTGTTGTACTTGGTAATAGCATATAACGGCAGCAGCCAAGTTACTGATGACACACTGGGTTGCTAGGGCAAGTGCAGCATATGCATTAGAAATATTAAATATTAATATTGAATTCTTAACCCCCTTCTCACTTACAAAACCGCCAAAATATATTGGCGCCCCCTTTCAAAATCGTTCTGGCAAATAAAAAGCTGAAAAAAGCAGAAGTTGGACATGTAATACATACTGTTAATTATTTTGCAGCAAAAGCAATTAGCCATGTACAATACCATGGTTCCATCCATGTCAGTCTGGGCAATACGTTTATGAAACACCGATTTACTTATACCATGTAGCAATTAAAGGGTGACTAACGTTACCGTTAGCTGCAGTCCATGCAGCTATTTGCCTGTACACATGCATTATTTATGACCTTGATAGGAATATTAAGAGCAGATTAGTAAAATTTGCAGATTATACTAAATTGGGAGGTTTGGCAAATAGTTTAGAGTCCACTAAAGTGATTCAGAATGATTTGGATAGAATCCAGAATTGGGCAGATATGTGGCAAATGAAATTAGCGAAATGTAAAGTTGTACATGTAGGTAATAAAAACATTAGACGGGATTACTTCATGGGAGGTTTAAAACTGGAATGTGCTCCACACAAGAAAGATCTGGGAGTGATTGTTGACCAAACCCTCACAGGCTCTAGCCATTGAGCCGTAGCAGTTAAAAAAGCCAATCGGATGCTGGGATACATTGCCAAAAGTATTGAGTACAAATCCAAGGAGGTGATGCTTCTTTTGTACAACACATTCATCAGACCACATCTGGAGTATTGTGTACAGTTCTGGGGACCATACTTTAAGAAAGATATAGAGGCTCTAGAGAAAGTTCAGAGAAGAGCCACTAAGCTAATTCCGGGTATAAAAGATGAAAGCTATGAGAAGAGGCTGAAGATCCTTAATCTCTTTAGTCTTAGGAAAAGGAGACTCAGGGGTGATCTGATTGAGGTCTTTAAATATGTTAGAGGGATTAACAAAGTGAATTATGTAGGATTCCTTCGACCAAGTGTTGTTAGTAGAACTCGGGGTCACAAATGGAAGTTGACCAAAGGTAAATTTAGCACTGATATTCGGAAATATTTCTTCACCCAAAGAGTAATTTTGATGTGGAATAGCTTGCCTGACCATATTGTTGAGGCAGAGACCTTGGGAGTTTTCAAGAGCAGGCTTGACTTAAAGCTAGATACCATGAGTCATTGAGTATATGAAGTGATATATTCACAATAGTATAAAGAAACTGGTGAGCCTAGTTGGGCTGAACGGCCTGTTCTCGCCATTCATGTTATGTTATGTTATGTTATTATCCATTAGATGTCCCCTACCACAACTTCCTGACATTTACAAAACTATTAATTATATGCTTCAGAGACGTGATATCTACAAACCAAATGCATGAAAGCATGGTCGCTAAATTAACTGTACAAGACATCCTTGATTTCACCCTTGTTCAAGCGAAAACGATAGTTACTGGGTATGTAACTCCAGTTATATGAGTATGGGCGGAGCCCTCTAACAGCTCCGCTAGTGCCAATCCCTTGCTGCGCAGCAGCCCGCCTGAAGAAATTTGCATAGCCATCCCCCTCCTGGCTATATAATGGTGAGACCCCTTTCATTCGACTCCCGTTAATGGAAAAACTGAGAAGAAAAAGCAGCTGGGCCACGGTGGTTAGAGGGCTCTGCCCATACTAGTGTAACAGGAGTTACATGCCCGGTAACTATCGTTATACTTCGTATGGGCTCCGCCCTCTAACAGCTCCGCTAGTGCCAGAAAGGGCAGAGCCTAGATGAGTTCCCGCCCAGCTGTCCTCATGTGTAGGAGGAGGAGTATCCTGGCATCAATTCCAGTCCTGTTCCTTGCCCAGAGCAGCATTTAATACAGCCTCAGAAAAGGAACCAGCCGTCATATCCCTGAGATAAAATCGAACGAAGGGGGATGGTGACGACCAGGAGGCAGCAGCACAGATGTCACCAACAGCAACACCCCTATACAAGGCCACAGAGGCTGCCACACCCCTTGTTGAATGAGCACGGAGCCCCGTTGGGGCAGTGTTTCCCATAGTGACGTAAGCCTCAGAGATAGCATTGCATAGCCAGTGAGCCAGACGCTGAGTTGATACAGGTCGCCCAGATGCAGCTGCGCCATAACAGATGAACAGCTACTCCATCTTACGACTTGCCGATGTACGGCGTACATAGCAGGCCACGGCCCTTACTGGGCAAATCAAGTGAAGCCTGCTGTCTTCCTCGGAAGTATGAGGCAAAGATGAAAAGCCACTAAGACCACAGTCCTAGAACTGAAGGACGTTGTAATGTTCTTAGGCATGAAAGCCAGGTTAGGATGCAGGATAGCCTTATCCGCACTCAAAACCAGACATTGTGGGTTTACTGACAAGGCACACAAGTCACTAACTCTCTTTGCAGAAGACAGCGCCACCAGTAGGGCTGTCTTCAAGGACAGAAGCTGCATGGAAACATTGTCTAATGGCTCAAATGGTGGCTTACAAAGACCGTCAAGGACTATATGGAGATCCCACTGCGGCACTGTGACTCGCCACGGTGGCCTCAGCCGCAGAGCTCCCTTTAAAAATCGATGCAAAAGGGGGTGCGAGAACACAGGAGCCCCCTGTAGTCCTTCATGACATGCAGAGATAGCGGCTGCATACACCCTCACAGTGGACACAGCCCTGCCAGAATCCAAAAGAGACTGCAGGAAAGTCAAGATGATGGCGATAGGGGACGTCATGGGGTCGAAATTACGCGCATTACACTAACCAGAGAAAAGTTCCCACCGTGTTGGGTACGATGCTACCGTGGCAGCTGTCCTGACCCCTTGGATGGTAGCAATGACATTTGCGGAAAGACCACACCTTTCTAACTGCTGCCTCTCAGGAGCCACGCCATTAGAGGCTAACCCAGGACGGGCGGGGCCTTGACCTTTCCTTTTGCCTGTGAAATCGCCCAGTCCACCATGGGGAGGGGCCACGGGTCCATCACTGCTAGACGCACAACTTCCAAATACCAGACTGAGTTGTGGCGATCCGGAGATATTAATATAACCGTCCGGCCTTCCTTCCTGATTCTCAGCAGAAGTGGTGGGATCAGCGAAGTCAGGGGAAATGCATACAGCGTCCCCTGAGGCCAACCCTTCTGGGCCAAGGCGTCCACACCCAGTGGAGAGTCGTCCTCCACCCTGAGTGAGCACCAAAGGGGGCACAAAGTGTTCTCTTTGGAGGCGAACAGATCCGCTACAGGGAGGCCAAACTGGACCCACACCTGTTGAGCAATGCAAGGGTGCAGACACCACTCTCCCGGCATGGGCCCACCCCACTACATGAGGTCTGCTCCCTGATTCAAGGCCCCCGAAATGTGGCTTGCCCTGAGAGACCCGAGGTGGATCTGACTCCACTGCAGCAGTCTCCCCGCGAGGGCGCAAAGCATCCTTGACCGTACTCCATCTTGACGGTTGATGTAAGCTACGACGGTGGGTTTGTCGCTCCTCACCAGGACATGTTGGTCCTGTAGGAGCTCCAGGAAATGAAGCAAGACATTCGAAACTGCGACCATTTCCAGGGCATTTATATGCCGAGACTCCTCGGACTCCACCGGCCCCCGACCAACCGGCCTTGGCACACCCCCCACCCGCCCCCTTGGAGGGAGGCGTCTGTAAAGACCTCGATCCAGCTCGCCGGCTGGCCCAATGGAGCCCCTCGGGTCAAGTTTTCCACAGTGGACAAGAAAACCAGACTGGGCATCACTGATTGTGGGAAAGTGAGCATGTACAGATGCCGGCACCAGGGACTCAGCTTCAGACGCCGAAACCACATCTGTAGGGGCCGCATGTGGAGAAGGCCCAATGGTACCACAGCGTGTGCGGCCGACATCATGCCCAACAAGAGACACACTGGGTTGCAAGTGCAGCATATGCATCAGAGATATTAAATATTAATATTGAATTCTTAACCCCCTTCTCGCTTACAAAACCCCCTAAATATATTGGCGCCCCCTTTCAAAATTTTTCTGGCAAATAAAAAGCTGAAAAAAAGCAGAAGTTGGACATGGAATATATACTGTCAAGTATTTTGCAGCAAAAGCAATTAGCCATCTACAATACCGATAAATGGTTCCATCCATGTTAGTCTGGGCAATACGTTTATGAAACACCGATTTACTTATACCATGCAGCAATTAAAGGGTGACTAACATTACTGTTAGCTGTAGTCCACGCAGCTATTTGCCTGTACAAATGCATTATCCACTAGATGTCCCCGACCACAACTTCCTGACATTTACTAAACTATTAATTATAAGCTTCATTCCCAATAAGGACATGACCGTCAGTACTGACACCTTCCGGGACGACATTACCCATTGTACCAGCTGCAGCAAAGCCCTGCGGCGCTCGTTGGACAGGCTCGCATGCCCTGATGCCGCGTCCAAGGTGAGTCCCAGGCATGCCACAGTCTGCGACGTGTCACCAAGCTTTTCTCCCAATTTATTGCAAACCCCAGCTGCGATATGTGGAGAATCAGGCGCTTTGTTTGTTCTATGGCTTCGACTGGTGAGTTGGCCAGAAGGAGCCAGTTGTCCAAGTAGTGTAGGACTCGCATCCCCCCCCTCTGCAATGGTTCCAAGGCCACGTCCACGCACTTGGAGAACGTTCGGGCGAGAGCGAAAGCCCAAAAGGCAATCTGGAGTACTGAAAAACATAACCCTGAAAGGCAAAGCGTAAGAATTTCTGATGGTGACGCCGGACAGCCACATGAAAGTATGCATCCTTCAGGTCAACTGATTCACACCAGTTGCCCGGCTGGACTGCTTTCAAGAGCTGCTGGACTGTCGGCATTTTGAAGGGCTTCCGTGCTAAGTATCTGTTGAGCACCCGTAAATCCAGTATGGGGCGCATCCCCCCCGACTTCTTGGGAACCAGGAATTACTTGGAGTAAAAACCGTTGTGAGCGTCCGACACTGGTACCCACACAATGGCGTCCTTCAGCAGCAAGTCCTGAATCTCCTGTGAAAGAACCTCCGATTGCGAGCCACCGGCAGATTCGAGGATGCCCTGGAAGGGGGGGCGGCGTCCTTGAAAATTGGAGTGAGTAGCCCTGGCTTAACGTTCTGTCGAACCATGGGGGTAAACGACACAGCTGTCGCCGAACTTGCAATCTTTCTGACAGTGGGCGTGCCTGAGAGCGGGGGGCGCTCTGAAAGCTGATCCAGGCCCTGTCTGCCGCTGGGGTTGTGGGGAGAAACCCCACCCCTGTCCAAGGGGGGCCGTCTCTGAAAGGGATGTACGGAATCTCCAGTGCGGGAAGCGCTGGAAATTCCGGGAAAAACAGCAACAGTATGTTCATATTTGTGTTGCCCACGACAGCCTTCATTAAATGAAGACACTTCTGTTTGCAAATAAACAGGAAATTGTACTGGAATGACACAGTTTGACCAGTACACCCGGGATTCAAACCCAGGTTGCCCACGCTATATTCTACCACTCTAACCATTGTGCTATCAGCCACATGGTAAATTTCAATCAAGTGAGGGTGAGTTAACAGAAGTTAACGCACTCATATTGGTCAAAATAGATGTGGGCCTGGATGAAAACCGCGCTGCAGTAACCATCACAGGCTCATTGGAAAATGGCGCCAATAGTGGCTCATTTGCATATTCTGCATTTGCCCGTGAACATGCTCTACTTAACCGTTTTTCGGCAGAGGGGTGTGACGTTATGAGGGGAGGAGTCAATGGCGCCCCCATTGGCCCCCCCAGAGCACTGACTTGGACGTAGCCTCCGTGACTTTACTCACAGGTTTCTGAATATCCACTGTGAAGCTCATTTGGTCGCCAATTTGGCACTTACCTGACTCCACCTACCTCCCGGCTAATAAAAAAATTAGCAAAAAAGTGGACCGTTGCTGGAGCTGAGGTGTGCCGAGTGGAACCTGGTCGCCAAAACATGCCCTCCAAGCTTGAAGCTACCAAGCCAGCTACTGCTAACAAACTAGGCAAAGTAGCCAACTGAGCTCAATGCTACACAGTTCGCTATGGCCGAAATGCTGGATCATATCTGTCCTAGTAAAGGAAAGGAACCTGCCAAGTTGGTTGAGGTGGCGGGTCGAACGCTGTTTATATCCATGAAGCGGTTGCGAGACAATGCTGTACACCACTGGGAAGTTGCAGCGGTTGGCTCACCCCTAGGAGTACGAGCGGTGCTCAGATCAGATTTTTGACGCCCCTGAGCCATGTTGCATTAATGTTGATATGGCCAGTCAAACGTTAACATTGCACAACGTAAGCTTACTAGCAAGCCTAGTGGACCTTTATTTTCCTTCCTCACACACGCACATTTTTGATCTATCACCCTTCATTTTGAATTCAGTGAATGCCGAATTAATTGGCTTCTGTGGCTAACATACACACGGGTTATCAATGCTAGCACAGCTGGGCGTCTAGCTCCAAGGCTACACCATGGTTTTTTCAGCAGCTGCCCAGCTAATCTATGGCCTTTATATTAGCTAACGATACCAATGTGAATTGCAACGTTTCGCGTCGTATAAATTAAAGTACTTCTGGACCACAACAAAGAGCCTTTGCTCTTAGCTTCACTGTTCACTTTTGCTTTGTTTGTGTAAGTGGAGTGTTACTGGACACCGAATATAGCCGAACGTGGCCAGCTAGTGACAGTGTTTTCCATTGCCATTTGTCTTATTAATTAGGTTAATGTAGCTAGCTAGCTTGTGGATGATGAACTTTATGAAGAAACACATTTAGCGACAGATAGCTAGCTTGCTGGATAACGTGGGATAGATTGAATTAGCTATAAAGCTAGCTAGCCTTCCTATATACAATGATACCGTATCGGTTATTGCACTGAAAATGGAACGAATCCATTTGCGGCGAAGCAGCGGTAATTGTAGCTCTTGCAGCAAGATAACATGAAAGGAGAAGAGACTCAGAGCCAGAACATGACTACATCCCTACAAGGGAGGAACAGCCAGAGACAGAAACTTTGCGCGAAAGTGTGGAATAGGCAGCAACCTCAGTCACAGCCACAGAGACTGGTGAAGACTCAGCTAGATTTAGGCCAGCCACTACCAACCTGTCCCTGGACCAACAGGTGAATTTATCAGTGTGTCCTTGATAATGAAATGGATGGCTACAAGGTAAAATCATTTGGATAAATCTGTGGTCATGGTGTGTCTACAGTGAGTGTGGAATTTTCATGGTAATCATATAAAACCTTTGATTTACCTTTGTTGGTAGTTGAGACTAAGAATTGTCTGAATAGAAATGTTCATAGGCTAATATTAGAAATATAATTACAATGCAGACCACTTACTACTCATACTATTATTATTATTATTGTTGTTGTTGTCTTTGTTGTTGCTAAAAAAAAAAGCTGTATCAAACTATTGGAACTAAACAACTACTGGAATTCTGAAACTAGAGGCAAATGTGTCGGATGCAAGTTGTATTTTTAATGAAAAGGAGTCAAGGACATAGCCTAGTAAACATCATATGTCTTTATTTTTGTGAGTGTTTATTAGATTGGACTGTAGGTAGACAAGAAAGATATAGGAGAGTGGGGGGGCATGCAGTTCATGACCACGGGCTGGAACTGAATCCGGGTTATCACATGGAGGACTGATTTGGTGTGCCACCCTAAGATTTTCACTGGCCCCATCTGGCCACCCCTATGAAAATTTTCTGGGGGCGCCACTGGGAGGAGTTGAGGATTTTTTCTGAGGAGTCAGAAAAGAACCGGCTGGAACTTTCTGAGGAATGGTGTGCTTAACTGAATGTATGCATCTGACATATTCAGTGTAAGGGTGGGGACGTGTGTTGGGCTGCGGTTTTAGTGACAAGGTATCGTCTTTATTTAAGACGTTACAGACACAAGCAGAAACACACATCCCCACGCACCATCATTTGTCGCGGTGGGGGCCACGCTGTGCTGTTGTAGCGGGTCGTGACTTACCTGCTCGTTTCCAATTTATTATTTATTTATTTATTTATTTCAGTTTTCTTTTACCAGGGTAGCCTCTTCAGTTTCGAGAACTGCTTTACAAGAGGGCCCTGGACATAGTAGAAACATAGACATATACATGTACGTAAATCAACAAACAAATAGCTAAAAATATCATGTATGTAAATGCATGAGCTAACATTGCTACAATAAATACAATAGACAATGCCAGCGAGAAAAACAAAGTCAACATGAATTTAAAATTTAAAACCCATCTCTAACATATAAACACGTCAAAGAGAACTGGTGAAATTGAATGAGTTTTTTTATCCTCTATTCTACTGACTGCCATTTTAATGGATTTAGTAAAAAGGAACTGGATGTATAGTGATCAGCATCTAAGACAAGTTTTGCATATCTATTTTGAAGTGTTTGGATTTGTTTTAAGTTTGCTTTAGTGCAGTTTCCATATATTGTGCAACAATAGTCACTGTGAGGAAAAGATAAGGGCATAATACAGATCAACCATGTTCTTACGAGTGATACATGTTTTTATTCTATGGATACAACCAATGGACCGAGAGACTTTCACGATTATAGCAGCAACATGGCTTGACCAAGTCAGTGTATTATCAAGTACTACCCCAAGATATTTAAATGTTTTCACTACCTCTAGGGCATGCGTGTTGTAAAACAAAGATACACTTTTATTTTTGATTCTCTTATTAGACCCAAATATCATAACTTTGTTTTTTTCATAATTCAAAAACATTTTATATTGTAGCCAATGATGTATCATATTGAGCAGTGATTGTAATTTTGACTCTACTGTATTTAAATCTTTATCTGCACAAAATATTGCTGTGTCATCAGCATACAAAGCTATCTTGATAGAAGTGTCTAATGTAATACATGATATATCACTTAAATACAAACTAAACAATAACGAGCCGAGCGTAGAGCCCTGCGGCACACCTGACTTCATAATGAGAAACTCGCTCATGTTGCCTTCAATGGATACGCATTGCCTTCTCCCGGTAAGATAAGAATGAAACCAATCTAACTCTCCTCATCTAATACCATAGAAAGGCAGCTTTCGTAAAAGGGAAGAGTGTGTTATAACATCAAATGCCTTTCGAAGTGCTTTTTTATTTCAAAGAAATAAAGCACCTGTGACAAGACCTGAATTCATGTTACGTAATAAATAATCTGTTATATCAGTGACACAGGTCTGAGTTGAATGCATAGGTCTGAACCCCGATTGTACCTGGGTCAACAGGTTATTGGTATTCAAATAATTATACAGTTTAGAGTGTATGGCCTTCTCTAGGATCTTAGCGGGTACAGGTAAAAGCGAAATGGATTTATTTAACCTGGGATGTGTCTCCCCCTTTATAAATTGGTATTATTTTAGCAGTTTTAAATTCTTTTTAAATTCTGACGGGACCTGTTTCACATTGAGTGAGTGATTGAATAAAAATGCCAAAGGCTCCGTTGCTGCCAACTGAAGCAATTTTGGATGTAAGTTATCTATGCCAACTGCCTTTTCACAATTCAAGCATTGCAATTCTTTAACAAACAAATGCAGCAGTTATAGTAAGAAAAGAGAACTGCGTTGGGGTGTCAATAAGGTTTTGAGTACAGTTTGAATTAATAGTTTGCTTTCTATTCGCAGTCAAATCTTCAAGTACACTGTTGAATTTTACATTGAATATATTCAATATTTGTCTCTTGTCAGTTACAAGATTTCCGTTATTCATGATCTGAAAGTGAGATATATCATTTTTTGGGCTGGGCCACAAATAGCGGCCAGGCCCCTATAAGCGCGAATGTCGCTGAGTGAGTGAGTGGCTGATCAAGTTTAACGATTGGCTGGCCGGTGGGGAAGAAGTTCAGCAATTGGTCAGCCGGCGGGGAAGAACTTAAACGATTGGTTGGCCGTCGATTGGCTGGCTGGCTGTTAAGTGATTGGTCAGCCGGCGGGGAAGAACTTCAACGATTGGTTGGCCAACGATTGGCTGGCTGGCTAGCAGGCCGGGTGTTGACGTCATTCGTATTTAATATGTTTGAGTGTACAAGGGCGCCCCTCCATCTGCAGCACTTCCCGGTGGAGGCTGCAGACTTACAGCATTCTCAATGTAACAGTAACTTAAAACAGAAAAATTAAGACAGAAAAATAAAAACATGAATTGGGTTAAAACTGTTTTGTACAATCTATGTCTAAAACTTTTGTTTAAAAAATCTGGGTTGAATTTTTTTTTACATTTTTAATTATGTATTGAGGGAACGCTTCGTCAAGGAAGCGGAAGGCGCCGACACAAACGCAGCGGGAAGCGAAAACAGTGAACGCCAGCAAGCAGAGAGGGATATGTTTTTCCCCTCCAAACAATATCTAAAAGAAAACTAAAGTAACTGATACAAACACTTACGTTACTCGTGGACGCAATGACAGTGATGAAAATAAAATTACAGATGATAGAGTTAAGCAACAATACTGTCACCGCAAGAGCTTGCACCAAGCACCAGTTAGCTTGTCGCTCCGGTGAAGAGCATCAGCAGTGGACCATTAACTTTAGCGCTGCCATGCATTTGGGATCCTCCCAACCAAGCATTGCATTTCCTGGAAGAAAATTCGGCACGGTGTGATTTGACGAATCCTTTCAATGAGGTTTGCTTGAAAAATGGCAAAAGTTGCATTGTGTAAAGGAAACCGACGGAATTCTTTGATTTATCTGCACAACTACGGTGACTGTTTGTTAAGGGGGGATTGAACAACTGGGAAAAGGCAAAAGAAAAACTTGGTCAGCATAAGTTGTCAGGCCTGCACTCTGATTCATTACATGTGCTCGCTATGATTTAAGTAACTCTAATCAGCGCAATGCTGTCGGAGTTTGCAACTAGGAATCAACATACTGCTAGGACAGTGTTGTAAAATTTACTCAGATTGGCTAAATTCCTGGGCCATGAAGGAATACCACCCAGAGGGCACAGTCATCGCGATAAGTACTGCTTCAGCTTATGTTTGAGAGAATGCACTCATTACCAAAAGATGGAGAATGGCTTTCACGTACCTGCAGTAAAAAGATGAAAATAAATTAAAATCGCCGGTTTCTGAGCATTTGAAGAATGCTGATGATAAGTCCAAAGGGAACGATTATCAGGCTATCATTATTTTATGCCTTTTATGGGATTAGCCTGCTGCCTGGACGTTTATGTTGGCGAAAGTGACAAGTTACATTCATTAAAGATCGGATTAGAAAAGTAAGTCACACATGCGATGAATCACTTTATTCAAATTTAGGATTTCGTCCGAGGATTATTTGTTTATTTTTGGGACTGCAGGCCTCGAGTAGCTCATAAAACGGCACATGATGGCTAAGCTTACCAAGTCACGCCCTTCTGCGCCGATGTTTCATAGGGTGCGACAGGAAAATGTTTCTGTTTTAAATGTAAAAAATTCTGAAATGGAAGATGGGATTCAGAGAAAGGGAAAGAATTACATTTCAAACCTCCACTTTTTTCGGCTTTTTACTCGCCAGAACAAGTTTAAGTCATCCTAATCAGCGCTATGCTGTTGGAGTTTGCAGCTAGGAATCAACATACACATACTGCTAGGACAGTGCTGTAAAATTTATTTAGATTGGCAAAATTCCTGGGCCATAAAGGAATACCACCCAGAGGGCACAGTCATCACGAAAAGTACTGCATCAGCTTATGTTTGAGAGAATGCACTCGTTACCGAAAGCTTGAGAATCGCTTTCACGTATTCGCAGTAAAAAGATTAAAATAAAATAAACGAAGTGACTACTCGCACTTATTTAAGTGCGTCCAAGCACAAAAATTGATTGAAATTCGCGTTAGACGCACTTACAAGTGTGGCGAAGATACATATTGCTCCATTGCTCACACTGATTTTAAGTGTGTGCAAAGCCAATTTTTTTTTTTTTGGCCAAACTTATTTAAGCTGTGGCCAAGGGAAAATTTCTGCATCGGCCACAGGTATAAGTGCGAACTGTGGCCAAGAAGAAAAATCAGCATTGGCCACAAGTAGGCTATAAGCGCGAATATCATCAGCCTAAAATAAAATCGCCGGTTTCAGAGCATTTTAAGAATGCGGGTGATGAGCCCAAAGGGAACGATTATCAGGCTATCATTATTTTTTGCCTTTTATGGGATTAGCCTGCTGCCTGGATGTATTTTGTTGGCGGAAGTGACAAGTTACATTCATTAAAGATAGTTGATTGAATTAAAAAAAGTAAGTCCTTTATAATGCGATGAATCACTTTATTCAAATTTAGGATTTTGTCCAAGGATTATTTGTTTATTTTTGGGACTGCAGACCTCGATTAGCTCATAAAACGGCACATGATGGCTAGGCTTACGATGTCACGTCCTTCTGCGCCGATGTCTCATAGGGTGCGACAGGAAGAGGTTTCTGTTTTAAATGTAAAAAATGCTGAAATGGGAGATGGGATTCAGAGAAATGGAAAGAATTACGTATCAAACCTCCACTTTTTTCGGCTTTTTACTCGCCAGAACGATTTTAAAAGGGGGCGCCCTTTTAGGAGGGAGAAGAGAGGTTTATATTTTCAGATTAATATTTAATATCGTGAATGCGCACCCTTTTCTTGGGCGCACATTCTCAGACAGCACTTGGCGGCCCAGCCATATACTAGGTTGCACCTAGTCATGTTTTGGTAATAAATCTTTCATCACATTCCATTTCTTTTTCATATCATGACCATCTTGCGATAACTTGTGTGAATAGTATTTCATTTTTAACATCTTATTCATATTATTCAGTTTATTACGTGCTCTCTTATACTTTTCCCAGAAATGAGCCTGTTTTGTTTTTGAAAATTGACTTTTATAATAATCTCTGACCCGAGCCAGTTCCGCATATTCATCATTGATCCAAGGTACGCGTCTTCTTTTCCTCCTAACACTGATAAATGGAGCTTAAACATTACTGACACTTTCGAATATATTCTTGAATTCACTCCACATCATTAATATTGGTCTTTTCAAAAAAGTTTTTCCAATTGTATTTCTTTAAATCGTCAACAAAGCAGTTAGCGTTGAACTGTCGAAAAGATCTAAAGCGTAAAATTTTTGGGCGAACTGTAATATTTTTTTCCTTCAATATAACATATACTAATGAGTGGTCGCTAAGTGCGACAGATTGTACACCAGAATACAAAGAGCCAAGTGAATTTGAAAGGAGAATAAGGTCGATGAGAGTTGAACTATTCAGCGTTATGCGAATTGGGTGAGCAGTAACTTGAGACATACGAAAGGAGTCACATATCTGATAGATTTTAGATGACAAATTATTTTTGGTTAACATATTTGCATTAAAATCTCCAAGGAGGAGGATATGCTCTGACAAAGAATATAATTTTTTTCTAATTGTTCAGCTATTGATTGAAAAAAAAGACATACCACAAGCTGGTTTTCTGTATACAATGCCAACAAAATACGGTATTCGATTTTTTATCTTTAACTCAATCCACATTATTTCTATTTCATCCATTTCCAGATCATATCTCCTGACATACATAAGACCTTCTTTAATGTAGCAACCAACTGCACCTCCAAGGGTCTCACCATTTACTCGATCCTTTCTTTCAAATTTGTATCCATCTATGTTAAACATATTTGTAGGACAATCGTTACGTAACCATGTTTCGGAAAGAGAAAAAATATCATAAGGATTACTGTGTAAAAACAGATCAAGGTTATCCCTCTTATTTCTTAAACTCCTTATATTCAAATGAGCCACCTTTACCCCTCTGTCTTTTGGAAAGTTACATGATACAGTCCCCAAAGTGACATTTTGAATGTTTTTTTTTTACATAAGGCTCAGTGTCTACATGTGAGAACGTGTAGTTTCCTGAAGATTAAATGGCATTTTTTGAAAAATACACGATGTACAAATCCAGTTATCTGTAGAATAAAATATATTGTTGATGATATTGCCACAAGTAGTGTGGCTCCATCTTTCACAAATTACACATAAAATAGCATTTTGATTAGAACGAACAGATTTACAACAAAATATACATGGATATTTAACAGACATTAATGAGTTAATCAGACATGTTCATGAGTCTATAGAAATGGGGTAAAGGAGGTTACCTACACTTCTCAATGTCACCTTTGGAAAAGACAGAGACCTTTTTGTCATTGTCCGTCAGAACCGTGATCCTTCTGCCCAGAGTCCATATTTTCTTGACTTTCTCCTTTGTTCGAAGTTCATTCACGATGGCTTGTCACGTGGAGGTTAAGTCCTCGTGAATGTAAATGTTCGAACCTCTCATCTAAGAACGTGCACGATAGATGGCATCTCTGGTGTTGTAACCAGAGAACTTGATGATGATTGGTCGTGGTTTCCATTGGTCCCAGGATCTTGGTGTTACGCGATACCTGCGGTCGATGTGGACTGGATGGAGGTCGAAGTCGAGTTTCTCGCAAACTGTGTTGATGATCAGCTGATCAGTGTCCTCGTGAGAACTCTCCGGAATTCCATGAAAACGTAAACAGTTTCGACGGGAGTATTGTTCTTGTTCTTCTTCACAAATTCTATGAAGATCTATCACCTGCTTTTGGAGCTCATTAACTGACTTGGGAAGGGAGCTAATTTCGTCCTTTTGTTGTTACAGTTCATGTTGAATGGAACAATAGATGTCTTGTGTTACTTGCTCTTTTATCACTTCAACAATGGCATCTATCAATCTGGCTCGATGTTCTTCACTAGTGAGGGCCGTATCCACCTGTTTACGTATAGTGTCCAGAAGGCAAGAATCCTTTTGTTGGTCAACGCTTGGCTGACCAGCAGCAACTTCGGAGTCTGAGGTGTCGTCGAGTAGAGACGCTCCCTCAGCTTTCGATGTTGGGGAGGCAAGCGTTTCGGCTTTCGATGCCGCGTCCTGTCCTTTGCTCTTCTCCCTTCTTGGCATGGTTGAATTCCGCTGGAGATGAGCTGTTCAGGTTTCACCGACCCGTATCTTCTACTGCTAGGTAGGGAGAGACTCGAGAACACTAAGCCATGCAGCCTCGGTGAGTTACGAGTTCAGCGAGGTATGTTGTACCTGCAATGAATTTGTTCTATATGTTGTATCTCTTTTGTCGAAGAAGCCACGGCATTAAAAAATGCCTTTGTTTTGTGAAAATTGTCCCAGCTGCAGGCGATTTCTGGCGCTCGGTCAGTGTTCATTCACTGCCCAAGTCTGTTGGCTCCTATTTTGATAAAGTGATTGGTTTTTCTGCCCTTTTTTACATTACCAAGCTAAACTATGTTGTCTCTCTCTTCCTCCTCACAGCCAGCTCAATCTTAGGGTTCATTTTCCTGCGGGAAAAATGGAAGCCAAAAAAGAGTTTCTGAGTAAGTCCAGCTCCTGCTACAACGGCTTCTGTTTCCTCACGTCCGATGGGGTTTACTTACAAGTATATTTCTCTAACGCACTTCATTTTTAATTTTGCCTTCACAGATAAAAAAGTTTCACATTCTATGACCACTAAAGCGTACCTATAAGTAGTCTTTGGGCTGTTTAAAGTCAAATACAAAAAATACCATGCAAATCGCACTTAAGACCCCTCGGCTGCATATGTAAGTTGAACTGGGTGTTAGTTGGATTCTGATTGCAGAAATAATATATCCCCATATCGCTCTGCCAGTCGGGGAGGCATCACAGGCTGTGCACCGGGCTTGCGGACTGGCGGCAGGCGGTACGGAGAACTGGGAGGTGGCCTCCTCTTCGCAGCCAAGGGACGCATCTTCCCGCCGGCTGGAGTGACCATGGAAAATGGCGTTCGCGGCTGATTTTTGGACGAACTCCTTTCCACGTGCTCCTGTATGGCAGTGTCGAGTGGCGGACCAAACAGAGAGCATGGGCACAGTGGCGCGTTGAGCAGTGGTGCCTTCTTGTGTTCTTTTAGAGACCACATAAGCCACATCTGACGCAGGGAGACTACTGCCAGAGACATGACCGCCCAACACACACTGAGGCCGCTTGGGCTGCACGAAGCAGCACACCAGTGAGCCGGTGGGCGTCCTGCCAAGCCACGTCGTCGCCTTCCCGACGGGCATGGAGGAGCGACAGCTCTGCCAGAGCATTTCCTGTCAAGCCGATGATATTCATGGCAGATGCCGCTTGTGCACTGCCAATGAACATCTTGTCTGCCAACTTAGCCTCCTGCTCATGTCTGGGCGGGAGGGGTCGTTGCTGGGACCAGACTGTGGGCTCCAGCCTGAGTTGGTCGAACAGCGGTGCGTCTACAGGCGGGGCGCCGCCGAGGAACTCAGTCATCCAGCCCGCCACAGCTGTGCAGGGGAGGAACCGCACGCGCACTGTATGCCCACGCGCACTGTACGAAGTCTTGGAAAACTGGATAACATGGGGCCACTGCCACAGGTGCCGATGGGCGCACTTTCTTGTATGCATCAAACTTCATCGGCTTAGTGGGGTCGCTTGCGGGCTTGGAGGGAGTAGAGGACAACTGCACACCGGACAGGATGGCCGCCAGTTCCAGGACGGCCGAGTATTCTTCTCTAAGTTCCTGCAGCGCCCATTCATGCAGGGGCTCTGGGCGTCTGCCCAGGCCCAATACATCATCCTCGGAGTCAGAGGGCTCGCTAACTATCTCACTAATGGCTCTGTCTAGAGGCACATTAGTTGAGAAGTGAGCCGCTCTTTTCTCCCGGATGGGCATGAGGAGCACAGCGCGCACTGCGCACGCTGGCTGCTCCTGCAATGTTTGGCGAGCATGGTGTGCGCCGAGGCAGATGACACACTAATGGTGCAGGTCGAGCACCCAGCCTGGGCAGCTCTCACAGGTCTTCGGCGGGCACGCCAAGGCGGCAGACGGATCTCCCACGCACTGCTCCTTTGGTGCGACAGTCTGAGCTGGGCTCGAAGACCGCGATGGCGATGGTGAGCTATCTTGTTGCATTATTTTCTTTGAGGCTGAAGATTTAAGGGAGTCGAATGAAAGGGGTCTCACCATTATATAACCGGGGGGGGATGGATATGCAAATTTCTTCAGGCGGGCTGCTGCGCAGCACGGGATTGGTACTAGCGGAGCTGTTAGAGGGCGAAGCCCATCGAAGTATAACAGCGGAGACCAGCTAGCTAGCCAGAGATCACAGCATGACCCATAGGTAGCCAGCATGCTAGTACTCACACGTCCTAGCTATGATGTTAATTGTTGATGTTGTCATATTGTGTTAATTGGCTAAGAACTCCACAATTTACTTATGTTCTAGCTGGCTTTGTGGATCCCATTATTGGCATAGTGCCACAAATTTTAAATGGCAAGGTTAAAGTTAGCTACGTGATTTTCAAGAAGGAGCTAGCTAGCAAGATAGCTGGTTACCTGGAGGAGGGTGACAATCAAAGACAATGCCCCTACAGTTCTGCACCAAATTTTCTTCTCATTTTTCCTCTCCAGCTCCATCAGACACTTTTTTTTTTGCCATTGCGATCTGTCATATTTTGCCTGCCTCAGTTACTGCACATGGATCTGAAAGGGATAGCTTGGTCCGTAAGGCCCCTCCGACCAGATTCATTGCGGATGAGAATGTTGCTGTCCTCAAAGTACATTGCACACACAAGTACTAGCTAGCTACATCTCATAATTGTGAAGCATGCTCCATCATCTCTTCTTATGGTCAAAATCGATCTCCTCCTAATGTCATCTTCAGTGTGAAAACCGAGAATAGAGAAATAGGGTTGCTTCTTTTTTGATTTTGGACAGTATTGAATGAGGAATACCTGACCACTCATATTCCACCACTGTTGATTCACGGAGAATCGAGCTAGCGGAAGAAACTCTTCCCTCCTTCCGGTTTGCCTACCCTAAAATGTGAAATAGCCCAACAACAAAGTGCGCACAGGCCACCAATGAGTTTGCAAGGATGTGCTGTAACGCACGCTCAGGCCCAGGCCACGCACCATCGATCATCATCTCAAAACGCATAGGTCTGAACTTTTTTTTTGCGCGTTATGACGTTTATTGGCTACTTTAATTTTGCCCTCGGAAAAAAGGGTGCGCTCGTGGGTCGTGGCGTAGTGCTGTCTATGCCTCTGCTTGGAACCAAAGTTTATCACTTTCGATGTTTTAGGGCCATTGCTTTTTCCTATGCAACCGAGATGTTGATAGTGTCATACCAAGAACAACAAAGCCAGTGATGGTCACAAGTTAACACAGCTGAGGCATTTTAAACAGTGACGTGCGGTCGGAGGTTAGTTTGGTGAGGCAGAATCCTTCCCTTTGCTTGATTAGCAATCAGACAATTAACTAGTTTAGTAAGACTATTCGGCAGAATGACAGGCCAGTTTAAGTTTCTGAGGCGTTATTACTCAGTATATCGAACCTGAAATGCTCACTAGACAGCAGATTTGCGCGTACTTGCTTCCAGGAAGCTGAAGCAATGTCATCAACAAATATTAAAACAGTTCGACTTATGCAGAGTTCAATGCTTAATCAATATACAATGTATTCTCCTTTAAATACGCGCTTTTACACCCAAACAAAAAAAAGCGGGCGTTTATTTTCAGTCTTCTTTCATAATCCAATTAACAAAATGTTTAAACGATATTCAGAATTACCAAGAGCCGAGAATTTTTCCTAATTGATAATTCAGATTTCCATCCTTGCAGTCTCGAATTGAAGCGTATACGTGAATGAATCTTTTTGTCTTTATCTCCTCTATCAGTATACAGGCTTCCTATAGACTTGGTCTTAATTGTTTTGATTGTCAATCAGGAATAGAACGTGGGAACAGGTTCACAAAATCCTGTGATAAAAGTTTGGGTCACTGCCTCACCTCACCGAACGTCTCTGAATTTAAAGCATATTACCAAATCACAACATAGCCTACTCATGCACTTAACGGGAAGAAATTTGGCTAAAAGCTCATAAAGACCATTTTACCTCATCAAAATACCATTCAACCACCAAGCAACTAAATGAGCACGTAGCAAAACGTGAAATAAAACAATATTAGAGCGTGATCGCATATATAGCGCCAGTGATTCTGCTAAATTTGTGCTATTGGGACAAATTATACAAAAAATGAAAGAGGAGATTCCAACGATAAGGTAAGTCACCTCAGGCCAACCCCACACTCAAACAGTACCCAAAGAACAGCAGGCATACACCTCACATTCATGTTGGATCTTTTTGGGTTACACTTTACTTGAAGGTACCGTCATAAGAGTGACATGACACTGTCATAACTGTTACATGTGTCATGTAACAGTTATGACAGTGTCATGTCACTCTTATGACGAAGTTGTCATAATCAAGATAACCCAGACAATGTCAACTTGTCATTTCAAAAACCGAATGACACTTAACGACAACAGTCATAAATGTTTATGACATTGACATAATGTTTATGACACGTTCATGACTGTGTCATGTCACTCTTATGACGATACCTTCAAGTAAAGTGCTACCTCTTTTTGTTTACTCTCGATAAGACGTCACACTTTCTGGTTTTGTGATTTGGCATTTTCAGGTACAAAATCCTCAGTAAAAATGCTGTTGGTGAAATTTTTTTTTTGAAATTTAGGTCAGTTGTTATTTATCTCAGTAGTTCATGATTTATTGTTAATTGGGGAAATTTTACACGAAACCACAGTTCTCCATCAAGCCAGGGGTCTCAAACTGGTCTGTAAAAGAGGCAAGCGGGTGCAGGTTTTCAATCCAACCAAGCAGAAGCACACCTGATGCAATGAACTCTAACCTGTGCTCCTGTCAACCTGCCTCTCCAGTTTGTTCCTCTGCCAAGTTTATTAGGAACACCTCCCAAGCCTTCATCAGTCAGGATTGGGACTGAATGTCTGTTAAACCCTTTGGACCTGCCTGGTTCAGACGAGGGTGAACTCCACCAGGCTTCTGTCCCATAACCCTCACCATGCTGCATCACCAAAGCTGGATGGTATTTTCTAGTTCTGGGGTTCAGTCATTCCTCTGTCATTACCGTATTCCTATTACTAAACACCCTTGTTGGATGTCCTCTGAATCAGCTGCTGATTCCTTATCTGGATGATAACACCAGGTGTTATTTCAAACAATTTTGTTTCCTTCAGCTATGCTTTAAAGAGTAACCTGATAATGGTCGATTAATTTAAGGGACACTAACATTTCTAAAACTCTTTGAATGAAGCTTGTTGCAACTGACACATATTGAACATCATCCACTTAGCGATGCATTACATTTGCAACATCAATTATAACTGAGAGAAACGGAATGAACATTTGCGCACGGTTACTTTAAATTTTTTTGATGAGTTTCAAAGCGTTAAAAAATCTGGGGGTAGAATTAGTTTCCTTTCATTGCTCATCCATTGTGCGGAGCCAGGTTCTGAGTGAAATGTGTTTTTGTTTGCACCAGCTGGATAGATATGGAGCTGTTGGAAGAGGCTGCAAGGACCGGGATTTTGAGTGTGAGCGCTGGGCGATCCGTCCATGGTGAAACACATACGAATAGAAATCCGATGTACGCCGCAGTTCTCAGTCCGCCAAATCAGCCATGAAAACCCATTAGCTCCAAAGAGGTCTCTTTCAATGCTGTCTAATTCACCGAAGCAATAGAGCGCAAATAAAATGTCAGTAGAGTGGGGAGTGCAGTGATAACTGGCAAAACTATTGCGTTGGTGTCAGCATCTGGATGCACATAGGTGTCGCGGTTTCTCCCCAAGCTGGCTGCTGGTGAGAGCTGACAGTGATAAAGTGTTTCGGGAGCACTACTGGTCCTAAGCAATGAAGTGAAATATAACGCCTGATTAGAATGTATAAATTTTAATCTGCTTCGCACGAAACCTCCCAAGATTGTGCAGGATGTAATATGTCTCTGCCCCCCCAACTGCCACCCTCTCACCCGTTCTCAATTTACTTTTTTTTTTTTTTTCACAGAAAAATATGGATTAAAAAGTGTCATTTGTTTGTTTTTAAAATTTCTCACTTACATAAATGTCATAGTTCCCATTCTTGGCATTTGGCAACTCAGAACTCATTTATCATCAACTGACGGAGAAAAACAAAATCATCTCAATTTTATTTAACCTCAATTCATTTCACTTTTAGCCATTGCTATATTAATATAGCAAATCTAATTCTTGTCGTTGGCCCTACTGAAGTGAGCGATTTTATGTTTCATTTCACTTTTAAAGAAGATTCATAAAAATAAAAAACAAGATTTTTTAAACCACTTTTATAATTGTGAATGTTCGCCTCATGCTATGCAGTTCTGTACCGCCATCGATAATGCAGCATTATTCTGTGACACAGCGATGGATGCACTCCTTCAGCTGTGACTATGGACTCCTGCAGGCATTTTAGCCCAGCTTCACATGAATAACAAAAACATGAATACCTAGCTGCAAAAATAATGAATGTGTGTGTGTAGCTGCACGCTTAGACAACATTCACAGCCCTGGCCCTGACAGACACTAGATAACCCGACAGTGCTCTCTGCATGATCCAGACATATGGAAATCAGCCGCTTTGCATAAGGGCAGCTCAGTGCTCAGGAAAAAAAAATCAGACCGTGTGACAGCATCAAATTCAATGAGGAAACCCAGTTTGAGGGAGGCATGCATGTTAACTGCTGCAAAAAGATGATCATGTAAAACACCTATCCCCTTATAGGGACGCCGAAGAAACATTCCCTTAACGATAAATAAATAAATAAATACAATAATTAATAATAATAATAATAATACTAATAATAATAATAATAATAATTAAATAAATTAAATAATCGGGAAATTTCAACTCAAATCTTATGCGTATTTAGACATAAAAATCCTATACTTCTATCAAGCTTTTGACATATATATATAGACAGATATATTTTGACTCAGCATAAGATTTGCCAACTCAGTTGATAAACCTTTCTCAAGTTAAGGGTAACATAAAACAAGCTCATATTTTCCTCTCAAGGAAAAAAATGACATGAGTATTCGATAACGAAGCAGGTTTCATTTGGCGAAAAAAGACTAACTGTCTGCAGTGAATTCTACACAGTAGATAAGGGCTGGATTATGGTTTCCTCACAGAGCTGTGAGGAGCATTGAGGTTCCCAGCTCCAGAGTGCGTTTTGTTCACCTTAATCTGACAGAAGAGATGCTACATGGGGAGGTTTGCTGCTGGAGTCTGTTATAGTTCATCACACTCAACAATCAAGAAAAACTGAGACTGTGACAACAAGTATGTGAGTTCCACTGTCTATGTGTCTTGTGACTCTTGTCAGTGTGACTGAATCATCCTGTGTAACTGTATCCCTCTCTCAGAGCTCAAATTTCAGTGAATCATGCAAAATTGATGCGAAAAAACTAGGATAACCTTTGCCTGGAATTTCCTCACTCCCCACATCTGTCTCTCCACCCTCATTTTGCAGAGGTATGGTAACAGAGGTGAGATGCACTCTTCAGAATTTCATAAAAGGTACACATGAAAAGGAAAATCAATTTGGACCCAAGGCCACGATTCCAGCTAGGGTCAGTGACCTCCACTGCCGGTGAGTAGAAAGAGCAGCCTTGATGGTTTAGTCCACATAAAAAGGCTGTGCATGAAGGAGAAGTGGAGTTCCGCTTATCCCTGAAACAGCCAATGAACTGAATAGGGCCAAGCTCTTTGAAACATTGAGACGTTAAAATTACAACAGCTGCTAATCAGCCAATCAGACAAGTTTTTACAATCAGTGAACACAGTATATCAATTATGGAATTTTGAAAGGACTTGCAAAATTTTGAGCACATTGGAAAATGTTCAAAATTCTTCAATTCTCAAGATAGCCATTGTAAATCTGCAGTCTAACAAAGTAACTTTATTTCATTGGCTCGAGATATTAACTGTGCACTCCAACTCATGTTGATTCAGGAAACATCAACCGCATATACTGTAAAATAATGGCAGTTGCTATCTAAAGCGTTCAGCACCCTTAGAGCAGACACGCTCTTTAAAGACATTGTGTTTTGCGAAGCCTTTCTCCTCACTGCCCAAAGGCTAATTGGGGTTGTTCACACTTGCACGAGGATACTGTCATGTTCTCTGTGGTCTTAAAATAAGCCCCCTCTTCCCTCCACCTCTCTACTCTTATGAAGTGTGACACACAGGGCAGCCCAGGTGCACATTGACATCCTGACGGCCTGCTGCAGAGGAGGGCCTACTGGGCCACCCCCCATCCCCCAAATCCTATCCACCTCCTCTTCCCTCTGGCACTGTGTGAATGGCAGGTGCTGTGATTGTAAGTGGCAAGTAGTACAGGCTGTAACAGCCCCTTCTTGGATGCAGGTTATCTTCTTATCCAAACAAACTGAGTTTTGAGTTTACTCCTGTAAGCCTTCAAGAGAGGATGAGTGTGTGTTTGGAAATTTGTTTCCCTTTCAATCCGTGAAAGGGCAATCATGAATCGTGTGAATGTGACAATTAGCCTTTAATAAAACTGAAGAGCAGAAGTGCACACAAAGCTGGAGAGCTTATTCAGAGGTATGGTCCAGAAGCAGCCAGGGACAGAAGGGGTAGGCAAGGCATTGTCGAAGTGAATAGTCTAAGATCAGTAACTGGGATGGCAAGCTGTTTTAAGTATAACAGTGAAAGGTAGTGCGCGCCATCACACAGGACTGGAGGAGGACCGGAAAAAGCAACTCCCAGGACTGAAGCAGCAGGTAGGGTATACCTTATAAATAGATTCTTATCTTTAGTAAGGATGACCAAAGACAAAGGCCTCAGAGAAGAAAGCAACAATCCAGTAAAGGGAGGACAGAGACAAGGAAAGTAAATACACCAGATGACAATCAACAATATGGGAGAACTAGTGAGAATTAAATAAGGAGGGAGGGGAGTGAAAATAATGAAATAATACAGTCATCAAAACTGTACCAGGATGTGGTCCAGGATGTTCCTCTAAGGCACTCAGGAGAGCTCCTCGGGGCCGTACCCTCCCAGTCAACTAAGCACTGTTGGCCAGGCCCCCTGTAGCGAGCATCCAGGATGTGACACGCTGTGTATGCAGGGTCACCATTGATGAATCTTGGGGAGGCAAAGAGCAGGGATGATGGCTGTTGGGGGAGGAACAGACAAGTTTTTCATGAGCTAAATGGGAAACAGGGTGGATATGGAAAAGGGGAAGGGGTTGGATAAGGCTGACTACTGATGACAATAAGACCCAGGAAATGGCAAAGGGACTAATGAACCAGGAGGCAAGCTTCTTCTTTGCCTGCGCCTACAGGGGAGTGCCTGTGATTGCCAGCCACACTTTCTGACCAGCTCGGTAGATGGGAACCAGACGGTGATTGTGGTTGATCTGATCCTGGGAGGCTGAGACGTGCCTCAATAGAAGGGTGTGGGCTCTTCTCCATCCCTGGAGAGCACAGTGGACCAGGAGCTGAGCCAGTTGGACCTTCACTTTCCTCTCTTCAGGCTGGAATGGGAGGAGTTGATAGCCTAGACAGCAATGAAAGAGGGAAATCCTGAGACCTGGCTCAGGGAGGGAATTATGGACGAGTTCCAACCTTTGAAGGAGGCAGGACCACTGCGTGGAGGTACCCTCAGAGAGACAGCGGAAGGTCTTGCCCAGCTCTTGGTGAAAGCCTCTCCACGTGTCCATTGGTCTCAGGATGGAAGCCAAATGAGAGGGGAGGAGTGGTGCCTACAAGGGTGCTAAAGGCCTTCTAAAACTGACGAAAGAATTGTGGCCCAAAATCTGAGACAATCTTCTGGGGGAGGCCATGAAGATGCACTAAGTGCAGAAGGAGGAGCTACGCCATTTCCTTAGCTGTGGGCTATCAAATTTGGTGGCCTTCGACAATTGGTCCACAATGGTCAAGACCACTACGAACCCATCTGACTTGGGCACCCCTGTGGCAAAGTCCATGGTGATGCATGCCCACGGCCAATGGGGGACTTCATGGAGCTGGAGGAGGCCACTGGGGGGCAGGTAACTGCACTTAGATTGAGCACAGGTGTAGCAGGTGGCAACTTACTCCCGAGTGTCACGCTGGATGGTAGGCCACTAAAACCACGGACAGATGAGAGACAGGGTACAGAATACCCTCAGATGAAATGCCGAGGGAATGGTGTGGGCCCAAGCGAGCTCTCTGGCTCACAACTCCTCCAGAATGAAGAGATGAATAACCACACACCTCTGGGGAATGGAGGACCTCCTACACGACGTGCTCTACTTCCACTTTGGTGACAGCCAGGAGGAATCTGTCGGGAATTACAGACTTGGGGACCTCCTCTGGAGTGAGGGGGTGCAGGTGACACAGACCATCCAGCTTAACTTTCTTAGACACAGGATGGTGGGAGAGGGTGAAATATCACCAGACAAAAAAAAAAAGGGACCACCGGGTTTGTCTGGGATTGAGCCTTTTGGCAGAATTAAGGACCCCAAGGTTGGGGGAGTCTGTCCAAACCAGGAGGGAGGTGCTAGCCCCCTTAAACCAGTGCTTCCACTCTTCAAATGCCAGCTTGATAGCCTGGAGTTCACAATCACAAATGCTGTAGTTCCTCTACGCAGGGGGACCACCAATGGGCGAAGAATGCACAGGGGTGTATCTTGCCTTCAGCTGTCCTCTGGGAGAGGTCAGGTCCAGCACCAGTGTCCAAAGCATCTACTTCAACAAAGAATTATCACTGAGGGTCAGGGAGAGCCAGGACTGGAGCGTTTGTGAATTTTTCCTTTAGTTGGTGGAAGAAGGCAGCAACCTGAGGGGTCCAGGTGAAGGGGATCTTCGGAGAGGTGAGAGACGTGAGAGGGGCAGCAATAGTGGGATATCCTTTGATGAAGCTTCTATAAAAATTGACTAAACCCAAGAAACATTGCAAATGCTTACTGTATGTGGTAATCAGCTAATCAGAGACCGCGTGAACCTTCTGCCAATCTGTGGCGGGCTCTTATAGGAAACGATGAACCCAAGAAACTGAACAGAAGTTTGATAGAGCTTACACTTCTCATGCTTTAAGAGGAGGTGGTTTTTAATTATTCGTTGGATAATTTGATGGACTGTGCTGGGTATGTTCCTCCAGGGTGCGTGAGAACACCAGGATGTCATCCAGATATATTTACACAAAGCAGGAAACCATGTCATGGAAGACAGTTAATCTCGTTTTGTAACGCAGTGGAGGTGTGATAGTTAACTCAAATGGCATCACCAAGTACTCGTGACCAGAGGGAGAGTTGATCGCTGTCTTTCATTCATCTTCTTCTACAACCCTAATTCCAAAATAGTTGGGACAAAGTGTAAATTGTGAATAAAATCAAAATGCAATGACTTTCAAATCACACCAGCCAGCATTTTATTCACAATTGAACAAAGATAACATAGGAAATGTTGAAACTGAGAAATTTTACAATTTTATCCACAAAATGAGCTCATTTCAAATTTGATGGCTGCTTTAGGTCTCAAAAAAGTTGGGACAGGGGTCTTTTTACCATGGTGTAGCAACCCCTCTTCTTTTTAACACAGAGTGGAGGTGTCTGGGCATTGAGGAGACAAGTTTCTTGAGTTTAGCCATTGGAATTTCATTTCATTTATTGTTTATTTGATGAGGACAATGCACATTGATGAACAATCAGTACATAACATCATGTAAATGTGCTGGATTTAGCTCAGAGCTAATTTCCATCCGTAGTCCTCACATTAAAAAAAAACAGACAGACATACCATACATGACAGATATAATACCATAAATATAAGAGAAGACACTATATTGGCAGCAATTGTTCAATAAATTACAATTTAAAAAAAAAAGATACAATAAGAAATAAGTGCTACAGTAGTGCTTTATTAAAGTGTCATTTATCATTCATGGGTGCAGATTTGGTGGGTCAGAAACCATTCTTTAAGCTGATTTTTGAATGACAGTGGAACTGTCTCTGATCGGGGTTGGGAGACTATTCCAACATCCACTGCCCTTAACGGCTAGAGAGTTTTGACCTATATGGCTACGTCTGAACTGCACTTCACAGTCCCCTCTGGAGGCAGATCTGGTACTGAGCGTATTGTCTCTGCGTCTAAGAAACTCCTCCAACGGGGGAGGAGCCAGTCCGTTGAGGGTTTTATAAATAAGACAGCTGTTTTTAAAACTTTTAAGATTTTCAAAACTCAGGAAATTGTACATCTTAAGAATTGGACAGTGATGTGAAGAATATGATTTTCTGGCAAGTACCTTGATGGCTTTTTTAATATAGTTGTTCAATCAGTTTCAGTGCAGTGACACCAGCAAACGACCATATCACAAAACAGTATTCAATGTGGGTCAAAATCATACAATGAAAATAAGATTTAGCTGCATCAGACGAGATAAGGGGCCTGATTTGTTTAAAATTTTGCAGGCTGAATTTACTGCGTTGGCAACTTTTTTAATGTGTTTCTTAAATGTGAGATTCGCGTCCAGTGTAATACCAAGGTACCTGAACTGGGTTACCAATTCAAGTTCCTCTCCTCCAATGAATACATTAGATCTGTTCTGATTTACTGGTCGTTTAGTGAATGTCATTCACACCGTTTTTTTTTTGTATTGAGCATGAGGCAGTTGTTATTAAGTCAGTCTTGTACTTTGGTTAGAGCGTTTGCGAGTTTGTTGGAAGTAATGTCAGAGTTTGAACCATGAGTGAAAATAACTGCGTCGTCCGCATACATCTGGACGTTAAGGTCTGGGAGGTCATTTACGTACAGTGAAAACAACAGAGGCGCAAGGATCGAACCCTGAGGGACACCAACAGTAGCAGTACGAAAAGGCGATTTGACCCTGTCGACAGTTACACATTGACTTCTGCTTGATAGGTATGATTTTAACCACTGCATGGTGTTATCAGAGAAGTTAAAAAATGTGAGCTTGTTTAAAAGTACTTGGTGGTGGACGGTGTCAAATGCCTTTTTAAGGTCAAGAAATACAGCACTAACACATAGGGACTTGTCCAACAGACACTTAATTTTTTCAATGAACATACATTTGGCTGACTCAGTGGAATTTGATCCCATTCTTGTTTAATATAGGCTTCCAGCTGCTGGAGAGTTTTAGGTCTCCTTTGACGGACTTTTCGTTTAATTATGCGCTAAATGTTCTCAATCGGTGAAAGATCAGGACTGCAGACAGGCCAGTTCAGCACATGGACTCTTCTACTACGAAGCCATGCTGTTGTAATAGCTGCAGTATGTGGTTTTGCATTGTCCTGCTGAAATACACAAGGCCGTCCTTGGAATAGATGTCGTCTGGAGGGGAGCATATGTTGCTCTAAAACCTTTATATAGCTTTCAACATTCATGGTGCTTTTCAAAACATGCAAGTGTCCCACACCATATGCACTAATGCATCCCCATACCATCAGGGATGCTGGCTTGTGAACTGAATGCTGATAACAGGAGGGGTGGTCTTTCTCCTCTTTATCCCGGAGGACACAACGCCCATGATTTCCGACAAGAATGTCAAATTGGACTCGTCTGACCACAGGACACTTTGCCACTTTGCTACAGTCCATTTTAATTGAGCCTCTGCCCACAGAACATGGCGGCGCTTCTGGATCATGCTCGACAATGGCTTCCTTTTTGCATGATAGAGTTTTAGGTGGCATCTGTGGATGGCACGGCGGACTGTGTTTACAGACAGTGGTTTCTTTAAGTATTCCAGGGCCCAATTAGTAATGTTAATGACAGAATCATGCTGGTGAGTGATGCAGTGGCGTCTGAGGACCCGAAGAACCCGGGCATCCAGTAAAGGTCTTCGGCCTTGTCCCTTATGCACAGAGATTTTTCCAGTTTCTCTGAATCTTTTGATCATGTTGTGCACTGTCGATGATGAGCCTTTGCAATTTGACGTTGAGGAACATTGTTTTTAAAGTATTCACAATTTTTTTCACGCAAGCCCTCAGGTTGGAGAGCCTCTGGCCATCTTTACTTCTGAGAGACTCAGCCTCTCTAAGACAAGAGAAATAAACTAAGAGAAAAAATAAGAGAAATAAACTCCGGATGCACCAAACGCTCTTACCCTCCAAATCTTCTCTTACCCAGGTGTGCTGAATGTCGAATCCCACTTGATTGTAATTGGAAGTGCGTGGCCGGTTGTTTTAAATTAGTATATATGACACCCACTAAACACCAAATAAGGGCAGGTGACGTGCCATGTGCTAAGAGCAGACTGCTCGTGGCAAACTAGGGCGCTTTCACACTTGGTACGTTTGTTCCGTACCGTGCCACAGTACGATAGTCCCCCCTCCCCTCTCCCCCCACTGGTCAGCTTTCACACTAGTAATATCATACCGTACCTGAATACACTTGCATACATATCAAAATTCCGATACAGCGCGTTGCAGTATGCACCTAAGTGGTTTTAAATGTGGAACGATTTTAAAAGGAGGCGCCAATGTATTTTGGCGGGTTTTATTATTGAGTAGGGGGTTTAGAATATTAATATCGCGAATACATAGGCTGCGCGTGCCCTAGCAACCCAGTGTGTCATCTGTAACATGGACTACCACGTATAGCAGCACGAAAAATTAAACTTGAAATTCTCTTGACTGAATGCTTGATGTTTTTACACATCCGATTCTTTCTCTGGGTACCCAAACATAAAGGTAAGCCGAAAATGTTCTGATTACATTCAATATTGGTGGATGTTGCATACGGAGTTCTTGGCCCTTGCGTTTTTGGCCGATTATGCTGTCCACTGCCTCATATCACGAAGATTTATCTGTCTCATAACTTGAGCTGCCAGACTTTCGCACCGCGTCCCGCACTTTGAAATATCGCAGCCGCATTTTGTTTAGTTTAACATGGCACTGATGTATTATTCTGTTATAACCACGCAAATGTAACTACTCACAAATTATTCCATAAATCTCCGAGTTGTTGTGTGTAGTATCCAGTTATGATTGTACGTTTTCATCCGCCTACATTTCGAGCAAGCATTGAAATTCTTCGTTTGAATGGAGATATCTTTTCGCCGCCGCATTTGATAGAACAAGAGAGCCATAACACATAACAGCAATCTTCCGTGCTCAAGTACGGTTGCTTTCACATTTGGTACTTGTAGCCATTCATCTGTCTCAGCAAACAGATCTGCGCAGTCTCTAAAAACGCACTCTCTTTGCAAGGCCTGGATGGCCAAAGCGTCCAACAGCAATAGGTACGCCATTCAGAAGCAGAACGCATGCAGGTATCTAAGGGTTTTTATAGCTTAGTCCTAATTAGGATCATCTGGCTGAACTCTTTAGCCCAAAAATGAAATAATAAAATCATTATAATTTCTCAAAGACATGAAACAATCAAAATTTGATTATATGATGCATTTTTAATGTTTAGGTTTTAAAACTTGTGTTTCCGTGCATTGGACAAGCAATTTGCGGACAGAGATAACAGTTTTCTGTTTTCTCTTATCTCGGTAAGAGTGCTCTCGACCACTCGTAAAATTTTCTCTTACATAAGAGAAGAGTAAAAATAAGAAAACATTGGTGCATCCCAGAAATCAATGGGTAAGAACAAAATAAGAAAAAATCGGGGATACGAACATAAATAAGAGAACATTTGTTCTTATATCGCTTCTTGCATGAGGCCCAACATATCATATGTTGAAACTGGGATATTTTATTGTTTTTTTGGAAATATGTGCTCATTTTGAATTTGATGCCAGCAACACGTTTGAAAAAAGTTGGCACAGGGGCATGTTTACCACTGTGTTGCCTCGCGTCTTCTTCAACCAAAGCTCTGCAAGCGTTTTGGAATTAAGGAAACCAGCTGCTGTAGTTTTGAAAGCAAAATGTTTTACCATTCTTGCTTTGTGTCAGATTTCAGCTGCTCAATACTTTGCAGCCTCCTTTGTCATATTTTTTGTTTCATAATGCGCTAAATATTGTCAGTGGGTGACAGGTCTGGAGGCAGGCAGGCAGACCACTTTAGCACCCAGGCTCCTTTACTACAAAGCCATGTTGTTGTAATACGTGCAGAGTATGGATTTTTGGTGTTCCTGAAATGAGCAAGGCCTTCCCTTAAAAAAGGCATCGGGATGGCAGTAAATGTTGCACTAAAACCTGTCTATATCATTTGCCATTAATGGTGTCTTCACGGATGCACAAGTTACCATGTGTACTTATGCACCCCCATACTATCATGTATGCTAACTTTTGAATTGTTTGCTGATACCAAGCCAGATGCCCCCTCTCCTCTTCAGCGCAGAGGATATGGCACGCATGACTTCCAAAAAGAATTTCACATTTTGATTTGTCAAAATTGTTTTCCACCTCGCCTCAGTTCATTTTAAACGAGCCCAGGCCCGAGAAGAAGGGAGTGTTTCTGGATCTTGTTTCTATATGGTTTAATCTCTGCATGGCCGAGTTCTAACTTGCATTTGTGGATGCAGTGACAAACTGTGTTTACTGACAATGGTTTACAGAAGTGTTCCTGAGTCCGTGCAGTGATTTTCACCGCTGAATCCTGTCTGTTTTTCATGGAATGCAGCCTGAGGACAAGAAAATTCCAGCCATTCAAAATTTGATTTTGACCTTTTCCCATGCATACAGAGATTTTTCTAGATCCTTGGAATCTTTTAATGATAGTATGTACCATAGAGCAGTGGTTCTCAACGTCGGTCCTGGGGACCCCATGTGTGCTGGCTTTTGTTCCTACCACAATTGCAATTGTAGAACTTTAACAAGCTGTGACTGTCTTAATTAGGTGCTTTTCATGTTCAGAGTTGTTAATATATCTCTTTAGTCAAATGTTACGTAGGAACATCCATACATGCAATGAAGAATAAAACACCCTTGAAGATAGTGTGTTTATTGAATACTGCAAGTAATGTCAAGTAACATAACATGTCAAACAGATCAAATTATACACTGAGGAAATCAATAAACCCCAAATTAGGCTGCTGGACACAACTGTTTCAAGTT
Organism: Gymnothorax javanicus; assembly: GCA_029692085.1. NCBI lineage: Eukaryota > Metazoa > Chordata > Actinopteri > Anguilliformes > Muraenidae > Gymnothorax > Gymnothorax javanicus. The sequence goes on from CM056193.1 coordinate 88,181,386, forward strand.
CTTTCAAAAAGCTTCAGGTGAACTTAATCAGATCAACATAACACAAAACTGGTTTGTTTGTGGACAACATTTGTCACGATGAGCCAAGTAGTTTTCACTAATTAGGAGCCAACTACATCATTAATTTGATTGGTTGCATTGTTTTCTCTCATTTTATGCTGTTATTTCCGATATACTGCAATGTGCGAATGGTATTTTTGAAATTCTTGATGGCAAATAGATATTTCTGTTAAGTTGTGGGTTAAGAGGGCAAATAACTGCTCTAAACATTAAATGCACATAATTAAGACAAATTAGCAGCTTGTTAAAATCCTACGATTGCAACTGTGGTTGGAACAAAAGCCAGCACACACATGGGGTCCCCAGGACTGACGTTGAGAACCACTGCCATAGAGGATAAAATCTCCAAATTCATTGCAATTTTAAGTTGAAAACATTATTTTTAAATTGTTGAACTATTTCCCCATACAGTTTTTCATAGAGTGGTTGAGCCCTCACCATATTTAATTTCAAAATGAAATGATATTGTTCAAAAAACAATAAAATATATCACTTTTGACATTTAATACGTTGTCTGTGTCCTGTCTTCAATTAAATATAGGGTTTTCATTGATTTGCAAATCAATGCATTCTGTTTTATTTACTTTAAACACAGTGTCCCAACTTTTTTGGAAATGGGGGGGGGGTATAATACTTACCAGGTGGTAGGCATTCCGCAGGTCCAGCTTGATGAAGTGGGGGCACCCTTGGAGGTTGGTGAGGGCAGAATGTATCGGGGGATGCAGATTGCAGTTCTTGACAGGCATGACATTCAGGCCTTGGTAGTCAGTAGATGGGTGGAGGGAACCATCATTTTTCAATATAAAAAAGAAACTGGCACCAGCAAGTGAAGAAGATGCTCAGATGATGTATACTCATCATAGCTCTGGATTCTGGCAGAGAAATGGAGTACAGCCTGCCCCTAGGTAGCGATGTTCCCGGGAGGAGGTCAATGACACAATCATATAGGCGGTGTGGAGGAAGTAACGTGTCGCATGATTTGCAGACTTGGCAAAGATTGTAGTCAATGGAAGGAACTCCTTTAAGACCTGGCAACTCCTTGTGGCCTGGAGGAAGAGGTGCAACTGTGCAGAAAGCAGACCGCAGACAAGAACTTGAAGAAAAAGGACTTGACTTGGTCATAGTGCCTTCAGCCCAGCTAATGCCTTGTAGTCATGGTTTCCCCAAAAAGAAAGGAGCAAGTGGTAATTCCATCAGTTAGAAGACAGTGATCTCACAATGGTTTCAGGAGATCCTCATCATAACTGGACAGGTGGCTTTGATGATGTTGGGAAGTGTCATTCCTGTGAGGGCTTGGGCTGGATAGGCACAGGCGGGAGAGTTGTGGGAACCCCTAACCACCTAGCAGGGGACAGATGGATGAAATTTCCATTTACTCCAGAATCAATTCAAGCATTGACAGGGAATTAGTGGCCATGCTAGAGGAGTTAAATGAAGAAAAGAGGCTAGGATGAAGAGATGGGGGCCCTTTACAGTACATCTACTCCCTGGTACAGTACAGTACAGTACATCTACTCCCTGGTAGCTCAGGCTGAGGAATTGGACAACCGACAATCAGGAGGCTCCACTGCATTACTGGCAGAGACCGGCATTGATGCGCTGCTTTAACTGCACTGGACTGAAGTGATTGAATCTGGCATGGTCCACAAGCATAGGTTCAGCTGGAGAAGGGTGATAATGAGATTGGGAAGATGACTGGCAGGTCTCCATTGAGGAGGGGCCCCGAGTTGAGCTTGACGATGAACCCGCTGTTCCTGAGGGCAAAGTCAATTAACCCATAAAGGTTTGGGGGAAGGACGCGTGTAGTCAGCTGATCTAGTATCCGGTCAGCCAGATCATGTGGACAGGTATCATAAAGTGCCCAGGGATCCCAATGGGAGGAGGCAGCTTGCATGTGGAATTCAATAGCATAATCAAAGGTAGATTAATTGCCTTAGCGAAGCTGCAGGATGCGCCGTGCCTCAGCATATCTGGAGCGGGAGCAGTGGAAAACTTCCCTCATCTCATCAACAAATGCCATGAAGGTGGGTACAGCCTGATTTCCTGCCGCTGCAAGCAGCAGCCCAGTTGTGGGCATGCTCCATCAGGCACGTGATGGTAATGGTGACCCTGGAATGCTCACTGGAGAAGAAAGATGGCTGCAGGTTGCGCACCATGGAATACTGAGACAGGAAGCTTTAGAAGGCAGAGGGGTTGCCGTCATGAGGCTTAACCTCTTCCACCTTGGACTTGCCATCGAAGTGATTAGAGCGCTGCTCTCACCTCGCCTTAAAGCACATTACTTCTCTAAACTCGTTTCGATTTACGCTTCCTAATTAGCAACTAAGTGTTAATTCATTCAGTTGCAAGAATCAATCAGCAGAATTAGTGTCTATTTTCCATTAGCTTGCATTATTTATTGAAGTGGTCATCAAGCACTTTCCTATCCACATTAATTGCAACATAACATGTTAATGCCTCTTGAAGCTTCTGAATTCCTGTAGCTCACAAAACGATATCCCGCATCAGTGTCCAATCGGCTTGTTATACATCAAAAAACATTTCAAAAAATGTGTTTTTTTGAGGCAAGTGGGGTATAACTAATATTCATTTCTTAGTTTTTTGTAAGCATCACTGGAAACAAAGAACTCAGAGAGGGAAAAACAATCCAGCAAAGGAATGATCGGGACAAGGAACTTAAATACACCAGTCAACAACTAACAATGAGGGAGAACAGGTCAGAATGAAACAAGGAGAGAGGAGAGTGAAAGTGACAATAATTAAATAACAAGGAACAATTGACACAGTCAGCTGGATTGCAGGAAAAAAAATAATCAGGAAAACACTCAGGTCATAGCAGATACCCAAAAATAGAACCTGAATGTCTGTCCTATTAGGCCATACTGACCAGTTCCAATTCCAAATTTCACTTTTGGCTACATGCATTATTCACAAGTTCAACTGAAGTTATCAAGGCTCTGGCTTTGCTGTTTCATATGGTATGTAGATCTCAGACTTATAATGTATCCACATCTGTACAGTTTTGAAGGATTGGATTTTTTTTTTTTTTTTTGCTTAGAATCCATTAAAATGTAATTTTACATTTTTAGTTAAGCACCTTTCACATACAGAATGATAAATAGAGCATGTATTTAGACCAATTTATGTTGACAGAATATGAGTCAACTTACTGTCATTTTCTTGAATATTTATCCGAATCAGTGACTTGTAGTATATTAGAAATCTGAGATTGCACCAGCCGCAACAGCGCAACAGTGCAGTCCTCAGTGTAATGCATTCATTGAGTGCGTACTCAGACCACACCATCTTTGAAGTCAGCCATCTTTTTAATCCCAACTGCTCGTGTAATGTTTCTTAATTGCATCTTAAAAGGTTGTCGTGCTATTATGATCACAAGAATTGTCTACAAACAGAAAAATAGGACCAAGGGTCCCTTAGCTTTTTTTTATCATTGCCCCTATTAATTACTCTTAACTTGGCAAATGTATGTCATTTTGCATCTGTTATTTTGATTGTATGTTGGTCTATTATTTTTTCTGTTTTTGTAATTATTTGTAAATATGTTTCATTTTGTTGTTTTTATTTATCTGTTATGTTGATGTATTTGCATGGCCTTGCTGAAAAACAGCTCTCCAGCTGATAGCAGGCTTTTATCATGGATAAATAAAATAAACAAAACAAACATGCTTACCGGCAAGCAATCTTATAGTGATGATACAAGTTATGACCATTTCATGTGAAGTTTGACCTTCAAATTATTGAAGGTCAATGTCAAGGTCACTAAATAAAAGTTCACATACATTTATAAGACCCCCTAAAATACCCAATCCTAAGCTCTGAAGCAGTTTTGGTGATTCAAGTTATTGAAAATTCAATATGGCAATTGTGAACTTTAAAGGTCACAGAGGGTCAACTTGAGATCAGCAAACGGACTTCATATGACTTTCTAAATGTCTCTATCCAAATCTTGGCTCCATCTGTGACCATTTTGGTGATACAAGTCAGGGTAATTTCACTGCCAAGTTTGACCCTCAAAGGTCACCGACAGTCAAGTTGAATGCCACCAAATGAAAGTTCATATGTGATTTCCTAGATGTCTGTGACATAAAGCTATGCTCCATCTGTGACCATTTTAGTGATAAAAGTCATTGAATTTTCAATCGGTCAAGTTTGACCTTCGAAGGTCAATAAGGAGGTCACCAAATGAAAGTTAATATATGACTTCCTATACGTCTCCAATACAAACCTATGCCCTATCTGTAACAATTTTGCTGATATAAGTCATTGAAATTTCACTGTTTTCTTCCTCTTTTTTTATAGAAAAAAAGACATTTCCTTGTTAATTTTGGCTGTTGAAGGTTACTGAAGGTCAAGTTCAAGGTCACTGAATGAAACTTCATACATGGCTTCCCATATGCCCACAATACAAACCTAAGCTCTATTTGTAATTGTTTTGGTGATAGAAGTAATTGAAATTTCACTATGTTAACTTTGACCTTCGAAGGTCACTGAAGGTCAAGTTCAAGGCCATCAAATGGAAGTTCCTATATGACTTCCTATAAGTGTTCAATACACAAATGTTCCCAATCTTTCATATTTTCGAGCTTAGAAGCATTTGAAAATTGTAACATTTTGCTTGACCTCAAGTTTGACCTTTAAAAGGGCACCTGAAGTCAACTTTAAGACATCAAAAACATGGGTCATATATGACTTTCTATATGTTGATAATAGAAACTTAATCTCTGTCTTCAACCATTTACCCTCCACAGGCAATTTTGCCCATTCTCCATAAGACCCAATGTTAAAGTACAGTGCCCCCACTAGACCCACTACCATTGATTCAATCAAAATGGCACTCGCACTGTACACAAAGTGTATCAAGGTGAGTTGATTGCCAGATTTAGAAAAAAAGTTATTGGACAGTTGTTGAGAAATAATTTTTTGAAATTTCAAGTCCTATCTTTTAACATTGTATATATTTTCCCTGACCTCGAGTTTGACCTTTCAAAGTTATCTGAGGTCAACTTTAGCATACCCAAAATATAGGTCATATATGACTTCCTATTTGTTGATAATGCAAACTTAATCTCTATCTGCAACCATTTGGCCTCCACAGGCCATCTTGCTTATTCATAAAGTACAGTGCGCCCACCAGGCCCACTTCCGTCGGTTCAATCAATACGGTGCTCGCACTGTACAATTTTATCACCCAGTTTTTGAGAAATAATTTTTTAAAATTTCTCAGTCCTATCTTCAACATTGGGGCCAAAATTTCAAGAGCCCATAAAACGGACAAAAATGATTCAATCAAAAATCTGCAAAAAAAAAAACATCTGGAGATATGGTCTAGTACTATGCTATAGCAAATTTATATGAAAATTCATCAGGACAAAAAAAAGATAAAAAATGCTCTGGACGACAGACGACGGATGACGGACGCCACACCACGACAATAGCTTATCGGCCCTAAAAAAACAGACAGACAGACAGACTGTAAGACATAAAAACTCCTGCAAAAATATTGAAAAAAATCCTTCATAGCAGTTGGATAGTAGTTTCAGACTAGTCTTGTTGAAATTTGCCCTGATGACATACACACAAACCAAGTCAAAACAATACCAGCATGGCCATTGTAGCTGATAAATATTGCACCTGGCTATATTAATGGGTTCATATTCATGGCCGTTGGTTGGTCAACTAATACTAAATTCAACCGCCGTTGGTTAGGAAACGAATGGTTAAAGTCTCACATTCGGTTAAACTGACCCCACATTCATGTATGACAAACCAAGTGTCGTAACAAAACCAACTCATATTTATAGTACACGGGATATCCCCATCACTGAGCATGTGCCGATATATCACATCACATCTCTGTGGAGAAGCAAATGGCAGGCAGCAGCAATAGCAAGCGCAGCAAAAGAAGGAAGGCAAACTTTTCTCAAGTGAAAATATTAGCCCTGCTTGAAGGCGTTTTGGAGAGGAAGTCAAATAATATTGTCCAGTTTCACTTCAGACTTGTCAAATAAAGATAAAGCGAAAGCATCTACATCATCAAAATTATCAATGGGATTGATGTGGTCCCTAAAAACTCTCTCTCCTCAACGCACGTCGCTGCCTTTCACGGAACACAACTAGCACCGCCATCTTTCACCATCGGTCTGGGGAGTTAATGGAGGGGGGGGACCACCGTTAAGTTAATGTCAGTTAACAGACTTTGGTTAGGTCCATTTTGGGTTCATGAATACCCCGAGATGTTGCCAACCACCTGTGAGCCATGTGACCGCCATTGGTGAAGGCTAAACCGACGGCCATGAACATAAGGCCCAGGACTCAACTTCCTATCTTGTGCATCAACAGCTCTTCCCAGTGCCAATGTGCTGTGTACCTGGATTCAGTGAGACATCTAATGGGGTAGAGACCACACCTTTTTGGTGGGGTTCTTAACTTTATCCAGAAAAGTCTGGTGTGCGTGGTATCCACACCCGATCCAAAAAAAATCAAGCTTTCGTAAACCTTGCGAGAGTTGATTAATAGAATCTGGTGTGTAACTGCTTTGTAAGGATGAAAGGCCATATCCACACCAAGCCTCTCAGGTTAAGGATATTTTCACACCAAGGACAAAAGAAAAAATGAAAGGAAGTGAACAATACTCATTGACAGCAAAACATGAGGGTTTTGGATTTGGTGCGGATAGGCTCACAAAGAAAAATTGGTTCAAATTTTTTAATTGACGCATTTCTGTTCCATTTTATTAGCTCACCTGAACCAAAGGTCCACATGTGCTATTGCCATCACTTGGTGTCCGTCGTCGTCAGTTGTTAACATTTACAAAAATATTCTCCTGTGAAACTACAGAACAGATCCAGACTAAAATTAGCCACAAGCATCCTTAGGATGTCTACTTTAAAAATTGAGTTGATTATGCCTGCTGTCTGAATAACATAGCTGCTGTCACTAAAAATACACGTTGTAGATCACAGGGGTAAAACCAGCTATTTTCAGCTATATCTCAGGGACTAAAGCAGCTAGAGAAAAAACCGTTAACTCAAAATGATCAGCAGATGATCAGCCGTTGAAACAAAACTCTCCATAGGATCGTAATCATACAATGCCTCCTTTTAGGAGTTATTGGCCTTGACGATTTTGCTTTTTTTTTGGCCTATATAATGAAAACTATGAGGGATAGAGAAAAACTTTCAATGCCAAAATGATCAGCAAATAAAGCTCTACAAGTCTCCATTACACTGAAATAGTACAATGGCTCTTTGAAGGAGTTATTCGCCTAAACATCAAATATGATGTTTTTTGTTGTATTTCAGTTTAGCATCTGAGTAAACCATCACATTCAATTCGCTCATTAGATTCTTGAAATGATAATCAGAATCCCCTGGAATTTCTGTTTCAATCAAACTGATTTATTTATTTCTTTTCCATTTAAAAATCGATTTTGTGAAATTATGGGACAAGGTCGGAATCGTAATCATGTTTTTTGGTATTTCATTAAGATCCTGTCCCTTGTTACTTGTATGCTGCAGTAGATTATGTTTCTGTAATTTTAAGAATTAGTTAATTTTCAAACAAATCCAGGTGAGCGATTCAGGCTCTCTAGAGCCACTAGTTTTCATTTTGTTCTTGGTATGAACAACCTTAAGACTGAGAACCTGGCAGAGTGTCAAATCCTGAGCGTTTGCTTGTTTTTCTCCCCATAGTCCAGCCATCTTTGTCCGTTTTAATCTAAAAGACACTAAGAAACCTATTTATGAGGGTTATATTTCCAGTGTCAGTGGTCCTGGATGTGGCGTTCCTTCCTGTCTCTCCTGCTTCTGGGTTTGAGAATGAGCTCAGTCCAGCATGCCCTGTTACCCACGGATAGCCTTCCTGGTACTGACCTCGGACCCGTTTCCTGACCATGGCTTGTGCCCTGTTACCCACGGATAGCCTTCCCGGTACTGACCTCAGACCCGTTTCCTGACCGTGGCTTGCCTAACCTCCAGAATTTGTATTTGCAACTTGCCTGACTCGAGCCATACCTATGTATATTGTTCTTTGGCCTTGCGCCTATTTTGTTGTTATCTTCTGTTTAAGTGCCAACCAGTCTTTTTCATTAAAGTGCCCTAGTGGCTTTTTTTGGAGACCTGCACCTGGTTCCTTCTCTGCAGCTCATTATATCAAGTCGCAGTTTAACTGGGACCCAGAAAGTTGATTGTGCAAGTACCAGTGTTGCCACAGTAAGATCACTATAAACAGCTGTTAATCCCTTGAGCAACACCCTTGATCGCACATGCATGAGGCCACTGTCTCCAGCTTAGTCTTATCAAGAGCAAGTCTTTTTGGATTGAAGCCTCGACTATATAACTGTGATATTATGTTGCCTGATCGGAGATGCAGCGATGCTCGGCATCTTCACACAGGCACAATGTTTTCCTGCCTCTCCATCCCAGTCTTCTCCAAGACTTTGTCTTATATTACTATCCATCGCTCACAGGTATTGGGGTTCCTTATGGAACAACCTGCCCTGAATTGTTTCTCTCACACACCTCTCTCCTGCTTCCCATCCTGTGAAGGCTCACCTTATTTGTCACTAGCCCTATGTGTTTGATGCGATATTGAAGATCGATGCACCTCAGGCAGAACCATATGGTCACCAACAGAGGCAATGTATTTCATTATCCCCACAGGTTCTGGAGCATCCATTAAACCTGCAGCTCAAGGAACCATGTAGGTGTTTCTGCTGCAGTAAATCTAGTTTGATATGGAGGTTGGACAAAACACAAAAAACACCCCTGAAAAAATGGTTTTCATTTTGAATTTTCTACAACACAATTATACAAGGATTTTTTTATTAATCTGAATGCTAATTAACAGTAAGGGTGTTCTTAAAAAATGTCCAATCAGTAACATTTCATTCGACAAGTTTCCAAAGTAAGATAAGGATACTATAAGGAGGTTCCTAAGAAAACAAAGTGTTGGTACCCGATTATCAGGTCCGTTGATAACAAAAACCAGCAAAATCATTTCAGATGGTCAGGGAGACCATCTCAGACAATGAATACAACATACAGTATGTCAAATGCCAAAAAACAGCAACAGCAAAAAAAAAAAAAAAAAAGACTGCGGCTGTTAGTGAAAGCTCTCCATCATGAACAAATCGACGCTTGGATGGGAAGTTGCTAATAACCAGGAAACTGCAGCTCGTGAAATGAGTGATTGATTCAATTTATTGATGCCAGAACCTTCTTCATACTATACAAAACCAATGTATAGTGAGGCATGCGCTTCATAAAGCTAGTATTTATTGCAGTCCTTTATTGTGTTTCAAATTATTTGAGCTCCCCCTGTTTACAGTATTTGCCGCATGTGATTTGGCTCTAAGATTAGACATTCACCACAAATGGTGTGATTCCCACAGGTCAGGAAGTGAGCCTTTCCACTGAACCAGCTGATTTCACTAAATAGGTCAACATCGAGGAATTGTGCTGATAAAGACATACTGGAGAACATGACAAAACACCTGGGGAATTTTACTGGTCTGACGCACTGATCTTCTCTGTTCGGGTAAGGACCATAGGTGCTCCTCAGCAGTGTACACTGGGATACTTAATTAATGAAAGCCTACGTTCCATTTCTCTCAGTTTTCTTTAGAAGGGATCAGGTCAGCTCTTAGGCCCAAAGCTGCTCCTTTTTGTCTTTCCATGACATTTTGGCAGCAGCGTAAGCCTGTGGCATTCATGCTTGTCAAGGTAGGTTACTGTAACATTTAAAAGATGCCAAATAAAACTGATGAGTATGAAAAAGAAACACTGGACTTCTGACCATTGAAACTTGGCATTTATTTGGAGTCATAGTTGCAGTAGCACCCATTTCCCGTGTTTGACAAAAGAACTTAGCAGCCTGAGGTCACTGCTGGCTGTTTTTCATTGCAGGAATGCAGGTGCAGAGGGAGAAGGATGACTGCAGCTCCAGGATCGTGACTCTGAAATGGGGCCAGCATCTCTTAAGGGAGCGGTTTGATCTTGGCGAGTGTTGATTACAGTCTTCAGATACCAGAGTGTGCTGCGGTGCCTATTGGCGGCTCTGTGTAATTGCCATATTGAACATGTTCCACTTTGTATGGTGCTTGCTGCTTATCTTGAGTTGTGTATGCAGGTGGAATTACAGTGATGGGCAGAGAGACTGGCGCCATGGAGAGAGAGGCAATAAAACAGGGTAATAACGTGTGTTTGTGTGTGTGTGTCCGTGTGTGTGCGCGCGCATGTGAGTGTGCATAAGTATGTGTGCATTTTTATGTATGTGTGTGTGTGCATGTGTGTGTGAGCCTGCACGCATTTGTATGCATATGTGTGTGTGCGCGCATGTTTGTCAGCACGCGTGTATTATATGTATGTGTGTGTGTATGTGTGTATCTGTGTGCACGCGCATGCATGCGTGTGTGTGTGTGTGCGTGTGCTCTGTCATAGTACAGCTATGTCAGATTGAGTATGGTTCTTGTCTCTTTTGGTGATAAATGCTGAATATGCCCTCAATCTCTCTTCAGTGAACTTTTTCCACTTCCATCCCATCTGCCTGTGGGCTGTGGTTCTTAACTAGGCAACTCTAGGGCCCTCACCCTCAAATAATAACAAGCTCAGCTTAAGTTATGAGGCCAAATGATGTTATGCATTATTTGAGGCATTCTAGGTTTTAAAGATAGTTACTGTATCCATTTTTGCTCAGAACTTGTGCTGAGATGACCTTATACACAGCAAAAACAAGATCTTACCAAGCATTTTTGCATTTAGACTTGAGCACTTATTTCTATGACCTTTTTTCTTAGAAAAAAATTCTGGGCATCCGTGGGGCTCACAGCTAAGACGTTTCTGTGTGAGCTCTGAGGATGGGTGTTCGAATCCCAGCCACACCATTATTGGTTGTGGTCAGAGATCCACATTGGCGAGGTAACAATCCGAGCAGCCTCGCGGGGGATAATAAGGGTTCAGATTCATTAAAGATTCATTAGTTTATCGCTACGTAGCGACCACTACTGGTCGGCCAGGCGCATTTTGCTGTACGAACTAAAATGGTACGCAGACTGTGTGATCCCCTGACATGAGTCAGAAAAATCAAGTGCCTCAGCATCTTCCTCCTGAGTGGATGGCAGCAGGTCGGTTTGCAGTGTGGGCTCAACAGTTCGGCTGTGTTTGGGGTGGGGGAAAGAGGGGGGGAAATCCAAAAAAAGAGATAGAAATTCTGCCACTGATTTGAAGTAATTTTGACTCATTTCTTTATGTCCATGGGGTAAGTGAATTATCTCACCCCGTGGATAAATCTAGAAATGAGTCAAAATTTTCAAAGGAAAAAGTAAATAGAAATAAGGGTTTAAGTCTGAATACCTGAGCCTCTGGATAGCTCACTCAGTTAAGGCACTGCATTGCAGTGCAAAAGTGACTATCACGTAAATATAAATAGCTTTGTTCGTCGCTCAAGCGCCTCCTGTTGGCCAGACGGGTGCTTGTCAGGAAGATTCTAAGCCTGTTCATGTTCGGGTATCCTCCGCCCTCGTTCTGAACTTGCAAAGATTCAACCAATGAATGTATAAGAGTGTATAAGTCAGTGTATAATAAGCGTATAAGAAGCAGTGGCTGACAGGCACGTGCTTCGGAGGAGAGCCGCGAACGGTCTTCACTCTCCTGAATTGGCAACAAGGGGTCGCAAACGAGCAAGCCTTGTACATAGTTCACCAATTGGGCATTCCAGATTCGGGTGGGATTGGAGATGCCAAATTAAAAAAAAAAAAAGTCTAAATACAAGATTACAATGCTTGGTAAGATCTGGTTTTTGCAGTGTATCTCTTTCCTCTCCCATTGGCTCAGCAGGAGTGCAAACATCGCTGTAGAAGAAACAATCAATATCGAGAGTGAAACTGCTCCAGATACTTTAGGTAATAAATGAGGTGCAAAGGCCAAATGTCACATCAAAAACAACATATGCCATAATTAATAGAATGGAATATACACATGGGATGAGGGGAACAGTGAGGTTTGGCCAATAGAGAGGTCATTCTCTTATGAATACCCTGTGCAAGCAGGGGTTCAGTCCTCCACTGCAGTGCTGCCTGTACCGTTTTTCAATCTCTATCTCACATCATCTCTGCTTTCCACCTGTTTGAGTAAAGTTAAAGAATAGAGTTCATGTCTACTCACCATTAAAAGAACAACCCTTCATCAAAACCGTAATATATTGCAAGACCATTTATAGTCTATGTGTGAAATTATGGGCAATATTTTGCTGGGATAGACAAGGTTGTGGTCTAGGAGCCACTATACTGGCCACTGCGGAAGTAATTGAAGACTGTGTAGATCCGTGTAATGATAATGTATAGAAACTGTTTGAAAGGGCAACAGCCGATGGGGAAAGTACACTCGGCCAGGTGATGTGGTAACTTCATAAGTCACTCACTCACTCACTCACTCAGCCACAGATATCCGTGGATGCTAGTCTAGCAAAAAAGATGTGGCACAGTAAAAACCTGTGCCCTAAATGTGCATGCATGGCATCCTTAGTAAGTAGATAGCTCTTTTGGTATGTTAATTATTTTCAAGTATTGGCATGCACTGTTTACAGGACTGGTGCTAACAGGAGCCTGAGGAAGATTCATTCTGAGGAAAGAGAAACGCGACCAACCATTTGACGTTGGCATTATTCTAATCATCTGTGCCCAGCAACCCCCCCTGTTCAATGACCATCAGGGAAAAAAATAACAAATTTTGCGGTGGGTTAAGTTTTGGAGTTCAATGTAATATTTTTTTTCTTGTCTCAACGTGATGTCAAAACCACATGCCACCTCTGAGAGCAGTGCAGCCCAGCTGGGGTCGTACTTCGCTGGGCACAGGAGGTGCAGAGATCAACACGGCGTGACATTCCACTCCAAAATACCAGCCATGGTTTCAGCGAGGCATCTGGAAAATGGCAGGAGGGCTGTTTGAACTTTGACTCAGCGTGTGCCTTATGGTTCCCCAGGGGATGGGTTGGGGCGGGGGGGGAGTGCTGCTGCCAATGAGCCACTGGCCGTGTACTGGTTGCAGTTTTTACCTACCCCCCAGGACGCATCTGTGGACCGGATTTGAACAACAAGAAATGTAATGGTAGCTGACATTACAATCTCCCGTATTTATACATTGCTGTGAAAACGTATTTGCCCCTTCCCGATCATACTATTTTTGCATATTTGTTGCGCTTAAATGTTTCAAGTCATCAGGCGGCTAATTTTAGTTTTAGAGAAAGATAACCCAAGGAAAGACAAAATGCAGTTTTAAAATCATGATTTCATCTATTGAAGGAAAAAAGCAGTCCAACCCTACATGGCCTAATGTGAAAAATTAATTGCCCCCTTTGTAATTAAATCAACCATTTAAGCAAATTTAATCGAAAATCGGGTTCAATTCCTTCAGACAAACCAAGGCATGATTACTGCCAGCCCCGTTGAATCTAAATATCTAAATACAGTAGTGTGCAGTGATGATAATGCACTGAAAAATACGAAGATAAATCAGAAACCAAATACAGTATTTAATCTTCCAGGCATAGTTTTTTTTTTCATTTCCTTACTCACTAAACCATTCCATAGGGTTTGAAGTTCATTCCAAAGAGATTTTTTTTTTTTGATGTTACAGTAGATTTCCTCAATCAGATTAAGGTCTGGACTTTAAGCAGCCCAACTCATAACTTTAATGTCACCAGTTGTTTCTTTCCGACTGAGATCATTCTTGTACAACTTAGAAGTGTATTTAGGGTCATTATCTTGTCGAAAATAAAATCCCCAACGAATCAGTCTCTTTCCAGCTGGCAATGCGTGCCTAACAAGGATGATGTGATACTTCTTTTGATTTGATTCAGTCAATTTTTATGAGATCACCGCTTCCTTTTGAGCAGACTGAACCCCAAACCATTATATTATCACCTCCTCGTTTTAGTGAAGGGATTAAACAGTCATATTTGAAACGTTCTCCAACTCTACGGCACACATGAGTTCTGCATTTGGTTAAGAACATTTCTAAGTTTGATTCATCGGTCCAAAAGACGTATTCGCAGTCCAGTGGGGTCCCATTTTTTTTTTTTTTTCCAGCTCTTTGCAGCAACATGACCAATCACACTATTTTCACACAGGTGTCTTGAAATGGTAGATCTTATATCACTACATTGTTGATCTTTGCCATTCATTTAAACCTTCAAACAGAGTCTGAGTTGACTTTCATAATGGTTTCAAACCAGTGGCGGGCGGTCGATGGAAAACTGGGGGGGTGGAAAACATCCCTTGAAACGGATGAGATTAGTGACCCGATTTCAATCATTGTTCTTGGTCAACATGTTAGTTTCCCTTATAATGAAATGTTTAGGCGAGTGAATAATAAATTCTATAAAATGTTAAATTCACATGCTGTTGTAGCCATTTTCTACACATATAATTTAAGATAATTTGAATCAATATTCTGTTTGAGATGTTTGGGTTTGAAGTATTTTCTGTTCCGTGTTGTAATGTGGAATGAAGGTTTGGCCAGTGACTAATGACGTGATAGAATGGTGTTTTCTCATTGGCTGCTGTGTGTATAGTATAAATACATCGTGAGCCCGCAAAACAGCCGAAGCCACTGGACCTTGATGCAACACGGTCTTTTGACCAGCGCACTAATTTCAGTTAGTTTACTAAGAAAAGTCGAAAGTCTATTATTTTTCTATTTTGTATGATTTCAGTTTTGTAATAAAGATACTAAAAGAAGAATTTAGCTTCAAGACTTTTGCTTTCCGATGTCAGTGTGTTGCATGCAAAAACTTTGAGGTCCTAAGCTAGTGAGGCAGCCAGCTGCTGCACCCACACATGCCTTAATAGGCAACCCTTCACGAAAAAACCACTGTGGATTTTCCGCGTTAAATTTTGTCACATCCTAAGCAAGTCGTCAAACCTGTGCGTAATGATTGTTTAATTGAAAAAGATTGAAATGCGCTCTTTTTTGCGTTCTACTGGTGCGTTTGATTTCTCGTCTTAACGAAGACAATTAGCTACATCTGAGAGGGGAGAGTTCAAATGTCTTTTACCAGGGACAGATCAAGACTGATAAGCAGTTTAAAGACATGTTTATCGCCCTCCTTGTTCTCTGTCCACCGCCCGCCACTGTTTCAAACACTCTTTCAGATGTTAAGTTGGTGTGTAACCCTCTTTCTCTGTATGCCCGTGCAGCAAAAACTGAAAGAGCCGGGGCATTTCAGTATAATCATGTACATTTTTTTATTTAAGTTTGAAAAATGATCTGACCCCGGTTCTCAGAAAAAGGAAGGTTGGCATAACAATGCCTGAGAGCTTGCCCACTGGCATGATGAGTGCACCATGACCCTGGCAAAAGGCAGGGTCAACAAACTAAAAAGACGTCTTCTTGCAAACCCCAATTCTAATGAAGTTGGGACGTTGTGTAAAACGTGAATAAAAACAGAATGCAATGATTTGCAAATGTCATAAACCCACATTTTATTCACAATAGATCATAGACAACATATCAGATGTTGAAAGTTAGACATTTTACCATTTCATTAAAAAAAATATTAGCTCATGATGTGGGTGAGAACACTTGTGGACCAAGTGTTCTCCTAACCCTTGTAAATCTACCTTCAAGGAATGGACACATTCTCCAGAGTCTGATGCGATTGGGTTTATTGCAAGTCGCTCAAAGTGAAGTACAAAACCCAGGCTGGTCTGGCAAAAACCACATAGCATTCATTCTTCTTCAATCACCCGACACAGACTGACCACTGACTGTCCTAACCCTCGATTTATTATCGTTTTGGCACGTCCCTCTAGGTGGGATTAAACATGACTCATCCCACCTTATCCAACATTATTACTTTCTAATTGGTTCATTGTCATATAGCAACACTCCACCCTTAGTAACAAGTTTGGCATTACATCATAGTGTAAATTAATTTTAAGCCTCCAGGGACGCTCGAAGACCACATATGAGCCTCCCAAACCTGGGTTCAGCGAAAGTTCAATAACTTATCTGGGTCATGGATGGTTCCAGAACACTTAGGTGCGCATGCTCAGGTACTGGGACTGGGCTGACCGATATGGTCATTCCGGAAGATTAGCTCATCCAGCCAGCCTTGGTTTGCCTGCTGGAGACCTTCTTATCTTGCTTTTTTGACAGATTTATGAGTTTTTGTTTCTTCACAGCTCCACAGGCTTGCAGCAGTTCTAAGGGGCCATAAGAACCTGGCTGAGTTTTCTCTGTTGAACTGTGATTATAGTAATACTCTGAATTTAGAACCTTTTGGGATATTTTTCCCACTACACTCATTTTGAATTTGATGGCAGCAACACATCTCAAAAAAGTTGGGACAGGGCCATGATCATAATTGTGTAGCATACCCTCTTTTAACAACAGTCTGTAAATGTCTGGGAAGTGAGGAGACCAACTGCTGGAGTTTTGGAAGAGGGATGTTGCCCTCTCTTGTCTAATGTAGGATTCTACCTGCTCAACAGTCCTGGGTCTTCTAAGCCAGATTTTTCATTTTATGATGCGCCAAATGTTTTTTATTGGTGAAAGGTCTGGACTGCAGGCAGACCATTTCAGTATCCAGACTCTTCTACAGCGCAGCCATGCTGTTGTGATGGATGCAGTATGTGGGTTAGCATTGTCTTGTTGAAATATGCAAAGCCTTCCCTGAAAGAGATATTGTTGTAAAACCTCTATATACTTTTCAGATCCAGATGTGTTAAGCTGCCCATGCTATAGGCACTAATGCAACCCCATACCATCAGAGGAGCAAGCTTTTGAACTGACCGCTGATAAGCTGGATGGTCCCTCTCCTCTTTAGTCTGCACAACACAGCGTCCGTGGTTTCCAAAAAGAATTTCAAATTTTGATTCATCTGACCACCAAACAATTTTCCTTTTTGCCTCAGTCCATTTTAAATGAGCTTTGGCTTGGAAAAGACGGCGGCATTTCTGAGTCGTGTTCACTAATGGCTTCTTCTTTGCATGATACAGCTTCATCTTGCATTTGTAGATTGCATGGCAGACTGTGTTCACAGACAATGATTTCTGGAAGTGTTCCTGAGCCCTTGCAGTGAATTCCAGTGCAGAATTATGCCTGTTTTTAATGCAGTGCCACCTGAGGGCCCAATGATCACGAGCACCCAATATTGACCATATCCCTTGCGCACAGAGATTTCTCCAGATTCTCTGAATCTTTTGATATTATGTACTGTAAATGGTAGGATATTCAAAGTCTTCACAATTTTACATTGAAGGACATTTTTCTGAAATTCTTCCACAATTTTTAGACTCAGTTTCTGCAGATTGGTGAGCCTCTGCCCATCTTTACTTCTGAGAGACTGTGCCTCTCTAAAATGCTCTCTTTATACCCAGTCATGTTACTGACCTGTTGCCAATTAACCTAATTAGTTGTAAAATGCTCCTCCAGCTGTTTTTTATTAGTACCTTTCACTTTTCCAGCCTTCTGTTGCCCCTGTCCCAACTTTTTTGAGATGTGTTGCTGCCATCATATTCAAAATGCGCTAATATTTTTCACGAAATGGTGAAATGTATCACTTTCAACATCAGATATGTTGTCTATGTTCTATTGTGACTAAAATATGGGTTTATGAGATTTGCTGTCATGGTTATGGTTTTTGTTCATGTTTATGTTCAAGTTCAGTGTTCATGATTTTGTCTTTGAGTTATTCTTTTTGGTTATTGTAATCCTCAGGTTTTTAGTTCATTCCATTTTTCAGTTCCATTGCACTTGTCTCCCCTGTCTTGTGATCTAGTTGGTTCAGTCCGTCTTCCCGGTCTGTGTGCTCACTTACTTCGGGTGATTTAAATGTATTCTGGTGTTTAACGTATTCCTTCGATTCTCGTTTACTTCCTTCGCCTTACTGTTCTGATTACTAACAAAACTAACATTTGTATTTTGTATCATAGTCTACTAACACAACTAATCCATGTATATAGATTACTAACTTACTAACGAGCACTCTAGTTAAATCTGTAAAGTTGCACCGCTACTAATTAATACTAATTCCCTCTCAGCAATCACCCTGTTCTAGTCTCCACCTCTTGCTCAGCTTTACCTGTCTCCCCCTGCATTTCTGCGAGATCTCTCGCATGTGCTTAATTACTTTCCTGCACTCGTTATCTGTGCACTTAGAACTCCTTGACCGGAGCTGTTTAAATGTCATAGGCTGTCTGTGTGATTCCCGTCCGTGTCTTGACTTTCGCCAATTTTCGTGGTTAGGGTTTCCCTCATGTGATTCTCCCGTTGTAATTAGTCTGATCCAGCTCACCTGCTCCCTGCATAACATGTGACTTTCCTCCCGTCTATTTAAGCAGTCTTTTCACAGCCAACTCCTTGTCAGAACGTTGATCAATATTTCTTTGTGCAGAGCGCCTTGTATGTCATTCAGTATTGTTTTTCTTCGACTGGTTTGTCCGACTTTGATTCTTGCCATAGCCCTTCTTTTATTGTTTTGTCTTTTTGGATTTCGACCTATTTTTGTATGACCACGATTTCTGTGTTTGGATGCCCCGTGTATGACCCTTGGCTTTGTTCATCGACTCGACTTTTTTGCCTACCGTCTATGTACCTTTGCTCATCTGTCTTACTGGTTCTGACCCCTGCCTGTCTGGTTGACACTGTTTTTGGATTTCGTATTGTGGCTTGGCAATTCTTGTGTTTTTTGGCTTTGACTCGGACTTCATTAAAGGCATACGTTTTTTGGATTTCCCTCTCTTGCGTGTGGTTCCTGAACGCTACGTCACAGTACGTTCTGACCACCATGGAACCAGCAAGAGAATCCAAGTTAGAGGATACGGTGGCGAATCAGGCCGTCATACTGGAGGTCCAACAGCAGCAGTTTGCCGTCATGCAACACCTTCAGTCCATGACGTACCAGATGTCGGACCTGGCTTCTGCGGTGAGAGCTAGCCAGCCTGCACTCGCCACCGGCTCTACAACTGCCCCTGCTCCTGCACCGGCGTCCACCCCTGCTCCCATTCATGAGCCACGCCTTCCACCTCCGGAGAAGTACGACGGTGAGCCCGGCATGTGTCGTGCTTTTCTAATCCAGTGCAAGCTAATCTTTAGCCTCCAACCAGCTACCTTCCCCACTGAGCAAGCCCGAGTGGCGTGCATCATCACCCAGCTCACCGGAAGGGCCAAGCAGTGGGCAACCGCTGCCTGAAAAGCTGGCCTGCCTTGCGTGCAGTCATCTAAACTACTGGAGGAAGAGACGAGACGCATATTTGACCGATCCAGGCACGGGCACGAGGCTGGCCGAGAGCTCCTGCGTACCCGCTAAGGTAGCCATTCTGTTTCTGATTACGCCATAGATTTTCAGACCCTGGCTACCAACAGCGGTTGGCAGAAGAGGGCGCTGTATGATGCCTTTTTGAATGGTTTGGCTGAGAGGATTAAGGATGAACTCCTTACCCGCGAGCTGCCTGAGGAGCTGGAGGCTCTTATCAACCTGGCCATTCGTGTGGACGCACGTTTAGAGGAGCGAAGACGGACGAAGCAATCCAGTGCTTCCCCTGACCTCCCCATCTTGACCCAGGTGAGACGGCAGCTTCCTCTCCAAACTTCTGCGGCTCCCAAGACTGCTCCTGAGGGGGAACCTATGCAGATGGACAGAGCCAGACTGACCAAGGAAGAGCGGGAACGCAGGTTCAGGGAGAGGGCCTGCTTCTACTGCGGCAAGGCTGGACACATCGTCTCCCAGTGTCCAGCTAAAGGCCAACGCCCACCCATGAAAGGGCCACTAGTGGGTGTAACTCCCGTTGAAGTCTTTTCAACCAACTGAACCTGTCTGCCCATCAGTTTGGAGTGGGAAGGGGGGTTCAAGCAGACCACTGCCCTGGTGGATTCTGGAGCTGAGGTCAGCTTCATTGACGCTGAAATGGCGCGCAATTGGGGAATACCTCTGGAGGAGGTTTCATGTTCACGTATTGCCAATTCGGTGAACGGTCAGAGGATCGGCCGTATCACTCACTCCACTGCCCCCATCAAGCTGCGCGTCTCAGGCAACCACCAGGAGACCATCAAACTGAACCTCATTGACTCCCCTCACTCTCATGTTATCCTGGGCCATCCTTGGATAGCCAAACACAACCCCGAAATTGATTGGGCTACTCATGAGATTAAGGGCTGGAGCCCTAACTGTTCACAGTCATGCCTTGTACATGCTCATGTTCATGTTCCTCCCCCTGCAGAGATCCCGAACCTGGAGAAGGTTCCTCAAGTATATCATGACCTCAAGGAGGTGTTTTCCAAGTCCCGTGCCATGAGTCTACCCCCTCATCACCCTTATGATTGTGCCATTGATCTCAAGCCAGGTACCATGCCCCCTAGAGGCCGTCTGTTTTCCCTGTCCTGTCCCGAGACCCAAGCAATGGAGAACTTCTGAGCGAGTCCCTCGCTGCCAGAATCATCCGCCCATCTTCCTCTCCTGCTGGGGCGGGGTTCTTCTTCGTGGGTAAGAAGGACGGGTCCCTACGTCCATGTATTGATTATAGAGGCCTCAATGAGATTACTATTAAGAATCGCTATCCGTTGCCACTCATGACCACCGCTTTCGAGCTTCTCCAGGGGGCCACTGTATTCACTAAGCTAGATCTACGCGACGCCTACCATCTGGTCCGCATCCGTGAGGGGGATGAGTGGAAAACGGCGTTTAACACCCCCACGGGGCACTGGGAATATCTAGTTCTTCCCTTCGGGCTGACTAACGCCCCAGCTGTATTCCAGGGTCTGTCAACGATGTTTTAAGGGACATGATAAATAAGTTTATTTTTGTGTACCTCGATGACATACTCATTTTTTCCAAGACCCTGGAGGACCATGTCAAGCAGGTGCGACAAGTCCTGAAGCGCCTCCTGGAAAACCGCCTTTTTGTGAAAGCCGAGAAATGCGAGTTCTCTGTGTGCACCACAACCTTCCTGGGGTTTGTCATCTCTGCTGGTGCCATAAGCATGGACCCCTCCAAGGTGAATGCTGTCACTGAATGGCCCAGACCCACAGATCGTAAGTCATTGCAACGCTTTTTGGGGTTTGCTAACTTTTACCGCAGATTCATTCACAATTACAGTTCTATTGCTGCCCCTCACGTCACTAACGTCAAGTAAAATCAAGTTCCAATGGAATGATGAAGCGGAGAATGCTTTGATCAGCCTCAAGACACGTTTTACCACAGCCCCTATTCTGTCTATTCCTAACCTCGAAGCTCAGTTCATTGTGGAAGTGGATGCATCTAACATTGGCATTGGAGCCATCTTGTCTCAAAGAACTGAAAAAGATAATAAGATTCATCCATGTGCTTTCTACTCTCACCGTTTAAGTCCCACAGAGCAGAATTATGACGTTGGCAACCGGGAGCTGTTGGCTGTCAAACTGGCGTTGGAGGAGTGGAGACAGTGGCTAGAGGGCGCCAAACTCCCGTTCCTCGTTTGGACTGACCATAAGAACCTCGAGTATCTGCAAACGGCTAAGAGACTGAATCCTCGTCAGGCCAGGTGGGCGTTGTTCTTCTCTCACTTTAATTTCCATCTCGCTTATCGTCCAGGCAATAAGAATGTCAAACCAGACGCACTATCTCGGATGTTCGAACCTATGGACAAGGAACCCTGCACGGATACCATCCTTCCACAGGAAGTTTTTGCCAACGCCATAGCCATGAACATTGAGAAAGAGGTGAGAGATGCCCTTAATGACTCTGCCGCTCCCAGCACATGCCCCAACAATCGCTTGTTCGTCCCCATAACCAAACGTCCTCAAGTTTTGGAATGGGGACATGCCTCTAACTTAGCCTGTCACCCAGGAGTCAACCGCACTCTAGACTTTATTGCACGTCGTTTCTGGTGGCCAGATATGCGTAAGGATATCCGGGACTACATCTCCGCCTGCTTGGTCTGTGCCCAGTCTAAAGCCTCTCACCAGCCCCCTCAAGGCCTACTCCAACCACTACCCACACCCCATTGCCCTTGGTCAAACATTTCTCTAGATTTCATTACCGGGTTACCCCCTTCCAATCACCATAACACTATCCTCACTATTGTAGACCGTTTTTCCAAAGCTGTTCATTTCATTCCTCTCACGAAAATCCCCACTGCACAAGAAACCGCCTCCCTCCTCATCCAACACGTTGTCCGTCTCCATGGCATCCCCACTGATATTGTTTCTGATCAAGGTCCCCAGTTCACTGCTAAATTTTGGAAAGCCTTTTGCACCTCACTTGGCACTACAGTCAGTCTCACATCAGGTTTTCATCCCCAGTCCAATGGCCAGACCGAGCGGGCAAACCAGTGCATTGAAACTGTTAGGTGTCTCTGTTCTAAGAATCCAGCCTCCTGGAGTCATCAATTGCCGTGGGCCGAGTACGCCATCAACAGCCACACCTCCTCCTCCTCCAAGCTGTCTCTTTTCGAGTGTTGCATGGGATACCAACCGCCACTGTTTCCTAGTCAGGAGGAGGAGGTGGCCGTCCCGTCCGCCTAAGCCTTCATCCGCGATGCAAACGCACCTGGAAGACTACACGACGCCCTGCTCAAGTCGGCGGCAGAATGAAGCGCCTGGCTGATCGGCGCGTATCTGCCCTGTTTACTGGGCAGGTCAAAGGGTGTGGCTGTCCTCTAAAGACATTCCAGTAAGAGGTGGTACCCGTAAACTATTCCCCAGATTCATTGGTCCCTTTACCATAGATCAAGTCATTAGCCCCACTGCTGTTCATCTTAGACCGCCCTTGTCTATGCGTAGGATTCACCCCACGTTCCATGTTTCTCAAGTTAAGCCTGTTGTTACCCACCCCCTGTGTTCTGGTCCTGATCCCCTCCACCCCCCCAGATTATTGATAGTGGCGAAACCTATACGGTTCGCGCCATCCTGACTGTCGCTGCCGGGCCGTGGCCTCCAATACCTCATTGACTGGGAGGGCTATGGTCCCGAGCATCGGAGTTGGGTTCCCTCACGCTTCGTCCTGGACCAGGACCTCATTAAGGACTATCATGCCCATCACCCCAGACCCAGTCGTTAAAACGCCAGGAGGCGTTTCCTTAGGGGGGGGTCACTGTCATTGTTATGGTTTTTGTTCATGTTTATGTTCAAGTTCAGTGTTCATGATTTTGTCTTTGAGTTATTCTTTTTGGTTATTGTAATCCTCAGGTTTTTAGTTCATTCCATTTTTCAGTTCCATTGCACTTGTCTCCCCTGTCTTGTGATCTAGTTGGTTCAGTCCGTCTTCCCGGTCTGTGTGCTCACTTACTTCGGGTGATTTAAATGTATTCTGGTGTTTAACGTATTCCTTCGATTCTCGTTTACTTCCTTCGCCTTACTGTTCTGATTACTAACAAAACTAACATTTGTATTTTGTATCATAGTCTACTAACACAACTAATCCATGTATATAGATTACTAACTTACTAACGAGCACTCTAGTTAAATCTGTAAAGTTGCACCGCTACTAATTAATACTAATTCCCTCTCAGCAATCGCCCTGTTCTAGTCTCCGCCTCTTGCTCAGCTTTACCTGTCTCCCCCTGCATTTCTGCAAGATCTCTCGCATGTGCTTAATTACTTTCCTGCACTCGTTATCTGTGCACTTAGAACTCCTTGACCGGAGCTGTTTAAATGTCATAGGCTGTCTGTGTGATTCCCGTCCGTGTCTTAGCTTTCGCCAATTTTTGTGGTTAGGGTTTCCCTCATGTGATTCTCCCATTGTAATTAGTCTGATCCAGCTCACCTGCTCCCTGCATAACATGTGACTTTCCTCCCGTCTATTTAAGCAGTCTTTTCACAGCAAGCTCCTTGTCAGAACATTGATCAATATTTCTTTGTGTAGAGCACCTTGTATGCCATTGAGTATTGTTTTTCTTCGACTGGTTTGTCCGACTTCGATTCTTGCCATAGCCCTTCTTTTATTGTTTTGTCTTTTTGGATTTCGACCTATTTTTGTATGACCACGATTTCTGTGTTTGGATGCCCTGTGTATGACCCTTGGCTTTGTTCATCGACTACGACTTTTTGCCTACCGTCTATGTACCTTTGCTCATCTGTCTTACTGGTTCTGACCCCTGCCTGTCTAGTCGACACTGTTTTTGGATTTCGTATTGTGGCTTGGCAATTCTTGTTTTTTGGCTTTGACTCGGACTTCATTAAAGGCATACGTTTTTTGGATTTCCCTCTCTTGCATGTGGTTCCTGAACGCTACGTCACATTTGCGAATCATTGGATTCTGTTTATTCATGTTTTTTACACAATGTTCCAACTTTATTGGAATTGGGGTTTGTAGTTCGATGGGCAGGGACCTGGGAATCATGTTAGCAAGTGTACATTTGCGCACTAACCTTTTGTCAAGGCTGTAAGCCTTTTCCGGGCTGCATGAGTTCAGAGTAACTATTTCTATTCTTTGAGACGATAGTTAAGGACACTTTCCCTCGCCATAGGACCCGTGACTGGTGGTCTACTATCCGTTTCGCTCGTGGAGTTTTGCATGTCTGGAAGATTACAGGGGTATTGCACTGTTTAAAAAGTGTGAGGAGCTTGACAAAAGGCTAACTCATAATGCACTTTCGCTGGAGCATGCAGTTGACTTGATCATTCAAGGAGCTACATGAAGTTAGCACTGCAATGTTTTATACACCGTGTGCATGAATGGGAACGGATCAACATTTAAGTTGCACGCCTCATGCAGTGGACTGGCTAGCGTCGTGTGCCGCCAATATTTGTAAGTAATGTGCACTGTGCGAGGAACAAGGTTGAAGGAATGTGCATGTAAATAATAGTGTTCCTTTCATCAGGAAACAATGTTTTTGAAACTTTCATTCGCTTGTTTTCGTGGTATTTTAAGGTGATTGAATGCAAAAAGACCCTGGCTTACTTCAGAAATAGTTGCTTGCCTGATTCAGACAATCATGTTTTTTTTTACATGCGCTAGAACACTTGCCTGACTTTGAGTTTTACTTGCGGCGGGCAAGCAGGCAAGCGCCTGTGTCGAACGTTGATTTAAAAGCTGCATTATCTGTTCACTGATGCTGTCTTTGTCTCGCATTAAAATTAGCTCGATGATCTGAAACATTTAAATATGACAAATAAGGATAAATAGCAGAAATTGGTAAGGGGCAAATACTTTTGCACAGCACTGGATAAAATGAGCAACATTATTGATCATACAGCTGCACATCTTTTTGTAATTTTTTTGTTACAAATTTGGGACACGATCCAAGCACAGATCGCAGACAAAGCCACAAAGGGCATCTTCATCTAATGATGAGAGCATGCTGAACAGAGGGTATAAAAACTAACAGTCTGGTGTGGGAAGATGAAAACCAGGAACTCAAATACTCAAAGACAGCCATCTACATGGTGGGACCAGGTGTGCAACATGAGGAGGGATAAAGGAAACACACGAGGCGAAATAATTTATGAAACAATACCGTAATTGACACAGTCGGCTCTACTGCCAGGAAAACAATTAACATGGGAAACAGGACGTGACAGTACCCCTTGAGCTTGGAACCATTGGGCAGCTTAGGTCTATTGAGACCACGCTTTCTTCTGTGGCCTCCGATCCCAAGATGATTCCCAGGACAGGGAAGCTAAAGGAGCTTAAGACTGTAAGCAGCAATGGAATGCAGAGAGAACTACATGTGAAACGTGTGTGGATTCTCACGTACGCACGACTCTGGTAAACCTACCCCAATTATCTTAGTGGAACCAGCACCTGGCAAAGGAATTTCTGGTTTGTGAGACAATATCAATAAGGGTTTTTACGACCCAAAAGAAACCCAACCTTATCGGCCTATGGCAGGAGCGATCACGAACCTCTGGGTTAATGGTCAGTGCCTGGTGTCCCCCAGTTAACCCTAAAACAGCTTGTGGGACTTTGGTCTGTGTCGGACAATGCCACAGTGTGCCATCAACAGGACTTTTCAGAAACTACACCCGCAAAATATTCTCATTACTCCCCATTTACGAATTTTCAAGGACTTTTTTCTCCCGATTTATAATCCCAATTTCACCCATAATGTTACAAATGTAATGTGTATTTTATGTTATATTTTACGACAAGAGCTGATTGATAGCACTAATACAGATTATCTTTATAATTCTGCATTGTACCGGACGTTTCATGGCAAACTGTAGCGCAATCATATAGTGTTTGGTATCATTCTACTCTGCAAAATTTCCGAAATGACATGAGGCATGTTTCGAAGGGATTAGAATTGTGCCAAACCCTCATTTAATAACTGAAAAGGACATACTTGTGTAAATTTCCCCTCTAGAAATATCCCTGCCCAAATTTCTTCCGAGGAGGGGTCACATTCCTGATTCGGCGACCCAAATAATTTATGACCCCGTCATAGGAAACCCTTATGGAGTTTGGGCAGAAAAGATGGGGAAACAAACAGGTCTGGGAAGCTTGTATTCATCCTTTCCACATTGTACACGTTGTCTATATGTGTAGTTGCGAGTCGCGCCAGGTATGATTTACTTATTTCTTTAAATTTTATGTAACAAGGTAATTTGGTTCTCTGATTTAAGCTTGTGCCTGCCTGGCGAAATAAATTGTTAATTGCATTCTGTTGTGATTTTCTGACTCTAACTTATATTCTTCCAGCTCAGAGTTCCTGTCACCCAATGGGGTACAATGTAGGGCTATGAGGCCTGCCTGATCACCAGGCCTCCCTGCTAGGTACACAGTGGTGTTCCGTGCTGCGATTGGTGTTATTTTGATTGACTTCAAGAATATGTTATTAAACTTAAGAGTCCCTATACACCTTCTTTTTTTTGTTTTTGTGTTAAACTGAATAACAGTCCCTGAACACCTTTTTGCGTCAAACTCAAAAAGCTTCTAGACGAACATTCATTCCGGTCCCCGGTGGTCCCTAGTCATAGCTACTTTCTATGTCAAACCACCGGGCAGAATAGGACTGCCAGCCTCTGAGTTCTCCACCGAATTGGGCTGTACAGATGTTTTTTGTCCAGCTGACATAGGGCATAGACCAGTTATGAGTCCGATGCACAACAGAGCTCTAAATTCATAAATTGGAGTCAGATCGCATTCATGCAAACGCATGGTTTAATTGTAACCACCACGATTTAAGGACTGCAGTATCCCCTAGACACACTTCAGGCCAAAAAGCAGAACGTGGGGTGATGTCATCACATTTGACCTGAGGCAGTGGTCTAACGCTGACACTGTGGCCGGACCCCATTTACAGAATGGAGACCGTTAAGTCTATATTTTCCCCTACAGCCTAGGTAAACACGCCGAGACCTTTCACCTCAACTAGGACCCTCCTTGGCTTAGTTGCACAGTGCCGACAAGAGAAAGGCCCCTCATGCCCAAGGACTGATGCTGGAAGCCCCTCAGGGCTGGAGATGGGATCCTGGAGCAGCTGCAGTGTGGGATCCAGGGCTAGGGGCAACTGAAGCTCCAGAACCAGGGGAGGCTATTGTGTGGAGTCTAGATTTGGGAGTGGCTGCAGCACGGGCTCCGCAGCCAGGAGACGAGAGGCCACTGATCTGGGGGCCACTGGGCAAGCCCTGGTGATTAGGGATCTTGTCGCTGGCTAACCTAATGATGTCCCTTACCTTCTGTTGAAGGGACCGGTAGGCGGGCGGGCACAGCGCGGACCCCCCTGGGCCAAGCGAATCCCCTTACACTGACTTCAGAGCTCAGCCTGCTCTGGGTTGGCAACAGGATGAGGAGTCAGGCTGGTGGCAGGGCGGAGAGTGAAATGGACAGATGGACAGAAGGTCTGGCTGGTGGCTGACCGATGGCAGGATTTGCTGTATGACAGGTTCCAGTCTTGGATAGTCCCCTCACACCAGTCCACATGCAGATCATGGTTTTTTACACATTGACTGCAGACTATGAGATAACTCATATTGGTGGGTGCACCACATCCTGCCAGTATGAGTTATCCCGTAGTTTAACATAAATAACTTTGGGGATCAGCAGACCAGTTGGCAGTTGTCATAAAGGAAGAACTGGAGTTATGGCAACCGGATTACAACCTCTGGAAGTGGGTATTGAATACAAAAGTTTCAAATCAAATTATGACACAATTGTGCAATGTCTTTTACGCAAATGCCGCCATGAGAAAACTCGTTATTAGCGTACCGAATGCAACAGTTATATCCCACCACCAGCTATGCCTTGTCTCGTAAAGAGGGTTTTCCTCCAGAGGATCACGGGAAGACGCTCTGTATATGCCTATAAATAGCACCGTAAACAAACATTGACCATATGTAAAAAAACCTAGAATGGCAAATGGGAGACCCCTAGCACCTACGAGTTATCTTGTAGTCGGCAGTCAACAAGTGAAGCCATGTTCTCCCCAGCACCACAGGGCCATGAGGAGACCTCCATGAGATAAAAGACAATTGTGTCATGATGGTTGCTGTAAACTTGCATCTAGACTGGACTGGTGGCTTCCAAGATGTTTGGTATTGCCATACCTTTGAGAGCTTGGACCAAATGAACATGGGATGGGGAGCAAGAGGTACCCACAATCGGTTGGCGAAGGTCGGGTGGAGAAAATTGCTATCTGCCCTAGAGTTGCTGAGTACCTAGGCGGATAAATGGTGGCCCTGCCAGAGAAGTGGAATCTGAAGAAGAGGCTGGGAGAAAGAAATGACTGCTCTGGTTAGCACCTCTCCCCCCTGGACTGGTTGAGGTCGGTGAACTGGCCTTCAGCAATGAGGAGGTTGGTGTTGCTGCAATAAAAGCAGAGACCCCCATCTAATCACTGTTGTCGCTCCATAGGATCAAGGTAATGTGGTCTCCCATAGTCCACCTGCAAATGCTCTGAAGGTAATGACTGGAGTACAGGGCTGACCAATGAACTGGCTGGTCCCGAAGGAGGAGGGGCTCAGAGGTGAGCTCCCCGAACCACCCGTCATTCCTGGAGGTGTGCATCAACCCTGAGAGCAAGGTCCACTAGTCCATTTGAGGTAAGGTAATACGAGACACATGGTCAGCTCATTTTGGATCCCATCAGCGAGACCATGGAGGAAGGTGTCGTAAAGAGCCTAGGGAGCCCAGTGGGTGGAGGCTCCCAGTGTGCGGAACTCGATGGAATGATCGGAAACAGGTTTCCCTAGTGGAGCTGAAGGAGGTGCCGTGAAGCAGCGTGTCTGGAGTGGGAATGATTGTAGACCTCCTTGATATCATCGGCGAAGATGAAAAAGGTGTGCAAAGTCTGATGACTGATGGTGAACTTGACTCTGGAATGCTCCCTTGGAAAGGAGGACTGCTGGAGGTCAAACACGACAGAACACTGCGACAGGAAATTGGGGCAGGAGGATGGGATGCCGTCATCTGAGTCAAACAAAACGAGGCTGGGCTCCTGGGGTCTGCAAGACTGGGCTTAGGCTTAGAGGAGAAGGGAACTAACATTCTGGGCAGCTGCAGCGGAGTCCCAGATAGACTCTTGATGGAAGCGAGCTAGCTGGAGATGGCCCTGACAGGCTGTTGCAGCTGATACAATTCTGCCTCATGCTGCCCCCAGAGAATCCCTTAGAAGTGAATAGCTTCAGTCAGATGAGGGACATTAGTATGCTTAAGTTTATTTTTACTGGCAATGTGTGTGCGTGTGTGTGTGTGTGTGTGTGTGTGTGTGTCTGCCTGCGTATATCTGTGCTTCTGTTTATGTGTCCTGATACTTGCATGTGGGTGTGAATGCGTTGTCTGCTCTCAGTTTGTCTCTTTGCGGGCCTGCGTGTGAGTGTGTGTGTGTTCGTGCATACGTGTATTTACATGTATGCTTGTCCCTGTGTGTGCATGTGTGTGGGAGTCTTTGCACATGCATTTGCAAACCACGTCTGACCTGGACTCACTCTGAATGATTTGAATAGAATCATGACCTGTTGTAACGAATGGCTGACCTGTAAGGTCTGAGTTTGACACTACGTCTTTCACAGGCAGCGATGGCTTCTGTCAGCTCTGAATTTATTATCATCCGCAAGGGACAAATGCTACTGTACCTCCAAAATCTGGAGAGAATAAACATGCTCTTTTGTCCCAGGTTTACCGTTATCCAGACATGAAACGTTGTGCACAAATAAAGATTAAAAGTAATACTCGGAAAAATGATGTATTAAGACCATGAGTTTGGAATGCAATGCTCAGGAAAGCTGGTGACGTGCCACTAGGTATCTGAATCTCCTGGGCAATGGGTTATCAGCTGGACCTTGTAACCCACACCCTTGCCCAAAGGTGTGGAAACATGAGCCAGCCCAGGAAGCGGTGCTACTGAAAGGCCTTTTTTAATGGGGAAGGGCGAGAGTCAGATCGGGAGGTATACGCCACCTCTTTAAAGATGTATGGCAGTGTAACATCAGTCCTGTTTCCCCTGGTGCTGGAAAGTGTATGACCGGGACACCTGAGAATCCCACACTCGGCGTCATCCCCCCACCGACCCAGGTTCACCCTCTATCCTTACCACCACCTTCAACCCCTAGCTGACCGTAGCATTTACCGAGGGACAGGTGCACTGAATTTCACGTTGTGCCCCACCACCTACTCGTCTCTTCCTTTGACTCAGGCAATTCGTAACCCAATAAAATCTATGGATCCATATTTGGGTTTTACAAATAGTGGAGATCCCAACACTTCCAAAGATCTCAAATACATCCTGCTGAATTCCAGGGAAATGTTTTTAAAAAAAGATGTGTTCTTGATATTGAGATACATTTACATATAAATGTGTATATATATATATATATATATATATATATACACAGTGCCGTGAAAAAGTATTTTCCCCCTTCCTGATTTCTTACTTTTTTGCACATTTTTCATACTTAAATGTTTCAGATCATCAAACTAATTTTAATATAAGAAAAAATACAAAATGCAGTTTTTAAATGATGATTTCATTTATTAAGGAGAAAAAGCTATCCAAACCTACCTGGCCCAATGTGAAAAAGTAATTGCCCCCCCCTTGTTAAATCATGAATTAACTGTGATTAACCACATTTTTTGAGTCCAGTTTCACTAGCCACACCCAGGCCGGATTACTGCCAGACCTGTTGAATCAAGAAATCACTTCAATAGAACCTGTCTGACAAAGTGAAGTAGGCTAAAAGATCTCAAAAGCAACATGTCATGCCGCGAACTAAAGAAATTCAAGAACAGATGAGAAACAAGGCTAATTAGTGCTATCAATCTAAGGCTTTGGGACTCCGGCAAATCACGGTGAGAGCCATTATCCACAAATGGAGAAAACTTGGAACAGTGGTGAACCTTCCCAGGAGTGGCCGTCCTACCAAAATTACTCCAAGAGCGCATCAACTACTCATCCAGGAGGTCACAAAAAAACACAAAACAACATCTGAAGATCTGCAGGCCTCACTTGCCTCAGTTAAAGTCAGTGTTCATGATTCAACAATAAGACAGAGAGTGGGCAAAAAATGGCATCCATGGGAGAGTTCCAAGGTTCCAAAACCACTGCTGACCAAAAAGAACACAAAGGCTCGTCTCACATTCGCCAAAATAGATCTTGATGATCCCCAAGACTTTTGGGAAAATATTCTGTGGACGGACGAGACATAAGTTGAACTTTTTGGAAGGTGTGCGTCCCATTACATCAGGCGTAAAACTAACACAGCATTTCACAAAAAGAACATCATACCAAAAGTCAAACATGGTGGTGGTAGTGTGATGTTCGGGGCTACTTTGCTGCTTCGGGACCTAGACGACTTCTCATAATTGATGGAACTATACTGACCAAAAAAAGAAACGCAATTTTCTGTTTCTTGATTTTATCGAATGTAACTGTTATTAATCAACCCTTCATTGGTATCAAATGAAAGAGGGAATCTGAGTCAATAGATATATCAGAAAATCGGGTTGGAATATCGCCAAGTTGGCTTTTATTTAACTAGGTGAAGTTCGACATTACGAAACACAAATGACACTATCAGTATCTCATATGTCCCCCGTTAGCGTTGCGCACGGCGGTACACCTGCATCTCATAGACATCACCAGACATCTGATTGTTGCTTGTGGAACGCTGTTCCACTCTTTGGTCAGTGCTTGTCTTAGCTGACCTACTGTAGCTGATGGTGGTTGACGTCTCCGGATCGCTCTATCCAGAATGTCCCACAAGTGTTCTATTGGTGAAAGATCTGGAGAAAACGCAGGCCAGGGAAGGATTTGCACGCCGCCCGGCGAACTCCATACAGACACGGCTACGTGGACGCCGCTGTCCTGTTGGAAAGTCAGTCAGTGACGTCGGACAAAGGGAAGGGCGACTGGACGGAGAATTTAATCACGGTAACGGACAGCGTTGAGGTTTCCTTCAACAAAATGAAGGTTGGTTCGGTGTGTAGCAGACGGTCAGTCGTGATACGAAGGTCAGACGCTGGAGTCATAACACGTGGCCTACCGGATCTGGGGCGATTGGCCGTGTGTCCCGTGGCATTAAACCTGGTTCTGAGGCGACTAATTGTCGCAGAATGCACACCGAATTGAGGGGCAACTCTATCTACTCGACTTCCAGCCTGTAGCATCCCAATTGCACGTTCTCGTTGAACATCTGTTAGTTGTGGCATTATAACCCATCTGATTTTTACTCATTTTTGGTCAGACTTTTATAGGCCCCGGTGTTTACAAGGAACTCAAAACAAAAATGGGAGTGTTAGGACAATGGTACTACTCGAACCCAAGCCCTCCGATTGTTTGGTTCCGGACGAATAGCGGCTCCAGAATACGCGCTATGACCGTGAAAATTTGTATGGTAGAAGTACTCAGCTCCAAAAATAACTCAAAGCAAAAGCATCTTTCTCAATGGGTTTGTCGAAATTTGGCACCAGATTTCGTAATTGCGATTCTTTTTTTGGTCAGTATATGAATTCTGCTCTCTACCGGAAAATCCTGAAGGAGAATGTCCAACCCTCAGATTGCGATCTCAAGCTCAAGCGCACTTGGGTTATGCAGCAGGACAATGATCTGAAACACACCAGCAAGTCCACCTCTGAATGGCTTAAAAAAAACAAAATGAAGATTCTGGAGTAGCCTTGTCAAAATCCGGGATTAAATCCTATTGAGATGCAGTGGCATGACCTTAAACAGGCCGTTCATGCTCAAAACCCCTCCAATGTGGCTGAAGTAAAATAATTCTGCAAAGAGTTGGCTAAAATTCTTCCACAGTGATGTGAAAGACTCATTGCCAGTTATTGCAAACGTTTGATTGCAGTTGTTGTCACCGAAGGTGGCACAACCAGTTATTAGGATTTAGGGGGCAATTACTATTTCACATAGGGTCAGGTAGGTTTGGATAGCTTTTTCCCCTCAATAAATGAAATCATCATTTAAAAACTGCATTTTGTGTTTACTCGGGTTATCTTTGTCCAATATTAAAATTTGTTTGATGATCTGAAATATTTAAGCGTGACCAATATGCAAAAAAAAAGAAAAAAAATCAGGAAGGGGGAAAATGCTTTTTCACGGCACTATATATATATATACACACACAGTCGCGCCAAAAATTATTCATACCCCTACCAAATTTTGGTTTTTTTAGAGATTCTTTTTGACAAATCAAATTTATTCTTGCAGAAATGACACAGTAAGTTGAAATAAGGCTGTAAGAAGTACAGTAAACAATTTTTCAAGAAATACAATACTTTTTGGTATTTTATTTGACAGATTTACAAAAAATGCTGTTTCCAGAATTATTCATACCCTTTTCTCAGTAATTGATGGCAAAGCCTTTATTCATGATTACAGCCTCCCAACGCTTCCTGTGGTTGATCACAAGGTTTCTACATGTTTCCACGACGATTTTGGCCCACTTTTCTTTGGCAAACTTTTCCAGATTCTTATGGTTTAAGGGTTTCCTTGGCATGACCTTGGTCTTCAGTTCCCTCCACAGACTATTGATAGGATTGAGGTCAGAGCTCTGGCTTGGCCACTCCAAAACGTTCACTTTGTTGTCCACTAACCATTTCTTGACGGATTTGGCCGTGTGTTTAGGATCATTATCCTGTTGGAAGATCCAATCCTGCCCAAGGCCAAGTTTTTCAGTGGATTGCTTAATGTTTTCACTGAGGATCTGGATATACTGGTCCTGTTTCATGATGCCATTAACTTTAACAAGGTTTCTGGGCCCATTCACTGAAAAGCAACCCCAGAGCATGATACTCCCGCCACCGTGTTTGACTGTTGGGACCGTGTTTCTCTGGTTGAACACTTCACCTTTCTTGCGCCTCTTAGACTTCCCCAACCCAGACACACAAGAACTAGTCTAGCCTTTGCAAAAGCTCACCTGGATGAAGATATAAGCTTCTGGCTGTCAATGTTACGGACGGATGAAACAAAGATGGAGCTGTTTAGGCACAGAGATGGGGCTTTTGTTTGGCGTAAGAGGTGAAGCATTTAACCTGAAAAACATGGTCCCAAAGATCAAACAAGGTGGCAGGAGTATCATTCTCTAGGGTTGCTTTTCAGCAAATGGGCCCAGAAACCTTGTAAAAGTTAATGGCATCATGAAACAGGACCAGGATATCCACATCCTCAGTGAAAACATTAAGCAATCCGGCGAATAACTTTGCATTGGGCAGGAATGGATCTTCCAACAGGACAATGATCCTAAACACATGGCCAAATCTGTCAAGAAATGGTTAGTGGACAACAAAGTGAACGTTTTGGAGTGGCCAAGCCAGACCACCGACCTCAATCCTATCAGAAATCTGTAGAGGGAACTGAAGACCAAGGTCATGGCAAGGAAACCCTCAAACCTTAAGACCAGAAGAAGTTTGCCAAAGAGGAGTGGGCCAAAATCCCTGTGCAGACGTGCAGAAACCTTGTGATCAACCTCAGGACAGGTTTGGAGGCTGTAATCGTGAATAAAGGCTTTGCCATCAATTACTGAGAAAAGGGTATGAATAATTCTGGACATGGCATTTTTTGTAAATCTGTCAAATAAAATACCAAAAAGTATTTTATTTCTTGAAAAATTGTTTACTGTACTTCTTACAGCCTTATGTCAACTTACTGTGTCATTTCTGCAAGAATAAATTTGATTTGTCAAAAAAAATCTCGAAAAAAAACAAAAATTGGTAGGGGTATGAATAATTTTGGGCACGACTATATATGTGTGTGTGTGTGTGTGTGTGTGTGTGTAAAATGTGTTCTTGACATTTGCCATGTGTTATAATGCTATAACCATAAAACATCACTTCCTAGTTTTGAATTTTTTTTTTTTTTTTGCCAATACAAGCATGATGATGCTCTCGTGAAATGCTGCAACCAGCAGATACCGAATATGTGTATGACATTGCCTTACAATATGAAAAAATGTTTACAAGTGAACATTAACTCCTTTCCCCATAGACTCCCCCCTCCCTTTCCCCATAATGACGACAAATGATGACAAATGGGGAGGCTAGGGAAAAGGTCCATTGATATACATATAGGCGACATATGCAGTCATAATGGGGAAAGAGTGTTAACTTAGGATTGCTAAATGAGGGCAAGTGAATTTTTGAACACTAAATTTTAATTAAAAAAAAACTACTCTTCAGATGGTAAGATGTTAGCTTAACAGTCTAATTAACATGTATTTCTTTGGTGTGTTGCTGGGATATCGTCCAGTTTTAATGGACTTACATATTCACTTCAGTAAAGCATGGCTTTTTATATATGTGTGAAATGATTTGTAATGAAGACCACTGAGTATTCAATTTAGAAAATATTGTTCCTGCCAAAACTAGAGAAAAGAACAAGTTACCAGCTTAGTTGAATTTCAACAAGAAATTGTCTATGTCTGCATAAGGGAAATATTAACCATCTCTGCCAGGCTTCTGCAGTATCCTAAGCTAAAGAATGCAAATACATGAACCTCAATATGCATAATTCGAATTTTGAGAGTAGCATGGAGGAAAGTGGAGTTTACCTCCAATGGGATAAATATTAAGCCAGCTCCTAACGGATTTTGCAGCATTGGCTAGCACTTGCTTCTCGCCCATTGTTCGTAATGTTTGAAGTGGTTCAGTTCATATTGAATGTGACAGCTATGCCTTGAGCATCACTACTGAAAACCATCAAGTGTGTGTTTGCAGTTAATGGATATGAGCGGCTGTTCAGGTGTTGTGTCCTTGGCTCAGTCTGCTAACACTGTTGCCATTTTTATTTTTCTCCACCCTACCCCAAATGCATGAATCATGTTAGTGTTACAGACTATTTCTCAAAGCATAGGCTGCATTTTTTGACTGATACGTCATCGCAGGCTGTTCCATTGTGAAAGTTCTTTCGAATACAGTCGTGAAATGCTGCCTTCATTTTGACTGATATCTGACGAAACTGTCAGCTCATTTACCCTCCGTTTCGAAGTTCACGATTTGATCTGATATCAGGTCAGATGAAGGCTGCAATTCTTAGGTGTATTCTTAAGCACCTTCAAAATGTAACAGCTTGGGATGATATAGCTGTGATGGCTGGTTATCCGAGATGCCAAATGCAGTGGCCGGAAAGAAAGGAAGCACAGCAATAAGTCAAACACAGAAACCAGACAGAACAGGAGAGCGGGGCTCGCGCTTCCAATGGACAAATATCTCGACCGTGAGAAAATAAGGAAGCAAGACGAGCAAGGCAGAACAAACAAAGGAAAGATCTCGGAAACCGAGATCAAAACGATTAAGCACCCAAACGGCGCACGAACAACGAAAGGGAGAGAGGGAATCAGAGGAAAAAACTCCCTAAGAAACTAACTAACACTTTTCCTTTTTTGCAGCTAATTCCTAGCAAACTCTCTAGCTAGAGAACCTACAGGCTACAGTGCAAACGTAACACTGACACTCTAGCAAAGGTGGCGAGGCGGAACTTGGGTTTCAGTAGAGTCCGGGCGCCGCCCACAATTAATGCCAGCTGGCCAAAGAATCCGATGTGGGCAAAACGATATCGTCCCGGACGAGAGTAACAAAGAAAGCTCCCAAACAAACACCAACCTCCAAAACCATGACGATAGCAGCCTAAAAATGCAGCCTATGAAGGCTGCAGCCTGTACTTTGAGAAACAGCCACGGTGTCCAAGGCTGAAACTATGCATGTAATAAATATGCATTGATCAAAATCAAAGGACTGAGCTGTTGGATAGCTCACTCGGTTAAAGCATCGCATTGCGAACCAGAGGTGACTATCACAGCGCGGGTTCGAGCCCCGGTCGTACCAACCGGCAGTGGTCGGCAGCTTTTTCAGAGTAGCGCGCAACTGGCCAATCCGCTACAGGGATGCAAATTGGGAAGGGTCTGCCGGGAAGAGTATATAAAATGGTCGCTTCATTCGTTGCTTAAAGGTGACCTATTATGCTATTTTTCCAAGTTTATATTTTGGTCTTTGACTCCCCTAGAGTACTCCTGATCACGCAAAGTAAAAAAAGGGTACTTATTTCGCTCATACTGCCATCCTCAAAAAACCCCATTTGTAGTCCATAGTAGTCTCTGCCTGAAACGCCTCATTGGGGTAGCTCTTCTGCTATGGCCCCCACTCCCCGTGTGCCCACTTTCTTCTGACTGGCCAGCTCTGTGGAGGGCGGATCTAGGCGGGACGAGGCAGCAGAACGCAGTTTTCCGGGTCCGGCTCCACAGAGTGAATCTGATGCGTCTCCCGAAGGAATCGACAGGCATATTTTGCAATCAAACGCAGTACATGTGTATAGATCTAATGACATTAACTTGTTCTAATAAACGCAATGGCGAAAGTGGAGGATGCAGTGCGAATGTCTGGCAGGTCAAGCTTGAATTTGCTGTCTACCTACGGCTACTATGGTGAGTACACCGGTGTTTCTACTCTAGCTAGGATTGAGGGAAAGCTAGAATCCACCCCATAAAAACACATTTGTAGAACGGGTCGACAAACCCAAGTGTAGACCGGAGACCATAGAAATCCGGTGGGTCTGAGTTTAGAGGGAAACACGGACAGTGAGGAGCAGCTAAAAGTGGACCAACAACTTATGGACTGCTTCGGTGTGTATAAGGACCTGCTGGTTCGTGTGCATAGCTGTGGTGTGTCGTTAGCGTGGAGTAATGAACAGCTTCTGCGCTGCTGTATGACAAAGGGGCGAAAGCTCCAGGCTAAACGGCCTTTTCGGAAATTGCCCGTGGTAATGGTTTACTTATTGCGTCGGAATGACCAGCGTTTGCTCAGAGAACATGGGCGCGATAAGCCGCTTTCACACGGACGCCGAATGAATTTTTTCATGACAGATTACATTCAAAGTCAATGCATTGTCTTTGCATTTACTTTGAATGTAATCTCTGGCGCGAAAAATTCGTTTCGCGTCCGGTGTGAAAGCTGCTTAAAGGGACATTGTGTAACATTTTCAGTTGTTTATTTGCCAAAATGTAAGTCTGCATTCATACATATGTCATCATTGGTGTATTATGACCTGTAATCTGTAATCTGACATATTCTTGTAAATGAAGAATTTTAGATTTGTTTGTACATTGGACGGGTAAGCCGGTAGGGAAGCGCCATGACGGTCTGCCATCTTGAAACTACAGCCGCCGGCAAGGGTCCAATAGCACCAAACGCGGATTTATTCCGCGTTTGCCCTGCCAGAGCAGAGTGATTGAGACACCGGAGGAGATCAGCAAGAGAGGCTACCGCGGCAAGTTAGAGAATCTGCTCTACTGCAGCATAATGCAGGACCATGCATATGCAGCAGCACAGGAGACGGAATCCTCATCGCCAAGAAAGCGAAAAAGAGAATTAAAAAGGCAGTGCGACCGCGCATTCAAAAAGCGAGGGTCAACATCGGGCTAGCCTTCCCCAGGTGGAAGGAGCTAATGAAAGCGACAGATTTTCAAAGGCACGCTGAAGTTGCCAACTTTCTGATCGTCAAGTAAGTCAACTTCAAATTTAGGCTACACGAACACCAAGGGGACCTTGTCTCTAAGCGCGTTCTCGTAAGCAGCGCAGCAGCTGCGGTTCTTTGCTTGTAGCACTGGTCAGGAGATTCCATGCTGTCGGCTTACGTTATTACCAAATTGGTGAAGTGAGCAGGTGTAACGACACCATTGTTTTCAGTTATTGTATTTGATGAATGGCTTTGTTATGTAGCGACTCGACTGCTTCACCTGTCTTTTATGTAACGTTACTGAATAAACCGTACGGTAGCAAAGGCTGTTGTTGGTTAACTTTGGTTGGATAACGGGCGTGTATTCGGTAACTATTGAAGGTGGCATCCTATAAGCGTGCATGTAGCTAACACATGCTTTGCTTTTTCGTATTAAATTGTTCAAGATGCACCTAAGCCGAGTTGTTTATTTCCATTACTGTGAATATCTCACATGGATTCACGGTACTGTGTTTTGCTGCTTCATATATTATATGCTGGCTAAGTAGCACTGACTACGTCCACTTTCAGCATGGTATAAATTCAGCCCAAAAAACTTCACAGCTAATCATTTATTTACCATTGCACAATCATTCTTCATTATTAAAACAATAGCAGATGTGCATACTTGATGTCGTGATTTCAATAACTTGTAAGGTAACAGAAACTTCATATTTTGTATCTTATTTTATGCATGCGCCGAACTTGCAAGACAGCACCGCACAGAGACAGTATTTGTTGTTCAGCCTTTATTAGCTGGAAGTGTTGAGTGGGTTGGAAACGCTGGATAGGATGAGATGTGAATGACACACTGTTCGTGAGGGGCATCAGTGTATGGGAGTGATGCAGCGGAGATTCGCTAATGCGGCTGAACTCTGCCAGAGAAAACACGAGGGCTCCAGAAGAAACCGATGAGAACGAAACTAAGAGCGACTTTATATATATTTTATACCTGGGCAGCTGATCATGTGCGGACTTAGGAATTTGCTAATCCTGTATAAGGGGAAGGAAAATAATTCCGTATTCAAATTTCACTAATATCGAATGAAATCAGCATTTTTCTGGCTTACCATGATGTTTGAGTACCCAGAGAAACATTTGCGTAGTAAAAACCTCAAGCGTGAATTTAGTCAAGAAAATTTAGAGTTCATTTTCCAGTGCTGATAAACGTGGTAGTAAACGGCAGTAGCTATGTTACGGATGACGCACCGGGTTGCGAGAGTGTGCGCAGCATATGCATTCGCAATATTAAAATGAAACTCTAATGAATGGTGTGTGCACCCTGAGAGTCAGCTGGGATGGGCTCCAGTTCCAGGTATAGAGAAAGGATGGAATTAATGAGCTTTGAGCATTCGTACACTAAAAGTAATTTCGCTTGTCAGAATTTATTTCCCTGTTAAATAAAACTAGTTCCTCAACATTTTATATCCCTATTATCATATAAATTGTTTTTCCAAACGGTATTTAAGCCGAGTGCTATGTTTGCCCGTTCTGTGCGGAGCTGTTACATGGGTTTTGCAGTGGAAATAGCTACATTTCCGGAGAACATTGATACACGGTGGCTACCATAGTTGCAATACGTGTTTGAAAAAGTGAGGCGCTCGAGTGCACTATTCGTTTGAATGTAATACACTATTTCAACGCTTGAATGTAATACCCTTTAACGATTTCAACGCTGGATTTGAATGTAGCTAATATGTCTACACAATTGCGTCCCTTTAAGCTTAACGCACATTACGCGTGTATTCGCGTCTTTGCATTGACTTGGAATGTAGCTAATCTGTCGCGCGATAGTTTTGCGTCCGGTGTGAAAGCGGCTTGACATGCCCATAACTCATGTATTCGAGTCTTTGTATTGACTTTGAATGTAATCTGTTAGTTTCGCGTCCAGTGTGAAAGCTGCTTAACGCGCCCATAACGCGTGTATTCAAGTCTTTGCATTGACTTTGAATGTAATCTGTCCCGCGAAAAATTAGTTTCGCGTCCCATGAGAAAGCGGCTTGACATGCCCATAACTCGTGTATTCAAGTCTTTGCACTGACTTTGAATGTAATCTGTCCCGCGAAAAATTTGTTTCGCGTCCCATGAGAAATCGGCTTGACATGCCCATAACTCGTGTATTCGAGTCTTTGCATTGACTTTGAATGTAATCTGTCCCGCGAAAAATTTGTTTCCCGTCCCATGAGAAATCGGCTTGACATGCCCATAACTCGTGTATTCGAGTCTTTGCATTGACTTTGAATGTAATCTGTCCCGCGAAAAATTCGTTTCGCGTCCCGTGTGAAAGCGGCTTGACATGCCCATAACTCGTGTATTCGAGTCTTTGCATTGACTTTGAATGTAATCTGTTAGTTTCGTGTCCGGTGTGAAAGCTGCTTAACGCGGCCATAACTCGTGCATTCAAGTC
Source organism: Gymnothorax javanicus (assembly GCA_029692085.1). Lineage (NCBI taxonomy): Eukaryota > Metazoa > Chordata > Actinopteri > Anguilliformes > Muraenidae > Gymnothorax > Gymnothorax javanicus. The sequence continues at coordinate 88,222,719 of CM056193.1, forward strand.
TTTGCATTGACTTTGAATGTAATCTGTCCCGCGAAAAATTAGTTTCGCGTACGATGTGAAAGCAGCTTTATGGATAGTATGCGACAGCTAGAGAGAGCTCGGTTATGTTATGAACATAATACAGTCAAGCTCGGTTATGTTATGAACATAATACAGGTTTTGCAGACTGTAAGTTCTGTTAGCGTGGACAAGTTGCTTATGTGGTGCCAGCAAATCGATCACTTCTACAGGAAAGAATTACCTATTTAATCTCCGCCTTTTTCGGCTTTTTATTACACACAACAATTTCTAAAGGGGGATGAAATTATGTAACGGTAGTGCAGAGAAATCCTTTGTTATACCAGACACATTAGAGCTTCTGCGTTTTGTGATTGCTTTCACGGTAGAATCAGAGAGCTAACCCAGATATTTGTGACAGGGATCCGGCTGATCCCCGTCATGGATAAATGAAGCAATCACAAGCAGCCGGTTCAACTGTAGTGGCTACAATCGGGCAACGTTATGATGAAACTGCCACATTGATGCTTACCGAAGTAACAAGCATACCGATCATAATTACTACATATAGGTTAACCAGGAGCATTTTTAATTAGCATGGCGGCACGCAAACTAACATGCAGTAGCTGGTAACCGAGCGGTCATAACCACAGAGGCAAACCCTTTCAATACAGGTTTTACAGACAGCAAGATCTGTAACCGTGGACAGTTGTACCAAGCATCCAAATTACAAACAAGTATTAAAAGTTAGCTTCAAATGAGGTTTATGTTCACACACCTTCTGTAGAATTTCCCCTTATATTACTCTTGCATATTTAGGACACAAACATTAGCAACAGTAACTTGGCTATGTTAGCCGCAGTGCTACAGCCACAATCAACTGGCTATCATGTCAGGTTGGCTTATGCAGTAAAAGCCACTTACAGCTTCTGTGCCTGTGAGTCACGGACAGTCGCGACCAATACAGGCTTTATCTTCAGATATTTTACAAAGCCTGCGTTTGAGGCCAGTTGTTAGTGCTAACTATCGCTAGCAGTCCTGCTAGCCACCCGTAACACGTTAGCCTCACTTACATTATTTGCTGTTATATCGTTACTTACAGCTTGTGGCTCCGAGCGCTTGATCGATGCAGCTGCTTCAGGTTTGAGAAGCAGCTGAAACGCCGATCCTGAGTCAAATTATCCTTTATTTATACAGCTGTCTTTGGTGAAATGCTGAGCACAAGCAGCTAATGTTCCCTTTGGCCGTGGCTGTTTGCTGCCAGCAAACAAAAAAAGCTACCCACTGATTTCTGGTGGCATCCTCTTTTGGAAGAGAAATAGGTGCTTTTCTTCGCGTCCAAAAGTAAACGGACAAGCAGCTTTGGGAGAGATACTGACAAAATTGCACCTCAAATGATCTGCGGTTCTTCTTTTTTTCTTCTTTTATGGACAACTAACATTATAACATTACTAATATGTATTAAAAGAAGGATCAGCATAATAGGTCCCCTTTAAGGGCATCCTGCTGGCCAGCCAGGCACTCGTTAGGAAGATTCTAAGCTTGTTCATGTTCGGGTATCCTCCGCCCTCGCTCTGAACTTGCGAGGATTCAACCAATGAGTGAATAAGAAGCAGCAGGCTGACAGGCGCGTGCTGTCTTCACTCTCCTGAGTTGGCAGCAAGGGGTCGCATATGAGCAAGTGTTGTATATAGTTCCCCAATTGGGCATTCCAGATTCGGGTGGGATTGGAGATGCCAAATTTTTTAAAAGAAAAATAAATAAATAAATAAATAAATAATCAAAGGACTGGACAAAATACATGTGAATATGTATCCTATTTGGTGATAACTGATGTACAATATGGCTTATGGTTGAAAAATACACAGTCATGGAGAGAGGTGGGCAATAAATCTGGGATACCTATGCCTCCTTTCCTGTAGGCACACCCTCCTTCACTGGGTCAGGGAAACTTGGACTGCGTTCCAATCCGAAAAAATGCTTGCTTCGTCATGTTCACTCGCCCTCCAATCGAGGGGGCAATCCCCAAAAAATCCCGGATGTAAGATGGCTGCCACCTGTAGGGTCGTTCCAATCCAGTTTTGCGGAGGGAAGGGCACATTTTCATTTGCTCAAGCCCTCGATTATCCTCCCTCAAACGAAGCCAACAACGAACATCCCTCCCAGCTTTGATATTGCGCAGAATGCTTTGCTCATTCTCCCTCGTTAAAAAAAATTCACGTCCGCCATTTTTCTCCGCTGGCAAAAAGACGAATTATGGCAGGGAAATTACCTTAAAAATGTAAGAATTGTGTTCGAGTAGTGTGTAATTTATGACAGAGTTATGCAAATAGCGAAGTTTGGGGGTAAAGGGCATCGGTTTTGCATTATTTTTAAGCATGTAACTGTACGTTCATTTTTGCTGTAGTTAGCCTATAGCAGGGGTTCCCAAACTCGGTCCTGGGGCCTCCCTGTGTATGCTGGTTTTTGCTCCACCCTGGTTTGCAATCATAGGATTTTAACAAGATGTTAATTTGTCTTAATTAGGTGCATTTTTGTTCAGAGCAGCAATGTATTGACAAACAGTATTTTGACAGATATGCATACAAAAAGTGAAGAATAAATTCATCATCCATATTGCAATATATGAGTTACAACTGCATAAAAAGAGGGGGAAACAATGTACCCAATCAAAGGAAAAAAATCAATGGGTTCCTAATTGGTGAAACTGTGGGCACATGGTTGCAAAAACCTGTTTAATGTTATGTTTTTGTGATTGAGTGCAAGCAAACTATTTCGAAAGATCTCTAATCTCCTGTCTTCAGCAACCTAATTTGGAGGTTACTGATTTTCTCAGTACCTGATTTGATCTGTTTAAAAATGTTATTACCTGAAATTGCTCGCCACACAGAAAAAAAAAACTTTATATGCAATCACTTCTACAGGAAAGAATTACCTATTTAATCTTTATATGCAAAAGCCCTTGCATATAAAACTTTATATGCAAGGGTCTTTTATTCGGTCTTTTATTCTTCATGGCACCAGGGTTTCCCTCAGCGCTTTATAGTTAGGGCGGCCGCCTTGACAACAAATGCCCCCCGCCTTGACTACGTCCCCCCCCGAAAAAAAAAATTCTGCAGCATCCACGCATGCATACACAGTAAAATAAGGCCGCATCGCGATGAAGCCGAATAGCGGCCGGCATCTGTTGGTTAAATATGTTACTGCACCATCTATCACCTGTTGCTACGCCAACATTATTTTTTTGTATCGGGAAGAAGCTAATTATCCGGATATACAATAACCTGTCGTCGTCGTGAGAAGGACAAGTGGAAGTAAGATAATTATTCATCTAAACTAAACATTGGAATAGTGTCTCCTATAAACTGCTTGCCCATATATTCTGTTTCATTAAGATAGGCTATATGCAATTCGTTTAGTTTCTAATCAGGGCTACCGATGTGTTTGTGCGTGGCTTTCTGCTATTTTAACAATTGCACGTGGTTTTCTCTAGTGCACAGTAATGGATGGGAAAAAGCAGTCAAAAATATCAGGGTACTTTATTCAAAGAAGCCGGCCTACTTCACTATCTGCGCGTAAGAATTAGATCTCGTAATTACGAGATAAGGTGTATTTTTTTTTTATCCTGTGAATGCAATGCGCTTCCGTACATAATACTGTTCTCCTTTCCCCAAAACATGACCACAACCGCAAAGCATTTGGGGAACTGAAGTCAAAACAGATAACAAATACATTTTCCGTTCTTGCATTAATTTTCGTTTAACCCTTAGGGACGGTTTTGTGCATTTTACGCGCTTTTCATTCTTCTTTTTTTTTTGATAATTTTGGCTGTTTTCATGAATGTAGCATGAATTTTGGTAAGATTGTGTGTTTTGATTTGATCTTGTTATTTCCAGCTCAGCTCTCACAGTAAGCCTAAAATAAATTGTGTTCAAGCAAGTGTTACACTCAGACTGTTAAGCGCAAAAAATGCACCATTGAAACCCAGAAACCCATTCAAGCTGCAATTTTTGATCTCTCTTCCATGAAAGCATAATACATGCATTTTATTATATCTGAGTGTCAATCAATAAAGTTACAAGACTGTTGACTTTGTCACTTTGTTATTGCACTTTAACTGCTTTGTTTATTTATAAAGAGTAAATAAACGCTGACTGTTGCCACGCCCCCCCATCCCCCGCCGGTCACTACCTTGACTAACCGATTTTCTGCGGGAAACCCTGAGGCACAAATGGATATTTCTGTTAAAATTTGGCTTAAAACAGCAAATAACATATTTAAACACAAAATGCAACCACTTTGGACAAATTAACAGCTTTTTAAAGTCCTATGATGGCAATTATGGTTGGGACAAAAACCAGCATACACAGGGAGGCCCCAGGACCGAGTTTGGGAACGCCTGGCCTCTAGCATCCGCGAGTACTGTTGCGGAGCTTAAAGCAGCTTTCACACTGGACGCGAAAGGAATTTTTTGCACAAGAGATTACATTCAAAGACGCGTGTATTTGCGTCTTTGCATTGACTTGAATGTAATCTGTTGTGCGAAAAATTCGTTTCGCGTCCGGTGTGAAAGCAGCTTTATTTTCCCATTAAACAGTCGCAAGTGCGGCAGCAATCAAACGAGCACACCATCTTCTTCTTGCCAAAAACGTGCGATACAGAGTCCACGTGAACTGTAAAAGGTAAAACGTACAGGCAACTAACTCAGTTGGCTCCATGGCAACACAAACTTCCCGTTGGCTTGTTGACAAATGTCAAAGTGCGGAAGAAACGCGGCGAAGGTTGTTCCATTTCGATTTCCCACAACCCTCCCCCGAAGTTCCCTCCATTGCCCTCCCTCGCTCGGGAAGGGCTTACTCGCCTGCTACATCATTCGGAGGGCTCACTCGAGTGGAGGGAAGAAGTGAAGGGAGTATCTTATTTCGGAGTGGAACGCAGCCCTGCATTAAGCCTAAAGCCTCCCTCTGAACACCATGGAGACTTCAAGTAGCACTGAGTCAATGCAGCAAAAACAAGGAACCACTGTTTTTTTTTATTCAAGCAGAGAACTTAAAAAAGGCTTGCTTGGTCCTTGACCTGAGAAGAAAAAAAAATCTATTTTGACCACGTGGAAGCATTTGTCCCCTGTATTACATTTACTGTAAATCTCTCTTTTCACATTCTATCCCAGTTGTCATTAATTCTGGCTTTCGCAGTGATAAAAATAGAGTATTCTGGGAGTGTATGAGTGTAATCAATCATTTTGAGTAGGTAGGCTAACAGAAGCACAGTTCTTTCTAATTAGAGCTAGGTCAGCACTATGCACATGTGAGTGAATGCATGCATCCTGTATTCAGCGACTGAGACAGTAAATGTTCTGGCAACAGTAATGGACTGTTTCCCCAATATAGCATTATCAATAAAATTGAATATTTTGTGTAAGCTGGATGTTCTGTAACAACAACTGACTGACAGAACTTTCCTTGGACAAAATGAAGTTTCTCCCATACAATGTCTTTTTTTCCAAGTGGAAAAAAAAATTCAGCCTCAATGTAACCAGATTGCAAAGCATTGCTTCGTGATCACTTATTAATTTTTTATCCAGTGAAATTACACGTAGGGCCCAACATACCAGGCAGAAAAGCCTTAATTAGTGAGAATAATTGGTTCCGCAACACAACTACATTTTCAGAAAAATACTGTGTTAAACTTTTTTATTACATACTTTGCTGTTCCTCACTGAGGAAGGCAAATTCAAATTAGTTTGCCCTCACCTGTTTAGTGATAGTCATTCAATCACTTTCCTAAATGTAATTTCTGTTAGAGGCCCATGGGGGGGGGGGGGGGGGGGGGAGCATGATAGATTCACCGCAGAAGGTAGTCATGGATGATGCTATTTGCACGAAACCACAGCGCGGCCAAGAAATTCACTAGGGGTTACCCAAATATTGAATGTGAAGTGGAAGGTTGTGTCTTATTCAGCAATCTTTTCTTAGACTTGCAGAATGGAATGTAATATGATTTCAGAGGTGTATCTTAAGGTTTATGTGCTGCATTCATGAGATTAGGGAAGCATTGTCAGTTGGAAAACTGTTGCTCTATGACAACCTCAGAAGTTACACGTGCTCACGTTTCCTCACTCAACAAATAATATTCCCATACTCATTTCATATGCACTCATCACTCTTTGAGCGCCTGTTTTAACCCACAATCAGAACTGTATTTTTACTGCCTGTCTGTGTTACAGGTTTGCAGGCATGCTGCCTTGCAATTTTCTTCACTATCTACCTCCCCATCTGTTGTTTGGATCTAATTCTGTGTACTTCTGGGTTTCCTCGTATTCTGCCATTTGAAACGCGTTTCCACCAAACACTTTTGGTATAGTATCCTTAGAACCCAAATTAGACCCTTAACCCTAGGACTAGTCTGCATATCCACTGCTGACACTCTTAAACGTAGGCAGGTTGCAATGTCAACCATGTCCTTGGCCAAGCAAGAATAATGATTCTCTCTAAATGGACTGCAGTGTTTCTAGCTCTACTATTTAGTATTGAATCAGTGTGCTGGGTACCTCCACGGGGAGGAAACAAAAAACGGGTTAGATTGGAATGGTTCTTGAGAAGATTCATTCAGCACCTCACAAGTTAGGAAAACTTCTTTCTTAAAACCCATTTTGGCATGAGTACCTTACACAACCTCCACTTTTTTGGGGTTTTTTTTGACCAGAATGATTTTAAAAGGGGGCACAAATATTTTTGGGGGGTTTTTATGAGTGAGAAGGGGATTTAGAATGATGGGGGAAAAATTTTAAAAGGAAGGGGTAGATGCGGCGCAAGTAAAAAATTTTTGCGGTAATTCCGCTTTGCACTTCTGTACTCTTCCCTCATGCCATTCACTCTATGTCCTATCTCTTGAACATCTTATGTGCTCCTTTTTTTATGTTTTTTCATTTTTTTTCTCCATCAATGAGGCTGTGAACAAAGGATTACATGTTAAGTTAGACATTACATTAGTGTCTGCAGTGGGATTCAAACCTAGAAACCTGTGGAGAAAGCAATGTTAATCACACCATACACTGTGGCCTTAACAACTACACCAACTGAGTTTGTTGCCAGCTCAGCGCCATTAGTTTCCATTCATCGCTGAAGGGGGGAAGAAAACCGAAGATGGATCTAAAGAAATAATATATTCATTTATTTTTCTTTCTTTTATTTATTGTTGTCAATGTGGAGATGTAAATTGAATATCCATTTTGATGTGTTTCATACTGGCGAGTTTGCTGACCCATTGACCCTGGGGAGAATAATTTGAGCAGAACAAACCATTGTTAGTGGCTGAGTTGGGCTAAGGTTAGGGTTAGCATTCCCTATGAGTTAGGTTAAGGTTAGGGTTAGGGACAGGGGTAGGGATAGCATTCCCTATGATTTAGGTTAAGGTTAGGGTTAGGGATAGGGGTAGGGATAGCATTCCCTTTGAGTCAGGTTAAGGTTAAGGTTAGGGTTAGGGATAGGGATAGGGATAGGGATAGCATTCCCTATGAGTTAGGTTAAGGTTAGGGTTAGGGTTATGGATAGGGGTAGGGATAGCATTCCCTATGAGTTAGGTTAAGGTTAGGGATAGGGGTAGGGATAGCATTCCCTGTGAGTTAGGTTAAGGTTAGGGTTAGGGATAGGGGTAGGGATGGCATTCCCTATGAGTTAGGTTAAGGTGAGGGATAGGGGTAGGGAAAGCATTCCCTATGAGTTAGGTTAAGGTTAGGGATAGGGGTAGGGATAGCATTCCCTGTGAGTTAGGTTAAGGTTAGGGTTAGGGATAGGGGTAGGGATGGCATTCCCTATGAGTTAGGTTAAGGTGAGGGATAGGGGTAGGGAAAGCATTCCCTATGAGTTAGGTTAAGGTTAGGGATAGGGGTAGGCATAGCATTCCCTGTGAGTTAGGTAAGATTAGGGTTAGGGATAGGGGTAGGGGTAGGGATAGAGATAGTTTAGTTCGTTTGGCAAGTGTGAGCACGAGGCTCGGCCACGGTACGGGAGTACGGTTGGAAGAGGTGGATTCGGGCACGATCCATCCGTACTAGTATCAAATGAGAAAGCAACCGTACTTCAGCACGGCAGATTACCGTTATGTGTCATGGTTGTCTTGTTCTAAGAAATGCAGTGGCGAAAGGATCTCTCCATTCAAACGAAGAAATTCAATACTCGCTCAAAATGTAGGCGCACGAAAACACAATCCACCACTGGGTATACTACGCACAAAAACTCGGAGGTTTTCGAATAATTTGTGCGCAGTTACATTTGCGTGCTTATGACAGAACAATAGATCAGTGTCGTGACAAATTAAAGAAAATGTCGCTCCGATAGTTAAATCAAAGTGCGCGACGCAGTGCCAAAGTCTTGCAGCTCAAGTTATGAGGCAGATAAATTTTCGTGCTATGAGGCATGGATAACATAATCAGCCAAATACACAAGGGCGAAATGTCTTACCTATAAGGTTCTTTTCCTTCTTAATTATTTATTGTTGTTAACGTCATGTAAATGGGCAGCCTTAAATGCACTCGCGTGTGTTTTCTATTTAGAATGGAAATAAAAGGCGTGATGAAATTGGTCATACGTGCGCAGAATGAGTTTCAAGACTATAAAGGGTCGTGTAGTAATCAGCGACAAACTAGAAGAAAAATGAGTGATTACACGGTGCAAGATGTGTGGAATTTATTGATTGAGTGCCAGTGGTGGCAGATCAAGAGGTCCTTGCCAGAGCAGCAGCGACGGCTTAGGTTTTTATCTGGCCGAGTATATGTGGCAACGTAAACACAGCGGCGTCGACCACTTTACTCAAATTTTAGCAGACATCCTGCTACTGTACGCGCTACCTAAGAGTATGTAACACCGAGACGACATCAATAGAATAATATCATAAAGCCAACTTCGATGTAAGTTCCAAACTTAATGTTGTTAGGCGCTGGGCAAGCTTAAGCACGCAAATTTTTACTCAAACAGAGGTCCAAATGTGAATAACAAACGGCTGGGTGTTGAACACACTAGCGCACGGAAACTGAGCGCTCGCCCTCGCTGCATGTGCGTGCCTATGTGATATCTCGAACTATGCATACGCTGCGCATGCCCCAGTATTGTCAACAGTGTCATGGCTGCCACCTTTATAAGCTAGTAGCACGTATAGCCGCTGTAGAAATTAAAGTGTAAATTATCTTTACTGGATGTACGGTTGACGTTTTTCCACACCCGAATTCTTCACTTGGTATCTAAACAATAAGGTAAGCCGAAAAAGTTGTGATTTTTTTCGATTTTGCTGGAGTTTGTGTATGGTACTCTTACGCGTATTTTCATTAGAACACTTTTACCTGCACATATATTCATGAAAATATGTGTTTTGACCTGGCTGACAGTTGTATCTGCTCTTTAGATTATGAGCCTTCAAATTAGAGCAAGGGGCAATTAAAATAAAGGAAGAGGCTCCTCAGAGCCTGTACTCGGGCCGGGTCTAGGCCTGAGCCAATCCATAGATATATATATTTAGAACAGTAGATTGCTAATGATGTCACATTTACATTATCCAAAGTGAAGCACCCGGCCGCCATATTGATACACCCAACTTCTTCATAAAAATGAATGGTTTCTAATGAGGCCAATTTCAAATAAGTCAATATGAGCATTAAAATGGCGAGATGTGCGGCTGCCTTTTGCAGCAATAATCATCTGAGGGGCTGTAATAAAACGTTTCATGCGTAAGTGAAACGCAAATTTGTCACTTTTATAGAAAAAATCGCGTTCGCTTGCTAGCTAGCTAATTAGCCGTCCCATTGACTTAAATAGACTGCTGACTAAAGCAAACGCTAGTGATTGATAATGGTCTCCAGCGAGCTACCTTGGTACCCTTACCATCGCGGGGACTGCATTGACTAAGCAGTCAATAAAATGAACAAGGTGGCTAACAAGCTAGCTACTTATAATTGACATTCAAGGACATTTCTTACCTGCATAATATTTAAAACAATGGACAAGTCGCTTTGTCTGTTTATACAGTTCCAAAAGACAAGGAGGGGAGAAAGGCTTGGCTGTTAGAAATCAGGAGAAAAAAAACTTTCTCCATCCCCTCGATTCGTGCTGTGCAGTGATTATTTTTTGAGAGCAGTGTTATTATGGGACACGGGCGAAGATGAAGCTTAGTAAAGGAGTAGCCAGAGTTAACTAGCGCTTCCTTTTAACAACGTTGGCTTTAGCCATATGATTCACTATGAACAATTCGGTCAACAGCAAATATGCTCAATCAGGGTACAATGAAGTGAGGAAACCAGAGAGTAATTTGATAACGTACACGGACATTCATCGACGTTGCTCATAACAGCGAAAACTTCGAGGCAATTATCTTATCAGAGGGTCATTAAAAGCCTCGGTCACCTTAACTGAAGTTTTCTGCTCGCACTTGAACGTTGACACAGAGTAACATTTCGATCTTCCCTTTAGTAAGTGTGCCGCATTTCCATCCTCCAAAAAAGCACATATTTAGGGAGAGAAAATGTTGCTCTGCGCAGCGATACCAAAATCACCCCGACTCGCACGCAAGTGCTCTTGAAAATATAATTTTACAGTAGGCGAAAATGAATGAGAGTGTACGTGCGAATTGAACTTCCCGGTGTATGTGCTCCTGGAACAGATGCTTCACTTGAGCGTGCCCTATCAGCAATGCAGTGTTCTGTGAATGGGCCAATCGCGAAACCGCGCGCGCGCATGAGCAGGACAATCGCGACCCTGGAGGAAAAAAAAAAAAAAAAAGAAGATCCGGAGCCGAAACTTAGACTCGTGGCCTACCGGCCCAAATAATAAAAACAAGGTCTCATTCCTGTAATGTTCTTGTTCTGTTCTGAATTGTCTGTCCCAGGTTTTTGTTCCCGTGCTGCCAATGGAATCCTCCTCATATCTGCGTTCCAGTCCACATCTTGTTTTCTCTCGTGCATGCACTGTTTCTTCGCTATTGGCTGGCTGCGGTATTTCCACTTTCCTTCAGTGCTGTTCAGCTTTGGGGCTTTCTAATCTTAAAGGAGCTATATGGAAGTTTATGGCCAAAACTGGTAGTGCAATCACATTCAAAGTAGTGCAGAGTGCAGTATCCCCTCCTCCTCTCCACCAGACGAGAGGTTGCCAGCTAGGTTGCCGGATCCAGCAAGAACGTCTACTACACGGAGCTACCATGGCTACGTTTCAATATCACCAATGATGTGCTCTCACAGGGTTGTGTTCAGTTCAGTTCAGTAAAGATCGAGACTAATGACTAACTAACTTTAGCAATGGTCATATTGGTCAACTTACTCGTCACTCTTCTGTGTGGATAGCCCACTAAAGTCCATACTGTAATATGCGTAAAGAATGAATGAGGACTCATTTGACCGATGTACTGTCTCAATTACATTTCATATTGCCATAATGGCTGTGCTAATGTTGGAACGGTTTGCACAGCGCCTCAGCAAAAAGCCAGAGAAACGGAGTAATAATGCACTGCTAATGTTAGCAATGAAGAGCCACGGTTTCTTAAACAATTTGTTACCTAGTCAATTCGATGACCCACCTGCATACGCACTAACGTACCATGAATAAACATACATAACGTTATTCGGCTGTAGAGAATATTTGAAATGTCCGTGCCTATATTAAATAGAATTAAGTTAGCCAAACTTAGCTGAATCTTACCTGCCCAGGAGAAAATTAGCAGCTTCGGCGTCGGTCTTCAAATTCTTCTCTGCTTTCAGCCGTCTCCATCTTTCAAAGGCATGTCCTTTACAGATCCTTGTTTTGTTTCTGACTTTGTCACGACGTATTTCGTAATCATAACGAGGCCTTTTAGGTTTAGTAACGTCAGACATTTGTGCTCCGAAACGCTGGTAGCTGCAGCTCAGTGGTAACTGGCAACCTGGATGCCGAAATGCTGCTGACTTCGTGATTGGGAGATAGGTGGAGGGCGGTGCAACAGACCAAAACACGAAATGTCAACATAAACATTAGTTGTGGGCTGCAACTTCACTTTTGTAATGAGCATATTCTGGCTGGACTACTGTTGTCAGTGATACAAGTATTTGAAATTAACATCATTCCTTAATGTCTAGTGATATATCAGGGCCATTTCATGATTAATCAACATACATTTCTTACATATTGCTCCTTTAATGCCAATGAACTGTTTTTAGTTACTAACAGCTACTGGCATTCACGGGAGGTGTTTTTCTTAGACAGGCACTTTGCTAATATACTAACTTAGGTAGGGCGTTAATTGTCATGATTTCCTGCTGTGTTATTATTTCAGATCTCGCTTTGCTTTGCTGCGTAACTTATTCACTCTTCCTTCAATCTACATACTTCATTGCCACTTAGCTGAGCACGCTCATTTTCTTGATGAGCTCATTATGTCATTAAGCTTCGTCCAATGTCTTACGTTCATGCTTTATTTCCTCCCTGTCTGCCCAGGTATTTCTCGTTCCTTGTTCAAGCCATGTACCTTTATATTCCGTGGAGGCATTCCAGTTGGTAGTTGGTCCGTTGTTCTGTTTCGGTTTCCTGCTACGCGCTAGTGTGTTTTCATGTGTATTTCCTTGCTTTTATTCATGCCATGCTTTTCATGTCCAGTCATTGTATACCCTTTAGTTCAGCTCTTGGAGTGTAGTTTTTTGTTGGCCTTGTGCCCCCTTAAGCCTGCAGTATTTCTTAGTTTTTCTTGTCAGCTGTTAAAGTGCAGTTTTTTGTTGGCTTTGTGTCCTCCTTTTCCACTCTTTGCTCAGTTTAGTTTGTGGATATTCTGTTGGCCCACGTGCCGTTTTGGTTTGGTTTTCTGTTCAATAAAGTCAATTCATTGGATTCAAGACTCGCTATTGGTGTCCTTCTGCGAACGTAACAATTCCCCTCAGATGCCTTGGCTTTCCTTTTTTTTTTTTTTTTTCTTTCTAGACCAAATCCAAGTGGAGCTGGATTATGTCGACCAACATAAATGTGAGCTAGATGGGTCAAGGTTACTTCCATTTTGCTCAAGAAACTCCAATGCCCTAAAACCCTGTGTGATGCCATCACCATTAATTATCACTATGTGCATATAACCTGTGTTAGCCAACCATTATATTTCTACCTCATCATATTGCCCTCTGCTGTCTGGCATTTGCCACCTCTAAGCTGATACAATATACAAAGGAAAATTAAAACGCATTATGCATCAGTTAGAGGAAAATATTGCCCAGAAGTTGCACTTTTATTATAAGCTGTAAAGACAATGCATTATAATTAACTGGTCCTGGTTTTGTCGAGTTCTGCATCATCATCAGTTCTTGAAGACGACAAGCACTCCAACTTCTTTCATATCTAAGATATACTTTATTGAACCCTGTGGGGTAATTTGTCCGCTGCATTTGACCCATCCCTTAGTTAGGAGCGGGGGGCAGCCATAGAGCAGCGCCTGGGGACCAACTCTAGTTTGAAAGCCAGTTCCTTGGTCAGGGTACTGGTAGGAGTGTTCCTATAACGCATGTTTTTCTGGGTGGGGGAAACCGGAGTAAGCCGTGCACACACGGGGAGAACATGCAAACTCCACACAGAAATGCCCGAAGCCGCATTCAAACCCACAACCTTCTTGCTGTGAGGCAGCAGTGCTAACCACTGCACCACCGTGCTGCCCCTTTTTTCTACTTTAATAAGAAAGGGGGAAATGACAGTTCAGGAGGTACCATGTTCTGTTGCCCTAGATTTCACACATATTGTTTGTTTTACTGCATTTCTTGCATGCTTGTTCCACACATTTCTAACCATCGCTTTGCACCCAGCCAGGGGTTTAGTATGGAAATTTTGTGCCCTGTGCATGTGCAGCATCTGTTGGCCCAGCTTATTGTAAACCAAAACAAACTTATTAGATGGGAGCTTTTGGGCCACCTCAACCCAGCTGGAGGCCCTGTGCTGATGGTTCTACTTTCCCCTGATTAAGGGAGCCCCCATACTCAATCCCATTTACTCACTGTAGTAGCCTTTGTTTAATAACCAAAAATTATAATACTGGAGCAGTGTAGTTTGCTTTCACTGTAAGCAATATAGGCTCCATTTCCCTGGATCTTGATTGATCTTGATTATAATGGTCATGATGACTGAGGAATAACATGGGAAACAATGGTGACTGGAAAATGTTTGGAAAGAACTTATCTGGGACAACTTTTGTGGGATTAAGAGAAACTGGAAAAATCTCTGTGCGTAAGGGACAAGGCCGAAGACCTTCACTGGATGCCTGTGATCTTCGGGCCCTCAGACGCCACTGCATCACTCACTGGCATGATTCTGTCCTTGACATTACTATATGGGCCCAGGAATACTTAAAGAAACCACTGTCTGTAAACACAGTCCGCCGTGCCATCCGCAGATGCCACCTAAAACTATCATGCAAAACGGAAGCCATTGTTGAGCGTGATCCAGAAGCGCCGCCTTGTTCTGTGTGCCAAGGCTCATTTAAAATGGACTGTAGCAAAGTGGCAAAGTGTCCTGTGGTCAGACGAGTCCAAATTTGACATTCTTGCTGGAAATCACGGGCGTTGTGTCCTCCGGGCTAAAGAGGAGAAAGACCACCCCTGCTGTTATCAGCATTCAGTTCAAAAGCCAGCATCTCTGATGGTATCGGGATGCATTAGTGCATATGGTGTGGGACACTTGCATGTTTTAAAAAGCACCATGAATGCTGAAAGGTATATAAAGGTTTTAGAGCAACATATGCTCCCCTCCAGGCGGCATGTATTCCAAGGAAGGCCTGGTGTATTTCAGCAGGACAATGCAAAACCACATACTGCAGCTATTACAACAGCATGGCTTCGTTGTAGAAGAGTCTGTGCGCTGAATTGGCCTGCCTGCAGTCCTGATCTTTCACTGATTAAGAACATTTGGCGCATAAATAAACGAAAAGTCCGTCAAAGGAGACCCAAAACTCTCCAGCAGCTGGAAGCCTGTATTAAACAAGAGTGGGATCAAATTCCATTGGCTAAAATCAAGAAACTTGTCTCCTCAATGCCCAGACACCTCCACTCTGTGTTAAAAATGCTACACCATGGTAAACAGGCCTCTGTCCCAACTTTTTTGAGACCTGTAACAGCCATCAAATTTGAAATAAGCTCATTTTGTGGATAAAATTGTAAAATTTCCCAGTTTCAACATTTGCTGTGTTATCTCTGTTCTACTGTGAATAAAATACTGGCTGCTGTGATTTGAAAGTCATTGCATTTTGATTTTATTCACAATTTACACTTTGTCCCAACTATTTCGGAATTGGGGTTGTATATCTGCAATGAATACCATAGTTGAAGTATGGAGACCTTTTCAGTGAACTCAACGGTGCTTTTATACACACTCCAGGCCTCACTGCAGGAGTGTTAGGGCTGTACAGAGAGGAGGATTATTTCTCACTGATAGCTTGTGAGCACCTGGCACATGGCCATGAGAACCTAATGTAACACGATTCACTCTGGCTCGTATAAACCCACCCTACCCTTCACAACACATAGGACATCTGTGTCCCGCCATGGCAGACACCTGTTCAAAGCCAACTAAAGACCTGCCTGAAGCTTGAACCTGCAGCTGTATGTCCCGGCATGCACTATGAGACCCTGGATCCAGCATAGAGGGCCCTGCTAGAACAAGAGGGCAACATTAGCCACCTAACCTGAACAGCAGGCTGTGTCTCGGGGTCAATAAATCAGCTCCATTTCATTCTGAGCCCCCACTCTCCTATCAGCTCCAATATTGCTCTGTTTCTCTGTTTGGTCTACATTTTCCCCTCCCAGTGGAGCCAGTTGAAAGGCAGCCTTTGGGGTGGATGACCTGCTACACAGGTCTTTGACTGTTCAATCATCTTGAAATTGGAACAGGTGGGGGACACACTCGCATCCATAATTGCAAATGAAGTTACAGCAATTGAGAGGTACGACCTTGCAAGAGAGAGGCTCTCTTTAGTTTCCACTGAAGACCTAATGCTTCCGTTCTTTTCAGTAAAGGCCAGCTTGCGCTTATTGATTGAGGAGAAGCTATAATTAATTGCGAATGGCAGCGTACACATCTGATTGAAGGCGGGCACTGTCGTGAAAAGGAAGAACGGCAGGGATGCCGGCCATGCCACATCACAGCTGGCTTTGAAAAACCCTGTTTGAAGTTAGCGGGGGGAAGACATAAAAGTGCTTACACATAGTACCTCTAGAAAAAACGTAGTCCCTTTTAACTGCTGAAAAACTCCCCAACCCAACATGCCTTACCTAATGGCTCCGCATCAAAAGGCGCTTTCATATAAATAGGTTTGTAAGTGTTTTTATAATTTTACTTAGTCTTTGTACTTGAAAATGGAGGGAGAGAAAAAAATCAAAGGGGAAAAAATACACATGCAAAATTGTAATTGTATCCCTGATAGTAATAATTATGATGATGATATTTATGGTAATCATCGCAGTGGAAATCATGAAAGGAGCTCAATTAGGTCAAGTGGTTTATATACTAAGCATAAATCATAGATGTGATGTCCGCTTGACAAGTGATTACCATGGCGACAGCACAGGATCGTGACGTAAAAAGATTAAAGCATTCGAAAAGGTTATTCTGTGGACAAAAGAAGTGCACTTGGGACTTTGCAATTTAGGAGGTTGTAATGGAGGAAAATGGTTTAAATCTGAATAGCAGCTGAAATGGAGCCGTACTGTCCCTGAAAGCAGATCATTGTGAAACAGAACAATACAGATATTATCTATTCTGGAGGAGGTTTAAAGTAACTTTTCATCGTGGCGGCGTCTGGTCTGTTTTAATGAGTGACTGGTAAGCAGGATTGGGGTCACATTAATCTCATGGTACAGGTTAACAATGTGCCTGTTAATGACATCATGTGAAAGGTTAGATCAGCTAATAAACAACAACTAATAATAGCTTTAAGGCCCACCACAGACACTGTTATTGTAGCACCTGGACAAAGTCAGCCGGTTACATTGGATTCATACGTGTTGTCTCCGCCGCCGAGTCTGTGGACACTTCCTTGTGGACGCTGTACAGATTGTAATTTTTGACCAGTTACTTTCATATTTGGTATGGACATGTGTTATACTTCACTGATGACATCAATTGATTTTGGTTGCCATGGCAACAGTATTGGCCAAATAATGCGCAAATTTGAGGCAAAACATAGACATTTCCTTGTGGACACAGTACAGGCTGCAATTTTTGACCGATTACTTTCATATTTGGTATGGACATGTGTTACACTTTACTTATGACACATATCGATTTTGGTTGCTATGGCGACATTGTTGGCCAAATAATGCGCAAATATGTGCTGAAACGAGGGTTGCACATCTCTCTGTGATAAACGATTCGATACCATCTAGATTCACAGGTTACGATACGATTCAAAAACGATATACTTTTATTCCAGACTGATTCGGTACGAATTGATACAGTGTAAGAACGATACGATTTGATTCTACGGTTAATATTTGTTGTAGCCTGGAATCAGTGGCGGAGCTAGAAATGGGAATTGGGGTGGCACAGTTAATTTTCATGATTAACATAATGTTCACTCCGAGAGCACTCCACACTTAACAGGTGTTGCTTGTTCTCCCCTATTAGGTAGGATGACAATCATTCATCTGGACGCGTATTTGCTGAATTTAAATCAACGTTATTCAAAATTGCATACCTGCGCAAATAGCTTGAGCCGCATGCTTTTTTATAGCCTATTGCACTGCCGAGTGCCACTTTTTTTCACTCAACACCGAGAGTAATTTTGAATAATGTTTATTTAAATAACATTTTAAACATTTTGTTAATCATGAAAATGACTGAGAACATGTCAGGACTAATAATAGTTTAAAACGGATGTTTTGTCCACCCCAATTCTCAGTTACACTGAATTTACCCCATGATTTCATCGCTGTTAGATCGCATATGGAGAGAAACCGTGTCTTCACTTGCCAATTACGATAATTGGAAAACGCGTCAATAAAGAAAAATAATTGAGAACTAGCCAGGACTATCCTAATTGTCATAAAGGGACGTGTCTGTGCCGCCCTCATTTCCCATTTCTAGCTCTGCCACTGCCTGGAATCCATACTTATCAAGTGCTGGTCGCTCCCAACGATCACTGACTGATCAGTCTGGCCTCAGTCGTATAGCCAGCATTTAGCCCTTACATCACTGATGAAGTGAATAAATTAATATTCATGTTTTCTGCTCTTGGCGAGAACCACCAATCGAATATGAGTTAGCTGACCGGCAACGGCATTCGTGAATGTTATTTGACATGAGCTTTAAAATTAGATTGTGGCTTGCTTGCGTTTACTCTTGGAGTGGTTGTTAGGTTTTGAACAGGATAATGTTTGGCCATATCTGCATTTTGTTTATTTCAGTGGGATTCCCAGTTATGATAACACCGTGGCTATTCTTACGTGACCATAATCCATTGCAGGCAGGCTATTCTTACGCGACTCCTATTCGGGCATGCGCAGATTGAAATTGTATGACGGCGCAATTTTTGTCAATCATGTCAATTTGGCGGCTGAGCTTGTACAAGGGGCCGAAGGGTTAAACCCGTAACCATGGCACCGGTAAATTGAAATCTCGTCCCCGGGGCTTCTATACTGAGCAACAAAAGAAACGCAAGTTAGCTACTTAGTTAATGTACTCGTATGATTACTCCGTCAAAGTGACTGCAAAACAAAGAAATGTTTGATTAAACGAGTGTAAATGTGCACGCGCTAGTAATAAATTTGATTTTCAATAATAATTACGCGCAAACTTATTTTCCGGTCTGTCTTTAACTAACTTGCGTTTCTTTTGTTGCTCAGTAGGCTGTACTTGCTTCACCAAGGTTGGGCAATCTCGTGGTAGCATCCGGAACTAGGCCTTTAATCAGATAGGAGAACTCCCGTAAAAATAGTCATACATATTTACATTAAGTGAGCGTCAGTCACGCAAACCATCAACATGTGTCTAGCTATTTTTACGGGAGAACAAGAAAGGTCAGAAAATTATCCAAGTCCGGCAATTTCAATCTGCGCATGCCTGACCGAAAGTCACGTAAGAATAGCCTGCCTGCAATGGATTACGGTCACGTAAGAATAGCCACGGTCTTATAATAAAGGCTAAATTAAATAATACTCAAATTAAATAACGTATTTCACTGTAATTGGCATTAGCTATAGCTCGAAGGGCATGATTGCATCAGCTAGATTAAAGTGATACTCCACCCAAAAACTATAATTTGTAGGGGTGTAACGATTCTGAATCGATGTTTTTTTAAAGCTTAGTAACGCCACCTGCTACCATGGGGCGAACATCCGAGCTTTCCCTTTTCCTTTATTAGCCCCCGTGATGTCCTGAACGAAAGTGCTTAACATCAAAGGGCATGGTAAATGCTTCCGGAAAAAACTTGACTGACATCAGTATTTTTCGGCTACGTGCTGAGAGGAGCCAAGCAAATGAAAACAAAATCGTCATCCTATTAACCAATTAGGCAACTCTAAGAAACGTATACCTGTTCCCGTTTATTTTGCCTGATTAGCAATCAAATGGTGGATTCGTTTACTCTTTAAGTTGAATGAGTAGAGCTGTTTATGAAGACAACATGTTTGATTGCTGCATTTTGAAATTTAAATGGGCACAGAACAGCACTGCTTGAACACGATTGCCATTGCCACGGCATTTCGTGCGACTGTGATAATTTATATCTCACATTCACGTTTCATCCGCTTTTCAGAATGTTTTCCACCTTGTGTATTTTTTAGACGCTTAAACTCCAGGTCGCTCTGATAACAAATCTGTTTTAAATTAATCTTGAATAATGTCCTAAAATGCTACAATGAGAGATGTAATTCAGAGGAAGATTTTTTCTAATTATTCAAATTGGCGTTCTTTCAGTCTAACACCGTAGCCCAGTTAGGTTTGTCTGCTTTTCACCATCACATCTTAATCGTTATAGGCTACTGGCTAAATTTCTTGATCGTTATTTAGGCCAAGTACATGCGAGCAGATTTAAGGAAGGGCGGAGCACCTGCAATTAGCGAAATCTAAACTCAGGCTTCTTCCCGACGGCATTTTAAATCGTTTTAAGCCGCTTCAGGTGTGTATGTTTCAAGAAATTACACGCGACTGCCTACACACCCCATGACGGCAAGTTGTCTCATTACACTTTAAAAAAATCCTCGTTCAACATCGCCACATCCCAACTCAGCATTTCATCTCTCATTGTGGTATTTTTAGGAGATCTATAATGATAAAATAAAAATAAAGAGATTTATTTTCAGATCGCCCTGGATTTCAAGCGTCTAAAATATACACAAGGTGGAAAACATTAAAGCAGATGAAACGTGAATGTGAGCTGTAAATGATCACAATCACACGAAATGGCCAAATACGCGCTCTTGCAAATCTATGCCCATTTAACTTTCAGAATGCGGCAATCAAACATGCTGTCTTAATAAACAGCTCTACTCATTCAGCAAAGTAAAAAAGAGAATCGCCGGTTTGATTGCTAATTGAGCAAAATAAACAGGGACAAGATTAGAGTAACCTAATTGCTTAAAAGGAGACGATTCTGTAGTCCTTTACTTGGTTCCGTGCGGCATGTCGCCGAAACGGTCAAGTTTTTTTTCTGGAAGCATTTCTCATGCCCTTTGATGTTTGGCACTTTAGTTCAAGACTGCGTCAGGTTTAATAAAGGTAACGGTTCAACTCGGATTTTCGCCCCATGGCGGTCCTATGCCTTAAAAAACATCGATACAGAATCGATTCAGAATCGTTACACCCCTAATATTTATCTAATGTGAAAATATGGACGCAATCTATGACTACATGGTGACAAATATTTTGTATATCTAATGATTTGACATGGAATGACCCTTCTGTTAAGGGAGCGTAAGCACTCACAACAGTGGCCATCTGGTTGCAGTCCAGTTTCAGCCAAACTGTCATTAGGCGCTCACTGATGCCCTGTGGAAGTTCAGAAAGTTGCGTGACCAAGCTGTTTTTGATGGCAAAGCCAACACCATGTATCCTTGGTTCTCCAGCAGGCCTGTCCTTCCAAAAGAAAGTGTATCCTCCCTTTTCCTCCCTCAGTTGTCCTTCATCTGCCAGTCTATTCTCAGAGAGAGAGCTACGATGTTGACATTAAACCTCTGTAGTTCCCTTGCAACAAAGGCTGTGCACATTTCTGGTCGCTCACTGGAGTCACTGCCGAGGAGGGTGTGCACATTCCAGGCACCGAATTGAAGTTTTTTCTGTTTCTGACCGCATGGAGGAGATCCCACTGGGTGCGGTAACCCAGTCAGGATAGAGGTGAGGCAGACAAATTTTAGGGCACCTTTTCTAGCCCCCTCCCCTGCTGGGGTAGCAGTGTGGTCCCTAAAAAGGGCTGCTCAATCGTGGGTGAAGGTACTGAAGAACTCTCCTGCCTCAGTCCAAGAGTTCAACAACTCAGCTTCACCCACCGCCTGTGTGCCACTTTGTGAATAGGAGCTCCCGGACTTCTTGGTCCTGCCCCTGTCTCTTCTCGCTGATTGCCACAGGGCTTGGGAAATAGGGCGTATAGATGGAGATTCCCTTACAGGAGAACGCCTGTACGAGACTTCTTTTAAAGTGGGGAGACTGGAGCACAAACAGCCACCACACTATCCTTCACAGAGGCAGGTCTGTTCCCAACAGAATGGACTCCACGACGGTTGGCAGCCCCCCTCTGCTGCAGCCTTCTTCCACCATCACAGCCGTTGTAGTAGTCCATACTGAACCAGACACCATCCTCCGCCTGCTCCGCTGTTAAGGTCTTTGTTGAGTCGCACTTCGTCTGGCACCTCCCCCTCAACCTTACCGCCATGGGTGACCCTATCAGGAGCTCAACTCCAGACAGCATTGCTCCTGGGATCATTGGTACACACAAGCCTCTCCACCACGACAAGGTAGTGACTCTCCGGAGAGACACTAGGAGACATCTTAAAAGAATGGACAAAGATTGTCACCTAGTGGCAGGAGATGTACTTTTTAGAGAAATCGATCGGTTTGGTCGAATATAATTTGTTTTCACAAAATACCTAGCGAATACACATTGCAAGACAAAGTTCTTAGGTAAGATTATTTACTTTGATCCCTAGAACACGTTCCTGTTTAAAAAAGACCGGAAATCGACAAAAACATATTTTTCCGAAATGCACCTTTAGCAATCTAGCCCACTGTGTGCACAATGGGCTATTTTTAAGTAGCTACCATAAGTCAAGATGAAGGCTATATCATTTATCTCTTTATGTAGACAGAAGTACACTAATCCCATATTCTGTCGCAAGGTATTCATGAATGACAGTGCAAATGAAGTTTTCATGCAGGCAGTAGCCAAACTCAGCTATCCTAGCCATTTAGCTTGTCAGTATGTTAATGGGCAGATACGTAAATATCCCTTTCTTTTGAAAAAACCGGCTCACCAACTGTCGACCTTTCTTCTCTCTCTCTCAGCTTTCTTTCCTTTCTTTTCTGGCACCTTGACTTCGGTATCCTACTTCTCTTGTTCTCGTAGACTGAACTAAGAGCATGCAACCAGTTCAGGCAGTAGCGTAACTTGGGCCATACAAAATAATTATTAGTAAGAGGGGGGGGCCCATATGCTGAGATTATTCTTAAAAAGTTGAAGATTGAGAAACAAACAACAAATTCATTTTAAATTGATCAAGTTATTACAAAAATTAGAATATAAATTTAAAGTGTCCATATATTTTATTTACAAATGTGTATAATAATAACAGTATCCTCCGTGGGGCTCCTGTGAATGCTGGGCCCCTAGAATCGTCCATGGTTACCCTCCCCCTACGGCGCCACTGAACATGATGGCACGATGGAAGGAGCTCTCTGAGATTGTTCTTAGCTGCATCAGGACCATACATGATGCTGAAGACGTTAAATGGTGCTATGGCACTGTAAGAAACACCATCAAGCATTTCAAATTGACTGGTTCAGGGAAAATTAGTAGCAATAGAGTTGCAAAACGAAACTGAAGTGCCTCTGACCTTCATTATCTGACTGTGTATGACGAGTAAAAAAACAAAAATTGGCGGTTTACAGCACGACAACTCCATGATGATATTAATAGCCTCAGAAGTGAAGAGATGAAAGTATCAAGATCAACTATTTCTAGATGTAACGACTGTTGCCCAGGGAAGGAGTGGGGGGGCACCAGGAGAGTGAGATAGTGGAGGACCCAAGTGCAGAAGACATGTTTATTAAATAAACAAGGTGCCGATAACAGAAAGAACAGTAGTCATAAACTACACCAAGTCATGAGTAAAGGAATAAGAAATAAAACTGAGTGCTCTTGTGGCAAGCCGAAGGAGGGCCCGGGCGGTGAATTGAACTCCAGACTCCCAGGTAAGAGTCAAACACGCTGACCACATCGCCAAAGAGCCAGGCTTGTTGGCAAGGTAGCCAGGTAGCCAGGGCGCACACTTATTAGGAGGCATTTCTAGTGACAGGACCCATCAGCTGTCACATCTCTCCCCCTCTTTCGGGAGCGTGTCCTCACGCTCCATGCTTTACACATGCTGCCGTCCATTATGATCCCCTAGATCCAGCCGATTACGCCAGAATGTGGCAGGCCGAAGGAGGGCCTGGGCGGGAAATTGAACCCCAGACTCCCGGGTAAGAATCAAACGCGCTGACCACATCACCAAAGAACCAGGCTCGTTGGCAAGGTAACCAGGGCGCATACTTATTAGGAGGCATTTCTAGTGACAGGACCCATCAGCTGTCACATTGGCCCGGGTGCGGAATTGAACCCCAGACTCCTGGGTAAGAGTCAAACGTGCTGACCACGTCGCCAAAGAGCCAGGCTCGTGGGCAAGGTAGCCAGGGCGCGTATTTATTAGGAGGCATTTCTAGTGACATGACCCTTCAACTGTCACATCTCACCATCTCTTTTGGGAGCGTGTCCTCGCGCTCCATGCCTTATGCATGCTGCCATGTATTCGGATCCCCCAGATCCTGCCGATTACGCCAGAATGTGGCAGGCCGAAGGAGGGCCCGGGCGGGAAATTGAACCCCAGACTCCCGGGTAAGAGTCACACGCGCTGACCACGTCGCCAAAGAGCCAGGCTCGTTGGCAAGGTAGTCAGGGCGCATACTTATTAGGAGGCATTTCTAGTGACAGGACCCTTCAACTGTCACACTCTTAACAAAGGTGTTACAATATAAAGCTACCTGCCTGGGAGTGAGGGAGAGAGGTTTAAATAGGCTGAAACACTTGACATGTGGCAGAAGGATAATTGTATGAGGCATGGTATTCGCTTTAAGGCGAGGTTCGAGCAGTGCTATAATCCCTCTAAGGCAAGTCCAGGGTGGAAGAGTGCAATGACTAAGTGCGAAGCTTGGTCTTAAAGAGCACTCTACTACAGTCCACTAAATGAGACACAGATGCAGGCAATGAGTGATGAGTGATGAATGCAGTCCGGGTCTTAATAGACCGGTGAGCTGGACGGCTGGAGGCATAGGCTTACAGATGACGTGAAGGCCATTATTTTCTGATAATGTGATGGAAACCTTAAAGGGCATTTTCCCGCTTATACGTAGGGCACTTGCCAAAAAAAAAAACAGAACATTAATTTGTATTCTCATGCATTTTGCAATCAAAATTGAAAGTTTTTCTGAAGCCACAACTCTGTTCTACGAGATATAAACTGACTGAGTCCGCTAAGCGGATTGAACTCCTTGGGTCAGCTATGAACCACAAACCTTATGCTAGCAAGATTACTCAATAACATTGCATACGGCTGACAAACAGTAAATACTTAATGTAATGTACAGATAATTTGTGGAGGGACAAGTCAACGTTTAGTTCCTCTCTACAGATTGGTGCAAACAGAAAATATATAGCTAGCTACACCAAATAAAAAAAACTGAATTAAAAAAAATTATTGCACCAGACAATGCAAAGATATCACAGCAGGAAAAGTAGTCTTATATGCTACTGTAAGCTTGCTGTGTCATTTACAATGAAATTTGTCGCTACTCGTTTCTATTTATTGTGAAATTCGATAGCGAGAGATAGTGACCTGTCCAGCATGGTGGCATTTAAAAGAGAATGTTTGAAGGCTGAGGACCGGTCCTGAAGGGCAGTACTTCTCTTTGGGAGTCAGGATAGTTTGTTATCTTGTTGCAATAAATTACAACCAGTTTTGACTGTTTCCCTGTTGCCATGGTCAATAGGCACCAGCTGTTGCCAGTGTAATAAATTTTGAATGGTGAAAAGACATTTTTATTGGAACTACTTAGTACGTGTCTTTATATCAAAAAATAATGTACTCCCTGCAACCAGCTGGAAAAGAGTGCTTACCCAGACCATGGTGTGACAAGGAAAGAGTAACTGAACCCCCAAACCACTTTTTTTCAGCTCAAAACCAATGTATATGGATGTCTAGGCATGTTATTGCTTAGTTCAGGTCTAGCCCTTGATAGTTTATTGCAAAGTAGCCTATTTTAATTTTACAGTTGTGTTATAAATATGCATAGTGCCGACCCTCTACAAGTTGAAACCCAGCTATTGAAATTGAATCTTGCTGATCTGTTGTCTGATGACGTAGATGGTGTTGGCTTTCATCAACAACCAAGCCCCCGCTCTCTCCCCCCTCCATCTCCTACCTCACACACCTCCTCTTTCCCACTCTCAATATTTTTTTTTTTTTTTGAGGATTCTGATAAGCTTTGGCATCTCATGGCTAACCATGCACAGGTATATGTGAATTAAATATAAGCTAGAGGCTATAATACCTGTTTTTGCTCAGTACGAATCATGAAAAAATATATTATATTCCTTTTTCATTGAAACAATTTGAATTAAGTCTCAAACCATGTTTGGACATGACTACCAAATTGCATAACATTCAAATTTGCATTTGCAGCTGGTTGCATATTGATAAAGAATTTATGTGCAGCTAACCATAAGACTGTACCTGGTAAGTAGGCTAAAAGCATTTGTTTCTAGACAACTCCTTAACATATGCTTTGGACATGATTTAATTGGTACGATATTAAGATAAACGCTTTTATGGTTTCCCATTTGACTTGAATAGCGATTGCAGCAGGGTAGCGAATAAATCTAGGCTACTTCTAACCAGTGGCGGTCCGTCGGCAGTAACAAAGGCTTTCAGAAACCTCACCCTTCAATGCTAGATAACCTAAACCTCTCGCAGTTTACTTTTCCCGATTAGCAACAGTTAGTAACAGAGTAATTGGTAGGACTGACGACAGTCTAATTTATTTTTGATAGCATTGTTATACATTGCACCGAAAAATTATGAGGCGTTTTCTTCCACACAATAAGACGACATAAAATATGATTATGTCTTTATAATTTCTGCGCTTGTGTACCTTGTGAAACAGCACAGATTTGCTTAAATTAGTTTGCGAGGCTCATTAAGCAATAAGCAACGAGAATCCGTTCCATATTCTGAATGACCTCTATGAAGGTAAATTTGATGCACAACTACTGAGCACCTGTGAAAGTGGAATTTAACAAATTTTTGCACATGTGTATCAGTAAATCTGCAGTCACAGCGAAAAAGTTTCAAACATGCAGAATTTTTTTTTCACCCCGCAAACACAACTCAACCCTTAACACCCTTTCAAATTCTTATTGCAGGTGCACAAATCCTACTGTGCAAGTCACAAATTTAAAAACTCACATGCTCACATGTTTTGCCACAGTTGTTGCAGAAAATATGGTGCAAAACTGCAGAGAACCTGCAAAAGTGGAATTTGTAGTTGTGAAAATATAGTTACCCATGCGCATCGGTAAATCTGAAATGACAAAGAAAAGGTTTCAAACTTGTTAAATTTTTTTTAACCCCACAAATACAACACACAATTTACTCCTTCTTGAATCCTTGCTGCACGTACACAAATCCTAATCAGACTTACCGATGCACATGTGCAACTATATTTTCACAGCTACAAATTCCGCTAATGGCTAATGGGCTTTGTCAGGCACGATGCACAGCTGAGTGATGGTGAAAATAAATGCTGTGAAGTCAGCGAAAGTTTCAGATTTTTTGCATTTATATTGCCATCATTTCACTGCCATATCAATTATATAAATGTCGGCAATAGGCATTCATTTTTTCATTATCATTTCTTATCATAGGTAATGGATTGGTCTTGGATGTTCAGCCGATAAATTGTTTGATTGTTAATCAGGCGAACTTGAACGAGAACAGCTCGGGAACAATCGAGTAAAAAAGGGTGAGGTTACTGAAGGCCCTCTGAACATCTGATGACTCAGCGCTGCTTGCAACAATAATCTAGTTTGTTAGCTACCGTACAGTAGTAGCAACAACAGCATGTGTTTGTTTATGGGAGTATACTTGGTAACCTTTAGCCAGATAGTCGGCTATCGCCGATTCAAAGTGTATTGCTGTACCAATCTTGGCATTGTTCAGTTTTTATTTTCCATTTAGTCAGCCAACCTGGCAAAAGTCTGATTGCCCCTGCTTAACTAGGCAAGGGGACAAAATTGTAAAATGCCATTTATTACTTGGCTATCGTGCAGTCAAATCATTCAGGATCTATTGACTCAATTGCAGCAAGGGCTTAGAGCAGCAGAGGTGAAATGTCTAGGGTCACAGTAAGTGCAAGTCCTCAGCAGAATTTTACTCCAGTCACTAGTTTGTTTACTCTCTTAATTTGTAAAATTCTTGATTTATCCACGGAAGTTTATCATGGCTTCTTGGCTATCACAGCTGCCTTTGTTCTCATTTATACAGTGATTACAAAAACCAACCTTCCCTCCTCGACCCCTCCCTCATGCCCTTGCACAAGTTTAGCATTTTGTAAAATTATTTAGTGGGTGGAGTTTGGCTCAGAGCTGGGGGTTCACTTATATTTGTGTGCTGGAAATGGGTGGGGGTTTATGTGTAATATTCCTCTCGATTTTGGTTGTGGTCACCAACTTTGGTATAAGGTTTCTTTGATGTTTACAGTTTGTTTGTGATCTGTTTTTGTTTTCTGGATGCTTCTCTCATTCAGCAACCTTGCTATGTTTGCCTTGGAATGTCTGGTGAAAACACTGAAGAAGGAAGTACATTTTGAAATCTTCAGCTCCATAGGGTTTAATGGAGGTAAAAATCTATTTTTGATATTTCATTAAATATACAAAAAAGACATAAACAGTTTATTTCTGCATACTTTGCTATATATTAACTCTATTAACCCTAGAACACTATCGCTGGGTGATTTTCACCCGAGCAAATGTGTTTACGTGATTTTCATTATGTTGCGTTTGTCTGAGTGTCATGGGTCCCTGGGTAGCTTCAGCATCATCTTTGACATCTTTGAAGGCATGGGTGTTCTGTTTACCTCATGGTACTTTTTTTCATTTTGTTAGACATGGCACAGTTGAAAATAAAAGAACACCACTCTAATTTGTCATGTATTGTCATATTTTGATATATTTTGATGACAAGTACTTTTTATTGGGTATATTATATTGGGTAAAAATCACCCGGCGTTAGTGATGGTGTTACTAATTTTAGCGATAGTGTTCTAGGGTTAAAAATGTAGTCTTCACATTACGCATGTTGCTTCATTGCACTGCCTTTATTGATTTTGGGCAAAATTCCTTAATCAGTGTGATGCCCTGAAGAGCATCAACATACCATGTCATATTATCTTAAAGAAAAACTAACTTCCTTTTTAAGAGGTGATTGTGTAAACTTTCTAGCCATGACAACTGCATTTAAAAGCCTCCAGGCTATAGTTTTATAATGAATGCATATTTTGATATTCATATGGCTTAGAGACCAGCTAGCTGGGCAAATTTTAACTATGGTAAATCCAAGCAATGGGTGAACATTTACAACAGATTAAGTTGTCATACCCCGCCCTACCCCCACCCATACCACCCCTCCTCATCTCCAGAATGGTTTAATTCTGCACTTTTCCACCCATGGGGTGTGCAAATATATTGATCAATTTTATCACTTTTTGGTGTATTTTGTGTAAAATATCCAAAAACAACATCCCCCCGCCCCCCTCTACTTTTGAAATCAAAATTCCACCCCTGCCCATTAGGTTCCTGTTTTTACCAAATGATTGCAGTGTTCAGGTAGTGACGGTGCATCATAGCCTATATTGCCTCTACAGTGCCTGACAAAAGTCTTGTCACTTATCCAAGTTGTAGGAACAACAAATAATAACCTGACTTGTAGTTGATCAATTGGAATCAAAAATGGCTTATATGAAAGGCAAAGCCCTCTAGATTAGGCGAAATATACCAAATAGAGTTTTGTGTCATTGATTGAGTTTTATAATTTAATTTGTACAGAAAGGTCAGATTTTGCTAGGACAAAAGTCTTGTCACATTGAAAAAAAATGTGGAAATTATACATTCACTTTATTTGAATACACAAATATGCCACTATAATATCAGAACATAAAGCCATGGTGCCTTTGAAAAAAGAATTAATATTGCATATGACTCCCATGAGCTTGGAGGACTGCATCCATACGTCTTGGCAATGACTGAGATAACTTGGTGATGAAATCATCTGGAATGGCAGAGAAAGCAGTCTTGCAGGACTCCCAGAGTTCATCAAGATTCTATGGTTTCATCTACCAAGCCTCCTCCTTCATCTTACCCCTGAAATGCTCAATAATGTTCATGTCAGGTGACTGGGTTGGCCAATCCTGGAGTACCTTCACCTTCTTCGCTTTCAGGAACTGTGACATGGAGGCAGAAGAATGAGAAGGAGCAGCAGTATAAGTAGGGCAGCAAGAACTTCTTGATATTTCAGGCTGTTGATGTTGCCATCCACTCTGCAGATCTTTCTCACACCCCCATGCTGGATGTAACAACAAACCATGATTTTTCCTCCACCAAACATGATTGTTTTCTGGGAGAATCTTGGGTCCATGAGGGTTCCAACAGGTCTTGTACGGCGACTGGCATGCAGTTCAATGGATAATTCGCCAGAAAAATAAACTTTCAGCCACTTTTCCAGTATCAATCCTTTCTGCGAGCTGTGGGCCTTGGCAAATGCAATGCAGGTTTTTTGTTTTCTGTTTAATGCAGACTTCTGTGTACTAATTTGGCTTTGAAAACCACTTTGAGAGAGAATTTGACAAACTCTTCTTGTAGATACCGGGATTTTTGGTGACATTTCCTCATGTAGCTTTGCTGTAGTTGAAGAAGGGCTAGCCTTGAACAGTTGAAGCAACAAACGGTCCTTTCAAACAGTTGTCATACCGGGTCTGTCTGACCTGGCGCCGCCATGAACGCCACCAGTTTCTTCAAATCTTTTTCTCATCCCCTCCACTTGACATTTGGATACATTAAAGATGTCTGCCACCTCAGCAGCAGACTCAGTCTTCAGGCTCTTGATGATCAGCACTTTGGTCTGTGGTTGAATCTTTGGTATTTTGTCAGAGGTCTAGTCACACCTCATATGAAAGTCTGGTGTGCTGGGGTTATTTCAATACACATCTGGGAATGTGTTAATTACAGTATTTGTCATAGGTTAAACTCTAATCTGCGATTTGTTGCATCATCTGAAGAGACGACAAGACTTTTGTCCTAGCAAAAACAGATGTTATGGGCTTAGCCAAGCTGTGAACCTCAGAACGCTTTTTGACGGTTTCATTTTGCACCAAATTATTAATGTGAAAGCCCTTGACATTAAAATTGACCATTTATTGTAACAATTGATTGGTTAGAAATAAAGTTATATGCTATTTTTAGTTACTATGTCCTTATGCGACAAGACTTTTGTCAGGCACTGTATAAAGGCAAGCATCAACTGATGGCATTAAGTTGCTCCAAGTGTGCAGTGAGCTGAATGGTGTTCATCTAGTGAGAGGTCTTCCCGTAGGTTTAACCCCTCTTGAGGCCTTTTCACACCACAGACAAATCCAAAAAATGAAACTATGTCAACTAGAAAATTTGAACATTTTTATCTCTGTGACCCCATCATAACCAAATTGAAAAGTTTCCCATTTCACCATCAACTATTATTCCGCATTTCTCTATCGTTTTGGTATCGTCCTTGGTGTGAAAGGGCCTTTACAAGTAATGTTCTTCATATTTATGAATTGATTTTCCATGGGACATATGGTTTCTTTATGCTGAATATAAAAACCAAAACAGACAAGTGTGATGGAGTACTTGGCTTTCCACAATCTCACCTGTGTCTGTTGATGTCTTTCCTTAAGATAGCGATTTCATTTTTCCAAGTCCTGGAGATTTCCTATTTCCTTCATGTGCGCCTCGTCTAGCCGAGGAGTACGGTGACCTTTGAGTCTCACCAAGCTGAATAATTCACGACTGCTCTCACACCAGTGGGGCTCACCTGTGTCTGTTGTTTTTATCTGACGAGAGCCAAAAGTGGAACAGGTTCATCGTGGCTTTGATTGAGAAAGACCCCCGGGAGAAACTAACTCCCATCTGAATTAGCACAGCAGCTATTTTTGTAGGTTTGAGCAAGTTGTTGCACACAGCTCGGGCCATGTGAGCTTTCCAGTTCTGTGCTGGTGGGTGAGATGAGGGGTTGGGG
Source organism: Gymnothorax javanicus (assembly GCA_029692085.1). NCBI lineage: Eukaryota > Metazoa > Chordata > Actinopteri > Anguilliformes > Muraenidae > Gymnothorax > Gymnothorax javanicus. Next base: position 88,254,262 of record CM056193.1, read on the forward strand.
GGGATTAAATCTGACATTTCCAGGCTTTCCAGAATCAGAGCCCCATTCTCTTTGTTGATGCACATGCGCCGCATTGGTTTGTCAATTCCCTGGACTGACCCTTGTTCTTCCAGCAAAGTGCTTTCACAGGGTTGTCAGGGAGAGGGAGAGGCAGAAGGCCAGACAAAAAGACATCATCATCATGCACAGACTCTCTGCCTGGGTGAACTATCCAGATTTGACCTTTTGAGAGTAAAGAAAATTGGCTGAAGCCAGAGCCAGGACAGTGGAGGATAGCCAGGTGGCTGCTCCTGAATCTTCCTTCATAGCTGTTGAAAGATGGAGCAGTTCCCCATGAGACTTGCTCCCAGGGCTGCAGCGCTTGGCATGCAGTTGCTCTGGGCCTTATGAGTGACAGCTGCCTCGGCCCAGTCAACCATGGCAGACCAGTCATCAGGGGAGCCAAGCCTGCAGCTGAATGCTGCAACATTCAGTGTATGCTCTGCATTTTCATCTAAAAATGCTCAATGGTAGATTTGGTATGAATGCAAGGGTATGAACCTGTTTGTGCAGGACATTTTGATGATGAAGCCTTGTAGTGTGCTCCCACAGAAATGTCTGATGGGACTGCCCAGAGGAACATCACCCCTGGAAGGCCATCTCACATTACCTGGGCATTGCCAGCGCTTTTATCCAAAGGAACATACAGTTGATCAGGAGAAGTGGGGGCCAATCCCCCTGGAGCAATAAAATCTGGCTCAAGGGCCAAACAGCAGTACTGATTTTATTGTGGCTGCACAGGAGTTTGAACCACTAACATTCTGAATACCAGCATGCTAACCACAAGGCTACATACCATCCCATATGGAAACACCAAAGGCATCATGGCAACATCCTGTGAATGCTGCCATTGATTCACATTGAAAACACAAAATTAATTTGTGTAAGTAAAGTGAGACATTTGCGGCAGCACAGCAAGGTCCATAAGTATTTGGACGCTGACACATTTTTGAAGGATTCAGTTTCCATGTGGTTAATGAATGCTACAGCCCTCAAAAAAACTGATATTTACATCTAAACAGATTGAATCACAGCCTTGTAAAACTGTGGCATAGACCGAATATTTACAAATAGCACTGTATACGTCCCCCAAATCCATCGGTATAAATATAAACTCACATCACCAGTAGCTTTATTCAACAATAGAATTTATTATAAAGTTACATTTATTTTGTAGCAACATATACACATGTTGAATAGGAAGTTCAAACATTTCATATTGGTGGACACTGTAACATAATTAATACAGTTTTTCAATATCCTCATTTTATATTTAGGGACAAAGAAAGAAAATGCATGTCTATCCAAAATAATACCGCTTAAGCGATTTATTACATTATGCCCATTTACCTTGTTATAATACAAAGAAGTTATTACTTAGGTAATTAGTGATATTCATTATTACTCTTATTTCTGCCCTCTGAAAATATCTCTAAAGCTGAATAGCGACAAAGAACAGAAGGCACAATTTCATTCTCACCAGCTGAGATATTGCGTCCTCAGTAAGACCTTTGTCCAAAGATGGAGTAAAGACTTGTGAGTCAAATGCACGCTAACACAAAATGAGACTGATGCAGGCTACTCCGCAAGATCACAGATGACAGCTACAATATCTTAAGCTCATGTGTTGCGACGCTGGAGACAAATATTGTGCAGTGGACAAACTGCCTTTGTGCAAGGACAGATCTCAATTTTTAAAAAGTGGAATAGTGCCAACATGTCCATTTAAAATGAATTTAATTAATCCCAGCTCAAAGCTCCCAGAACTACTTGTTTCATCACAATTATATATGTTGTTACTACTTCTGTTAACACAATTACTTATGTTGTTTTACATGTTGCAGTCTAGCACAGCTAAATGCCATTCGATCAATTAGAAGAATGGCGCATTACAGAAACAGTGACATTTTTTACTCCTGAATTTGATTATAGATTTGTGCCCACTGTGCTTAATATTTTGGAATGTGTTTGGTATTAACAGTAAGTACAATATGTCAAAATACTGCTTTTTTAAAAAAATCTTGTGAAGTCAGAATGCTTTCAAATGCCAGAAATCAGCAGGGACTCTACAATAATCCACAACAATGAGAGCAAATAGGGCAACACACATATTGCACACTTCAGCAGCAGGTCAGTAAAGAAAAAGCACCTGGAGTTTATCCTAAAACAGAGGCAGATATTTTTAAAAAATCCCAGTGAATGTGTGTATGTGTTATTAATGCCAGAAATGGTGAGGAAAACTAACCAATTCTAAAAAAAAGTGTATCAAATAGAAGGATGTAGATATAAATAATAATGATGATAAAACAAACTACAAACAGATGTCTGTACAAACTATTTATAGCTAGCTACCACCAGAGTTTGGCACAAGTGAGCTATTTAAGACAATTGTATCAAGCTGCGCGCTAAGAGAGACAGGGAGAGCTGGACCCAAGGGGGTCTGGACCGGGTGTGGGATGGGAGGTCCGGCCCGCTGACCCAAAACCATGCCACCACCTCTCTTTCTTACTTCTGCCTTTTTCTGGAGACATTCACAGTGAAAGCTGGAGGGGCTGAGACCACGCAAATCAGTTGGAGTCCCCTCCCGCAGCCTCGCCCTCTCCCTGGCAGTCCTCATTGTCCTGACTCAGTTCTGTATCTGAGGAAAAGATGGATAAGCAGACAAACGGACATGTCAAATCACAATTTTGGACAGAGTTGGGACAGGGATAAGCATTTTAGCAGAATAGGTCGGAACACCCTCCAGACTCGTCCGTCATCTGCACCATACACACGTCATTCCTAGCTGACGCACTAATCAGGCTGTTGTGAGATGGAGGGTCCGTCCCAGAACATTTTCATCCCAACTCCCTAGACAGCAAGAGAGAAAAATCCTTCTTGGAGAGATACAGCAGCCCATAAATCCATCAGTACTGGCCACAGGTTACAATTCATTCGCTACCATATGAATGTGTCGACCTCTTGTGATCCTTGCAGAGATAAATGGTTCATTAGTAATTTCCAGACACTGCACACCAGACCCATTTCACTTCATCAATACACAGTACCCCACACCATGACCCAATTGCTTACTCATTTCAAGGACCTAACAGCTTCAGGACAAAAATAATATCTATTTTCGTACCCCTTGTCAAGTAAGCCATGATATCCATGTAATTTAAATTTAAGCTGGGCTTACACCTAACGGCAAAGTCACAGACAAATTACCGGTCGGAATAAAATCGTGAGAGTTTTGCTAGTGTTGCAGTGTCCTCCCGTGATCTCGATCGTTTGATGTAAGGTGGTCGTAAAACTCAATCTGAGCTGTTTTAATACAGTCTTTCCCCATCTTGGGGTTACGACAATATTTAACGTTTAATATTATTGCAAGTGTTTAGTCCTGTCTTATGCAAACTGTGTTGTTCAATGATGTGACCATTATCAAACAGGAAGCACCAAGTGCAGGATGAGAAATAATCTCAAAAGAAAACAAGCTGCAGTCCTGCAAACGGTGACCCTGCAAGATCCCCAGTCTCGGTGATTTGCTGACACATTGGCCCTCATTTATCAAACGTGCGTACACCAAACAAAAAAAAAATGGGTGTACGCCAAATCTCCCGCAAGTATTGGCATTTATCAATCTGAACGTGAGCGAACGGTCCGCAAAAATCTCACGCCAGGTCTGACCAGGTGTACGCAGATTTGAAACCAGCGAACAACATGCAGGAACGAGTGCAGCTGTCAAAATGAGTCATATGCAGCGATGCGGACGTCATGCTTTTGTTACTCTTTTTAGTAAAATGAATAAATAGGCTAAATAGATTAATAGGCTAAATGAATAAATAAATAAATAAATAAATTAGACACCTGTGTTGAGAAATTAATTAAACTTATATTTTGAGACAACTTGCTTGTCAGGCCAGAAGGCTGACAATTACAATCAATTTGATTTAGCGCAATGCGTGGCTTGGCAGATATGTAGTGTGGTATGTCAGATGCTCATCCAGTCAGATATACGCTGAACAACAAAATAAACGCAAATTAATTAAAGGCAGACTGGAAAATACGTTTGCGCGTAATTATTTTAGAAAATCTAATTTATTACTTGCGCGTGCACATTTACACTCGTTTCATCAAATATTTCTTTATTTTGCGGTCACTTTGACTGAGTAACCATAAGAGTACATTAACTAATTAACTAACTAGCTAACTTGCGTTTCTTTTGTTGCTCAGTATATATAGGCCTGCGGACACTTCGACCGTGATCACATGTTGACAATGGCAGATCTTCTATTGTTAGAGGAATAAGCTTCTGTCCGACGTGAGAGGAACTGTCGGCACAGAGAAGATCCCCTCCGGCAAAGTGACGAGTGGCTGCTCGTTTCGTGTGGTACCCAATAAAATGTAATGGAGTAATACTAATAAAAGTACAATGAAGAGTGATGTCTGCAGACTGTATTTTAACAATTACCCACATGCAGCTCCGATCGAGGCGCTGGGGACTCATCCGCTCCTCGAACGGTGACAGATGGATGTTCGAGTCTGGTTGGCCTCCACCGTCCGTGCGCTGCTGAGCCTGAGCGCCAAGAACCCGCTTTTTTTGTGGCGATCTTAAAATCGGACCACTTTTTTTTTTTTTTTTCCTACGTGTAAAGCATTTGGATTTTCAATTATGTAGGCTATATAACATGAAATATCATGGATCTATAAATTGAATTTATTAAGGCCGATGTTATTCGCACTTATACGTGTGGCCAATGCTGATTTTTTTTTTCTTGACCACAATTAGCCTATAAGTGCGCCAGTTGATGACCATTCCAGTGCCGCATATAGAAAGTACCGCTTAAAATAAGTTTAGCCAAAAAATTTTTTTTTAGCTTTGGACACACTTAAAATAAGTGTGGGCAATGGAGAAATGTGCATCTTGGCACACTTATAAGTGCGTCTAACGCGAATTTCGATCAATTTTTTGTGCTTGGACGCACTAAAATAAGTGCGAATAGTCGCTTCGATTTATTAATGAATTAAATCAAACGTCTGCTGCACTCCGGTTTTCCACCCCAACGGGGTTTACCGCAGCGGCAATAGTTTTCCAAACTGCAGCCCTCGGGGCTCCCTTTATGCCACTTTTAAGGCTTCCAAATAAAATTATTTTGTTTTTCTCCACCTCTGACGTGATAATTTATATTTCCTCCTCAGTGAAGTTCTTTCTTCTTTGCCGTCTTTCGAGAGTCCATGTCGTAAAGTGGGCAGGACTATGCCTCCCGGAGCATGAATTTACAGGGGCGTGTCATGTAAATTACGATGGTTTCAGCCGCCAGATTTATGAACGCCACGCCAGTTCTACACCGAAATCATCGACGTACACACTTTTATTAAATCAGACGTGACACCTGGCGAACGCTGATATTTACACCAGAATCAACACCAGATTCTACGCAAGTTTGATAAATGAGGGCCACTGTCTTTAGATGTGACCGGGTGTCAGATGTTGGTCTTTTAAAAGTTCTTTTTCCATAAGTTTTTATCAAAGTCCTCTAGTGTATAGTGGGCATAAGTATAATGTATAGTAGGCACGTTTCTCCTTCTGTAATGTCCAAAGATTTTTGAATATATAGAATGCATATAGTTATATTTATGCAGTTAGTCCATAAATATTAGGACAGAGATTCAATTTTGTTTTAGTTTTGTGCACCATCACGATGGATTTGAATAGAAACAACTAAGATGAGCTTCAAATGCAGACTTTCAATCTCAATTTAAGAGTCCTTATAAAGTGAAAATGCATTGAATTTTCTCAAATGAAAACTAATCTGGTATACATTTGACCAAACAGTTCATTAATAGTATCCAGATAATTAAATGCCCCAAATTAGCCGCTTTTTTTTCGAAAATGAGCCTTTTATTGAGGTCCGAGCGGAAATTTCCGAAGGCAAAATGAAGATTGACCCAAATATGCCAATTAGCAGAAGTGATGAAACGGGAAGTGTTCCAAACGCGGAAGGCAAACTGAAAGCAATAGGAAAACAAGATGTTGTCAAAGAATATTATTTTCATAAACTGATGAATACAGACATTTTTCACATCTCAGGAAAAAAAGGAACAAAGTCACAATCAACCAGTAGGTATGGTGCACCGAAACTAGATGCTACTTATTGAGAGTTTTATTAGGCCATGACGAGGAGTGGTGCCCAAAAATGGGAAGCCTACATACATGACGACAACACGCCATCTTCATTCCACAGTGCACACTCGATAAACAACAAGGCCCATGCAGGTCAAACAAGGCCCTGTTTGCACAGCTGGCTGACTAGCAAGCTAAAGCTTTTCGCCATAAAGTATTAAGTTATACGTGTAACAGTGGTCATAGAATCTTAATTTTTTTTAATTTAATGGCGAAAAGCATTAGCATGGTAGCTAGCGAACTATTCATCCCATTGGCCGCATTAGACTGGTGCTTTCTAAAGTAATTGTTTTCCGTAAATGTTTCAGAATGATTTGACTGCAATTGGAACCGCAGAAATGTGATTACTTTACTCAGTAGGAAGAAACCAGCGTGAAGTTTGTGAAGTAACAGAAAACATTGTGGAAGCTCGGGAATGGCAAATTGTAACCCACGTTGATGGGTACTTTGAGTGACACGTATTCAGTTTTTGGATGGTGTCGTTCGACTGGCAGACTTGCCAACATTAACAATCTGTCACTGCGCTGGTAGGCAGAGAACATTCTTTCCTCCTCGGTAACTACCAGACAAATATGGCCATTGACCTGAACACACTAGAAGCTTAATGCTTTTTTCATTCTCCAATTGCAGCTCCTGGTCTCGTTCCGGTTTCGCTATCACACGGTTATAACCTGGCACCTTTTTTGCCAGTTATTTTAACTGTAATTTTACAATCAGTTTATATTTCAGGCTCCGTGTCTGTTAACTGTAAACCATAGTTAAATGCACGCAGGATTCTATTTACAGTTAAAATACAAAACCCAAAACCAGTGAAGTTGGCACGTTGTGTAAATCGTAAATAAAAACAGAATACAATGATTTGCAAATCCTTTTCAACCTATATTCAATTGAATACACTGCAAAGACAAGTTACTTAATGTTCGAACAGGTAAACTTTGTAATTTTTTGCAAATATTAGCTCATTTGGAATTTGATGCCTGCAACATGTTTCAAAAAAGCTGGCACAAGTGGCAAAAAAGACTGAGAGAGTTGAGGAATGCTCATCAAACACTTATTTGGAACATCCCACAGGTGAACGGGCTAATTGGGAACAGGTGGGTGCCATGATTGGGTATAAAAGCAGCTTCCCTGAAATGCTCAGTCATTCACAAACAAGGATGGGGCGAGGGTCACCACTTAGTGAACAAATGCGTGAGCTTATTGTCGAACAGTTTAAAAACAACATTCCTCAACGAGCTATTGCAAGAAATTTAGGATTTCATCATCTACGGTCCGTAATATCGTCAAAAGGTTCAGAGAATCTGGAGAAATCACTGCACGTAGTTTACAAGGCCGAAAACCAACATTGAATGCCCGTGACCTTCGATCCCTCAGGCGGTACTGCATCAAAACCGACATCAGTGTGTAAAGGACATCACCACATGGGCTCAGAAACACTTCAGAAAACCACTATCAGTAACTACAGTTCGTCGCTACATCTGCAAGTGCAAGTTAAAACTCTACAATGCAAAGCGAAAAGCCATTTATCAACAGCACCCAGAACGCCGCCCGGCTTCGCTGGGCCCAAGCTCATCTAAGATGGACTGATGCAAAGTGGAAAAGTGTTCTGTGGTCTGACGAGTCCACATTTCAAATTGTTTTTGGAAACTGTGGACGTCGTGGTCCTCCGGACCAAAGAGGAAAAGAACCATCCGGACTGTTATAGGCGCAAAGTTCAAAAGCCAGCATCTGTGATGGTATGGGGGTGTATTAGTGCCCAAGGCATGGGCAACTTACACATATGTGAAGGCACCATTAATGCTGAAAGGTACATACAGGTTTTGGAGCAACATATGTTGCCATCCAAGCAACGTCTTTTTCATGGACGCCCCTGCTTATTTCAGCAAGACAATGCCAAGCCACATTCTCTTGCGTGTTACAACAGCATGGCTCCGTAGTAAAGAGTGCGGGTACTAGACTGGCCTGCCTGTAGTCCAGACCTGTCTCCCATTGAAAATGTGTGGCGCATTATGAAGCGTAAAATACGACAACGGAGACCCCGGACTGTTGAACAACTTAAGCTGTACATCAAGCAAGAATGGGAAAGAGTTCCACCTGAAAAGCTTCAAAAATTGGTCTCCTCAGTTCCCAAACGTTTACTGAGTGTCGTTAAAAGGAAAGGTGATGTAACACAGTGGTAAAAAGGCCCCTGTGCCAACTTTTTTTTGCAATGTGTTGCTGCCTTTAAATTCTAAGTTAATGATTATTTGCAAAAAAAAAAAATAAAGTTTCTCAGTTTGAACATTAAACATCTTGTCTTTGCAGTGTATTCAATTGAATATAAGTTGAAAAGGATTTGCAAATCATTGTATTCTGTTTTTATCTACGATTTACATAACGTGCCAACTTCACTGGTTTTTTGGTTTTGTAACAAAGAGACAATGCATTAATGTCAGTCTTAAATTCTGTCAATCTATAACAATGCATGGCAAAAGTTTCAATTTTACTCAAGGTCTCCTGGTGGAGCATGAATTTATTTTCATTTTGAGTCTTTTTTTTTTTTTTTTTTTTTTTTTAAAATAGTTTCTACAGTAATTTTAGGATGGGCTAATTAAGCGGCACCATGGGCTTGTTAACCGGCTTTTCTGAGTAAAGAATAGATGGGGAAAATTTGGGACCAGAGCACTTTGGGCGCAGCTTATTAACCGATGGCTTATTAAGCGGCAATTTCAGTAATTACTAACCCAGAGTGATATCCAGACTTTTTCTGTGACTCAAGATCTGGCTGATAAAAGTAGTCATCAGTGAAGTGTTTAAAGCAGATCACTAACCCTCATGCAGACTCTTTGAAATCTGCTCGTTTCCTCTTCAGAAACTCCACCCATGCCATTGTAGGGATTTTTTGGAAATTTATGGACATGATGCCTCTGCTTGCATCAGCCTTACTGATGCAGCCATAAACAAGGCAGATATTTGGCACTTTCCCAAAGGAATCCATAATTAAGAATCACTGAGTCCAACAGCATTGACAATGTGTTCTCTGCTGTTGGCTAAATAGCTTTCGTGACATCATTGCCGAAGATAAATTCTTTCTGAGATGACCGCGATTTGCAATGATTAAAATATGGACAGATTTGTAACGGTTGATTATAATTTGAAATGACCAGTGCACAAAGGATGTATTTATATTAAAGATTCTGCAGTCCAAATCTTATTTTTGGATGAACAAGCACTTAAAAATTATTGTCTTGAATCATCTATGAAACACAACCATTAAATGCAAAGGCCTCTCAGGTTTAGGGGCTTAAAAGTCGCCGAACAAAGTGACATAATCAATAATTAAGTTGTCATTTTCAATGCTTGGTGACAAACCCTTTGCAGTCAATGATTGTCTGAGGTCTTGAACCCATAGACATCACCAGAGGCTGGGTTTCTTCACTAGTGATACTCTGCTTGACCTTTAACGCAGCTGTCTTCAGTTCCATCCTTGTCATTGGGGTGCTATGGCTTCAGTGATTGAAATACATGCTCAATTAGAATCAAGTCACATGACTGACCTTTCTATGGTCAAACAGTCCACTTCTTTGCCTTAAAAAATCTTGGGTTGTTTTTGTAGTATGCTCCCAAGTCAATCTCAATCTGCACAGTAAAGCGTTTTCCAATTGGTTCTGGTGCATTTGGCTGAATCTAAGGTTATAATATAGGCCTATACAATTCAGAGTTCATCCTACAGCTTTTGTCAACAGTAGATACAAGGGAACCAACTCAATTAGCAGCCATACATGCCCATACATGACCACTCTTCACAGATGAGGTGGTATGCCTCAGTTAAAGTGCAGTTCCTTCCCATCTAATTCTTGTCCAGTCTTTCTAGTATTAGTTGATCTTTGTCTCATTTTTCAACAGCAGAGGTCACCAACCCTGTTCCTGGAGATCGACCATTCTGTAGGCTTTCTTTGCAACTTTATTCTGGCGCACGTGACTCCACTAATCAGCAGCTAAACAGGATCTCTTGCTAGAGTGTCAGGTGTGCCAGGTTGGACCGAAAACTTTTAGGACTGTAGATCTCCAGGAACAGGGTTGATGACCACTGGTCTATAGGATGTTGCGCCAGAACATTAAAAATATTTTTAGATTTTTTTTTTTTTTTTTGGCAAGTTCCCTGTTTTTGAGCCTTACCAAAGGCTTACATATTAAATCAACCCTTTGTATTTACTCTGGTAAAGTCCTCTCTTGACTGCTGACTATGGCGCCTATCTCCTACCTCAACATGTTATTGATTTTGCCAACAGTTGTAAAGGGGTTTTTTTGAACCATGGAAAGAATTCTTCTGTCATCCACCACAGTTGTTATCTTGTGGTCTTCCTCGCCTTTTTGTATTCCTGAACTCTCCAGTGCTTTCTTTCTTTTTAAGAATACATCAAACAGTACAGTTGACCACACCTAATAGTTTCTCTTTTTCTCTGGCGGGTTTGTTTTGATTTTCTAGCCTAAGTATAGCTTGCTTTACTGGCACTGACAGCTCTTCAGATTTCATGTTGAGAGTTAACAGCAACAGATTACAAATGAAAATATAACTCAAGAATTCAACGGGCCATGGAACAGCTAAGCATCTGATTATCCAAGTACTTTCGGTCCCTAAAAAAGGGAGGGCCTCTTAAAAAAATGCAGTAATTCCTACACATTCCCCCCAATCTCTGACGTGTTAACCTACATCTTCATTTTGAAATCATACTTAGAATTTAATTTCAACTCCATTATTCTATAGTTGACAGTTAAAATAATAATAATAACATTATCAATTGTAATGTTACTGTGGTGGAGGAGTTTGCGTGCCTCATGGATCTTGAGAGCTGTATTCCCTGGAGCATTTGCTCTTGGTTGGGTTTCCCGTGGGAAATTGGTCCCAGGTGAGGGGCCAGACAAAATGAGATTCACTAGTCTCCAAAGACGGGGCCCTCCAAAAATGAGAAAACCTTCCGCGGAATAGGGACATCGGGACCCCCTCCTGAAGCCTGACCTGGGAGGGGAGCTCACAGGCGAGTGACTGGTGGCTGAGTTTTTCCCAAGACCCGGCAAGGCTTAGCCCGAAAAGGCAATGGGGAGCCATCTCTTTGTGGACCCTGGGAGGGGGAGGGGTGCATTGTGGACCGAGTGGCAATTAGGGGCAGGGACCCTGGCATTCAGGACCACAGTTATGGAAATTGGCTCTTCAAACATGGAATGTCACCACATCGGCAGGGAAAGAGTCGGAGCTTGTGCGGGACGTTAAGCGGTACTGGCTAGATATAGTCGGACTCACCTCTACGCAAAGCTCTGGCTCCAGAACTAAGCTCCTTGATAGGGTTTGGACTCTCCTTTTGTGGAGTTGCCTAAGGTGAGAGGTGGCAAGCAGGCGGGGGATCCTTATGTCCCCTCAGCTGAGTGCCGCTGTGTTGGAGTCACTGGGTGGGGTTCTGGAAATGGGCAATGAGACAGATACTTGGAGGGGAGTGATTGGGAGGAATAGCCTCCCTGATCTGAATCCAAGTGGTGCTTTGTTATTGGATTTCTGTGCTAGGCGTGAATTAGCCATAAGAAACACCATGTTCAAGCATAAGGGTGTTCATAAGTATACTTGGTCCCAGAACACCCAAAGCCAAAAGTCGCCAATTGATTTTGTAATTGTGTCATCATATTTGCGGCCATATGTCTTGAACACTCAGGTGAAGAGAGGGGCAGAGCTGCCAACTGCTCACCACCTGGTGGTGAGTTGGATCAGATGGCAGGGAATACTGCCTAACCATGGCAAAAATAAATGTATTATGAGGGTTGACAGGGAGTGTTTTGGTAGAGGACCCTGACTGGACGATTTTCAACTCGCACCACCTGAGGAGCTTTTCCTGTATCCCGGTGGAGGCTGGGGACATGGAATCTGAGAGGACCTTGTTCAAAGTCTCCACTGTAGAAGCAGCTGCCTTGAGCTGTGTCCTGAAGGTTGTCTGTGCCAGTCGTGGCAGCGACCCAAGGACCCGTTGGTGGACACCAGCGGTGAGGGAAGCAGCCAAGCTGAAGAAGGTGGTCTTTCAGGCTTGGCTGACCCAGAGGACTCCTGACTTTGCCTACAGGTGCCAGTAGGCTAGACGGACTGCAGCAGTGGTGGTTGCAGAAGCAAAAACTTGGGTTTGGGAGAAGGTAAGGGAGGCTATGGAGAAAGACTTTCGGACGACCTCAAACAGGTTCTGGCGAACTGTCAGATGACTCAGGAGGGGAAGGCAGGGCTTCCAGCAGGAGCAGGGAACCGCTGACCTCAATTGGGGATATTGTTTGGTGGTGGAAGGAGCACTTTGGGAACTCCTGAATCCAGTAGACAGTTGAGGAGGCAGGGATGGAGGACTCAGGTGAGTCTCTGCCCATCTCCCTGGTGGAATTCACTGAGGTGGTCGGAAAGCTCTTGCAGCGGCAAGGGCACTGTACTGGACATCCGAGCGATGTTAAACAGGTGAGTCAACCATGACAGTCCAACAACATTTCAGCTCAGGATGTTGTTAGGCTGTCATGGTTGACACACCCGTTTATCATTGCGTGGATGTTCAGTACAGTGCCCTTGAACCGGCAGACTGGGGTTTGTGGTTCCCATTTTTAGGTAAGGGGACTGGAGAGTGTGTTCCAACTATAGGGGGGATCACACTGCTCAGCCTCCCAGGAAACACTTATGCCAGGGTGCTGGAAAAAAGGGCAATACCCGATTGTTGAACCTCAAATTTAGGAGGAGCATTGCAGGTTCCCTTCTGGCCTAACCTTTTACGCTTGCACGGATAGGGGTCGTGGGAGTTTGCCCATCCAGTCTCCATGTGTTTTGCAGACTTGGAGAAGGCTTATGACCGTGTCCCATGAGGTATCCTCTGGGGGGTACTGCAGGAGTATAGGGCATCAGAGCCGTTAGTTCGAGCCATCCGATCCCTGTACAACCAAAGCCGGAGTTGTGTTACCATTCTTAGCACAAAGTCGGACTTGTTTCCAGTTGGTGTAGGACTCTGCCAAGGGTGTGCTTCGTCACCTATTTTGTTTATGATTTTCATGGACAGGATATCAAGGTGCAGCCAAGGTTTTGGAGGGAGTCCAGTTTGGTGGCCTCAGGATTGCATCTCTGCTCTTTGCAGATGATGCAATCCTGAGGCCACCAAACTGGATTCCGTCCAAAACCTCAGCCGCACCTTGATATTGTTTGCTAATGATGTGGTCTTGTAGGCTTCATCAGGCTCTGACCTCTAATGCCAAAGGTGTTAGAAGGGGGGGGGCTGCTGAGGCTACAGCCCCTCCTGGTGGTGGCTGCAGGCTGTTGCATCTTAGATGAAGCAGTGACTTGAAACAGTAAAACTTAAAACGGAAAAATAAAAACATGAATTCGGTTAAAACCATTCTATACAGTCTATGGCTAAAACCTGTGTTAAAAAATGAGTTGAAATATTTTTAAATAATTAAGTTAATTATTTACTGAGGAAACGCTTTCTCAGAGAAGCGGGAGGCGCCAATACAAACGTATTGAGAAGACAAAATGATGAACTACAGCAAGCAGAAAGGGATATCTGATTTCTCCCCCTGAACAATATTTCAAAGAAAACTCAAGTAAATGATACAAACACTGATGTTACTTGTGGACGCGGGGACAATGATGAAAATAACAATAACAGAGGCAACAACACAGTCACCGTAAGAGCTAGCACCGGAACCACCACAGCCAAAGTCATTGAGAGCATCAGGTCACTAACTTTAGCATAGCTGTGCACCGAGAGTCCTTCCAGGAAGAAAAGTCGGCACGGAGTGATCTGACAGATCGTTCCAACAAGGTCTATTTGAAAAATGGCAATGGTTGCATTATGTTAAGGAAACCGACTATGTTCTTTGCTTTATCTGCAACTCAACAGTGACAAAGGAATTCCTGTACAACTACAGAGACAGTTTGTTTGCTCAGTAGAGTCGGGGGGGTTGTTTGATTCAGCAACTGGTAATAGGCAAAAGTTTGGCCAACATGAGTTGTCGGACCTGCACTATGATTCATTACATGCCTTAGTGCTATGCTGGCTGAGTTAGCAGCTAGGGTTCAACAGACTAGTAGGACAGTGTTGGAACTTTTACTCCGATTTGTTAAATTCCTGGACCGTGAAGGAATACCATTTAGAGAGCACAGTCATTGTGACACTGTTGCAGCTTATGTTTGAGAGAATGCACCAGGGCTCGAATTTCACGACGGCATCGACGGCCTCCCTGTTTGCCGAGCTACCCACCTATAAAAGCCCCAGTTCACGGCAACTGCCGTGCTCTTTCCCAGCATTGCCGTAAGTGCCCCTCGGCTAAAACACCTACCCAAAATAAATAAATCACACAGCATTTCCCGTTTTTACCAGTGGCGGTTCGTCGGCCGAAACAAAGGAAAGCCAAAACCTCGCCCTTCAAAGCTTAATGACTTAAACCTTTCGCAGTTTGCTTTTCTTGATCAGCAGTTGCTCATACGAATTGGTAGAAGGGCAGTCAAATTTATTTTCGATAGCAAATGACGACACAAATTATCAATACGTCTTTATAAATTAGTTTGCGAGGCTTCTTTCGCAAGAAGCCACGAGAATCCGTTTTCTACAATCTAATAGAGGTAACGAATGCGATGTTGCACAGCTTTTTGCTTAAGGAGCCTCATTAATCAATTTGCGAATCTATGCCGTTTCATGAGCTTCTTGAGCGCGGAATTTATAAAGACGTAGGCCTATGGTAGTTTATGTCGCAATTTATGTGTGAAAGAAAACCCCTCATAATTTCGTGGTGCAATGTATAACAATGCTATCGAAAATAAATTTGACTCAATTGAATGTTCTTCTAACAATTCGTATGAGCAACTGCTGATCAAGAAAAGTAAACTGCGAAAGGTTTAAGTCATTAAGCTTTGAAGGGCGAGGTTTTGGCTTCCCTTTGTTACGGCCGACGATCCGCCGCTGGTTTTTACAGCTGTCTTTTTCGCCCTTTTCTTGCGATCGTGGGCGCAGAATTATTCTTGAGTAATTTATGTATCTCCTCTATTTTTAACTCCGATCATGATGCCGACAGGTGAAAGGAACAAAAAAAAGAAAAAAATGCCGAATTACAGTCGGCAGCCGCAAAGTGTGGCAAATAAACGAAGTTATGGAGGTACTGAAATTCTCTTAGGTTGCGTGTTGCGTGTTGATAAAGCTTGGGAAGTGGTCTTAATAGCCAGTATCTAGCGCTGTTGTCAGTGTGAGTGTTGGAATGACAGGAGAAAGTCCGAATTTCGCGGGTGGCAGAAGATGGACTTAATGGCTAAATCTGATTATTTTTTCGATGACCCGGCGATTGATTGGAATGTGCTTTGCTTGTACTTGCATTATAGCAATGCCCAAACGATGTCCCAGTGCAATACTGAGCCAATTTCCAAGACAGTAAGCGGGGAAAAATACGGGAAACGTTTCCTTTCAAGAATGGTTTTGATTTGCATACCGCACGCTGATTGGTCACTTTATGTGAGGAACATCTGAGACTACGGACCTTTACTTTTTATCCCCCGCCACACAAAGTGGCCGGGGGATATTGATTAGACCTCCGTCTGTCCGTCCATCTGTCCGTCCGTGCGTCCGTCCGGGATAAAGGGGAACAACTTTTCACAAGAAATATTCGCGATAGGATAACCAAATTTGGTGTGTAGCTTAAGACCATAAAGACCTTGATCGAGTTCGAAAATGAGACACGCGTGATTATTTTTCCCGGAGTTATTGCCCTTGATTCACTTTTTTTCACTCTGTTCACGGTATATGTAAAGGGGAACAACTTTTCACGGGAAATATTCCAGATAGGATAACCAAATTTGGTGTGTAGCTTAAGACCATAAAGACCTTGATCGAGTTCGAAAATGAGACACGCGTGATTATTTCTCCCGGAGTTATTGCCCTTGATTCACTTTTTTTTTCACTCTGTTCACGGTATATGTAAAGGGAACTACTTTTCACGGAAATATTCCAGATAGGATAACCAAATTTGGTGTGTAGCTTAAGACCATAAAGACCCTGATGGAGTTCGAAAAAAAGAAGCACACTATTATTTTTCCCACAGTTATTGCCCTTGTGGCACTTCTGGGAGCCTCTGTTCATAGTATCTTTAAAGAAGACATTTTGGCGGGGGATGTTGTTGACCATGTCTACTTGTTATTAACTAAAGTGATGACCTAAAGCTCCATGGTGGATTTGCTGCTGTGCCCCCAAGGTAGCGGCAGACTTTGCTGTGGTGCCCCTTATATGGAGGCACATCCGCTGTAGTGCCCTTTTATTTTCAGCATGGACCACGGCAACTTTTGCCGTGCCCCTTATCACCTGTAGTTCGAGGCCTGATGCACTCATTACCGAAAGCATCAGGATGGCTTTCACTTACCTGCTGTGGACAGATGTCCAAAAAAATCGACAGTTTGGGAGTATTTTGAGAATGCTGATGATGATCCCTAAGGGCATGATTGTAAGGGTATCATTATTTTATGCCTTTTATTGGATTAGCCTGCTGCCTGCATATATTTATGTTGGCAAAACTGACAAGCTACATTCACTAAAGATAGTAGATTGAATTAAAAAAAAGTAACTCATTAAATGCAATGAATCACTTCATTCAAATTTTATTAAAATTGAGGATTTTGTTTGAGGATTTTAAAATTTATTTTTGGGGTTAATGACCTCCTGTGCTTCATAAAACAACACATAATAGCTAGGCTTATATGTGACGGATATTCTGTGCCAATGTTTCACTGGCCTTGACAGGAAGATATTTCTCTTTTAAACATAAAAAATGCTGAAATAGGAGATGGAATTCAAAGAAAGTTTTGGATTAGTTAATTATGTGCATAATTTTCATCCCAACAATATTATGTGTATTAAATGTACGTTTCAAATGTAGATTATTGGTGGTTTCTCGGTGGTCATTTCCTAATTAATAATTTTTTCATCATTGTGCAATTATGCACAACCCCAATTCCAAAATAGTTGGGATGCTGTATAAAATGTAAATAAAAACAGAATGCAATGATTTGCAAATCTCATTAACTGACATTTTGTTCACAATAGAACATATCAGATGTTGAAAATGAGACATTTTACCATTTCATGAAAAATATTTGCTCATTTTGAATTTGATGGCAGCAACACAAAAAAGTTGGGATTGGGCCATCTTTACCATTGTTTAGTATCCCCTCTTCTTTTAACTACAGTCTGTAAACGTCTGGGAAGTGAGGAGACCAATTGCTGAAGTTTTGGGAGAGGAATGTTGTCCCACTCTTGTCAGATGTAGGATTCTAGCGGCTCAACGGTGCTAGGTCTTCTTTGCCGGATTTTTTGTTTAATGATGCGCAAAATGTTTTCTATTACTGAATGGTCCAGTTCAGCACTTAGACTCTTCTACTGCGAAGCTATGCTTTTGTGGTGGATGCAGAATATGGTTTGGCATTGTTTTGCTGAAATATGCAAGGCCTTCCCTGAAAGAAACATTGTCAGGATGGGAGCATATGTTGTTGTAAAACCTCTATATACTTTTCAGCAGTGATAATGCCTTTCCAGATGTGTAAGGTCCCCACGACATAGGCACTAATGCAGCCTGAAACCATCAGAGATGTAGGCTTTTGAACTGTACACTGATAACAAGCTGGATGGTCCCTCTCCTCTTTAAATTGCACGACACGGCATCTGTGGTTTCCAAAAAGAATTTCAAATTTTGATTCATCTGACCGCAGAACAGTTTTCCATTCTGCCTCAGTCCATTTTAAATGAACATTGGCCCAGAGAAGACGGCAGCGTTTCTGGGTTGTGTTCACATATGGCTTCTTCTTTGCATGAAACAGCTTTAGCTTGCATTTGTACATTGCAAGGTGAACTGTGTTCCCAGACAATGATTTCTGGAAGTTTTTCTGAGGCCATACAGTGTATTCCAGTGCAGAATCATGCCTGTTTTTAATGCAGTGCTACCTGAGGGCCCGAAGATCGTGAGCATCCAATATTGACCTTCGGACTTGTACCTTGCGCAAAGATTCTCTGAATCTTTTTATGATATTATGTACTGTAGATTCAAAGTCTTCGTAATTTTACATTGAGCAACATTTTTCTGAAATTGTTCCACAATTTTTAGATGCAGTTTTTTACATGTTGGTGAATCTCCATCTATCTTTACTTCTGAGAGACTCTGTGTGGAAACAATTTAGAATTGGTTATTAATTGTTTAATTTATTTGGTTATTAATTGTTTATCCTTGCTTGCTCTTGATTTAGTATTGATTTACTTGTTTATTCAGTCATTAAGTGTTTATCCTTGCTTGTTCTCAAGTGGCCTAGGTGACCTAGGCCATTCGTGATTGCAACTTTTATAAACTAGCTTGTTCCTGTGTAGAAGCGTCATGAAGTGTGTTTACTGAAACAGTGTGTTCCTTCTGAAGCCTGAAGTGTTCTAGATAAGACCCAAGGAAACGTAAATTTCTGCGGGGGGAGAAACTTTTTAGGATTACTGGAGCCAGACTTACGTGGGATGCGCACGCACGCAGCTGACGCAGAGGGCGTACATCATGACGTTCTGCTCATACATATATCTAAGCAAAGCAGGAATTCCTTTGTCTTAGTTCTTGCCTGTAACGAAGACCCTATTTGCAAGTAGTAAAGGATCCTATTTACTCATCTTGTCTCAGTCTGATTTCTTTCAGGAATACAATTTAAAATTCCCACGACACTCTGCCTCTCTAAAATGCTTGTTTTATACCCAGTCATGTTACTGACCTGTTGCCAATTAACCTAATTGGTTTCAAAATGCTCCCTCAGCTGTTTTTTTTTTATTAGTACCACTTACTTTTCCAGCCTTTTGTTGCCCCTCTCCCAACTTTTTTGAGATGTGTTGCTGCCATCAAATTCAAAATGAGCTAATATTTTTCATAAAATGGTAAAATGTCTCACTTTCAACATCTGATATGTTGTCTATGTTCTATTGTGAATAAAATGTGGGTTTAAGAAATTTGCAGATCACTGCATTCTGTTTTTATTTACAATTTACAACAGCATCCCAACTTTTTTAGAATTAAAGTTGGATTAGTCTTGGTGATTCAAATCATAAATTGTTTGATTGTGAATCAGGCGATCTCAAACGGGGACGGGATGTGACCCATCATGTGTGAGAGGTGAGAGGCAAATCCCATAACGCCAGTATTACCAGGAGTTGGGGTTGAAGAGGTTGAAACAAATAAAGCAACAAGCATGATAGCTTTTCAAATGACACATAGGGCACATAACAGATAAACTGGGATAAAATGTAGAAGAAATATGGGAAAACAAATGAAAACATGCGTTCAAGAAGTACTTTATTCACAAAATGTCAGTTTTGAGACATTGATGGTCAAAGTTTTCAAAACATGCTGCCGATAATGTTTTTCAAGGTAGCTTATAATGGACTTGTGCGCTAGTTCTAGGGGCTAAACATAATTAGTCAACATTTTTTTTGTGGAATGATTCTCCTTCATTACCGAGATATTGAGAAAAGTAGTTTTGGACTTTTTGTGACAAAATGGCTGGACTTAGGTGCTTTTTGTGGAAAATTCACGGACTTGAGTACTTTTAACACCAAAAACCCTTTATTGCTTAATTTTCAATAGAAACATGTTATTTTAGCTAAGCTTCCTTGCTTTTTCGCCTTTTTGGGAGGCAGAACTACTTGTTTAACACTAGTATAACTTGGTAAAATCCAAAGTCACTTAGACAAATCAGATACGAAAATTCAAAATGCAGAAAAACCTCATTTTGGAGCACCAACCATCTTTCAAACAACACCTCCCTTCTACAACCCCAATTCCAAAATAGTTGGGACAAAGTGTAAATTGTGAATAAAATCAAAATGCAATCACTTTCAAATCACACCAGCCAGTATTTTATTCACAATAGAACAGACATAACATAGCAAATGTTGAAACTGAGAAATTTTACAATTTTATCCACAAAATGAGCTCATTTCAAATTTGATGGCTGTTACAGGTCTAAAAAAAAGTTGGGACAGGGGCCTGTTTACCATGGTGTAGCATCCCCTCTTCTTTTTAACACAGAGTGGAGGCATCTGGGCATTGAGGAGACAAGTTTCTTGAGTTTAGCCATTGGAATTTGATCCCACTCTTGTTTAATACAGGCTTCCAGCTGCTGGAGAGTTTTGACGGACTCCTTTGATGGACTTTTCGTTTAATTATGCGCCAAATTTTCTCAATCGGTGAAAGATCAGGACTGCAGGCAGGCCAGTTCAGCACACGGACTCTTCTACTACAAAGCCATGCTGTTGTAATAGCTGCAGTATGTGGTTTTGCATTGTCCTGCTGAAATACACAAGGCCTTCCCTGGAATAGATGTCGTCTGGAGGGGAGCATATGTTGCTCTAAAACTTTTATATACCTTTCAGCATTCATGGTGCTTTTTAAAACATGCAAGTGTCCAACACTTTATGGACTAATGCACCCCCATACCACCAGAGATGCTGGCTTTTGAACTGAACGCTGATAACAGGAGGGGTGGTTTTTCTCCTCTTTAGCCCGGAGGACACAACGTCCATGATTTCCAACAAGAATGTCAAATTTGGACTCGTCTGACCACAGGACACTTTGCCACTTTGCTACAGTCCATTTTAAATGAGCCTTGACCCACAGAACATGGCGGCGCTTCTGGATCATGCTCAACAATGGCTTCCTTTTTGCATGATAAAGTTTTAGGTGGCATCTGTGGATGGCAGGGCGGACTGTGTTTATAGACAGTGGTTTTTGAAGTATTCCTGGGCCCATTTAGTAATGTCAATGACAGAATCATGTCGGTGAGTGATGCAGTGGTGTCTGAGGGCCCGAAGATCACGGACATCCAATAAAGGTCTTCAGCCTTGTCCCTTACGCACAGAGATTTTTCCAGTCTCTCTGAATCTTTTGATTATGTTATGCACTGTCGATGATGAGACCTTCAAAGCCTTTGCAATAGGGGAACTGCAAGTCTCACTGCGCACACACGGAACTGAACTACGCGCAGTGCATAATGGGAAGAGTTGTATGTCTCTATCATGGCTTCGGTAAATACAACCATTGCGGAACCCGATTATTCTCGGCTTATTTTCAACCCAGAAGATGTACCTGGCGCGGTTTTCGTTCGCCGTTCGAGGCAGCCATTGTCACAGAATTGAAGACATTACTGTAAGGTCGAAACGCAAATTAAAGTGGCAGGAAGGAGGACCTGGTACAGAGGTAAGGTAGCTACGTGGTAATAACAAGTAACGGAGGCAGCCTTGTTATTGATGACACCCGGGTTGCTAGGACATGCTCTGCATATGCATTTGCGATATTAAACATCCCCCCCAAAATACATTTCTGTACACTTCTAAAATCGTTATGGCAAATAAAAAGCCATGACACGTGAAGTTTGGATAGGGAGCTCTTTCGCTCAGATCCTTGGGGATATAATGCCGAACATTACTATTTGACAGAATTTGGATCTATTGAGTTTTTTATCGATTCGCGTCAGCGTATTTTCCCTCTCCCCTCCCCAGTCATTGTCACGGTTGATATTCCTGATCAGACAACAAATATTCAGGCAGACGTAAAAGGGTATTTCATTCTTTGTAAAACGATGTATGGTTTACCCAGTCAGTGTTTTCTTAAACGGTGTGAAGTTTTGAAAAGCCCTTGCGATAATGGTGGGTGAAAAAGCTCAAGATCGGCTGTCGTATAATCCATTTATGAAGTTATATCCTCGAAAAATGCTTTCTATTGGTAGTTTAACCGCAACATACATAATTTCATAAAATTTGAAACGCCATAAGTCGTTTTCTCAAAGCCTAAGAAATTCCTCTGCAAGCCAGTGACCGAATAGCCGTATGCACTGTCAGCGATTGCCCTGCATCGCTACTGTCAACTTAATGTGTTCGTATGGATAGCAGCACTGGCATTGAAAAACAACGCTTTCACTTACTGTGTGAATCGGCGACATATGAGGCTGTCATTGGGAATTCTTCCCTTAGGATTTTTTGCCTTGGTAGTTTTGAAGAACTGGGTTTGACTGGAAAAACCGTTGGTGTGTTTACCGTATGTTTTCCTCCAGCCTCAAAACGGCTGCTGCTGACTCGGAGTGTTTAAGTGGGCTTGAAGTTGCTGAATTCTCCGTTATTTCCAGCCTGACCGACATTGTGTATCCACTTAATTCTAACCTTAAGGTCTTTGGGAAAAACGTAGAACCTGAAATGTCGTTCTCTGACGTGACGGTTGTAGCATCCAAGCACGCAACAAGTAATGATGAGGCTTTCTTTCGTATTGAAGCGTATCTGTCAGTCACTCGCTGACATACAGTTCCCATAATGCACTGCGCGCTAAAAAATCCTATATGGCTACTTGCAGTTCCCCTATTTGATGTTGAGGAACATTGTTTTTAAAGTATTCCACAATTTTTTTACGCAGGCCTTCACAGGTTGGAGAGCCTCTGGCCATCTTTACTTCTGAGAGACTCAGCCTCTCTAAGACATCGCTTTTATAGCCAGTCATGTTACACACCTGATGCCAGTAAACTTAAGTACTTGCTAAATGTTCTTTCAGCTGATTCGCTTATATATTAATTGCTTTTTCAGCCCTTTTTTGCCCGTGTCCCAACTTTTTTGAGACCTGTTGCAGCCAGAAAATTTGAAATAAGCTCATTTTGTGGATGAAAATGTAAAATGTCTCAATTTCTACATTTGAAATGTTATCTATGTTCTATTGTAAATAACATATTGGCTCATGTGATCTGAAAGTCACTACATTTTGATTTTATTCACAATTTACACTTCGACCCAGCTATTTCGGAATTGGGGTTGTACTTGAATGATTGCTTCAAAATCCTAACTTACGTAACATTTATAACAGCAAAATCTACCTCTAGGAGTATGAACATTCCCATAGTAACTCCTCCATTCCCCCAATTTGATTGGCCAGTCATGGACTTGGGCACTTATTGCACAAATTTTATGGACTTGAGTACTTCTTGCAGAAAATTTTAGTGGATTCCGAAAACACCATGTGAAGACCACAAAGGAAAAACGACCAGAGTCCAAATTTTGCATTTTTGTATATTATGTATTATTATAATGTTTATAATAATATATGATAATATTATATATTATTATAATATTTTGTGTATTTTATATTTTTTGCCATTTTTTCCAGTGCTTTGTCTCTAAGATCGTTTTGAATTTTTAATTCATCATTTCTCCACAACGTGAAAATGTGACTCTGATTATTTTTCTATTGTGGTCTTCATATAACAATAAACAGGGGTGAAGTACTTCTTTTTTCCTAATTTTGGCATCAAATGATTTTTTTATCAGTACAGATTCCAGAACTGGTGCCAGCTCAATTTTTTCAAAAATGTGATCTAGGTACTTTTTGCACATAGGTCTTCAAATAAATTATCAATTATCTTTTTTTTGTAACCGGTTATGATTTATATAGCGAGCATTTGTTTATTCTTGCACTTGTTTGCACCCAATAGATTTCACTTGGAAGGCCATCAGGCCCTGGGGTTTTCTCTGCTTTAATACTATCAATTGCAGCCGATAATTCCTCTACTGTTATATCCTTCCCCAAACCAACCCTAAGAGTTTCTGGTATGTTGGATACATTTATTCTGTCAAAAAAAGCTTTTAGTTCCAAATGTCCTGGATTATTTCTGAACTATAGAGTCCTTCATAAAATTTCCTGAAAGTTTCATTTATTTCTGTTGGGTCTAAAATGGATTCTCCTTGGTCATTCTGTAAAGAGGTGATAGCTCTTTTACTCTGTAGCTGTTTGAGGCTCCATGCCAGCACTTTCCCAGGTTTTTCACCCTGATCATAGAATGTTTGTTTGAGTCGCAACAGGCTGGCCATCGCTTTTGATGCAGATAATTTGTTATATTGTACTCTAAACAGCAACAAATTTTGGTGAGATTCTCAAGACCTTGTTTGGTAATAATCATTTTCTAATTCCCTTATTCTTAACTCCAAGTTTTTTGCCTTTTGAAACGTTTGTTTTGCTTCAGAACTGGTAATGTTAATTATTTGTCCCCTGAAAAAGGCCTTAAAGCCTTCCCATCTTATACTTGCTGAGGTTTCTGTTGTATTAGTTTCAAAATAGAAATTGATCTGCTCATCCAGGAAGGAGACAAAGCCAGGGTCACCCAACCATATTTGTTTGCAACACCAAAGCTTAGCATCTCTTACTAATTTTAAATCCTGATATACTAGCGAATTTGAGGCGTGGTCTGAGATGAGGATGGCATCATAAGTACATTCCTTTATTCTATACCTCAGTTCTGCAGATATCAGAAAGAAATCAATTCTTGAATAAGACTTGTGTGCACCAGAGTAACATGAAAACTTTGAATCATCATTCTTCCCTCCAAATATCTATAAGGTTCAATTCTTTCATGAAGTGCTGAATTATTGGCCTACTATGAACGTGAGATAGGTTGACTCTTGAGCTCCTGTCCCTCACTGGATCTAATGTACAATTAAAATCACCCGCAATCACACACCTTCCCGGAAGAGTGGACAAAATGAGAAACACAATTTGAAAAAAGTTAGGGTCATCATTATTTGGTGCATAAATATTTGCCAAAACCATTTGCTACCCTAGTAGATTTCCCTGATTGATAAGGTATCGTCCCAATTTATCTTTAATAACCTTATTTACCTGTAACGGAATAGACTCATGCACCAAAAGAGTCACACCTCTCGCTTGAGAATTAAATGGTGCAGAAAAGACACTACTTCTCCACCTCCTCCTAACTTTCAGATCATCCTTGTACATCAGGTGAGTTTCCTAAAGAAATTCAATATTTGACTGCATAGATTTTATCCTATTCATGACTTGTTTGACCTTCTCAAGTTTTTGTAGCCCCGTACAGTTCCATGATGTGAATTTAATTTTTAGCTCACTAGGCATTTTGCATAGATGGTGTCAAATTCCCCAACATCTTAAGGCACTTGTAAGAAGGAAAGAAAACAAAAATTACAAAATATAAAAATAAAATGAACCTGAAACAGACATAAATAGTTCCACTGGGAACCACTCCACAAACACCTAAACCATAACCCATATCCAGGTCTCTTAGTCTGAATATTCTCCCCCTTTAATCTTAAAACTTCCAGATAGCTGTAACTGTTCACCCTATAGGTAAAACAGTATTACTGAGCTATAAAAAATCCAAACAATAGGAGCGATCTGATATAGCGCAAAACTGTCGTAAATCGGGAGATGAGATGAAGGAAGGGGATTTTTTGTCGACATCCGCACTTCCGGTAATAAGACCAGCTTCGCCAAGCCAATGCATGCATGACGAAATGCGATGAGCATTGCGCAGCTTCGCAGTCGAATACCATCGTGGATACACAGATATGAACATGAAAATACCGCGAAATTCAAATAAATGCTACCAACGAGTCAAAGCCGGAGTTCACGTTTTGGAACGAAACGCTATAAATCGGTATTATATTAGCCAGCGTTCGACCGTGCGCGGATATGAGCGGAAGTTCACTCGTCGACATTTTCACATTTGACCCGTGATTTTCTGCCGTCATATCCGCCTAGCGATGTGCCCTATTGAATATCAGATCGCTCCCATTAACCTTGAACCCCTGTGCTACCATAGTTAAACAGCTGTAATTCATGTGTACCCTCCCTTCACTATGAACCAAATCAAACCTCACTCTCATGTGCAGGGCTTTCAAAAGTAGCCGGCGACTGGCGATACTCGCTGTCTACTCCGGACATGATAACCGGCTACTCGCGACTCTGATTCTCCATATCCTGAAATTCTTTTTGTCACCTTCTTTGTTTCTTTCACCCAGAGTTTAGCAATATTTTCAATAAAAGAAGGAGTCATTGCGTTATTTCCTTGCTTAAGTAAGCCATGATGGTTTCCTTCATCACGCTTGAACGAGCCTAGTGCAGCCTCCGTATGCTACGTTCGTACAGCTTTGATAAAGACTTGAGGTGCTTGCGCAGGCAGAAAATTACTACATCGCCTGCGTTCAAAAATTCCCAACGCCGCTTAACCGAGGATACAAGATGGCTGAACCCCTAAGTAAAATACCAAAAACCTCAACAATATTGTCCCTCTTTAACAAGAAAGGTAAAGATGCTCTATGTCTTGCTAACAGATCTAAAAAGAACCATCATTGCATATCGAACGTTTTGATTACCAACAGTATACGGAACTGTTTCCTGCATGGGAAACTTTATTGCAGGCATTCAATTGAAATTTCCCTTAAACTACAAATATAAAATGATGGCATTAAGTTCTTAGTCAATGTAATGGTGTTAAAGTCGAGTGTAATGTCTTTATTACCAGATATCCTTTTAATCATTTACTGGAGCTTTGTCTTTCCACGAGTTGAAAAAAGTAGCCTGTGTCAACACCTGTAAAGCTCTGCGCTATTCCTTGAGTTGAACACTCATTACGTTAGCTCCTCATTGCAAACTCGTTTTGCGGAATGTTGATAAGCGTTGATCCTGAGTCAGCAAAATCTGCATCTGTATTGGCTTTCGCTTAGAAAGTTATTTGAATAGTTATCTGGAAATGGTTTAGCGTTACATCTTTATGCGTACGGTCATGTTTCAGAAATCAGAAAAAACAGCTTCATTTTCTCCATGATTCTTCCCTGCGGCGGTGACCCACCCACACATCCAACATTTCTGCTTCTCTCGTCCCTTGACCACAGATTATGTCACACAATAGTCCATATTTTCGGTGGCTGGACAAAGCAGTATAAAAACAGTGTAAAACTAGCGATAAAGCAGTACTGTCAGTGAAAATACACACAAAGAGCATCGCTAAACTGTGATTTAATCGTTCACCCCGCTGTCTGGTCCAAGTCACTTTCGTATACATACATCTGAAATTTGACAAATGGACTCTTAAGCCTGTTTAAATTACTCAAACTCACGCTTCGTTCTGGGGTGCTTTTCCCGAAATCACAGATGCTAACTTACATGGTTGGAATCATTGACTGTCAATGAACAAACTATGTAAGTTGCTAACCTACGCTTTAGGGAAACGTACCCCTGATCATGAATTTCTATGCCCGTAAAAAGGCTGGGAAGTGGGTCAAGCCTAAAGTGTCTCACTCAGGGAATGGTTATCAAATGGCGTCCCACTCAGGACACCTACGTTAACATGTTAATACAAGTTACATCTATAACACTATGTGACACAAATTTTTTTCCTGGTCTGTGTGTGTTATTTCTTTATTGCTTATGTTGTAAAAAGAATAGAAAATGCCTATTATTTCCTTCAAACTTTGCTTTTGTGACCAAGATAATGAAATTTAGGAATTCGCTATTTTCTGTGTAAAAATGGGAAATTTGCACATTTTCATTTACATAAGGTATGAATAAAACAAAACATAAATCAAATTTTATTTAATTTGCATAATATCAAATCTTCCTATTTAAACAAGCAAAAATTGTCTTACCTTCTTGAGTTTTTTTTTTCAGTTGGTCTTAGGTAAAATGAGGTGCCCAGAGTTTGTGTTGATCCTCGACAGGCATGCCAAAATATACCATATTGGTTTCATACATTTTAACAGTTGCTGTCACAGAGTACTTTTTTGCTCTTATTTTGATAAATTGGTCACATACATTGCAGAATGCATCTAGAGAATGCTTTGCAGCTTCTTGATGCCAGCCCTGAAAAATTCTGATATATCTACATGTTTACTTGGGCAGCTAGAACTAAACTGAGGTAGTGAGTGGTGAGCTGCTGTATAGATATCACTATGGAAAGATCTAGAAAATTTTAAAAGGTTCTTGAAATACTTGTAAGTTCTACAACATCCTAGAAAATTTTTTGAAACTTCTTGGAAGTTGCACAATATTCTAAAAAGTTCTTAAATGCTTGTAAGCTCAAGAAAATCCTCTGTTAGCAAAGCAGCTCTATATCTACCTTTAATGTCCTGGAAAATGGATAACATTTGAAAAATTCATTACCCAAGTAGTCACAAAAGCAAAGTTTGACAGGTCTTCTCCTTTCACTTTAGGTATAAGCAATTGGGAAATAACACTTTCTGCCCAGGAACAGGAAAAAGCTAAAATTTTGTCACATTGTGTAATGGGCAATATGTTTCAGTCAGATCACGAAACCAGTCATATCTTGAAATGATAAAATTTTTTTTAGTCATTTCATGAAATGACTAAGTTTGACGCCAGCCATTTCATGAAATGTCCAAAAATTTTATTTTGAAAATAAACTGAAATACGATGGTATTCTAAATGCTTCAAGTTTCTGATTTCACTGAAGCCATTTTCCCCTTCGCTGTGAAGCTCAAATCTTGAATTATAAAGCCTTAAACAGGGAATGCATACATTTTCTGATTTGGCTTCTGCACAAAGGGGTTTGTTGCATGTATCTAATTCTAATAACTGATAATCAGAAGTGACAATACATGTATATATACAGTAATGCACCATGAGCAAATAATGACAAGCATCCTCAAAAATATATATGTTAAAACTAAAAAAAATTTGAATTTACATCACCAAATGACAAGGAAATCAGATGCTAGAAGGCACCAGAATGCATCATAGAGCTTCAAATTTTTAAATTTCTTCTGGTGGAATGCCTCCTGGAGGACTTTGCGCCCTCAATGCTTGGATTCTCGGCACCTCCACCACCAGCCATAGCCGCCTACTCTACTCAGCCAGCCGCCTACTTCAAAAACTTTTCAAAGCCCTGCATGTGTCTTTATATTATTCTGTTCAGGTGTTACCTTCTGCTTGTAAACAACAACAGTAATGTTCACTCGCAAATAGCTCAGACCAGTCCCTTTTCTGACATGAACCTCTGCCTTGACATGGTTGTTAAAAATATGAGACGGTTCTTTAGAAGTCACAATGAGTCGGGCAGGAGGAATGATGTCGTAGCGGAGTCCCATTGCACGGAGCTGCCGCCTCGCCCTGTCAAACTCCTTCTGCTTCTTGTGAACATCTGCTGCCTCATCCTGGTAAAACCTCACCGGCAGATTCTTGTAGAGGATTTCCCTTTATGCCCTGGCAGCTTTCGGCTTTCTTTATCCTTATAATTCAGAAACTTCATCATCGTTCTGGGTGAAGATTTGTTCTGTGTTCTCGGCCCGATTCTGTGTGCCCTCTCCAAGATAGGTTTTGTACGCCCCGATGCCAGCTCCAGCGTGTCAGGCAGCCAGCTCTCCAGGAAGGCGGACGCGTCTTCACCCTCCGCTTCCTCCAGTAAATTGACCAGCCTCAGATTGGAGCGCCTTGATCTTGTCTCCAGATCCTGTACAGTAGTTTTTCCTCCAAATTTTAATTTTTGCTTTCCAGGGCTTGCACTTTGGTTTGGAGTGAGGTGACGTTGTCCTCAGCTGTCGAGATCCTTATTTCTGCCTCCTCAACACGCTCTGCACAATCCGCGATGTCCTTTCAGACATTTTCAATATCGGATAATATACCATCAAACCTGGTGGAAAACTCAGATTTCATATTGTTGATAGCAGTCAGAATGGCACCGCTGTAGGGCCGAACTCTTTAACAGTCATAGCAGTGTTTCTATCCACCGTTACCTCCAGACTCAGACTAGCATTAGCCTCGTCTGTATCCATAACATTGCTGCTAGCCGCGGCTCTGCTGCTGATGCTCGAGATTGAAAAGTCCGACAGCTTAGCCTGAAGAGTTGTATCTCGAGTTTTGCCAGCTTTCTTTTTTTGATGCTGGAATTACCCTAAGTTTGTCTAAGTTGGAGGTATATTATGTCCCAAATTCGATATTTAAGAAGGATTTAGTCAACAGGGTAGCAGCACAGGTTCTTTGTATTGTATTGTAAATCTTTCCTTGTCCCCAAAGGGCAATTCAGGTGCAGCACATAAAACCCACATGGGATACACGAAAATACACAAATACACAGGTCCACAATGCAAGCCTACTGCAAAAAAAATTGGGTTGTGCAAACAGCATAATCAATGATACAAAGATAACAAAAAAAATCCCCAAAAAAGAAATACAAAGATTAAAAGTGCTGGTAGAATCTGCCAAGTGAAAGGAAGGAAATCCAACCTATCTGAGTTGGTTAATGGCCGCAGTAGCCTTAGGAATAAAAAAGCGCTGAGCTCTGGAACTCCTGAGCCCAGGCACCCTATAGCGCCGTCCAGAGGGCAGAAGATGAAACTCCTGGTGTAAAGGGTGCGATGGGTCAGTGAGGATAGAAGAGGCCTTTCTGACTGTCTGTTGTATAGTGCAGACAGGCTAAGCTGGGGCACCCCTATAATCTTAGAGCAGGTATTCACCACTCTCTGTAATTTGGCTTTACACCTTTCTTTAAGGTTACCAAACCAACAAATTAAAGCAAAAGTTAAAACAGATTCTACATAGGATCTGTTCACACACGTCCACTCAGCTCGCCGCCATACCAAAAGTCCAGGAATCTGCATTTAACACTAATATCACTTATTAAACTAGCAATAATCTCACTGTGGAATAGTTGAGGGCATTGGGCTTTAATTCAGAAGTGACCACTTCAAGCAGTTTGCTTTGAAATTTACATTTCCGGTGCCATAGTTATAAAAATTGAGATACCTGCCTTTTCAGTGCCAGTTATATGTATTTGTATTACGGGTATTTGACAGAACGAGAATTACATCCGAAGCCCAGGAAAAACTGATAACCTTGTATTAAAAAATAATTTGAGCATTTGGTATTTAGTGTCTAACAGTACTCAGTTCACTCAACTTAGTGTATTTGCAGCACAAAACAGCGATCTTTCAGCTGCTCTGTCGGTCATAAAACTCCCGCAGATGTCTGATGGCATAGAAAATTACAGAAGAAGCAGGTGGTCCTCCTATAAGCCAATTAACACTCAGCAACAGCATGCTGGCATCAAAAAAAAGTGCATCAAATCATTTATTCAGTGTGACTAAATAAACAGTTATCAATACATTTCTTTCTCCATTCTAATGACAATTTTTTTGACTATGTCCCCCATTTTTCATCAACTTTGGTTATCAAAAGGTTACACTGTGCTGTAATTTCACTTCTATCCAATCCCTGTACAAGGAGTTTACCATGTAGTGGGAGTAATAACCATATGGACTGTAATTAACAAGTAGAAAGATATGCATTAATAACTCTGTTGGTTTGCTTGCAGTGAAAGGATAAATACTGACTGTAAGAAAGGTGAACATGTCACTAATGACCACTGAGAGCCTCCTGCAGTTTGGAGGACAGACAGGATTCCAGTAAACAGAGCAATCATCAATGACTCAGCTCATTGACCCCTAGAAAGGAAAACTTCCCTGAGCAGATACAAACTACTTAAGTTCATGGATTCAGGTTCTACCTGCAGTTGTGTTGAGCTGCAGCCAAGCCACCTGGGAGCTCCAGCCAGTTATTTTTTGCATCTCGGCTATGGCTGAGGGGTTATGTACCTGTCATCTGGTTGTGCTTGGGGGGCATGACCTGGCTAGAGCAAGATGGTGGGGTCTCCCCTGGGATGTTGGTCGAGCTCAGGTCATCCGGTGGCCAGCGGAGCTCCCCACTCTCAACCTCGCCACTCTCCGTTGGCTCCACTACAATAGACGGTAGACGCTTTGAAAGCTTGGGATACCTCTCGTGAGAGTCAGGAAAGATCTGAACGTAGAGAAAGAAAGGAACGTTAAAAGATGGTTGTAATTTTGATCAAATAAAGCCAAGCTATATACATTCATGTAGAAAAAGTTTCATTACCGTGGGTAACTGCCCACATGGTGAACTTGCCAATCCAAAATTGGCAAAAAAGTGACTTTTTCAGCTAGGACCCATTTCAGGGTCTCCTAAGTCCACTATTATGCCTTGGATGCAGTCAGTCTTCCGTGTACAGACAGACCTGTCCTCAAATAGAAGGAATCCAGCGCAATTTAGCCTCTGTAAGGGATCCTGGCCTCATGGGGGGCCCTTTAAAATAGAATTTTTGATTTCCACCCATAAAAATGTTCATATTTGAGAGGCCAATATCTTGAAAATGAAAAGAAATGGATAAATTTTGACAAGTGATTCTGAATATACCCAAAATACCCTGGATAGCAATTTTCCGCCCATACCTACGATTGGTTCCAAAGATATTGGCCTCCAAAATCCCTATAAATTAAAGTTTGCAATTAGCTTGGGGCATGGCCCCTGATTTTTGGGGGACCATATCTCGAAACCCTTGGAGTAGGAGCCTAAAATTTTGCGTGTGTTCATTATGAATATAGAGGTACTCCTAAAATAAATCTGAGCCAAATCTGAGTTGGTGACCTGGGGACCTCTGGTTGACTTCATATGGAATGACCCAGCTTTAAAAGGGAATGGGAGATGAAAATATCAGTGGTTTATTTCATGTGTCGCCCAAGACACACCTACACGGGGGCTAGTGAGAAAAATTTAGATGCTCTGAGAAGCATTCTAGTGCATTCTGGGAGTCCAAATGTTTATTATAAAACTTTTCAAATTGCATGCAAATTGCAGTATTATACTTTTCCACTTCTGATATCTGGTTACATCCGAGAAAAGAAACAAATCACAGGTTTTGTACTTCTTTTTGCATCTCTTCTTTTATTGAAAGCTAATTACAAAGACAGTTACATCTTTCCACACTTCATGAAATCCTTGCATTTAGGAACAAATATTGTAAGCTGTAAAAACACGTTTTTATTGTACATATTCAAATGGAAATTATATATAATTCGTATTGACTAGTGTCCTTCCAAGATTCCAGCATACACTCTAATAATTCTCTGAGATTCCTGACAAGCATTTTTTTATGGCATAAAAAATGACTTATTATAATGCTATGATATACGTACTCTATTGACTTGTGCTTTCCTTATTATTTTGATCATTTGTCTACTATTTAGTATACTTTAGAATGTTATTATGTATGGTTCAATCTTTTCTTTAATGTGAATTTTGTCTTGAACCACTGTGAAGTGTAGTACTGGACGCAGTGGATGGTCGCTTTTGACCCTGACCAGCTATATTGGCAGAAGCACCAGACCCTGACCGGCTCCCGGCCTGATGTGGTTGACATGGATGTCCCAGCTAGATTAAGAGGCACCAGACCCAGATCTGGCTCCCTCCAGGATCCAGTTTGGGAACCACTGCTCTAACCCACTCAGCAGGCCATAACGATTTTTCCTTTGTCAAAGTCATTCAGTTTCCATTTCTCCCACATCCAACGTGCTGATTATGAGAATCGACTGCTGGCTTACCGACTAATAACGTTATCCGTCTGCAGACCAGGACATGTGCCATAGTTATAAGATATTTAACATTATTATATCTTGTAAGGATTCACTCTGTCCTGATTGGAAGAGGCGAGCTCTGCCAGTCACTGTAAACAGTGATATTCACCGCGGGAAAGTGCATGAGAGGTGAATATAACAATCAGACGACCTCAAGCTAAAAATAGACTCCCCCGCAGAAGCTCCTAATATTGTCCGTATTTTGTATCCCTTCATCCCTAAGAGGAGCTTTATGTTAAAGTTGTCGCCCTTCGCTATCTCAATCCTTAAATCCCCTCCATTCTCTCCGAAACTAGCTCATCAAGAGGCATAATACACTTTGATAACAATTAAACATCACAAGCATGCATATTTTGTATTTTGGCTTTGAAATTAGGGCGGTGTGTTTTCAATGCTGATCAGTATATATCGTTAGCCTTATAGCATAATTGCCTAAATCCAAATTGAGATATCGGCTGCCTGTTCTTTCATGTTGGCGAAAAAATGTGTTATTTCCCTTTTTCCCTGAACCTTGAAAAAAAAAATTAAATCCATTCCCTGAAATAATTACAAAAATGTAAAAACCGTAAAAAAATGAGATGGGCGATTATGCCATGAGGCTAACGATATTTTAATGACTCAGGCATTGTGCTTTTTATATTAAAAAGTTTTCTATGGAAATTTGAGGATTCAAATCGCTATTTTAGTGCTTTAGCCAAATGATATGAAGAATGTCAGATGGTTCGTTAACCGCCAGTAAACAACAAGGAAGAAGAGAAATTCTTCTTCTACGATGTTCATTGGCAGTTGTCAAACCAGCTGACATTCCTCACATCTTTTGGCTAAAGCACTAAAATATCACTTTGAATCCTCAAATTTGCATAGAAAACTCCTTGATATAAAAACATAATGCCTGCATAACTGTAATACATAAATACAATGCAAAATGATTACGGATTAGCAACGATGGAATCATATATTTTTTTTAAAGATTATTTTTTTAGA
Organism: Gymnothorax javanicus; assembly: GCA_029692085.1. NCBI lineage: Eukaryota > Metazoa > Chordata > Actinopteri > Anguilliformes > Muraenidae > Gymnothorax > Gymnothorax javanicus. The sequence goes on from CM056193.1 coordinate 88,288,714, forward strand.
ATTTTTTTCTTTATTTGATAGTTGTACAGTGGAGAGAGACAGGAAAGTTGGGGAGAAGAATGGGGAAGACATGCGGCAAATGACCCGAGCTAGAATCAAACCCACGTCACCACGGGAGGGACACAGCCTGTATAGTGCGTGTGCTTAGACCGATGAGCCACCGGGGCACCCCTGGAATCAAATTTTGGCTTGCAGTCGAGTGGCTTCACTTCATTTTAGTTTTTGTTCGGCTGAACAGTTTTCAAAGTTCTGAACATGCACAGTAATTGTGACACAGCTTCTTTAACCCTCCTATTATGTTCCAGGTGAATTCGACCCGACCCAAGGTTCAATGTCTCTGAAAACAGTGTGAGCATACTTTTTTCAGCTAGGTTTTTTTTTTTTTTTTTTTTATGGTAACTTCACGGGTAAAACATGAATTTAACTCAACAAAAATTTTTTTAATGCTCTGTACTCCTGTTGTAAGCATCGGTATTGTTTGGGTCATTTTGACCCCAGGATCAATTATCACATAAACCATTGTTTTGATCTTGTTTTTGTGGTGTTGCCTAAGACTGGAGGCATTTTCGAATTGATTGCTCATTCATTTCACATTTGCTCTCATTCATTTGCTGAAATCATGTAAAATCTATGCTTGATGCTGTATAAGGGGAGGATGGGAGAGTCATGTTTTATTCACTTGACTATTAAAATGGTCAGTAGAAAAGCATAAATGAGCTGACAGGAGATTGAGTAACACTTTCAAGCACAAACATCGTATGTAGTTTTTAATTGCGAGATCAAACTGACCTCAAACCAAAAATGATTAATTAATTTGAACATAATAGGAGGGTTAAGTACGACCTGTTTGAACCATGTGCCTTACTTCGCATGCCTTAAATGCACTTGCGCCACAAGTTTCAGACCATGCAGTCATATCATTAAAATAGGGCCCGGAATGCATTCCTATCAATAACACTTGACTGAACCAATTAACTCATGCTTGTCACTTTCAACCAACTGACAGATGCTTGACTGAAGCTTCAAAGCCTTCATGCAAAATGATCCACAATATATACTGTCCAGTCTGCAAATATTTGAACAAGATGCTGTGTAGAAGTGCTGCAAATCTCACAAGTTTCAGATTGTATCTCAACTCAACTCAACTTTATTTATAGAGCACTTTAAAAACAACCACAGCTAAAACAAAGTGCTGTGCATAAATAGAAATAAGAACATAAAACATAAACAATTAAAAACAATAAAACAATAAAAACAGTAAAACAATAATTACGGAAAATAGTAAAAACAATGGAAACAATGAGAGGCACTAAAAACAAGAGCAGAGACTCATGCTGGGTGGAAGGCCATGGAATACATATGGGTTTTAAGGGGAGTTTTAAAAATGGGCAGTGAGGGGGCTTGTCTGATGTGCAATGGTAGATCGTTCCATAATTTGGGAGCAGCGATAGAAAAAGCTCTATCCCCTCTGAGCTTTTGCTTAGACCTCGGAGTCGGTACCTCCAGGAGCAGCTGATCAGCTGACCTGAGGCACCGAGCAGGAGCGTAGCGATGGAGCAGCTCAGAGAGGTAAGGTGGGGCGAGACCATTTAAAGATTTAAAAACAAATAAAAGAATCTTAAATTACCCATCTTAAATGTATGGGTACAAATATCATAGGTTAAAACTAGCAGACTCTACCTGCTGAATTCATTGTTTTCAAAAGCAGTATCCCGCAGCACAGAGCTCGAAAACAAAGAAATGAGTTGCTATGCAAATAAATATGTACGGCTACTGAACCAATTGGAACTATCTTTACAAGACGAATTTAAGCATACATTAAGTCAAGAGTATTTAATCCCAAAATGTTTAATATTTGTGTCATGTACTAAACATTTGGTCTGGTGGGACCAACATTCACACTTTTCAAGAGTTTGCCAGATGGGAGGATGTAGACATTAGCATTGGCATAATAGAAGCAAATGCAAATAATGCAAATGAAATAATAGAGAAGTTAAATTTATTCTGAGGCTGACGATAAGACTATTCAACAAGACACTGTAAGGTTTCATATGCATAATATAATAATATGCTGCATAATATTCTGCAAAAAAATATGACCTTTCAAATGACAACTGCACATTGTGCCCCCTTTGATAAAATCAAATTAATCCAAGTGGAATAATGAACAAAAATCATTCCTGTGCAAGAGAGAAGAGCTGCTAGATAATGTAGATTGAAGCAGTCAGAGAGGAGTCAGAAACAGATTCAGCTCTAATCATATATCACCACTAGCAGGAAAGGAAAACTGATAATGGGCCTCCAGTATTTTGATGGAATAATATACTGAGATATCTAGTCATTTTTTTTTTTTTACCTTCTCTGAAGAAAGGGTGAAAAGGGTCACAGAGGACATGTATGTACGCCCATGAGATTATTTACTAAAAGTCCCACAACAGCTTACGTACATGCATCTGTCTGTGATGAGTACAACTCTGTCTAGTATAAGCACTGGCACGCACAATCGACTCAGAACACGCAGGCGTGCCTGTGTACAACCCTGTTGCTAAAACGTGGGGATGCAAAGTAAAATGTAAATAAAAATGGAATGCAATGACTCTCAAATCATTTTAACTCGGTATTTATTTGAAAATGGTACAAAGACAAAACATCAGATGTTGAAACAGAAATTTTATTGTTAAAAAATACCTGCTCATTTTGACTTTGATGCCATCAAAGCCTTTCAAAGAAGTTAGAATGGGGGCATGTTTACCATTGTTGCATCACCTCTTCTTTTACCAACACTCTGTAAACATTTTGGAGCTGAGGAAACCAACTGCTGCAGTCCTGAAAGCAAAATGCTTTCCCATTCTTGCTTTATGTAGGGTTTCAACAGTTTAAAACTCTACCACCTCCTTTGTAGATTTTTTGTTTCATAATGCAGCAAATATTTTAATGAGTGATATGTCACAGACAGGCCAGTTTAGCACCCGGATTCTTTTACTGTGGAGTCATGTTGTTGTAATGCGTGTTGAGTGTGGTGTTTGGCAATGTCCTGCTGAAATCATTGCATTCTATTTTTATTTACACAGCATCCCAACTTTTTTGGAAACAAGGTTGTACATACGTCTGTGTCCACAACCTAAGACTGAACTTGCACACACATATGCACACGCACTCATATACAATGTTTATCAACCAATCCAGAATGTATTTCCCAATTGCTTTGTGCCATTATGGAAGCATATAGCTAACAAAATTAAAATTAAATTGTAATGTCAGAAATGCGTTTTCATTTTCAACATACAAGCGCATTATTTGTATCATAATGAAAATCCAAGTGTAATCCTCCACTTTGCGTTTTCATTTTCAAGTCCATGTATGCAATTTTTATAACAAATGTAAAATTAAAATACACTCCTCATTTGCGTTTGCATTTTCGAGAAGTGCCCCGCAATATCACTAACAAAACGAAAAAGAAAACGCTAATCTTATAAAGCAAATACATTCTCGGAAATGCTTTTTCGTTTTTTTAAGCATTGCTGCGTTATTAGTATCATCACGAAAATGCTAAAGTAATCCTCCACTTTGGGTTTGCATTTTCAAGTCCTTGTAGGCACTGTTTTCATTTTCAAGAAGTGCCCCGCAATACCACTAACAAAATGAAATTGAAAACACTAATCTCATAAAGAAAATACATTCTCGGAAATGCTTTTTCGTTTTCGAGGAGCACGCGCGTTATTAGTATCATCACGAACATGCTAAAGTAATCCTCCACTTTGGGTTTGCATTTTCAAGTCCTTGTAGGCACTGTTTTCATTTTCAAGAAGTGCCCCGCAATACCACTAACAAAATGAAATTGAAAACACTAATCTCATAAAGAAAATACATTCTCAGAAATGCTTTTTCTTTTTCAAGAAGCAGCTATATCTGTCTTATAATTAAATCGCTAATGCAATTTGCCACTTTTCTTTGTCATTTTCATGAGAGACTGCCGTGCCTGGCTTTGCTTTTTAGATTTTGAGGTCCCATGCGCTTTTCCTAACAAAATGAAAAAGAAAATACCCTCCCAAGTTGGATGTGGCCTGTCGCTGAGAAGGCGTGACTTCCCCCACAATTTGGTACGGATTGGAAAGGAATAAATACAAGCGATCTCATTGGTTATCAATCAGAGGGAAATTCCTGCTGTACAAGCTTGTTTGCCAAAGCACATATGCCAACTTACATAGTTGGAGCCACTGACTATGCATGGACGCGCCTCTGGATGAACGCACCCCTGCATATTACGGAGTTTCATTGAGAGTATAGCAGAAGTTTTCCCCCAAAAGATTCTGCTCTTGCACTCAATTATCCCCTGCGTGCGCTTGGATTAGCGCTGCTTCTACTGAAACTGTATGCTTACACTCAGATCTGTCGATCTTTTGACGGGTTATCTGCGCATCATCTGTTTTGCAGTTCAGTCGGTTACTAAGCAAGTTCACATGCTCCTGCCCTCTTGAGCTTCATGTACTTCCATTGCTTTCTTCACAAATTTGGAGTGAAAGGACAGTTCATACTAGTACACCAGTGCCTATACGTCTCTTTTACCTTAATAGCTAGCTACATACAATGGTAGCCGTGTAACACATCAACCTCCAGTTCTCTTTATGCGAGTCTGTGGATGATTAGAGGTGGACTGAGCTAAGAAAGTGACAGATTCATCCTTTTCACTTGCATCCTGCTGCAGCAGAAGACAGACTTGCGAAATCCATAGATCTATGATTTCTGTTATTATACCGTAAAGTCGCTTGTAATAATATGTCGGCGCTGGCCATAGGCAGATGTCGACACAGTGATATGTTTCTGCCAATTGATGTGTTCTTCATGAACACAGTCAGATCATTAGACTAACGCTATGTTAATTAGCTAGCTACTTTCCTGCAAGATGACGAACATTATGAACAACTACTGCATAAAACTTGCTTCCAGTCCATTACACTTGACCACATTGCGATCAGTTTTGCAAGTCTGTTTTATGTGGTAACACTATGCTTGCAGCAGGATGCGTCTCTCTCCCGCAGCTCAGTGCCCCCCTGCGATTCATCCACAAAATTGCAGTGAGGCACACCAACTGGAAGCCGATGTGTTTGTTACCTGGCAACTGTTATATGTAGCAGCTATTAAGGTAGAAGAAAAGTATGGGCACTGATGTATTAATATATAAGCGGTCCTTATATTCCAAAGTCATGAAGAAAACCACGGAAGTAGCTACATATGCAGCCCCGGTGGGCAGGACCGTATGAACCTGCTTGTAAAACAGATCGTGTGACGATAATCCGTCCAACCATTGATAGATCTGAGTGTAAGCACACGGTTTGAGTGGAAGCAGGTCCAATCCAAGCGCATGCATGGGATAATTGAGTGCGAGAGCAGGATCTTTTGGGGGAAAACTTTAGCTATACTCTCAATGGAACTCCGTAATATCCAGGGGGGCGTTCATCCTGAAGTGTGTCCATCACAGTCAGTGGTTCCAACTATGTAAGTTAGCATCCGTGCTTTGACATACAAGCTCGTACAGCAGGAATTTCCCTCTCATTGATAACCCATGAGATTGCTTGTATTTGTTAATATCCAATCTGTACCAAATTGTGGGGGAAGTCCTGCTTTCTCACTGACAGGCCACATCCAACTAGGAAGGATATTTTCTTTTTCATTTTGTTAGGAAAAGCGCGTGGGACCTCGAAATCACAAATTCAAAGCCAGGCACAGCAGTCTCTCATGAAAATGAAATGAAAGAAAAGTGGCGAACTGCGTTAGCGATTTCATTATAAGACAGATATTGCTTCTGTTCTTGAAAAAGAAAAGGCCTTTCCGAGAATGTATTTGCTTTATGAGATTAGCGTTTTCGATTTCGTTTTGTAAGTGATATTGCGGGGCACTTCTTGCAAATGAAAACAGTGCCTAAAAGGACTTGAAAATGCAAACGCAAAGTGGAGGATTACTTTAGCATTTACGTGATGATATGAATAACGTGCGTGTTCCTTGAAAACGAAAAAGCATTTCCGAGAATGTATTTGCTTTATAAGATTAGCGTTTTCGTTTTGTTAGTGATATTGCGGGGCACTTCTCGAAAATGCAAACGCAAATGAGGAATGTATTTTAATTTTCCATTTGTTATAAAAATTGCATACATGGACTTGAAAATGAAAATGCAAAGTGGAGGATTACATTTGGATTTTCATTATGATACAAATAATGCGCTTGTACACATTGAAGCCAAAGATGAATAAAATCAGTCAAAGCGTTCTTGAGATATCGCGTTCACAACAAACAGAATGTGACGGATGGACGGCCGGACGGATGGACTGTCGGAGCCGAACACTATGTCCCCCGGCCCTAATACACCTTGACACCAAAGATGAATGGAATCGGTCAAACTGTTCTTGAGATATCGCGTTCACAACAAACGGGACATGACGGACGGACGGCCGAACAGATGAAGCTGAATACTATGTCCCCCGCCCCTAATACACCTTGACACCAAAGATGAATGGAATCGGTCAAACCGTTCTTGAGATATCATGTTGACAGGGTATTTGTAAGTGGTCAAATAGTTGTAATGACCTTGAGAATAATGCCAAGGTCACGGAAAGTGACTGGGGTCGGCGTATCACATCAATACACCTTGAAACCAAAGATGAATGGAATCGGTCAAACCGTTCATGAGATATCGCGTTCACAACAAACGGGACGTGATGGACGGACGGACGGAGCTGAATACGATGTCCCCTGGCCCTAATACACCTAATACACGCTACCGCGGGGGGGGACAAAAAAACATTCACGAACGCTTGATAAGCGTTGTATAAGGATGTTTGCACAGCATTTCTGAATGAAACATGCTTATGAACTCAATGCTGTTGAAATAATATTGTGGTCATTTTTAAGTCACGTGCATACCCACATGCGTGTGTGAATTCAGTCTCAGGAAGCGCTCGCAAACGTATGTACAGACGAACGCTTGTGTGCTCAGAGTCATCTGTGCACCTGCATGCGTATCCTCGACAGAACTGCATGAATCACTCACAGTCGCAGAAAAAAAACACTTGGGGGGGCGCTATATTGCTATATTTGCAAGAACCTACCACAGATGTTGTGAGGACGTTTAGGATTGTGAGGACCTTTTGGGTCGGCCTCGCAGAGGATTAGAGCAAATTGGTTTAAGTTAGGGTTATGGTTACAGTTAGGGTTTGGCATAATTTGGTTACAGTTAAAATTTGGAAAAAGCTGTAGAGAATGAACATAGATCCACTGTATGTTCTCACAAGCGTAGCAATACAAACATATGCATCTGTGTGGCTGTGTGTGTTTCAGAGAGACTGAATGGAAAGCATACCTGGAAGGAGATGCTTTGGTCTCCTGCAGCAGCGGTCACACCAAAGTCCTCCATGCCTGGCTCACAAGTGTTCATCACGTCTGTCATCCTGTAGAATGTAAGTCAATGTGTGACAGACCATTCATGAACACCATTCTTTAGAGAAACATTACCCAGAGCGATACAGCACTTTTATAAAATATAGCAAAAATGTTCAGACTAGCAAGAGTTTACGCCCTGGCGCAAACTGAAGGGCTAATGTGGCACAAATCACAGAGAATTTTAAAGATTTTTGTACACTAGGAATGCGGATCAACACACAGTGCAAAGCACCCTGCTGTATATGGCTCTTTGCAGCTCCAGACCAGTCGAAGTGCCCATTCTAACCCTGGCCCCCCACCAAAAGCACCTAAAATGGGCATACGAGAGTCGCAACTGGACTTTGAAGCAACTGAAGAAGGTTGCCTGGTCCAGTGAGTTCCGTTTTCATTTGCACTCTGTGCATCAGCCGATTACGCGTGCACCATTTACCTGGGGAACAGACAGCACCAGTATGCAGTGTGGAGGAGAGAGTGTGATGCTCTGAGAAATGTTCTGCTGGGATGCCCTGGGTCTAGGAATTCAAGTGGACGTGAGCACCACAAAGCTTTTACCTTCACAAAATTAGGCAGGTGGTTTTAATTCTGTGGCTGATTCGTGAAAACATACAGTCTGAACACTCCAACTAAGTGCTTAATTAGTTTTGCATGAAACCAGATTCAGACAAAACTTTCAAATTCATTTGACAATAGTACACTTTGAATGGGACATGCATTGTGCTAACAAAAACAATGCTGAAGTGACAGACATAAAAATCTTCACTGCCTGATGGATAAAATTTACTGTTGAGGTAAATGGTATTCCCAGAATCCAAAGAGGCTTAGAATGATGGTTTTAATTCACCATTCTGAAGAGCCATTGCTGCAGGAGGGAAAGAAGTTCACACTGGAATGACTGTTAGAAGCTAATTAAAATGTGCACTGGTACATGCACAGGTCACATAAGTGGCTCAGCACAGGCAAGACTGACTTGCTTGAGTACATTTTTATCCCAATCAAATCTCCTCAAATTACATGTCATCTTAACGGTAGGGTTAAACATGGAGGCAAAATCTTGCTAAATCATGTTAAATACTAGAGAATCTCCCTATTTTGAGCTAAGAAAATAGTCAATTCATCCTTATGAAAGCAAAAAAAAAAAAAAAAAAAGCATGTTCTAGAGTAATACCTGGAAAAAAAGACTATTTCCCCTGATCCGACAGACTGGCTAAATTCAATGATCACTTACTTTGTAATCTTGCGAGTATTAGAATGGCCTTAGATAGATGGAGTGGTAGTTGGTTTATAAAATCTTTGTGCAGTGGACTGAAACTTGACAAAGGAAGAAAATAAACACAAATTTTGGTTAAAAAATTTGATCTGCTTCAGCTCTTCTCTGCTTCATCAGGCTCTTGAAAACCTGAGCACATACTTGGCAGCACTGCCTGAACAAACATTTCAATTCCTCCCATGATTTCTCCACACCATTCCAGAGTTTAAAAATGTTTTGAAAGGGAAATTCAATTTTTTGTACTATTAGTTTTGTGCTTCCAGACTCTCTCATATGTAAATTTCACACGATGCATTGCAAAGCCAGACATTCTAGTTTGCTGAAGCATCGAGACTGAGCACAAAAGATAATAGAACCTTAACCTCAGCAGCACTTTCTCTGGAGAGCGCCTGTCAGAGCAGAGTATGCTGGTGTGAACAAGGGAATTTTGGCATTCAGCAGGAAATAAGAGTCTAATGATAGCAGCAACGGCTAAGCGTGAAGTGCAATGTTCTGAGAGTCAGAATATTGGTGTTATTTATTTTACTTGGTCTTTCAAATTTCTGGCTGCATAGTACCTTTCCAATTCAGACACATCCAATACAAATGTTTAAAAAGGAAAACCGAGGCTCCAGAAACACACAGATTTCAGCCAATTCAAATTCTAGGAGTTATGTGTTCTTCGACCACTGTAGGAATTCTGGATATGGATATCCTATTCCGCAGCGGCAATACATAGTTTTCAGCATCAAAATGTTGTTGACTTTCCATAAACATAGTCCTTTGATAACACCAACATGCAAACCAAGGAGTGCCTTGACGCTTGATAGGGATCAAAATACATTGCCCAGATTCCTTCAATGTATGTAAATGATAGGTGCAGTGAAATAAATTTCACTGGGAGGTGGCAACTTAAAATGTCCCTCGTTCGCAGATAAAAAGAGAAAGATTATCTGCGAAAAATAAACTCCATAAACACTAGTCTTTGCCACAAAATAAAACCGCTTCTTCTAATTTAAGGAGAAATCTAAATGCAAAGATAAAAAGAACTGAAATTATCTGTTCATCCACAGCATTCTAACCTCAAAGTCATTTTCACATAAAAACTAACAGTAAAATATTACGCACAACATTTCACTTTAAACTCAATGGTATTTTCAACAGAACAAGGAAACCAGAGTCATCAAAAAATGACATATCCCCCCAACCCCAGCAATCTAATCTCAGAAATCCTAAAATATCAAAAGGCACCAGTCTAGGATCTGATTAATACGCGCAGCAAGTTTCGTTAAAAAATGTGGGACGGTCTTTGAGCTCTGCTCCCGAAACGAAATGATTACAGACAGAAGGATGCATGGACAAATGGACATACTGTTCATGACTATATCCCCCGCATTTTTTTTTTTTACTGGGGGCATAAAAAGGAAGCAGAAATAAATGTACAGTAGAACTCGTCTAAACCATCTTCGTACAAAACAGAAACTCGCTCATACCGGACAACAGCTCAAGTCCCGATTTTTCTGTAGCGTTTTTCCATTAAATAAACATTGAATATACCGGATTTTATTCAAGGGATTTTCGCATACATCAGACAAACTGTCCAGTCCCATCACAATGCATTTCCATTAAAAAGCACTCGTGTATATTGGACAAGCTGGTTTGCACCATGCACATGCGGAATTGCAACAGAGCAACGAAATGAAGTTTGGCTTTCCTATTCACGGAAACTGAAACTGGCGCGGTTTCATTTGCATACTTTAGTTTTTAGTCTTCTTCATTGATCCCAGTTGGAGCAACACGCAGTATCATCCTGTTATCCATTGTGTCACGGCAAAGACATACTAAATGAAGACAACAAGTAGGTATGTGCACTTCAAAATGAAGTTCTTCCGATCTTAATACACAAAACATACATATAAATTTGTACATGTATATAACGGATAATCTGTTAAACGCATGTAGCGGATATAATCTGTTTCACGCGTATAACGGATTTTGTCCGTTTTATGCATATAGTGGATTTTGGTTATAACGGACAAAATGAGCTGGTCCAACTGAATCCGTTATATGCAAGTTTTACTGTACACATCTAAATTCAAGTGTATTGGGGGATACTGTGTGGAATTTCATGGTACTGCCACCTAGTGGATTTAGTTTAATGCATTGATGATAATGGTGATAGATGACGTACAACACTGCTTCCCAACCCTGCTCCTGTATTCCCCTGACCTGCACACATTTCCAGTCTGATGCGCCCAGCTGATCAGCTGAATCTGATGTGTTAAATCAGGGAAACCTTTGAAATGTGCTGGACAGGGATACCCTGGGAGCAGAGTTGGGAATCAATGACGTACAGTATACTATAGGTGATACGTTATATATTGAGCATACGATGGGCTTCATCCATATGGCAAACATGAGGACAGTAGAGGTTCATGCTTCTCCAGTCATTTTCATTCCACGGCTTCCAATTACAAACGAGTGATCTCTTGGGAAGCATTCTGGGCAGCACTGTCAAATCTCACTATTGTCCAAAAAACTTCTTCACAGGAGCCACATCAAATCTCTCCACTATTTACCTAGCTAATACATATGGACTATTTCTCTACATTGCTATGGAAACGGGCAGTTAAAACAATAACCCTTAAATTTTTTGAGTGCAACACTTAACACTATCAAAAGGACATTTGATTTTTATGTTTCTTAGTATTTTAGAGGCAAAGACAGAAATAAAAAAGGTCTGATAGCAAAATACTTGCACCCATCCTCAGTCTGTCTCACAGCAGGATATTTGCACGACACTAATATGACGGCATATGTCACTAGCACATAGATTAAGATGAATGTCAATTAAAACTGCTGGGATGTCAATAATGAATTATGTCCTTTGTTCATCACGTCACACTGCAGACAGTAAAAGAAAATATGAGGTTGCAAAATGTACTGAACATGCATTGGTTAGGTGGCTTCCTAAATGCAAGGTTTCTAAGCAAGCCAAGGACCATGCTAGGATGTCAGCCAGCAACTGTTGATACGCCAGCTACTTCCTGGTAGAACAATACAATAATCCACTCTAAATGGAGAAAAGAATGGAATAGAGGGGGTTGCAGAAAGGGTGGTATTCTGGCATTTCCTATCATTACGTTCACCTTCAAATAGCATTTTGTTTAGCATAATATCAGAACCCAGTTCAGTGATGTTCTCCTTTTCCCTCATTGCCTCTTTATTGAGAAGAGGCACATTTTTGTTCTTCACACGCGCAGTTCACAACAATAGAGAGCGAGAAAGATAGAGACAGGCTTTCCACAGCCGGACGGCCGTGGCATTCAAGAGCCATTTAAGACGAGCAATTTAATGGCCATCATTGGAACTAATGAGGTGTTTTAACAGTGGTGAGCAGCCGGAACATTCTTAGCAGTAGCAGACAGCCAGGGAGCAGAGAGAGAGAGCCTCCAAACACGGAGAGGCAGTTTAAGGAGGATCGGAAGCCATCAGGCCAATAATTTTTTCTAGTTCAATTTTTTATTTTATTTTTTCCCAATTTTGAGGTGGTCTACTGGCATGAAATGCCTGGTGTCAAAGAGAATGTTCCAAAGAAAAACTACAACAACTTCAAATACATAAGACACTCATTAGAAACGGCTCCAGAAGCTCTTTGTGTTCACAGAGGAGCTTGCTTTACAGTGCCTTACCAAAGTATTCAACCCCTTAGTGTCTTTCCTATTTTGTTGCATCGCAACTTGGAATTAAAACAGATTTTTTGGGAGTATATACCATTTGATTTACACAACATGCTTACCACCGATAAGACACAATTTTTTTTTCATCATGACAAAAACAATAATTAAGACAAAAAAAAAAAATCTTGAATGCACTTTAGTAGTAGCTGCAAGTTGCTTGGGGTATGTCTATATTAGCTTGGCGCATCTATCCACGGGGATTTTTGCCCATTCTTTGGGGCTACGAGTTGTATCCTTCTGAAGTCATCGTGCCAAACCACAGAAAACACTTAGCCATTTTCTTCTTTAGCTTTTTCTTCTTTCATGGTGAAAAAAAAACACATAATTTTCGTTGGATCAGGGGACATCAAGGACTTCTTTGTAATGAAACTCTGATTATTATCTTTACGCAGCATGACAAAACTTATGAGCTACGCAAAGAAAGACACCGCTTGTGGAAACATACTATAATAGGAGAGATAGTGTCTCAGCAATGGAATCTCATTTCTCTATTATATTAGCCAATTCGCTAATAGACGTATGGTATATCACCACATAGCCTTTCAGCGCAAAGCTACCTACATTAATTGTTGGCAACGAGAATGCTTTTCTATAACCTACAACAGATAGCATCGTCTACCCTTTTCTGCCGGAAGTCAGGACCCTGGTTCCAAAGAGAGATAAAGCAAGAAACTGTGTGAGTTGGGGTTAGCCTCATGAATAAGCTAGCTAGCTATCTGTTGCATATTGTGGGGCCAATTTTTTTGCATGGTGTCACAAAAAAAAAAAATCAAAGTAACATCATGTTAGTCTGTATTCGAAACTGCACGGTGGTCTTCCTCTGCCAGGAGTCAGAATCCTGGGTCCAAAGAGAGACGAAGCAAGACACCAAGTGAGTTGACGCTATCCCCATGAAAGAACTAGCTTGCTAGCTAGATAGCTATCCATTGCATACTGTGGGGCCAACTTTTTGTGTATAGCCACAAAAATCAGAGTAAGCTAGTCTGTATTTGAAACTGCACGGAGTTCGAATGCAGTCGGAAGCCGAAGGACAAACGCTATGGCAAATAACTTGTGTATATTTGCTTTTGCAGTTAGAATACTTTGTTTGAAATTGCAGTGGTACGGGGGGCAGAGGGAAGAAAAATGGGGCACTGTGCATTGCGAAAAGTACACACAAATCCATGACATCAGTGAATACAACTTGTACTGCTTCAGCTCCTTTAAATTAGATGGGCTGCATTGGTCTAGAGAAGTGCTTCCCAACCTCTCCTGAGGGCCCAACTGTCCTGCATGTTTTAGATTTCTCCCTGCTCCAGCACAGGTGATCCAAATGATCAGGTTGTCATCAAACAGCTTTAGGGGGTGATTAACGAGCTGATCATTGAATCTCCTGTGCTGGAGCAGGGAGAAATCTAAAACATGCAGGACAGGTGAACCTCCAGGAGAGGTTTGGGAAACACTGGTATAGAGCAATCAAGCCATGTCACAAAATCACGATTGGATTGAGGCCTGGGCTTTGACTAGGCTATTCCAAGGCATTTAAAAGTTTGCTTAAAAACCACTAGTGAAGCTTTAGCAGTATCTTAAGAGTGAACTTCTGTCCAGTTCTCAAATGTCTGGCAAACTGGAACAAGTTTTCCTCAAGAATTTCCCTGTATATAGCGTCATTCATCCCTCCTTCAATCCTGACAAGTTTCTGAGTTTCTGCCAATGAAAAGCATCCCCACAGCGTGATGCAGCGACCACCTTGCTTCATAGTAGAAATGCTGTTTTCGGACTGATGAGAGGTTTTGGGTTTGTGCCAGACATAGACTGTATAAAGAGATGGACGAAGCAACCGTGACGTCACCCATTGGTTTCAGCATACCATTGAGGAAGCCTCGATTTTGGCAATTTGAATTGCGCCATTTTGTCATTTTGAAACCGGATGTGATTTCTATTGGACGAGAGCGTGAACGGAATATCCGGGGAGAAGCGAGGAATGGATCTACGGGTAGATCTTACCATATCAGACAAGGACCAGAGGATAGCCACACCCCTAAACACTGGCTTTATCCTTTATTCTAGCCTATTTGGGACCATAATTTACAAAAATGAACATCATGATATATCGAAGGAGACTTGAAACTTGCGATAGATACAATAGAGTAATGTGGAAATCTTTATTCAAATTATAAATCTGGTGGGAAAGTAGGGTCATTTTCTCACAGACTTCTATAGGATTGAACTTCTTTCTGCAACCACCAACGTCACCATCTGCTGGCCATTAAATAGAATGCAAATTTTGGAGATTTCCGCGTTGGCCTCAATTTTCAGACCCAAGTGCTGCGTCCATCTTTTATACAGTCTATGGTGCCACACAGCATTTCCCATGATGGCCAAGATGTTAAATTTCAGAACTCACCTGAGCCGAGACCCTTCATCCATATGTTTGGAATTCTCCCTCATGCTGTTTGGCAAACTCTAGATGTGTTCTCTGAGTTAGTTTCCTTAAGAAACGGCTGCTTTTTCCCTGCCACTCTTCCATAATCCCCTGCTCTGTGAAGAGCATGTCTTCTAGTGGTCCTCTTGACAGATACTCCCATCACCACAGTGGATGTTTCCAGCTCCCTCAGAGTTGTCTTTAAAATCTTTGTTCCATTTCTGATTAATGCCCTCCTAGCTCGTTCTGTGACTTTTAGTGCACTGGCTTTTCTTGGAAGGTCTGTGGTGGTGCAATGGTGGTGGTGGTTTTGAATATTTTTATGACCCAACTTGATGTGCACTTCTCCTCAACTATGTTTCTGACCTATTTGGAGAGCTGCTTGGTCTTCATGTAGCTGCCTGCTTGATCGTGCCCCTTGCTTAGAGGTGTTGCAGCCTCCGGGGCCTTTCAAGAAAGGTGTATTTATACTGAGATCATATGACACTTACTGTAGATTGCACACAGGTGGACCTTACTGAACTGAGTGACCTCTGAGGGTTATTAGTTGCAGAAGACATTAATTAAGGGTTTCATAGCAAAGGGGGTAATATGCACTCACAATTTTCAGTTGCAATTTTATAAATTAAAAAAGTACTTTTTTCGATCCACTTCAACAATTTGGGACAATTTTTTGTTGATCTGATACATAAAATCCAAATGAAACTCAATTTTAATTCCAAGTTGCAATGCAACAAAATAGGAAAAATGCCAAGGGGGTAAATATATTCACAACACACAGTAGTTCTTGGGCTCCTTCTCAGGTAAAAGGTTCTATCTGGATATATTCCAATTTTTTTATGGCATGTAATGACAGTTTCCATAAAGGAAATAAAAATAAATCAACCCCATAGCTAACAAGAAACAATATAACAATGCTTCGGTACTGTGAAAACATAAACAAAACATTTCAGTAACACTGTGAGATAATTTTGTTTTTGCCAATAATGGAGACAATCCAAAGAAGCTCTCTTTCAGGGGGTGTGGGGAGCCACACACTAGAGCACCAGAATTTTATCAAAAGATTGTGATGCCAGAAAATGGCTGTTGGGGTCCAGGCAAAAGATTAGGTATGTATGATAACAGTGGTTCACAGTAAAATATTGGGATTTGCAATTTTACTACTCCCACTAAATGCAACCTCCATGGTTGTAGCTCAGCTTAAGACAACAGAGGACAACAGTAAGTGGCCTTGATGTACACAGTCAAAAAATAGCTACAGAGAGGATTGATGAAGCCCACCACAGAAGCTGTTCAGAAACACTTACCTTTGAGAGGGTAGAATAAAGTGTCCCTGAGCAAAGGCTACATAAATACTTCGATCCGGCTTTCAAGTTACTCCACAATGCTACTGCACAGACAGAGTTTGGTTCTGAGCTTATCTGAATTAATGCTAAATGGATGACATGATGGGAAAAGCTGTTGACATTGAATAAACAGTTCCTGAATAATTGAAGCCTCCTTCAGAGGACATGGAACTCACCTAGTTCATACAAGCTCCCATGTACTTTCATATAAGTAGTCGCCACACATTAATGCAAGCACACATATACATGGGTTTGAAATCACACTTACAACTAGCAGAAATGACAAGAATATGATTTTTAAGCTGCATCTGTGATTGTGACCCAACACAATTCAGTATCCACATTTAATCTAGTTGAAATCTCCCGCAGGGTAAATTCTTTACTGGCTCCATTTAGCCATAAATTGAACTAGTTATTTGAGTCCTAAATCTCGGATGATTTTTGCATTAAAGTCTTTATGACAGAATATAAGATCTGCCAAGGAAAGACAACATTCCACATCAATGCTTTGTTTCATCGATATCCCTCCGAAGCCAAAGGTCTTTATTTGCCGTGTGCACATGCAAATCGGGTTGAACAGACGTCAATTTAAATGCACGCAAAGGGATATTAACATAAGCCACTTGAGGGTGATATTTCAAGCGAATGCACTCTAAAATACCACGCTTGATCGCACTGAAACACGATAAATAGCTAACAATTAAAGCGTAATCTTTCAGAGAATGAAAACATTCACAGTTTTTAAAAAAGGGATGGGACATGCGTGGACTACATTCACATTTTTAGATACTATTCTACTCTTCACTGTCGTAGCCTAATGCACACAAAAACATTCGTCCTGCCATAAGTAGACGACTACTTGACTGAAAATCCGAAATATTATTTTGATTTACGTCTTACAAAGCTGTTGAATATAACATTCTACGGCTTGATATTTCATATTTCCTTGAACATCGACTTATTTGTTCAGCACCCTAGTTTACCTGGTCGTTATGAACTAAAAACCCGCCAATTTATATATCTACATTACTGAAAACAGACTTATACACTTTATTGGGGTCATCAGGAGTGCGAGCAGTTAGCACTCTTTTAGAATTCAGACAAATTGCAACCGCTTCATGTCACAAGTATCATTCCATGCAAAACAAACTTATGATTTGTTGCCTACTTTATATAGCAAGCGCGGTCAGACATTTCAACACCTCGTCATCACCAGCACTTACCCTCTTCAAACTCGTATTTTGCTTAATTTTCTTGAATACTATAAATCCAGTCGAAAGCAGTGGTGAGGAGTTCTTCACGTTACAGGACGTTTTCTCTCGCGTCTGCCTGCCAGTGCACTGCGAGTCTCCTGGTGGAGTGAAGAGCTTCAGCATAAAACGAAGTCTGAGTGTGAGAGGGAGGGTGTGCGCGTCTGTGTTCGCATGTGTGGCTATATGAAGACACCAACGGGGAGGCGCAGACGGATTGCGCCTTTGTCCTTTTATAAACCCATATGATCCGCAGTGAAGGAGCGCACGGATGTCGAGTGGAAACACACTGCGTAGTGTTACAGTTGTGATGTAACACTGTTGTGGGATACTCTGACGTGATTTCTATAAACCCAAAAACGTCGCCAGAATGCGCAGCAACATGATAGTATGGAACTGGTGTATTCATGAAAATTAGAAATGGTAAGCTGGCAGCAGGAAACATTTGATCCAATTCATTCCCAAAACGTTTTATTCCACAAAGCATCTCGGTTCAAATGCATTTGCATCTGTAAAATGGAAAAATCCGCTGAATTCGGGCCAAATAATTTTCTTCGTCTTAAGTGATTCCCTGCCATCTCAGCAATGGAATATATTGCCGATCTCAGTAGACTTTCGTTCACGGCATAAATACTGTCAAATGTGCTGCATCAATACATGTAAAGCATCAATTTAATCTTTTAATGTGCAGAATACAACCTATATCAGTTAAAATTCAATTCATATGACTGTCTGCCCAAGTTTTCTTTTATTTTCAGATGGTTAAATGGTCTGTATTTGGTGGCAAAACTCGGTCTCTTGGGATGAGTTTCTGCCCAGTTGGACAGATTAATAGTGGGCTGACATTTCACCATCAGACTAACAATGAATATACTGAATAATCCATATTTGAGCGAGTCAGAGCGAAGGCACCGGCAGCTGGAGTGGGAGCCGATACAGCCGCACATCATAAAAATTACTACAGAAGCCCAAGTATGAGTCTCTCTAACACCAGTGCTCCGTTTATTTCCATGATTCAAATCAAAGGCCATCATCCAAAATCAATATCGTACATAAAAATCAATAAAGCGTTAAAAAAATTTTCTAATGTGCTGGTCCAACTTGCCTTTTCAACATCGAAGGTTTTTTAAAATAAATTATTGATTTAAATAAATGAGAAAAAAATGTGGTCCAGTTATAAAGCATTTGCACGGTGACGTTGTTCTTTGTTAGATTTTGCAGCTGAGGAAACTATCACCTGCGTCTTATTTTAAGTGGGATTCAGGTGTGGGTGGCCCAGTGGCGCAGTGAGTGGAGGCTGGCTTGAGTTTGTGTCCCTCACACATGCCTGGCAGGCTGATTGGAGGCTCTAAATCACTCATAAGTATGAGTGTGCGAGTGTATTGTGAGTTTCATCCTGGCAATGGACTGGCAGACTGTTCTGCTCGCCTGATGGGTGCTGGGATAGGCGCCAGCCACCCCCCCACCCCACAACACTGCCCAGGAATATGTGTGTGTCAGTGTTTGTAAATAATTTGTGTTTGTTGTATTGGATGCTTGATTCCATGTGCATTATTTTTACTCCCGTTTCCATACTTTTCTTCTGTAACCACGTCTCCACGTCACTGTGTTTATCTTCCCTCTCCTGTGTGTCACGTCTTCCCCATTTTGTTCTCCTTCATTGAAATATAGTCCTGTTTGTTACCCCGCTCCTCTGTGCTCTTTCCTGCTTACCGCACCACTTGTCTCTTGTTCCCTAATCACCTCTCCACCTTTATAGTCTCCCTATCTCTCTATGTTCTTTGTGAGTTTGTCTCAGCAGCTTTTAGCTGTAAATCTTACAAGCCTTTTTCCGAGCCTGATTCCTAGTGTTACACCTTCTTTGCTTTTCCCGGTTCGGAGTGTCCTCTGTGTCTGACTGCCTTCTTGATTGCAATTCTGCTTGTCATTGGACTCAGATTTTGCCCAGTGATTTTGCATTGCAATCTTACCCCTAATTTCAACTCTGTCTGATCTCTTTTTTTTTTTTTAGCATAATAAACCGGATGAACATTAAACAACTGCCTGCGCCTGATTGCATCCTTGTCGGTTGGTCAGATAATGGATGGATTTAGGTGCTAAATGGAAGTTGTTTTTGCCAAGTATAAAAAATATCCAAGAAGATATATCACTGTTGTTACAACTCCTCTCTGGTCAAGGACAGCAGCACCATAACAACTTTTATTTTTATTTTTGTGGTAATACATAGAGTAGTTAGCCTTTGCAAGGGCTTCATATCCATGCCATAAATACCCAATGGTCTACTGTCATTTGATGTGCAATTTTATTTGCTTAAATGACTTTCCATGTTCTGATTGGGAGCTATTTACTGAATGAGAACCATTATCAAAATGCACGCTGCTAATCACAGGTGTAAGGAAGAACCAGTGATGTATTCGCTATTGTGAATAATTCAGGGTACCGTCTATAAATCCTTAATCAGAGTCTATTGGTCATGTTACCCATGTAGATACAAATTGGCTGAAAACACATTTAAAAAAAATCAACATTTTTTCACCCCACATCATCTTTTGATTTAATTTTTTCACCATGACACTATCATTAATGACCTAATTGCCTGGTTTAAAATGTTTGCGGAGAGGACTGACTTCCCTGACTTGCACAAAAGCCGCAGGTCTATGCATGGACTGTGTAACAGTGATGGCTTGCGAATGAGGATTTTTAAAATTTATTTCCCACTCCTTAAATTGAAGACCTCAGTGCTTGAAGTACTTAAGTCATAAAATGTCAATTTTGAGAGCACTGATAAAATGGACTTGGGTAACTATGAAAGATATTTTCCCATCTTCACCTCACGGCGCATGAAAATGTGACTTTAGTACTTCTAGCACCAGGCCCTTCTATACATATCTATTTAGGTTGCCACCAGTGAAAAATTAATCTCTCACCCTAGCTGCTCAATATTAAACAAGGACAGACAGAAAAACTCATGAGTCCTCTCATGTGACAGCTAGTATGACTTGAATTGTTCTCATTAGCTCAAAGCAAGGCAAGAAAAATATTGCCACGGGCACTGTAGCTCAATTAGTTTATTTCAGGCTTTAGTGTTATGTAAGCTCATAAGTGGTAGTATTTTTTATGCTTGGGTCCAACATTTGGACAATGATGGCACCTTTTGTAATTTGTGCAGAAAAAAAAAAAACCAAAAAACAAAACCAAGTATAACCGCAAACGGTAATTACGGGGTCTAAGCAACATGAGGTAATCATCAGTTTTGAAGCAAAGAGGACGCAAATTTCAAACAATGTCCAGTTCATGGCACATTACTGTGCATGGTATACTTCGCCTTGCAAATTTCAGGTTGATTAGTCATTGCCATGTCTTTGAAATAGTAGCTGTTACCAGATTGAAAAATAGCAGCCAGATATTTAAAGATTTATTTTGCTCATTGGAAAGACTATTTGATCCTCATACAGAGATGCAATATGCACAATTAGAACCACTGACTCAAATGGTTGAAAACACATATGCAATTTTACATTGTTTTTCTTACTGCAGCACCACTTATTGGCCAATTGGAATCAAATTTGTTGTACCTCTCTATAGCGCAACCATCTGGCTAATCAAAGTAATTTGCATTTAGACTGCCCTTTTACACGTACTTAACAGTAGTAAAGTTTCATGATTGATGACAGTTGAAGTGAGTATAGGTGCTAATGAAATTTTTTGGCTGATGTCGGCCATCTTGTTTGAACTATCACTTTGTTCTTATAGGTTTTCATAGCAACCTTCACCATTATGAAGCAAACTAAATTTAAAGTTGCTCGCACAATTGGTTAAAGAGTTATGACGAATTGTTTGCCATAGCCCCGCCTACGAACGAATTTAAACCAAATTCGTGTGATGAAGTTGTATGGCCTGTAGATGTCTGATCATAAGTTTGGTAATGATTGGACACTGCATTGAGGAGCAACAGCTCTTTATATCAAAATAGGACACACCCTTAAATTTTATGTGAATTGAGCTTCACAATCTAAATTCATTACAAAGGTGTCCAAAAGTAAGCTGAAAAAGCAAAATCCTCCATGGATGACCACAGCTATTCGTAGGAGTTTGAGGGATAAGAGGAATCTTTATAAGACGTACATAAAGGATAACAATGAGAATACTAAGGCTGAATACTCTAAAATGCGAGCTGTGGTCAAAAAAGAGCTGAGGAATGCTAGAAGACTGTATGAAAGGCAAATTGCAGAAGGGGCAAAAACTAATCCTAAGAGCCTATTTCAGTACTGTAGCAGAAAAAGGAAAGTCAAAGAGGAGGTTCAGTGCATAAAGAATAAAGATGGATCGCTGCTATATGATAACAAGGATATTGCGGAAACCTTAAACAGTTATTTTGTTGAAAATTTTACCTCGGAGCGGGTTTTTATTCGGCCAGAGGGCATGTCCAACGCTCAAGATTATTTTGCGTAAATTGAGGTTAGGGATAATGAAGTATTTGTCATGGTTTAGTCCCGCTGGATGCAACAAGCAATCCGGCAGGCACTGGGACCGTGTACCCAAAGGATGAAAAAGGGACCCACTCGTACAGGCCGGTAAGAAAAATAGAAGACATTTAATAAATATACTTTTTAAAAATAACAAAGACACAGGGGAGCAGCAGCGACACATACGAGGCTAAAATACCAGAATGCAGCTGCACTGCCAATTGGCAGTGCAGCTCTTAAATACTCTAAACTTCACCTCCACTTCAACGGGCAACAGGTGTGGCTCGTTGAAGTGGAGGTGAAGACAGCAGGAGGGGGAGGGACTGCAGGGCAGAACCATCACAGTATTAGACAAGTTGCATAAACTACAGGCAGATAAGGCGGCGGGTCCTGATGGCTTGTATCCTAGAGTGCTCAGGGAAGTTAGTGAGATCATCTTTAAACCGCTGTCCGCTATCTTCAGACAGTCTTTAGAAATACCAAATGATTGGAAACGGGGCAATATAATACCAATATATAAGAAAGGGGACCGTACTGAGCCAGGAAATTATAGGCCAGTCATTTTAACTTGCATTGCATGCAAAATACTGGAGTCTATCATAAAAGACGAGCTGGAATTATTTCTTGAACGTTATAATATCTTGAGGGATAGCCAACATGGTTTCCGTAAGGGAAGGTCATGTCTGACAAACCTCCTGGAATTTTTTGAAGAGGCCACCAAGACTTATGATCAGAGTAGGGCTTATGACATCATATACTTGGATTTTCAGAAAGCATTTGATACAGTACCGCAGAAAAGACTAATTTTTAAAATGAGCTGCACTGGAGTTACGGAGGTATTCTGAAGTGGATTCAAAACTGGTTACAGGACAGAACACAAAGAGTGGTGGTCAGTGGAATCTCATCTGAGCTAGGTATGGTTGGGAGTGGTGTCCCTCAGGGATCGGTGTTGGGACCCCTGCTGTTCCTCATCTACATTAATGACCTTGATAGGAATCTTGAGCGTAAATTAGTTAAATTTGCAGATGATACTAAATTGGGAGGTTTGGCAAATAGTTTAGACTCTACAAAAGTGATTCAGGATGATTTGGATAGAATCCAGAATTGGACAGAAATGTGGCAAATGAAATTTAATGTAGCAAAATGTAAAGTTGTACATCTAGGTAATAAAAACATTAGAAAGGATTACTTCATGGGAGGTTTAAAACTGGAATGTGCTCCACATGAAAAAGATCTGGGAGTGATTGTTGACCAAACCCTCACAGGTTCTAGCCATTGTGCCGTAGCAGTTAAAGGAGCAATATGTAAGTTTGTGGCCAAAACTGGTAGTGCAATCACATTTAAAATACTGCAGAGCGCAGTATCCCCTCCTCCTCTCCCCCATACGAGAGGTTGCCAGCTAGGTTGCAGGATCCAGCAAGAACGTCTACTACACGGAGCTATCATGGCTACTTTCAATATCACCAATGATTTGCTCTCACAGAGTTGTGTTCAGTTCAGTTCAGAAAAGATCGAGACTAATGACAAAATAACTTTAGCAATGGTCGTATTGGTCAACTTGCTCATCACTCTTCTGTGTGGATAGCCCACAAAATCCATACTGTAATATGCGTAAAGAATGATTGAGGACTCATTTGACCGATGTACTGTCTCAATTACATTTCATATTGCCATAATGGCTGTGCTAATGTTGGAACGGTTTCCACAGCATCTCAGCATAAAGCCAGAGAAACGGACTAATAATGCATTGCTAATGTTAGCAATGAAGAGTCTCGGTTTTTATTTCTCAAACAATTTGTTACCTAGTCAATTCGATGACCCACCTGCATACGCACTAACAAACCATGAACGAACATACATAACGTTATTCGACTGTAGAGAATATTTGAACTGTCCGTGCCTACATTAAATAGAATTAAGTTAGCCAAACTTAGCTGAATCTTACCTGCCCAGGAGAAAATAAGCAACATCTTCTCCGCTTTCAGCCGTCTCCATCTTTCAAAGGCATGTCCCATACAGATCCTTGTTTTGTTTCTGACTTTGTCACGACGTATTTCGGAATAATAACGAGGCCTTTTAGGTTTAGTAACGTCAGACATTTGTGCTCCGAAACGCTGGTAGCTGCAGCAAAGTGGTAATTGGCAACCTGGATGCCGAAATGCTACTGACTTCGTGATTGGGAGATAGGTGGAGGGCGGCGCAACAGGCCAAAACACAAAATGACAACATCAACATTAGTTGTGGGCTGCAACTTCGCTTTTGTAATGAGAATATTCTGGCTGGACCACTGTTGTCAGTGATATAAGTATTTGAAATTAACATCATTCCTTAATGTCTGGTGATATATCAGGGCCATTTCATGATTAATCAACATACATTTCTTACATATTGCTCCTCTAAAACAGCCAATCGGATGCTGGGATACATTGCCAAAAGTATTGAGTACAAATCTAAGGAGGTGATACTTCTCTTGTACAACACATTCGTCAGACCACATCTGGAGTATTGTGTACAGTTCTGGGGACCATACTTTAAGAAAGATATAGAGGCTCTAGAAAAAGTTTAGAGAAGAGCAACTAAGCTGATTCTGGGCATAAAAGATGAAAGCTATGAGAACAGGCTGAAGATCCTTAATCTCTTTAGTCTTAGGAAAAGGAGACTCAGGGGTGATCTGATTGAGGTCTTTAAATATGTTCAAGGGATTAACAAAGTGAATTATCTAGGATTCCTTCCGCCAAGTTCTGTAAGTAGAATTTGGGGTCACAAATGGAAGTTGACCAAGGGTAAATTTAGCACTGATATTAGGAAATATTTTTTCACCCAAAGAGTAATTTCGATGTGGAACAGCTTGCCTGACCATATTGTTGAGGCAGAAACCTTGGGAATTTTCAAGAGCAGGCTTGACTTAAAGCTAGATATCACTGAGTCATTGAGTATCTGAAGTGATGTATTCACAATAGTTTAAAGAAACTGGTGAGCCTCGTTGGGCTGAATGGCCTGTTCTTGCCACTCATGTTATGTTATGTTAATTCAAAGAGGTGAAAAGTTTGCAAAATGGATGTGGCTTACATGGATTGATTCGTCTTGACCCACAGAATCCAAAAAAATAATTTTTTTCTACGACCCATGGTTTAGAAGTTATTGCCCAAGACATATTGTACCTCTCTTTGATTGGCTATCTAGCGGTGCTAAAGTAATTTTCCTAAAAATGGCTCTTTTCGACATCCTTATCAAGAATATAAAGTTTCATGATGACAGGTGACAGCAAAGTGAATATAAGGGCTAGAGAAATTTGATTGGCTGATGTTGGCCATGGTGTTTCTTTTATTACTTTGCTCTAATAAATTTTCATAGCAACCCTGGTGAATAGCAGGCATGCAAAATTTCAAGTTCATCGGATAAATGGTTTAGGAGCCATGGCCATTTGTTTACGATAGTGCCACTTATGTACGGATTTACACCAATCAAACAATTTATAATCTGCACATCCATATGTACAAACCCCAATTCCAATGAAGTTGGGACGTTGTGTAAAACCTGAATAAAAAACAGAATCCAATGATTTGCAAATCTCATAAACCCACATTTTATTCACAATAGAACACAGTAAACATATCAGATGTTGAAAGTGAGGCATTTTGCCATTTCATGAAAAATATTAGTTCATTTTGAATTTACTGGCAGCAACACATCCCAAAAAAGTTGGGACAGGGGCAACAAAAGGCAGGAAATGTAAGTCGTATTAATGAAAAAATAGCTGGAGGAGCATTTTGCAACTAATTGGTTAATTGGCAACAGGTCAGTGACATGACTAGGTGTAAAAAGAGAATTTTAGAAAGGCAGAGTCTCTCAGAAGTAAAGATGGGCAGAGGTTCACCAATCTGCAAAAAATGCACCTAAAAATTGTGGAACAATTTCAGAAAAATGTTCCTTAATGTAAAATTGCAAAGATTTTGAAAATCTCACGATCTTCAGTATATATCATCAAAAGATTCAGAGAATCTGGAGAAATCTCTGTGCGCAAGGGACAAGCCCGAAGGTCAATATTGGATGCTCATGATCTTCAGGCCCTAAGGTGGCGCTGCATTAAAAGCAGGCATGATTCTGCACTGGAATAAACTGCACGGACTCAGGAACACTTCCAGAAATCATTGTCCGTGAACACAGTCCGCCGAGCAATTCACAAATACAAGTTAAAGTTGTATCATGCAAAGAAGAAGCCAGATGTGAACACAATCCAGAAATGCCACCGTCTTTTCTGGGCCAAAGCTCATTTAAAATGGACTGAGGCAGAATGGAAAACTGTTCTGTGGTCAGACGAATCAAAATTTGAAAGTCTTTTTAGAAACTGCCGTGTCGTGCAGTCTGAAGAGGAGAGGGACCATCCAGCTTGTTATCACCGCAGAGTTCAAAAGCCTGCATCTCTGATGGTATGGGGTTGCATCAGTGCCTATGGCATTGGCAGCTTACACATTTTGGAAGGCACTATCAATGCTGAAAAGTATATCGAGGGCTGACTGCAATAAACAGTTATGTCCAATATATAACATCTGGACATAACTGTTTATTGCAGTCAGCCCTCAATATAGAGGTTTCACAAAAACAAATGCTCCCATCAAGACAATGTCTCTTTCAAGGCAGGCCTTGCATATTGCAGCAAGACAATGCTAAACCACAGACTGCATCCATCACAACAGCATGCCTTCGCAGTAGAAGAGTCTGGGTGCTGAACTGACTTGCCTGCAGCCCAGACCTGTCACCAATACAAAACATTTGGCGCATTATGAAATGAAAAATCCTGCAAAAAAGACCCAGGACTGTTGAGCAGCTAGAATCCTACATCAGACAAGAGTGGGACAACATTCCTCACCCAAAACTCCAGCAGTTGGTCTCCTCACTTCCCAGACGTTTACAGACTGTTGTTAAAACAAGAGGGGATGCTACAGAATGGTAATCATGGCCCTGTCACAACTATTTTGAGATGTGTTGCTGCCATCAAATTCAAAATAAGCTAATATTTTTCATGAAATGGTAAAATGTCTCACTTTCAACATCTGATATGTTGTCTATGTTCTATAGTGAATAAAATACAGGTTTATGAGATAGGCAAATCATTGTATTCTGTTTTTATTATTCAGGTTTTACACAACGTCCCAACTTCATTGGAATTGGGGTTTGTACCTGCCCACCAAATTTCCCATTGATCCCTTCAGTGTTTTGGCAGAAGACGATGAAAATTAACGCAGAAACAGACGCCGCCACGCGATCGCTAGGCTCCCTTTGGTCCATTGGACTAAGTGAGCTAAAAAGGAAATAAAAAATAACAAAGGGCAAAAAGAACTTTGAACTGTGTGATAGATTGAGTTTGACCCATAACAGGCAGCATGCTCACTCTGCTTAGCATAGCAGGATACAGTGGCCACTCGAATGTTAGCATTGCCACTGAAACTACTTCAACTAAGCATTATTATGCATGTTACATCATATACATTAGGGCTTCCACATTCAACAGTTCTCATCAGACTAAATATGTATCTGAAGCTTAAAATTAGGGCACCATGGTGCACAAGATAGTTTGGTTGCCTCATGGCAAGAGGGACGTTGGTTCAAGTCCTGCCCACGGCCTGTCTGGGTGGAGTTTGTACGTTTATGCGAGTTTACTCCCTCAGTACAAAGATATGCTTGCCAGGCAATCGAGGACTCTAAATTGCCCGTAGCTGTGAGTGTGTGTGTTTGTGTGTGAATGGTGAGTGATCCTTGTGATACATTGTTAAGGGGTCATCAGGGTAAAAATGTCAATTTTTTTTGAAAACTTCAATATTTTTGATTTTCATAAAAAATAAATAAAGGAATGCAGTGAGATGCCAGTAAACACCAAGAATCTATGTTTTTTCTCTGCCTCAATTGTTACTTGTGACTTTAAATGCAAATTACCGAAAATCACAATTTTGACTGATTTGCAACCTTGTGGCATTCATAAAATCCTTAATATTCATCTGATTGACTTGAAATTTGGGCTGAAGTTGTATGTGTTGGAGATCTATGAAATGACGGAGGATTTTCTAGATAGGTGCATCCCTAGGGGGTTAATTTTGAAAATGAAGGAAGTTAATGATAGCGATTTTCATTATGGTTACATAACAGAGCTCATTAAACATTCATAAATGTTCCAAACAAAAACATCCTATGTCATTTCATAGAACCATCTTAAACCTTTCATATGAGACTAATTTGAGTAAAATCTGACCATGGGTTATTGAAATATCAGTGCCACAAAATATTTTCAGATTTTGTCATTAAATTGCGGTTTCCATGGCAACCATGTAAATTTTTTATCAAAATACTACATTTTATGATGTTAAAATCATGTTGAGTATGTTTATTTCTTAGTTTTTACATTATTATGGTTATTTCTACACTTCACCCTGAAGACCCCTTAAACAGTCTACAGTGCATTCCTGCCGCATGCCCTTTGTATGGTTCGATAGCCTCCTAGCAGCCCTGACCAGGGTAAGATAATGGATGGAGTTGGGTTGCTTAAACAAGTCATTCAGAGACTGCAAGTGTCCCCTGCCACAGAACGGCTGGGCACAAGAATGGATGGGTGGCCAGTGGCCACTCGAGTAGATAAGGCCAAAGTACACAATCAATTTCAAAAGGCCTCTATCAACAGGGTCAGAGATCTGCTCCGGAAACAATCCGTATGGACACGTGCACAGACATGCATAGACAAACACGGCCTAAATCAGTAGTTCATCCACCTCCCATTGGGTGGTGGGGGACTACTTAACAAGAAAGGGAAAAAAAAACATCTAATTTCTTTGGCCATTTTATACAATGATCAATAAAGACCACATTTACTATGCAATTTAAACTAAGATATACAATCAGCAGAAAATGTTTGCAACAGGCTGGTTTTACTTCAACAATACAGAATGGCTTATTCTTAAATGTGTAGGCCTATACCTCAGGAAACTTGTGGCTCAGGCATTTTATAAAGAATTTTTAAAGACTTGCAAAATCATTATCTGGTATGCAAATGCAAAAAGTACACATGCATAGCACATTCTATAGTTCTTTACCACTCCAAAAAAAAGAACAATTAATTGCTTGACTAGCAGACAATTGCTTGCTGAGGTGAGACTTCCTGAAATAGCTTGCTACACTGACATGTACTCTGCACCACTCATCTGAAAATCCTTAAAATATCATTTACCCTGGTGTGCAAGAAAGATAGTTATTAACGATAGTTATTAACGAGAATAATTAAAAATGACCCACCTCACCCCACCCCTACCCGCATACACACACTTACTATCACCCCATTAAACAGTAACATTTCTGAGAATGGTGAGACGGCAAATTAACCCAGTCTTTTTCAAATTATGCTGTTCATTCCAATGAAGTCTGGCAATTCAGAATGTGTGGATCTAAAATAAGGCTCTCAACGTGTGGTTCCTTTCAGTGCCAGGGCCGTGTTCATTTGAGAGCGTACTTAGTAGGTCTATGCGCATGAGTCAGAACACAGCTGAGTGATTGCGCTCCCAGCCCTTGGGTGGGCTGCCGCTGACCTTTTTCCAAGCGCCTACCTTTTATGTCTCATTTCATTTTCATTCAAATTAAATCAAACAAGAAAGAACTCCTTTGTAAATAACGGTACCATTCTCATGCGACAAGAAAGCGCGATTTCTTTTTTTAATCTAATCAAATAGTTTGGGTGGCACTATTGTCGCAGACTTTGCCTTTAGTTCTTTGAGAGCAAGCTGCCAAGTGGGCCGACAATGTAAGAGCCAGGGCCCAACATAGAATTGGGCAGCAACACATGCGTGGAAATAAGCCTTCACATATTGTTCAAATTTACAAACAAAATAATAATTACATAACACAGAAATATTAAAGGATCATCAATGTGTGCCTGTATTTAAGTCGGGCTTCTGGAATATTGCAGTTTGGGATGAAAACGTATAAATGCGTAGGCCTACAAAGTTTAAAGCGGAGTCAATTTCGCTGTCATTGGACATCTTGCAGTATTTATTTGGCTAATTTCGTCTTTGGATATCTTTCAGATCACAAGGAAGAATCACAATGACCGGAACGCAAAGCAAATAACAGAAATGAACCATGCT
This sequence comes from Gymnothorax javanicus, assembly GCA_029692085.1. Classification (NCBI taxonomy): domain Eukaryota; kingdom Metazoa; phylum Chordata; class Actinopteri; order Anguilliformes; family Muraenidae; genus Gymnothorax; species Gymnothorax javanicus. The sequence continues at coordinate 88,318,726 of CM056193.1, forward strand.
CTCTTCAATGGGTGTCCTCATTATTCTGTTAAGGCTGTATTCGTTTCGTGTCGGAATAAAGGCCACGCAGTTGCAGCATTGCCGTATGTCTAGCTGTTTAACGACTTGTTCTGAATCAGCAGCCTCCTGCAACTTCATTTAACATTCATTTCTCGAGTGGCGGTCTCCTCGTGAAGAGATTGCGCGCTCTGCTTGCTCGTCGGTGATTGTATCCCAGCTTGCCCAATCAACATCACGCTAACAAGGGCCCTTCAGCCCACAGATCACGATGCTGCTCACTCATAGTGCTTTTTCCAAACAGACAAACCCGAAAACCTACCATTGCCGAATTTGTGAATTAACCCTCAATCAACTAGAGCGCACGCAAAGCTCCGTAGCAAGCATCACTGATAACATTAACGTGTTAACATTTTCTTTGAAAATGTAAATTTTAATAGTTTGGAAATTCAATGGGAAACTTACTGACTCTCCATGAGCATTATCCATCTTAATGGAGCAAGGACGGGATATGTGCTTAACCTCTTTCATAAGATGATTACATAGATTGAGCGAGGCAACAGGGGGAAAACAAAAAAGCTTCTAAGATTATCTGGGAAACAGCAACCACATACGCAGAAATCCACTTTAAAAAATACCATTACGAAAATGGGGGATTTATAGGCTACCGTATAAAATCAGTGCAACAGATCACATATAATTCCTATTTCCAGTAAAGCCTACATTCATGAGCTTAGATTTATATCAAGAGCTAGCCATGGATATAATTACGCGGGATTAACAAACGTGAGATGCTCATTTAAATCCTATCCCCAGAAAACAACAACCTCAATAGTAGGCACAATAGTTGAATCAGATTTACAGCCAGCAAAATAGCTTGGGGACCTATTTGATCTCTTGGGATAAATTCAACGCTGAAAGAAAAAAAACAATAAAAAAGACTAATATTTCATCAGCAAGTCCGTATATGCCAGTATTAAACCACGTCTTTGGTCCGTAATGGGTTTCAATAGAAATTGTGTCAACTACCAGGGCACAAGGAGCCCGTGGCTTAAACTTATAAACCACAATTCTTTATTTACTTTGCTGACGGGGAGTAGAATTCAATTTTACACAGAACTCCAAATGACCAGGGACCACGAATACACCTGTAAAATAAAAGTTGAAAAAATCAGTAACCTGCCAGCAGGAGTACCGGTCAGATCGCGAGGCGCTTTCGAGATGGCTTATTGCTCCATCTAACGGTTAAATTGGGTATTGACAATGTAAAACCTTCAGTTCTGATAAATCATGAACCAAAAAGATCCCCGATTTCAGTCGTGAGAGGATTCTTTGAATCATTAAGCTGTGTAGCACAGCAAATGTGCTTAATTTAAATGATCTAAATTAAGAGTTTAATTTACCAATATAGTAGATAGGAAACTGCCAGTGCCTGAAGATGCAGCTAATGTCCAGGACTAAAGTTCAACTTCTTTACTCAGTTTGAAAAAGTTCAGTTTTTAATTGTTGATGGAATTAAGGGATGACCCCATAACATGCAGCCTTAGCTTACCCGGTGGGTGCATCTCAAAGCGTAGGCTGCAGCCTTCAAAGGCTGCATTTTTAGGGGTCGTCACTTAATTCCATCCGCCAAACTGACATGACTTCATTTCATCTCCATTAAACAGCTTTGGTTTAAGCGAGTCGTCCCTGGATTCCCAAACCTTAACCTTAGTCTCTAACCTCTAACCTCTAACCCTAAACCTAACCCCAAACCTAACCCTACCACTAAATTTATTTTTGGGTGCATCTCAAAGCGTAGGCTGCATCCTTCGAAGGCTGCATTTTTTGGGGTCGTCTCTTACTTCCATCTGCCAAACTGACATTTAGGGTAAGGGACAAGGTTAAACTTAGGGTTAGGTTTAGGGTTAAGGTTAAGGTTAGGGAAACCAGTGACGACTCGCTTAAACCAAAGCTGTTTAACGGAGATGAAATGGCTTTATGTCAGTTTGGCGGATGGAATTAAGTGAAGACCCCTAAAAATGCAGCCTTCGAAGGATGCAGCCTAGGCTTTGAGATGCACGCCTTGTCTTCAACCCTAAATGTAAGTGTGGTGGATGGAATTAAATGACAACCCCTAAAAATGCAGCCTTCGAAGTTCGCAGCCTACGCTTTGAGACGCACCCGATGAGATACGAAGATACCATCATGGCTGCCAGTCAAAATGTTTCTGGGTCATGTCCCATCTCATGGTAGGTTCCTTGCCCTTTGGAGAATTTTTTAAAATTATTTTATTTAACTAACCTTTATTAACCAGGGAAGTCCCGTTGAGATTGAAATCTCTTTTTCAAGGGAGCCCTGGGGGTTATGGAGAGGAGGGAGAGGACTGCATCCAAATTCTCATAAATCAATGGCCTTTTTCCTTTACTTTTCACTTTTCCTTGACTTTGCTATAAAATATCATATCGTTGAAGGGAAAGTTGTAGGGTGATTTTAAAGATTTTTAAAGTTGCAGTGAGGTCACTTTGTGTAATGCTTTCAGTGTGCACTGAAAGCAGGAAAAAGGAACTGGATCCAAGTGTGAAGCATGTATATTTATTAAGTGGCTGAAGTGGGGCTTCAGTCACGAAACACAAAAGTATATACAAAGGAAAGGGAAACGCAGTTCCCGAAAGATTACAATATTTTCTTGAAGTCTTACAATAACACTAATACAACAGGTTCTGGTAGATAACTCTGTCTACACTGGCTGAGTAACAAGAGAACAATGAGGAATCAGTACACTTTGCACCGCAGCTGCAGCAGTGCGAACCTTCAATAAGCTTAAATGGATAATTGGAAACCAATTAAGCAGCAGGAGAACACAGTATGGAATGTGATGGAGTGTGGCTTGGAGTTAATCCTCGTGTTAAGTCTGACGTAACACATCATATGAAAATGCTGCTTCCGGGTCCAAACATAAAATCGGGTGCAGTACACTGTAGACATGGCCGAGCCAGTTACCATGTTCACACAGGCAAATTTATTTTCTGAAGTCCCCAAACGGGTCAAAAAGGGATTAATATCCTATATTTCGAACCGTGTGGGTCCCGGGCTCGTGAGAATAAGGGAAATATGGCGGTCAGTAAAGTGGGGCTGAGGCCAAGCCAAATAGATCCTGCGCCTGGAAAGTGAAAGTATTTATTTTTTTTTTTTTTATTAAACCTTTATTTAACCAGGTAAGACTCATTGAGATTTAAAATCTCTTTTTCAAGAGTGACCTGGCCAAGAGGGCAGGACACATATAAGTTTCATACAAGGACAATGACACACAGATATCAAAACATTAAAAAAAAAAATAAATAAATGCATAAATAAGTAAATTAGGCACAGAGACAGTTTCTCAAGCTTTCAAAATCTTTTAAAATTGAACCAAAAGCATTAATAGAAATCAGTTCTGACAATCTCAAGTCCTTCTGAAGGATGTTCCAGGCAGAGGGGGCAGAATTTAAAAAGCTTTTTTTCCAAGCTCCGTGAAAGACGCATCAGTCAAATCTTGAAACGGAGGTTGTAATTTCACTGAAAAAAGATATATGGACAAGTAAGAAGGACCAGCCCAAGGAGAGTTTTATAAATAAAATTCAACCAATGGGTATGACATACAAAGATGGCCACTCAGCCTAATACAAAGTCAATGATGGGTAAGATTTTTAAAACCAGTAACAAACCGCAAGGCACAGTGATAGACAGTATCCAGGGACCGTAAACATTGTGCAGAAGCATTCATATATAATAAGTCACCATAATCTAGCAAAGGCAGGAAAGTAGCTGACACAAGATATTTCCTAGCTGGAAAGGAGAAGCAGGATTTATTTCTAAAGTAAAAGCCTAGCTTTTTACCTTGAGCTTAATGACTAGATTTGCAATATGGGACTTAAAAGTTAGCTGACATCAATAAGAATACCTAAATACTTGAACTAAACTAGTTCAATTACTCTTCCTTGAGCAGTGATTATGTTCTTTGTTGATTGCACTACTGTTAGAGAACAGCATGAGTTTAGTTTTTTTGTATTTAATACCAATTTTAGTTTCTGCAGGCGGGACTGAACAATATCAAATGCAGACTGTAGAAAGTTAATGACCTGTATAACAGATGATGAACAGCAATAAATAACGGTCATCAGCATAAAATGATAATTAGCATTTGAAAGGTTTTCACATGGTTATTAACATAAATGGTAAACAGAATAGGTCCTAAAACAGAACCTTGTGGCACCCTTTGGATACTGTTAAAAAGAGGAGGTGGACCCTGCTATTTGAACACACTGCGTTCTAGCAGACAGATAATTGGAGAACCAAGCTACTGCTCGCTTCCAATTTGGTGAAGCATGCCGACTAAAATGCTATGGTCAACTGTGTCGAAAGCTTTCGATAAATCAATAAAAAGTGCTGCACAATATTTTTTGCAGTCTAATGCCTCAATAATGTCATTTGTGACTTTAAGAGCGGCAGTCATAGTGCTGTGTTTTTCCTAAAACCAGACTGATAATTTGAAAAATGCCCTTAGAATCTAAAAATTCTTTTAACTGATTGCTCACAAGCTTTTCAAATACTTTAGCTAGGACACAAAGTTTGGAGATTTTAGTTATTTAAGTCAAATGGTTGCCCCCCCCTTTCAAAGGAACAAAGGCAGATTTCCAGACTTTGGGATCTCACTGCTAATAAAACTAAGATTAAAAATCAAAGACAAAGGTTCAGCAATCGGGAAGCACCGATGTAAACAGGGCTTGTTAAAAGGCCAACTAGCAAATGAAAATCTGAGTGAAGGTAATATAGAACTATTCGCATCCGGTCAATGTTTCACTGAATTCTTTTTAACTTTCCTTATGAGCTGTATCCATCTACCATTCACCTTTTCATCAACCGGCAAGCGATAAAATGACAACTCCGGACATGTCTGACAGATGAACGCACATCGGAGTACAACGCTGTGGCATCATGGATATATTATAAGAACTGGATACTGAACCAGGGCTGAGACCCATGCTGAGAAGGGCTTAGCGGTCCAGCTGATATCGCAAGTCACATGATGCCATGGGGGCAAAAAAAGAAATTTTTCCATAGGGAACAACTGAAAAAGACACTGATAAATCCGTGAATAAATTTTTTTGACTACCACAAATGATCAATATATGATCTGTCGATTTTTCTCTTTTAAATCATTGGTGCCTTTTTCCACGGCAGAGACAAAATTTTTTATTTTAATTCAGGCTACGCGAACACCATGGGGATTTTGTCGCTTAGCGCGTTCTCGTAAGCAGTGCAGCAGCTGCAATTCTCTGCATGTAGCGCTGGTCAGAAGATACCGTGCTGTCGGCTTACGTTATTACCAAGTTAGTAAAGTAAACAGGGGCCTATTGCACAAAAGTCGGATCCTGAGATCCTGGATCAACGCTTGCATCCCAAACAGCTGAATTAATTGCACTCCAACAGCGGGTTGAGAATGATCGCCTAAGTTAAGCCAGCTGCAGCTGATCCTCCTGAGTGCGCGCGCACGGCTACCTCAAATAGACCCTGAGATCGATCACAGAATCGCTGATCATTGCCGTAGCTGATACACTTCGGCGTCAGTGTGAATGGGGATGTTGCTATACATACCTTATTGAAGATATAACATTGAGACAAGAAAACAGGCAGATGTGATTGTGCATAAAATGCACATGTGAACTGCCAAGCAAACCCAAGTGCTTTGAAATTTTTACAAGCATACTTTTTCTGACATACCAAAATTTTGCCTCCAGTCCCTTTTTTGTCATGCACAAACTCTGAAATAATGGTCCGATCTAGAAGACGTTTTCAGACTAGTTGACTTTATTTCCTTCTTTTAATCACTTCTGATGGAGGCATATTCAAATTAAAAAGTAAAATGTGGACGTCAGAAAATAACTTCACCCTTCTGAAAATGTTTGATTCCATTATCGAGAAGCGAGTGACTTTGCACACGTATCCGGTGTTAAGGCAACAATTCTCTTACCCGTCACAGTCTGAATAAAAACGGAGAAAAGTAGCAGCAGTGCTGTATGAAGGGGGTTACCGCGGCGATTTGAGACCGCGTTGAAACACTGTAACCCCCTTCATACAGCACTGCTAATCTTCTACTTAGAGGAGTCTCAGTTTGGGGAATAAGGACAAATCTGATGATGATAGATTCTAAATATGGTTAAAATGTGACATGGAAGGGGGATTGACTGAATTGTGATGGTGACTGTCACATGGATACTTAAATATAATGATTGAATATTGGCTATTTTACTGACATCAATGGTCACAAGTTTTTAAGATAATTACTCTGGGCCTACAATAATTGAGATAGCAATGTGTAGTGGACAATTTAGAATGATTGTTAAGGACACTGATTTTCAATTTGGGTGACTGCTGACTGAGGAGAGGTGAAATTGGCTGGAGCAAGGAGCTTAGCCGTTTGGCAAGCCAGCTCTGGAGCTGACTAGCTCAACAAACTTTGTTTCCATAGAAACTAGTGCCATGGCTTAGCTGAAATGGGGCTTGAGATCAGGCTAATCCTGTACTGATCCTGGGCTAATCCCTTATCCCGCCTTCGTGCAATAGGCCCCAGGTGTAACGACATCAATGTTTTCATTTATTGTATTTGATGAATGGCTTTGTTAGGTAGTGATAGCAGATGTGCATACTTGATGCTGTAACTTTTAAGGTAAGATACAGAATATGAAGTATAATTTTATGCATGCGTCCAGCTTGCATGACAGCACTGCACAGAGACAGTGTTTGTAGTTCAGCCTTTATTAGCAAGAAGTGTTGAGTGGGTTGGAAACGCTGGACAAGATGAGATGAGAACGACACACTGTTAGTGAGCAGCATCAGTGCATGGGAGTGATGCTGCGGAGATTCGCTGATGCGGCTGACCTCCATCTGCGCAGAGGAAATACGAGAGTCCCAGAAGAAAGAAACAGATGAGAAGAAATGAAGATCGACATTATGTTTCCTTAATGGAAGTAGCTATTCGCTCCGCAGCGGGGTGAATTGGGGGAAAGGGATCGGCTATCTGCCCCGCAACGGGGCGGACAAGAAAAGCAGTTCTGCTATTTGCACCGCGGTGGGACGGATAAAAGAAGCACTTCTGCTATTTGCCCCGCAGTTGGGCTAATAAGAGATTTCATTTTATGATCCGCCCCGTTCTTTGATCTTTCGCGCTGAACCGCTGCGGGGCGAATAGCCTCTTCCATATTTTATAACTGGGCTGCTGATTATGTGAGGACTTACGAATTTAGTAATCCTGTTTTAGGGGAAGGGAAAGAATCCCGTATTCAAACTCCACTAATATTGAATAAAATCAGCAGTTTTTCGGCTTACCTTGATGTTTGAGTACTCAGAGAAACATTTGGGTGCGTAAAAACATCAAGCGTGCATTTAGTCAAGGAAATTCAGAGTTTAATTTCTAGTGCTCATGAGCGTGGTAATAGCATATAACGGCAGCAGCTATGTTACTCATTACACCGGGTGGCAAGGGCATGCGCAGCATATTGGCGCTCCCTTTTAAAATCGTTCTGGAAAATAAAAAGCCGAAAAAGTGGGGGGTTGGATACGGAATTCTTTCTGGGGGAAAGGCTCCTGCGTATGTTAACTTAAACAACAGGAGGATAAAACAGATGTGTCCTAACGCCAATATTTTATTGACAGTAAAAACTGCTAGTTGGCAGAAAACACTGGAACTGTATCCATTCTGTGGACATATGTTAGATGAAAAAAGTTTTCATGGATGGAATTAATGAATGGTGTGTGCACCCTGCGATGGATTGGCGAGCTGTCCAGGGTGGGTGCCTGCCTTTTGCCCAGAGTCAGCTGGGATGGGCTCCAGTTCCCCCTGACCCTAGTGGGGAAGAGGCGATATAGAGAATGGATGGATTTAATGAGCTTACAGCATACGTACTCTAAAAGTAATTTCGCTTGTCAGAATTGGCTGAATACTTTAATTCACGTCATCTACTTTAAAACTTATTATTTCATAAAGCATGGGCAGTGCTCTGTGCGGTTGGGTTATCGTCTTGAATCCAGTAAGAATAGAGGAGGTTGCAAGCTCACAAGCACGAAACGTTTCATTTTCTACGAATACATTTAGCTTTGAACTGTGTGGAAAACGAGATCAAACTGTCATCTTACAGAGCACTTTTTTGCGACGTAGTGAATAATTGTGTTTCCCTGTTCAACAAAAATAGTTTATCAAAATGTTATACCCCCTATTAGTGTTATGACTTGAAAATCACAACAAAGAAAACCAGCAATGACAACTTAAACAAATTTATTCTTCACTGATCAGGTAAAAAAAACTTCTACATACATACATAACATTAGGCATATTAACTGTTTTTCCAAACTATATTTAAGCCTTCACCGAGTGTCATGTTTGCCCGTTCGTACAGAGCTATTGCATGAGTTTTGCTGTGATTTCGAAATGGACATTATTAGCTACATTTCCAGGGAACATTGGTCGAGAACTCGCGTCCTGAGTGGGAGTGTTTCGGGTGCGGACCGTTGTCATAGATACCTCAGGCGTCAGCGCGTTCATGAGCCCCACACTACACGTGTGAACGATAAGTCACAAAGCGCATGTCCGCGTGACTCCGGAAATAAGGTCCCATGTCGGCGTGCTGCGCCACAGAGCAATTGCCATCGAAATTAATGGGCGGCCATTTTCGGTTCTGTATCTGGTTCTTATAATACATCCATGAACAGAACAGGGAGCTTAAATGGGCTAGGAAACAGGTGGATGCAATTAAAACTCAGTTAAGTTGAAACGAGGAAGTGAAGACTTGACTTGAGTTGTGGGCATGGTCACCAGCCTGCCAGGCAGGCCTATTAATTGTTATATCATGTGTCAGACCTTTTTCACTGAGGCCATTTTGATATGTCAAAGCAGCAAGCACAGGTGTAATAATTATGGTCCCACTCCATTTAGGTGTTCTGGGGCCATATGGCCCTTGTGTTGTGCTTGCTATCTCACTGATATAGTTGTGACACGCCAATATGGAATGGAATCATAATCACTTTTATTGATTACATCTGTGCTTGCTCAGCTTTGACGTGTAAAATGGCAAATGTGAAAAAGATCCATTCCCTACACCTGTCTTGCTCGTCAATAAACATCCAAAAAATACCTTATTTTGACGTGCAAATATAAAACCACATTATCTGTGGTGCAATCTGAGTCAACAATGTAGTGTGCTTTTATTTGCAAGGGTATAGGCTGTTGAGTGTTCCTCTTAAAACTTGCTGTATGAATCCCGTATGAAACACGACAACATCTATGTCTGAAGCAGGTCATATTTAGACGTCTAAATCTTGAACCTTATTGGCACGTCATGCTGACATCGGCTATAGTTATGGCACCGGACTAACTGATGCAATCTGCACGTCAGGTAGACGTCTCATGTTTGCTGGGATGTCTCACTCCCAGCTCATTGGTTGCCTTTTTGCTCAGTAAATTAATTCAATTAATTGTCCGATTTTTAAACGGAAACAGGTAGAGAGTTCACCTGCATTAAGGCAATATCACTGGTTGTGGACAGAGTTTTAATATTATATAACAAAACTAACACTCGAACCTGAATCTGCAAGACCGCGTTGTTTTCTTATGCATCTCAAGCTGATCGAAAACGGACGCAGAAGAAAATATGTATATACCATTTTGTGAGCTACAGGAATTCAGACACTTTGAAAGACATTGTCACTTCATGTCACCATTAATGCTAATAGGGAAATGCTTGATAATTATTTCTGCGTAGATATCGTGCACAGATAATCATTTCTCATTTCATTTGCACTCGTGCGGCAAATGTGGCGCACCGCGGCCGTGTGACCATTGTGATAGGTTAGTACATTTTGACATCTCGGATGGCGTGACCGTCTACTCCCGTCCAAATATTATAGCGGATTTGCACAAATCTCATGAACCCACTTTTGATAGGTCCTCGCCAGATTTTTCGCCAAATGCATTATAGCCATCGCCAAACGGTCAGACGAATCCCCATTGTAAGCTGTTGCTTGTAGAGACCCAGCCACCCAAGTTATATTCCGGATATGTGTATCTGGTATCAGGTGACCTGTATTACGTAAAATGTCATACCCTTTCACCAACCACACTGCGCATGTTCCTGCACTAAGGGGTTGGGTTCAACCACCCCACTCATAGATTTGAACACAGATGCTCTCCATACCCATAACCGGCCCTCCTGGATGCCACAAAATGGACTGACTCGAGTCTACAGTTCTCGTTATGGTCTAAGTGATCACTGAGCATTTCTACTGAGCTATGATGACTTTGACGAGGGAGATATTCGAGCAAGGCCAACTCTAAATTTGTTGTCGCCAAGGAGACTCAATTAAAGAAATTGCCTACATGCAATTATTTCAGCTTGAGTTAAGAGCCTATAATCATATTACCATGGAGCATTTCTATGGGGAAGTCTGGGTTCTACTAGTCCCAATTTTTTTCTTGGGTGGCCTGCCAGTCCTAAGGGTGCAGATTCGCAGAGAATTTCCTTCTACAGATATCACGTGATCATACAAAGAGGTCATGCTTATTCACTTAGAAAACCCACACGTGCATTAAACATCTTTGATGTCGTTTACATGACTGAAGGTCCCCGAAGCCCACTGAGATACTGCGGCGACACCTAGGTTTTGATAGAGAACTAAAACTGGACTTCCCTATTGAACTATAATGACTTCGACTGGAGAGATATTTGAGCAAGGCTAACTCAATATTTCTTTGCATCGAGGTGACTTAAATGAAGGATTTAGCCACGCGCAATTATTTTAGCTTGAGTTAACAACCTGTAATCACATAACCATAGAGCATTTCTATTGAGCTATAATGACTTGGACCAGGGAGATATTCAAGCTAGGCTAATAAATATAATACTAGCGGCCTGGCGCGTAGACCTTACGCGCTACTGTCTCTTGCAGCCTGGCATCTGTTTTTTGGGATTCTGGACTCTTGTGGATGAATTGGCTTGGTCATGTGATGTTTTTATGGAAAAACCATAGCAACATGATGACATCATAATGGTGCACGTTTGTTTGTTTATTAAGATCCCCATTAGCTTTTGCATAGCAGCAGCTATTCTTCCTGGGGTCTTATAATTTCAGTTGTGAAAATAATATACATATATATACACAATATACAACATAACACAAAACAATACATACAATTCACAGAACACCAATAAAATAACTCAGCAAATTTGCATCACAATATCCCATACAATAACAAAAACATACAGCAGTGCATACACCTCAATTAGAATGTAACACTATTTTCCTCGCACTCTCTCTTATGTGAGCATGCATATGTATGAACTTGCATACTTGTATACGGGTCAATCCAAGAAATGATGTTTGGGCCTATTTTAGGGTCGTTTTGACTTCAGAGAGCTATAGAAAAAAAATAATGCACCACTCTTCTTGTTTCTAGTCTCATTTGAAAGAAAACATCCAGGGCTTCAAAAGAAGGGCAAATCTGCATATGTCGGCCCATAATTTCGCGAGTTATTGAACCCCAAAGTTAAAAAATTGCCCAAAATTGCCATTTTTGGGCCATTTTCACCTCATTCCAAGCCATGTATTGTCAAGCCAAATAGGGCTAGAACAGCATAAACTTATTTTTTCCTTAGTGGGGGGTCATATCTAACATTTCCATGTGGTTTAGCCATTTCATGACCTACATTTTTTTTCCCTATATCTTTTCATTGGAATTTCAACTCGTTGAAACGCGAATTAATGAAACTTTTAGACCATCAACTAGCATACTAAGAAGGTAGTCCCACTGTTCATATTACATCCAGCCAAGAGGGTCCCTATAAGGGTCATGTTCATAGAAATATTTTTTACATACATTGACCTGAGCCTATGCCAGCTTGAAAAAACTATTTTTCAACACCGGCCTTATCACTCACGTTTCACTGACATTTACCCATATATAGAGCAAACTACTGCTAATATCTTTACTTCCTACCATCCAAACAAAGTTATAGGGTATATGTAGCAACCCTAAATGTAAAATAATAAAGGAAATTAATTCAGATTGGCTCTATGGGGCGTTGCTCGGTGAGTGAAATGCGAGTGATCATCCGGCGCCAAAAATGTCGCGAGAAGAGGAAAGCGACTTCCTGTTAACCGGCGAAAGTAAACTACATCCGGGGTCCTTCGTAAACAACTCAGAGGATCTCAAGCTTCGATTGAGGCAAGTTCACGGCAGATTTTACTGCAAAATACAATAAAAATTCTTCAGAATGGTAAGGAATTTGGATGAAATTCTTACAAAATATTGTTGAGGGGGTGTCTGGGTGCATGCAGATGTCTCATTTTGTACCGAAACAATGTATTTTGGGTTCTATGGGTTAAAACAGATCGGCGAGTGAAATTTCCAAGCCGGTACGGCCATTGGTTTGCGTGTACGGAGCCATTTGCCGTGCCTGGCGTGGGTTTGGCGAAAAGTGATACGTGAGTGACCGGACAGCCACCTTGCCGGAAATGGCCTCTGTGGCTTGAATTCCTGTGTCCTTGGCAGTAAATTGATGTTAATTCTGTAGAATGAGGTGCCCCACATCTGTTACTACCTTTTTAGGCCATGTTTGGGCATTTTAAGTCGACCCCCCACCCCAAAGAAGGGCGGAATAGTGAAATTTTGTCAGAATTTTCTATTTTTGGCCCCCCAAACGGCCTAATTTCGCTAGATTACATGCTTTTTCCATGTTATATTCCTTACCACACCTACTCTTAATTGTTTTAGTGTGTTCAACCTATCCTGGGTAGTATAATATTGCCACAGTGCAGGCCTAAAGGTATTCGGCACGCCGCGTCACTCACGTGTCACGTACTACGATTATGGTCGCCACACACCTCTATATACACAGCCCGGGAATTTTCACTAATTAGTATTTTAGATAGGCCTCTTCTCTAATATCCTGACCAGAAGTAATGAACATTGTGCAATACCTTCACTGCTTTTTGGTACATTTTCCCATCGTCACGCGCATTTCAATTTCTATTTTTTCGTCAGAAAGGGCACCTCCACCCCATCCAGCCTATTCATATTTCACCAGAAGATGGCCCAATGGTACTCCTAACTTACACAGCAGCCAATATGTAGATACTGCATACTTTTTTTTTTATCAAAAATTTCTGGGGCTGTATTTTGGGTTTTGACTGGATATTTGGTCACTATCAGTCGCGGCTCGTGAACTGCCAACAGCAGTTCAAACAATCCCTTAAAAAGAATGATTGGTCATGATCTGTTTTCAATCAGTCATTTAAATTACCATTACAGAAACTCTGAAAACTCTCAACATTATCAGGTGTGGCCAGTTTTCATTTATAACGCATACCTGTCAACTCTCACGCTTTTGTTGTTAGTTTAAGTGGCATATTTTCGTTCCTCTGCTGTAGTCAGCAATTATTCAATCAACGAGTTTGTAGATTCTGGCGCGGAACTGAAGTCCTTGTGCACGGAGGAGTTGGAAGCAATGGAATTGCATAAAGACGTTTCAAATTATCTTACTTCATTTAAACGATCGCAAAACACGTGCATTGCTTCCAACCACTGAGTAAAGAAAAGCGTGTGAAGTCCGGAGTCGTAATCGGTATGCGTTGTAAATGAAAACTGACCACACATGTTAATGTTAACAGCTGGCCCGCGCGGAGTCACTGACGTCGCAAATAAGAGTTAAATTTTATTTTCAAAGGCATGGTAGAAACCCTAGATGGGCCAGATATGTGTATTTATGCCCTTAATTTAATAGTAGAACATGTTTTGTGTATGTAGGAGTGATATGGATACAATCCAATGATGTATAGTGGTGCTGAGGTGGACTTTAGAATATGTTGTCAGAGGTGAAACGCGAGTGACGAACGAGAGGTTTTCCGAGGGTCAATGCAGGACCTGACTGAGCTGCTTAAGTAATTTATGGATGGCAAAGGGTAACTGTTTTGTATAATAGACACACTGTAGGCAAAGTACAGTGATTTTGAAGAGTATCTGATGAGTTTTGAGGAAATGAGGGTAAAGTTAAGAATGTGAGTCAATTTTTTCCAACTTATACTTTTTGCACTATATATTCCATGACTCATAATTCTATAAATTTTCAACCCTGGTTTTTGATTTTTTGTACACTTAAAGTAACATATTGTAGTAGTTTGTAAACAAAATTTGGTGTAGATATGACAATTATTAATTGTACTTTTGATGTTGCATTTAATTTCATCACTCGTGTTACGCGTTTCGGAAGGTTTTACGGCACGTGCGATAAAAACTGACCCGTTACGAGTTGGTGACTTGAATGAACCATTCCATAAAGCCAAGATATAGGGCTATCAATAAAATAAAATGTTATTAAGTAATACCGAGTTTGTTATTTTCATCCCCCTGAGCATCATTTCTTGGATTGACCCATACGGTTTCCCAAAAAAATTTAACAAAAACAGCAAAAATATAAAATACAACTCCAATACTGAATCCACCATAATAGTTGATTTAATTGCATAATCTCCATCATTAGGAATACTAGATTTTCCTTATCTTTATATATGTTGACAAGACATATACCCAATAATTTCTCATAAATTGTGTAAATTGTTCATATATTACCATCCCAAGAGATACTAATTATTAATGTTCTTCTTTAAAAAATAATCTTTAAGCTTTATTTTAAAACTAAGCATATTTTTCTGTTGTGTTATATATTTTGGGAATGAATTCCATTCTTTCATTCCTCTATACATTACGGCACGTTGAAATGAGGTCTTAGATTTTGGCAAGCTGAAACAGCCTTCAGCAGCATGCCTTGTGGAATAATTATGTGCCTCAGAACTAAAAGACATTTTTTTGTACAGAACACATGGCATCTTTGTTGTGATCACATTTCTCATGAAAACCATTAACAAATAAAAAAATAGATTACTCAATTCCAACCAAGAAAGACATTCATGCATTTTAAAGACATTTGTCTTAATTCCACAGCCCAGAGCAACACGTGCTGCTTTATTCTGTACCAAATGCAGTTTTTTTATATTCCCAAGAGAAGTATTGGACCAAACTACTGAACAATAATCCAAGTGCAACAAAACCAAAGCTTGAATAACTTGTTTGGTAATTTTTATGTTAAATATTTTGCACATCTCCGAATCATCAACAGGATATTTCCTATTTTTGTAACTACTCTCAATATTTGTGCGTCCCATGACAATTTCTGATCTGTAATAACACCTAGAAATTTAGTTTCTTTCACTTGTTTTATTAACTCACCATTTATAGTAAGATCAAGCTTTGGATTTGAGCTCACAGTATAACCTGTGCCAATTACCATACTAGTCGTCTTAGACACATTTAAGATAGGTTTGTTACTATTAACCCAATCAAAAACCAACTTCATTTCCTGATCTAGATTTGTATTTAGATCATTAATATTTGCTTCAGCTAAATAAATTGTAGTATCATCTGCATACATTGACATATGAGCCTTAAAAACAAAGGAAAATCATCAGTAAAAAATGAATACAGAAGTGGGCCAAGGCAGCTTCCTAGAGGCACTCCCAGCTTCACATATTGAAATTGTGATTCACTTCCATTAAAGTAAACCATTTGTTTTCTATCACTTAAATAGCTATTTATTCATAATAAAGCAGAAGAAGAAAAACCATAACACTTCAATTTTTTCAATAATACCTCATGGTCCAAAATATCAAAAGCTGCAGAAAAATCAAGTAATACTGTACCAATCATTTTTTTATGCTCGATTTCCTTATGCCATGCATCTACCATTTGAGTCAAGGCAGTTGCTGTTGAGTGTTTTTCTCTATATGCATGCTGAAAATCAGTAAATAAATTGTAATTGGAAAAATAAAACTGAATTTGCTCATACACAATTTGTTCCATTATCTTACTCAGAATTGGTAATAAACTTATTGGTCGAATGTTAGATTCAGAAAACTGCAACTTTTTATTTTTTGGTATTGGTATTATTCTTGCAATTTTCCATGCTTGTGGGCATTTATTTTTGATGAAACACTGATTAATAATGTATGCACCTATCGGAGCAAGTACTGATGCAATGGGCTTGAGCAACCGGCCATCAAGATCATCAACTCCAGGAGGTTTATTTTTACATGTCATCAACATTAGTTCAACCTTAGGTACACTAACACCTTTAAATTCAAAAATACACTCTTTCCCCTCCATGATCTGATCAATTAATTCAAATGATGAATCAATGTTTCTATGCTGTACAGTACTTTTTAATTTAATTATCTTATTAATAAAATAATTATTTAAATGATTTGCTATATCTTTGGGTTTAGTTAAGAAAACTCCTCCCGTTTCTAAATAAGATGGCACAAGTTTTGTATTTCCCTTCAATAATCCATTCAGAGTACACCATAGACGTTTACTGTCCTGTTTTATATCCTGAATTATGTTTTCATAATATTGTTTATTTTTCTTTTTATTTAATTTAGTAACAAAATTTCTAAATTTACAATAAACCTGCCAGTCAGATTTAAGACCAGATTATATAGCAATTGATTTAGACTGATCTCTTTCTATCATGTATTTTTTAAGTTCATTGTCTAGCCATGGAGCATTGACAGATCTAACAGCAAATTTCTTTAGTGGTGCAGAATGGTCCACAATATTCATTAAAATCTTGTTAAAAGCTTGAAATGCTTCTTCAGGATCACCTTGTGTGAACATATTTGACCAGTCAACGTTTGTAACATCCCTCACATATTTTTCTTGATCAAAGTTCTTAAATGTTTGCCTTTTTATTATTTTAAATCCTGCCTTAGGAACCTTTTCCTAACAATTGCAATAAGATTATGGTCACTGCATCCTATAGGCAATGATATAGGTTTAGAACACACCTCTGGAGTGTTCAAATAAATATAATCAATACAAGTTGCCACTTGTTTGCCATCATTTTTCCAATCAATATTCATATCACCCATAAAATATAACTCATGATTAGTTGTTCAAGCATAATCTAACATATAACAGATTTTGTCTAAATATTCGCGATTAGCACTGGGGGGGTTTATGACCACATCCTATCAATATTGGTTTAAGATATTTCAAGTGAATTTGCACCCAAAGAACTTTGATGTCTTATGACATTATATCATGCCTAATTTTAGCAGGTAAATGACTTTGCACATAACACGCAATCCCCCTTCCATGAGCATTCCTGTCTTTTCTGAAAATATTAAAACCAGGAATCATCAAAGATGCATCTTCAAAAGTAGAGTCTAAATGAGTCTCAGTTATTGCTAATATATGAACATTGTTAAGTGACATTTCACTGATTTCAGTTAATTTATTCCTTAAAGAATTTATATTTATATGGGCCATTCTAAGGCCTTTCTTAGGAAGTTTATGTAACATCAAACGAGGTTTGCATTTCTTTTAATTTAATCTTGATGGACTCAAAGTCGGAGTGACGTGAATAACATTTAAGAAAAATGTAACGAATACAGACAGACATTAACATACATACACACATTACTTGTATTTTCACAATAGTTGTCACACTTGAAGTCCAAGTAGGCCGAACTCCATAGTCGCCTTTTTATTTATAATAAAGAAATTGCCTAAGCGCAATTATTTCAGCTTGAGTTAAGAGCCTATAATCATATTATGACATCAAAATGGTGCACTGTTCACTATAATATAAAAACACTAATTGGCCGGACATGCACGCATCCAGAGTCCACTTCGCTATTTTATTATAGATAATATTTAATACAATAATATAAATATAGGCTTAATATTTTACTGCGCCAAGGTGACTTAAATAAAGAACTTACCTACACGCAATTACTTTATGTTGAGTTAACTGCCTATAATTACCGTACAGGCCAGCAGATACTGCCTAATTCCCACGAGATATCTCATGTATCCATGTGGATTTCTCGCGATAATCTCCACTTTATGTCACGTGCTATTATCAACCTCATACTCTGCCGAGAGAAGCTTCGCAGTAGGCGGGCCGCAAATTTTTTTTTCCTGAACCTTTCAGGCAGTATGGTAGACTCTTGTCCAATCAGAGATCGGCGCGAACATGACGTCATGCATATTATTAAAATATCAGAAGTTGCATGGCGGTAGATTATCTAAAATGGCCTCCGTCAACAAACCCGTAAATGTTGCCGATTTCGAGTCAATCAAGGTATGTGTTGTTGCTAAGAAAGGAGAAGAATAATATTATCTTACAACCTGTGTGATTTTAGGGTTCAAAATGACTGCGAGTGTGAAGTGTAGGCCTCGCTAGCTAGGCTAGGCCCACTCGATTCATCATCTCCGCAGCATGCATGCAACATACAGAAGCAGTGTCAGTGTGGTAGTTCAATGGCCTATGTATTCAGGTATTGTTTGTCAGGCTACGTACATGCGTCTACATCAAGTGGCAGTTTACGTTTTTTTTTTTAAGATTATTTTTTTGGGAATTTTTCCTTTATTTGACAGTTCGTCCCTTGAGAATCAGCTGGTTCTATGTCCACTTTTCGCAGAAATGGAGTTAAGCATACCAGGACATTCTAAAATCAGTTAGGTTTATGTCACTTAGTGCTTAGCTCCAACCTAAAGTCTACACCATATTAACACGTAGAAACATTTAGTTCTATATCCTGAGTGGGGCCCGTTTCAAATCAGGTGGTTCTGTGTCCAAGGAACCAATCAGGGTCCGTACCTGGATCATGTGACATTCGCTCAAAATGGCCAAGGAGCACATGTAAAGCACAAAATGAGAACTCCTCAGAGAAAAAACGTCATTTTGATCCTTCTGAAAGACCAATGGATTATTTTGATGGGTAAGTTGTTCACCAACAATGTATACACACTGTAAATCTTAATTTTGTCGTGTTAGGACTAGTGTGGAAAAGTCACATTCGTCAATATGCATGGACATAGAACTACTTAATTCTCAAACGATCAACTCTAGGCCTAGTGTGCTAATGTACAGTGCACTTAATATACAATTTGTCAGCGACATCGGGCAACCCAGGGATATCGGAGACCCCTACCCCCCCCCGCCCGCCGCCTGCCCCACCCAACCCCCACCCCACCCACCATTTAGGCCTTAGCTAGGCCTACCCCAATATTGTAGTTGATTTTACAGAACATAGGCCTATGCTATTTTCACAGAAATTGTTCATGTTCAAATTTGGCATTTTTGGACAGGCAAGGCTGTCCCGGCGTCAGGTCTAAATGAGAAAGGTGGCTCATTTATAAACTTGTTTATTTGATATACGTGTAGTTATTTTATATGTGAGTGTATGAAGCATTTTGATGCCAAATTTTGCATTTCGTATATATACTTAATTTTTCTAATTTTTCATTTTTCATGCTATTGATTCTGGTCAGTGGGCAATGCTGTCTGGTGTCATAGGTTCAAATGAGAAGGTGGCTCATTCATCAATCTGTTAATTTGATGCAATACTTTTATCTATGAGTGTATGAAGCATTTTCAATACTCATTAATCCTCAGTCTTATACACGTCGTTCATGGTGTCCCAGTACATTTTTTGTGAAATACGCATAAAATACAGGTAACCATTCATTGACTAAAACATTCTTAGTTCGTTCATAACTTTTTTTAAAACAACTCTGATGGACATAGAACTTCCTGATTTCGATCATACGTAAAACCAGTAAAGGCACCAGGTCCTATGTTGGACATAGAACTTGTTGACCAAGGGCAACTTAAGTTCCTCGGAATCAGAAGGTTCTATGTCCATTTTTGACTGCTTATATCTCTAAGCCTATGGAGATTTTGAACATGTTTGTAATATGTTTAGGGTACCTACCACAGTCAACAATATTCCACACAAAATAAATTTTGATAACTCTCTAAACATCAGAGATAAGACTGTTGAAATTTTCAAACTCCATTTTCACAAAATGAGGAAAAGTGGACATAGAACCAACTGATTCTCAAGGGACGAGTTGTTCAGTGTAGAGAGACTGGAAAGTTGGGGAGAAGAATGGGGGAAGACATGCAGCAAATGACCTGAGCTGGAATCGAACCCAGGTCGCTGCGGTAAGGACACAGCCTTTATGGTACGCGTGCTTAGACCGATGAGCCACCGGGGCGCAGTTTACATATGTTTGTTGATGTAGGCTAGGCATAGCCTGCGAGCAGGCTCTCTTGTTTGCGATGGCGGCGAGAGAGTGAAAAGAGAGCCTGCACGAAAGCCAGGGGTTCTTGAATTCTGCCCCCAACAAGCTGTCAGCGTGGTTAGACTAATAGCGGCCTTGCCAGATGCAATACCCTCGATCGCCAGATGGCGGTGATTCTGTATCCGGGGAGGTATAGACCCGTGCGGCAGATCATTGTTTGTCCGGATCGCATTCAGACGCATAGAGGAACACTGTCTATGAGCGAACCTCCCAGGATTTCTTGAATTGTTTGTATAATTTAGAATGTACAGCATGCTAAGATCACCAGGTATACATTAGAGATAACAGCTGTCAATGTGAAATGTCTTAAAACTGAAGGATTCTTATCTATATGCCCGGTTTTAATGCTGGAAGTTCCCACATCCCCGCATGGCGACGTAATTTCTTTCCACCCAACAACACCGATTGTCATTTGAAGCTATTTGAGAAGGATGCATGAGACAACCCCCGAACTACATGTTGCTTGTAGGCCAGCTGATGCGAGGCCTATGGCCATCAGCCGGGCACCGCACGGCTTACGGCCGAATATCCTACTTTTTTAATACCATGTCAGACCACTTAAATGAACCAAAAAAGCCAATCGTGCATGCATGTTTGGCACAAGAGACATGTATTAGTCAGAAAATCTAATTTTTTTCCACGAAGAAAGACGGTTAGAGCCCAAAAGCTGCTGTTAAATAATGTAAACAAACCGGCGATTTGGCTATTCTCCGCTATTGTGCCTTTGCATATTCGTTACTCGGGGGTTGGCCCACTTGTCATTATAATGACAGTCCACGCAAGATGTGGGGGAAAAAAGCTTAGAACTTTTTCGGAAAGTGATAGCGCCTTCTGTATACAGCTGACTGCAAAAACGTTGTCACCGCCCGATAGTTCTAATGTTCCTCTAGTAATTAGCTAACAAATTAAGACGATTAGCTGCTTTACTCACCGAATAAATCCAGGTTTTCCCCACAAATCCAATAATCTTCTCAAACAAACTGACAATTTCAAACAAACTGGGCATGCGCGGTAGAAACATCTTCCCATTAAATTGCTCTCAAGAGGAAGAGCGCAAAATTAAGAAACTGAAAACAAATATATTTTTTGTATCCCAATCGATAGACATATTTATTTCAAAATGTTGCTAATCGAAGGATAACAATCTGGAGTACCTGGAGAACAAGAATTTATGGGAAGGTAGGGACGATTTATATATTTTACGAGACGTTTTCGAAAGTCTTAAGCCCGTGATCCACTTACGCTTTTAAGGTCTCCGATTGTCCCGATTCCCCCTTCCGACCAGTTAGGAGCGATTACGAGTGGAAATTTCTGTTACGCGCAAGACATAGGTGGATCATGACTTCCGACCCGTTCCGACCCTTCCGCGTGAATAAGACAGGTTCCGACTGGATCAGATCATGCAGATCCCTCTTCCGCCAAAGTCAAACCAGTTTAATTTTGTCGGAAGGTATGAGTTGTCGGAAGGACGCGGGAGTATCGATTTGTCAAGTGGCGAATATTTCCACTGCAATTAGCCAATTAGAAACCTTTTACAAAAACAACCGCCATCTTTATTGTTGACGTTGGCAAAAATCAATCGGAAGTGCTCGCATTAGTGGATCATGGGATAAAATTTTTTCCCCAATCACTCTGACTTTCTACGATTGTTTGCGCGAGGTTCGGATGGTTCCGGGCGCTTCCAAAAGCTTCCGACTGGCCACGATTGCTTGCGTGCGGAAGCCTTAAAAGCATAAGTGGATCACAGGCATAAGCTTGATAAACCCATTACGATCCTGGGCTGCCATAATATACAATGAGCAGCACCTAGGCTACCCGGGGGTGTTTATCGGCGGAGAAATGCATTTTATACTCCAAAATGCCAATTTTTCTGCCCAGAAGTTGATAGTTGGAGTCTTCATCCATGTATACCTCACTTACCAGATGTCTCTGTCACACGAACGACGATAGAAAAGTCGATGAAAGCTAACAACAAAATTTCTCGCATTGATATGTAATGGCAGTTTATACAATCTGGACGGCCGACCGCCCCGGATATCGTGAAGGAAGGTGAGGACATCTAGCGGCAGAAAGCTGAACCGCGCATCTGGCAAGGCCGCTATTAGGTCTATGCATTGGCACCCAGCAACGGTAATTTCTTTTTTTTTTCCTCCAGCGAGAGCGGCATTTCAGAACTCCTCTGCGAATGAAGGTAATTTCGGCGACAAGTACGCACACCTGTTTTTGCAGCACGGTCACGCAACTTGCTGTAAAAAATAGACAGCAGTCCGATTGGAAAATATAAACGGACGAAACCACATACTAGTCATCAAAATTACCTTCATTCGCTGAAGAGTTCTGAAATGAGTGCCAGTACATAGACCTAATTATAATTAAATTATTTTTCTGTACTGAATGTAGCCCATTATTTTGTCGCTTTCAGATCGCATGGGGGAGAGAAGCTGTGTCTTCAATTGCCACTTGATTATTCTTGAATTTTCCTAAGTTAACCAAAAACTGCTGACCAAATTTTACATGAAAATGACCCCCCCGACTGCAGCTATAGAAGCGGAAATCTATGAAATTTTCACTATGCAATTGCAAATGGCTTTTGAAAATAGCCTGGCGACATGTATTATGTAACTTTGTCCATCCGTTCCTCAGTCGTTTTATCTATTTTTGTTTCAGGAACATCTCCCTCCTGACTTTGAGTATCGCTTTGTCAATTCAGAGGACAAAAATTGCTGCCAATTGATTAGTGCCAACATAAAGGATGCAACAACTGCTGAAGCTTGGATGATAGAGCTACAAGAAATCAGCAAGGTCACATGGAGGTTCAAGTCTGGAAAGGCTGCTAAGGGAAAATTAAATGTCTACAAACGTTATTTCAAATGCCATCACTGTACCAATCCCCGTTCCTCCACTGCTGATGACCGTTGAGGCTCAAAGAAGTCAAACTGCCCTGCAATACTCACAGTTACAGTCAAGAGGACAGATTTTTCCAGGAAGTCACGGTATGTTCCCTAGGGAAAAATGAATTTCCATTTCTAATACTTTGGCTTTTTTAGCACCAAGGTGGTCCTTTGAGCATACGTCTCCATTCCTATTTTATGTATTAATCTTCATTCAGGGTCTTTAATTCAAATTGCTAGTGATATTGTATGTTGCTGAGTGCTTACTGGTATGAAGAATTATCCCTGAACTCCATCTGAGCGTCTCCTCTTCATTTCAGTGGAAAGAAAGACGATACTTTCTGCCAGACTTCCCTGCGATAATTGAATTCACCAACCAGCACAATCATCAAATCCTCTCAGCTGACAGCTTATGGGAAAGGGACGTGTCAAAAGCAACCGAAGAGAAGTTGAAAGAGTTGTTTGCAAATGGTCACTCCCCATCATCAGCACTTGAGGCCATCAAAATGGATCTTCAGATAGCCGAGGGTGAAAATTATGTGTTTACTGCAGCAGACAGAGCCAAATGTCCTGATTTTTCATTCTGCTACAGGTAAGAAAAATGATGTTCCAGACATACGTCAAAAATTTATAAGCGAGCTTTATGAATTTTTGCGTATATGCAATGTCTATAGAAATTTGTTGTTTTTCAAATTAAAGTTTTAACGTATGTGGTGTTGGCATCTGTACATCTTTTTTAGGAAAAATCAAGAAATTGTTTATGATTTTGAGTATAAGTTTGAAATTGATTTGGAATTTCATTGTGGCTTACATGTACTCGTGAAAGGTCAACATGGTCAAGGATCACCTTCTGTAGGCCTTTGTATGTTTGTTCTTAAAGGTGAAAAATGTACTGCTAAGTGTATGACACTTATGTGTATTCAAAGTTTAATCTTTAAATGAATTTTTATTATCTTTTCAGGCTGTACTACAAGATATTTCAAAAGTCATATGGTGCCGTCAGTGGAGAACAGATGTTGAAAGATCTCCAACAGCATGCTGAACGTTTCAATAGTGAGAAGGGAGAGGAATGTGTGAAGATGGGCACAGTTGAGAAAGACTTTGTCGTAGCAATCTGTACACCTCTGATGAAACGAGTGCATACTTTTGTGGAGCACAGTGGTGAATTGGTGTTTGTCGATGCCAGTGGCGGTGTTGATCGTCACTACTGTTGAATATTTCTGCTCCTAACCCATTCAGCAGCTGGAGGATTACCGCTTGGTTGCTTGATAACAACCTCAGAATCCGAGAGTGTAATCAGTGCTGCCTTGGAACTTTTCAAAGAAGTGATGCCAAAAAATGCATTTTATGGACGTGGAACTGAGGGGCCACAAATTTTTATGACAGATGACTCTACTTCTGAACGGAATGCAATTGGTGTTTGCTTTCCCAAGACTACTCTTCTTCTATGTGTTTTTCATTTGCTACAAGCAAACTGGCGTTATCTGTAGGAAGCCAAGCATGCAATCAGGAAGGATCATAGGCCACATTTGCTTGGACTTGTAAAATCAATGGTGTATGCTAGTAACTCAGATGAACTTCAGGTAAAATATGACACGTTAAAAAATGATGAAACGGCGCTGAAGTACACTGAGTACCTCTCACACTTGGCAGACTTGTTTGATAGGCGAAATGAGTGGGCACGTTGCCTGTGTGAGGACTTGCCCACAAGAGGAAACAATACCAACAATTTTGTTGAAGCTGCCATGAGGGTGCTAAAAGATAAGGTGTTCTTCCAAGTCAGAGCCTTTAATGTTGTACAACTACTTGACTTCATTTTGACCAGGTTAGAGGCATATTATGAACGTCGCTTGATAGATATTGCCATCAACAGATTAGACATGACCCTGTCAAGGAGATTTCTCCCAAGTAACCAAGGTAAAATAGACATGGAAATGGTGATACATGTAGGAGATTCCATCTACAATGTTTGCAGTGAGACAAAGCAAGGAGTTGTGTATTCAGTTGACAAGTCAATGGGGTTGTGTTCATGTGATGTTGGCAACACTGGTGCACCTTGCAAGCATCAATATGCCATTGTCAAGCACTATAATGTTGAGTCACTGAATTTTGTGCCAGTCAGTTCACCAATGTTGTGTAACTTTTTTTTACCAGGTTGCTACCAGTTGTACTAGCATCCTGAATGGATGGTTCCAAAGCCTTAGGGCTGGTTCATCTTCAGTTTCACCCACTAGTTCATTGGCAGGCAATTTGAGTCGTCAGACTGGTCAAGCACAGAGCCCAGTTGTTGATGACATGCAGGTTGATAATGATATTGACACAACAGAGCATGATCAGCTTTTAGGCATGGGCAGTCTTCAACAACAGAGGGAGCTGCTAAATAGATTCCTCATGCGCGATATGACAAACGTTTCGAGATCAAATGAACCACATTCTTCCTCATCTGAGGTTAGTGAGTCTGAGAGAGTGGAAAAGGTGAAAATTCTAATAAAGGGTGCTGCTGAGGACATATGCCACAGACTTGAAAAAAAAATCCTAGTTTGTTGGCATCAGCTTAGAAATTTGTGAAGAATAAACCTTGATAATAACCTTGACAATAAACCTTGATTGCTTGAATTATTCTTAATTGATTTTTCCAGACCTAGGTCAACAGTACACTAATAAATGACCCTATTTCCATTGATGTTGGACGTCAACTTTTGCAAATATCACTCTATTTTATACACCCCTCCTCAAGGGTTCGATGCTGATTTGACGAATGTTTTTTCAACCAGACTGGGAACTAACACAAATTTCCTTTAATCTGTAAAACCCTTGAGTACAGTGGTATAACATACAAATTGTTACTAATACTTATATTTGTTCGACGAACACAATAGATCCATTTTGATCATAACAGTGGTTGAACCATTTCCGCATAATCAGTAAAACCCTTGAGGAGGGGTGCATAAGATGGGTTGATTGGGAAAAAAACTCATTATTTGAAATAAAAAAAAAACCTTCAGTTGAAATAGAAAAAAAACCCACTCACTTGATTGGAACTTATGAATATCATTTTGATCCATGTTAACGGATCTCAAATTCAAATCAAGCGATTAAATTGGGGCCATGCAACCTCGAAAAAAACTAAGTCCAAAAGGGCTAAACAAATGTACGTGTTAATATATTTCTAAGTCAACCACGTGCGTAATGTTTACCCTTAGTGACGTCATTTAACATCGATCTCTGATTGGACAAGAGTCTACCATACTGCCTGAAAGGTTCAGGAAAAAAAAATTTGCAGGCGGGCCTGCCGAACCTACACACGTATGCCTAGAGTCTGCCAAATTCGCGACGTAATGTAGTCCGAATTAGGCCTATGCACAGTTGTTACTGAGAATTACTTTTTATATGCGGATTTAATGGATATAATATGTTGTTGCGTTGCTGCATTGTTGTTGGTAATCGCTAATCACTAATCTGTGAAAATCAAGGGTGGGCTGAAGAAGAGTATACGATATCCAGCAGCGGTTGAAGAATCACTTGAAAATCTCAGTATACATGTACCACTGGTCTGAATAAAACATAATGTCCTACATACATGTAGATTGTAATTTTGCATTTATTTCAGCCTGTTTACTGTTTCATCATTTTATCAGGTCATGTGGTAGAGGGAGATAACTCATATTACACTGTAAACCCTGATAGTGCGGTGAACTCAAATGTTGTGGAAACCGATTACCTCAAAAAAACTGTGTAGGCCAACTTAATTGCACTATGTGGAAGGAACTTAAAGAAAATAAGGTAAAGTTTTTTTTGTTTTTTTTTTACATGTTTTAAGTGCTGTGAACACAAGATCATTAAGTTGGCATATTCAATTTTTTTGAGGTAATCGGTTTCCACAAAACGTTTGAGTTCACCACACTATCAGGGTTTACAGCGTATGTTTGCTGTTTAATAGCCTTCTGTTTGACGATGTTGGTTTATTCTTAAAGCCCTTGTCACACTGTGGCGACTTAGGAGGGCGAATCCCCGCAAACTAGAAAAAGTGAAAAAAACTTGGCAATTCGTATTGGGCTTGTGGTGGATTCTCCCTCAGTCGCCGGCATTCTTGGCCAGTCTGAGGGGCTACGACTGTTTTGAAATGTTTGAAATGATTATGTATATACCACTCTTGGTTTTGAATCAAAAAAAAACTTAACAGTATGTACTTAAATATGCAGCCAGGAGAGGGTTAAAGTCAGTTGATACCCCCCTGAAATTGGGTACCCCGTAAATAGAGGCAAATTTTTTTTCCATCCTAGGGTCAAGTTTTCTTTTTAATTCAAAACCAAGAGTGGTATATACATAATAGATATACCAAATTCAAAGTCTGTACTCCAAATACTTCTTGAGGTATGCTGCATTTTCTATATGGCACTTTTCGATGGTGGCCATCTTGAATCACATGACCTAATAAGGAAAAAATCAGGAAATATGCTTTCCTTGTCATATCATATCATTTTATGATCAAATTATATGATTTTATGAAGATATAAGAATTTTTGAGTTTTGCCTGTAACCTAACCTTAAGTGCGTACTTTTATTACTTCACAGTGAAGTGGTAATGCAAGAAGTGAACAGTAAGGCGAGTTTTTAACCAATGCCAATAAGTTGTTGACAAATCATTCAGCTGTTAAAGGAACAAAAACAGGCATCAGAGGCAGTCTCCTCATGTTTAATGACCTGGTTTGCGGAAGATAAAATATGGTGGGATAGGAATATCATCTGCACACACACATATCTAGATTGCGACACAAAAATAAAGATATAATAACGTTGTTGGTGTATGTCGCTAAATATTAAAGTGGTAATCCATAAGATTTCTGTCTCGTTGCTGTCTGTTAAGTCAGTGTCTATCAGAGGGGGGGGATAAAACAACGATGATGGGCCTATGACCCACTGATGAAAGCACCTGTATTTCATTCTTTGCCAGGTAAAGCAATCAGCGGGTCTGTGGCGACATTCCCGCGCTATATTCAAATACACGCGCACATCTAGTGACGCTTTTTACGTCAGTAAGCAGTGTTTGGTCTGTCCAGAAGGTAGGAGGAGCCGCAAGCTAGCTTGTAGGAAGTAAGAAACCCCGGGGAGAAGCAATGGCAAGGTAGACGTCAGAAGGAATTCAGTAGCGGTACTTTCCCTAACCTGAACCTTGGCTCTATCCCCTAACCGCAAATCTAACTTGTCCCTTACACTATATGTCAGTTTTACGGATGGACTCAAGGGAGGACCGTTAAAGATGCAGCCTTCCAAGAAGCGGAAAGTACCGCTACTGGATCCCTTGACGTCTACTCAATGGCAAATACCATACTGCATTGCTATACTGTGCACAGTAGAAACTAACGTTAGCTGAGTCTCTGTTGAGGCTACTCGTCGTCGTCAAAGCAAGAGCGTGCCTTCTCTGAAAAGCCACGCTCTGAGGCTACTACTGAAACTAAAATTATAACGTAATTTCATGAAGCAAACGGGAAAAAGCCACGTTAACCGCCTCGACAAATCATTTTTAAATTTATATATATATAAAACGTTATAACGTTACCTGTTAACCAACTACCGTTTTCATTATTTACACAGAGCTCTCAACTTTCACAGACATATTCGGCTTGAGTTTAAACGACATATTCACGTTCCCGTGCTGTAGTCAGAAATTATTCTACCAGACCGTTTGTCGAGATTCTCAGGGGGAATTGAAGTCCTTGCGCATTGAAGTTTATCAGTTTCACATGTGTTACGGTGGATTTCGCCACTAGTAAAATGAGAACAATTATGATTCCGGAATTCTCACGCGTTTCTTCACTCAGGGGTTGGAAGCAGTGGAATTGCATAAAAATGTTTCAAATGGTCTTATTTCATTTAAACAATTTGAACGATCGTGAAACACACGCATTTCGTTGATTGAATAATTACTGACTACAGCACGGGAATGTGAATGAAGCACAAATTCTCACCGCGAATGCATGAGAGTTGGCGGCCCTTTACGTTAATCGATTTATCATAATAGCCTAACATGTTACCGGAATGAGATGACGCTAATGGATGACTAACGTCACATAATTTTTACTTTTATTGAGTTCAACTGCCGTGTCAAAGAGCATCTTTCCCGTCTGCATGCGAGTTCTTCTTCTTCTTTTAGTTTAATGGCGGACAGAACTTTGTCTTTAGTGCATGCCGCCACCAACAGTACTGAATTTCGTGCTGTATTTTAACTGTGTGTTTTACTTGAATTATTTAAAAAAAAGAAAAGAAAAAAAGACCAATCCTATCACGGATCCTTCTCTGCTTCAGTTATTTCCCAGGCTTTCTGTCTCTCCTTACTTTTCTACAGTCTGACTGCCACCGAACCCTCTTTCCAAAATTCTCTGTATATCTTCCCTCTTTACATCTACTACGCCCAAAATCTCTCTTGCCGCATCTACCACCATCTTAATTCTCTCCGTTTTGCTTTCTATCTCACAAGCACAGTTTAAAACCATTGAAATGAACGCTAAGAAACTTCTTCTGTTCATCCTAATTTCGTCCTCCTCAAACTCCTATCGCTTCTTTTCCACTGGCTGCACTCTGGCCTGCTCTTTCCCCACCATTTCTTTTTTACTCACGACTCTTTTAGTTGCTTCTGCATATGATATTTTCCCCTGTACTCTTGTCCTTTCCACCTCTCTTTCCATTTTCCTTCTTTCACACTGCACTGACCCCATCTCATGGCTTCCCCCACAATGAAAACATGCTTTTGCCACAACACAATCATCCTCAATGCATCCCTCCTGTCCACACCGTCTACACCTGTGCATTTCTTTTTTACACACAACCGCCACATGCCCATATTCCTGACATCGAAACAGCGCAGTGGAGCCCTTTCGCATAATCTCACCCTGTAGCTCACATAATCAACAAATATTCTTTCTGGTACTTCACTGTTAAACTCTAATAGCACTGACAGGCTTTCTTGCACCTTTCCCTCCCGGTTGCTTCTCAGTCGCTTTGCTCCACACAGCCCCTCCACCTTCAAAAAATCATTTAAGTCTATGTCCAATGGAACACCACTAATCACACCCTTAACACACGGTTTTTTCTTTAAAGGAAAGCTGGTTACCTTTATAAGATCATATTGTTTAATTTTTAATGCTTTGTCTCGTTGTTTGACATTGCGACAATCCACAATCACTAACCCTCCCCGTGTTATCCTAACAGCTTTTACATCTCCAATTTCCTTTCTCACAAATTTCCCAATGTCATGAGCATTGCTAAATAAACAGTTTGCTTCATCACCCTTTATATCTGTCTTTATTCCTACAACAAATGTTTCTTCCTCATTTTCGTTATCACTTCCTTTTTTTCCTTTTCTTTTTACTCCCACCGCCACCTCACAATCCATTTTTTCAAAACCATTCATCCATAATCCAAATCTAAACCGAGAAACCGCGCAAAATATTCAAAACCAAACAATCCGCAAATCTATTTTAAATCTCGCGCCAAAAACCGACCCACGCCCGCCGATGTCTCCTCTAACTCTCGCGGAAACAATTGCTCTGCATGCGAGTTGAGGAGGCGTGGAACTGGTAAGAGCCGTCAATTTACCGACGTCATACAGGCGACACTGTTGGGTCTCGACAAGAGTTATGGGAAATGAGGTCCAGAAGCGCACCTGCAATTACAGCTTACTGCCAAAGATGTCAATATAAACAAGCCAATTCAAATCTTACGGATTACCACTTTAAATTAAACGAATGGGCCTGCAGCGAGGCCGCGATAATTTCATTGGTCAACACGGAACCTGGCATTCTATTGGTTGGAGATTTTTGATAGGAATGTACCGCAGAAAAAATTCGAGCGCGAGCAGCATGTTTCGGGTGCAAGCAGAAATGTTTCAAGCGCGTAAAGGCAGTTGTCCGACGGGCAACTGATTTTTCGTTTTCACTTGTCCGCGTGAAAAACTGATTGTCCCGGGCGCCCGATTTGTCGTTCACTGTAGAATATATTATGTAATTATTTGCGAGAACTGATATTGATTACAAAGCGTAGATACAGCAAGTTGGGCAACAGAAGTCAACTGAGGCACTCACAGTGGCCACCTGAAGCATAAATGTGCTCCCAGGATTTCTTAAATTCCACAGGTGCCTCTACTCCCCAGTGAACAGTCCCAAACCTTTAACAGTAAAAATTACAGCTTTTGTTCTTGCTAGGCATAGATTGAATCCAAGCCATTCAAGATCTAGTTGATGGCAAGATGAGAATGTTGGCATTAATTCAGCATATGCCTGGGTAAAATAAAACCACTAGTAGATTACGCATTGTATTAGGGACTGTTTTCTGGCCCTCTTTGGCAGAAATTGAATACAGTGCCCCTTTAACTGATAATAAGCTCAGTGATCTTGGGAATGGACTTCATGCATAGCGTTTCCAAATTGTTCTTGCCTCACTAACGAATGCTTTGCAATGTTGCTGTATACCACATTTCTGTGTGTGTGTGTGTTTTGTGCCTGTGTGTGTGTACATTGAAATTACCCTGTGCATCAACTGTGTTTGTGTACAAATTGAAATTAACCTGTTCATTCACTGCATTGATGTGCAGATTCTAATCACCCTGTCCATATGTTGTGTGTGTGTGTGTGTGTGTGTGTGTAGATTGAAATTTCCTTGTGCATCAGCTGTGTTTGTGTTCTGATTGTAATCACGTTGTGCATTTGCTGTGTTTGTGTGCAGATTGAAATTATCCTATTCATTTACTGCATTGATGTGCAGATTCTAATCACCCTGTCTATTTGCTGTGTGCGTGTGTGTGTGTGTGTGTGTGTGTGTGTGTGTGTCTAGATTGAAATTACTCTGTGCATCAGCTGTGTTTGTGTTCTGATTGTAATCACGCTGTGCATTTGCTGTGTTTGTGTGTAGATAGAAATTATCCTATTCATTTACTGCATTGATGTGCAGATTCTAATCACCCTGTCTATTTGCTGTGTGTGTGTTTGTGTCTAGACTGAAATTACCTAGTGCATCAACTCTGTTTGTGTGCAAATTGAAATTAACTTGTTAATTTACTGCATTGATGTTCAGATTTTAATCACCCTGTCCATTTGCTGTGTGTGTAGATTGAAATTACCTTGTGCATCAGCTGTTTTTGTGATCTGATATTAATTACGCTGTGCATTTGCTGTGTTTGAGTGCAGACTGAAATTACCCTGTTCATTTACTGCATTGATGGGCAGATTCTAATCACCCTGTCCATTTGCTGTGTGTGTGTGTAGATTGAAATTACCCTGTGCATCAACTGTGTTTGTGTTCTGATTGTAATTACGCTGTGCATTTGCTGTGTTTGTGTTTTGATTGAAATCACGCTCTGCATTTGCTGTGTTTGTGTGCATACTGTGAATTCCCTGTGCATTTGCTGCGGATGTTTTTAGATTACGACTACCCTGAGCTTTTGCTGTGCTTGTCTGCAGATTGCCATTACCCTGTGCACTGTCTGTTTTTTTTTTTTTTGAGCAAATTGTAATGACCCGGAGTATCTGTTGTGTTTGTGTGCAGATTGTAATTACCCTGTGCATTTGCAGCGGTTGTTTTCAGATTAGGACTACCCTGAGCTTTTGCTGTGCTTGTGTGTAGATTGCCATTACCCTGTGCACTCTCTCTTTTTTTTTTGAGCTGATTGCAATTACCCTGAGCATCTGCTGTGTTTGTGCGCGGATTGGAATTAGCCTGTACATTTGCTCTGGTTGAGCGTAGATTGTGATAACACATTGCATAGATGTGTGCAGAGAAAAATTACCCTGTGCATCTGCTGCGTTTGTGTATAGATCGTTATTACCTTGTGCATTTTCTCTGTGCATTTGTTGTATTTGTGTGCAGCTTGTAGATACCCAATGCATTTGCTGCGTTAATGTGCAGTTTGTAACTACTCTGTGCATTTGCTGTTTCTGTGTAGATTGAAATCAACATGTTCATTTACTACATTAATTTGCAGATTCTAATCACCCTGTCCATTTGCTGTGTGTGTGTCTGTGTGTGTGTGATTGAAATTACCATCTGCATCAGCTGTGTTTGTGTTATGATTGTAATCACACTGTGCATTTGCTGTGTTTATGTGCAGATTGAAATTATCGTATTCATTTACTGTATTGATGTGCAGATTCTAATCACCCTGTCCATTTTCTGTGTGTGTGTGTGTGTGTCCAGATTCATATTACCTTATACATCACCAGTGTTTGTGTGGAAATTGAAATTTACCTGTTCATTTACTGCATTGATGTTCAGATTCTAATCACCCTGTCTATTTGCTGTGTGTGTAGATTGAATTTACCCTGTGCATCAACTGTGTTTGTGTTCTGATTGAAATCACGCTGTGCATCTGCTGTGTTCGTGCGCAGATTCGAATTAGCTTGTACATTTGCTCTGGTTGAGCGTAGATTGTTATAACACATTGCATCTATGTGTGCAGAGAAAAATTACCCTGTGCATCTGCTGCGTTTGTGTATAGATCATTATTACCTTGTGCATTTTCTCTGTGCATTTGTTGTATTTGTGTGCAACTTGTAAATACCCAGTACATTTGCTGTGTTTATGTGCAGTTTGTAATTTCTCTGTGTATTAGCTGTGTTTCTGTGTAGATTGAAATCTACATGTTCATTTACTTCATTAATGTGCAGATTCTAATCACCCTGTCCATTTGCTGTTTGTGTGTGTGTATGTGTGTGTACACAGCAAAACGTTCAGTGTAAAATCAACACTTAAAGAGTCTATTTGGATCCATGTGGATCCAAATAGACTCTTTAAGTGTTTATTTAACACTGAACGTTTTGCTGTGTAGGGCTGTAAAGTGCGACATGATAACTGGTCCATGCGATGAATGAACGAACTGTTGTAGCACAGGTGCGATGAGAGACAGCGGCGTTGCGTGTGTGCGAGAGCGAGAGAGCGAGACGTGAAACAATGCCACCTCGCTAATGTACTTGGCAGTTGTAGTCTGTCATATGATTAAGAGACACGATCCCACCTGCCTTTCCAACACTATTTCCCACAATTCCTCCGCTTTCATCGCCTTTCAGTTTCCGCTATATTCAATTAGTAGCGGCGCCCCGCCGCTGCTATATTATTCCCGCCACTACCTCAGAGTGGGATTTTTTCCTCCTTTTTTTTTTTTTACTCGGAGTTGCAGTCAACGAATGGCCACCGCTCTGTCTACGAGCTCGAGCGAATGGAATACTGCCAGAATGTTAAACACTCCTGATGTCATGACAGCCATTACAGTGCGAGCACTTTCTTATCATTTTACAGAATTTTCGAATGAGGTTAGACTTAACGTTACTGGAGCTGAAAAACAAGAAAAAATGTATACGTTATTATAGATTGAACTTAATCACATAGCTGTAGTACTAGATAAAAAAAACCGCTCTGCGTTTCGTCACGCTGTCAATATGTAGCTAAACTGAATACCAAGTGTAAGTGTAATGGAGTTAGCGCAATGCTAGGATGCCTGCGAATTAAGTAACGTTTCCATTAAGGCGCTGACGGAAGTTACGTTTGTATTCTATTAAATTATGCTATTCTGTTATGTGATAAACACAATCTTATTGTCTTGGAAATACCACAAGAAAGTTATGAAGCCAGCGGAGTAAATTTTACGTATGTTGCGAGCTTTAACTTTCATATGACACGTCCACTCTATAAGATTGCCGCTGACGTTACAGTAAATGAGCACGGGCAATGTATTCTCTATGAGTGCATTTGGTTACATGGACTTCAGTATCCCGGATATGGTCGGGTTTTTGGAGAATCCTGTTTTTGCGTTTGTGCGTATAAACACCATATCCTTATTTTAGAAACCAGGATAAATAATTAAATTTATGCACAAATAAATTTTTAAAAATGTAAAAATAAATATTTCATAGTATATGCACAAATAAATATGTTATAATATATGTACAAATCTATATTATAAAATGCATAAAAATGTTATAATACACAAATAAGTAAGTATTTGTACATATATATAATATAAATGGTATTGATAAATATTTTCTAAAGCTTGATTTGCAGTGAAGTGTCTTTTTTTAAACTTTTTTAATTGCTGATTGATATGCACACGGGCACACCATCCAGGGTACAAAAAAAAAAAAAACCTTTGCCCCCGCAGCTGAAAAAAATCCCAGAGGAAACACTTCAAAATGCGTTCAGCTGGGCTCGCACAGTTTGATGAAAGTGATAACAGAACGTGAAAAAATACATTACAGTTTTGAATAAAACCGGTTCCAAACGGCCCGCGAGGAGGAATCCGACACAAAGTATCAAGCACAAACTGACGACGACGAAGACGCAAGTAACGTAAATACGAACGCAAAAGGGAAAGTATACAAGTACAACCCGGAATGGAAAAAAGATTTTCCTTGGCTCCTTTTCAATGAGAGAGATCAGTTGTTGTTCTTTAAATGGTGCACAGAGGCTCCAGAACAAAAGTGATGTGTTTTAGGAAACAAAATTTTGAAGAGAGATAACGTCTCTTATAAAAGGTTCTTAATATTTCTGTGAGTTATGTGCCTGCATTATATTTGAAGTGTACGTTGTTTGTGTCAAGACTGCTTGACAAGTTCTGGAAATTACTTTAAAGGGAAACTATTGTCATCATGCTAAAAATGAAATAATGTCAACCGATAGTTTATAATGCAAAGAAGGTACGTACAAAATTTCAGTGCTATCTGATAGCGTTTTGTATAGTTTTAAGCCAATTACGTAGTAAATTTTTGATACTCTCATGGGCGCAGCCATTTCGTCCAGTCACATGACCGATCTCAACGGAAGTGACGTCAGTTGTGCATATTGACAGTCGTAATCTCCGCTTTGTACCCACTGATCTATATAGAATGACAATATATAGGTATTCTATATAGATCAGTGTTTGTACCTCCTGTTCATTTGGTTTCCTTTGTCCATCATTTCATCGTGAAATGCCGTATTGTATCGCTAAACACTGTGCTGTTTCGGATAGAAACAATCCGCGAAATGCTAGATTTCACAAGTTGCCAGCTGGCAAGAAAAGGAAGCGTCTACGGATTCAGTGGCTTGCGAAATGTGCACGTCCTGAACCAAAAGATCAACAGGTCCGTGTGTGTAGTGAACACTTCACGTACCCAGAGGACTACTCGAATAATCTTATAAAGCATTCCATGGGTTTCGCAAGTAAACTGATACTGAATGACATTGCAGCAACAAGCCTACTTTACTAGGACCTACTGCATATGAAGTTCAAGGCTTGTACCTTGCTCCATGATTGTGGATGTGTTAACAGGCTAGTGATGGGCAAAAATGAACAAACCATTCTTTTTTAACGACTCTTTTTAGTGTCCGATATGTACCGGATCAGCCTGTCAAACGTCCGAGTGCTAAAGTGAATCCCCGACTTCTCCCACTAGTTAGACTCGCCCACCCGTACTCCTCACTGGCTGCTACGGTACGGTACTGCAGTCGCTTGAAAATGCGGAAAAACGAACGAACGAGCGGGGATCAGATGAGGGCTGTGTTATGGCCCCAATTTGTTATGGCGTCAATTTGTTATGGCCCCAATTTGTTATGGCGTAGCGGACAACAAGGGATGACAGACAAAATTTTAAAACTTTAACAGATTTAATCAAGCAAACACTTTGAACTAATCTACAATCTACTCTACTGACCAAGATTGAAATAAAAAAAAATGAGATATTTACAGTCCCTTGGTAATTGAGATGGGGCTGCTATGTTGCGATGTCCTGGGACAGGAAAATGCTCCAACACAGGCAAAAATCCACAAAAAGCTTCACAGGTCTTGAAAAGAGTGACAGGTCTGGTCAAATGTATCCTTTCACAATTTCTCCTTGCAATTTCTCCTACTACCTTTCACTCTCTCTCTATTTTTCTCCTTATATGCTCTTTTCCAGCCCCCTCCCAC
Source organism: Gymnothorax javanicus (assembly GCA_029692085.1). Taxonomy (NCBI): domain Eukaryota; kingdom Metazoa; phylum Chordata; class Actinopteri; order Anguilliformes; family Muraenidae; genus Gymnothorax; species Gymnothorax javanicus. The sequence goes on from CM056193.1 coordinate 88,355,762, forward strand.
CTTCCAGACTTTTCTCCAATTCTCTGGGACATTCCCCTCTGAGGCATGCCCAGGACATGCCCCAAAACCTAGCTCCAAACTAGGCTTAACAAAAAAAAGTCAATACTGCCATCTAGTGGCTTTTTTTTCCCACATTACACCTCCATTCCAAAAGGGAAAAATTTTGACTCATAAAGGCAAAATTTTTCTTTTCAATACAAAAATGGTTAAGTAGACAATTGTGTATATATATACATTTAATACAATATGCTAATAAACACATGTGATATAAAAACACATACTCAAACACGGGATAAGCAATCAGCAATTACATTGTCAGTACCCTTTAAATGCTTAATTTCCAAGTCAAACTCTTGTAAAATCAAACTCCAATTCAACAATCTCCGATTCTTGTTTTTCATCTTACTGAAAAACATTAATGGATTGTGGTCAGTATATACAATCATTGGCTTTTGCCCTGTACAAACATAAACCTCAAAGTGTTGTAAGGATAGAACCAGAGCCAACAGCTCCTTCTCAATTGTGGAATAGTTCTTTTGGTGGCAATTGAACTTCCTGGAGAAGTATGCCACGGGATGCTCAATGTCATCAGAGTCACTTCTCTGTAGGAGCACAGATCCACAAGCTTGGTCGCTAGCATCGACCGCCATGGAGAACGGTTTGTTGAAGTCAGGAGATTTGAGCACGGGGAAGTGACACAGCAGAGACTTCAGGCGATCGAAGGCTCTTTGGCATGCTTCATCCCAAGTGAACTTTACGCCTTTCTTCAGTTGGTTGGTGAGACTGAGAGCAATCTCAGCAAAGTTCTTGCAGAACTTGCGGTAGTACCCGATCATTCCAAGGAAGCGGCGCAAAGCTTTTTTGTTGTCAGGAACTGGAAAGTCCATGATGGCTTGGACTTTAGCATTTATGGGTGCCACCTTACCCTGGCCTATGACGTAGCCAAGATACGTGACAGTAGCACAACCAAAGTCACTCTTGTTCAGGTTAACAGTCAGGTTAGCCTGGGTCAAGCGCTGAACAACGTCTCTACATCTTTCAGATGTTCTTCCCAGGAGTCACTCCATGTGATCAGGTTGTCGATGTACGCACCCGTGTGTGGCAATCCGGCGATTGTAGACTGTATCATCCTTTGGAACGTGGCTGGGGCATTTTTCATGCCAAAGGGTAGGACTTCATACTGGTATAACCCAGATGGTGTGGCAAAATCAGAGATGCTCTTGGCCCTCTCAGTTAAAGGCACACACCAATAACCCCTCAATAAATCAATCTTGGTCAGAAACTTTGCTTGCCCTACTCTATTGATACAATCATCAATCCTAGGTATTGGAAACACATCAGTTCTAGTTACAGCATTGACTTCGCGATAATCTGTACAGAATCTAGTACTTCCATCAGGTTTTGGAACTAGAACACAGGGTGAACTCCAATCGGAGTTAGAGGGTCTGATAATATCATGTTCTAACATGTACTCCACCTCTTTCTCAGCAATCTTTCTCTTTTCAGGATTCATCTGGTACGGATGCTGTTTTATTGGTTTGGCATCACCAACATCTACATCATGAGAGGCTATAGAAACTCTCTTTGGAACATCAGGAAATAGATCTTTATATTTCTTGATCAACCTCTCAAACTGATCTTTCTGTGAGGGTTCTAAGTGCTGGAGTTTTACATCAAGATTTTGCAACACTTCAGAATTTGACAATTTACATGAAAGAACTTCAGCTTTAATTCTAGGTTCATCATCTTGAAACTCCCCCTCATCTTCACAAGTCTCGGCCATAGGAGGATCTGAAGTGACAGCTGCAACCCTAGCATTCCCATCGTGATAAGGCTTCAGCATGATAATGTGACACAACTGTTTTGGCTTTCTCCTATCTGGAGTCTTCACAATGTAATTGAGATCATTGAGTTTTGTCAGAATTTCATAAGGACCATGAAATCTAGCCTGCAATGGATTGGACTGCAAGGGAAACAACACAAGGACCTTGTCTCCTGGTTTAAACTCACGGCTTCTAGCCTTATGACCATACCAAGTTTTCATTTTTCCCTGACTTGATTTCAAGTTCTCTTTGGCTAGGTCACAAGCTGCACGCAGTCTTTCCTTGAACTTGCTAACATAGTCTAACAGACTGATGTGCGGCTCTTTCTCTTGCCATTGTTCACTCAACAATAGCAAAGGTCCTCTCACTTCATGGCCAAACACTAGCTCAAACGGACTGAATCCAGTAGACTCCTGCACTGCTTCTCTAGCTGCAAACAACAGCAAATGAACACCTTCATCCCAGTCTTTCTCATGGTCATAACAATAAGTCCTCATCATTGTCTTGAGAGTGGAATGAAACCGCTCTAAGGCACCCTGACTCTCTGTATGATAGGCACTGGAAAGAATCTGCTTCGCACCTAGTTCATACAGAACCTGCTGAAACAATCCGGAAGTGAAATTGCTACCTTGATCTGACTGAATTTCCCTGGGAAGGCCAAACAACGTGAAGAACTTTATCAAAGCCTTCGAGATTTCAGTTGCCTTGATGTTGCATAGAGGTATGGCTTCAGGGAATCTGGTAGATGCACACATGATTGTCAACAAGTACTGATTTCCAGATCTAGTCTTGGGTAATGGACTAACACAATCAACGATGACCTTGGAGAAGGGCTCCCCAAATGCTGGGATAGGCTGCAATGGAGTTACAGGTGGGTCTAACTGGTGTTTTCCAGCTACCTGACAAGTGTGACAGGTTTTGCAAAAGTTGGAAACATCTTTCCGAAGTCCAGGCCAGAAGAAGTGTTTCATGATCTTGTCAACAGTCTTGTTAACACCAAGATGACCTCCTAAAGGCAAACTATGAGCCATTGTTAAGATCTCATTCCTGTAGACCTTCAGAACAACAATTTGCTTGACCACTGCCGAATCTGCATTGGCAGGGATGTCAGGAGGGTGCCACTTCCGCATCAACACTCCATCCTTGAGATAATACCCAACTGGAACTGCGTCTATTTCTTCATCAGGAAGGGCTCTCTTCTTTAGTACACAAATCTCAGGATCATTGGTTTGCTCCTGAATCAACCGCTTTCTGGACAGAGACAAGTCTCCAGACACATCAGAATCACCAGACCCATCTGGCTGGCTGAACAGAGAACTGATAAAAGTGTCTGATAAGTCCTCAAACGAAGAAACCATAGTAGGCTGAACAGAGTCATGAGGCGAGCCAACTGAGTCATGACTATTCAATGTGCTGGAAGGCACCACATCATTTTCTTCTTGAGCCTTCTTGGCCATAGCACGGGTCACTGCACAGGAAGGATACAGAGATGGGTCTTCATCGCCATCTTCAGTGCTCGGCTGTGAAGTAAGATGAACAGGGGGAACTACATTGCCCCCAGCCAGGTCATTGCCTAGCAACAGAGAAACACCCTTGATAGGTAGACTTGACATAAGTCCCACCTTTACCTGTCCTGTAACTAAATCTGACTTCAAGAATACAGAGCGCAGGGGTACAGATACAGTCCTCCCTTCAATACCTTGTACAAGTATGAAATCCCCAGAAGCGGTCTCATCACGTAACTCCAAGGAGTCCATCAACAAAAGTGACTGAGAAGCTCCGGTATCCCTTAGGACGGAAGTACAGGAGGGTACAGGAGGAGAATGCTCATTCAGAACCACAAATCCCTCTGACACAAATTAAAGAAATTCCTCCCTCACAAAGTCAGCAGTACCAGGCTTCTTAGCCTCACAAGGAGCAGGCAATTTAGCAGATTGGTCATCTACTACAGGGGTTTCTAACCTTGTCTTCACAAAGGAATTGGGTTTGGTATCCTTTTCTTTTTCTTTCTTAGCTTTAAGGAACCAACAGTTAGTTGTAACATGACCAGATTTCTTGCAATAATTGCAAACTAGACCACTTTTGTCCCTGTCAGCTTTTACACTTTGATCAGACCTTTGACTGGATTTCTGAGCACCATCACCAGATTTGTCTTTGTCTTTGGGTGAGGAATCTTGGGTATCACCGTTACCTTTCTTCTGAAATTGGGACCATCTATTGTTACTGCTAGACTGAAATTTGGACTTATGTGTGAGAACATATTCGTCTGCCAATTTGGCAGCTGATTGCAAATTCAGTGCTTGCTTCTCATTAAGGTAGGTCTTAATATCATCCTTGACACAGTTCTTGAATTCTTCAACTAACACCATCTCTTTTAGTGAGTTGAAATCATCCTTGACCTCCATAGAAGTACACCAGCTCTTCAAAGCATTAGCATAACCTTCTTCTCATTAGCAAATTCCACATAAGTCTGATTGTCAGATTTCTTCAGACCTCTGAATTTCTGTCAGTAAGCCTCTGGAACCAACTCACAAGCTGTCAAAATAACCTTTTTGACAACCTCATAATCAGAGGAATCATCTGCAGACAAAGCCAAATAGGCTTGTTGAGCTTTACCCTTGAGGACAGTTTGCAACATCAGAGGCCAGTGTTCCTTTGGCCACTGACAACTCTTAGCTACCTTCTCGAAGCACTGGAAATACCTATCAACCCCCTTTTCCGAGAATGGAGGCACCAGCTTTACCTCCTTGCTAGCATGAAATTTGTTTTCAGTTTCCATTTTGATTTTTAGTTGCTCCATTTGGAGCCTTTCTTCTCTGTCTAACTTCTGTAACTCGAAATCTCTGTCTCTCTCTCTCTTTCTGCTCTTTCCTCTTATTCTCTCTCAAATTCTCTGTTTTTCTTTTTCCTCCCTTTCTTTTCTCTCTTTCTCTCTCTCAAACTCGTTGTTTTTCTTTTTCCTCCCTTTCTTTTTTCTCTTCTCTTGCTAATTTTTCTAACTCAAACTGCCTTTTTTTCTCTTTTTCTGCTCTCTCGAATGCTCTTTCCTCTCTTTCAATTTCTAGCATTTTTAATTTAAGTTCAATTTCTACATTTGGATTTTCCACTGGAAACTGTTCCAGATCTCCTGGTGCAAACACATTTTCATCAATGTAATATTCAGCAATCTCTCTAGCCAGTCTTGCTTTTCACATGGCAGGTTTTACATCTGTCAGCTCTAACTGCCTGCATATTTCTAGCAGTTCTGTCTTTTTAAAAGACTTCAAAACCTCTACGGTTGGTGATGCCAAGAAATCATCCATTGCTGTTGATCTGTCAATATATATCTAGGAAAATTCAAAAAACAATTTCACAATTTGAAATTTTAGATTTTCAATAAATGACTCAAACAATGGTCGATCCCGGACGAGCCCCCAATTTGTTATGGCGTCAATTTGTTATGGCCCTGTTATGGCGTAGCGGACAGCAAGGGATGACAGACAAAATTTTAAAACTTTAACAGATTTAATCAAACAAACACTTTGAACTAATCTACAATCTACTCTACTGACCAAGATTGAAATAAAAAAATGAGATTTTTACAGTCCCTTGGTAATTGAGATGGGGCTGCTATGTTGCGATGTCCTGGGACAGGAAAATGCTCCAACACAGGCAAAAATCCACAAAAAGCTTCACAGGTCTTGAAAAGAGTGACAGATCTGGTCAAATGTATCCTTCCACAATTTCTCCTTGCAATTTCTCCTACTACCTTTCACGGTCTCTATTTTTCTCCTTATATACTCTTTTCCAGCCCCCTCCCACCCTCCAGACTTTTCTCCAATTCTCTGGGACATTCCCCTCTGAGGCATGCCCAGGACATGCCCCAAAACCTAGCTCCAGACTGGGCTTAACAAAAAAAATGTCAATACTGCCATCTTGTGGCTTTTTTTTTTCCACATCACAGCTGCATCGCAATTCGCTTAAATTAAGGGAGAATCCCATTTCACCCCTTGGCCCTACCACTTAGCCCCACCCCTTCGTTTTGCGCATTCATGTGTGTTGTCATGGGTAAGACAAGTCTCCACAGTATCACGCGAATCATCGGCAAGATGGCTACCAACGCCACAGAGGCACCGAAAGAAACGCATACATGTAAATAATTCCTTGGTAAATAAAATATGAAAACCACTGAATCACCTTAGTTCGGTTGCGTTTTAATATTTTATGGAATGTTTGTTCGTAACAAAAATCGCTAGTGGTGTACATGTGTCTGCTCATGTCTCTAGCTAAATAGCTAAAATTGGCATTATTATGAGGCTGATTTTTGCTTGACAGTGCTGCATTTTAAGACGTCCAAAATGTAACTTTTGTTCAGCAGCGAAGTTGCTGCACGTTACTGCTCCCCCAGTATCAGTGCGCACTGGCAGGGTAAGAGCACAGATCTCTGGAACATAGCAACATTTGTCAGTCGCCAAGCCTTGATCATTTTTATTTTATGATTAACGATCGATTAATAGCATAAAACTTGTGAGTTGCGAACGAAGCGTTCATGCTATTTCCATCTGTCAGGGAAATAATGTCATCATTGCCACAGTTGGGAGGCAAAGCAGAAAAATCGCGCCTGAATAAAATCTTGGCTGTTTTCAGCATGATTCACGTATCCTTTCATGCCCTACAAAATTAACATGCCTGTTATAAGAATAATCTGGGTTTGCAGCCTTTATAAAACAAGCTATATCATTTGTTTCTCTGAACAAGTTTCTTTGACATTCCATGTTCTGTCATTGCTGGGACTCCAGAGAATTCCCGACAGCTCATTTGGTTCCGAGCATACATACAATGCATGTGTAGCTACTGTCTTCTGTTTCATTATCCCTGCTCACATATTATCACTCAATCAACAGACAAATGAAAAAAATAAACTATTTGCGATTATTGAGTGAATCCAGTCGACTCGACACTCATGACAGCAGCATCAAATGAACGAGAAGGATAAGGGACTGAATGTGCTGTACGCACATGTGACGTCAGGGCCATGATTTATGATCATGTGATTCGCAGAAAATGGTTAAAATGGCAGCCTCCGTGGAGAGCTTTGACAGTTCAGCGAAAAAGTGTCATCAAATCAAAATGCCTGGGGGGATGTTACTGATTTTTTTTCATGGTAGGCTTAGAGAACGATACTTCATTGAAATATTGTGTTTTATTAGGTATGTTAATTAGGTAGTGTCCCTTTAAAGCCTCTGAAAACCCAATTTCACAAAAACCTTTGAACTACGTTATTTGGGGTTGTATGTGCATAATAGTAAACATACTAAAATATTAGAAATTATGTCCAGTTCAAATCCGAGATTTTGTCATTTAATTTTTAGCTCCTATCCTCTTACTGCGGTTCAACTGGGCGTGGTTTTCTAAGTGGGTTATTACGTAATAAGCCAAACCAATGAAAAAAAACTCTGTCATTTGTCCCATTAATAACTGAAATTATAAAAGCTCTCTGCTCCACCCAGCCAGGTTAGCTTCTTTTGAGCCTGAGAAACATCGTCCCGAAGTAGCCTGTCTTGCGATTGATTACCCAACTACATTTTCTTCCATTTATCTATCTGTCCATCCGTCTGTCCGCGTATTTGTCTGTCCCCCGCTATTTCCCCTATCATGTATGTTTGTATTAGCTCCATTCAAAACGCACCAGTAAATGATTTTCTGAACGGGACGTGTGCTCGCATGCGTTTCTCACTTAGTGTGGTATGGTACTTCAGCTCTGGCTCGAATGTCCTATGCTGCGTTCAAACTAGCTTGTAAAAATGGTGTTTCTCAGAACACAAGCGATGACTTGAGCTCAAATTACCTTACAACCTGTGATCACAAGCAGTGAACTGGTGATTAATTCAGCGGATCAATCTTCACTACTCGTGAGCAAAATGAGGCCAGAGTAACACATTGTGAGCTAAACAGAAAAGTATGTTTATTTTCATGTTTGTTTTATCAAATATTAAAAGGATCAACTTATTATTAACCTTTATGTCCCAGAGTTTGTTGTATTTCCATTCACAATGTTTCTGTCGTTTTGTCATTGGGAAGTTAACTTCATATTTTGATTCCTTTATTATCGCCCATGATGTCGCCCGTGACAGACTGGTAGCATATGAAAGCGCTCCATGTGTCCTTTTCACAACCAGTAAGTGGTAATTTCACCATATTCAACATAGCGGTATGAATGCAGCATAAGACCCTTATTTCACAACGAGTTTGGGTTGCTGTCAAGGATCTGTCTCGTGCATGTTGTGACCGGATATCGCGCCCTTGAGGTACAGTTGTCATTCGCGGCTGCTATAAGCGGGGTCGGTGAGCAACAGGGCCTGTTTTCCATTATCGGACAGACAGCCAATTGTTGACCAGTGACACAGCAAATGATGCTTTTTTTTCCTTGCATATCATTAGCCACGCCATTTTGCTGATGCCGTAGCATTTTTTATTTCTTGGTTGGCTTTATGTCGGCTATCACTGTGATGGCTGGTGTGTTGAGACGCCAAACGCAGCGGCCGGAATAAAAGGAAGTCTCGCAGATTGAGAGAGAGACAAACAAATAAAATAAGAGAGAGAGACTCGCGCTTCCAACGGACCTAGATCTCGTCCGAGTGCAAGGAAGCAACGCGAGCAGACTGAAAGAAATAGAGGGGAAAATCTCGACAACCGAGATAGAGATAAAGCACCAAACGGTGCACAAAAGAGGAAAAAGAGAAAGAGAAAAAATCCCTAGCTGACAAGCACTTTCCTCTTTAGAAACTAATTCCTCAAAACAATCTCTGACTAGAGACCTTACCGGCTGTAGTGCCAATATAGCTCTGACACTCTAGCGAAGGTGGCGAGGCGGAGCTAGAGTTTAAATAGAGTCCAGGCGCCGCCCACAATTAATGCCAGCTGGGCAAAGAATTCGATTGTTGGCAAAACGAGCTTCTCCCGGACGAGAGAATCAAAGAAAGCTCGCCAGCCTCCAAAAACCATGACAATCGAACACACTCAAAAGAACAAATCCAACATCATTGTACACGTCAGAAAAAAGCAAATGTTCGTCATGCCTGAAGTGCTCGGCGTGTTCACGGTTTCTATAATCCCACTCGTATCTCACTGGACAAAGCAATACAAATTGATTCTTCAATTTGCAGTAAGTACAGTACATGTCTCACCGGTGCGTTTTTAATGGAGCTAAGTATACAGTGGACTGATACTGCACACCGGTGTAAGCACCTGACTGCATTTATTTTCTGCCATTGATGGCATCATCTGGCATTCTCCACCGGAACACCAGCAAGCACAATGTAGTTCTATTGGTCAGTGAGTGTTGATTTCATTTTCATTTTAGATTAATCTAAAATGAAAATGAAATTAAAGTACACTGTAAATCCCAACTCGCTCACTCAACTTAAAAATTTATTGGAAACAGCTTGCACTCAAAACTTTTAGTTTAGTACAGTGCAGTAACATGAAAGTTTTGAGTACACCAGACACAAAATAACTGTCACATGACTTGGACAACCTTGTCTGACTGGACATTTATGTCAGTTCAACTGAACTTTTTTAATCACACAACAAAATAATTTGTTTTGTGAGCATTTATTTTTATGTCATATTAACAGGAAATATACGTTGTATGACATAATTGTTTTAATGTTTATTTGTGAGGTTACGCTCAGGAACCAAACGCGAGAACCAAGTAATCCAAAAAGCTTGTGTTTTATTTGGAAAGGGGGCGAACCCCCGCAGAGCAGGAGGCAACAGTACAAAGTCCACAATCCAAAAATCAGAATCCCAGGGACATAATCCAAGTTGTAATCAGGGCAGCAAACACAAAACTCGTGGTCGGGCAAAAAAGGTTCGATACACAGATGCAAATAAATCCAAGACAAAGCCAAAATCGTAATGAGGGACGGTCCAGTCAGAAGTGAATCACAGAGAGTATAAGGCATAAACAGTCACAGCACAGGTAAACTGAGGGAAAAGGTTCTGACAAGAGCTGAGAGTGAAATGACTGCTTAAATACACGTAGGGCAAGTCACATGCTATGACAGGGAACAGGTGAGCTGGATCAGACTAATTAACAAAGGAATGAACATGAGGAAGTTCCTAACTACATGAAATTGGCAAAAGCCAAAACGCGGACAGGGATCACAAGACAGCCTATAGACAGACATACGGCTCCGGTTAGGGAGTTCTCATGAGCACAGATAAGGAGGGAGAACAGAGTCTAACAAGTGCGGAGGTTCCACTGAAACAGCAGCAAAGTAGATTGAGTAAAGCCAAAGGGGTGGAGACTAGAATAGGGCGAATGCTGAGAGCTCGTTAGTCAATTAGTAAGTGCAGCTATACAATCCCTAGTGCTTGTTAGTAAGTTAGTATTATAAACAGTGTTAGTTTGGGTTAGTAATTTTAACTAAAATAATAAACTGTTAGTATTGTTAGTAATATAGAAAAGCAAGGTGAAGGAAGCAAACGAGATTGGAAGGAATGATTGAAATCCCAGAAACCATGAAATCACCCGAAAGTGTGGCATGCAATACTGGGGCAGTGAGCGATCACATGGCATAAGACCAGACAGGGGGAGACAAAGTGCAATGCATGGTATGACACAAAACATGGACCGGAATGTAACTGCAATGGTGGAATATGGCAAGACAAACAGAGACAAGGCAAAAACAAATCATGGCATAGAATCAGAGTCTTAAGCAAAACATGGTCAGACAAGGCAGAATCATAACATTATTGGGCATAAACAAAATAGTGTGTCATAACTTAGTCATTTTTATGTATAAACAACAGTTATATATTGTAATTTTAAAGTCAAATTAACATTTTTCATTATTCAGCTAAATCCCAATTAGCTCACTCTTCTCAAATATTTATTGGAAACAGCTTGCACACTAAACTTTTCAGTACAGTAACATGTAAGTTATGAGTACACGTAACTCAAAATAAATGTGTCATATGACCCTAGTCTGAACAGAGATTTCTGTCAGTTTAACATAACATTTTCAATCATTTGATGAAATTATTTGTGTTTTAAAAACTTAGAAGTTTATGTCATATTAAGTTGGAATATCTAGTGTACATAACACAAAGTTATTGAGTTGTTAAATGTAAATATCAATGGTTTTTCAACACAAACACAATGTGACTAAACTAAATTATTTTGTGAACAGTTAACTAGTACGTATTATAGTCTTATAGTCAACTTAACATGAAGTTATTGATTTTCAAACCAGTATTTTTTTAGTCCAATTTACAAAAATCTTTTAAAATATGGTGATACATTTGTAATTGTTCATTTCAGCTATATATTCTCTGCTGCTTAAACCTATTAATTTTCTTTTACAAAACGTCTGTCATTGTGTACATTAAGCATAAAATAGTTAGGTTTTAAAACATTATTAAACCAGTGTTCTATACATACAAAAAATGGGTCAAAATATCTGCATTTGTCATACTAAATGTACTATAAAAATTAAGTTAAGTGTTGATAGTTTTACAATGACATTTGAACTATACACTGACTGCTTTATATACTAAATATATTTATTTTTACACTACTATTGTTAATGTGTGACGAAGACAAAAAAAGATGTGTTTGGAACCTATAATCTATTTCATTAAGTGTACAAATTGCTTTTTTGTCAATATGACTATTCCTACTGATGCGAATATACTCAAAAGTTGATATGAACCAAACCCACTACATTTGGCTGTTTTCACATCTTCTCCAAATATACCTACTAAAAGCATTTATGTTGACACTAGTTGAAATTCACTTATCTAAAAAACAACTCAAAATAAATTTTGGAAATGCCTTACACTCAAAAAATAAGTATATCTAACGTAAAAATGTTGGGTAGCATTAACACATTTCTCTACTGGAATAATGTGAGGTAATGCTCAGGAACCAGTCGCGAGAACCAAGCAATGCAGCAGATGTGATTTTATTAAGCGAGGGGGTAAACCCCCGCAGGGCAGAAGGCAACAGTACAAAATCCACAATCCAAAAATCACAATCCAAAAGGGCAGAATCCGAGTCGTAAACCAGGGCAGCAATCACAGTACTCGTGGTCGGGCAGAAAAAGGGTTCGATAATCAGATGCAGACAAAATACCAAAACAGAGCCAAAAAAACGTAAATCGAGGATGGTCCAGTCAGAATAGATCACAAAGAGTACAAGGCAAAAACAAGAGTAGCACAAGGGAAACGTTCTGACGGGGAACTGCTGTGAGAAGACTGCTTAAATACACACAAGGGAAGTCACATGCTATGATTAGGGACAGGTGAAATGGATCAGACTAATTACGAAGGAGCAAACACGAGGGAGAACCTAACCACATGAAATTGGCAAAAGCCAAAACGCGGACAGGGATCACAAGACAGCCTATTGACAAAACATACAGCTCCGGTTAGGGAGTTCTAACGTGCACAGATAATGAGAGGCAGAACAGAGTTGAGCAGGAGCGGAGGATCTGCTGAAAAGCAGCAAAGTAGATTAAGTGAAGACAAGAGGCGGAGACTAGAACAGGGCGAGTGCTGAGAGCTTGTTAATCAATTAGTAAGGTGCAGCTATACAATCCCTAGTGCTCGTTAGTAAGTTAGTATTATTTACAATGTTAGTCCAGGTTAGTAACTTTAACAAAAACAACAAACTGTTAGTATTGGTTAGTAATATAGAAAAGCAAGGTGAAGGAAGCAAACGAGATTAGAAGGAATGGTTGGAAACCCAGAAACCATGAAATCACCTAAACATGTGACACGCAGTACTTGGGGAATAAGCTGTAGCTCAACACAAGACCAGACAGGGGAGACAAAGTGCAATGCAGGGCATGAGCAAAAACATGGACCGGAATTATAACAGAAATGTGGATACTGGCAGGAATACAAAACATGGTAATAACAAAAACATGGCATGGAACTAAACTAAACAAAACATGAGCAGAACAGAACAGGACATGGCAGAATCATAACAAATAATCAATTATGCCGTGTCTCAGAACATTTTACTGTTCACACAAACTCCCATGGTATCTCAACATTCTCACTGCTAATACAAAATACAAGGTTATGTAAGAAAAACTCTGAACATAATGGTCTAAAGTTTATCTTTTTTTATTTTGCAAGGGCCACAATCAGGGTCAACAGCTCAACATCTTCATGAAACAACTGCAACTATTTCAACATGCCTGCAAGTGCTTAGCTTCTATTTACCATGGTGATCAATCCTGGCCTAAATTGACACTTTCGTTGCTAACTATGCAACTGATTTTGCTTTGGGTAGCTTGTAGCTTTTGATTTGTCTCCAGAATAAGCAAATATGATAGAACGTGTTAATCAGGGAGCCTGTATTTTGGCATTTTGGACAGAACCAGACCTGCGGTTTCCTCCTGCTTCCATTCTTTATGCTAAACTGAACTAATCCCCTCCTGGCTCCAGCTCTGTACTTGAAAGCAAATAAGTGTATTTCCCCAAATAACTATTCCTTTAACTGATCATGAAAGCTGACAGGGTGCCATGCCATTTTAGATACAGTATACAATCTGGGCTAGAACAGCTCAACATCTCCATAACAACAAAACAATTTCATCATTGTCTGTACTTGTTTGTACACTACTGTAGCTTATTTTTTAAGGACAGCGTCTTGGGTTTCAGTTTGTCTCCACCCACATTCAGAAGGACTTTCTGAATGAACTCAAATGTATACATCATGCTTTTTGGGTACTCAGCCTGGAGGACATACAGCAAGCCATACAAGTACAGGAGTGCATCAGGCCAGCACTCAGTCTGTAAAACTGAAATCTCTGTTTAATGGAATAAATAAATACAGTAAACGAATGATAGCAGCAGTTTGAGTAAGATATTTTACTTTTTATAGTGGTATCTTTTCTTTTATGGTTACACACATATGGTGTATTATCGATACCTGACAGCTGTATCATCTGTGCACTCATGCTTTTACTGTGGGCGAAATATTCTTAAATATTGTATTGTCAGCTACCCAGTGATGCCCAGCGTTCATTTTCAGTATATTTACAGCTTTGTTTTTGTAACAATAGAGGGAAAAAGTTTGAATTTGTCACCCCTTACACGTCATGGGTGTTCCTGTAACCCCCACTATGATTCCAGAACAAGTATTGAAGGAATAGAGAATGTGAAGGTATGTCACGCTGATTGGGACAAGAGCACCAACTTGGAAGGTTGTGCTGTTACTTGTGCCTATAACGGTGATCAGCCTACCTGCTTACCTTTTGTTATAATTGGTTAAAAAGTTAGTTACATCGGTCAAACTGATGGAGAAGGGAAGAGTCAGGCAGAGGGTTTGATTTTACAGGTCAGTAATATTCAATATTTTTCAGAATCACGAGAGAAAATTGAAACACAGCCTCCAACTCACCAACAGAAATCCAGTGGGTCCTCACAACATGGTGCATTACCACCCAAAATTTAACATTGCCTGATGCCAACTTCACATTCTCTATAGATTACGCTTAAAAATATGATCCAAACTAAAATTAACTAAAACTTACAACAACATAAAATATGTATGTTTATTGAAATGACAAATGTTGATCATTAAATGTATTCAGCTCATTTTTGCTAATGTTGTGTACCAAAAAGTTGTCAGTTATGACAATAAATATCTGAAATACTAATATCTTATTCTAATGGTGATATATGAAATAACACCTTAAAGATACCGAATGCTTAACATGAGTTTAGTATTTCTTGCCACTATTTTTGTTACATTAATTAATTACATTAATATAGGAATATAAGTGACGGTCAACCCATATACATTAAGTGGCTTTGAAAAATGTTTGAAGTCCAACGAACCATGAAATTGTATGCTCTGTGCACAATTTGTTTGTTGTTTACAATATACATTATTTTGACATTAAATATTTAGGTCATGTTGCCATAAACATTGTAACACAAATTTAGGTTTAAACAACTATTAAAATGTATACATAGTGCACACTTTCTATGCTGTCCATTGAGCTTAACAATATATGCCATTTCAGCATTACATATCTAAGTTGTATTGACATAAACAGCATAACACAAATGTAGGTTTTGTTTTGACTCAAAGATTTTAAGTTACACAAACAAAGACATGGAAGTTGTACTCAACCTTTAAATTTAACATTGCTTTGACTAATTTTTACTAAATTTTGTGTACTAGAAAATAATACATTGGTAAAAACAGCAAATTGTGGCAGTTTTATGTTAAGACAGCAAAACGTTTTTGTGTTCAGCATAACTGTGCAACTCTTGTTAATATTACATATTTTTGTTATGTAAAGTGAACACACATTTTTCATTTTATTGAACAAGAAAGTGACTGCTTGTCATATGAACATAAAAGCATTGAGTACATATTTTTACAACCTTTTTTTAGTTCATTCAACTACTAAAATGTATATGTAGTGCACAATGTCTATGTTGTCCATTTAGCTTAACAATATATGCCATTTCAACATCAAATATTTAAGTTGTATTCATATAAACAGTATAACACAAATTTAGGTTTTGTTTCGACTCAAAGATTTTAAGTTACACAAACAAAGACATGGAAGTTGTATTCAACCTTTAAATTTAACATTGCTTTGACTAATTTTTACTAAATTATGCGTACTGGAAAATAATAAGTTGGTAAAAACACAGCAAATTGTGGCAGTTTTATGTTAAGACAGCAAAACGTTTTTGTGTTCAGCATAACTGTGCAACTCTTGTTGATATTACATGTTTTTGTTTTGTAAAGTGAACACACATTTTTCATTTTATTGAACAAGAAAGTGACTGCTTGTCATATGAACATAAAAAACATTGAGTACATATTTTTACAACCATTTTTTTTAGTTCATTCAACTATCAAAATATATGCTAAGTGCACAAAGTATGTGTTGTTAATTGGCCTTGAAATAAATAGGCTACATCGGCTTTATAAATTTATGTGAAATTAACTCAAAAATCAAAAATTGCTGACTTAACATAAAAAAATTATGTTGTGCTCACAAGGGATGAGTGTTTGTGTCAAGTGAACATAAAGTTTTTATGTCATTTTGACAGCCCTGAACATTTGTGTGGACTCTACAATAAAATTTTGTGTCATTGATGGATTGGGGTTTCCAGTGTAGAGAGTACGGTTGCCTGCAATCACATGGGTACATCCCCCGTGTGCCCGCTTGTGATGTCTTGAAAACTCTGACCTTCTGAGCGTTCAAAAGCCATACACCATTATGTGCATGTTTTCAGCAAGAAATTTTGCTTTTTCGGCCAATTCTATTTCCATAGCAACCTAAATTGATAGGTGTTGTGACCAAACCATAACCTACGCCCACAAGAATTATCAAAGGAACCACTGAAATTTGTGGCTTGTAGAATGTCCACAAGGAAATCCCAACAGACGCAGTGGCAGCGGCAGAGACGACAACCATGTATCTGTAAGAGCTACTGAACTACGTACGTGAGCTACAATTAGCCTGTGCAACTTTAAGCATACACTGACACAATAGAAACATACCCCTCCAGTTCAGGTGCAACCTGTCAGGCAAGTGCGGGTCACCCCTGTCCCAAAAGCAGTTCCCATGCTCCACAAAGTCGTACCCCACTTTCCTACGCCAGGTTTGTGGCCACATGTTAGACCTAAGAGCAAAGTGTTGCTTCCCTCTGCTTGCACATCATGCAGAAAGAATTCCATACAGCACTATCACGGAGGATCGACCCCAAATCTTTTTTGTTAATGTAACAAATTTGCCTTGGAGAACCACAAACCCTACCCATGCCTAGGTCATTGGTCCTAATGTGGATGATGACCACAGGATACCTCCAAGCTCAGAGCTTGTCTTCACCAGGCAGCCAACACACTAAGCGAGACCCCTTATCGGATGATCAGAGTATGCAGAGTACCCATCTAATAGCTGAGTCTCCCATCATTACTGACTCCCTTTTCTGGGGGGTGAAGAGGCCATCAGGGTGCCCTGAGGCTTATCAATCCTCCCGCTTTCAAGGTCAAGGGCAAAGTCAAATTCCTGCAAGAGCTAAAATCGATTGGACACCACAACCCCTGGAGATGCCACCACTGCATAGTGTGCGTACCATTTTTTGCATTTGCGCCCTACTGTCCCCCAGCTCTTGCTTCATGTGTGCTCAGACCCCTGGAATAGTCGAAGATAGGCTCATCATATTGGCAGTATTCATAAACATAGGGTTAGGACCTGTTGAAATTTAACTGCTGGTATGTACCCTGGAAACCGCAAAATATCAGAATTTGATACATCAATATCACCATGACCCGGATATCTGCGATCTCAATCAATGATCTCATCATGTGGCTTGGGTCATAAAACCTAGGGGTAGGACCAACTTCCAGGACTCTAGCTGTTACAGGAGCCGAGTTATGGTCCTAATAGACTCATGACAAAACCCTGTCATGCTCACAACAGAGATGGTGGAAAAGGGTTAAATGAGCTGAACCCTAAAGCGATCATGATAATACAGATATTACACACTATGAACAAAATAATAAAGAAAGCTGCATG
Organism: Gymnothorax javanicus; assembly: GCA_029692085.1. Lineage (NCBI taxonomy): Eukaryota > Metazoa > Chordata > Actinopteri > Anguilliformes > Muraenidae > Gymnothorax > Gymnothorax javanicus. Next base: position 88,373,133 of record CM056193.1, read on the forward strand.
AAAATCTGTTGAGGGCGCATGGAGGTGTTTTACTCCGAAGTTAGGCAAAAACTGTGTCGTGACCATAAAGAGCGCCCTCTATGTCCATGCACCCAAAAGAGTCCAACCCCAATTGATGTTAATTAGGTCGAGCGGAAACTAAGCTGATACATGATTTGTAAAACATGCTGGGCTGCTGAGGGCGCAGCCTGTAAATCCCTGATGAAAATTGGGTTGTGTTGGCCTTGGTAGCTGATTGAAGTGCCCCCTATCAGCTGCGCCCTTCACTCCCCATGGAAATTTTGACGTTTTCTGAAAGACCTTTAATTGTAGATGCAGTTGTGCCAAAAATTATTCATACCCCTATCAAATTTTGGGTTTTTGAGATATTTTTTGACAAATCAAATTTCTTCTTGCACAAATAATACAGGAAGTTGACATAAGTCCGTAAGAAGTACAGTAACACAATTTTTCAAGAAATACAATACTTAGTGGTATTTTATTTGACAGATTTACAAAATGTCCAGAATTATTCATACCCTTTTCTCAGTAATCGATGGCAAAGCCTTTGTTCGTGATTGCAGCCTGCAAACGCTCCCTGTAGTTGATCACAAAGTTTCTACATATCTGCATGGGGATTTTGGCCCACTCCTTTTTGGCGAACTTCTCCAGGTCCTTAAGTTTTGAGGGTTGCCTTGCCATGACCATGGTCTTTAGTTCCCTCCACAGATTCTCAATAGGATTGAGGTCGGGGCTCTGGCTTGGCCACTCCAAAACGTTCACTTTGTTGTCTACTAACCATTTCTTGATGGATTTGGCTGTGTGTTTAGGATCATTAACCTGTTGGAAGACCCATTCCTGCCCAAGCCTAAGTTTTTTCAGCAGATTGCTTGATGTTTTCACTGTGGATCTAGATATACAGGAACTGTTTCATAATGCCATTAACTTTAACAAGGCTTCCAGGCCCATTTGCTGAAAGCAACCCCAGAGCACGATACTCCGGCCACCGTGTTTGAACGTTGGACCGTGTTTGTAGGGTTGGAGCAGGTTATGTGCTGAGTTTCAGCTTAAATCGGCTATAAATTAGCTGCCTTGTCACTAAGCGCCTCCTTTAAAGATGGCATCACCTTTCTTAGATGATCCTGAGGACCTTGGTGCTTGAATCGTACGCAGTTCTCAGCGGAGGGTGAGAGTCAGTAGAGACAGGTGTTCTGTCAATTTTTGCTACAAAATATGCTGCATCGCGGTTCTGCGCTTGTGCAGACCGAAAATCTTGGGCTCTGTTTCTTCACTCGCATCTTAAGTATCTTCAAAAATCGTGAAAATACTTATTCAGTGCGCCTTTCAACCTGTATGCGTGTATACATATTTGCATGTACAAGCTGGGTTTTCCTGAAAATATATAAAATTATATTGCATGCGAGACGTATCTTTAGACAAACTTAGCCAACTCATTACAACATCTGCTTATGTTATAATAAGCTAACAAATACCAAAGCACTGTAGACTGATTCATATTGCAATATCAAGGCGAAAACAAAGACTTTATGATTGCTTTGCATTACAGTAGCATTTTTTGACAAGGCAGCACAAATTGTCAGAGCAACTGCATGAATCGCTGGCTTTTTCTGACAATATTCTCAATGAATGCTACACATTCTCAGCAGAGGGAATTTGTTACTTATGCGATCAGCTGGAGCCATATGTTGGCATTGAAGCAACAAAGAGAAGCTGTTCTTCTTTTAAGAATGTTCTTATGCTTTGTTTTATCTTGCTGCCATGTCCTCTTGATAGTGCTGGTACTGCAACTGTTAAAGAACCAATTACAAAATGAATTACTTAGTATTTTACCATGCTTACCATTGTTCTGATATGCCATAGGCCTATTGTAAATTTGTAATGGTGCAATAAACTAGGGTTATCGGTGGGATGGGATTTTATTAAAATATACCATGCGGTATTTAAAAAAAAAAAAATAATTTTAACAAAAAAAATTTTTAAAGGATCCATTACCTGGAAAACACATTTTTCTCAATAATTGCATGTATACATTTATCATCCCTCACTCTGACAAAATCTGAGATGTTTTGGAGTCAAAGCAGCTTCCTTCCTACCTTTTTTTCCTCATCCGGAGGCTTTCTACTCTGGAGGCATGAAAATTGGAGATTTCAGTTTGGGCACCCTGATGACGTGTACCTGCACGGAGGAGGAGTCGAGGTCTGGCTTGGGAGTAGCAAACCGCACCCACTGTTTTCTGCAAACACGCCCAAGAAAAATGTTGGGGAAGGCAAGAGCTACAGGTTTTGGTGGTCACAAATGCTCTGTTGTTGGCTGCCAAAATCCGCACAAAAATGTTAAGATTTTTAAGGGACAAGTGGATTACATTTATTTTTACTGACTATGTTCCAGAAGCCCCTGCCACAAACCTATTCTGGTGTGCTCAGCATTTCACGTCGTACCCTTTCTCCAACTTAGCCCAGTACAAAGCTGGCTTAGCTAAAAACCTGCGCCTGCAGAAAGGTGTTGTTCCAACACTATGGAACCCGCCACTTTAATATTGTCTGCAAATGTCAACTTTCGCATCAGCTGACAACTTTGTTCCCCCAACTTCAATGTTATCATTACATTGCTGTGAGCTATTGGATGGAGTGTGGCATAGTTCAAAAGAAACTTGGCAGTATATCCAATACGTCAACATTATCCTCACAACCCAAGGGTTCTCCCGACATGCCGTATTTCCGAGGCAGTAGCAGGCTCAATTTCAGTTAAGGGGAAGATACACGCATCATATGAAACTAGACAACTTAAGGAATCTATAGATGCCAAAAATGCTATGCTATGATGTCGGTAAGCAGGCGAAATAACGCTCCAAACATACGCTAAATTTCCGCGAGCAAAAAGCTAACGTTAGCTAGCTAACTTAATTTAGGCCAGCAATAACCTTGGCGAGCACATTGTTAATTCGTTGATGGGTTGCTGTAGCTATATTGTTGTCTTTTCATGCTGTCCAAATGCAGCGTGTTACTCTTGATTTTATGATCATGGAACTTAGATGTACTAAAATTAGGTTGTACCCAATACATAAACATTACCCTCACAGCCCGAGGGCTCGCCTGACATGCTGTATTACCCTAAATTTCTGCTAGCAAAAAGCTAACGTTGGCTAGCGGAGTTAATTTAGGCCAGCGTTAACCTTGCACATTCTGTTAATTTGTTGATAGATGGCTGTATATTGTATTTTTATGCTGTCCAAATGCAGCGGGTTACTCTTGATTATATGATCATGGAACTTAGATGTACTAACGTTAGGTTGCATGTGACATTTATATTCCCCCTGTTTTTAGGCTAGTTCGTTAGTACATCTCACGCAGGGACCAGTGCATCGCACTCAGATGGCAGGAGCACATCTAAGCCACCCAGAATGGTCGATAGATTCAGCCATGGTAAGGTCACACGTTGTGTTACTATGCACACGTTGCTATGGCTGTGCTTTCAAGCCACTCCTCCCTCCTCCCACCCTCTTCCCTCGCACCACCCCCTCTGCTCAGCCATGCTTCTATCTTCCGGCAGAGTCAAAATCTCGAAATTTTCTCACGAGAGCAAGATTGGCTTGATAAAAAAGGGCAAAATAAATATGAATGTTGCGTAATTTTTGCAAATTATTGCAAAACATTATGTTTTAGACCAAAATCACTTATTTTTAGCGGGTGTAAATACCAGTCAATGGATCTTTTAACATTTTATACCAAAAAAATGACACCATCCACCAACATCAAATTGACTATATTAGGAGGATTAGATGCCTTTTATTAACATATTCAAAATTTGTGATGGGGTTCTGCTTTATTTTCTTAAAATAAATTTTTGAAAATATGGTATTTTAGTGGACTCACAGCATTCAATGACATCAAAGGCATATTCAAACATTATTTTATAAAATGCACATAGTTAATGATAGAAAGCTTAAACTCAACAAAGTGCTTTATTTCATAAATGTTAACTTACACTTGAAAATAACCCATATGCAGTGTTTAGTTATTGAAATATTACAACTTTAATAGGGCCAAAAATTCAAGTTTGTTATGAATTCAGAAGTGTTACAATAATTAATTATCAAATACAATATAGCTATCTTACAGAGGATGTGTTATGAATGCTATTTTATTTGATCAGACATTAAATGATTTATCATATATACACTTGTATTAATTTATTTATAAATAAATCAACCTATAAAATAAAATAAAAATTAATTGTAAAATTTTTTAAGCTGTAAGTTTAGAAACGTGCTTGGTCATGCATAAGCTATAACTTGTCTGAACAGTTCATGCATCCTCACGGCCCAGCAAAATGTTTTTTTTTTTTTTTCTGGCCCAGGAGGGAAGACCTATGCTGGGTACCTGTGCAACATATCGTTGCCAATATTGAAGTCCCAACTGGATGTATATATGCACTCAAGGAGCAGGACTCCAAAGTAGCTGAAAACTTCATGAAAGAGTTCAAATAATTTGTGAAGTATCTGTGCTAACTGCTATCAACTGGTCATTTAAAATGTTACATTATTTGCAATTCTGCAGGACTGTCAAAAACTCTTTTTAACACTGGTTATAACTAATTGAAGAATACAGGTTAATTTTTTCTACTTGGATGTAAATGTTCATTGATACAATTATTTTAAGTAATGATTTGTAAGAAGTTTGATCTTCCACTGATTTTGGGACTACAGCATTTCAATATATATATATATATATATATATATCTGAAAACTGTACATGGGTTATAATTCAAGTGTAAGTTAACATTTATGAAATAAAGCACTTTGTTGAGTTTCTTTCTATCATTAACTATGTGCATTTTATCAAATGATGTTTGAATATGCCTTTGATCTCATTAAATGCTGTGTCCACAAAAATACCGTATTTTCAAAAATTTATTTTGAGAAAATAAAGCAGAACCCAATCACAAATTTTGGATACATTAATAACAGGCACCTAATCTTTCTAAAACAGTCAATTTGATGTGGGTGGATGGTGTCATTTTATGGTATAAAATGTTAAAAATAGCACAAATTTTATTTTTTTCATTTTCAAGCCTTAATATTTCTTAGATTATTCATAAGAGAGGGGCATAATTAGAACACAAAATACACAACATATATGGGAAGCTCTATGTGCAATACCAAATCCCTGTCTTTGACATTAGACTTTTTACAGTCTTTCAAATACGCTACCGCAGAACGTAGAGTAAAATTTTTGAGCAACTTTAAGCACCCAGAAATATATGATGAACCAAAGGGACACATTCATAAGTCCATATTCCTCAAGTTAGACCAGCAGAGTTTCACTCCTGAAATTTTGAAGGACCTAGCTGAAATACTTTTCTAGATATAGCCATGCGAAAGTGGCTCCTCAGAAATCGCTGTTCAAAAAGGGCTGGAACTTAGTTGTAAAACTATTTTTTTATGACAAAACTATTAGGGGTTGAGATTGAAAATTTCGGATTTCTCCTATTAGGAGGTGAATGCACAGGCTGGATTTTTTCAGCCAAATCTGAGATGGTCAAGTGGGAGCCATTTGGACATTTGACATGGAATGACCCTTGTCTATGTTGAACTTGCTTCGTAGTACACCCCCCAGGACAGTAATACTGCAACATCAAACACCATTTATAAAGCGAAGCAAGAAACACGAAGCAACATAACGCAGCCAGGCTGAGCCATCAGCACTGACAGCAATCACCCGTTGATACATCCAGACATGCACAATAGCAATAAACAGTGGACGTAAATAAAATACAATAATTTTGATAAAATGTTAAACGATGCAATTATGGATTAGTAAAATCGCAGTATACTCTTAACACGCAAGCCATGCAGCACTTGAGCTTGAGGACACGGCTATACAAAAACATACAAAGTTGTTCATAAATTATTTTACCATCGTAACCTACCTATATCCATGAAATTACTCAGCTAAGCTTCATATTAACAAAGGAAGACCTTATTATGCGAACAGTCTGATTAATAAATGCATTCATTTGGGGGGTCGTGCTCTGTCCATGTACCATTAACAGACAGGCAACAAGCCCTCGGCGCTGAGATGAAGTTTAAGCGCTTGTCCGGTGAGTGAGGAAAAAACTCTCGCTGCTTCATCCCAGCCTTCCCCAGCGCCCTGTCATCACTTTTCTGCCAGAGAAAAACACTATATGGACCCTAGCCCTTATGTTGTTGCTATTTAGCCATGCGGTTTAATCAATTAATTTTATTTTAATGGGGAAAAAATTCCTGCTAAAATTGTTAACTGCCTGCTCAGTCACTTACCCATCCTGGCGCTAGGCCTGAGTGGAACAGTTAGCTAAAATTACGGCTGAAATAGAGCCGAAATGGAGCTACTATACTGGTAACCTACCCGCCACCAACTTGCACAAGTGCCCTCTGTTCGAATCAGTCTCGGTGGGGGAGACGGGCTCAGTTGGAGAAGAGGCTGGAGCAGGGACGGCTGCTACGGCATTTCTATCCTCTCCTTGGCCAGCATCGTCTTTACTTGCAAACCATCAATGGATAGCTGGTATATATTTTTCTCTCAGTTCGTTATCTCTGTTTTCTATTTTTTTTTTCTGTTTTAGCTGTTCCACTGCTCCACCGTTTATTGAACAAGTTGCAAGGCGCGAAGAGAACACAAAGGTCACCACTAGGTCATGACACCACCTGACTGCCTGATTCATTGTTATCAGACACAGCCAGCAAATCTTGTTGCCATAACTTTGTGTTGATAGTTTCGTATTTCAACAGATACATGCACACACTCACTCGATTAATTTATTTGATTTGATGTAAAAAAAAAACAAATAAACAAACAAACAGTAGGTGGTTGGTGGTCCCCTAGCGATTGGAGGCCCATGGGCACCGGCCCAATCGGCCTGATGGTAAATACGTCTTCGAAACCAGCTGCTGTTCCAGCTCAGCCGCCCTGTGAACCTGGTTTATGGTTTCCGGACCCTGCTCAGCCCTCCTTGCGAGCCAGTTATTTTGAAAAGATAAAGAGGATCCGTAAGCATATAAAACCATAGGAAACTGGGACTTGGGGAGGGGAAGGGGAAAAAAGAGAAATATAAGTTGAAGATGATGCAGTTGGAAGAAAGATCTGATGAATTTTTGAAACCCCATGAATTTAGGCCAGGAGGTGAGTTACCTGTCTCAGTTCAATCACCTCCTGCATTTGGAAGCGGACTCTCGATGTAGTCTTCCCCTCGTTTAGGATACCTTCCATTTTATTGAAGTACCCGTCCATTTGGGGCTATAGATACCAAGGGCAGAGTGAGTATGTATTTCATTTTGTTTATGCAATTAGTCTTTAGACTCTTTTCACGCCAAAGAAACAAAAAAAAAAAACAACAAAAATGCAAAATCCTCGTAAACAGCAAAATACAAAATTTTCGGATTTGATGAGATTGGGCTCAGCAGTAAATGGGTTAAATGTTTTAAATAGATGCACTTTTAATTATTTTTTCATTTTGTCTTTGGTTGAATCCAGACGATATCATACCTTGACGTTCTCAGAGTCCAAGATTGCGCCAGTGGTGGAAATGAGGCAGCAAAGGCACTCCAGTGCCTCCTCAGTCCGGGTGTCCGTGGAGATGCAGCCATGAATGACCTTATTTTTCACCATTTCCAGCTTGAAGAGCTCCCCCAGAAACTTCATGCTGCCCACAGCACGACTGCAGTGGGCAATGACCTTTGCCTCCAGCTCCTCCTTCAAATGCTGTCCTGCATCCTGAACACAAGATAAGGAAGGTGAGGAGGTTGTGGTCAGAGGAGGCAATATTAGTACAGAGCATATTTTTCTCTCTTCACAAGAAATGCTCATCTCATTTTGTGTTACAAGAGTCTGAACATGTCCCTTCACCGAGTATTGGATATTATCTATTCGTTGGGCAATGAATCACTTAGGGGCAAATTATTTATTTCTGACAGGCAACTCTCTTGAGCAACTCAACGTGGCCATCCATCAATAACTGCACTTAGAGACATAACCATGCTCCAAAAGTCTGTCTACACAACTCCAACCATGGTTACCATGCCAGCATCATTCAGGGCCTTCCATCTCTTCTCCAGGACAACACCCTCCCCAGAGACCTTCCAAAATTCATTCCGGCAGAGGCTGAGTATCAGCAACCGGAAGTTCAAGAAGAATGCTGGATCATTCATTGCAAGGGACAGTGAGCTGCAAGCGAGAAAAGAGAAGGTCAGACTCCAGACCCTGCTGAGGAACTATCATATGGGCAGGGGTGCCGTACGGGGGAATTATGACGATTCTAAGGGCCCAGACGGACAAGAGGCCCAGAAAATATTTGAACATGTGGCTTCGGCTGATGGGGCCCAATGTGATATCTTTTCATGGGGCCAAAAATCCCTGTCAGCGCCCCTCCATATGTGACTGCCATCCATTGTGACCTAGACTCAATTGTTATCATGGGTAACCTCAAGAAAATATAGCATGGATGCCATCTGTCAATAGTAAACAACAAAAGAGATTCAATGGGGATAGACTGGTTTACTTACCTCCTTGAGGCTGTTGCACATTTTTGCGTAAGTGCTGGCGAATTTCTTCTCATGAGGGGCCTTCTCAACAATCATTTCTGCAATACCTTCCAGCCAAGCCTCCGTATTTAAAGGGAGATCAGTGACCTGCTTCATTAGTTTATCGAATTTCTCTGGCGTCAGCTTATTGAGAATACTGCGCACTTTCCCGAAGAGGTCCTCAGTCACTTTCTCCTCCGGATCCTGCTCGACCTTGACCTTTCTGGTTGAGGGCCTCCAGGCATTACTTGACTTGCGAAGTTCCACATCCTTGCTGAATGAATGGACGATTTTACGTCTTTCCATTCCATGGACCTGCAGTGACATTCCAGGACCAAACATCACATAGGGTGTGGGCATGGAGGCGGGGGCACTCAACGCAATTTATCACAACTGTGCCTGTGATGGGTTTTCCACATTTGAGAAAGATGTGGCAGGAGGTAAGACGGTTTTACAGTATGTAGCATTGCAATTTTGGTTTCAAATGAGGTTGGGTTTGGATAAGAGTAAATTAATTTGAGGCCAACTAGTTAAGTGTTGTAGGCATTTGAGAAACAGCACCTTGATGGACTCCTGCTGGTTCTTGACTTCAGCTCCTTCACTGACCTCCTGGTTGGTCACTGGGCCTTTTTGCCCCCTCGAGGGAATCCACTTATTCTGCAAATGGAGGAAAATTTAAAATGGACAACTGTTAGCTTAAGGGAGGAGACAGCACTTTGGAAAAGTATATTTCAGCAGAAAGTAGAATTCTTGAAGTGTCTAAAACCCATATTTTAATTTGATAATAATCCAGAGCGACGCATTTTTTAACCAGCGAGTCTTCAAATTGGCTTCAATATCAGGGGGCAGACATTTTTACTTCGGGAATCTTCCAATTTTGAATTTGATCTTCGGAAATCTCACCTTTAAAAATGCTTATAGGAGGCCTATAATGCTACATTTCCAAATTTATATTTTGATCTTGGAGTCCCCTAGAGTACTCCTGATCGTTCAAAGTCCAAAAAAGGGTCCTTATTTAGCTCACACTGCCATCCTCAAAAAAAACCATTTGTAGTCCATTGTAGTCCCTGCCTGAAACGCCTCGTTGGGGCAGCTCTTCCGCTATGGCCCCCACTCCCCGTATGCCCATTTTCTTCTTACTGGCCAGCTCTGTGGAGGGCGGATCTGGGCGGGGCGAGGCAGCAGAATGCAGTTTTCCGGGTCCGCCTCCCCAGAGTGAAACTGAGACGCGTCTGCCATCTGAGAGGGGATCGACGGGCAAATTCTGCAATCTAACGCTGTACTTGTGTATAGATCCAATGAAATGAACTTATTCTAATAAACGCAACGGCGAAAGTGGAGGATGCAGTGCGAAAGTCTGGCAGCTCAAGCTCAAATTTGCTATCTACCTTCAGCTACTATGGTGAGTACAGCGGTGTTTCTACTCTATAGCTAGGATTGAGGGAAAGCTAGAATCCACCTCATACAGACGCATTTGTAGAACGGGTCGACATACCCAAGTGTAGACCGGAGACCGTAGAAATCCGGTGGGTCTGAGTTTAGAGGGAAACATGGACAGTGAGGAGCAGCAAAAAGTGGACCAACAACTAATGGACTGCTTCGGTGTGTATTATAAGGACCTGCTGGTTCGTGTACATAACTGTGGTGTGTCGTTGGCGTGGAGTAACGAACAGCTTCTGCGCTGGTATATGACGAAGGGGCGAAAGCTCCAGGCTAAACGGCCTTTTCAGATATTGCCCATGGTAATGGTATACTTATTGCGTCGGAATGACCAGCGTTTGCTTTCAGAAAATGGGCGAGCGATAAGCGCGAACGAATTTTTGTACGACAGATTAAATTCAAATTTTTTGCATTACAGATTACATTCAAAGTCAATGCATTATCTTTGCATTGAAAAATTTGAATCTGATCCGTGTGAAAAGCGTTTGATCGCGCCATAACGCGCGGTATTCGCGATCTTTGCATTGACTTTGAATGTAATCTGTCCCGCGAAAAATTCGTTTTGCATCCGATGTGAAAGCAGCTTTATGGATAGTGCGACAGCTAGAGAGAGCTCGGTTATGTTATGAAATAATACAGGTTTTACAGACCGTAAGTTCCGTTAGCGTGGACAAGTTGCTTATGCGGAGCTAGCGAATCGATCACTTCTACAGGAAAGAATTTCCTACTCAATCTCCGCCTTTTTTGGCTTTTTATTAGCCAGAACAATTTCTAAAGGGGGATGAAATTATGTCACGGTAGTGCAGAGAAATCGTTTGTTATACCAGATACATTAGAGCTTCTGCGTTTCACATTGCTTTCACGGTAGCATCAGAGAGCTAGCCCAGAATTTGTGAAGTATCCGGCTGATCCCAGTCATGGATAAGTGACGCGATCACAAGCAGCCGTTAACAAAGCCAAACACGCATCCCAAGCTCTGCAAAACCTACGTCTGGTCTAACTGCAGCCTTTTCAGCCCAACTTTGCGGACACATACAGCACCGCTCCGGTTAGTTTCAAGTGTAGTGGCTACAATCGGGCAACGTTATGATGAAACTGCCACATTGATGCTTACCAAAGTAACACAAGCATACCAATCAGAATTACTGCATATAAGTTAACCAGGAGCATTTTTAATTCGCACGGGCAAACAAACATGCAGTAGCTGGTAACCGAGCATTCATAACAACCACAGACACAAACCCTTGCAATACAGGTTTTACAGACAGCAAGTTCCGTTACCGTGGACAGTTGTACCAAGCATCCAAATTACAAACAAGTATAAAAAGTTCGCTTCAAATGAGGTTTATGTTCACACACCTTCTGTAGAATTTCCCCTGATATTACTCTGTTGAGGATTATATTTCAATATTTCTCATCGTATTCATCAGTAGATCAATTGCCATGTTGAATAACCATAATCAATAATCATAATCAATGACCATATTATGTAAGCAGCAGTAACACACACACACACACACATAACATAACACACACACATACAAGTAGTTCACATACGCATAGGGAGGGGATGAGCAGTGCAAACACACAGACACATACACATAAAACACACACACACACACACACATACAAGCAGTTCACACACACGAGCAGTGCACACAGACACATGTAGTTCACACATACACACGCAGCACACGTATACATGCACGCGCACACATACAAGCAGTTCACACACAGACACACACACATACAAGCAGTTCACACACAGTCACACACACATGCAAGCAATTTAATTCACACATGAGCAGCTCACACACACATAAGCAGCGCGCTTCTGTAGATTTGATTAGTAAGCAGGCTTCTGTTTAGTTGATTCAAAAACATAATCAGGTGATGCATTTGATTTCTGTGGCTTTGATCAATAATTGTTCAGTAAAATCATAAGTTGTCACTGAAAACATAATCAACTGAATCATTTATGTATCTACTTGTATCCTATTCATCTGACTGTGTTTTTCCACTCTTAAACTGTAATTTTCCACACCTTTTAAGTGTATATTCTTTCATTTTTTTATGAAACTAATGTTTCTGTGTACCACCAATATTTCTCAGAGAATCCAAGGGAAAGAAAAAAACTTGAGAGATAACCCATGAATTGTGATTGGAGCAAAGTTTGTTAGAGATAAGATGGTTACAACCCATGTATTTTGATTGGAGCAAAGTTGGTTGAGTTTTTCCCATAAATATTGCTCTGTAAAGAATGCTGAGTTAGCACTTCCTGGCCAGGGACTGCTCATCGGGTTTGGATTATTACACGATTCAAGGCTGGGAATAAAGATGGCTACTGAGGATTCTGTCTCTCTCCAATTATTCACGAACAAGGCGACCTCAAAAATATGTAAACATCTAGTCGGGAAACCACAACAACTCTTGCATATTGAGGACACAAACATTAGCAACAGTAACTTGGCTATGTTAGCCGCAGTGCTACAGCCACAATCAACTGGCTATCACGTCAGGTTGGCTTATGCAGTAAAAGCAACTTACAGCTTCTGTGTCTGTGAGTCACGGACAGTCGCGACCGATACAGGCTTTATCTTCAGATATTTTACAAAGCCTGCGTTTGAGGCCAGTTGTTAGGGCTAACTATCGTTAACGGTCCTGCTAGCCACCTGTAACACGTTAGCTTCACTTACATTATATGCTGTTATATCGTTACTTATAGCTTGTGGCTCCGAGCGCTTGATTGATGCAACTGCTTCAGGTTTGAGAAGCAGCTGAAACGTTTATCCTGTGTCGAGTGATCCTTTATTGACAAAGCTGTATTTGGTGAATTGCTGAGCACAAACAGCTAACGTTCCCTTTGGCCGCGGCTATTTGCTGCCAGCAAACAAAAAAAGCTACCCACTGATTTCTGGTGGCATCGTCTTTTGGAAGAGAAATAAGTGCTTTTCTTCGCGTCCAAAAGTAAACACACAAGCAGCTTTGGGAGAGATACTGACAAAACTGCACCTCAAATGATCTGTGGTTCTTCTATGATCTGCCGTTGTTAGTGCCTGCTAGAATAATTTCCGTTGTGGGCAGGTCCAGCGCCGTGTTTGGTTCTGGCTAGGTCTGTATTAATTGGACGGCACAACCTGACATCAGGTTTTGCCCAGATCTCGTGAAGATCGCGGGAGGAGCTGTTCAGAGAGGAAATCACGTTCACAAAATCACGTTCTTGGATTACAGCAAAACCCCTGTATCTTACGTTTAGAAACTTTTCAGTGGTTGAGTGTGGACATCGAACATTTTAACATTACCTATATGTATTAAAAGAAGGATCAGCATAATAGGTCCCCTTTAACCTAAACCTCTTGCAGTTTACCTCTCCCGATTAGCCACAGTTGCTCAGACTAATTGGTAAAAACTGACGACAGTCTAATTTTTTTTTTTGGATAGCATTGTTATGCATTGCACCACAAAATAATGAGGCGTCTTCTTCTGCGCATTAATGACGACGTAAAATATCAATATGTCTTTATAATTTCAGCTCTTGTGTTGCTCGTCAAGCAGCACAGATTTGCGTAAATTAGTTTGCGTAGCTACAAGAATCCGTTCTTCATTCTGAATGTTATCACGGCTAAAGGGTGCTATAAGGCAAGTTCCACAGCTGTGTGACAATCCTAAGGACGGCGAAAATAAATGCTGCAAAGTCAGTGAAAGTTTTGGATTATAATGCCGTATCAATTATATAAATGTAGGCAAAGGGAATTCACGTTTTTGTTATCATTTCTAATTATAGGTCATGTACTGGTCTTGGTCGCTCAGTCGATAAATTGTTTGATTGTTAATCAGGTCAGCTTAAATAAAAACAGCTTGCGGGCAGTCAAGCCATAAAGGGAGAGCTTACTGAAAGCCATCTGAGCAGCTCCATGGCCCGGATAAAAGGAAAGAGAACAACTGACGTCACAAAAGAGAATAACTGACGCCACAAGCACCGCGGCACTGGTGTTTGATTGGATAATGCATTTGAAATGCACACTCACCCACTATATAGGGCACTATGTAGTGAATGTTCTACATTGAAAACAATATACAGAGTGAGTGAGCGAATGGACAAGTGTGCATTCTGAACGCAGCCTTTGGCCGCGCTCGAAACCGCTCTACGGTCTACATCCACTATTCTCACGACAAACTAGTCACACTACACGCTACTCACTACGAACGAACTCTTCCTGTCGCTTCTTCTTCTTTGTATTCCTCAGCGAGTTTTCTGGCGGTTTACATCGCGTTGCATCCTGGGCAATTTATGCATGAATAGTGAGCTTACGATGCACCCACAAAATATCTGCCCCATGTAGTATACATCTGGGAACTTTTCGCGGACACAAACTAACTCCCCACGCATAAGTGAACACCATACCCCCTAAATCTGACGTCCATGATTTTAAAAGTCAAGAGATTCAAGTTCTTTACACCTGACCATAGAAAACATACAGAACACTCAGAAAACGGAATAACACCAAAAACAGACAGATAGACAGACAGACAGACAGACGCGCGCGTGCGGTAAACCAGTTCTGCTTACTCCTCCTCCGAATTTCTTCCGCGTAGTGGAAAAGCGCCATTCGATGACCCCTTTGCTTACACCGCAAACGCTTCAAACAAGTACTTAAATAAGTCTAACAGTTAAATTCAGAGACAGAAAATAAGTCACGCGCTACTTCTGAATAAAATGAACAACGTCTCATGCAGATCTTTTACACCAACTGACAGTGAAATAATGCTCTCGACTAATTAAGGCGTCTGTAGATGATGGTTGCACGATCTCCCGGTGCTTGTCAATCATTGTATGACGTCATCGCTCCTGACGGAGCTTCCGGTGTGGGTGGGCGGGGCTCTATGATCCCGGTCTGGATCTGGATGCTCAGCGAGCAGGGGAGACGTGGTTGGACAAGACTTCAGCCATATTCCAGTGTACTAATAACCGGCCTGGGGAGCTGCTTTGATCGAGAAAGTCTCATGCACCGTGAAGCTGCAATCCTTATATTTCATTTCAAATTAGGATACCAATATAGTCGGATAGCCATGGGAAAACGCCATAGTTAGCGTTCCAAACTTCAGCGAATGGACGACGCATGAGGCTGAGCCTTGATCGACGGAGACGACCCATTTTTTTAAGTGGATAGTCGAGATTTGTGCGGGATTAAAGCAAATGGGACTATCGGAACTCGAATCTGAGGGAAAGTAACATGGTGGCTTCAGGAACAACCGAAATCACGCACCAGGACCATAAAACTGAATTTTAGCAAAATGTCGGGGTTGTAGCTGTTAGTTAACGGAGTCCAGGATTTAAACTCTCCACCTCGCCAGATAAATCCTCTGTTTTTTGTTTGCGCGAGGAGGGGGAGGCAGGGTCACCCGTCGGCTCGACAGGAATTTTTGGGGTGCTCGCTCTGGGGGAGGGAGTGGTTGCTTGGATAGGAGAAAATGTCAGCGAAGGTGAGACTGAAGAAGTTGGAGCAGTTGCTCCTAGACGGCCACCAAAAGAATGAAAGTTCAATAAGCGTCGAAACCCTTCTGGATATTTTAATATGTTTATACAACGAATGCAGCAACTCGCCTCTAAGAAGAGAGAAAAATGTCTCAGAATTCCTGGAATGGGGTAAGTATTTCCCAGGGTTTAGTAATTCATCACTTCGACCTGCTAGCAGTTAGCTAGGTTGCTACATAGTCTCTTCCACCCATCGACTTCGTTAAACCTTCTGAACTTGACTGGCAATATTTATCATTTTCATTCGCCAGTACGCAGTTTTAGCTAAGTTCGGTTGCTGCAAGCTACCACAAACCGCAAGATGATGTACCTGGTTATCCGTGTGGTCAAAATAGCGGAGATTCGACCATACCTCAAGCTATGTAGCTGCGATTTTGACATTAAGTGAATATTCTCGATGGTTATGGTTAGAATAGCTGACACACACGGAGGTTTTATGGCAAATCAATTCATCAAAACCAATAAATGTGCTGATATTCTCACGGATCTTGTGTCCACCCCTTTAAAATTGGCTATCTAGGATGTTGGCTCCTTTTGTTTTTTTTGATGTTTTAAGGTGCTCTACGTGCGTCGTCATAGGTTGTCATATTCATACCTATCTGTCCATTCTCCCTTCGTGTTCTGAACCATGATTTGTATTTTCTGAGATATATTACAAGAAATAATCGGGCACACCCTATCCCTTTTTTATCTGAGTACTCGGCCTCTTCGTTCGTACCGCAGTGAACTGATAGTGCACTCTGATTGAAGCATTGTGAAACGTGGGGTTCGGGTTACAGGCCGTGTTCTCTTGTGGATGTGTCACGGAGTCAGGAAAATCTCTCATAGACCTCATCTAACAATAAGAGTTTCCGACAGTTCGCCAAACTGCTGTGACACTGAATGACTTGAGGTAAAATCGCTTTGAGGGTTTTTTGGTACGAAGTGTCTAGAGATACGGCAGTTTTATGGGTACGACAGTCGATTTGAAGGGATTAGGATAAGGATTAGGGATTATGGTCAGGGTTAGGGGTCAGGGTTAGGTTAGGGCAGGGTTTGAAATTGGGACTGCCTTACCTCTCTGCATTGGAAAACTGCCGTACCCGTAGCAACTGCCTTTTTGGTGTGCATTTTCTGGGTCAAAGTAAATGGATGAAAGCTGTAGCCGGTTGGTACGGCTAGTGGAGCCTTTCAGCAGTAGTAATTATGTGGGAGTTTCGGTGTGACCCACTCATTTGGTTAAGGACTTTGACTGTATACATCGAGCAGTTAACAAAAGTGTGATGTTGTGTTGTGCATTTGTTGGTCCCACCCTCTTTTCCTCCAATGCTGTGTCACTAACTCTAATGGGGTGTCTGGCTGTGGTTTGCGCAGGTCTGTGAACCCCAGTTACATATTAACCAGAGGACTCGCTTCCTGGAGTATTTCACTGGCGTCAGTTACAAGGTTGCAACCTGGGGTGCGTTTCTCAAAAGCGTAGTTGCTGACTTGGTTAGCAACTTGTATAGTTCGTCCATTCACAGTCAGTTGTTCCACCGATATAGTTGGCAACTATGCTTTTTAGAAATGCATGCCTGGCTAGCTGACTGAATCACGTCTGGTCTTTACTGTCACCGTCCTCCAAGGACCTGTCTATTCTCTTATGGCAGAGAGGAGCTGCCCTCAAAGGAGTGTCTCCTGTCTGCAGGATTACTTGCGCTGTGTACAGGGAAACTAAGTGCTGTGTTGTCTTGCTAAAAATATGCCTGGAAACAGTCAAGTGCGCACACTTCCAGATGGCATTTTTAAGGTTCTTTTTCATTCTCGTGTTTTCCCCCTGGCTAGAGGTGGTCCAATACCTGGATGAATCTTGTTAGATGATGGAAGTCAGGAGTGGGTCCAATGGCTTGGTTCTGTCTTTTTAATCCCCTTGCTGATTATTCAGGTTCGTGAACAGTTTAGACTGCTGGGTGAGGAGAATGGGACCAGTTAACAGCTGCAGAGGTGTGGGATGGTGCGGGCTGGCTTGTAGCCTTGCATCAATGGTGTCTACCTCGGGTTCATGAGATTTATGGTTCTTGCCTTTGAATCACCACAATAGGGAGCATTGCAGCTCTAAAAGTGTCAGCTAATAACTGTAATGTAATGGGTCCGTATAGTCTATTTCGCATTGGCTGCTACTTGCCTGACCGCACATAGCCAGTCTGTAGTTGAAGGCCAATAAGTGAAAGTGCTGGTCATGTTAGTGTTATCTCTTTAATATCTCCAGTGAGGATAAAAGTGGCCACACATCTGTGATGTATGAGCATGAGAAGATGAAAAATGTTGGAAGGTGTGTTGTTGGCCATTTCTCATTCAGCCGCTTAACTCATTGGGTCAGAATTTTGGCTCAGTTTCCTCTGCTGGTTATTAGTAGATTGAAATGTAGATATTGGTGAATATTCATCTCAACTCACTCAAGATAGCAACACTTTTTTTTACTTGAAGAAGGGTAAATTGATGCATTTTTGTCTGTGAGTACATGGCTGGAGGTAGTGTGATCAAAGCTCACTGACTTCCTCTCATGCTCTGCTTCTGCTAACATGTAGTCAGATATGAATTAAGTGCCTCACAGTTTCTCTGTCCTATATCCATTTCTCCAGGTTGGTGGTACTCGGGTAATTCCGTTCTGTTACAGTTCACCCATAGTGGACATTTAGCTGAGTTTGGTTGGAGAGGGCACTGCTGGATGTGAAGTTAATCCTGTAATCGGGGCTTTAACCTTGGCTTTTCTGCATCTGGAAATTGCATATGCAGAGCTGTATTTCTTATGGCTCATATTTACCAGCACATCATTCTTTGCGAATGGTAGTCCATTCAGTTTCAAGACTCCACAGTATTATGCCGTGCATCCCAGAGTGTGTGATGTCACGGAAGCATGTTTCCCTGATGTCATAAAAACCTATTACTGTCCATTTAAGCCTGTATTTATTGTATATCCCCGACAATGATAGTCGGGAGATACTATGGTTTAGTTCTGGGGCTGCTGCCGCTGCCGCGCCCGCGGAGATTTTCTGTTCCGGGCTGTGGAAGCGACTAGTTTTGAACAGGCGAAGATATTTATTTGACAATACTCAAGACCGATTTTTGGCGATTTTGGACGTCCAGTATGGCTGCCGGCGGCCATTTTGTCCGAAATTTGAGGATCGGGGAGATTCGCGACTCTGTTCCTGTGGTGACCAAGCTATCTAGTTTTGGGAATGGGATAGTTTGCTTAAGGATGAATAGCTTATTCTCATACCCTGATGACCCAACATCAAAAGAGCTGTAAGCCCATTGCAATGAGTGATTCAGGATGAACTCCTGAACCCAAAAACAGCAAATGAAATGAGCCGTGTATGCTTAAGTATTATTTTTATTGTCATATTAACTTGCTACAAACAATATTTTTAATTCCATGTTGTCCTCCTGATAAATATGGATGACTAGTTACCGAGACACACACACACATTAATGATGCATTAAAGTTTCAAAAAATATTTAAAATACAACCCCAATTGAGAAATAGTTGGTACAAAGTGTAAATTGTGAATAAAATCAAAACACAGTGACTTTCAAATCACACCAGCCAGTATTTTATTCACAATAGAACAGAGATACCACAGCAAATATTGAAACTGAGAAATTTTATAATTTTATCCACAAAATGAGCTCATTTCAAATTTCATGGCTGCTACAGGTCTCAAAAAAGTTGGGACAGGGCCTGTTTACCATGGTGTATCATCCCCTCCCCTTTTTAACACAGAGTGGAGGCGTCTGGGCATTGAGGAGACAAGTTTCTTGAGTTTAGCCGTTGGAATTTGATTCCACTCTTGTTTAATACAGGCTTCCAGCTGCTGGAGAATTTTGGATCTCCTTCGACGGACTTTTCGTTTAATTATGCGCCAAATGTTCTCAATCGGTGAAAGATCAGGACTGCAGGCAGGCCAGTTCAGCACACAGACTCTTCTTCTACGAAGCCAGGCTGTTGTAATAGCTGCAGTATGTGGTTTTGCATTGTCCTGCTGAAATACACAAGGCCTTCCCTGGAATAGAGGTTGTCTGGAGTGGAGCATATGTTGCTCTAAAACCTTGATATACCTTTCAACATTCATGGTGCTTTTTAAAACATGCAAGTGTCCCACACCATATGCACTAATGCATCCCCATACCATCAGAAATGCTGGCTTTTGAACTGAACGCTGATAACAGGAGTGTTGGTCTTTCTCCTCTTTAGCCCGGAGGACTCAACGCCCATGATTTCCAACAAGAATGTCAAATTTGGACCACAGGACACTTTGCCACTTTGCTACAGTCCATTTTAAAGGAGGAGACAGCACCTCGGCAAAGTATATTTCAGTGGAAAGTAGAATACTTGAAGTGTTTAAAACACATAGTTTTATAAATTTTAATTCTGTAATAATGCAGTGCGACGCATTTTTAAACCAGCGAGTCTTCAAATTGGCTTCACGACCAGGGGGCAGACATTTTTACTTGAGGAATCCTCTGATTTTGAATTTGATCTTCGGAAACCTCACCTTTTAAAAACGCATAATAACCTTAACCTCTCGCGGTTTACATCTCCTGATTAGTCACAGTTGCTCAGACTAATTGGTAAAAACCGACGACAGTCTAATTTACTTTTGATAGCATGGTTATGCATTGCACCACAAAATTATGAGGCGTCTTCTGCACATAAATGACGATGTAACATATCGTCTTCATAATTTCAGTGCTCGCTGAGGAGCACAGATTTGCGGAAATTAGTTTGCGAGGCTGCGGGAATTCGTTCTTTGTTTTGAATGTTGTCACGGCTAAAGGGTGCTGTAAGGTTGCACGGCTATGTGACAATCCCAAGGACGGCGAAAATAAATGTGCAAAGTCAGCGAAACTTTTGGCTTTACAATGCCATATCAATTATATAAATGTAAGCAATGGGAATTCACCTTTCATTACCATTTCTAATCATAGGTCATGTATTGGTCTTGGTCGCTCAGTCAATAATAAATTGTTTGATAGTTAATCAGGCCAGCTTAAATTACAACAGCTTGCGGCCAGCCAAGTCGTAAAGGCAGAGCTTACTGAAGGTCCTTTGAACTACTCCATGGCCTGGATAAAAGGAAAGAGAACAACTGACGTCACGTAAGAGAATAACTGACGCACAAGCACCGCGGCACTGGCGTTTGATTGGATAATGCGTTCGAAATGCACAGTCACCCACTATATAGGGCACTGTGTAGTGAATGTTCTACATTGAAAACAACATAGAGAGTGAGTGAGCGAGTGGACAAGTGTGCATTCCGAACGCAGCCTTAGATTCCCCAAGTAAAAATGTCTGCCCCTTGGTATTGATGGTATCGATTTGAAGACTTTCCGGTTTAAAAATGCATCGCACTGGATCGTTACCAAATTAAAATTGATAAAGCTATGCGTTTTAGACACTTCAAGAATTCTACTTTCCGCTGAAATATACTTTGCCAAGGTGCTGTCTCCTCCTTTAAATGAGTCTTGGCCCACAGAACATGGTGGCACTTCTGGATCATGCTCAACAATGACTTCCTATTTGCATGATAGAGTTTTAGGTGGCATCTGTGGATAGCATGGCGGACTGTGTTTACAGACAGTGGTTTCTTGAAGTATTCCTGGGCCCATTTAGTAATGTCAATGACAGAATCATGCCGGTGAGTGATGCAGTGGCGTCTGAGGGCCCGAAGATCACGAGCATCTAGTAAAGGTCTTCGGCCTTGTTGAAACTGTTCCAGTTTCTCTGAATCTTTTGATGATGTTATGCACTGTTGATGATGAGACCTTCAAAGCCTTTGCAATTTGACGTTGAGGAACATTGTTTTTAAAGTATTCCACAATTTTTTTTACGCAAGCCTTCCCAGGTTGGAGAACCTCTGGCCATCTTTACTTGTGAGAGACTCAGCCTCTCTAAGACATCGTTTTTGTAGCCAATCATCTTACACACCTGATGCCAGTTAACTTAATTACTTGCTAAATGTTCTTTCAGCTGATTCTCTTATATATTAATTGCTTTTTCAGCCCTTTTTTGTCGTGTCCCAAGTGCAGCCGGAAAATTTGAAATAAGCTCGTTTTGTGGATAAAAATGTAAAATGTCTCAGTTTCAACATTTGAAATGTTATCTTTGTTCTATTGTAAATAACATATTGGCTCATGTGATCTGAAAGTCATTGAATTTTGATTTTATTCACAATTTACACTTCGTCCCAACTATTTTGGAATTGGGGTTGTATTATCAAATCTGTCAGTGCCATGTATACTTTGGTCATTGGGAGCTTGCTATATTTCTTGGGTGTGTCATTCTATTCTTGTTGGTGTATTTTGAAATGTTTGCTTGTACACTTGCCATTATGTTGCAGTAGCTAACCTTTGTGGTCAGAACATATAACACCCAAACAATTTGAGATGGCCACATTAAAAGCACGTTACATCCGCTGCAATAATCACTCACCGTTCATCTAAGCATTATAGAGCCATTCCATCTCAAATGGACCAGGGGGTGACACCACCCCGTCACAGATTTAGTTGATTTTTGCTCCAATAGCTGCTATATGTACATGGACAAAAATCCCAAAATTTTGGCTGCCAACTGCAACTGGTTACAAAATGGCAGCCATTTTTAAAATTGCCTTTTACGCCGCCACACGACGGCGTGCCCCCCACTTTTTTTCAAACCCTTTTTTTCAATAAATCAAAAATTATAGCACCTATTGGCACCAAAATTGGCACTCATATGTAATTTTTCATGCTGATTCTGAATATGCAGTCAAATAAGTGATAGCTCCTATGGTTTGGAAACTATTGGATGAAAATCCTTTTTGGGGGTACCGAACTTTGGCCCCCCTTATCTCAATGCTGCCACCTGATATCAAAATGGAACTTGATTTATGCTCATCACCATCACTTCAACTCCATAATATCAAAAAATTAGAGAGGTGTTCTACTTTGTTTTGATGTAATCCTCCAAAACGTACAATAGATATTTTGTGAAAACAATATTGCCATTTATGGGCAGTGTCTCATAGCATTAGGTTTGCGTCTTCGTCCGCAGTTCCGCCGTCTGCTGGGCAGATGTTCTCTCCTTGCTGAGGGGGGAATGTTTGGGTAGTCCAGTACTGCTCCCTCAGTGCCTCTGAGCTATGTGCTAAAGGAGATGCATTTTGAATTGAATTACCAAAACACTTCATTGTTGCCTTTAAGTAGCATACTGCTGTTATTCCATCCATTTTGCTATCAAGTGTGGCCAAACCTCGCCCAGGAGAGCTGCAGTGTCTGCTGGTCTCTGTTGTTTCTCAGCACATGATAAATTAAAGCAGTTGATTACACAATTAACTAATCTCACTCGGTTTCTTGGGTCTAAAACAAAAACCAGCACACTCTGTGGCTCTTTGAGACCTGGGATTGTCACCCCTTTATGGAAGTTTCTCTCCCTGCAGTTTTCAGCATTTTGACTTGAAACCTGATGTCTCGTGTTCATTATAATGGCATGAGGTACCCCTGTTCGACAAGTTCAGAATCTCCAGGTTGTTCTCCCGGTGTTGACTGCATTTGATGGAGGTTTTGCTGGAATTATCCACCATTCCTACCTAGAAACCTTCTTTTCTCAACCTTCACAGGACTGTAGTAATATTTAGCGATCACAGTAGCAGTTTCTCTGGAAAAAGTGCATCTCTTGTGTTCATCTGTCTGCCTGCTTCAAGTCTTTTACGAAGCTTTAAGTATTGGCCCTGTGTTATTATATCACTGGCACATTAATGATCCCAGATGTTGTTGGCCACTTTTGCAGTGTTTCTGCCTTTATAATGAGAGTAAACTCTCTATCTTGTTTTTTAAGCCTTGTTGAGATTGGAATTAATAATGGTGAGTTCTGCAAGTATTAGTTTTCTTTGAATACACAGGTTTTTTTTTCCTTCTTTTTAAGGGCTCTTAAAGGTACATTAACTGACCTTGTTGACCACCGTGAATCATCCTGCTTGTCTGGAGGAGAATCTGTAATTCCTTCAGCTGCTTACCTGTCAGAGTGCCAGTGTCTAATCTTTAATGCTCAGCTTAGTGAAGCAGTCTGTGTAGCAAGAACCTACTACAGTTCGAAATGCGAAAAATGCAGTTTGGCTACTGACGCGCTCCCAACTCTGTGTAGATGATTTGTTTCAATTCAACTGCTGTTCTTCAAAGGCGCCCCCTCACCCCTCAGCTTGACATCTCGGCAGTTTTCTCACTCGCTCACAAAAACAGAGAGAAGCGCATTAGGAAATGCTCAGCACATAGGGAAAATGGCTTACGTTCTGCGGGAAAGCTTGCGTTCCTCGGCGCCTCTGACGCTGAGCTAGAAAGTGAGTGGATTTGTCCGGCCCCTTGCTCCCTGGTCCTCAGATTTCACAACAGTCGAGCGCCTTGGACCACTCCTCCCCTGCATTCCTGCCTCGCGGAAAGGGAAATGTAAGAATCAAAATGGGGCCTGCTAGCTCCCGTGTCCTGGAACGTATCGTGTGTCTGTGACCATTTGCTCTCCGCACCGAGGTGCACGAGGTCTCGGATTTCAGAGTACTGCGCCCTCCTGGCGCATCGGGGTCTTCGAGCGGTCGGAGCTGTGGCGGCCGAGGGCGTGGCTGGCGGTCCTCTGAATCATTTCCACACGACGGCAATGCATCATGGACTAAGGAAGATGAAGAACAGGATAGGGCTTGTCAGGAATGTCCGTTAAGTTAAAGGGGGGAGAGTATGTACCAGAAGGCGAGTGCTAAAGGCCCCCCCGTCCTTCTTCCTCCTCCTCATCATCATTTTTGGAGTCTGAAATGGACAGGCCAGTGATTCAGGGCCTGTTCCTGTGTTCCTTCAGGAAATGGGAGTCACCTGACTGAGCTGGTGGCGTGATCAAGGAGAATTCCAGTCATTCCAGCTAATTTCCCCCCTCAGCACCAAGTCCATGCTGCTTCTGCATTGCAGCCAACCCCCATCCTCTTGTGTTGCAGGAGTGCTGGGCCTCATGCATGACACAGATTAGCCTCCACAATGCGCTCGCCCAGTCGCAAAGCACTTCATGCAAATCTGCCATAGGGCACCTGAGCTCTGCTGTGCTCCCGTTTCAGGAGCTGTGCAATAGACCATTGAGAGCCGATGTGTGCTACCTGGGAAAATGCTAGGAATATGGAAAACAGCCCTTAAAAACGACTAACTACTGTGACGTTTATGAACCACAATTGCCTCCATGCCGCATTATTTATGGTGGCACAGAGGTACTGTCCGAAATTATGACTCCAAGCATGGAACAGGACAACGGATAAAAAGATCTGTGGCCGCAAAAAAAAAAAAAAAAGCAAAATCCTAACTGAACTGAATCAATCCACATCTGAACCAGTTTCAACAGAAACAGTGTATGATCTGAACAACATGGGAATTCAGCTCCAGCCATTAGCCAAATGCTAGCAACTTATGAAACTGGCCGGCAGTTTTCAGATGCAGAATAATGACTTTCGATGGAATGGCTGGTGAATCAGAACATTTGTGTGTCAGTGGCTGGTAGATATTCACATTTAAAAAAATTATTTTCCCACCCTGGTTGTAAACTAGCTGGTGTTTCTGGCTGTCAGGTTTCCTTTCCCCTGTGGCGTAGAGGTTCATCTTCTGATTGGGGTGCTTCGAGAGCCTTTCTTGGGAGCACAACATGTGCTGCTTAGGCGAGGAATGTTGGTATGAAGTGGTGTCGGCCCTGAGCTGCAGGATGTCCTCTGTGGAAAGGGCTTCATGTCTGCTGCTCTCGCAATGTGTGCATACATGTATTCTTAGGTTTGCATGCCGGAGTTGGCCCAGCTGTTTTTTTTTTTTTTTTTTTTATTTACTGCTTGTGTCTTGGTTGCCTGGCGCCAGTTTAGGTCGGTCTCTCTCTCTCTCTCTCTCTCTCTCTCTCGAACACAGTGTCAGGCTCTGTCTCTTTCACAGTTCTTCTTTTGCTCTCTTCTCTTCCTCTGTCTTTCTGGGTCACTGCTGCCCAGCCTTGAAGTGTTGGATCCCATGCTCCCCAGTGCTCCTTTTACCTCTGGTGGTTGTTGTGGCAGGATTGAGTGGTCGGTGGGCTGGCAGCTATGGAGTTGCTTGGTCAAGCAAGCCCCAGTTAACACGCGGTGATGTTCACCTATATGAGCAAAGATGTGGTTTGGGTCCCCCCCCCAAAAAAAAAAAAATAAAAAAGCAGTTCTCTGCCCATGGGGGTGTTGATCAAGGCTTGTAACCCCAACACTGCTCTGGGGGCTGTACCCTTGTTCTAGCTTGCACTCTCCGTATTTCTAATGTACAAAGGTGAAACCTAGTAACTGCATTTTTTCCAAAGTTGAGTTTATTTTTGCAGTGTAGTTACTAGGTAATGTGCCATATATTCCACTATGCACACTGTTGTAAATTCTGCTTCTTATGATGTGCTTTTACAAGAGTAAAACATACTAGCTACAAGGTATTCATGCATTTACCAAGGAAAACCCCTGTATCTAACTGGACCAGTAGGAACTGCCACCAGCTGCCACCAAAATGGCAGCCTCCATGATCAAAACAGTGCATGTCAAAATAATGTTTTAAAGTGTAAAATAACTTTATCTTGCTATTATCTGGTAAAATAAGAGAATTACAACATTGAATTTAAAGTTGTTGAACTATACGTGTGTCATCGGATAATTGTTAAAAATGGAGGGAACATCTCAAACAGACGATGTTCACTTTACAATGCCGAGACTGATACAGAAATGGAGGATATGAATCACGATGTACCGGATAAAAGTGATAAAAGTGCACCTAGAAAATTTCCACATACTGATGAGCAAAACGTGCATGAAACCTGGAGAAATACAAATTATTGCCACCATGCCCACCGAGTTGTAAAAGTAACTGTAGTGAGCATTTTGACGAAGACTATAGATCAGAAATTTTGACAACATGTTAGAGTTTGAATTTAACACTTGGCGTGTTACGCCAGTAAAGTTAAGAAATGAATTAGAATTGTTTATTTCTTTAGTACAGGAATTATTATTGCAATAAAATGCATTTAAGACTAAGCTTAATATGGATTTGTTTTGTTGAAAACCGTTCTGCAAAAAATTATAGCAAAAAACAATGGCAAAACCTAGTATCTAACAAAAGGTCAACTAAGGTCACTTAAGGTCAATGACAAAAACTTATTTAATTGATGATTAAACACGATGTTAATGAACCTTCATAAAAATCACACTTGCAGTTTAAAAGAAATCAACGTTTTCTTAGTCCAGATCCAGATCCTTTAATCCGGATTTACACAAAGCAATGAAAATCTTGGTTACTAGGTTTTACCTTTGTACGTTAGATTTACGACTGGAATTTCTTTGTCGTATTTCTTCCTCAGTGTTTTTGAAAAAGATGGTCTCAGTGGACCTCCCCTGGTTAAAAGAAGGATTGGGGGGAGAGAAAAAGCTTTGCTCAGCTGTTCGTCAGGCAGTGCAGTGATTTCTGTCTGGGGAGAGGCGTGGTGCAGTGCCGGGGGAGGGGGGGGGGATCTCATTTGGCACACGCCCCGCTGAAATCTAGCTGTGACCCATCCTCTGATGCACTGGCACTCTCAGGAAGCAGCTGGTGACAGACGCCCTGCCGAATCGCTGGCAAGGCCAGAGTCTGGTCCTTCGCGCCCATATCTGAGGCCCCTCCAGTGGAAACACTTAGTTCCTTTATCACTCGCGTCACTTTATTTAATCATTTGCATGTTTCTCTCGACTGTGCCTCCCTCAAAAAGTAAAGAAGCAGGCGACTGGAATGGCTCATCGTTTATCTCTTGTCGGTCTTACAGAGGATGAAAGGGGAACATTCGGTGAAATGTAACAGACCTCTTTTGGTCTTCAAAGAAGGCTTAAGATGCTGGTCTGGGAGAAAAAAGCACCCAACTGCCTCACTCGGGTTTCCTTCACAGCTCATTTTGTGTCAGACTCCACTCAGAACTCTTTTCCATTACAAATTGTAACTTGGATAAGCAGGTCATGCTGCAGCGCAGTAGCTTTGTTAGCATAAATGCTAAAAGGCAAATTCCACTGCGGTGAAATGCTTATACGCCTCGTTCCTCGTTGGAGTCCTTTTTGGAGCTCCTTTCCTTTCCCTCTGCCCACAGCTCCTTGCTCAGTCACCCGCTCCTTCCTGTGTTCCAGCGAGAGCAGGAAGTGGCAGCTGGGCTGTAGACGATGCGGTCACAGGAAGAGCCCTGTCGCTGGACACCTGGGCTAAAGTCATCCCTGACCGATCGACAGGCTAAACGGATAGTGGATTCCAAACAATGAGCCAGACTACACCCCCACTGAGAGACTGCCATTATAACTTCCTGCACTCTTATTCTCTTGGTTCTGAGCAGGAGTGACTGTTTGTTTCAGATCATAATCTCAGTTTATGTAATTGCCAGTGATTGCAGCTGCGCTGTTGATGAGATGCACAGTTTAGGTGTGCCCCTCTGTGGTACCCCTGCCCTGCTCGCAGTCTCTGGATCTGGATGAAAGATGGGGGATGATGGACCTGTCGCAGCACTGCAGGTCACATCCTGAGAGAAACAAGCGCTCGCTTTAATGGATTTTTTATGGGATTGTGCTGTATATTTATAGCGCGCTTTCCCCTCGGTCATTACTCCTGTTATGGTGTACCAGGAAGCGAAAGAATGGGCCTCTGTTGTTGTCGGCTTCAGCTTGAGGTACTGGTCACATTGATCACTGTTCTCAGCGCTCATTCGCTGAATATTTCACTGATGTTCCTCTGGCAGTTTCAGAATCAGTACAGCAGCCCTTCTGTACCGCTAAAGCACACATCATCCTCTAATATGGCCACCTCACACGAGTTGGAGACCCAGGGTGTCAACGTCGGATTGCCGTTTGTCTCCCACCCCACCCCCAACTCTCGCTTTCACTGCGAGTCAGTAGATTGAACAATGTGACAGAAGCATAGGAAGCACTGCAGTGGCCACCGTGGTTTCCCTGGGGCTGCGATTGTGAACTCTCGCTTCTGGCTTGGTTCTGTAGGCCAACCACAGAAAGGGAAGTGCTGATGCACGGGGAGGCTCTGTCGTGCTTTACAGAGGAGAGACAACGGCCGGCTCACAGTCCCCAACGCCGGCTAAGGATGACATGGCTGTGGTCAACCCAGTTTTGGTGGTGTTCAGACTGAGCTAATGGGGCATTCCTCTCAGGCAGCGATAGGGAGCGAGCTCTAACGGTGTTCCGCGGTTGCCATGACGCGGCCGTTGTGGAATGCTGTGAAGTGCAGCTCCGGTGACCTTGTTTTGAATGCAGCAGGCTGTGACTCACTACGGTGACGCTTCCTGATCTAACCCACTGCTGGGCTTCAGCCGCTGGGCCCACATCCACTGGGCTGTGCGTGCTCTGCCTCCTCATAGAGGAGGAGGGGGAGGAGGAGGAAGTGGATTAATGGAGGCTTAGAGACATTGGTAAGGGGAGCACGCCCATCATGCTGACGCCTCGCTCCCTCTCACACAAAGGAGATTAGGGGCTGTGGAGGCTGTACCTGCGTGAACAATGCCTGGCTTTTACATATCCGCACACCTCCCATACCTGCGGAACAGAACCTGTAGCTCCACTGCAAAGAGGTCTAGTAATTCATGAGATGTTTAACTGTAGTTGGGACTGAAATTTCCCTTATAAGTAGATTTGTGTAAAATTTTTTTTTGTTTTTTTTCCTCCTCTTCGAACATTCCTAACAAAGTGGACTTCGCCTCCAGAGAACTCGGTGGAATTACCCATGTTTAGATGCCAGTTTCCTGAAATTCTGATCCTTTTTGGCACACGGATGCCTCAGTGTCTCATTTAGATTGCAGAAATGTGAACTCTTGCATCCCACTTCCTGGGTTGCCAAATGCCTGTCCAATCTGGGCCCTGAATTTACAGCACATGACCCTCTGCGTGTGTCCTGATTGGAGGCTTGTGAAAAGGAGCACAGGTCCAAGGGAAGCTCAGCTGGAGCTCAGCACCGTACGGAGAGGGGGTTACCGTCGAGCCCAGCAGGAAGCTGCTAAATGATTGGGACGGTGGGGGCTGGGGCTGCGTTCGGCAGCTGGTGCCGGATAATAGATTAACCCCGAGTGGAAGGATCGGGGCCCTGCTGCTTTTAACCCCCGCCTGCGGCCATGCCTCCTGCTTAAGTGTGCCGCCGAACCGCATCGCAGGCGCCCCTCTGTGCGATTTGAGATCTCCATCAATGTTTAATAAGCCATTTGTGTCATCCAGACATCACTCGCCCGGAAAAAGAGCTGGTTAATTACAGTTGCTCGTCCTTTATAGTGCAGACATGAGCCCTGCCAATGGCCAATGAGTGCTGACAGCCACCACTGACTTGAGAGGTCAGGGGTCAAGTATTGATGAGTTCAGAGTGCCTTAAAGAGGGAGCGGTGGGTTGTGACAGGGTAAAATGGATTCTGTGTTTTACCCTCTGGAAAATAAAGGGGTCAGAAATGAGAAGAGTAGTTTGCTCATTGGTCTGACGACTCTCAGTGCCATTTAGGCTTCGACTATAACCCACAGCACTTCAGATTAATGGTGTGATCTCTTGTTGGCTCTCAGAGCAGCCCAAGTACTGTCTTATTATTTGGTAATTTGCAGTCAGAGAATTATCGCTTAGAACTTTGGGGCATTTTGACTTGGTAGCGAGCACTCAATACATAGTCTGTACTCTCCCATTGAAGAGAGTTTATCCGAGTATCTGATGATTCCAGCATAAAAGTGGCTTGAGAGGTTATTTTAATTTAAAAATTAATTGATTTTTGCATGCTCTCTGACTTTTGAATAACAAATCACTGAAATTAGGGCGGATTTTCAAATTGAATGTTCGAACATGTCCTCAGACTGCCCAGGAAAATAAACCCTCTTATGTCAGACCTTTACTGTTTCTTTACCTTGGCTGTTGTGTGGTGAGCTTTCTGACACAAAATGGCGGCCATGATTCACCGGAACGGGTGCTGCACATTGGTGGTGGTTGAGGTGATTTTTCTCCCTCATCTCTGCTTTGAGTCAGTGGGTGGAGGGGAAAAGGGCGGCCCGGCGGTATAAACACAAGCGTCTCCTGGGTGGTGCCACTGGTGCACATCTGCCCTCGTTTGGTCTATGCCAGCCTTTGGGACCCGCGGGCATGTAACTGCCACCTCCACCCCCATGACCACCCCCCGCTCCTCTAATACGACTCCTCCCACTCGCCCCTGTCTCCCACAGCCATGACCCTGTCCCAAGGCGTGGTGTCTGCTAGGTGCAGTTGTTCGCACTGTCCGCGGGACTGTTTCCAGCTGGTGAGAACAAGCATGCGATGAGCCTGCGGTCGAAGGAAGACCGCGATAACTCTAGCCCAACTGACATCAAAGACCTGTGCAGCTGCATTGGCCAAGGAACTCTTCGCATACGGTGGCGAGGAGTGCCTTTTTCCCCTGTGGAGTATCACTATATTTGCAAGTGGGCCTGAATCTAAAATTATGGCTGATTATGCTCCTCGCGAAAACGAATACAGCAAGCTTTATTTGAAAACTCTCCGCAAAGTTGTGATTGCATTAACGCTGAAAGTGTGGTTTTGCTTAATTCTGATGAGGATGATGCATCTTGGTTTTACAAGCAGTTCATCTTGCGGTTATATGGCAGATTCTGCGAGAGCTTGGACTGCAATGCTGACAGCTGCACTCGCTGTAAACCGTAGGATTGCGGTGCGTGAAAAAACGGCCTGAGAATCTGAGCCTTTCTTTTGGCAGCTGCCACGCCTGTTTAATAACCGATTACTCAACCTGGAGGTGTGAGAAGTTCTACACTAGCTGTCAGTAATGTAAATAGGAGCTAATTAGCACTTGAAGTTTGAAAAAACAGATCTAAAAAACCATGGATGCGTGCGATTTTTCTGGCTGCCGCATGCCAAGCACTTCCACTTCCAGCAGTGCGGTGTGACTGTCACTCTACATAAAGTGTTCCAACAGCACATTTATGACCCTTTCCATTCAATTGAATGTATTGATCGATTCTTGGCCTCCCCTCACCATAGTTTCCAATCAGCTATTAGAAGTGTTGACGACTGTGACTGCTCTGAAGGTCAAGGCTTTATTCCTCAGAAAGCGCTGGAAAGTTTCAAAAGTGTATCCAAATGTTTTTATGAACTTAAAAACCCCAAAGTCTCCACCTGTGCTGCTGAAGTCATGGATTTCATGCGTGGAACAAAAACAGCTCTGAAAAAGAAATGGTGTATCAATCAGCCCTGGCTCAGAGCATAATATTTCTGTTTCGGCAGGGTTTATTGAGGCCGCAGCCAAAACACACAGGGCACGGGGATGTTATGAAGTTCAGCGCCATCCTTTATTAACTTGACGTAAAATGAGACATTGGACTGGTGGTTAGTATTTCCCTGGCAGTGTCAGCGGGATAAAACTTGTGAAGTGCAGGTGTTGTTTCAAAGCACCTTGAATTTCACAGCGACCTGTATGTAAACAATCACTGCCAAGATGGACGGAATTAACCCAGAAGTGAGGTTTGGAGTGTGTCTCGACTCTGCATCTCTTCCTCTGCACTTCATTCTTAGGTCCTCCAACAGTTTCCTATTTTGCAAGCCTTTGTGGATGCCACCCATGCAAGAAGGGCTCCCTAAATTTTGTACACCTCAGCTTTCCAAAATGCTGATTTTTTTTTTTTTTTTTTTTTCCCCAAACTATTTGTCAACATAATGGGCTGCCTCTATGTTCCCCAGCTTTTGGTGGATGCAAGCCAGGCAGGAAATGCTTCCTGAATTATGGAAGCCTCCACTTTCTCAAATACAGAAAACACTGCTAGTTTGATTGGGCAGTCCAACTTTGAGCAGCATTTTTTTCATTGACACAAAACTGTTTGTGAACTGAATAGGCAGGCTCTAGGACCATGCTCTACCTCCCCAGCCGATTGTGGGCTTCAGCCAGGCAAGAAATGCCATGAAATTGCGGAGCCTCTGCGCTACAAAATGCAGAAACTACTGCTGCTCTGGCAGGGCAATGTAGCTTTTATTAGCAACTTTTTTGGCTGGACTGCAGCAATGCGTGAGCAAGTGAGCGAGTGAGTGCTAACTAACTGACTGACTGACTGACTGACACAGACACAATTGGTCAGTCTAGTGTTGGACGTTTCCCAATTGGCAGTTTCTCTTTTAAAATTAATAGCCGGAATAGCAGTTATTCCATCTGGAGGAATTTGCGCTGAGCCGCTAACAGTCTTCAAATACATCCTCATTGTCTACCCTTGTAAAAGGTTTTAACATAGCCTTGTTTTTTTGTCTTTTCCATAAATTATTTGTCTACAGAGACCAGGCTCTAGGACCTTGCAGTGGCTCTGCCTGTCGAAGCCTGTATCCTGCAGCAGCTGTTGCTGCCTCCATCTGCTCTGGTTACTGGGCGCTTAAATTCAGCCTCATGGCCACATGTATGCAAGACAGAGCAACAGCTATTCTTTAAGCAGCTGTTATGAGTTTTTATGTTGTTCCCTGTGTATTTTGCTCTCATGCCAGGGGAAATGTGCGTATTTATGATTGTTTTTGTGATCTGGGCTATTTGTTTCTATTAAACCAGAAGTTTGAATTAAAAGTTTGAATTAAAATGCAGAAGCATTGTACAGATATTTTTTCTTTCATATTACTCACTTTTCTCTGTCTCTCATAACATATTGAGGTGTTTCCAAAGGATACATATGGTTCACCTGACAATGACCTTAAATCATTATGAGGTAAGCTGCATAGGTTTACAGTCTAAGTGTTATCTCCGATTGAATGGTTTATCCATCTTTGATGTTGACAAAGCGGGCAGTCGGTACATATGGTTTACATTGCAGGATTCAGGGATTTACCCTAGAAGCTGAAGTACGGTAGGTTAACCACCTTGCGTAAGGGTAACATGGCAATGTGCCCCTTGGAAAACAATATTATGTTTATACACCCTGCTCTATGACCACTGCTTGCGCTCACAAACCACATAAGCGCCTTGGTAGGGCACTGCATTGGTCCTGTTTTTTGAACACTTGCCTCAGAAAACTGGAGTGTGCTTGCGAGAAAAAACATTTGGAGGTGCATCAGCTAATTAGGATGCATTATTGTGCTGCTGAAATGTTCTATGTATGAGTGCTTCCTGGAAACATTAGGGACGAGCCTTGATAGGGGTTTGGTCCATGTTGATCAATGCTGTTCTCTCACCTGAAAGTGTTCGGATGAATTTTGTTGCAGGATCTGCAGATCTACATTTATAGACCTTCATGACAAGATTTGAGGATTTCAGTGGCCCAGCATGATAAAACTCTCCCTGTGGCCTGTACTAGGGCTGCACGATAAACCTATCGCGTTATTAAAAGTAACTGCCACTATGAGGCAGACAGACGTGCTTGCTTATTACCTTTTCTATGACACATACCTAATGCGGTCATTTGAAATGCTTCCGGAAGAAAAATGTGATTTGAAGTCCGCTAATTACCAGCGAGGTTGGACAGCCTCCTTCACCTTGGCATAATTAGCTTACCTTAAATCAATTCCGTACTTTGCCTAACTTAATCGATCAAGCCGTTTATTCAGCCGACTGACTGATCAAAACCAAAATGTGGCCAATAATGATTAAGAAGAGATAATGAGAAGCAGACAGACCTAACCAGGCTGCTGTTTTAGATTGAAAGAATGTCAATAATCTGAATAGACAGCAGACCTCTGAATTCCACCTCTCGTAGAATTTTTACATATCATTATACAGATTTCTCAAAAATAAACCATTTTAAGAAGGCCTGGTTTTTAAGCGTTTTCAAAATATATATGAAGTGGAAAAATTTTGTAAAGCATATCGAACGTGAAAGTGAGAGAAATTATTTTCGCATTGCACGCAATAGACAAATGCAGCGAAGACTTGGTAAACACATTCAGGCAAACGCAAATTTAGAACATTTTTTATTTGATAATTGAACAAGATTTTAAATAAAGTAATTAATGGCTGTTTATTTTGGTTGTTTTTGAGCGTCTAAATAGCCTAAAGTGAAGGTGGAAACCATTTTGTTCAAGCGTATCGAACGTGACTTGTAGAAGCTGTAATTGCATTAGCACGCAGCGCGACCAAACGTAAAACTAGAAATTGTCCCGCAAACACATTCAGGTAAATTACGTGCTGAACAAAGCAAAGTTAAGGTCTGCAAAATCATCATCCTCTACCCGACAATTGCTCTCACCCCTTCCCACTTGCTTTGCTCAATTTGCAATCAAACAGTTGATTCACTCAATTAACGATTTAAATTGGTAGACAGTCTGATTTATTTGAATATGTTGTGTTTATTACATTTTGAAATTTAAATGACCATGAAACATGACAGATTTGCCTGAATTTGTTTTGCTAGATTATTTCTAGTTTTACATTCGACTGCGCCATGCGTGCAAATGCATTAACAATTTATATGTGACGCTCGATACGAACAAAATGTTTTCCACCTTCACTGTTGGCTATTAGACGCTTCACCAAAATCAAGAGCTATGAATTATTTTATTTTAAATTAATCTTGTTCAATTATCATATAAAAAATGCAAGAAATTTGCGGCACAGATTTGCCTGAACTTCTTTGCCAAGTCTGTGCTGTATTTGTCTATAGCGTGCAATGCGAAAATAATTTCTCTCTTTCACGCTCGAGATGCTGCACAAAATGTTATCCACTTTGTGTATGTTTTGAAATGCTTAAAAACCAAGGCCATCTTGAAATGATTTATTCTGAAGAAATCTTTTTAATAATATGTAAAAAATTCTACGAGAGGTGGAATTTAGAGGTCTGCTATTTATTCAGATTATTAACATTCTTTGAATCTAACACGGCAGCCTGGTTAGGTCCGTCTGCTTCTCATTGTCTCTTCTTAATCATTATTGGCCATATTTTGGTTTTGATCAGTCAGTTGGCTGCATAAATGGCTTGATTGCAAGTTAGGCAAAGTACACGGGAATTGATTTAAGGTAAGATAATTATGCCAAGGTGAAGGAGGCTGTCCAACCTCGCTGGTAATTAGCGGACTTCAAATCACAGTTTTCTTCCCGGAAGCATTTCAAATGACCGCATTAGGTAAGAGTCATAGAAAAGGTAATAAGCAAGCTCGTCTGTCTGCCTCATAGTGGCAGTTACTTTTATTGCGCTTGCGATAACCGCGATTCCGTTTATCGTGCAGCCCTAGCCTGTACCTATTTTCATGAAGCTTCCGGACTTGCAGCCCGATAGAGCCCAACCAGGAAATCACTGTTGATTCACTTTTACCTCACAGGATTTTAGTGGGCATAGTTGATTGAATCCAGCTTCACTTTTATGGAATTTCACCATCTTGGCTAAAATGGTCCAAAGGTAAATACAACCCTAATTTTAAATGAAGAATCCTGATGAAAATCCTGTTGACTTTGGTTGGTTGTGCTTTCACATTATTTTGTGATGGTGTTGTTCATTGCCCAGAGTGGCTTACTGAATTATGCATCATTCTCTGTTAGCATGATGAGCAGAAGTAGGCTGTTCATTATCTAAACATTTTGTTCACATTTTAGCTAATGGGAATCTTAAGTTTTACTTAAGCTATTTCAGTACTCTGTGCAGAATTGTTTCCAATGAATTGGTAAATGATTCATTGTTT
Organism: Gymnothorax javanicus; assembly: GCA_029692085.1. Taxonomy (NCBI): domain Eukaryota; kingdom Metazoa; phylum Chordata; class Actinopteri; order Anguilliformes; family Muraenidae; genus Gymnothorax; species Gymnothorax javanicus. The sequence continues at coordinate 88,409,279 of CM056193.1, forward strand.
ACACTTTAGATAGCCTGTTGGTGTTTTAGTGCAGTCCTAGCCATGATTCACACATTCTGCTGGAAAGGAAAGAAATAAATAAGATAAACATTTCTATTTGAGTCCGAGCCTGGTGGCGATCTGAATTGTGCGCCTTCCTGTGGCATGTAAGATGTCTTCAGTAGTGATTGTCATGCAAAGATTGATGCACCTGAAGTTCCTACGGGATATATGTTCTCAAATCTGCGGAACTCACTCCCATTGGGGCCTTATTTTGGGAAAAAAAAAAAATCATGTTTTTAATCTTTCAAGTCCTGTGTACGCACAAAAAGTAAAAAGTGGAGTAGGGGAAAAAAAAGTCCTAATTTATTAAACTGTGAGTCAGCTAAACTGCATGGAATTTTAGCTTCATTGAGGATCAACTTGGAATCTTGCATATCATGTGTACAATCCTATAAACCCCTTCCCTACAAAGGACATCAATATTTGTCATTGCTGCAGCCATGCAGCAACCCAGGAAATGTATGTCAACAAAACGACTGTTTGACCCAGAGGCTGATTGTGTGAATACAGTCTCGTTACTTACGCAGGTAGCTGAAAAGTCTGGTACTTACTGATAGAGCCCGCTGACAACAAGCATTTGCTCATTTCCCATAAAAACCTCACTTGTTTATGCTTTGAATGTCAGAATCGCGTGTGGCCCTCAAGTATACACATCTGAGGAAGATACAAATGAAATGTTCACCGATGCAGACGTGGAATATGATTAAATAGTTAAGACAGTGATTGTACACCGATCAGACACAAGATTATAATCTCCTGCCTGATATAGTGAAGGTGCCCCTTGTGCTGCCAAAACAGCTCCATCAAATTGACGTCCCCTTAATTCCCAAACTCAGGATCTCCCAGCAGAACATTTCCCATAGTATCACACTCCCTCCACCAGCTTGTCTTCTTCCACAGTGCATCCTGATGCCATCTCTTCCCAGGTAAATGGTACACGTGTACCCAGCTGAAGCACATGATGTTAAAGAAAATTGGAACTCACTGGACCAAGCAACCTCTTCAGCTGCTCCAAGGTCCAGTTCTATAGCTCATGAGCCCATTGGGGGTACATAAATAGGTGGAACGGGGTTAGAGTGGGCACTTTGACTGGTCTGCGAGCTAAAAATAGCAAAACATAGCAGGGTATGATGCACTTTGTGTTGTGACACATTTCTCATGCAAATAATATAGATATTCTTGACGACTTGTGCCACAGTTGTCCTTCAGTCAGTTTGGACCAGGGGAGATGGCCTTTATAGCCCCCGTGCGTTGATGAGCCCTTGGCACCCAAACCCTGTCCCTGGTTCATGGTTTGTCCCTCCAGGGACCACTGTTAGTAGGTACTCACATCTGCTGACAGGGAGCACCCCAGAAGTCTTGTCACCTCAGAGATGCTCTAACACACTCGTCAGGCCACAGAGATTTGGCCCTTGTCAAACTCGCTCAGTCTCCATTGCTCCCAGATTGTCACGGCCCTCTGAACGTTACCCGTATTCTCCTAGGCCTGTCTTATAATTTCTGTGTTCCCTGCAGGTCACACGAGGCAATCAGCAATATCGGGCACACTGGCGCGCAGGTGTACCTAAGGTTTTTTAAACCTGCCACTGTGTTTGTCTCTCTAGCTCTGTCCTGCTAGACTTGGGAGCTGCGGAGCTTGCGGAATCGCTACCTTATGGTTATGGTCGTTTTGCCTGGCATCGGTGGCTTGCACCGATTTTCGTTGTAATAAAAATTAACAAAAATTTTGGTGGAACCTTAACTCAGTTTCTCCCCTTTGTTGTTTGTTGCTCTCACTTTCTGAGCGTGACACACATACAACGCGCTGAATACAAGAGCTCACTGTTCGCTTACTATCTTTCTGCTGACCTTGACGTGTGCCATTGTTATAGCAAAGTTTTGTTTTATAAATCTGAAATCTACAAGGATTTCTTAGCCTACGCAGTTTATAAATGACATCCCTGCTCTTTGTTCAGCCCCCCCAATTCCTCCACCCCTCCCCCAGTGCTTCCCTAATGGCCAGGCCCTCATTCCTTTTGCATTCCACTGCGCTCGGCAGGAATCTCCCATCCCAGCCAATCAGCTGGATATTCAAGGAATTCCAATGTCGCCTGTTTCCGTAACTTCCAGGTATTTGTTTATGAGCGCCTGGCTGTTTTCAAAATTTTGTCCGAGCATTTCATTGCCTTCCTAATCTGCGTTTGCCTTCGAAAACACAAGGCATGTATCGGCACGAACGTGATGCTTAGCATATTTCTTGTGGCAGGCTTATACTTGTGAAATGCTGAAGGTGGGGGGTGGGCAGAGGGGATTTGTACGAACACTTACCCTGTAAGTAAGCCAGCAGTTGCTTTGTTAGCCAGCAGTTTATGATCCAAGCAAATCTAAGTGCCTTATAATCTATTGCTTAATGACTTTGAGGGTAAGTTGTCTTGACAGTAAAGTAAGCATTTCTCCCTTCAAAATGGGGCCCACATCATTTGTAAAATTTTGTTTCCGCCACAATGATTGTCAGTGAACTGCTGTATTAGAAGTCAGTTACGAAGACCAATCAGCATTGTTAAATCGTTGCTCTTGGCTGATTATATCGGCATTGATGAACTCTGGGAGTGGAGTTATAAATCTTGCTAAAGACCTGAAGAGACAGGGATGTGTAAGAGCAGTTTGCTGAACACAGTCTGACACCCTTGTTTTAACCCTTCCTAATGGATGGAGACTCCTGAGGATGACTGGAACGAGGCAATCCAATCTGGTAAATGTCTGCCTTGGCATTAACCTGCCAATCATCTTTGCTGAGTGTCATTGGTCATGATGCCCTTGAAGTTCTTCTCTGATGATTGGATGTGGCTCTGAAAACAGTATGGTGGTCCAGTTTTCTTATGCTGTAATGAATTACCTGTGCAAAGCACAAATTGCTCTGTAGTGAAGGTTTGATTCTTCCAGGGCTGTCCAGTCCTGGACTGCCATGGTGTCTGGTAGCTGCTGTGGTCTCCTTTCAATCCTGTCGAATTAATGCTGGGAGAACAGGGTATGTGGACTACATAGCCAGCTTTTTGAGAGCCGGTAACTGGTTATTTTTACCGGCTGTTCAAGTAAATGCTACCAGCTAATTCCCTGAAATACCAGAATAATTATCCAATGAATGCTGTTTCACATTCAATTTTAATCTTGCTTGTCTTTTTCCAACCAATGTTGCGAAGATACCTATCAGATGTTATCGCTTTGAAAATACATCATTTGTTGAAGAAATCCTGCTTGTTTTCACCGGTTCATCCCTTGAAGTAATGTCTCGAAAATGACGTCCGCCCACTGATCTGCATAGAATGACTGAATAGCTTATGACATCATAATTTTGAAGTAACCGTGCTGCCAAATTGGTATGGCCAGCAATAGTCCCCAGGGACACAGCGTTGTAGCCACAGACAACTCATACTGGGGGAAACATCCCCCACATAGACGGAAAATATAAAAACTGAAACAAGAAATATTAACCGTTGTCTTTATTTTAGGAACACTGGCTGTCACATGCAATCATGTACAACGTATGTTAAGTCCCAAAGGATGTCTTGTGTTGAGTTTACGTTTCTCAGACCATTTCAGAGGTCCTAGCTATGACTGAGCTGCTGACACTAAGCTAGGGTGATGGTCATAGGAAGCAAATGGGTTCGGTAAGAATAATATTATGTCAGCTCAGCTCAGCATAATAAAGTAGTCATTCACATGAGAAGAGAGGCGAGTGGTGCGTCGTGGGGAGGTAGCTATCTAAAACTGTTTGGTATTTGTTATAAATGGTAATCATTTAAAGTCACTTCAGCAGTGATATATCCCCATTGGTAACCATGCAAAATTAAACTAGCCAGAAAATTGGGTAATGTGATTAGGTTAACCTTGTTTCTGCTGCCTCAAAGTAGCCTTGATGATTTCACCAATCAGTGCCTAATGTTAGCCGATAATACGATACGATAATGTATTCATTATCGTACGCAATACAGGCGAAGTATTGGTATTAACCTGTTGCTAGATACGTGGAAAAAATGCAATTCATATATGACGTAAGGTCGCTATTTTTTCAGCATGATTCTTTTCCCCCTCAAGCTTGAAAATAGCCAGATGTTGGATGTTGCGCATATCACCCCCAAGGAAGCAGCAGGCCTTTCCTCACTCACATTATTGGAAGTTTGGCTTTCCACAAATGAGCAAATAACCCCAAGCTGCCCAGTCTATTTTGTTTACCTGCATTTTCATGAGCTTTGCGGGTACTCATGATCATGGGGCATAATATGGCGCGTCTTAACTTTTCAGAGGGTAATGGTTTAAAAAAATCCATGTAATGAAATGTAACTTCGGCACTATGATATTATTTGCTGAATTCCGAGGATTTTTTTTGAAACTGTGTCATACTAAACACATCTTTCTTCAATGTAGGGTGTCCTTTTGTCACTAGAATGATTGTCGTCTTTTCATAGCTGATAAATTAACGACCTGTTCGATGGTAAGGTTGGAAACCATGAAGCCGTATCCTTTTTATAGCGCTGGAAGAATTTCAAAAATCTTTACTTGGGTAACAGCAATATTGTTCTGATGATGAATAAAATTACTAAAAGTATGGAGTAGATTTTTTTGAGCTAGACAGATCAATATATGTATTTCTGTTGCACTAACATTTCAGTGGGTGACGGCATTAATAAACCTCAAATAAATATGAATTGGGTAAGGGGGAGCAAGGTGAGTGGTAGCTTCTTGTTGTGATGGGTGTTATGTAATTAGCTTTGTTAGCCCAGTATAAAGCAGAGTTGCAAATCGTGCTGGAATAAGGAAGTTATGGTGTGTGACGTGGATCTCAATAATGTTAGATGCGGTTGTGAAACCTTAAGTATAAATATTTTCTGAAAAGAGTATTTTTAAAATACCTGATTCAATAAATAAAAATGATGACTTGGAGTATAGCATAATACATCATAGGCTCAATTGTATTACAAGGAAATTCATCACATGTAATGCCAACAGCTATTAGGTGTAATGAAATGCTGCCATGAGACATGCAAAAGACCCTTTAAATTGCTGAAAACCCAGGCGCTTCTCCCCTGGACCCCTACTGTGGCTCTGCCCCTGGACCCACCACACTCCTGTAACAGTTACCTGCTTTTTTTTTTTTTTTTAACCTCTGAAAAAACTTGGCAAGAACCCTGCATAGTCCTTATTTGCTGGAAGTTAACACCCCTGCTTTATGTAATGCAGCAGTATTGGACTGTGGGCAGAGTGCTGTGGTCTGTGGCCTGCGGGACCCATTCCAGTTTTCAGGGAAGGCGGTCGGGGTGGGGTTCTCTAAATACTCTCACTTTGTAGTCAGGGCTGCCCTGATGTGAAGTGCCACAATCTGCCACTGCTAAATATTGTTCCAGTTCAATGTGGCTCAAAATGCCCTCTTCCCCTGCAGAACTGTGAACGCTTGACCCCCTGAAATGGAGGAACAGTCGTGGCCCTGTCTGCTATAGTATAACTGAGAATGCCAGCCTCACTCGCCTTGCACACACAGCGTAACAAGAGGCTTCTGTCATTTCTACTGTAGTAGCTGCGATTCATCCGCTCACAGTTATGAATGGGGTTTGGTTTGTGCCGTTTGTGTTTTTTTTTTTTTTTTTTTTTTTTTTTTTTTGTCTTTCTGACAGGAAGCGTCATTTTTTGGTTGTGGTTGGGGAAACAATGGGCTCAGTTCTCTGGCAGTCTCGTCGGGCGCTTGCGACAGCCTTTTTATCGCAAGGTTTGCTTCGGGGAAGGGAGACGCGGCCTGCGTGTATTTTATCCGCTGAATCGCGAGGTAGTAATGCGGCTTAATTTAGTTCAGAGTGGGGGGAGCGTTCTGTCCCTTCTGTCTTGCGTATAATGGTAACTGCTGTGGTCAGTCTGATCAGCTGACTGCAGTTTTGCCAAAGGCAATATTGTAAATTTTTCATGTGTTCATGCTACAAAAAAAGTCAGAGCAAACTAGTGGGGATTGCGTACTGATGAGTACTTATAGAAATATTGTTGGAAAAATGGTGCGATGTGGTGAATTGCTGCTACATTATCCTCCTGAGACTTGATTCACCAGCAGTGCTGCCTGAGTGAAAGAATCGGAGAGAATAATGGAAGGAATAAGAAGTATGGTTTCTGGAGAAGATATGCAGGGGTGCGTTATGCCCATTTGAATTATAAAACAAATTTGCCGTGCTGCCAGTAGATTACTCCTGAGGGAGGCTATTATGGAGTACATTACATTAAACAGAGCAAAATGGCTCCTGCAATAAAAACTGCCATGCTTCAGAGCGAAGTGAAGGGCGAAACTTTACTCCTGTGCTGTCTTGGGCAATGTCTTCCCCAGTGGGTTTGAAGCCGAACCCCGATTGGTTAAGTGCGGGAGACGGAGGGGTTTCCTTGGGGTCCCTGCAGTATTGGGCCAGGAGCGGGGCTGAGGCCAGGCGAAGAGGAATAAAGAGGGGCCGCCGCCGCCAGTGATGACGACTGCCGCTATTTTTGGATGGTCATGCAAGCCCTGGAAAAAGATTGAACGCGGCGGGCGTATTGTACTGACTGAGAGTGATTAGGTTAAAAATAGGGTTCGTCTGCAGCGGCCGTCCCGGCTGTCGTTTGGGATTAATGAAACTTGTGTCCACACGCTCATCGGCCAGAGGCTCCAGCCCGTGGCCACCGGAGCGCTTTCTATTGTTTACACTCCCGTCCTGAGAAATGGCAAACAGCAGGCCTGTATTCGTGCGTCAGTGCTGGCGGGAGGAATCGCACGCTGGTGCCTGGAGGCCCCTCGGTCTCGTGAAAACTGTGGCGAGCTGGAGCGAGAAGCAGATGCGTCTTTAAAAACGCATGAATTTTCGGTGAGAGCGCGGAGTGCAGCAGCCTCTTACTTGCTCTGATTTATGGTGGTCGGGGATACTCTGACGCACTGCTCATTCCTGGCTCCTGAAAGCCATTGTGGGGTTAAGGTTGTGTGTAAAATGTTGCGTTGTCCATTAAAATGTGACTGAAATGTGGAGAACTGTTTTGGCTGTTAAGTTAAATGAAACTTTTTTGATGCTGAAACCCCTTTAAGATCAAAGGCCTAATAAGCTCATTTATCTTTTGAGTATCTCTGTTGTTAAAGGGGATTTTCCCCAACCAAAGTCCGGACTACTGTGCTTGATTCCCTATAATTCACTGTGTGAATTGTATGGAGCCTGTGTGAGAATCAGTGCACATGCTTCCATTTAAGTGTCATAACCATGACATAAGAGCTCAATATAGCCTAATAACTTACAGGAAGTGGTGGAATATGAGGGCAAAAGAGCCTAAATGTAAGAAAAACCGTATTTAAAGGAAACCTATTGTTATGACATCAGGCATGTGCAGCATGTGGAAGTGATGTTGTGTGCAGGTGCACAGTGGTGAGCTTCTTTTTGGTTCATTAGTCAAGCATTGGGCCTGGGGTTGCGTTGCAGGTAGGCAGGTGGCGTTCTATTGAAGTGGCGTGTCGATCATTTCATGCCTCCCCATAGTGCTATTGTGTAAATGTCATTAGATAACGGTAGCAATTTTGAGAAAAGGGGCCAGTGCTCATTTTCTGGTTCATTCGGCTTCGGTGTGTTTGAGGTGACACTGGCTCTGACAGATTATCTAGGCCTTAGTGCTTTAAAAATGGGTTTAAAATGCGATTTCAAAAAAGTGGGCAATTTTGCTGTTTGAGGCCTCAGGCATTTTTGGGTCACCATTGCTGTGCACAAGCGCTTGGCCTCATTTGAGCCTGTCTGTATGCTCTGTGCCCTGGCTCACACAGAATAAGGCTACAACATTTAGCCCTGTTTTTTTTTTTTTTTTTTTTTTTTTTTAGTTAGGACGTAGGAGTTGAACTGATGGATGCATTGGTGGCCATTTTTGTAACATGTGTAACAGAGGCAACATTGATCCTGTTTTGTCCTCAATCTGACGCCCGCTTTTTAGCTAATTGGTGTTGAATTCTTTGATGGAACCAAAATGTCATTGTCATCAAATAAAGGCCAAATTTTTCCTTGTAACAAAACTGTTCTAGATTTTTTCAACAGAGGCAAATAGAGTTATTGATCCTGTTTTGTCCCTTAATAGTTAAAGTTAATGTAACAAATAACATTTTTACTTGATAGACTTGGATAAGTAGTACTCTTATTTTCAGAACCTCCAATTTTTTTTGGTTGTTTTTTTTACTATTTGTTACATTTTGGTCACTTTTACTTTGGAATGAAAACCAGGCTTTGGGAGGGGGTGGCTGACTGCAGAAACCCAGTCTAGATTTGCATATGTTAACAGATAATGAAAATGTACAAATGTCAAGCGTAAATTATTCAATTTAGTTTACTTAGTGGATGCCCTTATTGGGTGAAAATCATATAAATATTGCATGTACATGGGTTTTACAGCTGCATATGCTGACAAAATTCAGGTCAAGTTGCTTACTCCGTGCTGCAGCAGCAAACGCTTTTTGAACGAGCATATTTTTGGACACGGCCAGTGTGGGCCTCCACAACTCTTTATTCTGCTGTATCAGGCAGCTTGGGAACTCTGCACCAATGTTTTGAATTCCACATCCTGTAAAGCCCCCTGCTTTGACATTAATAAAATGTGGAACTTTTTTTTTTTCCCCTTTCGAAATGCCAGTCACAGCAGTGGTAGGATTTGCGGTATTATCGCGGTGCTGACATAGTGCAGACCTTATAGGAATCCATTCGATGCACTCGTATGTTTTTCAATGCACCACAGGTGGGAGCTGTCAGTATTAATAGAAAATGTAATTTCTCTTGAACAAAATTGGAAGTTGCCATGAATTTCTGCCTTTGATCAGTTAAAATTGAGTGTAAATGGGAGATGTGGTGACGTCTTGAGTGTTGGAATCTCTCCATCATGGTATGGGTTCAATTCCCCACTGTGATGGTCTGACTGGATTCCTTCTGAATTTTACCTTGTTATCCTACTGCATTGGTCTCTTGTCATTCTGGCACAGTTTATTTGGTTCGATTATTTTGGCGAGATATTTCAAAACACATCTCTCACTTGGACATGAGCACAGCCGGAAGTCTGTCTAAATTTTCTGCAAAATGGACTTGGGCAAAGTGTTGTCTGTTTATTCGCTGAATCACACTTGTTTTCAACGTCTCTCAAGTGTCTTCCCTTCACAGTGTTCTAAGGTTATGTTTTTAAAGGGTTATTTAAGAAAAAAAAATTTTTATTACAGAAGGGATTGTGTAATAGCACAAGTGTGGACTCCATTTCTACCGCTCATGCTCTCGTTTCACGGAAAACATTTGTGCAGTTTGTTGCCTTAAGCCTTTGAAAAATGAACAAATTGTTCATCTGCATCCTGGGTGAATGAGCCTCGCTGGGGGGAATCATAAAGCTGCCAAATTCTCGTTGTATGCAGTGCATCAACTTGTAGCAACAAACAAAGGATTTCTTGAATGGAATTTGCAAGTTATACTACTTGCCAAGAAAACATGTCTCTGTGGATTAGCATATACAGAGTTCTGAAAAATTCTTCCATTGAATCAGTGTAACAGCAGCACTGTTGCTGTGCTGCTCGTGGAGTGCTGAGTCTTGGGAAAGCATGCAGGTGCATTTCAAAATAGGAATCTTAAACAAAGATACTTCTGATTACTAAGTTTGCCTTAATATGCCGACTCATAGTACCAAATTAGGTTTGTTATGTCATTCCAACTCATTCTGATCCTGTCCTCATATAGCGATGCTACCTGACCAAGCGTCGATACACCACGAAAAGGAGGCTTGAGGCGTCCTTATTTTACGATTGAGGTTAGGGTTCGGGTTAAGGGCTAGGTGTCAGGGGGTAGGGTTCGTTTTAAACTGGCGTCAAATAAGGATGTCAAGAGCCTCCCTTTGTGTGGTATATCGACGATTGGTCATGTAGTGTAACTATATGATGCAGCGTCGGTGTGAGACTGGGCTCATCATTCATATTATAACACCTGCAACAGGAACAATTGACCAGCCAGACTTCTGAGATGAAATAAGATGCAAATATTTTTTGCCATTCTGATCAAAACATTGCATTCTTTTTTACCACTAATGTGAATGGTATTGATTACTTTGGATGCTGTTTCATATTTAATGTAATTATTATGATCAAACCATGTAGAGAACACCCGCTTTTCATTTGAATTAACCACTCTCTTTTAATCTCGAAATGCTTTCAACAGCTTTGTGAATGCTACGATTGATAAATGATGCAAATTTGGGACAATGTTGGATAACAGGCAGAAAGCAACAGTAGTAATTATTTTGTTGTGGTTCTAGTCTGGTTCAACCTCTTTTGTTATTTTTGAAAGGATCTCTGAGTGTTTGTTTTATTTTTATCCTGTGCCATAATATCACATCCAAGAAAGCTTATTTTTGATTGTATACTAAAAGAGTGTTTTATTTGCCCAATTCTAGTCTGGGATTGGTAACGTAGGTGATCGTAATCATAGTGCTAGCTGTGCATTTCTCAGATGTGCTACACAAGACGTGATGGGACACAGGCATTAAGTGGGCCTCCATTCATGTAGGTCAAATCAGTCCTACATTATTCATTTTGAGACAGCTTTCTCTTAGCACTGACATGTTCTGTTTGCTTTTTTTTTTTTTTTTTTGGCAGAACTGGTCGTTCCGGTTAATGTCACTAGCGGCTTTATACATCACAAGAGTGTACTCTCACGTCATCTGAGCCCCTGCCAGAGCATTTCCCATCTCCCCATTCTTTAGGTTTCATTCAGAGCTAAGTGCCCAGTGAGCCTGCCAATAGGATGTAAAGTGCATCTCCTGAAAGTAGTGGAGTTATGCACTGCTGTCCGACATGTAGATCTTTGCTTTTGGGCACACGACATGGGGGGTGTACGGAGACCCTCATGGTCGTGACACAGTGTTTTACTGAGAAGGATGCTGCTGGTTCAGATTTTTCCTCGGCATGAAGGGGTGGAGGCTGAGGATATGGGTTAGAATGCGGTGCAAAGAAGCGTTTCTGGCATTTAAATGATTGCAATTCCCACATTAGCAACATTGCATGGAGGTTATGTTTTCTCTGTTTGTCTGTTAACTGGATAACTCAAAAAGCTATAAACGGATTGGCGTGAAATTTGGTAGGATGGTGGTTGGTTGTCCGAAGATTAGTTGATTCAATTTTGGAAGTGGTCCGAATATATTCTGGATTCTAGATCTGGAATAAGTTAAAATATACCTGAATTAAATGATTCTCCCTAATGTTATGATTAATGAATGGATTTTCATAAAATTTTAGAGTTAAATAGAATCTACACTAATGTAGAATTGATGACAGTTGTTGGTGATCTGGGTAATATTCGGGATCCTGGATTCAGAAGAAATTCAGTCCCGTTTACAGACAGACTTACCAAAGTTTAGGTGGGCGACGGATTTGGTTGTTAATAAATAGACGTTCACACAATTTGATTTTTGTTTTTGTGTGTAACGGCACAACATGTTGTGGATCCAGAACCAATAAGACTGACGCTGTATGGCGTGGCAGAGGTATGCCCTCTACGGAGTGCCCTTCTAGTATTAAAAGATATTGTTAATTTAAAAAGTGTTGTTTATTTTGCTGATGAAGCAAATTGTAACTCAGAGACTGGACACCTTAATTGATATCATATCTTAGAAAAGTAATTTTGGTTCTTAAGTGATCCAGATATCTCTTCAGAGGTGAGCAAATACTGGATCTGCTTGTGTGCCCCATGTGTCCTGTGCTGTTTGAGAATAACTGAACTACCTACCCTTGCAGCAAATTTATAGCCAACAAAGATCATCCAAAAGCAGATGGTCGCTGTCCAATCACTGTTCTTCCTCTAATGTGCTGATGAATTTATATTCATTCCAATCTACAGTGGTGCTTGAAAGTTTGTGAACCCTTTAGAATTTTCTATATTTCTGCATAAATGTGACCTAAAACAACATCAGATTTTCACACAAGTCCTAAAAGTAGATAAAGAGAACCCAGTTAAACAAATGAGATAAAAATGTTATACTTGGTCATTTATTTATTGAGGAAAATGATCCAATAGAATATTACATATCTGTGAGTGGCAAAAGTATGTGAACCTTTGCTTTCAGTATCTGGTGTGACCCCCTTGTGCAGCAATATCTGCAACTAAACGCTTCCGGTCACTGTTGATCAGTCCTGCACATCAGCTTGGAGGAATTTTAGCCCATTCCTCCATACAGAACAGCTACAACTCTGGGATGTTGGTGGGTTTCCTCACATGAACTGCTCGCTTCAGGTCCTTCCACAACATTTCGATTGGATTAAGGTGAGGACTTTGACCTGCCCATTCCGAAACATCAACTTTGTTCTTCAACCATTCTTTGGTAGAACGACTTGTGTGCTTAGGGTCATCGTCTTGCTGCATGACCCACCTTCTCTTGAGATTCAGTTCATAGACAGATGTCCTGACATTTTCCTTTATAATTCGCTGGTATAATTCAGAATTCATTGTTCCATCAATGATGACAAGCCGTCCTGACCCAGATGCAGCAAAACGGGCCCAAACCATGATACTACCACCACCATGTTTCACAGATGGGAAAACGTTCTTATGCTGGAATGCAGTGTTTTCCTTTCTCCAAACATAATGCTTCTCATTTAAACCAAAAAGTTCTATTTTGTTCTCATCCGTCCACAAAACATTTTTCCAATAACCTTCTGGCTTGTTCATGTGATCTTTAGCAAACTGCAGACAAGCAGCAATGTTCTTTTTTGAGACCAGTGGCTTTCTCCTTGCAACTCTGCCATGCACACCATTGTCGTTCAGTGTTCTGCTGATGGTGGACTCATGAACATTAACATTAGCCAATGTGAGAGAGGCCTTTCGTTGCTTAGAAGTTACCCTGGGGTCCTTTGTGACCTCGCTGACTATTACACGCCTTGCTCTTGGAGTGATCTTTGTTGATCGACCACTCCTGGGGAGGGTAACAAAGGTCTTGAATTTCCTCCATTTGTACACAATCTGTCAAACTGTGGATTTGTGGAGTCCAAACTCTTTAGAGATGATTTTGTAACCTTTTCCAGCCTGATGAGCATCAACAACGCTTTTTCTGTGGTCCCCAGAAATCTCCTTTGTTTGTGCCATGATACACTTCCACAAACATGTTGTGAAGATCAGACTTTGATAGATCCCTGTTCTTTAAATAAAACAGGATGGCCACTCACACCTGATTGTCATCCCATTGATTGAAAACACCTGACTCTGATTTCACCTTCAAATTAACTGCTAATCCTAGAGGTTCACATACTTTTTCCACTCACAGATATGTAATATTGGATCATTTTCCTCAATAAATAAATGACCAAGTATAATATTTTTGTCTCATTTGTTTAACTAGGTTCTCTTTATCTACTTTTAGGACTTGTGTGAAAATCTGATGATGTTTTAGGTCATATTTATGCAGAAACATAGAAAAGGGTTCTAAAAGGGTCTAAAGGGTTCACAAACTTTCAAGCACCACTGTAATTTGCCAGCTCATCTTCCAAGTATAACTTTGGAAAAAATCTAATGAACTTCCATTTGAGGGAAATGAGAATGTCCGATTTTGCTCTGCATTCCCATAAAAGGAAACCGAAGAGGGTGCGCCTCTCTGCCTGCTAAATAGGCTACTAAGTTCTGCTTTGACTTTCCCTGCTTAATAAATTGTGTGTGAACTTTTGGCGATGGGGAACGTACTCTGTTACTTTCTGAGACACCTTCTGAACAACTAGCGTCACCACATTCTTCTTGCAAGGTGATAAGATGTAAATTTCTCCTGTCCGCTGACGTCATCATTTCCTTTATCAGATTGCATGTAGGAAGGGACTATGACTATGTGACAAAAAAACCTACCCTCAGGTCATTGCGTTGCACTGCAGCTCATGGTAGACTACGGGAAGCTAATATTTTAGCTTGTTACACACTGGCTGGCATGTACCTTAAATCAGGCTAAAATTGGCCAAAGTTTCCTTTAAAATCTCTTTTGACAACTTAAATTCTCACTTTGAAGCTTGTGAAATTTGTTCAGTGGATGCTGAGTGGTTTTATTGTGCATAGCTTGTTTTTATGGAAAGCCCAAGCTGAAATGGGAAGTGTGTAGAGTAGCTGTGTTGGGTGTGTTTTGGTCGTAACAGGTGGTGAGCCACTCAATGCCGCCCTACACCGACCTTCCTCCCCACCCTCCCCCCTCCCATTCCGTCACTAACACAACAGTGCGGCCTGCTGATGCATCTCAATCTGAGGTGCAGAAGCCATTGGTTTCCTAATCCTCTGCATGACCCCTCACCCCTAGAGCGTCCCGGCCCATTGATACAGGGGCTTACCGGTAACCCCACTCACTCCCATGGGACTGGGCCGTGACTGCGGGTTTAACTGTGCGACTTAAACACTTGTTTATCTTGAAGGCAGCTCTTCCTGTACCCTGACTTACACCCTAGACCCCACCCCTGCTTTTTCTATAAAGTGGGTTTCCAAATCCTCCTGTTGTTAAATCTTTATTCGTGATACCTTGAATTTTCCCAGGCCAAAGACTGACCTCATTCTGAAAAGATTCTCTTAGTTTGATGTCAGTATTGCCATTTTGGGGGAGCAGGGGATGTTTTGAAGCCAAGAGGTCAGAGAACTTTGCGGCATATATACTGAGAGGCATTAAAAACGCATAATAAAATGTACTGTTTTAAGTTTTGTTAAATGGTTTCTTTTGTAGCTGCAAAACATGGTCTCGGGAAACTGTGCTTTTGGTAGTGAGACTTGCCCTCACTGTTATCGTTACATTGGCAGTAGAGGGCTGTGCGATATGACCTAAATCTCATATCCCGATATAGGTTACCTTATATCCCGATAACGATATATATCATGATATAGCACAATTTCTGTAATTTTCATGAATAAATAGTTTCTATTAAATCACCACATGGAAAGGGCTATTTCTTATTGCATTTAGAATTATGTACTTGACAAATAAAAGGTACTTAATCATATTTTATTATTTTTCTCCTTTCATTTGTAACCTTTGTGCAAATTTTCAATTCAAAAGTGAACAAAATCTACCATACGACTGTAAAAGAGAAGTGTAATGATGGAAGGAGTCTATCGGCAATCTGTACATGCTTCCTGATGCTGGCACATTTTTTCCCAGGCAACAATGGTGCCCTGAATTTTACACCATATGGAGCGACAGAGGCTTTTACCTTTCTGTCAAAACTTGATAGACTTTTTGTGCTTCACATGAAGACAACACGATGCTGGTCTTTGTATCTATTGTGATGTTGTTAGCCCATCCTGCAGAGTCACTCTCTAAATCAAAACACCTCTCCAAAATGTCAAACCAGTCAGCAAATAAAGAAATACTTTTGAAAATTAGATGCAAGGCCGTTTTGGTCCATACCCCAAAACTATGAAAATTCTAGATTTTTCCGAGTTTTTGAAGTTTCAGAGTTATGAAAAACCTGTTTGATGAAGTCACACACGACCAGTGGTCATTTTGACCTCTGACCTTAAGTAGTTAAAGTCTGTAACATTTTTACTTGATGACTTGGATAAGCCCATCCCCCAAATTGAACCTGCATACTTTTGTAATTGCAGTTTTTTCTAAATTTGTTACATTTTTGGTCAAACACGTGACAGAATGGCCATTGCTTTGGAGTGAGCGTTTTGTTTTAGAGAATGCAGTCGTGACTTCTTCTATTATCTGAGCTTCATTAGCGCGGTTAATAAAATGACGCTGCCGTCTTGTTGTAGTGATCGGTGAAGTGCGACTCTCAGAACAAACCATGTCGACTACTACAGCATAGCTGCCGCACTTCCTCACAGGATTGAACTTAGTGATAGTCCACCCAAAAACTATAATTTGTATATCAAGTACTCACCATTAGATGTCTCGAACGGAAGAAGTTGTTTTTCACCTGGCACAACTTTATGGAAGCGAATGGGGTCACGCAGTAGCAACGGCAAAACTCTGTTGACAAACTTTCAAACCATCGTCGAAACATGTCTTCTCCCACAGAGATATGTGTCTTCTCCCTTCTCTCAAAAACTTTATTAGTCTCTGGGAACGAGCCGGGAGGCGGGACTTCCGTTGAATGCGCTAGATTGCTGGAAGCGTGTAGTATTTTATTATTCTTAGCGAAAAATAACCGCGTTTCTGGAGTTCTGAGGATACGAGTGGACAAAGCAGACTTGGATTATACTGGACGATGTGTTCGACGATGGTTTGAAAGTTTGTCAACAGACGTTTTGTGGAGTTTTCCCATTGCTACTGGGTGACCCCATTTGCTTCCAGAGAAAAGGAATTAGGATAATTTTTCAAAACTCTCCAGTGGCTATAAAGTTGCACCAGGTGAAAAACAACTTCGTCAGTTCGAGACATCTAATGCTGAGTAATTGATATACAAATTATAGTTTTTGGGTGGACTATCACTTTAAACTGTGTTATTATGTATGTTAGGCAGTAAGTTAATGTTGTTTATGCTCATAAACTCCCATAATAAATTACCGGAAACGACTTGATTTATAACACAACGATATAAACGATAGAGCCACACAAGGAACAATAGACATTTTTCTACCGTGGCACGATATATATCGTCATATCGCACAGCCCTAATTGGCAGTCAATTCAGCAGTTCTTATGCATTATCTGACATGGCAAAGGATGTTTTATGGAATGTGTTTTTGTGGCATCACAGATGGCGCACTTTGTCGGGGACGACAGCTGACACATCTGGTCATTCTGTGTCATCCCTGCAGTCTGGATACAGTCATTTAATGGACATTAATGCATCCAGAATCTTTTCTTTGAGGCTGGCCATCATTCAACATTCAAAATGTTTGATTCTTCCGAGATTCATTTGTTTGTGGCACTTTAAGTGGGAATGATGTGACTTTGTTCATGTGTTTTTTTTTTTTTTTTTTTTTTTTTTTTTATCGGCCCTGATCTTCAACTTTTCATAGGCAAAATGATTTCTCCCAATGTGATTCACGACCATGATCCAGGGAACTGTTCTGCATTTAGATCATCATAATGAGGTGTTAAACCAAGAAAGGATTCGAACCCAGACACTTAATATTTTGCAATGCTTACCATACCTGATGGTCATCATGTCAATCAGCAAAAGGAAAACCTATCAGTTTTCAAATTAGACGAAAAAAACCACTTTGCATTTTTAATGCCTCTCAGTATATTTTCTTGTTTCCTGGTACTGCTCAGCTCTCTCTCTCACTGGCTGCCATGTCTGAGCTCTGCTGTGTTCTGTGTGATTGGTCTGTGTTACGGACATGAGGTCAGCACATTCCTGGACCTGGGCTCCCGTACAGGCCGCAGTTGTGCTGGGCGGGACTTTGGGTTGGCTGTAGTGTGGGTGGTGGCCCCCAGCGAGGGGAGCTGCTGAGTGTGGTGTTTGTATAAGTCGTGTGTGTGTGTGTTTGTGAGTTTGCATGTGCGTGCACTTGTGTGTGTGTGTGCGCGCGCGTGCGCATTTGTGAGAGTTTGCATGTGCGCGCACGTGTGTGTGAATGTGTGTGAGTTTGCATATGCGTGCACGTGTGAATGTGTGTGAGTTTGCATGTGCGTACACGTGTGTGTGAGTGTGTATGTGTCTGTGTGTGGTCCCCATCTGACTGGTCCCTGCTCTTCCTCACTTCATGGCTCAGGCCTGCAGGCCTTGATGGAGCCCAGCCCAACAGCAGTGTGCTGTTTATCTGCTATCTGTATTACAGAGGGAAAAACTCAGGTTTTTATTTCTAGAAGCGAAAACGGTTTGCTGACTGGGATGGATGTACACATCACTAGAGCTGGACGCCGGCCTTGATTAGAGTAGATGACTAATCTTTGAATAGTGAAAATGGATGTCTGCTAGAGAGTGACGTCTGATTGGATAATGGATAGGTAGACGACAGACGTCCATACTGCTATTGGAAGGTTAGGCTTGTACAGGTTGTTAGAGATGGCATTTACAGTCCACACCCCTACCTGCCTACGCAGGCCATGTTAAATTTGGAGATGGCACTGCCGAAGATGTATAGGACTGGTTTAAAAAAAAAAAAAAAAAAAAAAAACTGAATCCTTTTACGGACAAAGTTGTACATTTTTCATGTTGAGTCCATCAACATGTTTTGTGGGATAGGGCATCAGTCATTTAGATAAAGAGGATAACACAATAAACAAAACAAGTTAGCAATAGGAAATAAGCTGAAAGGTGAGAGGATCCTAATATGGCACATGAAGGGCATCACACTGTATGGGCAGGGTGTTCACATTGACTCAGAGGTCCACATCCACAGCACAGTTACACTAAGATACATTTGTCCAATTATTTAAGAAAAATTCTCCCCTGCAGCTGCCCCATGGACTTGGCTTGGGGCCTCGAGGGTAATATGTTTTCGTAGCTCATGACCGACCCGTGACGTTGATGTGGACGAAGCTCCTCGGTCTTGTTTCTACTTTTCTGTGGCGGATCGGAGGCGAACAGGCTGTTTCTCTGTGTGACGCGCGAGGCCTGGTGTTTAAAGTAAACCTGCCTCCTGTGATAAACGCCCTGTCTGTGCGGTCTGCATGCCCTCTTATGGTAAAGCACCAGGGCTCTCTTCATGCACAGACAGCCTGCTGGGCATCTGCCAGATGACCCTCACTCCCTCCCCACAGTGCCCCCATGGGCCTCTCACCTGAGCTGGGAGGTCTGAGGAGGGGCAGGATATATGGGCCTAACTCACTGGGGTGAGGGTGCTGTTTTCACTGAGCTTCCTAGGGTTCAGTTGAATGAGGTTTTGCTGGCTCACTTTTTTTAACAAGCTGTTCTGTCTTAGATGGAAACACTGTATACGGGCCTACACTGTTTGATCGGGACACAACTTTTAAACGCTGTGGTTCTGACATTGTTCACCTCATACTGATGCAGTGAAGACTGGCAGCTTTAGCTTTGAAGTATTGAGTGAAACGTGTTGGAAATTGAACTTATGTGCAACTTTCAGCTTTTTCACTGTCTGAATACATGCAGACTAGGCCATGATGGAAGTATAATTTTGCGAGTGTCACTCAAATGATTTTATATAAGGCATTTCACATCAGACACAACCTTATTTTAGATCCGTTTCTATACGCCCACAGCACCAGATGGACGTACATTGCGATCGGCCCTGTCGGTCCCTTCGTCCACAATTTGTCATCACTGTACAGACTACAGTTTTTTGTTGTATTCTATTCATTTTTTGGGTGAAAAGTGATATGAAGACTATCCCTATTGATTTTGGTGATCATAAAATTTTTCACGGAGCGGTGGCACCGAACTTGGCACATCCCTATGCATACCTCTGAAAAAGTTAAGTTTCAGCGAGAGAATGTCTTATAGATAGCTTGTTCTCACTCATGGTACCAGTTTGGTGAAATCATTTTCATTTTTGTTTTGTGGGGCAATAGTGATATGCAGAAGGATCCCTATCAATATTCGTGATGTTTGGAAATTTTTCACAGAGCTCTGGCACCGAACTTCGCACATGCCGATACACGGCCTATACATAGCCTTTTCTCACTCTACATGGTACAGCTTTTATTTGCATCTTTCTCGTAGTACGCTCACTCCACTGGATGGATGTTTATTTTGATTGCCTTTGTCCATCCTTCTGTCTGTCCATAATTTATTGTTCTCACTCTACAGACTACTTTTTGTATCATTGTTTTGTGGGTCAGTGGTGATGTGAAAAGGATCCCCATTGAGTTTGCTGATGATCGTGGGAAAGACTCCCGGGCTCTGTAAATTTCTGAGAGAGCTCAGGATTTTTCTTCCAGGTCCAGTAAGTGAAATGTCTTTCTTGGGCTCTTTCCTCCCCAATTGAAGCAGCCTTTAGCCCAGCATAACACCATTTTCATGTGCACTGTATGTTGGGGTAGCGTATGAGTCTCACAAAATCCAGGACAACTTATCCACAGAAACATTGCAACTGTGCGCGGGGTCAGCGTTCAAGCGAGAAACGCATCTGCACCGATAGGAGCAGATGATGCTTCTGCTCGTGCTGTTGGGGTTCTACTTCCACAGCTCATCTGGGAAATCTGGGAGGGCTTCGTTGGTGAATGATGCATCAAATGAAGTTTAAGTGTGCTCTCTTTGGGCAAATCTACTTCATGTTTGACCTAGGTTCCCCTTTAATGACATCAACTCCTCGGATGAACATTGCTGGTATATAAATAAACAGTGTTTCCAATTCTATACGCTGAATGGCAGGTATTCAGGACAAATTTATTATCCCCCACCGCGCGATTAGCACAAAGCGGGGGATAGTATTAGGCTCCGTACGTACGTACAAATTGGAATATCTTAAGAACCGTTCACTGGATTCTCTTCATATTTGACATCTAGGTTGATCACAGTAAGAGAAAGGTGCCAGTCAAGTTTGGTGACCTTGACCTTCATTTCCAAGTCACAAGGTCACTTTAACGTTTTTTTTTTTTTTTTTTTTTTGACATTTTACCCTTGTCAGCGAGATATCTCAAAAACTTTTTACAGGATAGTCTTCATATTTGACACCAAGCTTCATCTAGTAAAGGCACAGGGCCCAGTCGATTTTGGTGACCTTGACATTCTTTTCAAGGTCACAATGACGCATTGAATATTTCAGCATGTTTACCTGCATGTTAAACTTGTCAACGAGATATCTCAAGATCAGTTCACTGGACGTTCTTCATTATCAACACCAAGCTTCATCTAGGGAAGGCGCAGGGCCCAGTCGATTTTGGCGACCTTGGCATAATTTACAAGGTCATGGCTACGCATTGAATATTTCACAAGGTGACTAACATTTTTTTTAACATTTTACCCTTGTCAGTGAGATATCTCAAGAAAGGTTCGCTGGATTTTCTTCATATTTGACACCAAGCTTCATCTGAATTCTGTTGAATGTTTATTGATAAGCAGTTTCTTTATTACTGTTTTTACTATTCATACACTGTGACATTCATGTCAAAGTCACAGAAAGTCTTGAAAATATTTTTGCGTTTCAACGACCACAGTGCAAAATATCAACGGATGTTGACTGGATCATGTTTCTGTTGACATTTAGCTTCATCTTAACCTATCGCCATCACTTCATACCTCTTTCATTTTGAATTGATCATTTTTGCGGCGGGGGATGATGTCACCTTAGTGACAACGCTTGTGTTTAAATGTCTTGCTATCCTTCCAAGTCATTCTACTCCCCAACACCTCCATATAGTCCCTCATGTTAGATCCTTATAAGACAATATCTCATCAGGATGCTTGGATTGATGAGCTGGCAAAAGTTCAAATGCTGTTTGTAAGCGATTTGTTGTGCAGGGACGCGTCCTTGCAATGCCAGACCTTTTTCCCCTTTGTCCACGCAGATAAGTCACCTGACCCAAAATAGATCCGCACAGCATGTTACGCGGTACTGCTGAGAAACAAGATACTCTGGTTTTCATGCTGCTGCATCCTGTCTGCGGGCAGAGGTTAAGTCTCATCTCTCTTTTCCTATTCTCTCTCTCTCTCTCTCTCTCTCTCTCTCTCTCTCTCTCTCTCATATTGCAGTGAAGCCATTCACCACCATGGTGAAGGACATGCGCTTGCACAGAGATGACTTCGAGATGCTGAAGGTGATCGGCCGGGGAGCGTTTGGAGAGGTAAGAGCTGTCCCTCAAAGACAGCACTGTGTAGTCTTTACAAGTGTGGCTCATGAACTCATTGGCGAGCACCAGCTCATCATTACAGCCTGGCCAGCGCCCAGGTTATAGGTCAAGGCCTGGATAACTTTCTCAAGACCACATGCTGACCGTGTACGAACACGTGTCACTCCAGTGTTTAGAACGGGGATTATCATGGTCCTTGAGGGCTGAGAACTGCTGGTGCTCTACCCTCCCTTTACCTTGGAGCTGCTATACAGACAGTCTGGACAGTCAGAAACACTTTAGAGGAAAGTAAATTAGGGCTGGATTTGGATTAGGCATGGTCCAGTATGAGATTCTGATGGTATGATAACCTTTAGCAAAAATATCACGATTTCACGGTATTGCAATTACAGCTCTAAAATGTATTATTTTGAAATGTCTAGGTAAAAAAACAACAACTTTTTCCCATTGAACACAATCTATTTTATTTTTAAACAACATATAGAATATTTGGTATATTAGTAAACGTGTACCATATTAAGTTAAAAAAAAAAAAAAAAAAAAAATCAATAATTGAATTCTTTTCAATAAAATTAAAATAATTTAATTTAACCTAAATCTGTAATGACAATAACTCTGCTGCAAAAATTTGTGTGCTTTGGTAATATAGTGCTGGATTAAACATAAATTTAAGCACAGTATTACATGATCTAATTGATTTAATGTAAAAACACTTATTCCACCACACTTACTACTACTACAAATAATATCAAATAATGCTACAATATTGATTCTATTATTTCAGTGTTAATGCATACATACACACACATAAGGAGAGAGAGAGAGCGAGAGAGAGAGAGATTGAGTGTGTCGACTCGTGTGTTTACTTTATGCACACACACACACGTGCTCTTTCTCCATACAACACAAATGGTCGCAAAACCCCAGAGAGCCTGCAGGCTGTTTTAAAAAATGTCGTGATTTTGAGCAGATGTACACATTGGTGGAAGACTTAAACAAAGCTATAGATGTGATTCCAGCTAAGTTTAATTTTAGCACTTCAGTAAAAGTACCTATTTCGCAGAAAATGAGTAGCTACTTCTCTGCTCTTCTCCGCTCTGTGAAGTAACGTTAGAGAGGAAACTAGCTGATGTTAGCCATGTTAGTTAGCCATGTTATCTGCCTCGGTAGCAAGACTAGTATTTATTTCACCAATGCTAGACACGCTAACTCTCGTAGCTGGTTGCAAACATTCATTTCAGGACAGCGTTAGCGTTACCTTGAGTTTGGCAAAGAGTGATGGGTGGTGCTCCCGTAGATGTGAAATCATATTTGAAGTATTGCCTCCTCTGGCAGCCACTCTTCGCAAGCACGTTTTGTATGTCGGATATCCTTCCTCCTCCAAGCCGTGGCCGTCTGTGTTTTTTCGGTACCCGAAAAATTCCCATACAGCCAGAGATGCCTAGTCTCTCGCATTTGGTGTAGGTCTCACACGTTTTTTAGGCTTATTCACCGTAGTCCGCAATTATTCAATGAACGCTTATTAATGAGATTCTCGCGTGGAATTAAAATCCGTGTGCATTGAAGTTTCAGTTTCACTTGCGTAAAGGTGGACCTCACCACAAGTAACATGGAAAGCGATAATGACTCCGGACTTCTCGTGCTTCTCTTTACTTGGGGATTGGAAAAAAAATGCATGTGTTTCATGATCGTTTAAAATGTTTTTTTTTTTTTTTTTTTTTTTTTAAATTTGGCATCTCCAATCCCACCCGAATCTGGAATGCCCAATTGGTGAACTATATACAAGGCTTGCTTGTATGCGACCCCTTGCTGCCAATTATGGAGAGTGTAGGCAGTTCGCAGCTCTCCTCCGAAGCACGTGCCTGTCAGCCACTGCTTCTTATACACTCATTGGTTGAATCTTCGCAAGTACAGAACGAGGGCGGAGGATACCCGGACATGAACAGACTTAGAATCTTCCTGACGAGCGCCCGTCTGGCCAACAGGAGGCATTTGAGCAACGAACAAAGCTATTTATTTATTTCCCTTTCCCGGCAGTCCATTCCCAATTTGAAACCCTGTAGCGCGATGGCCAATTGTGCGCTACTCTGAAAAAGCTGCCGACCACTGCCGGTTGGTACGACTGGGGCTCGAACCCGCGACGTGATAGTCACTTCTGCACTGCAACGCAGTGCCTTAACCGGGTGAGCTATCCGGCAGCTCGTTTAAAATGTTTAAATGAAATAAGGCCATTTGAAACGTCTTTATGGAATTCCATTGCTTTCAATCCCTCAGTAAACACAAGCGTGAGAATTCCCGAGTCATAATCTATTTCCGTGTCACTAGTGGGGAAATCCACCGTAATGCACGTGAAACTGATTAACTTCATGCACAATGACTTAAATTCCGTGAGTGAATTTCTTCATTGCGCATTGATAGAATAATTACTGTCTACGGCACAGGAACGTGAATGCCATTAAGAGGAGAGACTCACGCCTAATGCGTGAGACTTGGCATCTCTGTGTTACAGCTGACTTAGTCTTTTTCGACGATGGAAAAAGTTCGGGGGGTTCACCTCCTTCGGCCATCATACACAGAGCTCACTTACTGCTTGCACCAACAACCGAAGGGGGAGGGGTCGTGTCACTCTACGCTGTGCACTGCCTGAGGGATTCCTGACCTGCACTTTCTGTCTTTGACGACTCATAAAAAAACTGCTCATACCGCAGGAACGGTATGATGGAAATTTTTTGTGGTTTTGAAACCGTGACTTTTTCAAACCACGGTATACCTTGAAACCGGTAACCGGCCCATGCCTAATTTGGATTTGAGGGCCTGATTTGGTGATCCCTGCTCAGGAGAAACATGGGCCACCCTGGTCCTCTGGAACCTCAGGCTCTGCTGGGTTTTAGTTTTTACTTAAATTCTCTCCTGTAGGTCCATGGTGTGCCATATGGCACTTTCCGTATTTGTGCCAGGTCGGGTTATACTGGGCGTTTTATTCAAAGGGTTAAATACCACGCCCACTTCAGACTGAAGAAACTCTGTGAAGCACTTTTTATACATTATCAACAGATTTAAGAACAAAACCAGCAAGACGCCCTGGCTATACGGGACCAGGATTAGCCAATCCTACTTTTTGGGCGTTATTTGTACTCCTTGTTGAGTCGCGTGGCAGAATTCATCCCTGTCAGTTCTGGAGCCCTCCCTGTTTCTGATTGGGCGTTGCCCCGCCGACGCCTCAGTTTATCGACCTGTCCTTGAATGCTCTCTCTCAGCCCCTCCCTCTCAGTGTGAGACTGCTGCGCAATGCTGGACTGCACTAATTCATCTCTATGTTAATGAACAGCGCATGGCTTCCCCCTCCCACAGAGTGTGTATTGATGTATAAGTAATGTGGCTCGCAGACCCGCCTTTCTGCACTGGCATCAAACGATGCCCCTCCATCCAGCCTTTTCTTCATCTCTAGTTATTTCTCTTCATCTCCTGTTATCATTTCTTATTGTCATGCCCCGTTCCTCACCCGCTGCTCCTCTTTAATTCAACCCTCTCTCCCTCTTTTTTGCTTGGACTCTGAGCCCGGTTTCGATCTCTTGGCTCTTCTTTTGATTTCACAGCAGTTGTCTGGCCTGTCCGTTGGTCAGGGTGTTTCCATATTTTTCTATGCAATAGATTGCAAAAGTCCCCTCATCTGAGGTATTCACAGCAAAATGTAGGGAATTGAACCTCTTGGAGTTGGCTCAGAAGGTGTTTGTACAAGCCTCTGCCATGTAGCTTTACTGGAAAATTTCGCATTGTGCTTGGCAGTGCTTTTCCTGATCAGCATCTCATGTTTCATCTTGTTCTCTGAAATGGTGTTGCTTTGTGGTCCTGTCAGGAAAAGAAACCTGCTAACAGTGAAGACCAGGTCCTAGTGATTAGGCATAGTTGTCTACTCCATACCTTAAGCCAGTTATGCTCCTGAGTCCACTGCAACAGCACACAATTAGCTGCGATCTCACCACAGCCAAAGTGGGTTCCTCAACTTGGGGATTCCATTCTCTTTGGTCCCTCCAACTTCCTAATAGGGAGGTGCCTCTCCAGTTTAGGTTATGGCCCATCTGTAACATTGTGTCATTTGTTGAGGTTTTACAAAACTAAACCTCTGAGATGTGTGGCTGTGGGAGAGCAGTGAAGCCGTAGTAGAACTGTGTGGCTATGACCTGATTGACTGAGTGAGCGCTGCGTAAGGGAGCTCTGAGCTGATTGGCTGCAAGGGAGCAATGTAGCCTCAGTAGAACTGTGAAGCTCTGAGCTGATTGGCTGTGAGGGAATGGTGTAGCCCAGGTGGAACTGGGGAGTTCATAGATAAGCTTTTGGAGAGCAGTGTTACTTCATTTGCGCAGGTTGCCAGGCAGCGCATTTTACCTTACAACAACTCAGACTAGCGGGCGTGGATGTGAGGGATTACTCTGGTAATACCTCAGAGGAGTCTGTACAGGGGAGACGACAAGCTGTTAATTGTCTGGTACAGCAGTTCTGCTGCCTGTGTATGCCAGGCATGCGCTGGGTGTTGGCTTCAGTCCCTGTGCTTGCTGGTATCTGTTCACAAACTGTGTTCATGTTAGTAAATACTGACACTCTTAGACTGGATGTGCGGTTTCCAATGAGTTGCCTCAGTTCTCAAACTTATGCAAGTGTCAAACTCTTGATTTTAGCAACCTACAGGTTGCTGTGATTTCTATTTATGCATGAAGTCCATGCTTGTTTTTTGTTTTTGCCTTGAGACTCCAATGCATCATATTGAAAGCCAATAAATATGAAGTAAAGGGAGGCCGCTTTAATTTTCAGAAACTACATCAGTATCTCGGGAACAGTGTAGGAATTATGGCCTTTCTTGTTCAATATCGCTCCAAATACTTATGGGCCTCAAAATTAATTTATTTGTGCGTCCGCTGGTTGTGAATCTGCTGGGGGAATATCGAGTGTAGTCCCAGTTACTTCAAGAATGTTCTTTTGATGTCCATGGGATGCTAGGTGTATGCTGTCACATTGTCGCAACATGACGACAACATTGTGGGAACGTTCTCCCCACTGCTGGAGGCCCTCTCTTCCTGCCCCGTGTGGGCCCTACAGCACCAGGCTGTACTCGTGGAGGGGAAGTGGTAGACAGTCCCACTTCCAGGTGCAGGAAAGGGATATAGCCCTTGAGGAGGGAAATGACCGAATTGCATGTCCCTTAACAGATGATGTTGGATCTTGAGCACTGGGAAGAACTGAGCCCTGTCAAGCTCTTTTAGGAATGACAGGGAGGAAAAGAAAACAACAGCACTGTGTGACGAAAGAGAGGGGAGTTATTTTTAAGTTGCACTCGTTGTGCCGTTCGGGTGAGATTTAGCTGTGAAAAGCAGAGCTGTGCAGTTAGTGCCCTCGAGGGAGCTGTTCCACGCACTGTTTAGCCAGTTTGTTTATGATTCCGAATCACTTTGCTTAATTTTGATGTTATTTCTTTTAAGCGCAGATATATGTGCATTTTTAGCTTACCGGCCCTATAGGCCGATAAGCTATTGTCGTGGTGTGGCGTCCGTCGTCCTGAACATTTTTTATCTTTTTTTTGGCCTGATGAATTTTCGTGTAAATTTGCAATAACATACTACTAGACCATATCTCCAGTCAGTTTTCTTGGATTTTTGATTGAATCATTTTTGTCGGTTTTATGGGCCCTTTCATTTGGTGACATTCATATTGACCTTCGAAGGTCAAACTTGACCAAGAGAAAATTCAATGACTTCTGTCACTGAAAAGGTCACAGATGGAGCTTAGGTTTGTGTTACTGACATAGGAAGTCACATATGAACTTTCATTTGGTGACATTCAACTTTACTGTTGGTGACCTTTGAAGGTCAAACATGACATAATGCAATTACAATGACTTGTATTGCCAAAACGGTCACAGATGGAGTCTAGGTTTGTATTAGAGACATATAGGAAGTCATAGATGAACTTTCATTTGGCGACCTTCGTATTGATCTTCAAAGGTCGAATGTGACCTAGTGAAAATTCAATGACTTGTATCACCAAAATGGTCACCGATTGAGCCAAGGTTTGTATAGAGACATTTAGAAAGTCACATATGAAGTCCATTTGCTGACCACAACTTGACATTCTGTGACCTTTAATTTCACAAATGACATATTGAACTTTCAATGACTTGTATCACCAAAACTGCTTCAGAGCTTAAGATTGTGTTTGTATTATAGGAGGTCCTATAAATGTATGAACTTTTATTTAGTGGCCTTGACATTGATTTTCATTGATCCAAATGTCAAACTTCACATGAAATTTTCATAACTTGCATCATCACTATAAGACTACTTGCCAGTAAGCTACAGGACCCTTGGTCCTATTTTCTAAAATTGGAAAATCTGTTCAGAAGGAAATTCCGATATCCGCTGCTTTCGTGCACTTCATGCACAACGGCCGTTTGAGAAATGGGTGGGTGCAAAAAAAAAAAAAAAAATTACCAGAGATCAAGAAGCAAACCTCTTTATCAAGGCCTGTAGCTGGTGAAAAGGCTCCCTCTCATTTTTTGTTTTTCATAGTTTAATTTTTTTGTGTGTTTTTGGCACTTGATTTCTTCTCGGTCCAGCCCCTGATTACAGAGAAAGTAAGCTGTGTGAGCGCGTGTGTGCCAAATCCCTGTGGCAGTGCCGCGCAAGAGTTCCTGTCGCTTCGGGTTACTGGATAAATATCCCAGATAAGTGCTCGATAGGAATATCCTGTTTGTGACTGATGTTGTCTTCCTGCTGAAGGCATGCAGACAGGAAAGGGGCAGAGGAGGATTGTTTCTTATTGTAGTTCAGAGGCAGAATAGCAGCCAGATCTCCTGGAGCTGACCTGGCAGCTTTGCTCCTCCCTTTTCCCTCTTCACTAAACACAGCAAAGCTGAGCCCTGGAGCGCCGTGCTTCAGAACACTGCTCATCTGGACTCAGGTGCTTGTTAGACTTATGTGTGGAGAACTAAGGGAAAACATGCCTACTTCTGCTAAATTCTGCAAGCAGTACTTACCTGATATGCTCAGTATTGGCTGGCAGGCTTGGCAGCCGTTTACTGTAGCATATCCTCTGATCCAGCTTGTGTGTAACGTTTATTTGGACTCCAGTGCTTGCACTAAGAATTAGAGGTTAACCCATTCTGGATTTTTAAAGGCTGACAGAAAGATCGTCAGGAGCAGGAAAAATCAGCCAATCAATATCACCTCCCAATACATACATACACACACACATACATACAGTCATGAGAAAAAGAAAGTACGCGCTCTTTTAGTTCTATGGTTTTACAAATCAGGACATGATAAAGAATCAGCTGGTTCTTATCAGGTCCTAAAATTATGTAAATTTAACTGCGGGTGTAAAACAACATAAAACAGATTCCACCATGCTGTCATGTATATTACAAGAATTCAGCCAAAAACCCAAAGCCATGTGTGAAAAACTAAGTACACCCTTACTGCTTCCATAGGAATTAAGAAGGTAATTAGCAGCCAGGTGTTGCTGGTCAAATGCACTTGATTAATTGATCATCAACCAGTTTGACCACCTCTATAAAAGCAGAGGTTTTGGCACTTTGCTGGTCTGGAGCATTTAGGTGTGTGTTAACACAATGCCACGAGGGAAAGACATCAGCACTCATCTTAGGGAAGCAATTATTGCTGCCCATCAATCTTGGAAGGGTTATAAGGCCATTTCCAAACTATTTGAAGTCCATCATTCTACAGTGAGGAAGATTATTCTCCCGTGGAAAACATTCATGACAGTTGCCAATCTTCCCAGGAGTGGACGTCCCAAAAAATTCACACCAAGATCAGACCGTGCAATGCTCAGAGAATTTGCACAAAACCAAAGAACTACACCTAGGACTCTACAGGCCTCAGTTAGCATGTTAAATGTTAAAGTTCACTACAGTACAATTTAAAAAAAAAAAAAAAAAAAAACTGAACAAGTGTGGCTTGTTTGGAAGGGTTGGCAGGAGGAATGAAAATGATTACGGCAGCACAGCCTATAATGCACAATGCCACGTTTGGGGCAAGCCAAACAACACAAATGCCTCATACCAACTGTAAAGCATGGTGGCAGAGAGGTGATTATTTGGGCTTGTTTTGCAGCCACAGGACTTGGGCGTCTTGCTGCCATTGAATCGACCATTAACTCCTCTGCGTACCAAAGTATTCTAGAGTCAAATCTGAAACCATCTGTGCGACAGCTAAAGCTTGGCCGCGCTTGCGTCATGCAATGGGACAATGATCCCAAGCACACCAGCAAATTTATGACAGAATGGCTGGAATAGAAAAAAAAGCAAGATGTTGCAATGGCCAAGTCAAAGTCCAGGCCTCAACCTGATTGAAAGGCTGTGGCGGGACCTTAAGAGAGCTGTGCAGAAAGAAATGCCCTCAAACATCAATGAACTGGGCCAATGTCATAAAGAAGAGTGGACCAAAATTCCTCCACCAGGATGTGAGAGACTGCGAATCATTTAGAAAACAATACGTTCAAGTTATTGCTGCAGAAGGTGATTCTACAAGCTATTGAATCATGGGGTGTACTTAGTTTTTCGCAGGTAACTTCTGGGCAATTCCATTTTGCAGAAGCTCAGAGGCGAAAAATTATTTTCCACAAATTGCGGAAAGCGGTGCTCGAAATGAAAAGATGTTCAGCTTTGTGGAACAAAAGTTGTTTTGGTTAGGATGATGTGGTGAAGGTAGCTATGTTGCACCGAAGAGGACGTGCTTTTTCATATTTTTCAGCCATCAAAATATGCATAAATTAGCCTCAGTTTATATCTAGTGTGTTCATTTGTTTAATTGTTTATTAAAAACGGATCCTCATTAGCTGACGCCTAAACGACCAGCTAGTCTTCCTGGGGTCCAAGAACATTAATTACATAACAATACATAACACACAAATCAGTCTTTAAAACATAAAAATTTTACATTGCATGAAACACGGGGAGGGAAAACATTTACAAACCAGGCAAGATAAAACGATTGCAAACCAAAATCAAACAATGTTGCACAACTGATCCCAAGAAATTCATCATGAGCTCCCTTTTAGGTAAGATGTTAACTCTTTTTTGAAATTTGCCCTGCTCGTGATGTCCCTTATACCCCTTGGAAGACAGTTCCATGCCTGTATACACCTGTAAATTACAGTTTTTTGCATTTTGTTTGATTTTGCTCGAGGTAATGGCATGTGCCCACTATTGGGTGTGTAAACCTCTTTCTTATCCAATGCTTTTGTTTTGTAATACCAGTGTCCACATTGACTAGGTGAAAACGGCAAAAAATGGCTTTTTCAAAGTATTAGGTTCAAAATTCCGTTCAGATAAACTAGTTTCATCGCTGTGACGTCAGTCACAAAAGACAAGTGTTATATACAGTTGTGTTAAAAAAAATTGTAGTACAACATCAATAACCTGATGAATCACTGTTATTATTCGTAATGATATTTTTGCAAATCAAATAATTTACTTGTAGATGTAGTAGTGTATTAGATAAACAACAGACTCAACTGTCATGACATGCACGCTGCTTGTTCTGAGTAATTGACTCATTCATTGAGAGGGGCGTGTTAAAATTAATAGCAGAGTTTAATTAGAGAATTCATTCTGTGAAGAAACAGGTGTCATTAATTGTACTTTGTTTGGGAAGAAGGAAAGAAAATGTTTTACACATTGTTATAAAGTATATTGCCTTCTGAATTGCGAAGTAAAATGGGCCATTCCGAACATTGATTGGAGGAACAATGCAATTTGATTAGAAAGTTGATTGGAGAGGGGAAAACGTGTAAAGAAAAGCAGCAAATTGTAGAATGCTTAGCTAAAATGATCTCATGCTTTAAAATGGCAACAAAAACCTGAAACACATGGAAGGAAATGAGCAATTACTGTTAAAACGGACCAAAGAATAGTCAGAATGGCAAAGATTCAGCCATTCATCACTTCCAGAAAAATCAAAGATGATACAAAATTACCTGTAAGCGCTGGACATTTGATAGAAGCTAAGCTATCAGCAAGAGACCCTTGTAAAGCACCATTGTTGAAAAGACGGCATGTGCAGAATCTGTTGAAATTTGCCAAAGAACACATCGATTGGCCTAAAGAGAAATGGCGTAACATTCTGTGGACTGATGAGGGTAAAATTTTTGTTTTGGGTCTAGTTGTCATCGACAGTATGTCAGACGACCCCCAGGTACTGAATTCAAGCCACAGTATACTGTGAAGACAGTGAAGCATGGTGGTGCAAAAATCATGGTGTGGCAATGTTTTTCATACTATGATGTTGGACCTATTTATTGTGTACCAGGGATTATCGATTAGTTTGAATACTTCAAAATCCTTAGAGATTATGTTGCCATATGTAGAAGAGGAAATCCCCCTGAAATGGGTGTTTCAACAAGACAACCACCCCAAACACTAGTAATCGAGCAACATCTTGGTTCCAGACAAACAGGATTGAGGTAATGGAGTGGCCAGCTCAATCCCACGACCTCAACGCCATTGAAAACTTGTGAGGTGTCATTAAAAATGCAGTTTCCGAAGCAAAAACCAAAAATTCACAGGCACTGTGGAATGTAATTTGTTCATCCTGGGCTGAAATACCTGTTTATAGGTGCCAGAAGTTGGTTGACTCGATGCATCGCAGATGAGCAGCAATCGTCAAAAACAATGGTTATCTAGCCAAGTATTAGTTCAGTAATTTGAAGTGAAGTTAAATCTTGAGTTAAAGTATGAATTTGAGTTTGATGAGAATTTTTTTTAACAGATTAATATTCTTTCTCTTTGATTCCTGTAGAAGAATAACTCAGACTTGATCAAATTTGTCAATGCTTTGATTTGGAATTGAATGTGTAATGTTTCCACTTCATCTGAAATATGGAACTGAAGGCAATTAAAAAAATATTTGCAGTTTATTCACATTTTTTAATGTACTGCTTATTTTAATACTCAACTGCATTTAATAAGCAAATTGAACTGGAACCAACAATAAGTTATCAAGTAATCATTAACATCATGTCAACATTATGAGACCACCCTGCAGTGAGCGCACATGTAGGCTACATGTTGGCACATTGTCCTACATATGTGCATAAAATATTGCCTCACACAAGTGATCCGCTACTAGCTGAATTACCACACGAGAGAATTGAACAAATCTCACTGTTTGTTACTGCAAAGTCCAAAACATTTTATCTGATATCAGACTGATAAATTGTGGTTTAAAAATACATACTTCATCATCAATGTACTAGAAATGGCAGCCATGCTTCTACTCTAACCAGAAAAACTATTTGCTTTTGCACTGGTCAGATCATGTAATTTCACACCATCCATGCTATGAAACGTCAAAAACGGCGATGAAAAATATATTTGTCTCATTGTTTGGTATTCGTTTGTTCACAATTAACAGACCTTTGATTGAATGACTAAAATGGCAAAT
Source organism: Gymnothorax javanicus (assembly GCA_029692085.1). Lineage (NCBI taxonomy): Eukaryota > Metazoa > Chordata > Actinopteri > Anguilliformes > Muraenidae > Gymnothorax > Gymnothorax javanicus. The sequence continues at coordinate 88,442,410 of CM056193.1, forward strand.
TTAATGGCGTAGTTGTGGAAATATTGACTGTTAAACCAAGTGATTAACTACTTCATATGATCAGTTACCCCTTAATATACTGTGCATGTACGTAGATGCGAGAACCATGCCAACGTAGAGAATAATATCATAGAATATAATCTCATTAAACTGAAATCATTGGTTTTATGTTGATATGTATTTTGGAAATGATGGTCATTTAAAAAAGCATGCCAACTTTTGTGTGATTACAGGTGAAAAAGAAAAATACAGGGAAGATCAAGTTGACACGCCCTGCTCAGCAGTCATTTATGAGCATAGATGCATTAAGTGTCTACCGCCATATTGTGATAACCTCTCATAACCGTGAGCAGCCAGCCGTCTGATCCAGGTCTACTTTCAGGTGGACCACATGGAGCGGAGCGCTGTGGTCTGTCATGATATAAAAGCCTCAAAAAATGGGGAAAAAAATGTCAAGAGGCCTTAAATTAATAGTTTGAGAATATCCTCAACGGGATATGTCTCCCAGAAATGATAATGGACTTATCAACTGCTCACCCCTATGCTGATTGAAGTTAATTGCACCCAAAGCAATTGAAGTCAATGGTAACCATGCTTTCACACATGAAACCAACAGAAAAAAAAAAAGAACAGTATGGAGTCATCTTATTTGTGTGGCGTAATCAGAGTGTCCGTAAGTCTGAAGTTAAAATTTAACTTGAAAACACTTTATTTGCACCATGTTTTCAGCCTAAATGTCCACTGTAGCCACTTAGCGGGAGCAGTGTTTTTCTTCGTGGTCACACGCCAAAAATGTGCCAATGAGAACTCCAAAAAAAAAAAAAAAAAAAAGAAGAACAAGAAGAGGAGGAGAACTTTTGGTTGCTGTGCACCTGTGTTCATATGCTTGCCAGAACTTTCGCCACAAACAACAAAGAGATATCTGCTCCCATAGTGAATTGCCATGCTTACAGTTTACTTTGCAGACTTTCAAACAAAAAAGAAATGTCTGAGGACTTTGATATGGATGAATCACTTTGCGGAGGTGCCATGATTAACCCGCCAGGAATCATTCAAGTTCGAGAACTTAGTGTGTCGTGCCATTGCTCTGTTGCCCTGCATTGGAAGCCAATTGTTTCATTTATTATACAGTGACTAATTAAGATGCATTCAGCCCATGTGCAAGTGATCTGCAACCCACTGTTTGCACGTGCCTAGAATCACTCCGTTCAATGACAAACTTTGGAGCTTTGGCAGTTGGGAGCTTTGGAGGCATTAATTTGGTTCTTCAAAAGCCAATTGTTCTGTTATTTAATCACAAACACTGACTGAGACATGGTGACAGGAGCACAATTGGTAATCAACAATCAATAATCAATTATTATGAATGTGTTTATTTGGTTGCTGGCCATTGGTGGCTCTTTGTATTGTCTGTGTGTTTGAAGTTTTTGGCATTGAACTAGGTGTGTGTGTGTGTGTGTGTGTGTGTGTGTGTCTATTTCCTATGATCTTACTGTATTTTTTTTTATCTGCCTATGTTCAGCACTTTGTATTGCAACTGCATGAAAAGAGCTTTATGAATAAACCTTGATTTGATTCCGATCATATTTTCATTTCACCATTTAGTCATCAGTATTGGACGATTGAGTAATTGATAGATCATTCATATGTTCAACTCAGTTTTAGGCAACATCATGGGTTTTTGCTCAACCCATCTCCAGAATAACGCATTGACAGTTTCTAATAGAGGAGAATTGCTTTCTGAAACGGAATATCTCTTGCATAGCAGGGTTCGAAATTAACCATGGCCCGATGACCCTTGGCCATAATAATTTATGATGTGGCCACAAAAATTTCCCAGTCGGTGGCCCGCCGTGACCACCAAGTTTTCCCCCAGTAAACTTTTCCCATGATCCGATTTATATGTTGATTGACACTTAATACTAGCAAAGATTCTATCTGAACATTCTATGAGCATCCAGGATGTTTGGCAGTTAATACTGGCTGATTAAGCCTTTAATTAGCATTCATGCATGGCTAAGAAAACTACGAAAAAAAATTTATGTTGGACCGGGAATTCTGCACATAAGAAGCTGCACAAAAGAAACCAACTTCAGCCTTGTATGACATGTATTGGTTCTCTCACATTCACATTTTGGCCACCAAAGTTTAATTTGGGCCACTGGCTTTTGGGGCTTGATGGCTCGTGAGGCCAGTGCTTTAAAATGTTAAAGTCTAACCCTGCGTATCTACATTGAAAATCATAATTCTAAGTCTGTTGCGCATTAATGGCTGCCCCTCTCCCGGTCTCTGGGAAACGCTGACAGAGTGCCAGAGCTGAGTGTCTGCTTTCAGCAAAGCAGGGATTCTCTTCAGTCTAATATTTAATAATGCTATACGATAACCAACAACCTTATCATACTCATAATTTAGAAATAAAGCTCTCTTATTTAAAGTTAAAGTTCATTTAAATACAAATTATATCTGGCACACAGTGACATTACCTTGACTTTGTGTACGCAGCCTCATGCAAAACAGTGAGTAAAATTTCCATTTCTTTTTCCTAGGATTGCGACTGCATGACCTGCTTTAAGATGCCTCCAACTGGCTAGTACTTGTTGCTTTCGTTGGTTGGCTTGGTTAAGTTTCAGCATAAACAGCGAGAGGTGTTAGGATAAAAAACATCAGGGTAAGCCAATATAAGGCAAAGTAGGGTGGTTCATGCCTTTGCCATGTAGGAAAATTGCGAACGCGATGTATGTCCCCGCATAACTGGCGGAGGCTGTACAGCCATCGGCCACTATCTGAGCCAGGTTCTGCTGGTACTGATAGTTCGTAAAATGTCCTATCAGTGCAGATTAATCGGCCAAACCGATTAGTCGGTCTACTTCTATTAAGCATAATTCTGTGGGATTTCTTTTTTCTTTTACCAAACTGCAGGAATTGTGTGGTGCATTTCATGAATTCGGACATTCAGATTTCCATTTTTAGATCACGAGGTCTGATGATTGGTGCAAAAACATTTGAAATGACCTGTATTCATTGCTTGGCAGGCTCTGAATGTGGCCTGAAGGAGTGAGCACAGCACTGCTGAACAGTGTGCATGTGCACTCCAGAACATGGAGAGCACATTAAGCCAGTGCAGTACTGAAGCTCTCAGCACATATTCCGGGGTAAGGGGTGCATGGGGTCCCCTCTCTGCCATGGGGGGCTGACTGATTTAGGGCACCCCAGCAGGGAGGGAGATGTGGGGGTCTCAGTTCCTTCCCCCTTCTCAGTCCTGAAGAGGTGGGCTTCCTCATGGCCCTCCTGTGTGCTGCCAGAGGGGGTCCTGTCTTAGGCCTGGCCACATCCTGACATTGTACAAAATCTACTCCGCTGCCCCGCTACCTCCTGCCATTGCCCTTTCACACAAAAACAGCCCTCTAATTTATTACCCCCTCTCTCACCTGCGCTTGTCAGCTTCCGCTCTTTATCTGTCATGACTCGATTTTGTATTGCCCCTACTGAACTTTGCCTTGCAAGGGCATGGGTAGCATTTGAGTGTAACACAGTACAGGTTTCCTTTGCTGTGTGATGTTCTTACAGAAAGGCCCATAAGCTGCATTTCCACTGAACACTTTAGGCATGATACCCTTAGAACCGGTCCATAACTTGTGCGCACCGGTACCTAAACCCTGGATCTGGATTGTGTTTCCTCAACAAACGGTACTCTTTAATGTAGGCGAGTTGTTACCGGATGGTAAATGCTGCGTCAACCACGTCCTTGGTTGAGCGAGAGTGACGACACTCTCTACCAATCAATGGACTGCAGTGTTTCCAGCTCCACCTTTTAGTATTGGATCAGTGTGCTCGGTACCCCAACAGAAGGCTGACAAAAACAGGATGGATTGGAAGAATTGTTTTGGTACCGCCCACGGCTTGTGACATTAGGAACACAAAAATTACCCTTCTGATGTACAGCAAGCTGAACTGATCTGAAGCGGAATGTTGGGTAGAATCCAGGGCAGCTATAGCGGCTAATCCTAATCCTGCCACTCTGTGTCGTGTGTTTGATTGCACATGCTCTGTTGAGCCTGACTCTACTCCACAGCGTTCAGTGTAGTAGCATGCAGTTTTAGTTTTTTTATTGTCTTCGACACTGGATCATTTTACCGTCTACTGCCAGAAGAGCTGAAACGCTTAATTATTTTTGTTTTAAATTTCCTTCTGCAGATAGTGTGTGTGTGTTTGTTTTTCTGTCTTCGAGTGTATGTTTGTGTGCGTGTTGTATGCGTGTATGTGTGTGTTTCTGTGTGCGAGGTGCGTGTGTGCGGGGCGTGTGTGGTGCATATGTGTATGTGTGAGGGCGCGCATGTGCGTGCGTGTGTGTGTGTGTGTGTGCACGCATGTACGTGTGTGTGTGTGTGTGTGTGTGTGTGTGTGCCCTTCCTGCATAAACACAGGAGTCCTCTGGAGCGTCTGACGGGCCCCTCTGACTGGCTCTAGGCTATAGGAACAGGGACAGGCTGACCCCGTCCCAGTCTGTGTCTAAAAAAGGAAAAGAGGAAAAGGAGTAGAAAAGGAGTGATTTACGACAGCCGCGCTCCGTGTGTTTGTGCAGCGAGGTCGGTTATCTGGTGCGGGGAGGAACCGTGCTGATGGTTGATCTTGCACACGCATGCGAGAGAGTTCATCTGTGAAAGTCTGATTGTTTAAGATCTTCCATCTGCTCCCTGCTGCCCTGCTTTTCTTCTCCAGGGTCTGTCTGTATTGGCTCTGCCCTCCTTAAACCATTGGGTCTTACGACTTTGTTATAATTTGTGATATCACTCGACCGGTATGCTGTGCTCATTTGCTTGTAGTGTGGGCAGAAACCTAGTTCTAACCTGGAAGTGATAACAAAATAAGCAACGGTGTTAGATTGAATTCACTGGAATGTAAGGAAGTTAATTGGTGAGGAATTTGGAGAACTCTGTTCAAGTTCGCTAGTGCTAAGCCTTGTTAGTCTTTATTGCCATGTTATTGAGCTGAAGGGAAGCATATATTTCAGCTAGATTCTGCATGTGCGACAGACCTGGAATACTCAGGTTAGGCTAACAGGCTGGACAGAAGTTAACTGTCGCATCTTCTCTTCTTCAGCTGGGGAAGTAGCTTCACGAGGAGGAATGATAAGAATTGATACCTCATCGAAGTGCAGTTTTAATGGTCTATTTTTGGGCGGTATACAGTCTTAATATAATTAATTGTCGATCTGTAAATAATCAAAATGTGTATTTTTTCACTGAACAATAAAATGGAGTTGTCTTAATGTCTGGAGACTGTGGAGATGCGCTGCCCTGTGTGCGGCCCCCAGCCCCTCGGACAGAGCGCTCTGAGAAATATTATTATTAGGCCTGTATGAGCTGATGGCCTGCTGCACTCAGGGGCAGTTGCGGTAAACGCATGACCTGGCGGAAATGGACGCGGGTCTGAGGGCATTACCGCCAGCAGCTGGGACGCAGGTAATGTGCGCGTTTGAGAACGCAGCGCTGAGGGAACTGACCGTTCGGAAATGACAGTTGACATCACCTCCCATAGGTCTCTTTTCATTGCTTCTCTCAAGGAGCCCCACCCCGCCATCATCATATATCACGATCTATTGTAATGGTGTCTTTACACTTATGGTGTAATATCACGGCTTCTTTTTGTCATTTTGTGACTGTTATTCACCAGGAGTTTGTTGCTGAGGTGTTAATTGTGTCACTCAACTCTTGTTGACTTGACTTATCATCTATCAAGGCTACGGTTTGCTGTTGGTGACAGAGTTGTTGATGCATTATATGAATTAGATCAAACCCGAGTGTGCGCAGCTGCTCCAGTGACCATCTGTATGCACTGGCTGCTGCTGCTGAGGTCGAGTGCATCTGCCGAATGAATATAATGTGATTGCATTGCCGGCTGAACTCAGGCAGTGACTGGCCTCTGTTTCTCTTCTCTGACCCGCGCTGTGTGTAGAGCGTGTGTAAAAGCTGTCCTCCTTTCCTAGTATTTCGAGACGGTCCGCCCCCTCTCACGGGGCCCCGCAGCTGTACGCAGGCTCTGAAACCCGTGCCTGCCACCCCCGGTAATTTCAGAGTCGTAAAGATGACAAAAGCCACTTAGTCTCCCTGGCTCGTGGCCATGTGGTGAACGCCAGTCACGTGATGTCACCAGAGCTCTATGGAGACCTGGGAGCTCCTCCGTGTGACTGACGGGCTGACGGTGGCCGGTCAGGGCCCTCGGCCTCATTTTCTGCCATGTTTCTCCTCTCTTTTTCGGGCTTTTGGCTGTCAAGCTTTCTCATGAGGTGACTGTGTGGCTGTCTGGGCCCCTTCATGCGCTGCAAGCGCTGGGCGATCGGGCTCCTGCTGTCGTGTACAGTGTTTTTTAACTTTAATGAAAGCAGCGTGAAATGTTTTTGTCATGATGATTGTCGCTATGCAGAAAGCCTCAGGTAAATGCTTGTGAATGAAAACTTGCCGTCTCTAAATTAGTCTCACATTTAATCTTTGTTTTTAAGTTGAACGTGCTGAAGTACAGAGTCAAAAAAAATGGTATGACAGCTTGCTCGCACTTTGACCTGGTTGTGAGAAGCTGGAGGTTGTAGGGATGATTCTGGGAGGAGTGAGAGCTGTAGAAAGGGGATTTATTTTGTGTGGTGTTTGAAACTTTTAAATAAATAACAATGTTGAAATTCGTACTTACGTTTTATGACTGAAAGTACATTTTTTTTTTATTGCAGAGAGGGTATAGTACCGAAAAAGATATTGTTGGGTACCAGCACCGAATTCCTGGTATCTGTACTGGTACCAGTATCAGTTCAAAGGCAAATGGTACCTAACCCTGTCATTGGTGCATTAATTCTGTCCCTGTCCCAACACTTATGAACCTCACTGCGCCGCTCTGTGTTGTTCCATAATTGACTGTTGTGCTTTGATTCTTTCAGTGTCGCAATACTTACGAACTTACCCTGCCTCAGAGTTCCACAGCTGATGACTGTAGTGGGAGCTTTAGCTCTGTTGCTTCTCGCCTTCGTTTTATCCTCCTGTTTTTCTGTTGTAGTCTCAGTACAGCGTGTGTCACAGCGCTGCTCCTTCTCTGGCTGAACTAAGACTGTTAATGCTCTGTCACTGCTGAGTTGTTGGTAAAAGTTATCGCTGTGGGCAATGCTGCATTAGAAGTGCAATTTACATGGCATTGACCCCCGTGTTTGAGTTAAACAAAGATTCTTTGGCTGTTTTTGTAAGCACATGATGAATACTTGCTACATTTATTTGCATGTGGCCTTATTGGTCCGTATTTCCTGCAGGCTTTGGTGAGTCACTGAAGAAAAAAAAAATAAACCGAAGGAAGCCGGGTCAAACTAAGTCAGGATAGAAATAAGTTTGCCAAAATCTTTTGCATCTTTAACTGAGGCCCAGAAATGTCAGAGCTGTGATCATTTATGCATCATGTGACCCGAGCCTTTCGCCCTCCCCCCTACTTACCTCCCCCTCCTCGCTTCCTTTCCTTTTTAGGTTGCCGTGGTGAAGATGAAAAACACAGAAAGAGTGTACGCCATGAAGATCCTGAACAAATGGGAGATGCTGAAGAGAGCTGAGGTGAGAGAGTGAGATTTATTCAGCCCTTCATGATGCCAGATAACAGGCGCGTGATTACAGCCTCCCTGACTGAGCATTCTGCTGCTCATGCTACAGCCGCTGCTGGCTATTCAAAGCACTGGAACTCTTCAACACGGACTCCAAATGTTCAAACATTCCTAAAAATTAGTCTTAGAAGGGTTAAAGACCCTTCGCCTTTCCCCCCAGCCCTGTGGAGGAGAACAAGAGGGCTATTTAATATCCTCCTCCGTCTGCTTTGGTTCCTCCAACCACATGCAACTGCTGGTGGCATGGATTTTTTTTATTTTATTCTATTTATTTAATTTTTGACCATAATTATGGTTGTGTGGTTTAGTCCTGGGATTTTAGTTAAAGTATATGGTTATGCAATTAATGTTTATTTCAGTACAAGTGAAAACATGACTGACATAGTGAAAGACATTGGGAATATAAATCATTTTTTTCTCATGTGGTATATTATTGTTTCCCATTAGGGTTAGGTGAAAGATTATTGTGTTAGATTATGGGGGCAATAAATGGCAAAATAAATGTAGTGTTTACAGAATTGCAAAAACTCATGTGCGCGCAGCTCTCAGCATTGTTAATGTTTATGAATACTCACCTTATGTTTCATATTGGATCTTTTTCATGAGGTGCGATGTAACGTTCCCTCATGGAGCTCTAACGTGTTGCTGTGAGCTGGTAATGTACCCTTGCCAGAGAGGCAGGCAGTCTATTTGATTTTTCTTGGGCTCGACCTAGTTTCAGGTCAGACGGCGTCAACCGCGCTCAAAGGCATCCAGAGCCTCGCCACTGCAACGTCAGGAGGCCTTTTGTTGACGACAAGTTGATCATTAATCCCTGGAGCCTCTAAGGTTGCCATTGTAGAATGCTGAATGGCGCCGGCTGCATTCACCCCGTCACCATCTCTGTTCCTCCTCTCGCTTTTTTTTGTCACAGTTTGAATAATGCGATCCAGCCTTTTTTATTGTCGGTTTGGGCATGACAGTGATCAAGTGGTAGGCTCAGTGTGTCCATGGCTGTTTTGACAGAGCTAATGCCCTGACGGATTAAGTGTACGGGAGATCTGGGTGACGAGGTCACAGAAGCCATTTTCCAGGACGCTGCGAAGGTGGGAGTGTTGGGCAGCGCATAAGAAGCTGCTCTCATAAACGGACCACTATGGAGAAGCTGTGAGAATAGTTCTCCCTCTTCAGTTTTCCGCTAAAATATAAACCCGCAAAGTGTAGGGTGTATAAATAAATACTGGCCTAAATGAGCTGTCCTCAGTAATGGTTCATGGTACCTGTGCTTGAAGTCACCATGTTAAGGCAGTTGGCAGAGCTTTTTACTTCCTGTATTCGATGTGCATGCAAATCAAAAACAATGTTTTGGGGGGTGCCCTGGTGGCTCATCGGTCTAAGCGCGCGTACAATAAAGGCTGTGTCCTTCCCGCAACGACCTGGGTTCGATTCCGGCTCAGGTCATTTGCTGCATGTCTTCCCCCATTCTTCTCCCCAACCTTCCTGTCTCTCTACACTATAACTGTCAAATAAAGGAAAAAATCCCAAAAAATAAACTTTTTTTTAAAAAAAAAAAAAACATTGTTTTGTTGGGCGGGGATATGTAAAGTTAAGGGTTATGTCAGTGGGAATAGCTTAGCAGAATTTTAATGGTAGGCAATGGCAAGCATTGTTCTAGCTGTTGGAAAAGGTGGTTAGGCAGTCTCAAAAAGTTCCCGCCCAGTGATATCACAGCCTGAGAGAAGTTTTAGCCGGCCTCCGATTTTGTAGATGGGATTTTTACTAGTGGGAGAATCACAGCTCAAATTGATAAGACATTATGAATGTAGCGGAATTTTCACAATGCCACAAAATCCATGGGTGAATTATTCTAGATACGACCGTGTGTACCCAGTAAAAGGAGGAAAACGTCTAGATTAGATTACATGGTGAGGTTAGAGTGCAGGGTTGGACGTCCTGCTTTTCTAAGTGAAAGCCATCCCTAGTATGATGGGCTATTTTTCAGACAGAAGTACGATCTTATGGGTGAAAATGGGTGTGTCTTTTGATGAGAAGAGGAAACGCATGGGGGGAGGGGGGCTTCTGCTGTCAGGGGCTGAGCCTGTCAGCCTCTGCAGGCGTGTATGGTTGTGTGAGAGAGATTTACACTGCACCTCCTCTCTGTGCTTTGAGTCCGTGTGAAATGACGGGAGTCTACCTCTCTGGCACCAGGACTTGTGTGTTGGTTTGATTTGATCAGAGATGATTGGTCTCCTGGGTGACTGTTCTGGGGAATGAGAGGTTGTGGAAGTGGAGGTGAGTGGAGTGTGTGATGAGACCTTGTACATACATGAAGCAGCAGCACTGTTGCATGCGTGTTTGTGTGTGTGTGTGCATTTGCTTGTTTTTGTGTTTCTTTGTGTGTGTACATGCGCGTTTTTGTGTATGCAGATTAGTATTTCTGATCACCCGAGGAGAAGGTCAAAGAACAACCGAATTAGGCTGTGTCCGTCCATCCACATGTGCATGCGTATGTGTGCATGTCTTTAAGTGTTTACATGTGTGCTGTATGTCTGTGCTCGTGCGTGAGCTCTACGGTATGTTTATTTGTGTGTGCATGTGCAAGCATGAGAAATGTGACGTATATAGAGGTATCTTTCCCCTCCAGACGGCCTGCTTTCGGGAGGAGCGGGACGTTCTCGTGAAAGGGGACTGCCAGTGGATCACCACACTTCACTACGCTTTTCAGGATGACAACTTCCTGGTGAGGGTCAAGGGCATAATGATTGCTGCCCATTGGTTGTCCCTGTAGCCCGTGCAGCCCAATGACAGAATTTCTTCTGTTTTGCCTCTTTACTTTAGAGTAGCTCGAAACCATGGCTGCCACTTGTAGCACCCAAAAACTGAGAAAGTGCGCCTCTTTCTGAGAAATTCCTATAAATACTTAGAATACACCGAGGTTTACTGAAGATTTGAGGCCAACTTGGTTAACATCGGAAAAATTTTACCAAGGTATCCCGAAGTCTCTCCAGTTTACTTAAGTTTGGACAACACCTCAGTAAACCTTGGTTAAATTTTCCCGAAACACACCGAGGATTGTCTGGCCCACTGAAGCTCAGAGACCACATCGGTATTCCAAGGGAAAATTTCACCGAGGTAGCCAGAAGTTTGTCTGCTAGGCCTATGCTCGCACCAGAACAAAGGGGAGGTGTGAAGACAGTCAAAACACATGCCTCATTAAAGACCTCCCTCCAGTCAGAATGATCAGTACTGTAGTTCAGCCTGCTCTGTGTGTGCTGCGTATCGGAACTGGCAAAGGGCAGACCACCACCGTTATATTTAGAACAACAAAAACACGTTCAGTATTCAGAATATATTCAATCTGCAATAGCACCAATTTACGATTTGTTCTGGTGTGAGCATAGGCCTAGCAGACAAACTTCGGTCGACCTCGGTGAAATTTTCCCGAGGAATACCAATATGGTCTCTGAACTTCAGTGGGCCAGACAATCCTTGGTGTGTTTTGGGAAAATTTTAACCGAGGTTTACTGAGGTGTTATCCAAACTTAAGTAAACCGGACAGACTTCGGAATACCTCGGTAAAATTTTTCCGAGGTTTACGGAGTTTGCCTCAAATCTTCAGTAAACCTCGGTGTATTCTAAGTATTTATAGGAATTTCTCAGAAAGAGGCGCACTTTCTCAGTTTTTGGGTGCTACTAGTGTGCCATGTTCCATCCATTCATTATATATTGATACAATGGGCATATTGACCACTACCTTACTTCTATCTGGCTTACGTGATGGATGCCTTGCCATCAAGTCATGTGTGTCCCAAAAAGCTCTTAGATATTCACTGCCTGGGCTGCTGTTGCATGACTGTGGATAGAGCTGGGCTGTCCGTGATCTAAGGTCAGGGGTGAAGTGCCTCAGTACACGTGTTTGCTGCTGTGCCTTCCTCCCAAATGAACAAAGAATTCTGCAATGCTGTGGAAGATGAGCATACGAACTGTGCATAAACAAACACATGAATGACGAGATCTGAGGGGCTGACTGTGAAGCAAATTCAACATTATCTAGGCTTTCTCTGCGTGAGCTGGCTCGGCAAACCCTAAACTGGCAATCAGAGATGCCATGAGTTACCATGGCTGGTTAAAAGAGCCACCTCCATGACATTGAAAACCCCGGCTTTAGGGTCAACATATCTCGCTAACCCACTAATCATGCCTTGTAGTTTACACCTCTGTTAAAGGAAAAAGATTGTCAGGGCTCTGATGTGTTGCCATTTAAGAAGCACATACACTTTGGAAAAACTATTGGCTGAGAGCCTTGGGCTCCTCAAGCAATGTTAGTACAATTTGCTGAACGTCTGTGTTCGTTTGAAGATTCTTCGTTCTGTTAATTGAGCTTTTGTCATTATATTTGCTCAGCTTTGGGCCATATTTCAGCCATCTGGTGTATAAACATATTGCCTTAATATGGCAATAGCTTTTCATATCCCATCATAGATGCAAATCATATGAAACCACAATGGTTTTTTAAATGTTTTAGAGAACATGTTTGATTACTTCTCTTCCAGTACTTGGTCATGGACTACTATGTTGGAGGGGACCTGTTGACTTTGCTCAGCAAGTTTGAGGACCGTCTTCCGGAAGACATGGCGAAATTCTATGTGGCAGAGATGGTGCTGGCTATTCATTCCATCCATCAACAACACTATGTGCACAGGTGAGCACTACTTATGGACTATAGGAATAACTACAGATCGCAATGTCTGTCAGTTGTTAACTTTACTCTAGCTTGGCGAAAACCATTATTGCAGTTGGAAGTGCAGTTTTGTGGTGCCATGGTATTGCACATTTTGGAACAAGAGTTTTCGCATTACAGCAATGGAGTCTGAATCATCCTACTTGCATGTTAATGCACTGACGTACCCTGCTCCTGATTCCTCTGCAAAATATTTCTGGCTCGATAGCTTACAGTTTTTCTCAGGTAGTTGTTCTTGTACATTTCTCAGATCAGAATTGAATTTCTCAGAACTATTTGTTCAGTCTCCTCATCATCTCATCACTTGTGCTCATCATAGAAGCAGTTTCTTATTCTTTCGAGCTATTTGCAAATTCTTTGGTACATTCTTGCAAACGATTGTCATGTTGGTCAAAACATTTTGTATTGTTGCCTTTTGAATAGTCTTACCCCCCAAAATATCTTGGCATTGTTTCATCATGTAAGTCATTACATGAAAAATGAATAAAAAGAAGTAGTCATTATAATCTTTTATCAGACATATTTTATACTCATTTCTCAAAGACTATCTTTTTCAAATGATTCTCGAATTGATGAAATCGCTCTGACATGAATCTTGGCTTTCGCTAACGCCAAGGGAGGGTCTGAAGTGTTAGATCAACCCATGATCAACCAGTTCTCTAAATTGCTCAGAAGTACATCTGATTCAATTGACAAGCTTATACACACAGAGCACAAAACAGTGTTACTATTTTTGCAAAAAAGAAGAACAAGAAGGATTTTAACAGTTTGAACGAGCAGGAAGAAGAAGGAGAAAAGGAGGAGTTAGGATGTGTGGTAGAAGGATAGGGAGGCAAAACAGAGGGAGAGGTAGAAGGAACTTTCCTGATGAAAAAAGGGCCTCACTTGTAGACCATGTCATAATTCATGGCCTAACAATAGCTGAACCTGGGTGAAGAGTGCAGCTGAACGTTGGGAGAACAACAGTGTAATTTTGTACAGAGAACAGGTATGTAATCGAACAATGAGCAAGGTACCATAGTACTGTTTACTTGCTGTAATGCTTCATGTTCATTTGCATTTTTTAGTGCAGCATATGGTAAATGTACTTCATACAGAGACATACTGTACATGTACTATATATCAAGATTGTTTCCATGCTTTATTACAAGGGAAGATATCCATTGTGATGTGGGAGAGAATCTGTGGCCTCACAAACAGCAACGTCAACAGGAGGTCTAGAAACACTGCACTGCATGTTTACTTTTGCTTACAGTCAAGGATGTTCCCTGTTTAGATTTCTAATTTTAGATTTTTTCTCCCTTTGTGTTATGCCGAAAAACTTACGTTTTTTTTTTTTTTTAAAATTTCAATGACATTTTCTGTCAATACAGTACAATCTCATTGCAAACAGTAGTAAATATAAATCCTGTCCTGTATCTTGCAGTCTTCCCCATAACTCTGCTAAGCTGAAATTTCTATATATGCCAGATATAAAAAGCACAGCTTTTGTGCATTTCCAGTCATCCCAATCAGAAACATGGCCATAGGTTACATCACAAACTCCTGTTAAATTGATGACATGACTCAGCCATTTGACTGTCTTGTTCATGGACATGAAACTAGGACTAGCCATTGTGATGGCACTGACATGTTCATTATAACTGTGTACTTCTGCAAGGTAAACAATGGGTTTTGAGAAATTCACAAGCTTTTGCAGGTAATCCACTATGTTCACTTTATATAAATTGTTTTGAGAAATGCACTGACTGTTTTTCAAACGTTGCAGACGATTCAAGAAATTTGCCAAAGCATCTGAGAAAAACAGTAGAAAAAAAATAAAATATAATAAAATTGGCTTACGGGTGGACATTTGACATGGAGAACTCATTGAGCGTGCATTTTCTTATGGGGAAAGACATTTTGGTCTAATTGACCTACTGAATTAGCAAGTGTTGAAGTTGTGTTGAAGTTGTCATTGACTTGGGTTGAGAGCTGCGGGAGGTTGACCCATACTGAGGCCAACCGCGATGGTGATAATTTAGCAACGTCTCTCCGCAAGACCAGGAAATAAGCCTTGAATGGAACTTGACCCTGGTCACATGGTACAGGCTAAAGTAATGTGTGGTGAAGGATGTTGCGATGATGAGTGGGGATGGGGGAGTCTGTGAGGTTACTGTGGCCTCTTCCTTGGAGAATCACTGTGGAAGTGAAGCCCACAGGAGGGTAGTACAGCATAGCTGCTGTAAGGGCTGTCCTTGGCATCTGTGTGCTCCAAATGGCTCTCACTTCCTACTTCCTGGGGAGAGGAGGAAACACTTCTTTAATCTGTTGGAAGAACCAGTGGCTCCTCACCCTCGTTCACTCGCACACAGCCGGACAAATCCTGCTCACAGACACTGCGCCGAATTCTTGAAGTGTCTCCAGATGCTGATTTTCCATCTGATTTTCATGTTCTTGCATCACAAGCTCATGCAATTCTGGCTTAACCCCATTAAACCTACAGATCCATGTTTAGGTCCATAAAATGCAGCTGCTGTATTCAAACCTATGGAATTTGAAGTCTATTTTAAATTCTAGGGAAGATCCCAATGTTTCTAATGATCCCAAATAAGTCAGGCTAAATTACAGGGAAGTGTGTATAAAATGATGTACAAGATGTGGATGTTTTTCATTTGATGTAATGCTGGGGCGATAAAAAACATGGCGTCCTGAGTTAGTATAATTCTGTGAATATAAGAGTGATGTAGCTTCAGTCCAGCACTGCAAGCAGCAGATACAGAACATGTACTGTATGTGACATTGGGGTTAAAGGGGTTAAAGCTCACCCTAGGTCAGTACACATGCTTGTTTACAAACTCTGGCTGTTATGTAGTCTCTCTGAAGATGGGTACCCTTCCTCATGAGCTTTCGAGCCGGTTTGTTTTGGATGCTTTGTTGTAGGTCCCCTTTGCTCCCTCAACCTTCAGCTCTGTCTCTCTATGGCAAGGCTGTTCTTGTTCCCGTCTTGTCACCACTGCTGCATTGCGCTCTGCCAGGGACTGTGTGTGTGGCCAGCCACCAGGATGCCCTCCTCTGCTTAACCCCCCCCATCCTTGCAGGAACACAAAGATGGGGGGAAGGGGATGGTGCAACATCGCTGAGCTACCGTAGCACAGGCCGCGTCAGTCAGTGTGGAATCTGGCCCTCTGGGTGTTGCTTGTGGGCAGTGGGTAGCAATGGCAGGGCCTGATTTTGTTAGAACAGGAGCTTCTGGTGTATGGCGTGAGGGATGGGGTGGTATTCAACTGCTTTTTTTTTCCTTTTTTTAAAGTGTAGTAAGACCACCTGCTGCCATGGGGCAAACATCCAAGCTTTCCCTTTTCCTTTATTAACCCCAATGCAGTCTTGAACAAAGAACTTTTAATTTAACTTACCTTCAAAACTTTGGGATTGGGGAGTGCAGTTCTGCAAGGTTCAGAGTTGCTTCTTTAGAGGTTAGTCAGAGTAGCTCTGCTGGGTAGCTGGTGGGTGCTACTGCTTACTTGTCTTAGGAGTATAATGGTGCTCAAAGAATTCTCCCAGGGTTTACTTTCCTGTTAAAATAACATGCTTCAAAACTGTGGGTCGAGCTTTTTGATCTCGTTCTGTTCCTGCGATAAGCTGTTCATTTCATGATGTGCTGGTGTCCATCTGCTTTCAGGGACATAAAGCCTGACAATGTTTTGCTGGACATGAATGGCCACATCCGCCTCGCTGACTTCGGGTCCTGTCTGAAGATGATGGACGACGGAACCGTAAGTATCTCTGATGGTTCATTACCCCCAGCATCTCTGCAAAAGGTCGAGAAAGGTTCAGTTGTATGGACTTGGTGAAATGGACCTTTTTACTTGGTTCACCGAAACGCTCAGAGACACAGTTTCAGATTCAACTGAAGCCCCTCTCACACCAGGCTTCGTAGGGGTGTGGAGCAGCGCGGATGGCCATTTGCGTTAATGCGCATGGAGAATGCAAAGATATCCGCGGGGATGCGCAGGGGTATGCAGTAATGTGCAGTGGTGCGCAGACATCGAACGCAAAAATTAAATGTTTAATTCTTGCGCGGACCACTGCGGAGGCCTCCCATACGCAATGAAACGTGTTACGAATGCCTTCAGAACGCACCTGTGCGTATTGCACACGCGATCTGAACGTAGTACGAACCCACCCATGCGTGTTCCACAAGTGATCCACACGCGTTTCCATTCTGGAAGGGGTCAGCCGCGCTCAGTTTCCTGCGGATCTGTCATTTTCATTGCGTACGGCCATCCGTGCTGCTCCGCGCCCCTACGCAGCCTGCTGTGAAAGGGGCTTAAGCTTCATCACACATAAACCCTATTCAAGTATGAGTGTAGTTTTTTTTTTTTTCTTTTTTGTGACATTGAGAATGTCCAGACTTTGAGTCTTCTCTAATGGACTCGCGCCTCATTAGAGAGTTGATGTAAGGGGCAGTTTGTTATATTGCAGTACAGCTCTGAGTCAGCATTGAAGATTTATGAAATTGAATGGATTAGGGGGAACGCAGCCTACCTACCTTTGAGGGCTGGTTATATTTCTGCATTGCATGTTTTTTTTTTTTTTTGTTGTTGCATTTGCAAACGGGCCTAGCATGTGCACTATGTACCAGTCAAAAATATTCTAACACCATTCATGGTTTTGTTTCATGTTTTGATGAAATATAAGCAGTTTTAAGTTGAGTGAATTACCTCAAATGGCTCATTACAAGATTTAAGTTGCGAGAAGAAAAAAGAACCTGAATTTAGGATAGTGACCAGTATTTTGGAGTTGATAAGAAAGCAGTAAAGCACAAGTGGAGAGTATCTCTGGGAACTTCCAGGGTTCTGTTAGGTGTTAAGTCTTTGGATCCATATGACTGTCCTTCAAGAAAAATCCTTGAATGTGCTTAAATCAGCATTTCAGGTATAACAGCCAAAGGTAGGCTCTTTGGTCAGTTTAAGATGTAGATATATTGTAAAATAAAGCATTTCAGTTTCATTTTTTGTTCTTTGACTGCTTTAAATTTGTTGATGTATGAAAAGTTTTGATGGTATTGCATTCTCGCGTGCACGATGCACAGTGAGTGAAGTATAGCTTACAAGAGCACTCAGAGAGTGCAGCACCTCCGCCACGCCAAGGCAACTCTGTGCATTAGTTATTTTCGTTGGCTGATGTAGGTTGTTGTTGCAGCATTCCACCACCAGGTGGCAGCAAAACCCAAAAGCACGCCGCTCGGAAATCCGGCCCATTGGAAAGACTTCAGATCTCTGCCAGCATAGCTGGATTTGAACTTTGGCCTATATCTCAGCTGTACTTTGGCCTAGATATGCCAAAATTTAATCACTTGTTCCTCTTTTGCTACTCTAAGATCCTGCAAAGTTTGGTTAAAATATATGCGGCCATTTTTGAGATATCTTGCTAACAGTCAAACAGACAGACAAACAGATAAACGCTGGCAAAAACATACACCTCCTTGGCGGAGGTGAATAAAGTATAGCAAATCTTTCATATGAATTTATTATTATATACTTGACTCCAAAAGAAACGCAAGGGTGAGGTATGTACTGTATTTGCGGTAAATTGAAGAATCGATTGATTTTTATTGCTTTTCCAGTGAGATACGAGTGGAAATAAAGAAAAGTGCGTGGTATTGTAATCCTGACGCGCGCCACGTGAACGCGCCAAGCACTTCTGTAATAACAAACATTGAGCTGTTTGTGATGTGTGCAGTGACACTTGACTTGTCCTTTTGGGTGTGGTCAATAGCCTATATAAAGCCAACAAAAAAAACGAAAAATGCTACTGCATCAAGAAAATGGAACGGCTTGTGGCACAGGAAAGAGAAAAAGAGCCATTGGCATGTTATGGGCAGGTCTCACCCACTGAGACGTGGTGCGTCATTTGCACTGTCACCGTTCAACAATCACTCGGCTGTCTATCCGAGAATGGAACACAGGCACTGTTACTGACCGACCCCATTTAGGGCAGCCACGAGTGACTATGATATCTCAACAGCGCCACATCTGGTTACAGCTTGCACAAGATAGATTCTGGAGAACAACCGAAACTGATCATGAAACGAGGGGTCCGAGACATCTGAGGGTGAGCGCAAGTTCCGTTCGACGTGAGCAACACGCGTGCGCACGGTCCCTACAGAAAACCCAGTTTTTGCCCATTTATACATGGCTGCCCTTAGCGGGTCAGTCAGCGACAGTCCCTGTTTTCCATTCTCAGACAGAAACAGGGAAATAAAGTGCCAAAAAATGACACAGAGGCAGGTGCAGCCAGTCAGAAGTGAAGAGTTCCTACTCCTGTTAATGTGCAAAAAATGGGTTTTCTGTAGGGGCCGTGTGCACACGTTTTGCTCACGTAGACAGCGTCAAACGGTACTTGCGCTCATCCTCAATCGTCTCGAACCCCTCGTCTCATGATCAGTTTTGGTTGCTGTCCGAAATCTGTCACATGCAGGCTGTAACCAGATGTGGCGCTCTTGAGCTGCCATAGTCACTCGTGGCTGCCCTAAGCGGGGTCGGTCTGTGACAGTGCCTGTGTTCCATTCTTGGATAGACAGCCGACTGATTGTTGAATGGTTACAGTGCAAATGACGCACCACCTCTAAGCGGGTGTGACCTGCCCGTAACATGCCAATCGCTCTTTTTCTCTTTCCTGTAGCACAATCACTGTATCACATTTTCTTGACGCAAAAGGATTTTTCGTTTTTTTTGTTGGCTTTATATAGGCTATTGACCAAACCCGAAAGAACAAGTCAAGTGTCTCTGTACACATCACAAACAGCTCAATGTTTGTTATTACTGAAGTGCTTGCCGCGTTCACGTGGCACGCGTCAGGATTGTAATACCACTGCTTTTCTTTATTTCCACTCGTATCTCACTGGAAAAGCAATAAAAATCAATTGATTCTTCAATTTGCCCCAGATACAGTATATACCTCACCGTTGCATTTCTTTTGGAGTTAAGTATATTCAGCCAACATAATCAAACTTCTTCAGGTGGCCTGTAAGTAAATCCTTTAATATTAGCTGTTGGATATTTGCTGTTGAGTATTTGTCTTGTCACCAAACAACCAATCATAGTCTGTGCAAAGTATGCGACCACAGGGTGCAACAATTCCCTTTTAATTTTTTGAGAAGCCACGCTGCATTACATATATGTGGTTAGCAATGTTCGTACATCCTCCTTTACCACTGAATAGACCTGTTTTGCTCAGATCAGGATGTGAAGCTGGCCAGTGAGGGAGATGAATTAAGCCGACCGAATGGACTCTCAGCCAAGTACAAAGAGCTGAATTTCACACTGAAAAGTTTGTGATGATCCGCATGGACATTTTTCCTACGTATGGGAGGCCTATTCTAAAATTATTGCCCATAAATTCAAACAAAAAAAGCTCTGCTCTGCTACCAAAAACTGATTGAATATTTCACATCACCTGCATCTGTCCAGTTTCTGTCATTTTCGAATTTACTTTGAACGTGAGAACCTAGCAACAGAAAGGGAAGGTTCAAGAATATCAATTATGATTTTCCTCTTCATATAGGAGCAGAGTCTCTTTAATTAATGTATGGGGAGGAGAGAGTGCTGTTCTAGATCTTTCTGTGAGACCTTTGTCAGATTTTCTGGTGGCAAATTTAACTGCAAATTCTGCAGTCTTTATTTTTGTGCATTCACTAGCTACAGTTGTAAAAGGGTCTCCTGCCAAGGAAAAGAAATTCTGTTGGCTTGAACAGAGGATAAAGCTGTCCCCTTGATAAAGTGCCTGAATTTGTATTCTGACCATGATTTTGGGGCCCCTTTCTTAAAAGGAAGAGGGCATGTCAGAACTCTGGCATTGTTTCCTCTCTGACCTGGGCCCCTGTTCGCCTGCGTTTGAGGAGGACTAGCTGTCAACCCCGACCTTTCCCTGATTTAGCAGCCCGACCACACAAACAGCCCATTCCTACCTGCTGGGGCTTTCCAGTGGAGTCATCATAGCGTTCAGCTCCTGTCCACAACACCCTGGACCTGGTAAAACGAGGAATAGTGAGAGTAAACACTGGACATAATCAGCTGTTCTATTTTCAAGGTTGCATGTCAACAGCAGTTATCATTTTTTGTGAATGACTTGTAATTGGACATGAAAATACTAGTTTACGGTGCATTGACAGCCTATGCCTGGAAATTGTCAGCATAATGCATTTAATTGGATTAAATGAGCTGTTTGCCTTTCTTAGTCATGGTGGGACTCATAATAACAGTGTCAGATTCTGTGATTAAGTCTGTTCTCCGCTTGTCCTGGCAAGATTAGCAATACCCAAAGGTGTATTTTTATAGCGCGTGTTTTGAATTCCATTCATAATGTAATGATTCTCTGATTCGTGTGACTGGTAGCTGTGCTCTGTTGTATCATCCTGATGTCTACATCAAGGGCTGTGCAGAACTCTGAGGGTGTAATGATTTATGGAGCTTTGGGTTTGGTTAGGCTCTGCAGTGCAGTCATCGCTAAAATTGTCTTTAAATGCCTTTATATGTCTCTGTGTATTTGAGCAAGCTCTGTTGTGTAGCCTTGTGTTGGGCTCCAGAGCTTACAGCGCAGGCCATAGAAACACAGTTAGTGTAGTATTTTAGCCCGCTGTGTGACTACGGTTTTGGCCATGGTCACCATCGCCTACGCATCACTGAGGTAATGTCCTTCATTTCTAGCAATCAGTCAACATGCCATTTTGTGGCTTTTGTTGCATTTTAAGGCTGATATCCCATATCCTGGTCATTGACAGACACATAATTTGCTGGTTTTCTTTGTTATTCAGTAATTAATTGTGGTTATGAGGTAGTTGAACTTCCAGTTCAGTTAGATTAATGCCATTATTCCTCAACCGCTCTAAGGTGAAAACGAAAGCCTTCAGTGCCTGTGGCTTGCTGAAAGTGCAATCGGGACAGGGACATTACAACTTTCATTTATTATATTATGAATTTGTTAAACTCAAGCCTTTTATAGGTTCATAATGCAACTTTTTCGTGTGCGTAGCATGGGTTTGATGGAAAAAAGTTTGACCGTCCATTCATGTTTATGGCCTCTGAACTTTTGTCTGAAACATTTTTATATTAAAATAGCACATCGGAGCAAGTGACATTTTTACAAAACTTCATGAAGCCTCTGAAAATAACTACCATTAATTTTTTATATCACAGTGGAAGTGGCAAACGGGGCTTGCCAGTAATCTGCTCTTGTAGATCAGCCGGTGTCTTCGCTAGGAGAAAGGGAATTTTTCATGGGTGGTCCAAAGTCATAAAAGACAATTAGACAGAGTGCGCTCAAAGACGTCAGTAACACCTGTGCGCTGCATCTTAGATGGTGGGAACTGAGGGAGCTAAGTAAGGGGAATGAATGACTGCGCTTCAACACAAGCAATGAGCACCTATACGTTTTGTGTGGCTACTGTTTTGTGGCTTGTAGCCTGTATTAATTTAAACCTCTATGCTCACTCCCCTATATTTTGAAGTCTGGTTCACTCTAACACCCTGTCTAAATTTAGACCCTGATTTAACTGAACCCCACTCAAACCGAAGCTCCCTTATAAGCGGGCTTTAAGTCAGTTTTAGGTTCTGAAGGTCGGGTTGAGTTTAACCTCGGTCGAAGTGTAATCTAAGAGTAGTTTAGCTTTAAACCTGCTGTCTAAATTTAAACCGGAGTCGAACTGCCCAGGAAACGTTGTCTCTTTCTACTGCTCATGCACTGTAGAGTGCAACCAAATTTCTGCTAGTATTTCTGTGTGTGATCTCTGTGACCAGTGTTCAAACTATTTCTGCTAAATCGCCAACATCCCAAAGCCGTAAGGCAGGGGTGTGCAGTCTTATCTGTGAAGGGCTAGTGAGTGCAGGTCTTTCTTACAGCCCGGGCTGCAGCAGCTGATTCCGCTGATTAAGTGATCAGGGGGTTCAGTGAAGATCTTGATGATTAGGAGCAGGTGTGTTAGTGTTGGTCTGTCACAAAAACCAGCAACCACACTGGCCCTTTACAGATACGATTGGACAACCCTGCCGTTTGGTTAATTGGAAAGCAGGGGAAAAAGACATCCTTTTAGAATTAGTTGAGGGAATCTTGAGATCTTGGAGAACAAAAGGAACGACTTGTATGGGAGAGAGTTCGCACTGCCTTCCAGGCTCGGTACAGCGGTGGCCACCGAGACGTACGGAAACTGAAAGAGCAGTGGAAGAGACTAAAGATCTGAAGGTTTTAAAAGGGTTTTTCCTGTCAACCATTGGTGCCTCTGGCACAGCAGCCGCCAGTGGCAGAAGTTCGACCAACTGGTCTCTTCTCTTCTGAGTATCCAAAAGATGAGCCATGTCAGTCGCATAAGAGAGTTAGACTATATGTAAACCATCCCTACAGCTGGTTTAAAAACGTGTAGAAAGTTAGACCACACTTAGACTGGGGTCTGAGTTAAACCACACATCAGAAAGTGAATCTTAAACCTCAGGTTTAAGTATCGATAGAATCAATAAATAAACTTAACTTAAATCAGATCCTACTTAGACCTGACTCAGAATAAGGGCCTCTTTGTTTACTTTGAGCAAATTCAAATGCTTGTGGGTTGGCTCGTTTGTCTGCTTGCTAGGGATCTAACCACATTGTGTGAACTTGAATGCAAACTGTGCAGTTTTCTGCACCCTTATCCTCTTCCCTGCAGTTTGTTTTGCATTACTTGGCCACTTTCTCAAGGCCACTGTGTGTAAACCAGGCCCAGCTCAGACTTTGTAACACATTGTCTTCTGGCGGGTGCAGGTCCAGTCTTCTGTCGCTGTGGGAACACCGGACTACATCTCCCCAGAGATACTGCAGGCCATGGAAGACGGCATGGGGAAGTACGGACCCGAGTGTGACTGGTGGTCTCTGGGAGTCTGCATGTACGAAATGCTGTATGGCGAGACACCCTTCTACGCAGAGTCCCTGGTGGAAACCTACGGCAAGATCATGAACCACGAAGTGAGCTTCATTCTACATTTCCGCATGTCCGCAGGTTCATAATTATGAATTCTAGGCCTCAGACATTATATTTCTCTGTGCTCCTATTATTCAATTAATGTGGGAGGCCTCAAAGCATTGGGCCTTCAAATCATTTATCCCACTAGCTTAATTCCTAATAATGTGTTACGCTGCAGGCCTACCCTGCTGAATTAAATTTTCCCGTAGAGTTTCTGGAATGTTTTACAATTGTTCTAGCATTGTATGTGCAGTGCTGTGCAAACATTTTGTGTTTGGGTGGGATATTGTATGCGTCACGAGCCATAAGAAACCAGGAGAGGGAATCTGATAAAGGCTCTGTATTTTAAGTATAGCATCCATATTTGAATCCACTCCAAGCCGTTTGAGGTGAGTTTGATGGGAACTTAACATTTATTTTATTTGATTGTTTATGATTCTTGTAGAAATAATCGTGTACCATCACTTCCGCAGAACTACTGATGTAAAGCAATGTCAACTGCCAACTGATTCATATAGAACAGTTGCTGACTGATGGCAAAGAATATGTCTTGACAGCTTATTATGGCAAAAAGAATGTACAAAAGTGTTGAAGTGCAGTGTTTACAGTGTGGAGTTATACTTCACTGGGCTTGGAGACCTGGAAGGTTCTTTTTTTTTTTTTTTTTTTTTTTTTTTGAGTTGATTCAGATTGCATGTCAAACCAACTGGCACCAGCGGTACTTCAGTGCTATCTGGTACTCAAAAACAGTGGATAAAAAGTAGATAGATTCTACCCTCTCTTTGGTCAACCTTCTGCTGCCATTTTAACATGAGCCAGCATGGAGAGACATGCAGGAAACCTGGTTTAAAATGTCGGAGTAAAGAGATTTTGTTATCCCCTGCCACGAAACAGGACGGAGGATATTGGATTGGGGTCCGTCCGTCAGTCCGGGGCGGGCCGCAATGTAGACAAGATTTCTCTGACACTAGGATACCTAGATGCGTGAAATTTTATATGCTTAATAAGTTGGTCATGATCTATGTCGAGTTCGAAAATGGATGGCAAAGCTTTTTTTTTTTTTTTTTTTTTTAAACACGGCGTTGTGGCCCTCGATCATGGCGGGGGATAGGGATAACACTGTCGTCTTATTTAACCAGGGAAGGTCCACTGAGAATAGTTTTCTGTTTCAAGCAGACTCGGGGTGAATGCCGGGGGAACATGTGGGGAGTGTGAGAGAGATTTCAGGGATAAAGCCTTGGGAGTATTTTTTGGGTTATGGGACATACATAAGCTCTAGAAGGCAGACTCCTTGGCTGATATTTGGGTTTACCGCATGGCCTTTCCCTCTCTCAGGAGCGGTTCCAGTTCCCCTTGCACATCACAGACGTCTCTGAGGACGCCAAGGACCTGATCCAGCGACTGATCTGCAGCCGCGAGCGGCGGATGGGTCAGAACGGCATCGAAGACTTCAAGAAGCACCCCTTCTTCAGTGGCATTGACTGGGAGAACATCCGCAACACTGGTGCGCCTTACATTCCAGATGTCAGCTCCCCCTCTGACACCTCCAACTTCGATGTGGATGACGATGTCCTCAAAAATCCGGTGTGTTTCTGTGTCCATTTCTTTCTCTTCATTAACTAAGGAATGGGGGCTTTCTGGTGTTGGTGCAATTAACACACACTGGGACAGACATTGGTGTTATACCACTAACACACAATGGGACGAACAATTATGCAATCCAAAATACTGCTATGAAACCATATTTTCTGGAGCACAAAATGCATGGCGGGGACTAGTATCGATGAAACAAGTTTTTGTTTGTTTGGGTGTTGACAGGTTTTGAATTCTATGTTATTTTATCATTGTTGTTCCGGTCATATACCAGAAAAGCCACCTTACCACTTGTCATGTGGCTGAAATAGAGGTACTATCATTTGAGAAAGACTCGTGCCATTCCAGGAGTCTGGTGCTTGTTTAAATTCTACCATCTCTAGTGAAAGCCAACTGATGTGGATCATTTTGGGGATTTCTTTATTAACTTTATCTTTTGTTAATGTTCGACATCAGTCACTAGCTACCCCTGGGACATAGGATTTATATGTTTGTGTGACTGGCTTCTGTTCTACTGTTCTCCAGGACATAGTGCCTCCAGTGTCCCACACTGGCTTCTCTGGGCAGCACCTACCCTTCGTGGGATTCACCTACACAACAGACAGCTGTTTCTCCGACCGCGGCTGCCTGAAGCAGGTGTTTGATGGCTCCGGGTCTGAGGGAGACGTGCCCCGCGATGCTGAGAGCAGCCTGCAGGTGGAGGCCTTTGAGAGGCGGATCAAGAGGCTGGAGCAGGAGAAGCTGGAACTCAACCGTAAGCTACAAGGTACCCAAGTCCTGAACCAGGCCTGGCCTGCAGACTCCAGTCACGAGATACACAAATCCTGCCTCTCAAGCTGCTGAGGGACAGGGTCCACTTCTGAGGACTCCTACCATGTCTTATACTGAACACAAAACTCTGTCCGGCCCTGAAGTGCGCACTCTGTCTCACCTCCACAAAACTACCAAACTGGGTCCACACAAACCCTAATCCCCGAAGCACACACCCTATCATCTCCACCCAAACCCTAAACTGGGTCAACCTCTGAAGAACGCACCCTCTCCAGTACTCTAAATGGAGTTCGCCCCTGAAGCCCACACCCTATCATCCCATCATCCAGCCCCAAGTCACCTCCACCAAGCCCCCGACATGTCCAACTTCTGAAGTTGTCCCCTCCCAAATGCAGCTAATGGTTCCATCCACGCTTGCTAACCTTTGTAGACCATTTTGCGTCCTCCTCTATACAATGCTGTCCCTGCCTCCCCTCTGCAGAGTCCACCCAGGCAGTGCAGTCTCTCCACGGATCAGGTCGAGGGGTGGGCACGGTTGGCAGGGACAAGGAGATGAAGAAGCTCAACGAGGAAATCGAGCGGTTGAAGAAGAAGCTGGCAGGTGAGCCGTCAACTCATCGGTGAGAGGCCTCAAATAAGAGGAAACGATGAGGACAAAAGGGAGAAACAAAGGTTTTCCAATGTTCATGAAGGCTCATAAAGGTTCTGATAGGCTCATAGGGGTTAATCAAGGCTTGTAAAGATTCATGAGTGTTCCTTAAGGCTTATTCAGTTTCAATAGCTCCTAACCGCACTTCATCTGCAGACTCTGACAGGCTGGAGCATCAGCTAGAGGAGGCTGTCACTCTTCGACAGGATTATGAGAGCTCCTCCACCAAACTGAAGGCTCTCGACAAGCAGGTCAAAGCACTTAAACAAGAGAAGGAAGACATCCACAAGGTATTGCCACTGCAGTGTCAACAGTAATACGGTTTTAAGGAAAATTGGGGGGGGGGGGCAATTGGCTGCAAATGAATAGAGTATTGAAAATATATTGAAAATGAGTGTGTGATCAACATAAGGAATTTGCACATTGCACCAAATGTGTAGCAGTCTTACCAACTGAATCGTTATAAAAGCAGTACTGTTATCAGGTCCTATTTTGCCTGTGACTAAGTACAAAAAAATCCCAAACTCTCACATGGATGTTGTAGTTACTCACTGTGGTATGCAGGCTTTGTTTACTCATAGTATGAATCCCTTTTTGACAGAGGCTTGGTTGTCTAAATCTCAGCAGAGACCCATTTTAAATAGCTTCTGTCCCTTTTTATTACTTACTTACTGAGGAGGAAATATCCCCAGTCTCAGGCTCAAGATTTGATTGCTCTGTTTGCAGAGAAAGGATCCCTATGTGAAAAATAAAGTGCTACTCATGACTTCATTAGCCTCATATGTGGTCAGATTAATCAAATTTCTTGTGTACATCATAAAATGAGTAATTTTGACAGAAAGCTTAATTTCAGCTGAATGTAGGTGGCAGGTTTTGTTGTCATTACGGGTTTAGTTCATTTGGGTGCATTCCTCTCCAAAAACTTTCAAATTTTGTGTGTATCAGTTGCTTTTGCATGTATTCTGTCTCCATATGCATTTCTGCATTCCACAATGTTGTTCATATGGCCCATGTTTTTCTGAATGTCTCTTGCCAGACATTCCTGTGTGTCTGTCTTCTGACCTCTTTGTAGGACTTCATTTCCCTTGGGCCACTGGGCTCCACAGTTTGTGCATACCACTATGACACTCCCTCTTAATGTCAATGTGACATGTGTGTCAAAATGATAAGTACTTGCGGGGAGTAGAAGTGTAGTTTTGTTGCTCTGCACCCCAAGAGGAATTTTGATTATTTTGAACCCCCCCAGTTTGAAGCTCATATTAGTCTGAACATATGGTCCCAGTTCTCTGGGAGTGCCTTTTCCATCAGCTGCTTTATGTGCTTACACTCACTTGTGGTAATTTGCAGGTCCTCCAATGCAGTTCGCTACATAAAGGCAAAGGGAGCGTTTTTATCGATCTGGCTCTGTTGTATACTTTTTTATTTGTAATTAAGCAATTCACTTTTGTTTTCTCTGCCGATTCTCACCTTTTCCTAGAGGGCTTTTATGCTGCTGAATTTTGCCCAGTAGATATTACAGCACTGTGTATACGCTGTGGTATGAAGAAGTATTTTAATCTAGGGTATTTTAAATTCCTTCCTTTATGCAGGTAACGGAGAGTTAATTTGTTTGTGTTGTTTAAATGTTAAAATGTATGACTGGCCTTTGTCAATTTGAAAACTTAACTGGTAGAAGAAAGAACCGTCAGTGGATTACCTACTGGATGCAGGCCATGCTAATGCACAATTTCTAAAAATCCTGTGTATTTAATGAGTGAGCCCGAGATATCAAATTTATGAAAGGAGAGTA
Source organism: Gymnothorax javanicus (assembly GCA_029692085.1). Classification (NCBI taxonomy): domain Eukaryota; kingdom Metazoa; phylum Chordata; class Actinopteri; order Anguilliformes; family Muraenidae; genus Gymnothorax; species Gymnothorax javanicus. The sequence continues at coordinate 88,470,531 of CM056193.1, forward strand.
GTAATTTTCGTTTAATCTGAGATTTTGGCAGTCTGTTCAAGTCAATTGGATGATAATTAGCTAGTTTGCATGCTAACACTTTTTGCCATTAAATTAATAAATTCAAGTTTCTACAATAACAGTTACACATATAACTTATTACTTTAAAGGAGGAGACAGCACCTCGGCAAAGTATATTTCAGCGGAAAGTAGAATTCTTGAAGTGTTTAAAATGCATATTTTTATAAATTTTAATTTTTTAATGATCCAGTGCGACGCATTTTTAAACCGGAAAGTCTTCAAATTGGCCTCAATACCAGGGGGCAGACATTTTCACTTGGGGAATCTAAGGCTGCGTTCGGAATGCACACTTGTCCACTCGCTCACTCACTCTCTATGTTGTTTTCAATGTAGAACATTCACTACACAGTGCCCTATATAGTGGGTGAGTGTGCATTTCGAACGCATTATCCAATCAAACGCCAGTGCCGCGGTGCTTGTGCGTCAGTTATTCTCTTACGTGACGTCAGTTGTTCTCTAACCTTTTATCCGGGCCATGGAGTTGTACAGAGGGCCTTCAGTAAGCTTCACCCTTTACGGCTTTACTGCCCCCAAGGTGAATTCCCATTGCCTACATTTATATAATTGATATGGCATTGTAAATCCAAAACTTTCATGGACTTTGCAGCATTTATTTTCGCTGTCCTTGGGATAATTTTTTAATGTCTATGATCCCTACATGGTTCACTTAAATGGATGCAAGTAGATACCCTCAAGTAAAATTGAAGTCTGTCTACATTCTGGTCATTTCATCCAACCAGCTTGATCTTGTAGACTAGTGGTCACCGACGCTGTTCCTAGAGATCTACCATCCTTTAGGTTTTCACTCTAACCCTGATGAAGCACAGCTCATTCAACAGGTTGACATCTCGTTGAGCTGCACTAAGTTAAGGATGGAATGGAAACCCATAGAATGGTAAACCTCTCGCAACAGTGTTGGTGACTACTGACATGGAGGAATTGCACCCCTTTAAAATCGGATGTATGTGGTGCGCACCTGTACCCATCTCTCCTCGTCCTCCATTTTGATCCTGTTTCTCTCTTGTTCAGCAACTAGCGGAGTCCCTGGACCGGCTTAAGTCCCAGACCAAGGAGCTGAAGGATGCGCACCAGCAGCGTAAGCTGGCCATGCAGGAGTTCTCGGAGCTGAATGAGCGCATGGCAGAGCTGCGCTCCCACAAGCAGCGGCTGTCCCGCCAGCTCCGCGACAAGGAGGAGGAGATGGAGGCTGTGATGCAGAAGATCGATGGCATGCGTCAGGAGATCCGCAAGACCGAGAAGGCCCGCAAGGAGGTGAAGACGCTCTTCCGGTTTTGTGAAGGGGAAGGGGGGTGGATGACTGGCCAGTGTTTGGGTGGGTAACCTCCTCAGAAATGTCCCGAAAGCTCTGGCCGCCCTCACAACACAGGAATCCAGCACATCTTACTTTTATTTACTTTGCTGAGGTTTTTGTGTTGTGTCCCGCACCTCACTCCCTTTTCCAGGAGGTGGTCAGTCAGGGTTCAGAAAGTCCTTTCCAGTATTTTGGCCCAACCACTTGAATTTGCTGATTAAAACCACCCCTCAGCCATTGGCTTGAATTGATTAGTGAAATCAACTCGCTGAGTTCATGGATGGAGGTAAAACATGGCAGAACTTTCGCTTTTCGACCGCTGGAGTCCACCTCTGCCCTTTCGAAGCGCGCACGTCTTGCTCACTGTGACACAGTGGGGACCAAAGCTTTGGCCCATAATCTCTCTACTGAATACTCGACCTCATGAGGCTATCGCACTACTGTGGGAGGGAGGCATTTATGCTGAATGGGGTCTCCAGAGGCAACGGATGGAATGTAGTGGCTTCTGTGCTTCCCTCCCTCTCTGGCTCCCTCCCTCTCCTCCTCCTCTTGAGCAGAGCTAGAGTCCCCGACCTGCCCCCCCGAACCTCCACACCTAACCACGTCCAGATGGATGGTACTGACCCTTGCTGTGATAGTCCAGACAGAAATGTGCTGCCTGCCTTGTAGGGTACACAATGCAGGTTAACCCCTACTCTGCTTCTGCTTGTGGCTGTAGACTAGAAGTCCCTGCTCTTCAAATCACGGCCCTTGGCCCCGAGAACCACTGGCTTCCGTCCTCCCTTTAGCTAGGTTTGAAGCCAGTCTCGCCAGGTAGCAGCTCTGATTATTTTATTTACCTGGGAGGAAGGGAAACCAGAGGTGGATTTGTGTTCAGTCTGGATTTCAGGATGGCCAACTGTGTTGCACTGACTCACTCTGTCACAAAACACAGTTACACCAACAACCAACTGCAAAACATCCTGGGGAAAGTCCTGCCATGTATTTAATCCAGCTTATAACTCAGCCAGCAGATTCTTCCTCCTGGCTAAAGGATTGTATAAGCTGTCATTGACTTTCTGTATTTGGGTTTAACTCCTCTGATCTCAGTGCACGCACCCACATGCACACACTCACAAATGCGCGCGCGCGCGCACACGCACACACACACACCAACTCACGTTTAGTCACTGCACACAAATACACTGTGTCACAACATGCACTGAGGAAAGAAAATGAGAATGGGAGGGAAATGGTGCCTTTCTGCAGCTTTACACACTCGGTTGTTCAGTTAAAGAAACAGTTCACCCAGAAATGGAAATTCTGCCATTATCTACTCACCCCCATGCCAGTTGAAACGTTGGTGAAGTTTCTTAATCTGTGAAACACACTGGGAGTATGCCAGCAAAACTTTATAGTAACCTTCTCCAGAACAACTGATGTCAATGTGGACTTGTTCAGCTGAGTTCTTTAGAGTCCAGAAAACAGCCAAAAATGACCAGAATATTACTCCATACTGCTCCTGCAGGATAATTCAAGTCTTCTTGAGCCAAGAAATTGCATTAATCAGAAAAGATTGGCTATACGCCATTATTTTGCGCTAATCTTCACAGCAGCTATTGGTTTGCAGAAGTTCATAATGCACACATGTGGCCTCGCTCATTCATGATATGCTCCACAGAAACTCAACCACTTCCTTATTTACAGTGCTGAGCATAGGCTTTCATCACCACAGACAAGCCTCTGGATCGTACGTAAGCCTTCTGCCATACTGGACTGGGCAAGTTGCAGTAACTCCATGAAGACTGAACTGGGAAAAAAAAAAGATTTCTAGCTGACGTCAGTCGTTTTTGGAGAATGCTGCTACAATGTCTTGCTGACATACTCCCAGTGTGTTTACAGATGAAGGAACATCACGCGCGTTTCAACAGCCAATGAGGGTATGTTGATCATGGCGGAATTTGAATTTCTGAGTGAACTGTTCCCTTAAGGAACAGTCGGGTGGGAACATAGAATAAGAGGAGTCGTCTTCCAGTAGCTTCTTGGTAATATGAGATCGCTATTGTTGCCATGACTGAGACTTCAGCTGAACAATTGGTTCATATGACGTAAGCTCCTTTTTGAATGGAAGGCAGCTAGTGCTTAAAAGCAGGGAAAAAATGACGCTTACAGCCCTGAGGGTTTGGTGATGTCAGCTGTAGCAGGTGTGTTTACCTCATGGGGGTAGGTGGACAGAGGCTGTTCTGTGCCGCATGCAGACTCAGCCATTGTTGCGGGTGTGTGTGAGGGAATGGGAGGAAAGTGCTGACCTGTGACTGGTTCTGTTTGTCCATTGTAGCTTGAGGCTCAGCTGGAAGACGCCAAGGCCGAGGCATCCAAAGAGCGGAAGCTGCGTGAGCACAGTGAGAGCTACTCCAAGCAGCTGGAGGGCGAGCTCCAGAGTCTGAAGGTCAGAGACCCCCCTGCCCCATCCATCCATCCATCCGTCCATTATCTAACCCTTTCAGTTCTGGTCAGGGTCATAGGAGGGCTGGAGCCTGTCCCAGCATGCAGTGGGTCGGAGGCAGTAACACACCGGGCTTTGTCCGCCAAAGCATCCCAGGGATCTTGCACCATTCACTCTCACATTTACACCTTTAAGGCAATTTACAGCTAAAATCCTTCTCTGGAATGGAATTCTGGTTGGCAAGGGTGTACGAGTTTCTCCAGAACCGGTTCTGTCGTGGCCAGGCTCACTGGGAGGAGTGTGCTGGAGGGAGCCCACACTCAGGGGGCGGGACTGTGGGATTTCCTTAACCGAACCACCTCAAATCGCTCACCCACGGACAGCTGCTTCTGTATCATAGTTTGCTAGTTTAAAGAAGCCAGTCCTGTGTGCTCTCCGGCAGAACTATGGAGTGTGCGACTGCTGTGAAGTTGAAAGAAATCGAGCAAGTATTTATGAAAAGCATGCTGCAGAAATCCCCAGATGATTTTTGCCTGCACTTTTCAATTATTCTGCTTTTTGTCGGGGTAATTAAATTGAATGTTCTATCATAAACAGGCCATAAAAAAAGGTTTATGTGCCATTATCACTTCAGAAAATCCCTTTGTTAAGAATGAAATCAATAATTCAGCTGTGTGAGTGCAGCCGTTTCATGATGGTAATGATGGAGAAGTGCATTCCAGACACTGACACCACTTTTTGAGGACAAGATGGTTAAACAAGGCCATGTGTTCTTAACTGGCTTAGTCCCTGCAGTCTCCCCACCTTTGAGCATTTTTGCGTACATGCCTCTGTGTGTGTGTGTGTGTGTGTGTGTGTGTGTGTGTGTGTGTGTGTGTGTGTGCGCGCAGTGTGTGTGTTCAATCCGCAAGACCTCTCTCTCTGCTGCGCAAATTCTGCAAGAAAACAGGAAATTGTCTCATGAAAGCAGCTGGGATCACGGTCTGGATTTGTTTACGAAGTGTACACTCAGGCTTCTGTTTTGAATGTGACGGAGGAGCAGCAGTCTGTTGGTAGGTCCCGCTGGTGTTCACCCCTGGCCTCAGTGGACACGGCTGCGGCCTGGTGCAGGGCGTCCTGAGCTGAAGGTGGAGTCTGGAGCAGCTGCCCTGATGTCATGTGCGCTGATATTACCTGCTGGTGGCACAGCAGTGCGCCGCCATTTATTATTAAAGCCCTGTCAGAGCTGGCGCCATCTTACAGAGGAGGGGAATGGGAGTGCTTTGCGTGCGCATGTGTATTTATGTGTGTGTATACGTGTGTGTGTGTATGCGCGTGCGTGTGTGTATATGTGGAAAAGCCTGTGCACTGGGCCTGTTCCTAGCTCTCCCCCGCTGATTGCAGTTAGGTGCTGCTCATACTCCTCTCAGTGCAGCCCGTGTGGGGGAGGGCATGTTTAGGCAGGTTACATGCAGTAATGGGAGCAGTAGGGCCTTTTCTCCTCCAGCACCACAGGATCTCTTTCTCCAATTGGTCTGGATTCAGAGAGCATCACAGACATGTGGAGGAGCTGTGTGATGAGGGGAGCAAGCTCCAGCATGCAATGTAAAGCAAATATGCCCAGCAGCTAGCTCTGCCCCACCAAGGCAAAAGGAAGTTAATCTATCAGCAGCCATTTTGAGAAAAATGCAAAAGTTGCTTTTTACTTCTGCTCTACAATATCCACTTGCATGTGCCGGATCTCAGTAACTAGGGCGAATTTCGTCATGATCATACTTGTACTAAATTGAGTACCACTAGTAGGTGTATGTTATGGTCTCAGATTGAATTTGACAAAAATAGATTTACTTCCTTTTCGCCTTGGTGGGGCAAAGCTCTCTCTCTCTCTCTCTCTCTCTCTCTCTCTCTCTCTCTCTCTCTCTCTCTCTCTCCTCTCTCACCTCTCTCTCCCTCTCCCTCCTGCCCCCCCCCCGTGCTAATCAGCTGGGCCCTTAGCAGCAACATAAAACCGTAACATTCCTACCGGTCCTACAACTCCAAACATGGAAAGGACTCAATCATTTTCAAGGGCACCTGTCCTTTGCCTTTTTTTGTCCTTAAAGTTCTAATAGGGCTCACTAACATATATACTTGTTTGAACTCAGTGGGGTAATTTGTACTCTGCATTTAACCCATCCTAGCCACCCAGGAGCAGTGGAAAACCACAGCGCAGCACCCATGGACTAGTTTTGGCTTGTATTTTTATCGTGCATGTCTTTTGGAGTGGGAGGAAACTGCAGAGAAATCTCACTTGAACACAGGCAGAGCCTGCAAACTCCATGTAGAGAGATCCTTGCCCATCAAGCAAAATGCACCAGTTAGCTCCACATATAATTTACTTCTGTCCTGTAGTAAAAACATTACAGTGCTCTTAACCATAAAATGTGGAACTAAAAGATTACAGAAAAACTCAAATCCTGTTCCGGCTTCCCTCCCAGGCTAAAGTTGCACTTGTGTTTCGTTGACTCTGTAAAGACCTAAAAATGGCAGTGCGCTTTGGCGGGGATGTTGGGTTTTGACTCTGCTCTCATCGTGGCCTCGTACCCTCAGGTGAAGCAGGGCAGCGGGCGTGTGTCGGGCCTGGGCTCAGAGACTCAGCAGGAGCTCTCCAAGGTGAAGTCGGAGCTGGATAAGAAAGTGCTCTCCTACGAGGAGGAGCTGGTGCGGCTGGAGACCTCCCACGCCACGGAGCTGAAGAACCTCCACAAGGAGCTGCACGACTCCGAGGGTCAGCAGCTCTCCCTGCACAAGGAGCTGCTCGTGCTGAAGGACAAGCTGGAGAAGTCCAAGCGAGAGAGGTGAGCCTCGTCCTGCTGCTGGGGCCTCCAACCCGCTTCCTGGGGATCTGCCGTCCCGGTGCTTTTCACTGCAACCTTAACCTGGCTTGACTGACTCCACTGAGCGGGAGCAATATGACATTTATACCCCCGACCCATAAGGGGCGGCGGGGGTATATAGTATATACCAAAGAATTCAGTCCATCCTTCCATCCTTCCATCCGTTCCAGTTTGTCCAACTGATTTCTCAAAAACTGCTCATCAGATTGTTTTCAAATTGCAGTCACGCATTCTACGCTTCATGGAGAGGTGCAGTGCCGAGTTTCAGGAAAATGTGATGATTTTTTCAAAAATTAGTTTTGTTTTCCATATTTTGAATTGAGAAAATTTACCACTGCAAATGTTGTCCGACCGATTTTCTCAAACTACCTATCGGATTGTTTTCAAATTTCAGTCATATTCAGTCATTCTATACTTCATGCAAAGGTGCACAAGATTCATATGAAAAGATTTACAAGACCCACTTGTGAGGGTAATAATTTATTTATTATACATAAAACATTGAGATAAATGTAGTTGATCAATACCTATAAACACGAACAGGCGACAAAAGACAAGAATGCATCACTTGGCACCAGCACTGCTTGAGTGATGTAGAGGTGCACTATTCCAGCAACTGGGACTGTGCCATTGACAATGAATACCAGTAGATCCATAATTTGAGAGAGAATTCTCACATCCTTTGCTATCTCTAACCATATGAATTAAAAAACAGAAGCATTTTATTTTGAATGAAAGTGGTCATTACTTTCTGAAAACTATGAACAGATCCATGTACAGTGGTACCAGGGGCACTATAATGTAAGTATCTTTACAACATAAACAAAGAACAGAAATGCTGAACAGAAATGCTGTGATAATGGCTCACATTTTTATTTGTTTGTAAATTACACTATAATGCTTTTTCTGTAAGATCACTGTGGATAGTGTGAAATTTCTTGTTAACCTCATGTCATAATCTCTTCAGTGCACCAGGGTCGGGGGTATTAATATGCTGTGCTCACTTTTTCACTTGTTCTTGGTTTTGTGTCAGGTGTTCTTTGCAGGGTGGTAACAAAGCTCTAGAGGATGGCAGACCCTCAGGAGACAGCTTGGTGATCACTGACTAAGTGACTAAGGTGTTTAACTAGATCTTAGGGGCGTGCTGTTTTAAGCCCCGGTGTAGCCCCTATAAGAGCAGTGTTGCTGTTGGGCCTTTATGCAAGCCCCTGAGCCCTAGGGGAATTAGGCCACTGTTTTGTCTACTCAACTGTAAATTGGTTTGGATGAAAGTGTTTACCTTGTGAGTGTTACATTAGGTGAATGTAGACTTGAGCATGCCCATGAAGAATGCTGATAACGCTAACGGTTCATGGTTAAGTGCTCATACAGGAGCTTGCAGAAGCTGCAGCACTAGCAGTGTGCGTCTGCTCTGTCTTGCCGCCGTTGCCTAATGGCACTTAGGATGAGAATACCATGGCAGATCTTGAGCAGTTTATAGATGAGAGGAGCTGAAGAAGTACATGTAGCTGGTGCAAGTTTTTCATGGTTAAATGTCCAAGGATGAAGCAAGCCTGTGAAAGTTCTAGAGAGTGCAAGGACCTGAGTCACAAGTACGGCTGTGGAAAGCGCAGCCAATGCTGACATTTCACGGTTAAGTATTTATTTGTGAGGAGGTTAGAGAATTTCAGGCACCAGTAGTGAGCTACTAATTCTCATAGCTCTGATTTCAGAACACTTAAGGTTACAATACGATCATAAAAAGCATATATTTGCCATGTTCAAGACGATTGCACTTTGGAAGTAAAAATGAATTGAACAGCGTCAAACTCAGAAATTACTTTTCGGAAATTTGTTTTATCATTTCAGATTTATCCTTCGATTTATCCGACTTGAAGTCAGTGATGACATCAAGCATGGCGGCCTTTATTGATCGTGTAAAGAATGGAATTGATATAAAAGTATTTGTCGTTTTAATGCAGTCTGACATGTACAACCCCAATTCCGAAATAGTTGGGACAAGGGGTAAATTGTGAAGAAAATCATAACGCAATGACTTTCAAATCAAACCAGCCAGTATTTTATTCACACTACAACAGAGATAACACAGCAAATGTTGAAACTGAGAAATTTTACAATTTAACCACAAAATGAGCTCAGTTCAAATTTGATGGCTGCTACGGGTCTCAAAAAAGTTGGGACAGGGGCCTGTTTACCATGGTGTAGCACCCCCTCTTCTTTTTAACACAGAGTGGAGGCGTCTGGGCATTGAGGAGACAAGTTTCTTGAGTTTAGCCATTGGAATTTGATCCCGCTTGTTTAATACAGGCTTCCAGGTGCTGGAGAGTTTTGGATCTCCTTTGACGGACTTTTCTTTTAATTATGCGCCAAATGTTCTCAATCGGTGAAAGATCAGGACTGCAGGCAGGCCAGTTCAGCACACGGACTCTTCTACTAAGAAGCCATGCTGTTGTAATAGCTGCAGTATGTGGTTTTGCATTGACCTGCTGAAATACACAAGGCCTTCCCTGGAATAGATGTCGTCTGGAGGGGAGTATATGTTGCTCTAAAACCTTGATATACCTTTCAGCATTCATGGTGCTTTTTAAAACATGCAAGTGTCCCACACCATATGCACTAATGCATCCCCATACCATCAGAGATGCTGGCTTTTGAACTGAACGCTGATAACAGGAGGGGTGGTCTTTCTCCTCTTTAGCCCGGAGGACACAATGCCCATGATTTCCAACAAGAATGTCAAATTTGGACTCGTCTGACCACAGGACACTTTGCCACTTTGCAACAGTCCATTTTAAATGAGCCTTGGCCCACAGAACACGGCGGGGCTTCTGGATCACGCTCAACAATGGCTTCCTTTTTGCATGATAGAGTTTTAGGTGGCATCTGTGGATGGCACAGCGGACTGTGTTTACAGACAGTGGTTTCTTGAAGTATTCCTGGGCCCATTTAGTAATGTTAATGATAGAATCATGCCGATGAGTGATGCAGTGGCGTCTGAGGGCCCGAAGATCACAGGCATCCAGTAAAGGTCTTCAGCCTTGTCCCTTACGCACAGAGATTTTTCCTGTTTCTCTGAATCTTTTGATGATTTTATGCACTGTCGATGATGAGACCTTCAAAGCCTTTGCAATTTGATGTTGAGGAACATTGTTTTTAAAGTATTCCACAATTTTTTTACGCAGGCCTTCATAGGTTGGAGAGCCTCTGGCCATCTTTACTTCTGAGTGACTCAGCCTCTCTAAGACGTCCCTTTTATAGCCAATCATGTTACACACCTGATGCCAGTTCACTGAATTACTTGCAAAATGTTCTTTCAGCTGATTCTCTTATATATTAATTGCTTTTTCAGCCGTTTTTTTTGCCTGTGTCCCAACTTTTTTGAGACCTGTTGCAGCCAGAAAATTTGAAATAAGCTAATTTTGTGGATAAAAATGTAAAATGTCTCAGTTTCAACATTTCAAATGTTATCTATGTTCTATTGTAAATAACATATTGGCTCATGTGATCTGAAAGTCATTGCATTTTGATTTTATTCACGATTTACACTTCGTCCCAACTATTTTGGAATTGGGGTTGTACTTATGCAACTTACGAAAAGCGTTCATGTTTTGCTGTGATTATAGCAATGCGTGGAATTTAACAGCTATTTTACTCTTGGGTTTTAACTAGACCTGTTCTGACTGCGGAATAGCTAGTGGCACAACAGTCACATCTATCTCTTACCCGCGCCTGCAGTGTGAATGCAATGATGCTGGAAGTCAGAAATATCCTGGTTCCGAATTCTGACTTCTGAGTTGGTTTGACTGCAGTAATAGTGTTTGTGGATAATGGTTAAATGTTTGTCGATGAGATAAACTGAAAAGGTCCATCAGAGTGCAGTTGACTCTGACACAAGCACATTCGTAAAAAGTAAGTAACTTGAGTAAGTGCTTTGTGGTTAAGTGCTCATTGGCATGACAGAATAGAAAACTCCAGAATGCGGTGAGCTCGGACACGAGTACGACTGCGAACAGCTCAGGAACACTAGTGGCTCACGTTTGAGTGGTCATAAATGAGACATTTAGATGAGGACATAAAGGGACCATTGTGTCCTGGTGGGTTGTTGTCCTGTGCATCTGTGCCTGCTGCAGCTGTATGCTGCGAGGCCCCGCATGGTAACGGTTGTGCGCTGCGTCCATCCGCAGGCAGAGCGAGATAGACGAGGCAGTGGGGACGCTGAAGGAAAAGTACGAGCGCGAACGGACCATGCTCTCCGAGGAGAACCGCAAGCTAACCAGCGAATCAGACAAGGTGAGTCTACAGGTCAGGGCCAGAGGATCTGCAGATACTCAGTTCAGGAAGTAGAACTCCTCCACAGTAATTCTGAATCTGAATTTGCTAATAGCAAAGATGAAAAACTAATCTGTGAAACGGCCGCAAGATAAGGTCACGGATAGAAGAATCGCGCGTTCTTTAGCTTAACTTTAGCTGTCTGACCCTTGGACACAGCACTTGTGGGGTGCCACATTCATGGGCAGTGTGAGAGTGCGGGAGCGTTACAGACTGTGGCAGAGGAGTTGGGCAATGGAGAGTGCGGGAGTGTTACAGACTGTGGCAGAGGAGTCGGGCAGTGTGAGAGTGAGGGAGCGTTACAATTTCTGGCAGAGGTGTTGGCAGTGTGAGAGTGAGGGAGCGTTACAGACTGTGGCAGAGGACTTGCTAATCCTTCCATGACTCTTATTACGGTTCAGCTCTGCACCTTCGTTGATAAACTGACTGCTCAGAACCGTCAGCTGGAGGATGAGCTGCAGGACCTGGCTGCCAAGAAGGAGAGCGTGGCGCACTGGGAGGCCCAGATCGCAGAGATCATCCAGTGGTGAGTTTTTGCAATGTGTAGGTGCGCGTGTATGTGTTTGTGTGTGTGTGTCTGTTTGTGCTTGTGCGTGTGCATGTGCTTTTTAGTCTGTGTGTCTGTGGGTGTGTTCCATTGATTTGGCCCCTCCTCCAAGCCTGTCCAATTAAATGCTGCTGCAGCAGGGAGGCTGGGCTATTTCGTTTTCCCCTCTCTGAACCCGGCCAGAGTGAGGTTCTTCAGTATTTGGAAAATTTCCCTGCGCAGTTTACATCTCAGTGGATTAAATGCGCTTTTAATGAGACTACTAACTGGAGGCCTTTTTATACTTGTAAGACATTTCAACAGACATCTTTAAGATTTTTTTTAAAATTATTTTTAGAAGACACAGATGCTCTTATGCTTAAACCACAACATCTGCCGTGCTAGCTGTCATCTTTATGATAATTATATATTTCTTGTTTAATCACTGGTCGTTCTTTTTGCTATCGCTACTGTATCAACTTTCTTCATGCATGACCACCAAACCCTGTCCACCCAGCCACTGAAAATATAAGACGGCCATCAGCAGCATCTGCAACATCGCAAATATTCGACAGGTTTAAGAATTTGTTGGGCGGCTCCATTTTTCTCTCTCTCTGGCATAATTTTGGTCCTCAGACACTGTTGACGGACACGTTACAAGCATAAAATGGCCATTGCAGCTTTGATTTGAGGTTATGCATTTTGTGCGTACCAGATCGGAATTGAAGCCCTTAGACACTATGAAGCCGTTCAAATTTGTACAAACCTCACTGTACAGCTGCTGGAAAGGAAATCATGATTATCATGATTTAATTAGTCTTGTCACCAGTTCTTTTGGATTTGCACTGGTAAAACCCTGTGAATTACATGGATATTTTGGCGTGCTAGCCAAAATGCACACCACACTGCTGTTTTCAGCTTTACCTGAAGCTGCTGTTCTCACTTAAGTTTAGAACGGGCTGAGCGTGAGTCTTATTTTTGAAAACATTGGACGATTAAGCCACGGGGGGGGTTTGTACTGTGGCATCAGAGAGACTTGCACGAAATTACAATGGATTGGCAGAAAGTACAGGCTATCTTGTATCTTGGATTGGCTGGTACCCGCGGATCAAACGCAGTCGCTGTGTTTCTTGGGCTTTGCCAGCTTCTACAAGCGCTTTATCAGAGGCTTCTCCGCAATCGCTGCCCCTTTCACAGCCCTCCTCTCTCCTAAGATCCCCTTCTCTTGGACCCTTCATTGGGTCTGTTCAAGGATTTTTTTTGCCCTAAGCTACTGTGACTAAACAACCTGATAATGTTTTTGCCACAGAGAAATCTTTTTAGCCGCACAATCGAAATACTGCATTGCCTGTGCAACTTTGCAAAATAAGCTCAGTATATGTATCTACCCTATGAAGCAATACCAAGGACAAATACAAACTACAAATTTATTGCATGTATTCCATACATTCATTTCTGAACCAGCATGTTAGACTAGATCATTTATTTAAGGGCAGATATAGTTTATTTTTGTAATACTTGATCAACAAAACTAAGTCTACATATAATTCCACTAATACTGTTTTTGATAACCGCTAACGTTTGTCCTTACTGTTGTGGAAAACCACAAACATTTGAATCTGCTGCTTTAAAAAGTACATCATGAATAAGTATAGATAAACTCCACAATCTCAAATGAAGCATTACAATACCACTGGAAAGACAAACAAAAGTCGTAAGACAGAAATACAGATGCAGTGACGATCTCTGTTCCCTGACTGTTGTTTGTTCCTGAGTTCATGCATCTACTTCAGATGTTTTTCTTGCAGTGCCGCCTGAGAGGCTGAAGATCAGAGCCAAGATCAGAATATCGTTTTTTTGCCTTTTCCCTTGCATACAGACATTTCTTCAGATTTTCTGGATCTATTAATGATATTATGTCCCGTAGAGGATGAAACCTCCAAATTATTTGCAATTTTACATTTAGAAATGTTATTCTTAAATCGTTAAACTATTTGCCCATGCAGAAAGACTTCTTATACCCCATGATGTTACTGACCTGTTGCCAGTTAACCTAACTAGCTGCAAGACGTGCCACCGTTTGTATTTTTTAGCATTATAGAACTTTTTGAGTCTTTTTTTTTTTTTTTTTCCCCAGTCCTTACTTTTTTTAAACGGGTTACTAGCATCAAATTTCGAATGAGCAGATGTGTAGTCTTTGTCCTATTTTCAGTTAAATGTAGGGCTTAAGTGATTTGCAAATCATTACATTGTTTTTTATTTACATTTTACAGTGTTTATTTACATTTTACACCAACTCTTTTGGAAAGGAGATTGTAAATGAACAGTGATGTTTGTCGTGCGTAATGTGAATAAGTGATGTGAGCTCGATAATATCTGTTGTGTATGATGTATATTCTGAATGATGTGAAATGGGTAATGTTTTATGGTTTGTGTGGTGAATGATGTACAACATGATATATGATGTTTTATGGTGTGTGTTGCAAATAGTGTTTGAGTATGCTGATTCATGTTTTTTGGTGTATGGTGTATTTTATATATGATGAGTGATGTTTTATGGTCTTTGTTGTGTATGATGTATATTACTGTATGTGTGATATGTGATGGGTGATGTTTTATGATGATTGTTGTAAATGATGCATATAATGCATGATATTTGATGTTTTATAGTGTGTGCTGCAAATTGTTTATTCAGTATGCTGAGTGATGTTTTTTGGTGTGTTATGTATGATGTGTGATGAGTGATGAGTTATGGTGTTTCTTGTGTATGATGTATATCATGTTTATGTGTTGAGTGATGTTTTTTGGCCTGTATTGTGTGGCCCTGCAGGGTGAGCGATGAGAAGGACGCCCGTGGGTACCTGCAGGCCCTGGCCTCTAAGATGACGGAGGAGCTGGAGTCTCTCCGCAGCTCCAGCCTGGGCTCCAGACCCATGGTGAGATAATAACCCACAAACCCCCTTAAACCGTTGATCTGTGATCACAGCAGGAGGCCATTGAAGGTGCTGTGTCCTTTCGCTGAGTGGTGTCTCTCAGGGAGTATAACGAGAATATTGAGTGGGGAGACTTACTGCTATTAAAACCTTCATGTTAAATGGGTCTTCTTCCCTTGTGATTATTATGTCAGAAGGAGGGGAGGGAGATGTATTGTTTTTTGGCTCAATTCCCATCGCCATCTGTATCGGCGTTCCCAACGTGTTTTTGTACCATAACGCTATATTTCTTTACCAAATTTTGCAAATGCATTGATCAGCTACTGAACTGGTGTCTTTTAATATTTTGGGTTTCTGGGGGGATGGGGACGTTTGTTATTACGAGTAAAAAGACACTGCAGTTTATGTTTGGTTAGAACTGAAGATTAGCTTCCTCAAATTGAATTATAATTCGCCGAATCATTGTCTTTAACTTAGCTACGAGACCAAGACCAATCATTTTAAATTTCAGGTGAATCAGTACTGGTCAGATCATAAAGGAGATGCCATTAGTCCAAAGAAGGCAACTGGGCACACTTGGTGAATAATATGTAGTACCCACAGTGTCACCTCAGCTAAGTTTTTTTTTTTTTACAGTCATTTTTAATGTGCGAAATACTTGAGGTGGATTTTGTTTTTATTTGGAGTCGTTTCCTACGTTGGTTCACAGTGGAATTTTACTTTCTCAGCTGAGAAAGTACAGCTGAGATATAGGCCAAAGTAAAAATCCAGCTACGCTGGCGGAGATTTGAGGTCTTTCCAATGGGCCAGATTTCCAATCGGCGTGCTTTTGGGTTTTGCTGCCACCTGGCGGTAGAATGCAACAATACCCTACATCAGACAACGAAAATAATTAATGCACAGAGTTGCCTTGGTGTGGCGGAGGTGCTGCACTCTACCAAGTGCCCTTAAGCAATATTATATCATCCACTTATCGTAGGCCACACATTTAAAGTTCTGAGGCAAAGGTCAAAGTACTAAGTAACTGTTCACCATGTTACGCAATTGACCCTAGTCTCGAGTCAGACACCAGACGATTGCGACAACTGTCCCGCTAGGCGGGAGTCATTTGTTTTTTTTGTGCATATCATGACTGGATTTCCTTTTAAATTATGCTCTGTTTCCCACAATGCAATAGACCGAGAATATTGAAGCTCATGTTCTGTATAATGGGCTTTCCAACTTCAGAGATTAGACTTTGTTTATCATCTACTATGGTCAGCAATGATTTTCATTGTTGTTCACTGGCAGGGTATAAAACTGTTTATATGAACACGATTTGGCAACAGGCTATTATTTGAACACTGTTTCTCTCTTTTGGGGACCACGCTCAGAAACGCAGAGTAAGTATCTGAAATGAGAGCAAGGCTTGAATGAGGTTTCGATCGTTGGCTGAAGTGATGGATCTGCTGTCTTCATGGCTGCAACAGCATTGCTAAATTTTCATTGGCTGCTGTGCATGTGACATGAAGGTTCTTGTTGCCTGTTCAGTCAGTCAGGCAAATAGGTGAATTATTTTGTCCAACTTTGGACACAGTCTTGCCCCGGCATTCCTTCTATCTAGCAGCAAATTGCATGGAATGACGCCTATAGTTCATGACATCTGCAGCTCTTGTGAAGAGAAGTTTCTGTCGGCTGATTTCGTGCTCCCAGAGCCCCAGAGCCCTGCACTTGGATTTGCTTGTTTGTTTGCTGCATGAGTTAAATTTGCCATTTCAGTGTGTCTGTCTTGCTGGAGAATCACCTCTGGGATAACGAGGGTCTTGTTCGCACGTCACTGTAAGCCAGTGTTTCTTCCTCAAGTCAGTTTATTAGGGGGGACAACTTAGAAAAGAACTCAGCATGTTTTGTCAACAAATCTCTCTGCTGGTTAAACAAAAAAAAAAAAAAAATGAATAAGTCGTCACTGAAGATGAATATATTCTCGCTGCCGAGTACATAAATAAACTGGGCATGTGTTAAACACATTGCATTTGAGTGCAATTTGCTGTCTAGACTTGCGGAGCCAAAATAGGTGTGTGAGAACAAAGCCGTTGATTTCCCTTTGTTGGTGATCTTTCTCTCCTCGGTTTTCAGGATCTTCTTTGTGGAAGTGTGTGATGGTCCCAGAGTAACTCCTTTAGTGCATTTCAGCAACTGTCACCAGCGCTGGTCTTGTTTCATGTCAGTTTTCCTGCCTGCTGTTGATCATAAACTCTATAACTCCGTAGCATCTACACCTCAGTGCTCAGGGCCCGTGGAAGAACAGAACTGCTGTTTTAACTGTGCCATGTTGTGCGGGAATTACATTGATGCTATAAGATACAGTTGTGCTTCCAAAGGTGATCAAGAGCAAATTTATGCCACATCTGAAGTCACACATAAAAGTTGAAGTAGGAACCCATCTCACATGCCAGCTGCTCAAAATATACTCAAAGTATACACCTTACAGGCTGCATGGGTAATATACACCCTTACAGGCTGCATGTGTGCTCTACATACCTCAGGTACAGTACACACACTTCATATTATTTCTCTGTAATGTCTCCCTCAAATGCTTCATATTAACCCTTTGACTCCCAGCTTTTTCAAAACCCAACATGACGGCTCTACCCAGGTTAATTAAGATCAGATATCAGATTTGCTCAAAGTTTTTATTAAATTCTGGCTTGGCCATAGCATTTCATGGTATGAAATGGTAAAATTAAACACTGTTTATACATTTCAGCACAAGTTGGATGCATTTATTTACAGCAAAATGTAGCACTTTTTACATATCGAATGTAAATATTCCCAGATACATGACCAGTGTGAATTTGAAACTTTGCTGAAGACCTTGATTAGTAGAGTCCGGTGTGTAGGTGGTAGTTGGAATGAAAGTCTGTCCCCACGCAGGCCCTTTCTGAGGACCCCAAGGTCAGCAAAAAATGCAGAAAAATCCATATTTGGGAAGAGGAGTCACTTGGCGTACTATGTAAATTTCCATATGCGGACGTGAAAGGGTTAAATGTATGCATGCTTGCACAGGTTGATTTTGTGTCTGGCCAATGAAAACCTACTTTGCGTTTGTCAGGGTTCATGTCTCAATTCAATTCAAAAAACTTAATTTATCCCCGCAGGGCAATTCAAGGCTCATAAAGCAGTGCACATAAAATAAGACAAAAACGGTAGAGAGAAAATACTCCTGTGTACATAACTGTACAGTGCAAATTGCAGATTACAAATAGGTATTAATAAAGTCCAGATATTGCGCTATGCAAATTGAGAAAGGTATAAATAATGTCCTCATACTATGTTGTGCAAATTACAAAAGAGATATAGGATAGTCCAGATCCAGTGCTGTACAAATTGCAGAGAAGGCATAAAATGGTTATTAAATGTCTGTTGTATATTATGGCATTGTTATTATTTGGTGCTTATGAATGTAAAGTTATTAGAGGGGAAAAAACTAGCACCACTATGTTAAACGGGAAAACATGCACAAGGACAAAAGTATAGCAGGTCTGAAGAAGATGATCACAGAATCAACTTGCGACACTCATTATGCACTCCTTCTGGTGCGAGTACATTACGATCAGTCTTGTGTACTTAATTGGTTCATTCTTGGACAACTTTTTGGGTTCTGTCTGAGAGTGCTTTATGAATTAAGGCCTAGTGTGCTTTACTCAGGACCCCCTGTGACGCCCCGTCTCTCCCCTGCTTTACTCAGGACCCCCTGTGACGCCCCCTCACTACTCTGCTTTACTCAGGACCCCCTGTGACGCCCCGTCTCTCCCCTGCTTTACTCAGGACCCCCTGTGACGCCCCCTCTCTCCCCTGCTTTACTCAGGACCCCCTGTGACGCCCCCTCACTGCTCTGCTTTACTCAGGACCCCCTGTGACGCCCCCCCTCTCCCCTGCTTTACTCAGGACCCCCAGACGCCCCCTCTGTGCTTTACTCAGGACCCCCCCCACGCCCCCTCTCTCCCCTGCTTTACTCAGGACCCCCCTGTGACGCCCCCTCTCCCCTGCTTTACTCAGGACCCCCAGACGCCCCCTCTCTCCCCCCCTTTACTCAGGACCCCTGTGGCGCCCCCTCTCCCCTGCTTTACTCAGGACCCCCTGTGACGCCCCTCTCTCCCCTGCTTTACTCAGGACCCCCTGTGACGCCCCCTCTCTCCCCTGCTTTACTCAGGACCCCCTGTGACGCCCCCTCTCTCCCCTGCTTTACTCAGGACCCCCTGGACGCCCCTCTCCCCTGCTTTACCCCCCCTCTCTCCCCTGCTTTACTCAGGACCCCCAGACGCCCCTCCCCCTGTCCCCTGCTTTTACTCAGGACCCCTGTGACGCCCCCCTCTCCCCCTGCTTTACTCAGGACCCCTGTGACGCCCCCTCTCCCCTGCTTTACTCAGGACCCCCTGTGACGCCCCCTCTCTCCCCTGCTTTACTCAGGACCCCCTGTGACGCCCCCTCTCCCCTGCTTTACTCAGGACCCCCTGTGACGCCCCCCCTCTCCCCTGCTTTACTCAGGACCCCCTGTGACGCCCCCTCTCTCCCCTGCTTTACTCAGGACCCCCCAGACGCCCCTCTCCCCTGCTTTACTCAGGACCCCTGTGACTTTCCCCTGCTCAGGACCCCTGTGACGCCCCCTCTCCCCCGCCCCCCCTCTCCCCCTGCTTTACTCAGGACCCCCTGTGACGCCCCCCTCTCTCCCCTGCTTTACTCAGGACCCCCTGTGACGCCCCCTCTCTCCCCTGCTTTACTCAGGACCCCCTGTGGAAAGTGCGGCGCAGTCAGAAGCTGGACATGTCGGCCCGTCTGGAGCTGCAGTCTGCACTGGAAGCAGAGATCAGGGCGAAGCAGCTCGTGCAGGAGGAGCTGCGCAAGGTTAAAGCTGCCAACATCAACTTTGAGAGGTCAGCGCCTCGTGTGTGTGTGTGTGTGTGTGTGTGTGTGTGTGTGTGTGTGTGTGTGTGTGTGTGTGTGTGTGTGCGCGCGTGTGTGTATATGTGTGTTCCTCTGTGTACAAGCGTGTTTGTCTCTGAGAGCGCATGTTTTTGTGCTCTTTTTTCTTTGTATGTGCTTGCTCACGTGTTTCTGTGTGAGTGTGCGTGTCTTTTGTGTGTGTGTTTGTGTTTTTGCATGTGCATTTTTGTGTGTGTGTATGTGTGTGAGTTTGCGCGTGTGCATGCATGCACCTGTGTGTTTCTCTCTGTGCATGAGTGTTACATGTGCGTGTGTGTGCGTTTCTCTGTGTTTATACTATCTGTGTGGCTGTGCATTAATACTGCTTCCTGCCTGCCACAAGCTACACAAGACCTTTTGTGGGTCAGATTAGAAGTGAGACAATGGAATACTATTAGTTTGAAATAAATTATTTGTCTTCTATCCAGGAACACTTTGAAAATAAGTGTTTCAGTCATCATTTCACAGGCAGTCCTCTGGGTTCAGTGTAACTCATCAAGTTATTTTAGTTTTACTCAGGATGCATTTAGATCAAATCAAGTGAGCGAGAAGTTCTCAAGTTGTCAAAACTCAGGGGTTAGAATATGACCCATGACCTCTGGTTGGCTTCTTCTCAGTAAGCTGAAAGACTCTGAAGCCAAGAAGCGGGAAATGGCCGAGCAGTTGGAGAGCATGAAGAAAGAGCTGGAGGAGAGCAGGTCTCGGACGGACAAAGGTAAGCGTAGGCTTTGCTCAACTGCTGACAAAATGGCTGCCTCTGTAGCTTCTGAGCTCACTTACTGAGATTAGGAGAACCCCAGTAGAGGCTTATGCAGGGTGCACACAGTGTGATGTTTCGCTGTCTCTTTGTTCAAGGTATTGGGTATTGTTGGACCGAATGACTGATAACGATCTGGCAGCACCCTCTTAACCGCAGGGTTTTCTCATGCAGGTTTGAAGCTCCCTGATTTTCAAGACTCCATTTTTGAGTACTTCAACACCTCCCCGCTCGCCCACGACCTCACGTTCAGAGTAAGTCTGATTATCATTAATTCTTAAATTATTCCCACATCTGCATATGCTTCAGAGGGTATGGCTTATTGGGGTTGCTCAGACTCAATATCATGTTCATTAAACGGGAGCCGATCCCCTGATGTGTATATTTTGCGTGAGATCAGGGAGGTCGTGCTCCTCAATCTGTCCATCAGCTTCCCTTGTTTCAGAGTGTGAACTGGTGCCTGTATATGGGAAGTGGGAGAAGTGCTCCTATAATGCTGTCCTTTGGGAGAAATGCTCTTATTGACCTTCAGATAAAGGAAAGTGCTCAGTTTGGTCAGTTTGCTTTTGTTTAGCATTTATAACCACAGATCAGACATTACATAGTCAGCATCTTCTGTGTCTGAAATTCTGGTTTCCTTTTGGTAAATCTGGTTTTCTGGAGCTGCTAGCCCATAAAGGGAGGGTAAGGCTGAGCAGTCGGTCGGCACCCAGAGGAAACTCGGGAGAACATGATTGGTTGACTCTGAGCCTATCACAAAGCTCATTGATGTTTTCCTGTTTGCCAATTTGTCAGACGTGACATAGATCTGTCAGTGTTTATGGAGCCATTTCTTTTTATAACCTCTTTTAATGAAGGTCTGGTGGATATGATTCATACCCTGCAGTTTTACCTGTGGCATGTAAGAGGCTTTGAGTGCTACTTGGTCCCTTTAGACTGCACTGCTGTGGCCTGTTCAGGGCATCCGTCTGAATGCATTTCCCTTCAGCCAAGGTGTTGTTTTACATATGCTGAAGAGAAAAAGACACTCGGCAACGTAAACATGACTTTATTTTTGTTTCTTGCATCCGTAAAAAAAGGACTCTGTATCTTCCTCATCGGCATCCTCTCTGCTTGCATTTTGGGATGAAGTAAGTCGGACTATTAGAAGCCCTCCTCCTGCAGTAACCCTCGCCCCCTCCACATTCTGTCCTTGATGGAATTTCTTTGAATGCAGAAATTTTTTATGATTTAACTGCTTTACTATTCTTTATTATTTTATTTGTATGTTTTGAGCCAAGTATCCATTTTGTTGGCTTAGCTGTGTTATATGTTTTTAATGACGTTTGAGAATAATCGTGATGATTACTTCAGCTAAATTGGTTTTTCAGAAGTGGATAGCTTTCAGGCTTCACGCTTCATAAATTAAGCGCTTTGGGTTTTTTTCCCATGAAAGTTACGTGTCGTCTGTAGTTTGCGAATTCCCTCGTGCAACTGACTTCATGGAGTGAAAATATAGAACAGTGATTATCACCCGTTAGTGCTGTCCCAGTCGTTTATGTCTGTGCTGTCCTGGTTTGTTGGTACCATTTTCTCCAAAGTGGGTTGACTTGATGCCACCTGTTGGTTAAATTATGCAATTACAAGACTTTCCTTAGGAATCTTCAGCCCAACCTTCGAGGGCTCAAGCCTCATGCCTGGATCTCATCCGAAACAGTAGTTTGGTTTCTGTTGGCCAGTCCTGCCGAAACGCTGCAGTTTTCTCAACCTCAGAATGTCCGCCTCTGCCCCCCAGCCCACCTCCATCGCTGAAGTCGATTCCCCGGTGCAGAAGCCAGATGTCCCTCCCTCCCCATCGGTGGCCTCCCTGGATCAGGATGTGAGTCTTGTATGTCATGCTGTACCATATAACCCTGCAGCTCCCTATGAAGTGCCTATGGCCATGTCCCAAACTGTATACTTGCATGCTTAATAGTGCCTTGCTTCTGAGTACTCACTCTGGTCAGTTGACAATCTGATTGAATTTATAGAAGGACTTGATTGAGGCTGCCGTCTCACTGCTTAGAGATGCAACGATACCAATACTGATATCGGTCAAACGCTGATTAAATTAAGTGGATTGGGTATCATTAACAATGGGCCAATCTGGTTTCGGATACTCTTATTTTATTAGATAACAATTCAGTAAATTTATATTGGTGTATTTCTTTATTACATTTTGTTTAACAAAGGAAAACAATGTTTAAGTCAGGCCAGATGTTGCCTTGCACATAAAAGAATGCGCTCATTCTCTTCAGCACTCTGAAGCATGCATACGGCCTATTAGTATCAGACTGGTACATCGGTATCTGCCCATACCCAAAGGCCAGGCGTTGGAATCAAGGCAAAAAAAGGTTGGATTGGTACATCCCTAGCTCTGCTAGAGATTATTGTTCTTGATAGCTCTTGAAAAGAGTGAAGGGATTTTGTCCAGTCAGAGAACAACCTTGAGCAAACGGAGTATGCATCATGCTGCTTTTTCTATGCTACATATTGCCATACGTCTGTTTTTGATTGCAGTACACTATGAATGTGTGCTCAGTATGTGCGACCATAGTATGGACTTGCACAGTTATGGACCTAGCTTTATTGTCTATCCGAACACCACCTGGCCTCCACTGCACCTTAAGGCTGTTGAGCTGCAGCTGTGTTCACTCTATGGAAGTCTGCTCTCTCACCCAGGAGCCAGTCAAGCCTCCACCAGCTGCCCCTGCCACCACCCCCCCTGCGTACCAGTCATCGCTGCTGACCGCACCAAAGGTACGCCTGGGCTCTCCTCGCGGGCCAAGATCTCTCTCTTGTGACATCATCTCTCAGCACGGGATCAGTAGCCTCTCTGTTCTCAGATGTGTTGAGGGGGTTGCTGTTGGCAGTGATGTGTCTGGAGAGTACGCCATGGAATGGTACGGCGATGACGTGCTTTTAACGCAACTGGTCCTTGAGCAGCTGAGTAGTAATAATGTTGTGAACTTCATCGTCCGTTGTTGCGCAGTATTTTTTGTCCATAAACAATTTGACCCATAACCTCTAGCAGGCACATATGTTGATCAAATTTGACATCGCTTGGTGTGTAACATCTTTAGCACATAAACTACTTTGGGATTGCATTTCAGTCTCACACCCCCAGAAGTGGACGTGGCAGAGTGGTCATAGGAAAAAACCAAAGTTATCCATTTTAGATCTTTCTAATATAGATAAAGAGCCGAAGCTAGGTTTGTATGTACAACCCCAATTCCGAAATGGTTGAGACAAAGTGTAAATTGAATAAAATCAAAACGCGATGACTTTCAAATCACACCAGCCAGTATTTTATTCACAATGGAACAGAGATAACTTCGCAAATGTTGAAACTGAGAAATTTTACAATTTTATCCACAAAATGAGCTCATTTAAAATTTGATGGCTGCTACAGGTCTCAAAAAAGTTGGGACAGGGGCTTGTTTACCATGGTGTAGCATCCCCTTCTTTTTTTACAGAGTGGAGGCGTCTGGGCATTGAGGAGACAAGTTTCTTGAGTTTAGCCATTGGAATTTGATCCCACTCTTGTTTAATACAGGCTTCAAGCTGCTAGGTCTCCTTTGATGGACTTTTCGTTTAATTATACGCCAAATGTTCTCAATCGGTGAAAGATCAGGACTGCAGACAGGCCAGTTCAGTGCACAGGCTCTTCTGCTAGAAGCCATGCTGTTGTAATAGCTGCAGTATGTGGTTTTGCATTGTCCTGCTGAAATACTCAAGGCCTTCCCTGGAATAGATGTCGTCTGGAGGGGAGCATATGTTGCTCTAAAACCTTTATATACCTTTCAGCATTCATGGTGCTTTTTAAAACATCCCACACCATATGCACTAATGCACCCCCTTACCATCAGAGATGCTGGCTTTTGAACTGAACGCTGATAACAGGAGGGGTGGTCTTTCTCCTCTGTAGCCCAGAGGACACGACGCCCATGATTTCCAACAAGAATGTCAAATTTGGACTCGTCTGACCACGGCTCACTTTGCCACTTTGCTACAGTCCATTTGAAATGAGCCTTGGCCCACAGAACACGGTGGCGCTTCCGGATCATGCTCAACAATGGCTTTCTTTTTGCATGATAGAGTTTTAGGTGGCATCTGTGGATGGCACGGCAGACTATGTTTGCAGACAGTGGTTTCTTGAAGTATTCCTGGGCCCATTTAGTAATTTCAATGACAGAATCATGCCGGTGAGTGATGCAGTGGCGTCTGAGGGCCCGAAGATCACGGGCATCCAGTAAAGGTCTTCGGCCTTGTCCCTTACGCACAGAGATTTTTCCAGTTTCTCTGAATCTTTTGATGATGTTACGCACTGTCGATGATGAGACCTTCAAAGCCTTTGCAATTTGAAGTTGAGGAACATTGTTTTTGAAGTATTCCACAATTTTTTTTACGCAAGCCTTCGGGTTGGAGAGCCTTTGGCCATCTTTACTTCTGAGTGACTCAGCCTCTCTAAGACGTCCCTTTTATAGCCAATAATGTTACACACCTGATGCCAGTTCAGGGCTGTACAGTGCGACATAGATATCACACGTGCGACATGAAAATTGGTCCGTGCGATTAATGAACGAACTGTTGTAGCTCCGGTGCGATGAGAGACAGAGGCTTTGTGCGTGTGCGAGAGAGCGAGACGTGAAACAATGCCACCTCGCTAACGTACTTGATAGTTGTAGTCTGTCATATGATTAAGAGACACGATCCCACCTGCCTATCCAACACCATTTCCAACAATATCTCCGCATTCATAGTTTCCGCCCGCTGCTACTTCAGAATGGGCCCGCGAGGATGAATCCGACACAAAGTTACAAGCACAAACTGACGATGACACAAGTAACGTAAATGCGAATGCAAAAGGGAAAGTATACAAGTACAACCGGGAATGGAAAACAAAACGAAAACAAAATTTTGAAGAGGGATAACGTCTCTTATAAGAGGTTCTCGATATTTCTGTGAGTGATGTGCCTGCATTATATTTGAAGTGTATGTTGTTTGTGTCAAGACTGCTTGACAAGTTCTAGAAATTACTTAAAATTGTATGAATTTAAAGAATTCCAAGACCTTGAAAGTACTTCAATTTACTAAGAGATTATTAATATTTTATATGCCTTTAAATGATAAACTGCACTACTAGTGGTTGGTTTTAGAGATGTAACAGATGCTTTTACTGTGCTACAAGTTTTTGTCTTGTGCTGCAAGACTATGAACCTCTGTAGCACCAGTGCTATGAGCAGAAAAAGTTAACGTACAGCCCTGCAGTTAACTTAATTACTTGCTAAGTGTTCTTTCAACTGATTCTCCTATATATTAATTGCTTTTTCAGCCCTTTTTTGCCTGTGTCCCAACTTTTTTGAGACCTTTGCGGCCAGAAAATTTGAAATAAGCTCATTTTGTGGATAAAAATGTAAAATGTCTCAGTTTCAACATTTGAAATGTTATCTATGTTCTATTGTAAATAACACATTGGCTCATGTGATCTGAAAGTCATTGCATTTTGATTTTATTCACAATTTACACTTCGTCCCAACTATTTCGGAATTGGGGTTGTAGTTTACGGCATGTATCAACATAAAAGTGACCGATTTTGATGATTTTTGAAAAAAGACTGTTTTGTGACCTTTGACATTCCCTCATTCACAGACACAAATTTGAACAACCGGCCACAAATGTTGATCAAATTTCGTGAAACTTTGCATAAAATATCTTTATGATGTAAATTACTTTGGTATTTTATTTCAGCCTTGTACCCCACTCCCGACAGGGCTTGGAACGGTGGCAGACCAGTTGATTGTCAGGTTCACTCGAACCTCTCGTTGTTACTCAACCTGGTAGTTTCTTCTGCCATGGTTTCCATTATGGATTTCCAATGCATTTTTATGCTCCCATCATTTATGGCGGGGGCATATAGAGTTACCCTGCTCCATCTGTCCATCTGTCCGTACGGGATTTTGTCTATCCGCTTCTCCTCAAAAAGCACTGCACACAGTTCAACAAGCTTTGGTAAATGCTTTCTACACACACTGCAGGTGTGCTTCTCATATTTTGTATGTCAAAATTGGATAATTTCACAATTTAAAGGGCTTCACAATGTCTTAGTGGCGGGGGCAACAGTATGCAAGGATGGACATTTTCTAGTTTGCATTGGGTATTTTTCTTCATAGAGTAATTTATGCCTATTAGCATTTCATATTTTGTTCTACAGGTTGAATTGCATTCCGTAATATCTCCATTGAGAATTTCAAAGCTACTATATTGATTGAACAAACAAGTTGCAAAGTTGCTGAATCAGAATTGCACTGATGGTTGCGTCATCGCAACCATCATTTAACTCTCATACTAGCTCACATGTACGCAAAATTATCTTTGGAATTAAATTATCTTTCTAATATTGCTGCTTGTCTGTAACTTTCTTTTAAAATGTATGTTATGGCTTTGAAATGGTCAGTTGAGATGTCGGAGTTGTAATTTAATTTTTTTAACTAAACTTGAAATGCTTGGAAGATCTCATTCACCACAGACCATATATACGACCGATAACTGAAATCCCAGGTCTGCAAGCAGCCATTTCTTCTCATAAGCTATGTCAGTTCCTGTGTGGTGTCATCACTTTGTTTAACCTTTAGGTGCAAGGTCACAAATGTGGGATTTGAACGTTCTTAACCTTTTTGTGCCCAAGACCCACGTTTAGGACAGTAAGAAAATATGCCATGGAATTTGTTCTGATTGGTCTTGGTTTGTGACATTTTGTATAGAGATACTATGGACTAATATGGAACGTGATGAGTAGAACCCCAGTATTTTTGTGCCTACTGTGTGTGCGCAAGAAGACACTTTGCTATCAAGTTTTAAGTCCGTAAATAAAACTTCCTAGCCTGCAGTGAACTATCAATCCGCAGTAGACCCATACTCATCGAGTACCTACTTTTTAAATTGTGTGATAGAATCATGCTTTTATTTATGGTCAGAGTTGGGATTTTGGAAGCACTGGGGGAAACATTAAAATTATGTTTATACGGATGCCCTGGAGGCTTATTGGTTTAAAGTGTGTACCACAATGCTCTGGCCTAACCACAGCGGCCTCGGTTCGATTCCCGCCGGGGCCCATTGCTGCATGTTGACCCCTCTCAATCTCCTTCTTCCTGCAATTCTCCATTGTACCTGTCTCTTAAAGAATAAAAAATGCCCCAAAAAAAAATTGTTTATGGCTATCTATATGCGCTGAAAAATTCTCAATGGATGAATATCCATGTCTTTGATTTACATTCTCATTGGATGAATATGCATGTCTTTGATTTACAACTTCAGATTTCATTCACACCAAATATGTGATTGTGCTTCATGTGGTTTCTGAAATACAACCATTATTTTACATTTTATAAATTATGAAATTATAATTATAATTTACTGCACTAAATTTACTTTTTGGACACAAGAGACTGCTGTCTTCTCTAAAAATGGTACAAATTGTGTTCAAATAACCTATTAAAGTGACGAGATTTGTCCCATTTTCAGTCCACAAATGTAAGCAACTCATGTCTATATGTTTTGGTCTGAACGATTATTAGGCCAGACCAGGTGAAGTAGTTTGCTTGCGAGATCCTTCTCCATGAGTTTAAATGGATTTCAATGCATTTACAGGAAATTATCATTTCGATTTTCGATTAACTCGTTTGAGATGACAATTGACTCATATGCAAGCTGGAAAGTAGGATTCTCCATCTCTCCCCCTTCTCTTTTTTTCTCTCTCTCTCTTTCTCTCTCTCACACACATGCACACACACACACACACACGGAAACCAAAGACAGTCACAAATACGCACATCTCTTATTAACTTGCATAAACAAATGGATTCACCAGGAAGAGGAGAAAAGTATTTACAAATAGTCGCAGTTGTTATGTCTGGCACACCCGCTGGAATAACTGAACTTTTGAACTGGCGCTTCGCAAATTTTTCTTGCTGCGATCTTGCAGTCCATCAAGATGCTGGGAAGAGAATTGCCCGTTTGGAATGCCCTTTGACATCATATTTTGGGGCCATCTCATTCTATTGATGAAAGTGTAAATAAAGGCAGCCTGCCAGAAAAGTACTGCTTTCACTGGCCATTTATTGATTTTCCAGCAGGTTTTATAACCAAGTGCATATCTTTCATAACATAGCAGTTGCCTTGGGCAAAAAGAAAAAAATGTCTGTAGATGTAACTGCATTAGCCGGTCGCTGTTGGTAAGCAATCTACAACATAGCTTGCTATGTGAGTTTTGTCTGCACTGTGCGTTAGCCGTTGTTGATGTCATTTTTGAATGTCCTTGAGTTACACACGTAACTGGGTTCAGGGCGCTGCACGGACTTGAGAGCAAAGTGACCATCACCTGCTCACTTCAGCAACTGTTGTTATGTAGGGCCCTTTGAGGAGATTAGTTTTCCGTACTTTGGATTGAAATGCCCTTCAGTATTGCAGTAGTAGGCGTGGCCCTCTTTTTGTTCACTGTGTGAACAACCCTTCCTTTTGAAACATAGCCCTAGAGTACTCAAACACGGGTGAACTGAAAGAGCCTGAGGGTGTCAGAATCGCCATTTTATGATTACAGAGGTCACCATCCTGGGTGCTACACTTGGCAGAAGCGCTGTGCTCAGTACCGCAAGTTGGAGACTGTACCTTGCCTCAAATGAGGAGTCCCACAACATATTTATAGCTTCAAGGAATTTCATTGTAAGTAAGCAATTGGGTTGTGATTTCAGCTGAAGTCACTCTATGGCTGAGACAACCCACCCAGTGATATGCCCCATGCATTTGTCAATTTTGCACTTTAATAATTGGTGATGCAGTTGATTATTGTTTTTATAGTAGGTCTTGCATGCATTTGGAATTTGAAGTTCTTCCTGTTATGATAGTATACATTATATTCAATGTTTGTGTAAAACCGAAATATCTTTGTAAAATATCTTTTATTCATGTCTGATGATGCACAATGCTGTTAATAATAATAATAATAATAATAATAATACATTTAATTTAAAGGCACCTTTCAAAACACTCAAGGACACCGAACATGACAAAATATTAAGAACAAACAGAACTAATTAAAAAGGAAAACACGAAAGAAAATGCAGAGACGTCCCCAGGGTTTTCACAGGGGGCGGGGGGGGGTTTGAATTGGACTTCAGAAGGGCAATTCACGCTGCAAAGACCAGGACCTCAGGAGCGGGACTGGGTCGCGCACCACCATGGGTGCGGCAGTCAACCTGATATTGTGAGTCATGTGGTGCCGTGGGTGGCAAAAAGCAATTTCTCTGTGAGGAACCATTAAAAATGGCACTTTGCTAATTCCATGCTACAACGCACATGAAACTGAAAAACCTCACTGCACTCGGACTTCAAATCCATGTGAGAATCTCTTAAATACGCATTGATTGAAGAAGAACTGATCCGCGTTCCAATGAAATATCGCCTTACACACTCGGTACAGTGTGGGTTGATTAAAAAGTGGGACTCGCCAATTAAATATGATTTTGTTTGCCAAATTAAAATTTTCACTTTTGAGTGTAGCACTTAGCTAGTTACATCTGCAACCAAGCCATATACACAAGTGTTTTTCACTTGGTCAGGCCTAATAAAATGTTTAGGCATGAACCTTTTTCATTTGGGGATTGAAATTTTAAATAATCCCTTCACTTGAGTCTGTTCTTTTAGGACATTTTGTTCCATTTTTCGAAAAAACAGGAGCCCCTTGTGCCCAAACACAAAATTTAAAGCAATACGAAAAACACTTTTCAGCCCTATGATTCAACCAGTTTCAGAAATTTAGTCCGATTTTTGCTTAGGCAATCTCAGAAAATATGTGAAACGCGGGAAATTAAAAAATTCTGTTCCAGGCACAAATGGGTTGATTGAATATTGTAATGCTGATGTAAGAATGAATGATGGTGAATGAAAGTTGTGGAGTTCTAGAGCTCTGACCTAGACCCAGGATAAAACATTGCAGATGAAATCAAAGATTTAATGACTCCTTCTTTCTTCTGTGTCAGCAGCCTAAAGCTCACCAGCTGAGCATTAAGACCTTCTCAAGCCCTACCCAGTGCGCCCACTGCACCTCGCTGATGGTGGGCCTCATCCGCCAGGGCTATGCCTGCGAAGGTGAGTTCGCTTCAGTGGCATCTTTTTTACTGGACCCTATGGGCTCAGCTTAATCCCTGCTTTAAATACTCAAGAAGTGCTGACTACTAGGTTAAATTTTTGGGCCTTACATCCGTTTGAAGGCTTTACTGCTCATTAAAATTGCTCCACTGTGTGGACTGCATTGCACGTGATGCTTCAGTTCAAGTGATCAAATTGTATAGTCCAGAAAAAAAGAAAACTGGTGCCACGCTAAACTGGTTTTAAGATTGCACTCTGTATCAGAATGACTCCTAGTAATTGGGTTTCCATATCTTGGGTACTGGGGTTGATTACCAGAGCCTTAGAAATGTAAATAAAAATTGGATTCAGGTCAGTTTTCAGCTCTGAATATTGTAATATATAACTGTGTATAGCTGTGTGTCAGTGGCAGAATGGTCCTCACTGCTTGGGACCAACTCTTTGAATGGCCTGCTTTTACCCTCCCTCACACACTTCCCCAGTGTGCTCCTTCATCTGCCATGTGTCCTGTAAGGACAACGCGCCCCAGGTGTGCCCCATTCCCCCGGAGCAGGCCAAGAGGCCTCTGGGTATTGATGTGCAGAGGGGCATCGGCACAGCCTACAAAGGATTCGTCAGGGTGAGAGTCTGCTCTGTATGCGTGTGTGTCTCTGTTGGTTAGTATTTGCTAGGATTTATCTCCCGCTTTGCTTATCCTTAACCCTGTTATGGTGTTACTTTTGTGGGACCTAACTATTTTCGTAGTTGAGTTTTACTTGTGCAGTCCAGCGTAGAACTTTGAGAACCATGTTCCACTTTGGGTTGCAGGTTCCAAAGCCCACTGGGGTGAAGAAGGGCTGGCAGCGGGCCTATGCAGTGGTGTGTGACTGCAAACTCTTCCTGTACGATGTGCCTGAGGGGAAGTCCACTCAGCCTGGGGTAGTGGCTAGCCAGGTGCTGGACCTCAGGTCAGCCTTAAGAACTCTTTCTCCCGAAGCGTTTAGGAATGAATTAGTGGTATGTAGGGGAAACGCTTACTCATAAAACAACATAGTGTTCCTCAAATAGAAAGTTAAGTGCATTGAAGTGGCAGTAGGGGGCACTGTGGATAACGCTGTTGCCTCATAGTGAGATGATTTTAGGTTTGATTCCAGCCTGGGCCTTTTCTGTTTAGAGCTTGTGTAATCTCCCAGAATTTGTATGGGTTACCCTGGTTTCCCCCACAGTCCAAAGATATGCATGCCATAGTAACTCGAGATTACCCACAGGTATACGAATGAGTGAATGGTGGGAATTCCTACTCTTGCATTGGGAAAAGTCAGACAATATAGCCTTATAGGAGCGCTTAAGTGTTGTTCAATATGTTATAAAAACATAAATTGCCTAGGCAATGGCCAATTTTCCTCACGTCTGAATTGGCTGTTTTGTCCGTTTTGAACTTTGCTACCATTTACTGGGTTTTAAGATGTGTGGCATTTATTCCGCCAAGGACAATTGCCATATCTCGCAATGTTAAGGAAAGTGAAAAATAATTTGTGCATCTGCTCCAAAATTTACGGGCCTCTTCCTTGGCCCATCCTACACCCTTCCACCTACTTTCCTAGAAAATTGGGCCTGTTGTTTTTCCGTAATCTTGCTGACAAATGAACAAACAAATCAAACTGAAAACAACCTTTTTGGTTGAGGTACTGATGCAATTAAACTTTTTAACAGTTATTGTATTATTTTGTGTGGACTTCTCTTTTCTACTACTGATGTGTTTTATTCCGCAAACCCTGAATTAGCGCTGTGATTACAGAGTTTTTCTCTCTCCGCAATGGATCACGGATGACAGCAGTCATGATGTGAAGGCGTGTTGTGGGCACATGTTGTGACAGTCGTAGGCTCCTGAGCTCTTTAACTGACTCTGTGTCTGTGTTCTGCAGAGACGAGGAGTTCTCTGTGAGCTCAGTGTTGGCGTCAGACGTGATCCACGCCACTCGCAAAGACGTTCCCTGTATATTCAGAGTAAGTTGTGTTGCTGCGATATATTATAATGATTGTAATGATTTTGAAGTGATGTAAAAGTACTGTGTGTCTGGCTGTACTGGTTCCATCTGAATGGAGCAACAACAGCAAATACCTAATGCAGCAAATCAGTGGATGTTTTCCTTGTGTTTGCATTGGATGCGCCTTGAGTATTTGGACAGACTCATATTTTGAAAGTGCTGTAATCCCTACATGGCTCACTTCATATGAATGTAAATACCCTATGATTGTAGCTGACTGTCTGCTCTTTAATTTGAGGGTATACAGTTGTGTTCGGAAAAATTGCAGCACAACATCAATAAGCTGATTAACCACTGTTATTAATAGCAGTGATATTTCTGCCTGTCACTTGTAGATGTAGTAGTATATTAGATAAACTACAGACCCAACTGTCATGAGATGCACGCTGCTTGTTCTGAGTAACTGACTCATTCCTTGAAAGGGGCGTGTTAAAATTAATAGCAGTGTGGAGTTTAATTTCAGAATTCATTCATTCTGTGAAGAGGCGTGTTATTAATTGTCCTTTATTGAGGAAGAAGGGAAAGAAATGTTTCACACATTGTTATAAAATATATTTCTATGTCTAATTCTGTTCTGTGTCTATCTATGATAGCTTCCAGGCATAGTGATGAGGAGAAAGAAAGCCTAGTTTAAGGGACACATACTTCCCTTGAAAAGAGTTTCAGCCCTGTTGACTTGTTGCTGTCCGAACGCTTGCGCTATGTAACTGATGTGACTCCTCAATCCTGCGCTCGTCTCCCAGGTGACGTCGTCGCTGCTGAGCTCACCAGCACGCACGGTGTCGCTGCTAGTGCTGGCGGAGAGCGAGGCGGAGAAGAGGAAGTGGGTGGGCATTCTGGAGGGCCTGCAGAACATCCTGACCAAGAACAAGCTGAGGAACCGCGTGGTGCATGTGCTGCAGGAGGCTTACGACAGCAGCCTGCCCGCCATCAAGACCACGCTGTCCGCCGCCATCGTGGGTAAGGGCCTGGTCCAGTTAGAGACCTTTCTGGACCTTTCTACTCATGCAGGTGGTCCCTTCTCCAGCATCATTTCCCCCTCAGAAAACCGTTTTCCAAAAGGCTATTTTTGTCATCATTTCTGACCATCCATCTGTGAATTTGTGTGTTGATAACAGACTTACAAAATGTGCATTTGCAGTTGCCCAGTTTTTATGGCAGCCTGGCTGCTTTGCGATGATCCTGCGGGCAAAAGATCACAACTGCTTTGCCTGTGCCCTAAATAGCCCGCAGCTCTGCTGACACACATTGGGTGCAGCAGACTTGGCGCTTCCATATCAGCAGGAAGCTACAGTATCCACCTAATTCCTGTTCTAACGATGTGTGCAGCCATGAGAACCCAGACGGTCTCCTACTTCCGGTCATTGCTCGCTGTACTGAAGAGAGATCGGCAGACAGAGTGCGTTCAGGCTCCACTTATTTCGTTGTTGGTTGTACCAACAACTCAAAAACATGAAAGTTTGTATGGAAACAGAGCGCTTTATTCACAAGGGGGTCTATTCTCCCATTTGCGGGTAAGTCCTTTTTTTACGCGATTCGAGTTAAGCGCATTTGAGTTACGCGTATTCTCCCCTACGCGCTTAGATCACGCCCACAGCGCTTAACTTCAGACCGTAGGCGGCCTTATGAAAGAGGTGTGACTAATCCAAAGGAGAGGAAGACTCTGTTCCAAGCTCGTTGATTATGGCTATTAGGAAAACATGGAACAAGGATTTTCTGATTAACCATAAAAATGCAGTTGTAGTCCATGGAGAACGCAAACCAGACTTTAAATTTGAATATTCTGCTGTAATAGTAGGCCTATGTACAACCCCAATTCCGAAATAGTTGGGACAAAAGTGTAAATTGTGAATAAAATCAAAACGCACTGACTTTCAAATCACACCAGCCAGTAATTTATTCACAATAGAATGGAGATAACATAGCAAATGTTGAAAATGAGAAATTTTACAATTTTATCCACAAAATGAGCTCATTTCAAATTTGATGGCTGCTACAGGTCTCAAAAAAGTTGGGACAGGGGCCTGTTTACCATGGTGTAGCATCCCCTCTTTTCAACACAAAGTGGAGGCATCTGGAAATTGAGGAGACAAGTTTCTTGATTTTAGCCATTGGAATTTGATCCCACTCTTGTTTAATACAGGCTTCCAGCTGCTGGAGAGTTTTGGGTCTCCTTTGACGGACTTTTCGTTTAATTATGCGCCAAATGTTCTCAATCGATGAAAGATCAGGACTGCAGGCAGGCCAGTTCAGCACACGGACTCTTCTACTACAAAGCCATGCTGTTGTAATAGCTGCAGTATGTGGTTTTGCATTGTCCTGCTGAAATACACAAGGCCTTTCCAGGAATAGATGTTGTCTGGAGGGGAGCATATGTTGCTCTAAAACCTTTATGTACCTTTCAGCATTCATGGTGCTTTTTAAAACATCCAGTTGTCCCACACCATATGCACTAATGCATCCCCATACCATCAGAGATGCTGGCTTTTGAACTGAACGCTGATAACAGGAGGGGTGGTCTTTCTCCTGTTTTGCCCGGAGGACACAACGCCCATGATTTCCAACAAGAATGTCAAATTTGGACTCATCTGACTACAGAACACTTTGCCACTTTGCTACAGTCCATTTTAAATGAGCCTTGGCCCACAGAACACGGCGGCGCTCCTGGATCATGCTCAACAATGGCTTCCTTTTTGCATGATAGTTTTCGGTGGCATCTGTGGATGGCACAGTGGACTGTGTTTACTGACAGTGGTTTCTTGAAGCAGAGTTGTGACCAAGTCATCATGTCCAAGTCAAATCGAATCACTGGTCGTTAGCTCAAACTCAAAGCAGATGAGGGAGAGCAATGAGAAGTGAAAGGGGGCAGGGCAACAAATTAGACAATGAGCTAACTAATTAACAAGCAGAGTGGGGAAAGCTGAGAGAGTTAAAAGCTTGGATACATTTAGGATCAGAAAGGGGTCAATGTCAACATGAAATGCTGCTCATGGCTCTCTCAGCTTTGCCCACTCTGCTTGTTAATTAGTTAGCTCATTGTCTAATTTGTTCCCCTGAACCCTTTCACTCCTCATTGCTCTCCCTCGTCTGCTTTGAGTTTGAGCTAATGACCAGTGACTTGATTTGACTTGGACATGATGACTTGGTCCCGACTCTGTCTTGAAGTATTCCTGGGCCCATTTAGTAATGTCAATGACAGAATCATGCCGGTGAGTGATGCAGTGGCGTCTGAGGGCCCGAAGATCACGGGCATCCAGTAAAGGTCTTCGGCCTTGTCCCTTACGCAGAGATTTTTCCAGTTTCTCTGAATCTTTTGATGATGTTATGTACTGTCTATGATGAGACCTTCAAAGCCTTTGCAATTTGACGTTGGGTAAGACTGTTTTTAAAGTATTTCACAATTTTTTTACGCAAGCCTTCACAGGTTGGAGAGTTTCTGGCCATCTTTAATTCTGAGAGACTCAGCCTCTCTAAGACATCCCTTTTATAGCCAATCATTTTACACACCTGATGCCAGTTAACTTAATTACTTGCTCAATATTCTTTCAGCTGATTGTCTTATATATGAATTGCTTTTTCAGCCCTGTTTTGCCTGTGTCCCAACTTTTTTGAGACCCGTTGCAGCCAGAAAATTTGAAATAAGCTCATTTTGTGGATAAAAATGTAAAATGTCTCAGTTTCAACATGTTAAATGTTATCTGTGTTCTGTTGTAAATAACATATTGGCTCAAGTGATCTGAAAGTCATTTTTGATTTTATTCACAATTTACACTTCGTCCCAACTATTTTAGAATTGGGGTTGTAGGTTAGCTAGCCTCTACATTTGAATATACGCTGTTTGTATCTATGTACACATCCCACTGTACCACAGACGCTAACCACAAGCCACTACTCGGTTCGATGAAAACGGATGTAAGCAACAGTTCGACAGGAAGAAGGAGACTGGAGAGTCTGTTGAACCACTATGAATTATGGGAGATAGAACGTTCAGGGGTTAAGGTGGATAATTCAGTATGGAATCCGTGAGAAACATATATATCAATACTTGACCTGCAGTGGTGTGAAATCAATCAAAGAAATACTGTCACTACATTGCTGAAGTTTTCAGTTAAGATTATTCCAGCGCAAATAGTCTCTTGGTGTTACAACCTCATTTTAAAAAAAGTTGGGATGCTGTGTAGAATGTAAATATAAACAGAATGCAATGATTTTAAAATCATTTAAAACCTATATTTAATTTGAAATGGTTCAAAGGCAACATATCAGATGTTGAGACTGAGAAATTTTATTGGTCTTTGAAAAAATATCTGCTCGTTTTGAATTTGATGCCAGCAACATGTTTCAAAAAAGTTTGGATAGGAGCAACCAAAGGCTGGAAAAATTGTATGATCCTAATAACATGCATCTGATGGAACATCTCACAGCTAATGAGGATAAATGGCAACAGGTTAGTTGTACATTTGTTTATAAAATGAGCAACCAAGAGAGGCTAAGTCTTTCAAAAATAAAGATGGTGGGGGGTTCACCTCCCTGAAAGACTACATGGGCAAATAGTTCAGCAATTTAAGAATAACATTTCTCTTTATAAAATTACTAATACTTTGGGAGTGTCATCATCGTCAGTACATAATATCAATAAAATATTCTTGAGAATCCTGAGAAATCTGTGTACACAAGGGACAAGGCCAGAAACCTGTATTGAATGACTGATCTTCAGACCCTCAGGCAGCACTTAAAAGCTGGATGGGGTGCCGGGTTGGCTCACTCGGATAAGGCGCTGCCTTATGGAGCAGTAGTGACCTCCACGGTCCGGGTTTGAATCGTTGCTCAAAGCTCCTGGTAGCCAGCCATGCGCTCATCAGTAAAATTCTTAGCTAGCACACGTTCGGGTTTCCTCCACCCTTGTTCTGAGCTTGCAAAGTTTTGAGCTATGAGTATAAAGAAGCAGCTGTGACAGGCACATGCTTCGGAGGAGAGCCAAGATCTGTTTAAGTTCTCCCGAGATGGCAGCATGAGAAGCGTGCAACAGTGCATGCACATAGTTCGTCGATTGGACATTGCAAATTTCGGGTAGGATTGGAGTTGTCAAATTTGTCAAATGCAAGTTGAAACTCTACCATTTAAAGACAAAATTATTAGTGGTGGGACTCGATTAAAAAAAAAAATTAATCTAATTAATTAGAGGCTTTGTAATTAATTAATCTTGATTAATCACATTTTTATCAAATAGCAATATTTGACACAATAAGCAAAGTTTTTCAATTCAAATAAATTTTGGTTGACGACTGAATCAATGAATAGACATATGCGTGAACTTAAACAACAAAAATGCTTATTTTTCATCTTTATTTTTCTGTGCATTTTTCATCTGTCTACATTCACAAACTCAAAGTGCAATTATAGCCATTATATTCAACATTTTCAGACTTCAGGTGCATTAACGCACCCACCGGGCTGAAGTGTGTGCATCACTGTTACCGGTGTGCCAGAAATGAGGGAACTGAGAAAGGTGCGATTAAATGCGGTTTTTTTTTTTTTTTTTTTTAAACGTGTTATTTTTTCTGTAATTAATTAATCGAAATTAATGCGTTAAAGTCCCAGCCCTAAAAAGTATAAATAAACAATATCCAGAAATGCTGCCACCTTCTCTGGGCCCAAGTTAATTTAAGATGGACTGAGGCGTAGTGGAAAACTGTCCTGTGGTCTGGCCCATCAAAATGTGAAATTCTTTTTGGAAATCATGGATGCGGCGTCCTATGGGCTGAAGAGGAGAGGGACCATCCGGCTTGTTATCAGCGCACAGCTCAAACCCAGCATCCATGCTAGTATGGAGGTGCATTAGTGCACATGGCATGGGTGGCTTGCCTATCTGTGAAGCCACCATTACTGCCAAAAAATATTTACAAGTGTTGGAGCAAAATATACTGCCATTCAGACTTTTTTTTTCAGGGATGGCCTTGCTTATTTCAGGAACACATTGCCAAATACTACATTCTGCATGTATTACAGCAGGACTCTATAGTGAAAGAGTCCGGGTGCTAATCTGGTGTGCCGTCCAGCCCTGTCGCCAACTAAAAATATTTGACGCATTATGAAACAAATATGACAAAGGAGGCCATAAAGCGTTGAGGAAATGAAATCCTACCATCAAGCAAGAAAAGGAAAACATTTTGTTTTCAAAACTACAGCAGTTGGTCTCCTCAGTTCCCAAACACTTGC
Organism: Gymnothorax javanicus; assembly: GCA_029692085.1. Lineage (NCBI taxonomy): Eukaryota > Metazoa > Chordata > Actinopteri > Anguilliformes > Muraenidae > Gymnothorax > Gymnothorax javanicus. Next base: position 88,509,100 of record CM056193.1, read on the forward strand.
AGAATGTTATTAAAAGTAGAGGTGATGCAATACAGTGGTAAACATGCCCTTGTTTAGTCTTTTTACCCCTCAGCTCCTTAGTCGGGGCTGAGGAGTGTTGTCGCCACGTGTGATGTCCATCAGTCTGTCTGTCCGTCCCGTAAACTTCTGTATTCCGCACAATAACTTGAAAATGCCTTCGTCAATCAACGCCTTTTTTCTGTGTTGCTCGGTCTTGTGCACCAACAGAAGCCTGTCGACTTTGATGACACTTTGATGTTCGGTATGGCCGCCACAGCCGCCATCTTGAATTTTGTATTCCGTACGATAACTTGAAAATGCCTTGGTAAATCTACGCCATTTTCACTCTGTTGCTTGGTCTTATGTACTCACAGAAGCCTGATGAATTTGACGGCACTCGGATGTCCAGTATGGCCGTCACAGCCGCCATCTTGAATTTTGTATTCCGCAGGATAACTTGAAAACGCATTCGTCAATTTAATTCATTCCAAACAATCCAGGGTCTAAGGGGTAACGCCCGCTTTACGGGGCAAATTTTTTTTAGCACCCAGAGTGTATGTTGTGCCTGGCACCACTTGTTTATTCATTATTTCTATGCCTAATGGAACTGTCTTTGCATCCTGAAGCATCTCACAATTCAAAATTTGGTGATAAAGGTGCTTGAACCGCTTAAAACACTAGGGAAGCATGTAATCATATTGCAGCCCCCTTTGAAACCTCTCCAGGGATTGTTTTTGCTCTGTTGGGTAGGGCCTTACCTGTCTTCTACCTGTATAGAGCTTCACACTGTGCAACCGTAATCCAGCTTCCTCTTCCTCCTCACTCAGTGTTGGGGGTTGATGTCATTCTCCTGTCCCCACAGACCGGGAGCGCATAGCCCTGGGCACTGAGGAAGGCCTCTATGTGGTGGAACTCACCAGAGATGGTACGTCAAATATGCGCGAGTCGTAAGTTCTTCCAGTCACATAAAGATTATCTTTTTTGACCGAACAGACATTGACATTTTTTTAAGTCCTGTCTTGGGTGCATAATGAGGTCTGTAAAGCTCTTAGATCACGATGCAATTTTAAAGGGGTGTCATTTCTACCCAGTTCACTCCAGTTGGAAGTAACATCCATTTAACTAAAAATTGCAGTTAAATCTGCCCTTTTATTTGGGGGTATTTGGAGCGATATGGAGTGAACTGTGTAGGAAATGCAATCATATAGTACTGACTATGTCAGAATTGCAGTGATTTGGTTGCTTTCTAAATACTTGTTGACTTCACTGTGTAAGACCTCGAATATACTTGCTGCTCACGACGCGTGCGCTTACGCATCATGGCTGCCACGCGTATTCTACGCTCGTGAGCGTAGAGGTCGCTCACCTCGACGCGAGGTAACGTGCCGCGTGCACGAGATGCAGTATTGACATGACCGCTAGAGGCGCTCGTGCGAACGAATACATTGTGACAGTGTATGCGATATCCGGGCAATACCGCCCGCCGTGTTCGCGATCTCAGGGTCCGATATGCTGCTGTCTGCCTCTAATGGAGACCTCCAATACTATGCGTTTTGGACGTGTTGTGCTGCAGCAAGTGTGTGCACTCATGATGCGCACTGTGTACGCGTCCGTTCGGTCACGCAGCAAGTATATTTCTAGCTTATGAGTGTACAGAGTCTCTCCCGTATACAGCTCTGGTCTTGGTGAAAGGGTACAGTATACACTGCTGTGAAAAAGTATTTGGCCCCTTCCTGATTTCTCATTTTTCTGCATATTTGTCACACTTAAATGTTTCAGATCATCAAAGAAATTTTAATATTGGACAAAGATAACCCGAGTAAATACAAAATGCAGTTTTTAAATGATTTCATTTATTGAGGGGAAAAAAGCTATCCAAACCTACCTCGCCCAGGTTGGTTGACAAAATTGCAAAAAAATAAGGAATTAGGGAGGGGGTAAATACTTTTTCACAGCAGTGTACCTGTAATGTGTGCTCTGGTCTCATTCCGTGTTTTCATGTATCTCCAGTGATCGTGCGAGCGGCGGACTGCAAAAAGGTGCAGCAGATCGAGCTCATCCCCAAAGAGAAGATTGTGGTGCTCCTGTGTGGCCGCAACCGGCATGTGCACCTCCACCCCTGGGGGGCGCTGGACGGGGCCGAGGGGGGCTTCGACATCAAGCTGCCAGACACAAAGGGCTGCCAGGCCCTGACAACGGGGTCCCTGCGCCCAGGCGGGGCCCCCTGCCTCCTGGCAGCCGTGAAGCGGCAGGTGCTGTGCTACGAGATCACGCGCACAAAGCCGCACCACAAGAAAGTGTGGGAGGTGCAGGCTCCTGGCGTGGTGCAGTGGCTGGGGATCGTCCGCGAGCGCCTGTGCATGGGCTACCCGTCAGGCTTCGCCCTGCTCAGCCTGCTGGGGGATTCCTCACCCGTCAGCTTGGTCAGCCCCGCCGACCCGTCGCTGTCCTTCCTGAGCCAGCAGCCGCTGGACGCGCTGCACGCCATGGAGGTGGGAGCGCAGGAGCACCTGCTCTGCTTCAGCCAGCTGGGAGTTTACGTGGATCAGCAGGGCCGGCGCTCCCGCACACAGGAGCTCATGTGGCCCGCCAGCCCCATCGCCTGCAGTGCGTACCCTCCTCTGCCTGAATCTGCGCCAAGCTGCGCTTCCTGTGTTCCGGGGGGGGCGGCATAGTTTTTGTCAGTGGTCTCCAACCCTGTTTCCTGGAGAGCTATTATTCTGAAAGTTTTAACTCCAACCAACAAAAAGCTCACCTCATTTCTCAATTAGAGATCTTGATGAGCTGTTAATTAGCCAAATCATGTGTGCTGAATTATGTTTAGAGTAAACCTGGTCAACCCTCATTCTAGTTTTAACTTGTAGGTAAATATACTATGTTCTTGTAGTACACCCTTCATTTAATGTGTAAATAAGAATAGTATTTATCCATAGTACAATAGTTTAACCCATCACTGAAAATAGAATGTCCAAAAATGACTAAAATTGTTCAGAGTCGGTAACATTCATTCGTGTGGTGTGAAAATTCAACATTCAGTATGGATATTTTAAAGTACATGTATTGAGTAAAGTGGAATAAGTTGTTACAGACTAATATCTCTAAAAAAGTCTTAAGTGGTGTAGACACAAGGGGCAACTTATAGCCTTGTGGCCAAGGTGTTTGATTGACTTACCCTGAAATGACCAGAGTCATTTCAATGGGTTTGGTTCCTCCGAAGGTTTCTTCACGTCTCCTCTCAGAGTCTTTTCCTTGCCCCTGTTGCCATAGGCTTGCTCTTGTTGGGGGTTGGGCGTGACTGTTCTTTGTGAAATGTACTGTATACATACAATTTGTTAGATTGATTGCCTTGGACTGGGTTCATGCCCTAGTGATGCCTCCATACTATCTGTGCAGCTGCTGGGTCCTTGATCGGGTCCTACACTCTGCTTTACTCTGGGGGGGGATTGGGCCCTGCTTGGCCTAACTTAATCAACTGTGAACTGCTTTGGATAAAAAGCCTTAGCTGCGTTACTGTAATCTATGTTAACGGGTTAAATGGTGACTCAGTACTGCAGTTTCCTCAGTGTTGCACATCCAGTAACAGGTTAACATTGTTCAGCAGAAAGCAGAGATGGCAGAGAACAGAGGCAAGATGTTCACACACTGAACACCCTCGCTTATTAAAGCTTGGGGTAGATCAGTAAGCTCAGGTGTGTTGGATGGTGAGCGTTCTACAAATTTAATATGAAATGATGCTTAAATTGAAAGGTGCAATGCTCATTTTGCTAAAATGGATAAAAACAGAAACAACAGTTTGTGTCAGAGCAGGGTAATATTTTATCTGGATATTTGAATTTTTAAGCCCTTTGGCTAAATAGGTTGCTTCCTGTTATGTTTGTTGAGATCACGTCCTTGCCTTAAGTGTATTCATAGGAACAGTGAAACTTGTGTAAGCACTTCAGCTGTAGTCTTTGGTCACAAACTGCTGCACTTCTTTGAAAGCCAGGCTCTTGCTTTACAACATCAGTTTCACCTGCTGTTATTGCACTGTTACCTTTTCAGGCTCAAACCCGTCATATCTGACTGTCTACAGTGAATACGGTATTGATGTCTTTGATGTCAACACCGCTGAGTGGGTCCAGACCATTTCCCTGAGGAAGGTGAGTACTGAAATGGCACAGGCTATTGACATTTTAAAATAAGGGACTGCATGTTTGCCATGTTTTTACTGTTGCATTATGGACTCGGAATATTGGTCCCTACCATGGTGGTGCTGTGGCCTCACAGCGAGAAGGTTATGGGTTCAAATCTGGCCTGGGGCCTTTCTGTGTGGAGTCAGCATGTTCAGTCACTCAATCGATCAATCAATCAATCAGTCAATCAAACTTTATTTGTATCGCACTTTTCATACAGGTAAGTGTGGTTCACAGTGCTTCACAGCTGACTGAAAAGCCGGTAATAAGACAGGAAAGTGTAAACAATAAAAACCATTGAAAAAAAAACAAGAGCATCAGTTAAAAAAAGGAACAAGAAAAACAGAGAGCAGTGCATGCTGGACAATAAAAATTGTGGTGTAGGAAGATAAATTAAAAAGTTATAGGAGTAATAACAGTGGAACAAGAGAAATGGAAAATAAAGAATTAAATGAGAAGACAAAATAGGAGTTTATGAGGACCATAAGATAAAATTAAATGGATTTTGAACTACAAGATTAATAATTTAAAAGGACTGGAAGAGAAAAAAAATAGACTAATAACTAGTAAATGTAGTGAAGGCAAATAAAATTAAATCGAGGGTTAAGAATATAAAGCACTTAAATAACAGACATTAAAAGAAAAATAATAAAACTGTCTAACATAAAACTATGATAATGAAACAGGTATGTTAATATAAATAATGTCTAGGAGTCATTCTGAGTCAAATGCTTTGCTGAATAGGTAGGTTTTGAGTTTGCATTTAAAAATCTCAATACTTCCAGCTGTTCCCAGATTCTCAGGCAGACTGTTCCAGCGGCTCGGACCATAAAGGCTAAACGCTGCTTCGCCAGACGTTTTTTTCCTGCACCTTTGAACAACTAACAGACTTGTGCCAGAGGATCTGAGGGACCGTACTGGTTCATACACCGTGAGCATATGTGACATATATGCCAGTTTGAGACCATGAAATGCTTTAAAACAAGTAAAAGAATTTAAAAATTGATACGGAAACTGACTGGCAACTAATGTAAAGACTTTAAAATGGGTGTAATGTGTTCTCTCTTCCTGGTCCTGGTTAGCACTTGGGCTGCAGAGTTCTGAATCAGCTGTAACTGATTTATAAGTGTTTTGGGTAGACCGGATGAGTCTGCATCACAGTAGTTCAGTCTGCTTGATATAAAGGCGTGCATCAGTCTCTCAGTGTCACTCAGAGAGAGAAATGGTCGCTTTTCAACAATATTTTTGAGGTGATTAAAAGCAAATTTAGCGACATACCCCACATGAGCCTTTAAGCTCAGATCTGAATCAAAGATCGTTCCAAGATTTTTTGCTTTTTGGCTTGGTAAGTCCAAGGGAATTTAATTTTGCGACCAGTGTCTCTCTCTGAGCTTAAGATCGTAAGGCTTAAATTTCAGTTTTATGCTGGTTGATTTGTAAAAATATTTTCTGATTTCCAAGCATTAATACATAAAATACGATTAAAAATGGAATCAATTGGTCCTGTGTCATTAGGGGACCAGGCCACATGAAGTTGTGTGTCATCTGCATAACTGTGGAAAGAGATGCCGTGTCTCCTGATGACGTCACTGAGAGGAGGCATATATTGGTTAAAAAAAAGTGGCCCTAAAAAGTGAACCCTGGGGAACCCCACTGGTTAATGCAGAGGTTTTGAAATAATTATCAACTGCAACAAAAAAGACTCTACCTGAAAGTTCCCGTCAGTCCAATGCAATTCCTCAGTATTTAAAATAATTTGGTGATCGACTGTATCAAACAAAGCACTTAGGTCAAGTAGTACCAGCACTCTGCCCCACCAAGGCAAAAGGAAGTAAATCCATCAGCAGCCATTTTGAGAAAAATGCAAAAGTTTGTTTTTGCTTCTGCTCTACAGAAAGAATATCCACCTGCATGTGCCGAATGCCGGATCTCAGTAACTAGGGCGAATTTCGTCACGTTCATGCTTCCACTAAATCAAGTACCACTAGAAGGTGTATGTTATGGTCTCGGATCTAATTCGACAAAAAATGGATTTACTTCCTTTTGTCTTGGTGGGGCAGCACTGTAGGTTTATTGGCACCTGGATGTAGCCTGATAATGAATAATAATAATAATAATAATGCATTTTATTTAAAGGCGCCTTTCAAGACACTCAAGGACACCGAACAAGACAAAATATAAAAAGACAGAACGGGAAAATAATAATAATAATAATAAATAACAATTAACCATAATATACTAAAGGAGACAAATGGATATCCAAAAAAGAAACTAAACAGAGTAGGCAAGTCTGAACAGGTAGGTTTTGAGGTGAGATTTGAATGAGGACAGAGAGTCAGTATCACAGATGTATTGTGGGAGAGAGTTCCAAAGACGGAAGAAGGCTCTGGATCCCATGGTTGATAAACAGGCAGGAGGTGTGATGAGGAGTGTGGCTGAGGAAGAGCGAAGAGTGCAGGAGGGTGTGTAGATGCGAAGGAGGTCAGTGAGGTAAGGAGGTGCTAAGTTATGGAGAGGTTTGTAAGTGAGGTGGAGAATCTTGAAATCGATGCAGTATTTGATGGGCAGCCCGTGAAGTTGTTGTAAGACAGGGGTTATGTGTTCATTGGGGGGGGGTCTAGTGATGATCCGGGCAGCTGTGTTCTGGACACATTAGAGTTTATGAATAACTCTTAAAGGGAGACCAGAGAGGAGGGAATTACAATAATCTAAGCGGGAGGTGACAAGTGCATCGACAAGAATGGCTGTGCTGGAGGGTGTGAGAGACGGACGGAGACGATTGACGTTGCGAAGGTGGAAATATGCAGGCCGAGTGATGTTGTTGATGTGGGATTCAAAAGATAGAGTGCTGTCGAGGACGACACCCAGACTCTTGCCTTGAGGGGAGGGAGAAACTGAAGTTATCAACTGTAAGTATGAAGCTGTTAGATTTAGTTCGTGCGGACTTGGTGCCAGCAAGGAGAAATTCTGTTTTGTCATAGTTTCATTTGAGGAAGTTTTGATTGACCCAGGATTTGATTTCAAGAAGGTAGTCAGAGAGGGAAGATTTTAGAAGGGTTGTGTTAGGCTTGGTTGAGAGGTAGAGCTGGATGTCGTCCGCGTAGCAATGAAAATGTATCCCAAATTTCCTAAAAATGTAACCAAATGGAAGGAGATAGATGATAATGAGGAGAGGACCAAGAACAGAACCCTGAGGTACACTAGTGGTGACTGGGGAAGGCTGTGATTTACATTTTTTGGTTGAACAAACTGGTAGCGGCCGGAGAGGTAGGATTTGAACCAGGTGAGTGACGAGCCAGTGAAACCGATGGAGGATAATCTGTTAAGGAGGATGAGATGAGAGATGGTGTCAAATGCTGCACTGAGGTCAAGAAGGATAAGTAATGAGAGGAGTCGAGAGTTTGCAGCAAACAAGAGATCGTTTGTGATTTTGACCAGGGCTGTGTCTGTGCTGTGAAGGGGACGGAAACCAGATTGAAATTCTTCAAACAGATTATTGTTGGAGAGGTGAGTGTGGACCTGGGCTGCAACTATTCTTTCAAGTATTTTAGATAGGAAGGGTAAATTAGAAATTGGACGAAAATGATTCAGGTTGTTGCGGTCTGTACTGGGTTTCTTTTGAATTAGGGTTATTGCAGCAGTTTTGAGAAATGATGGAACAAGACCAGAGGAGAGAGATGAGTTAATTAATTCAGTTATTAAAGAAGACAGCGATGGTAAACAAGCTTTAACCAGGTGTGTAGGAAGTGGATCCAACTGACAGGTAGAAGATTTGGATTTATGAATGACACTACATATTTCTAATACAGACGGAAGTTGAAAACTGGAGAAAGGAGAGAGGGGAAGGATTATGAGAGAAGAGAGGAGGAGGACTGGAGTTGGTGGGTTTCACAGAGGACAGTTGTAGATGGATTGTTTCAATTTTTGTATTAAAGTTCATGAAGCTATTGCAGTAATTAGTAGAGCACAGGTGAGGTGAAAGAATGTCTGGAGGCCGTAGAATGGTATTGACAGTAGAAAACAGTGCTCTGGTGTTCCCTATGCTTGAGCCTATTAGGTTGGCAGAGAAAATTGATTAGGCTGTGGAGAGAATTGCCTTGTAATTTATTATACTGTATGTTCATCAAACATGTTGTTGTGTATAGTGAGTCCCGTTTTTTAGCCCGCTTGGCCGACAGGGCGAATTAGGCTTATGCTGTGCTTAGGGTCATTAGTGGTGGTCTGTTGTGCGTCCGTGCGTGCGTGCGTCCACAATTGTTTCAGCGCGATACAGCTTTCAGTTTTCCACGGATCCTTTTCATATTTTCTAGGCATGTATATGGGCCCAAGATCTAGCCCGAGTTCGATTTTGGGCATGCTGCGATTCTCGATTTGGCAACCAGGGGGCTTTTTCTGGAAACTGTCAAACGGCTCTAGCTCCCTTATTCTTTGACCTACGATGCTCAAATTTTTACTGTGGGTTGTTCTGCCAAGGCTTCCTTATATATATATATATATATATATATATATATATATAAAACGGGTTTTTGAATTGACCTAATTTTAAAGGTTATATTGGTCAAAGGTCATAAAATGTGCCGATTTCGTTTCAGCGCCATAGCACCCTCAGTTCTCAACGGATCCTTTTCCTATTTTATATGCATGTATATGGGCCCAAGATCTAGCCCGAGTTCAATTTTGGTCGTGCTGTGATTCTTGGTTTGGCCACCAGGCGGCTTTTTCTACAAAACTTCAAACAGCTCTAGCTCCCTTATTCTACGAGCTAAGATGCTCAAATTTTTACTGTAGGTTATTCTGCCAAGGGTCCATCATATATGTTTAAAATGCAATAATAATAAATAAATGAATAGGTTTAATGGGAATCCTGTCAAATCTGCTGTCGAAATTCCTGGTGCGTGGAGGAAGACCCTTATTGATTTTTGGCCCGCTTGGCCGAAAGGGCGGGGGGAATTACTCATTTTTGTTGGGGGAATGGGGCAAATTCCATGTCTTCCAGTCCCTTTCCTATTTTCCGGTTCCCCCCCCCCCAAACGTGCACGTTTGATCAACACACGGCAATTGCGAATATTGAGACTATGGCAGGGTAAATTAAATTATGGCGGCCCGCCATAGTCTCGTCAATGTATGGGAAACACTGGTGATGGTCTGTCGTGCGTGCATGTGTGCCTGAAATTTTGGATTTTCTGCGCTCTTGCATCTTCAGTTTTTGACCGATCCTTTTCATATTTCATATGTGCATATATGGTCATAAGATCTAGGTCAAGTTTGATTTTGAACCAAATCGGGCCGATATTTTGGCCAATAGGGGGTGCTTTGTGAAAAACAGAAAAATGGCCATAAGTCCCCTATCCTTTGAGCTAGAATGCTCAAATTTTTACTGAAAGTACCTGTGGTAAGGGGTCATCACATGTCAGACGGGTTTTTGATTTGACCGAATTTCAAGCGTTATATTCGTCAAATGGTGGGAAATGGCCGCAATTTTGGCTATGGCCTTGTCTGCGCTGTAACGTCTTCAATTTTTGACCGATCCTTTTCATATTTCATATGTTCATATATGGTCATAAGATCTAGGCCAAGTTCGATTTTGAGCCAAATCGGGCTGATACTTTGGCTAATAGGGGGCGCTTTGTGAAAAACACAAAAATGGCCATAAGTCCCTTATCCCTTGAGCTAGAATACTCAAATTTTTACTGAAGGTACCTGTGGTTAGGGGTCATCACATATCAGTCGAGCTTTTGATTTGACCTAATTTTAAGCCTTATATAGGTCAAATGGTGGCAAATGGGCACAATTTTGACTATGACTATGTCAGCGCTCTAGCATCTTCAGTTTTTCACCAATCCTTATCATATTTCACATCTGTATGTATGTTCATAAGATCTAGGTCAGGTTCGATTTTGAGCCGAATTGGGCCAATACTTTGGACAATTGGGGGTGCTTTGTGAAAAATACAAAAATGGCCATAAGTTCCTTATCCTTTGAGCTACGATACTCAGATTTTTACTGTAGGTGCATATAGTAACTAAGCTTTCATCATATATCAGACAGGTTTTTGATTTGACGTAATTTTAAGTGTTATATGGGTGAAATGGCGGCAAATGGCCGCAATTTTGAATATGACCTTGTCAGCACCCTTGCATCTTCAGTTTAACACCCCTGCCCAATGGTATTTCAAACCGTAATTCAAAACCCCTTCACACACGCAGGCTTATGTGCAGAGCTCATGGGGAATCCCGGTTTTGTCACTCAGTGAATCTCTGCCAGTGTGTCGAGCTATAAATAGATCAGCAGTATTCATAACAAAGTCATGATAGATCAAATAGACCCTCATCATATTGCATTGTATGAGATGGCTTTATGCACGTCACATAGCGGCACATGGCTGCATCTTCCACTATATGCCTTAACAACAGCAGCCAATATTCCAAGTCTAAGCCAAGCGGGGCACTGTGGCATTGCCACTATTTTTTTATGAAGGCGTTCCAGGCAATGACCTTTGGTTTTGAGGAGGCGGAGATCTTGGGTAAAACAGAGGGCAGAGTGGACAAAGTGAACAGTACGAGACTTAAGTGGAGCAAGATCATCCAGAATGCTACGAAGGTTGTTGTTATACTGAGAAACCAGGTTGTCTGGGGTAGATGGAGTGCTGTGATTGGGGAGGCTGTGCAATTTATTTGAGAGTACGGAAGGGTCAATGTTCTTGATATTGAAGAGATGAGCAAGATGGGTGAAATCTGGAAACTTGAAGGGTGACATTAAAAGACACCAGCTTGTGGTCAGATATGGACAAATTGGATTCAGCACAATGAAGAGGGGTAATGCCAGAACAACAGACAAGATCAAGAATGTGGCCTTTGGAATGAGTGGGGAAGTCAATGAATTGTTGAAGTCCAAAACTGTTAAGGCATGATATAAAATCCCTCGTGAGTGTGGTTGTAATGTTGTCCATATGCACATTAAAATCACCCAACAGAATAACATTTGCAGGCTTTGCACCAATGCGAGTTAGAAAGGCAGAAAATTCATCTAAAAAGTCTGCGTTACTCTTAGGTGGACGGTAGACAACAGCTAAAATGGTGGGGATAGGGCCATTTATCTGTAGGGCAACGCACTCAAGTGAAACATATGTGGGCGGAGTCACTGAAGATACTTTCCACTTTCCGAGATATCTTTCCAAGATACTTTCATGTAACCTGATGTCATTCACAACTTTTACTAGGGCTGTTTCAGTACTATGATTAGTCCGAAAGCCAGATTGAAACAGTTCCAGTTTATTGTTGGAGTTAATAAAATTGTTAACTTAAATGTACACCAGTTTTTCTAAAATTTTACTGAAGAATGGACGATTGGAGATTGGTCCATAGTTACTGGGTATCAGGGGACTGAGGTTTCTGTTTTTTTAAAAGGGGCCTCACAAGTGCAGTCTTGAATGCTGAGGGGAAAATGCCAAGTTGCTTTGAATTTGAAAAATTGTAAGAACCTCTTCAGACACTGAATTAAAAACAAATATAAAAAATGAGGTTAGGATTGGGTCTAGTGGGCATGTGGAGGACTTCAGTGTTGTTACAACTTCCCTGAGCATTTTAGCGTCAACCAGACTAAAACTGTCCAGCAGGGCTTCACATTGTACAGTAGGTATTTCTTCAGCTGTAACAGCATTGTGAAGATGGTGGAAGAGAGACCTGATGTTGGCTGTGTTCTCTTTGAAGTAGTTCGCATATTCATCGCATTTTCAAGCAATAAGATGGTTAAAATGAGCTGCATCAGGATTAATGAGGTGATCAATTTTGTTAAAAAGCACTCTGAGCTTCTTTATTTTAAGTTTAATCAAGTTAGAAAAATAACGTTTCCCAGAGTTTCGAATTTCTTTATTATAAATTTAAAATTTTTCAGTTAAAATCTCTTATATGTATATGTAATTTAGTTTTGCGCCATCTACGCTCTGCAACCCGACAGTCCCTCTTTAACTTAGCAGTTTCATTATTCTCCTGTGGTATGTTTTTCTTTTCAACCTTTTCTCTGACTGTCAGCGGTGCCAGGATATCAAGGGTTGTAGCCAACTTACTGTTAAATGCATTGAGCAGACTGTCAACTGTGGAGGAAGCTGATGGAATCTGATTATTGGCCACATGCACCATGAAGTTTGAGGGTACCTCCGAAGTAAGAAAAATTTCTCAATGGATGTTGGCTGAGTACAATTAAAAACATTAAAAACACACAGTGGTGGTCTGAGAGAGCCAAGTCAGCAACGGAAAAAACATTTATGTTCAGCCCATATGAAATCACCAGGTCAAAAGTGTGCTGTAGGTTATGAGTTGGCTCATTTACATGCTGTTTTAAATCCATACATGCTCCCCCCATGCTCGTGCTTGTATGGGTTTCCTCCTGATACACCGGTTTCTTCTCGCAGTTGAAAACATGCTCATCAGGCTGATTAGGAACTCTAAATGGTTATGTGAGTGTGATAATTGACACAACATAGCCTGGAAGAAAAGTGGTAAAAGTGTTCATAAGCAGTAACTTTACAAAATAAATACCCTCACAATATGGCCATCAGTCCCCAGAAATGCAGTTAGTCCCTATGAAATGCATGGTCTTGATGGCCTCACTATATGGTGGTGTCTAAAATTTAATGGCTCTGAATTGTCAGTGCATAGACTTGAACGTTTCTTAAATGTTGCTGTTGCTGCTGTAGTGTTTTTCCTGATCCATCTCTGTCCCCTCTCTCCTCAGATCCGTCCTCTGAATGTGGAGGGCAGCCTGAATCTGCTGGGCTCAGAGCAGCCTCGCCTCATCTATTTCAGTAACAGCTCCTCCGGTACGTCTTTCTCTGCTCTCCCTTCTGTGTTCTAGACGCCGCCGTCTGGCTGCTTACCACGTCACATAATATCCCAAGAACTGATATGTCCTGCATTCAAAAACTTATGGCCCTCTTAAACCACATCATCTGAAGTAGTGCACTTAAACACACTGGAGCTGCATTGTGCATTGAGCTTTGTGTAAAAGAGAATTATAACTATATATTTACTGGATGAATTTTCATAGTGATCCTCAGTCTAGTGGCCTGTGGCCATGTGACTGTGCTGCTGTACTGAGGCCTTAAAGATTGTTCTAGGCCCAGTGTTGCCAAAATATAATTAGAGCAGCTTTTGGGCCCTTGAGTGAGGCCTTAAACCATATGGCCCCTGGAGAGACTAATTAGCTGTAGGTTGTTTTTGATACAATCCTCAAATCAACTAACTAGACCAGGGGTTCCCAAACTCGGTCCTGGGGCCTCCATGTGTATGCTGGTTTTCATTCCAACCATAGTTGACATCATAGGATTTTAATAAGTTGTTCATTTGTCCTAATTAGGTGCATTTTGTGTTTAAAGAAGTTATTTACTGTCTAAAGCCAAATTTTAATAGAAATATCCAATGACAAATAAAAGACCCCTGAATATACAGTTTTTTGTTTTTTTTTTTTTTTTTTGTTTTTTGCTATGTTTCAAGCGATTTCAGGTGATAACATTTTTAAACAGAACAACTCAGGCACTGACAAAATCAGTAACCTCCAAATCAGGTTGCTGAAGAATTCTTTCAAAATAATTTGCTTGCACTCAATAACAAAAACATAACATAAAACAGGGTTGACCCTCTCATTTGCTTGTCTAGTAAATTTTAAGTGCCCATGTGCCCACAGTTTCACCAATTAGGAACCCATTGAGTTTTTTCCTTTTGATTAGGTACATTTTTTCACTCTTTTTATGCAGTTGTTACTCATATATCGCAATGTGGATGTGGAATTTATTCCTCACTGTATGTATACATATCTGTCAAAATACTGTATGTCAAGAGATGATAAATTGCTGCTCTAAATTTAAATGCACCTAATTAAGACAAATTGACTGGCTGTTAAAATCCGATGATTGCAATCAAGGGTGGAATAAAAACCAGCATACACAGGGAGGCCCCAGGACCGAGTTTGGGAACCCCTGAACTAGACCATTTAGGAGGTAATTTTTGAGAGGAGGGTTTGCGATAGAAAATGGGTGTTTGATTTTGTTAATCTGTTTTTATCCAATGTCCCTAGAAGAGATTTCAGGGCATTTGTGACGCTGTTTCTCTCTGCAGAGGGCTCTGACCTGGCTATCCCCGAAACAACTGAGAACAGCAAGAAGCTAATGGTGAGGACACGCAGCAAGAGGAAGTTCCTCTTCAAAGTGCCAGAGGAAGAGCGGCTACAGCAGAGGAGGTAACCAGCAGACTTCCTGTTAAGGACTGACTTACACAGGCGTACACAGTATTCAATTAACATTGCGCTGCCATCAACTTTTGCTGGTGGACTCACCCTGTTACTAAGTTTGACTGACTTAACCCCTTAAGCCCTACGCCCTGGTACTGGGGGGCGGTGGTTACACATAATAAATACAGCATGTTTCCAAATCGCAACATTGTCGTGCAGCATATGCACATTTCGCGAAGAAACTAGGCAAAAAGCTCATGTAGAACATTTTTACCTCAACCGAACACAATTCAAGCACCAAGCAAGTAAATAAGCATGTAACAAAACATAGGATAAAATCATATCAGCGGTGAATTGCTAGAATTTCTCCTGAATTTGTGTTATGCATAAAAACGATACCTCAAATGAAAGGGGAAAGTCCACAGAATCCAATGATATGAGCCCTGTCATTTTAAACCGACACCACACTCAAAGAAAAGCAGGCATACACTCTACAGTCTACAGAGATGAGCGAAGAAATTTCTTACCTTTGATATTTTGTAATCAAAAAAAACTGTTTGAGTGTAAATCCACGCTTGCTATTGTTAGCTCAGTGTGTCCGTGTTATAACAAAACTAGATCTGTTAGTCTCAAAGCATGTTTTTCTTCTCGAGCATTGCTTCGAAGATCTCAGTTCCTCAGCATTCAGCTTGCTTGCAATGTGTTTTCCTCTCTGTTATCGGCTTGTGATGCTGTCAGTAAGGCTTTGCCGGTAGCCATTTGATTCTATGGCTTCTGATGTTTCCAACGAGCCCTAAAGCACCTTTATCGCACAAAGCTAGCCTGAGTTAGAGCCTTGCGTTCCCAGTGCGTCAAACCGAGTCCATGGGCCATTCGAATGTACTTAAATAGCGCAACAATATAAACGCTTAACAGGTTTGTTTGTGGTATTTTCGGTATAATTATCCGCTAAATATTCAACCGTCGTTTTCAAAGTCGTTTTCTGACAGAAACGCGTGAATACTGAGGGCACAACAGTACAAACAAGGTGAGTGACTTGTTTTTTTGACTCATTCTTTATATGGGCAATTTGAGAGCAGCGGTACTGTCAAATGCTATAGCCTAGTGGTTAGGGTGTAGTGCTACAGCGCAGGCGACCAGCGTTCGAGTCCCTGGTCACAAGTGCTTTAGTAAGACAATGGTACCCTTTTGCTTGTATAAATAATTGCTGGGGTTTTTATTCTTTTGACTTTTTTCCCCTTTCTTTAACCCTGTTTGTATTCATATTCTTATTAATTTGCTTTTTTTTTTTTAAAAAAAAAAATCTGCTCCGGTGGAGCCAAACTTCATTTTCTTTGTATTTATTGTCTTTGAATGGGGAATTGTATAGGCTATAGGACTGGCAGAACTAATAATAAAAAAAAATTTTAAGTTCTAAAAATTTAAAACTGGTTGTATTTGGGTGGAATGTATGCCTGTTGAGACATATAAGTGAAATTAGATGAGTTTTACAGTTTACAAACCCAAAACCAGTGAAGTTGGCACGTTATGTAAATCGTAGATAAAAACAGAATACAATGATTTGCAAATCCTTTTCAACTTATATTCAATTGAATACACTGCAAAGACAAGATGTTTAATGTTCAAACTGAGAAACTTTATTTTTTTTTTGCGAATAATCATTAACTTAGAATTTAAAAGGCAGCAACACATTGCAAAAAAAAGTTGGCACAGGGGCCTTTTACCACTGTGTTACATCACCTTTCCTTTTAATGACACTCAGTAAACATTTGGGAACTGAGGAGACCAATTTTTGAAGCTTTTCAGGTGGAACTCTTTCCCATTCTTGCTTGATGTACAGCTTAAGTTGTTCAACAGTCCGGGGTCTCCGTTGTCGTATTTTACGCTTCATAATGCGCCACACATTTTCAATGGGAGACAGGTCTGGACTACAGGCAGGCCAGTCTAGTACCCGCACTCTTTTACTACGGAGCCATGCTGTTGTAACACGTGCAGAATGTGGCTTGGCATTGTCTTGCTGAAATAAGCAGGGCGTCCATGAAAAAAGACGTTGCTTGGATGGCAACATATGTTGCTCCAAAACCTGTATGTACCTTTCAGCATTAATGGTGCCTTCACATATGTGTAAGTTGCCCATGCCTTGGGCACTAATACACCCCCCATACCATCACAGATGCTGGCTTTTGAACTTTGCGCCTATAACAGTCCGGATGGTTCTTTTCCTCTTTGGTCCGGAGGACACGACGTCCACAGTTTCCAAAAACAATTTGAAATGTGGACTCGTCAGACCACAGAACACTTCTCCACTTTGCATCAGTCCATCTTAGATGAGCTTGGGTCCAGCGAAGCCGGGCGTTTCTGGGTGCTGTTGATAAATGGCTTTTAAGCTTTGCATTGTAGAGTTTTAACTTGCACTTGCAGATGTAGCAACGAACTGTAGTTACTGACAGTGGTTTTCTGAAGTGTTCCTGAGCCCATGTGGTGATGTCCTTTACACACTGATGTCGGTTTTTGATGCAGTACCGCCTGAGGGATCGAAGGTCACGGGCATTCAATGTTGGTTTTCGGCCTTGTCGCTTACGTGCAGTGATTTCTCCAGATTCTCTGAACCTTTTGACGATATTACGGACCGTAGATGATGAAATCCCTAAATTTCTTGCAATAGCTCGTTGAGGAATGTTGTTTTTAAACTGTTCGACAATCAGCTCACGCATTTGTTCACTAAGTGGTGACCCTCGCCCCATCCTTGTTTGTGAATGACTGAGCATTTCAGGGAAGCTGCTTTTATACCCAATCATGGCACCCACCTGTTCCCAATTAGCCCGTTCACCTGTGGGATGTTCCAAATAAGTGTTTGATGAGCATTCCTCAACTCTCTCAGTCTTTTTTGCCACTTATGCCAGCTTTTTTGAAACATGTTGCAGGCATCAAATTCCAAATGAGCTAATATTTGCAAAAAATTACAAAGTTTACCTGTTCGAACATTAAGTAACTTGTCTTTGCAGTGTATTCAATTGAATATAGGTTGAAAAGGATTTGCAAATCATTGTATTCTGTTTTTATTTACGATTTACACAACGTGCCAACTTCACTGGTTTTGGGTTGTAATATCTGAGAAATCTGATTTGGCACACAAGGCACCTTAATTGCCAATTTGGAGAAGCCACCTAGACATTCCTCTCTAATTTTGTTCTGATTTAATTGATTAGAATAAACTTTGGCAGATAATGGTGAGATTCTGTGCTGTAAATTTTTAGAGGTTTCAATCTGCAGCTAATTAAGTTTACAAGGGATAGAAGTAAAACTTGGTTTGGTGCAAAATGAGGTCTTTGATTTATACTGTGTTCCATCTTCAATTACTCTGACTTAGTGACTTATACACTGATTTTTACACCATGGCAGAAATCCCAAATGGTTTTACCTTTATTATGATACCAAGATCATTCAAATGGACCAAATAGTTGCAGAGATATACTCATTTCATTTTGGGCTTGCCATTTTCGAAAAAGAGGCTCAGGGCTTAAGGGGTTAAAAATGGTTCTCTCTGTTGTATTTGGTTACTTGCAGGACTTCTTAAGTTATTTTATCACTAACGTACCCTCACTTACTCTCACTCTATAACTGACTGACTTCCATTAGCTTAACTCTCACCCTGATATGATCATACACATGGTATTCTGTCCACAATATATTTTTCCTACTGAGTAAAACTCACATGCCCTTACCCCATTTCTAACTTTGTCATCCTGCAGATTATAAAAGACATGTAGTCCTCCAGGCTGTCAGTGACTGTGTCACTCAGTTGCTCTAACTTACTCTCACTCTGTCACTTAAACTGCCTCTCACCCTTTTACGACGTACAGTAACTGTCACTGGCTTGGACAAACTGCCTCTCTCCCTGTTAAAGAAATTCTCACTTGTCATTTACCTCATTGGAGTTCAAGAAAACACACACGAGTAACTGGTACATGGTAGTCAAAAATTTGAAAGTATTGCAAACTTTGTCTAATTTGTACACTCGACAGAGAGATGCTGCGAGACCCAGAGCTGAGGTCCAAGATGATTTCCAACCCCATCAACTTCAACCACGTGGCACACATGGGCCCAGGGGACGGCATGCAGGTCCTTATGGACCTGCCTTTGGTAATGTCTGCTGCTCAGGGGTGGGGAGGGGTTAGGTGGTGTACCCCTACTCCGGGGGTATAGGTCTGCGAGATTTTGTGAGGACGGATGGTTTGTGCGGAAGGCAGGCCATTTAGCAGCCTCACGTTGCGTGTTTAGGCTATGGAGTCAGCTCAGCAGTCTGAAGCTCTTTGATGTTACCTTTACTCTTTTTTTGTTATACCTTTTCTCCTCTTTCACCCCTTTTTAAGTCTCAACTGGTGCCTCTCACTTCCTTTCTTCTTCTCTTGTATTTTTCTCTCCCGTGGTGACATAGCAGAGTGAGGTTCCTTCCCCTTCATCCTCCCGACACCATGCTTTGATCTCTCCTCCAACCAACTTTGAGCACGTCTATCACATGAGCCCTATCTCTGCTGAAATCTATCTCCAGAAAGAGCCTTCCTCTCTGCAGAGCCTGCCTCAGATCTCCTCTTCCTCTTCCTCCTCTCCTTCCACCTCCTCATTAGGAAGGGTAGGCTAGCCACTCCCTCACTCCTCTCCTCTTCACCTCCCCGCCTCCTCCTCCCTCCCCCCCTTGCCTGCCTTCCCTCTTTTTGTGACCACCTTTCATTTGTACTGTTTCTTTCTGTTCTGTGAAGAAGTGAAACCATCAAAGGGGCTAGGCCAGCTTGGCGCGTGTACGTTAATGCTTGTACACAGGGGTGACACACTAGCCTGTGATTTGGGTGAATTCAGGTAGAAAAGCAATAGCTTATTAATGGTTTCTGGTGGGAGTGTGTGGTTTGTATTTTATTTTGGGAGAAGGGTTTTTTCTCGGGATCAGCTAAGCTTCCCAACGGAGATTTCGTTAGGTGGGAGAGGGTTGTGATGATTCTAAGGGCCCTGACTGAAAAGGCACCTCAGAAAAAGCATGGCATCATGGTATGGCCCGGGACCCAATATGAAGTCTTTTAATGGGGCCTCAGTGTCCGTGTTGGTGCCTTTGGCCACCTACTACGGTAAAGTGCTTTTAGTTCCAAGAATATTTATTGGAGTAGAATTGGCAAAAAAAAAAAAAACATTTTATTGCATTAGTTTTACGACGAAAGCTAATTGCCAGCTGGCTCGTTAATTTCATCCATCCATCCATTATCTGTACAGCATCTTTCTCACTAGAGTCGTGGGGGAGCTGGAGCCCATCTGAGCTGACAATGGGCAAAAGGCAGGGACACACCCTGGACAGCTTGCCAATCCATAGCAGGGCGCACATACCATTCACACACCATTCACCACCGTGACACCAAAGTTAATTTCAGCTTTTAAATTATAAATTCCTTTCCTGGTCTCAGGATAACTGCTGTTCATGAAGTTTTTTTCTCTCTTTTTGCTATTCCTGTGGTAGTTTTTCTGCTGAAATAGTGTGCCTGAATCATGACAGTCATTTTCGTACAAGCACCAGTTTTTAATTTTTATTTAGTTTTTGCAAAATGAAAAGCTAGCTTTGTGATATAGTGCAGAAACAGGGTGTTCTTAACTTGGTTAAAGAATGATGAAAAATTGAACATTTCTCAAGAAATTTTACATATGCCTGATGCTTGGTGCGTATTCCGACCAAGGTCCCAAAGAGGGGTGAGTTTGAACTAATTTCACGATGCCTTCCCTTTATTACCCCCTGCAGTGAAGTGGAAGGGGGTGTAGGAATGAGTTTTGTCCTTCCACATGTCCGTCCATCCATTCATCCACGCGTCCGTCTGTCACTCTTATTTTCAGGCCCACAACTTCTAAATCGTTCAACCTTTTTTCCACGAAATCAAAGAAATAAATGCACCTTACATTAAAATATCTATAAGAAAATGTATATTTTCATACTTCTGTCTGTCCATGTGTCTGTCCCTTTGTCATGTTTAATATCCAGGCCCTGGTGGGGGATCTGAATATTTCATGCTTGTTTCTGATGGAAAAAAATTTCAGTTTTTCACTATTTTTGCAAAAATGAGATTCCACACTGGTCCTGATCATTCCACGCTTTTTGATGCATTTTTTGCATATGTACTGGCAATTTTGTCGGAATAGCTGTGCGGCAAAGAAAAAAATGCAAGAAGGATAAGTTTAGCTAGCTGGCTGTTTGAAGGCTAGTTGTTAGTGTTTTTAGGTGGTTGGTAGGATGTGCAGGATGGTTGCCATGGTGTTTCTGGGTGGTTGCTAGGGTATTTCTAGGTGGTGGGGTGCACAGGGTGGTTGCTAGGGTATACAGGATGACTGCTGTGCTGTTTTAGGTGGTTGCTAGGGTGTACAGGGCGGTTGCTTTGGTGTATCTGAATGGTTGGTGGGGTGTGCAGAGTGGTCGCTATGGTGTTTATAGGTAGTTATTGGGGTGTGCAAGGTGGTTGCTAGGGTGTTTTTAGGTGGTTGCTGGGATTTGCAGGGTGTTTGGTACTGCTTGGGTGTACAGTATGGTTGTTGGAGTGTTTCTCGATAATTGCTAGGGTGTTTCTAAGTGGTTGCTGGGGTGTACAGGGTGGTTTTTAGGTGGCTGCTTCGGTGTGCAGCGTGGTTGAAAGGGTGATCCTAAATGGTTGCTGTAGTACTCAGTTGCTTGGATGTATTTAGGTGGTTGCTAAGGCATGCAGAGGGGTTGCCAAGGTGTCTCTGCGTGGTTGTTTGGGTGTTTCTAAGTGGTTACTATTGTGTACGGGGTGGTTCTAAGAGTGTTTTAGAAGGTTGCTAAGGTGTACTGGGTGGTGGCTAGGGTGTACATGGTGGTTGGTATGGTGGATTCAGGTGGTTCTAGTCATTGCTTGGGTCATTCAAGACAGCTGTGTATTTGTGTGTGTGTGTGTGTGTGTGGATACATGTACTAGAAGCAGTGATGGATGTTTGTGTGTGAACAGTAGGGACACATACAATTGTAGCAGTAGTGGAATCAGGGTGTGTATGGATCATAAGGGCACTTAGTTTAAGTTGTCTGATTAGTGTTTGTGTGGACCATAGGGATTAGGGATTCGGGATACATGCAACAGCAGCAGTAGAGGAAAAATAAAGACTGGTAAAGCAAGACATAAGATGAGCTAGTCATGTCTGCAGAGAAGCTAGAGTGTATGACAGAGGCCTTGTAGATGTGAAAATTCCACCGTGCATTTCTTTTAAGAAAATTTTTTGCAGATTAAAAAAAAAAAAAAAAGATTTGGCGAATAGCTACCAGAAGACGGAACACTTGGTGGGACTATTTTGCACGTTTTGATGCTTTTGTTTTATTTATTTATTTATTTTTATTTTTTTTTTGCATTTGCGCTGGTAATGCTGTGGCACTAGTTGTGCACCAGTAAAACATAAGGAAGAAGAAGAATTTTAAGAGTAAGTAAATAAATAATGGGTATCGTGAATCTTAATCAGTGTTCCTTGCACTTGTTGCACTTCAGGCAGACATAATTAATTGCCTGAAGGCTGTCGCTGCAGTCGTGGCAATTTTCAGTCAGAAACACATGGATCAATGGCAAATAAGCCTTTTAAAGATGTTTTTTTTTTTTTTTTAGAAATGTACAGAATACATTTATTTGAAGTTGGAAGAGTGTGTTTAAACAAGTCTTAATGGTTGCACAACATTTACAGGGTTTTGGTACAGTTTTAGACTGTATTTGCAATTTCACCAGCCAAAAAATATCAGGTGGCGCAACCAAAAGTTTCTTGGAAAAAAACACACTTCCCTCTTTTTTTTCTAAGTGATTTATTTAGTAAGTATACCTGAGAGTATCTACTCTCCCTAAAACATTACTATTTTGTAGTTGAGCTGGGTATTAAAAGTAACTTATGGATTCTTTATTGTAGGGGGCGGGTATTTCGGTTTTCCAAACAATTTAAGAACAATTAAACTATTAAACTTTGTTGATTTGAAAGGTTTTCAATGTAAAATTATGCCCCCATATTAATATTATATTAATTCATATTTTAAATGACATATTTAATTCATTTCACACAGTGTTAACTTGCTAGGACAGTTGCGCCACCTGACATTTTGAGGGTTTGAGATGTCAAAACATAAAATATATATCATTTTTATGATGAACTGGAAACATGTTCAAATTAAACAGGTTTTATAGAATAAAATGATGCTTATTATGAATCATTTAAAATTATTTTAAACCAAAGTAGTGCGCTCGGACACAAAAATCTGCATGTCACGTCATTGACCCACATACATGGCCTGGTTATTAAGCTTGCCAAAAAGTAGTTTGATGGGATGGCTGGGAAGTCTAGTTGTAGGTTGTTTGACTGGTAACTGGGGAATTTCCAACTTGCATCTGGAGAAATGAAGTTAGAAAGATTTCTGCCATTACATGCTTGAGAAAGGCCCTTAACCCTGAAATAGCTCGAGGAGCTTTACCCCATTTTTCTCTATCACTCTTCACTCATAATTATTCTGACATTTCTCCCAGAGCATCTTTGAAAAAGCTAAACATGTTCTCGTGCAATTTTCCCTGGTCAAATAAAGGTTAAAAAGCGCATTTTAATCCATTTTGCTACATAGGCTGACTTGGTATGCATGTCATTCAAACAGGGGTGTGATGCATTTCAAAGAGAACATTTTGTGAATATCACAGTTTTCTGTAGGCATAGATGCATTATCAGGGCCAATATTGACTTCCTCAGAAACAAGAAAACTTAACAATAGGATAAATTTCATCGTATTGAACACATTTAAACATGACTTTGCTAGTTAATCAATTTTGCTCCTATTGCCTTGGAAACAACATGTTTATAATGAATTCTTGTTTATTGGGTTTAAGTAGCTTAGAAATGTTGCAATGTGAAATATACTAATGGAAGTGAAATCTGGGAATTGTGTGATACCTCTGTTCTGCATTAGATTTACAGTAAAATGACTGGGTCGTCACAGTAGAGTGTTTGCCTTTGAAATGTGTAAGTGGCCGTGTGCCTCCAGTTAAGGTGCTTTAAATTGAAGCTTGGGGCAGATTTGCATTGCAGTTCTGTTGTCTGAGCAGGCTCAGGGCAAAAGAACAACAGGCTGCTGAATCCTTAGTTGTCAGTAGGGGGAGCCTGGGCATCACTATGCATACTGTATTGCTGCTTTTGTTTTCCTGACCCGTTTGTACTTAATCTAATTTCATTATCTTTGCTCATACTGATGGCCGCATTGTATGTTTACCTCCTGACAATATGAGTACATTTTTTCTCAAGTATATTTAACTTAAACATGGTCAAGATCATTTGCGAGAGTTGCATACATCCTCGAATGACATCCTCCATATATTTTTAGACTGCAGTGTTCCCCATGCCCTGTTTGAATGGGGTCCAGAGTGAGGTTATATTACCGAGTGTTATGTATTGATGTGAGGGTGTGTGTGTCCGTCTGGACTGCGTGGGTTGCTGTTTCCTGGTTGTTAACTCGCGGCCTGTCTCTGCGTGTTGGTGCAGAGCGTGATGCCATCGTCTCAGGACGAGTCTGCGAAAGACAGGCCACGCCCAGCCTCCAGCATCTCCAGGCAACAGAAAAGTAAGACGTACATCACACGCACTGCCTCAGGTGAGTGCGGAGTGCGGATTCCTGAACTGAAACATGGCATCACAGTAAAGATGAACACCACAGCCGAGAGTACTATTGTGAATGAGAAAAAGCCATTTAACAATAATCTTTTTTTTGCGTAACACTTTAGTTTTTGGCACAATTTGCATTAAATTTGCATTTTTAAATGTATTAAAAAAATTAAAAATCAATCATGGACTTTATTTTGCTTGACTGTATAAATGAGCTACCATCAAGTGAAAAATTCTACTGCCCTGAAGTGTTTTCACTTGCGTGCATTTCTCCAGCTATAGGCCTTGATTACATTATAAATACAGTATTAATGCTTTATTCTGGAAATCTTGAGAGGTTGTATTGGGAAAAACAAGTGTGGATTCTTTTGGAAAGTTGGAGGTTGCCAGGCTCTGCAGGTAATCCTGTTGTTAGCTCACATGCATTGATTGCCCAAACAGTGTTTTGAGTTTAGCAGGATAGGTCCTGCTGTCTGTTTTAATAAGGCCAGTGACACAATACTTGTGGTAAACTGTGTGTGTGTGTGTGCGTGTGTGTGTGTGTGCGCGTGTGCGTGCGCGTGTGTGTTTGTCTTTACCCTGCAGGGGGTGGGGATTTCAGTGGCGCTGTGTCATCCCGCCACATCTCTGATCCTGACCAGGACTTCGAGAGAGAGGTAACACCCTCTTCCTATCTGGCGTTTTATTCTGTCTGATACCACTACTGTTGTGCAGCATTGCATAATGTAATATGTCGCAGAGAGGATGTGGTGGAATTTGCGATGATTCACTGATCACCTCTATGCAGGAAGTTTTAAGGGGGGCCTGTTGCAAAAATGTCCTCAGAATTATTAAAATGTGCCTCATATAACAAGTCAGTGGGATAAAATGTTCCATGCTTAGAAAACATTTTGCTGATTTTTTTTTTTTTTTTCCCAATTACTCCAAAAGCTTGGTGGTTGTCCAGGATGATATTTTGTAAAGTCATGCTGCTGAGGTGGTAAAAACGGCTTTCTACAGAACCGAAATGTTACTTTGTAATTGGCTCCATTTTGTGTTGAATTGCTGGGGATGTTAGCAAAGTGGGGGCAAAAATGGCTGCCTTTAGAAGCTGGGGTGGGGAGGTAAATTTGACACCGTCCTTTTTCGTGTGTTTCTCCTGCAGCTGGACTCGGACTCCAACAAACACTCGACCCCCTCCAACAGCTCTAACCCTAGCAGCCCCCCCAGCCCCAACTCCCCCCACCGCAGCCAGCTGACCCTGGACGGGCTCGACCACACCACCTTTGACGCCTGACACCCTTCTCTCCCGTCCCTGCGTGAGCACAGGACCCAGCCCCGGAGCCGCGACTCGAACGTCTATCCCTGCAAAGTGCCAAGCATACATACCCATTTCCCCTTGACCCCGTCACCACCTTAGGTCCTTCCCAATCTAATTTGATAGTGTGCTCTGTAACCTTATGGAGCATTGCTTTCTGTTAAATCAGGGGTGTGTGGTTTGTCATATGTGAATACCATTCTCCGCTCTTGACCCTGCCAGACCCATCACAGAACTGTCGGTTGGCATTAATTTTCTACACTTTGTGTTTGTGCTCTTAGCACAGGGGTGATGGGCAGTGCAGTGCGGGAGGTCTCAGACAGAATCCTTGCTCTCCACCTGGTTTTTCAAGGTTCTCAATTTTATTTCTTGCTGTGAAGTAAAACTTATGTCTGGATATGAGTTAGTCTGTGGATGTGATGGGACTGGACCAGGAGCTATGATGTGTCCGAGCGCCGCACTGCATCGTTTTGGTGAGCTAGATTGATCCTCGGACAACGGGTGAAGCAGTGCCCTCTTCAGACTACCAAGAGGTGGTATAGCTACAGGGTAAAACCTTCAGTTTTTTGGAGCTAGTGGATTTCTCTATATCCTTTTTACCCGTAAGTGATTACTTTCTTTTTTTACATTGACGCATAGCCTGTACATAGAGCTTCAAGGAGGAGCCGACACCCTTGGGATCATGGATTAAGGAGGCGAAGTGAAATAATGATGATAATGAAGATGGATTACTGTAATTATAGATAGTTTTTAAGGCTTATTTTATTCTTTTTAAATGTACAGCACACATATGCAAATGTTATCGAGTCACAGTGGGTATAGGTGTTGACCTGCGTTTGTAAAGGAAGTGGCCTTTTTTCAGGACCGTGGGCTGTCTTTCCTTGAATGACTTTGGAATAATTAGAGCTCTTAAAAGGAACAACTCGTTATACACAGCTTGGTTGGGGTCCAAAACTATTGGGCACTTTCAGCAATCATTTTCAGTAAGACTGTGTAATGCTCATGTTTTATAGTCTCAGTTATTGCAGCAATCTACTGTAGATAACAGGCTGTCCATTGCATCAAGTGCTTAAACACTAGTGTCACAGGGGGTTTAGGATGGGATTATTCATTGGGCTCTTAACAGCTCACCTCAAGCTGCTACTGCTTTTGTTCTTTATGTAGAAACGCATGGATGCCCCCACTCACTCACAACCCTGTTGTTTTTAATGTATTAATTACATAGGAAAAATGTAGCACGGACTAGCTCCTGTGGTCTGCGCAGCCATTTGTCCACCGTTCTGCCTGGTGGTATCGTTTTGTGTATATTTTTTTCCCCTATTATCTTGTATTATAAGTTCAATCCAGATGTTTTGACTATATTTTAGTTCAGACACATGTAATTTAAAGACTTGGCTGGCGTATCCACTTTGTCACTCTAGTGTGCCTTCAATGCCATTTTATATATGACAGTACCACATCAGATGTACTTTAGAATCTTAACTTTGCAAGCTAATGGTTGCATACTACAAAATGGTGGCTGTTGTTTTCTCAGAAACACTGTATTGATCTTGCACATTTTATCAGTTAAAGAAAACCTATTGAGTTTGTGTCATCTTAAAACTTGTCACACTTAATCTGCATTTTTATTTTCCCCTCTCTTTCTCTCTCTACGGCCTCTGAAAGCGGGGCATCATTTGTCAAAACACTACTGCTTTTTTTAATCAAAAAGTTGAAATCTTTGTAATTATTGAATTGTAAGCAAATGTTTGAACAGACAATAAAAAAGAGGGAGGTACTTGTGTTTTTGAACTCATAATTTTGAGCAATAATCCTTAATCTCTAGTTTTCCCGTAACTTGGTTCAGAGTAAAAAAAAAAAAATTTTTTTTTTTTTTTTTTTCATATTAGAAGACGGTGTCACATGCATATTATGTATCTGCAGGTTGCTGTGCTTCACTGAAGCTATAGCACTCTTGTATTGAGAGAAATATATTATTCTAATATTCAGACCCGGGACGCCATGTTTTTATGGCCCTAGCATTGCATCAAATGGATATTATGCACATCTTGTATATGATTTTCTAGACATTTCCCTGTAATTCAGCAGGACATACTTTGGATTGTTGGAAACCTGGGATCTCAACTCAGCTGCATTTTATGGACCTAGACAAGGCTTTGTAAGTTTTATGGGGTTAAAAATGCTTGCTGATGCCATCTAAGACTCTGCACATTCTCTCAAGTTGCATGGTTTGTGTAAGCAATTCATTGTAATGCCCAGAGATGTGCTTGCTTTAGTCATTCTCGGTGGAATACACCATGTCCTGGATTGCTAAGGAAGGACGGAGGAGAACCAGTGGAATTACAGCATTTTCAATACGTTCTCACGGACATACGGGCACTTTGCTAAGTGCAATGCATTCTGGGAACGAATGGCACTAGCAACCAAAAGTACCATTGAAAACAAATGAGTCAGGCCAGTCACTCGCGATGCTGTACACCTATATTTCATGCTGTTTAATCACCATTTCTTTGCTACAAAATGCCAAAAAGTTAGTTGCTGGTTGTAGCAATCGTAACTGGAAATGGGGAAAGAAAAGATGGTATTTTGATCTGCCCAAACAGTATAGAAGTTCAGAGGGAAGGGACAGGTGGCTGGCAGCTATTAACGGAATATGAGGGCAGGTCTCACTGGGGTCCACCAAACTCACTTTAAAGGGGACCTATTATGCTGATCCTTCTTTTAATACATATTAGTAATGTTACAATGTTGGTTGTCCATGCTCAACCTCTGAAAAGTTTCTAAACATAAGATACAGGGGTTTTGCCATAATCCAAGAACGTGATTTCGTCAGCGTGATTTCCTCTCTGAACAGCTCCTCCCGAGGTCTTTACGAGATCTGGGCAAAACCTGACGTCAGGTTATGCCGTCCAATTAGTACAGACCTAGCCAGAGCCAACCACTGAGCTGGACCTGCCCACACCGGAAACTATTCTAGCAGGCAATAACAACGGCAGATCATACTATGCCTTAGTAGCGTCTACACTTTTGGAAATACAAAAGAAGAACCGCAGATCATTTGAGGTGCAATTTTGTCAGTATCTCTCCCAAAGCTGCTTGTCCGTTTACTTTTTGGACGCGAAGAAAAACAACTATTTTTCTTCCAAAAGACGATGCCACCAGAAATCAGTGGGTAGCTTTTTTTTTGTTTGCTGGCAGCAAACAGCCACGGCCAAAGGGAACGTTAGCTGTTTGTGCTCAGCATTTCACCAAAGACATCTTTGTTAATAAAGGATAATTCAACACAGGATAAGGGTTTCAGCTGCTTCTCAAACCTGAGCAGTTCCATCGATCAAGCGCTCGGAGCCACAAGCTGTAAGTAACGATATAACAGCAAATAATGTAAGTGAAGCTAACGTGTTACGGGTGGCTAGCAGGACCGCTAGCGATAGTTAGCACTAACAACTGGCCTCAAACGCAGGCTTTGTAAAATATCTGAAGATAAAGCCTGTGTCGGTCGCGACTGTCTGTGACTCACAGACACAGAAGCTGTAAGTTGCTTTTACTGCATAAGCCAACCTGACGTGATAGCCAGTTGATTGTGACTGTAGCATAACGGCTAACGTAGCCAAGTTACTGTTGCTAATGTTTGTGTCCTAAATATGCAAGAGTGATATCAGGGGAAATTCTACAGAAGGTGTGTGAACATAAACCTCATTTGAAGCTAACTTTTAATACTTGGTACAACTGTTCACAGTAACAGAACTTGCTGTCTGTAAAACCTGTATTGCAAGGGTTTGTCTCTGTGGTTATGACCGCCGTTACCAGCTACTGCATGTTAGTTTGCGTGCCGTGCTAATTAAAAATGCTCCTGGTTAACTTATATGCAGTAATTCTGATCGGTATGCTTGTGTTACTTCGGTAAGCATCAATGTGGCAGTTTCATCCTAACGTTGCCCGATTGTAGCCACTACAGTTAGTGATCGCTTCACTTATCCATGACCGGGATCAGCCGAATACTTCACAAATGTCTGAGCAAGCTCTCTGGTGCTACCGTGAAAGCAATGCGAAACGCAGAAGCTCTACCGGTTTACAAATGATTTCTCTGCACTACCTTGACATAATTTCATCCCCCTTTAGAAATTGTTGTGGCTAATAAAAAGCCGAAAAAGGCGGAGATTAAATAGGTAATTCTTTCCTGTAGAAGTGATCGATTCGCTAGCTCCACATAAGCAACTTGTCCGCGTTTCTCCACGCTAACGACACACCACAGCTATGCACACGAACCAGCAGGTCCTAATACACACCGAAGCGGTCCATAAGCTGTTGGTCCACTTTTAGCTGCTCCTCACTGTCCATGTTTCCCTCTAAACTCAGACCCACCGGATTTCTACGGTCTCCGGTCTACACTTGGGCATGTCGACCCGTTCTACAAATGTGTCTATATGGGGTGGATTCTAGCTTTCCCTGCATCCTACCTACAGAGTAGAAAAACCGCTGTACTCACCACTGTTGCCAATAGCAAATTCGTGCTTGAGCTGCCAGACATTTGCACTGCGTCCTCCACTTTCGCCGTTGCGTTTATTAGAACAAGTTAATTTTATTAGATCTATACACATGTACTGCGTTAGATTGCAGAATATGTCCGTCGAATCCTTCGGAAGACGCGTCAGTTTCACTCTGGAGCCGGACCAGGAAAACTGCGTTCTGCTGCCTCGTCCCGCCTAGATCCGCCCTCCACAGAGCTGGCCAGTCAGAAGAAAGTGGGCACACGGGGAGTGGGGGCCATAGCGGAAGAGCCACCCCAATGAGGCGTTTCAGGCAGAGACTACTATGGACTACAAATGGGGTTTTTTGAGGATGGCAGTATGAGCGAAATAAGTACCCTTTTTTTACTTCGCACGATCAGGAGTACTCTAGGGGAGTCAAAGACCAAAATATAAACTTGGAAAAATAGCATATTAGGTCCCCTTTAATGTAAATTAATGACACCTGAAATGATGCAATAATCACCCACCCTAAACAGGCATAATTCATTCTAACACATCTGAAAGAGACCAATAAGCCATGCACATTGTCTATGAATTCAAACTCAAATGTGGACATGCCACACTTTGTACATTTTTTCAAAATTGTAGTTTCTACAGGGTTAACACAATTATATGTGTCTGTGCAAATTCTGGTCTTTTAAGTCAAAGGTCTCACGATGACAAACAAAATGGCAATACTAGCTGACCTGGTGTACCTTTAAGATCCATAGACCAATTTCCAAACTCAAAATCTGGCTACACTTTGGGATCATATTTCCATGTATTAGCGGTTAGCGGTAAGGACTATCCTCTAGCCCAACAACTGCCAATTTTAACTCGTATGTAGTTCTGACCTCGCTAGAAAAGCTGTCCATATAATTGTATCACATCACGATGACTCAAAACTGCTGTATAGTCGTTGAAACTATTGATCTTTATTATTCAAGGGCCCTCTGCAGTACTGAGGAATCATTGTTTTCAGTGTAGTTCAGCAGGTAGCTGGGTTGCAAGGCGGAAGTGATGTAGCTCCGTCAGCACCTATGGGCTTCTCTACTGTGTTAATGTATACTACTGCTCAAAAGTTTGGAATCACTATTGATTCTTGAGTTGATATATGGAAGAAACTGAGAGAGACCGCAAGACTACAACCCAAGATATAAATCCAAACCCTCATTGGACTGTCTGGAAAGGAATTGACAAAATTTGCAGTGGCCAACTCGATCACTTGATTTAAGCCCCATAGAGTTGTTGTGGGATCACCTAGATCAGGGCTGCCCAACCCTGTCCCTGGAGAGGTACCATCCTGTAGGTTTCTACTCCAACCCTAATTCAACACACCTGATTCAGCTCATTAGCAGCTCGTCAAGATCTGCAACTGGGAAAGCAGGTGTGGTTTGCTTTGGTTGGAGTGATAACCTTCAGGATGGTAGCTCTCCAGGAACAGGGTTGGGCAGTCCTGACCTAGATTATAAAGTTGGTGTTGAGCACTTGTGTTCAAATATGCACCGATGGGGAAGTTTACTTGAAAATCCAATGAGAATGGAATCTATGTAGCAAATATGCAGAATGCCTAAAATTTGCAAAGTAGGGATTACATATCATGGTGGATACTTTGATGAGGCGTCTAAAATGTGAATGTCATTTATCATTTCAAAACTTTTATGCCCAAATACTTGAAATGTTGAATGAAACATCTTGGAATACATTTTGCTGTTTGTTTCACGTAAGTTAATAAAAAACAAGAACTGAAATTAAGAGATTCCAAACTTTTTGGCAGTAGTTTATACGACTGAGGACATTGACTGACAGCAGCTCTTGGAGGCATTTTTGTGAAGGCAGGCTGAACGGATTTTATTAGTAAAACAAATGTCTCATACCCTCAGAGGCACCCTTAAAGAATTGATATCAGTTCACCTTGAGGCCCTCCAGGACCAGGGTCGGCTACCATTCCAGTAAATCATTAGAAATGGCAAATGCTATGCAAACAAGTCATCATCTGGGACATACTGTGCTATGTATCTCTGACTGCTCACCTGTTTAGCAAAATGGAAACAACTATCAGCTCTCTATCAGAACTATCAGAAAATTAACCATTCTGCATCCATCTTAAAGTCCCTCTTGGCTCTAAGTTGTCCCTAGTTTTCAAATGCATCTCCAGTATTTACCCACATTTAACTACGTCTGAGCTCATGGAGCTTTTCAAAAAGATAGTGATGCTTTTTATGACTGGTAGAATCTTGTGTTATTGTGGTTGATCCAGTTCTTGCTTCCATGGCTGCAGTATGTTGTGTTTGCCTGCCAATTCGTTTCATATCTGGTAAATTGACTCTTGGTGTCGAAGTGGGCAGTGGGCAGGATCATACGGACCAAAATAAAAACGTTCCACCCCGAAGTGGAAATTTAAGGGAGAAAACACTGGCTATAGCGTTGTCAGAGAAGCCACTATTTCCACTTGGCATGTTTGTTTAATCTCTTATGATGTATTATGGTCATTTTATGACTTAGTGCTGTAAATATTTTGCATATTGATCTTTGACTGATCTTTCGCAGGATAATCTCGGTGGAAGGCTGCGTGACATTAGTGCTATAAGGTTTCTGATATGAGCTTGTATGGCTTATATGTGACTGTAAGGTCGTAGATATTTTATGTGTTCAATTTCAAAACTTTTCTTGGCTGCTTGTGGGTAAAATGGGTAGGAATTTTGTATGTTTCTACTGAGTGCTATAGTAAATAATATTCTAGATATTATGACAACTGAACGACTTGTGCTTGTCCTAGTTTGTTCCTTCAATATTGTAAAAGAAAATTCATGCACTTGGCCATACTTTCCGACGCATCCTGCATTGAAATGGTGGCCTGCTGATTCATGCCCTCATTTTGTTTATGCGATACAGAAAAGGCTCTTACAAATGTAATATAGGGCAAGTTTACACACTTTTGCCCAACATGCTGGATGAAACATTTTAAGAAGTGAAATAAATGCAGGATTTAGTAACCCACCTTATTCTAGAAAAATAAAATTATTTCAGCGCTCGAGTTTCTCCTGATGAGCAAGTAATCCCTTGACTTAAATTTCTTCAGCTACTGGGTTAGCTCACTCAGTTAAGGCGCTGCATTGGGGAGCAGTAGTGGCCACCACGACCTGAGTTTGAGCCCTGTTCGCACCAGTGCAGGCAGTGGTTGGTAGCCTTTTCAGAGCAGCGGACAATTGGCTTCGCGCTGCAGGGAAATTAATTGGGAGGGACTGCTGGTTTGGGATTATTGAATTACAGCATTATTCATTGCTCAAACGCCTCCTGTTGGCCAGCCGGGTGGTCGTCATTAAAATTCTAAGCTCGCTCATGTTCGGGGATCCTCCGCCCTCGTCCTGAACTTGCGAAGTTTCGAGCTATAAGTGTAAAAAGAAGCAGCAGCTGACAGGCGCATGCTTCGGAGGAGGGCCGTAAACTGTCTTCGCTCTCTGAGATGGCAACATGGGGTCGAAAGCGAGCAAGTTTGTGTATATAGCTAACTGGGCATTCCAGATTGTGGTGGGACTGGAGATGCCAAAGTGATAAAATAAATAAATAAATTTCTCCAAACATGTTTGTGATAGTCACACACACAGCAACACAGCAGACACATGATCAGTTAGACATTTTCATTCGAAGGTTGTTTCAAAAAGAAGAAGCTCTGAGGTCACACTTTTTTTTGGTGCTGCCAGTTTGGTTTGTATGATTACCTGCGTGCCTACTTATATGGTGCATGAGTGCTCCCAGAAAGGAGCAGATGTAGTGCCAAGATTCAAGGAAGAAAGGGGACAGATGTCACTCCAACTCCTCTCCATGCAGACAAGTGGCTGCTGTTCTCCCCAGTCTAATGTTTATACTACTAATCTGTATTGGGTTGAATGACTTACAGTGATTTAACTGTATATGAACAATTTGAGCTAAGTTCACTTTTCTCGGGAGATCAAGTTTCGTATTTCTCTTATAACAAACATATTTCTCTGTACATAATATCACTGTCTTTGTGTTCACTGCTGTATTTTCTCATGTTGACAATGCTTTCTCTTTGTGACTTTTGTTGATCCCCCAAAAAAGCAAAAAAAAAAAAAAAAATCCAGTGACTTGTAAAATGTAGCCCTTATAGGGGAAAATTCTTTGGTTCTTGAGTGGAGAATTTTTACATTTCTACAGCAATTGTAGGGTCTGGATGAGGAGTATCTGAATATTTATATGGGTTTTTCGAAGATACTCATTTCAGAGTGCAGCCTTCGATGGGTTTAAATGTTGTGTATTCTCAACAGGAATTGAAGAGCGTGTGGTTTCTGCTGTTCTTGGTCTGCACATTGTCAGATTCAATCACAGTCCAGTAGGTTTTTATTTCAAGACTGATGCTTCATTTGCTATCTTCTCAGTGCAGATATCGAGCCACTAAATGAAGTAGTGTTTGAGTGTTTGTAAAACACTCAAAAAGTAGTGTTTGTTTTTGAGTGAAAAGCTGAAGCCTGTTCCACAAAGCAGGATTGCTGTGTTGGCCAGATTACTGCTCAAACTAAAATCTGAAACTTCTGTTCATGTTCCAGATCTGACAGGTGTCCAGGTTTTATGCAGTGCAGTTATCCAGCTTACTGAGTAATCCTGCATCGCAAAACTTGCCTCTGCCTAAGATTTTTGATCAGGGACAGGCTTGATAGCCATTATTGTAGTTTACGCTGTTGAAGATGACTGAAATGACTGCTGAAAGAAAAAAAAAAAGGATCCGATTTGTATAAGAAGGCAAAATACTGATTTTTATCTCTTTATTATTGGTTTCTTTTGGTTGAGTATGAAAATATCTTCTGCAGGCAGGTTATAGTCCTCCATGTTTAATGGTATTTGAGATAATACTAATACCAAATGTATTCAGTTCTCCAAATCAATCCTCACATTAATCTTGAGTCTTCAAGCCCATCTCTGTACTTCAGTGATTTTTCAACAAGCTTAAAAACTCATCAAAGTAACTAAAAGAATACACATTGTTTTAAAGAGATACATATTACTGAATAATAAAAAACTTAATATTTCTTTTTTTTTTTTTTTTTTTTTTAGTTTATTGTATATTATGTTGAAATTACACTGATTATATCATACAGAGGCAAGACAGAGACTGAGCAGTCAAAGCCATAGCAAAGAGGCCTGCGAAAGATTAATAAAACAATATATTTACACCATACTTTACATTTAGCTGAGTATTATCAACGTTGATGTTTGTTAGTTCCATTTTTATATTGACCATATAACTGCAAGAATAAACTACATCATCATCTTGTATTGTGTTTCAGCTCTGAATTTGCCAAAGCAATCAATCTCAGGCAAAACCTTAAGCAGTTAAATAAACACACTGAATTGCTTATAAATAATTTTACAATGTGTATTGCAATCTTGTTCATTTCCATATCTTTTTGTGACCTTAATATTATATATTTAAGCTTAATTATGGTCATTAAAAATAATAAACTTCTTCATTTGTTTTCCCAAGATGCCACTACAAAAAATAGAAATACAGGAAGTGCTTTCCTCCAAGATGACCAATATTGACCAGTTTGCATGTTCTACAGATAATCTGGCAGTGAATTTGCAAATTGTCAAGGTTCTCTGTTACTAATGATGGATCCAAATAATGCATGGACATGTTTGGGTAAGAACAAGCAAAACATCTAACTTTCTTATTGTGCATTATGAAGCCCTCAAGTCTAGCATGTTTAAATAAGTGCATAATTGAACATGGAAAAGATAAAAGAACTGAGTATGATAAGGTAGAAACGGTAACATGGCTGTACACTGAGGACTTATTTCACCTCACACACTTTTCTTCTCAGTCGAGGTAAATAACGTATGTTTTTCAATCTTGCAAGTGCTGACGGTGACTGAGGATGTTTCTGCACCTTCAAAAAACTTCATTTTTTCTGAATGCATTGTGTCTCTGAGTTTTTTTATGGCAGAGGCTGTGTCATCCACAATGGTTTCTCCAGAGGTTGCACCAGCAATTTGTGTAACTCTCTTTGTTATGATGACAGCTCCTTTTTCATCACCTGAATTCTCTTCCACCATGTGCTTCTCCACCAATATGTTCTCTTCTGTGGGTTCACCGGGCCCATCTCCGGATTCCTCAATAGTCCACGGCTTAGTGCCCACTTTAACTGTCATCTTTTGCTGAGAAAAAGCCTGGACTGAGCGAGTTTCATATTTTGTAATGACCC
Organism: Gymnothorax javanicus; assembly: GCA_029692085.1. Taxonomy (NCBI): domain Eukaryota; kingdom Metazoa; phylum Chordata; class Actinopteri; order Anguilliformes; family Muraenidae; genus Gymnothorax; species Gymnothorax javanicus. The sequence continues at coordinate 88,545,179 of CM056193.1, forward strand.
TAGCATGTTCACTGCTTGGTGTTGCTTGTATGTTTGATGTTACTACATGGATGTCTCCCTCGGTCTCCTGCGTTATGTCATCAGGAGACGTCAAATTGGCCTCAGATGAGACTGGAATATTGACAGTGTCAGGTAAGTGATGTTCCCAAAGAATAAGTTCAGTCCTCGCTGTAGATGTAATGATGTCAGTCGGTACTTTGACCTCACTGATTCCCACTGAAGCAGTTGGTTCAGATATTTTCACTTTAACTTTAGCTGGACATTCATCCAAAGGGTCAGGCTGTTCACTTACTACTGTGGAACTGATATCAGCAAAGGCATCAGATGACCTCACGGAGGCAGTCATACTAACATCCTCTTCCTCATTTTCACGTTCTTTGCTGCAGTCAATATCTTCAGTTGGTTGACTTGCAGCTCTGTCTGAATCTTTGATTGTTTTAGAAGGTGATGTAATTCCAAACTTGGGTAATTTAAACTGGATCCCTTTGTCAGTGCTCTCTTCTCTTTCTTTCACATCTTCATTTTCCTTTTCTTGTTGTGGCTCTGCTGACTTCTCTTTTTCTTCAACTTTCTCCTTGACGTTCTCAGTTTTATCATCTTGCTCTGAAGACTCCTTGAATCCTAATTTGGGAAATCTGAACTTATACTTAGACTGGTCTTTGACCTCTGCCTCTCTGGTTATAGTAGGAGCCTGAACAGATACTTCAGCACTCTGCTCAATTTTACCTGGGTCTGTGTTGTTTTGTAATTTGATGTCAGGATCTTTCTCTGTGCTCTCCTCCTTTTTCTCAGGGTGAGCAACTTCTTTCTTTGGAGATGCTAGAGTCTCTTCCACTTCCTCCAATGTGGGGACATTAAATTCTAAGTCAAACCCCTTGAATACATCTCGAATTGCAGACAAATTCAATGTTGGTGATTTCAGTTGTTCATCAGCGTACCCAGTTTCTTTATCTGTTTCAATGACATTAGAGGTTCCATCTTGAATTGATTGCTCCACTTCTTTTGTCGTTCCTTCAAGGGGGGCTTTGGATGTTTTAATGCCTGTACGTACATCTATATATGTTGTTTTTGCCTTTGTTGCTGAAAATCCAAATTTAGTCATTTTGAAAATTGGGAGTTTGAACCTACTTGGCGACCCTTTCATTTCTACCTCAGGGTTTTGAGGTTCAGGATCAGAAATGTCAACCGTGGCTTCAAGTCCTGCACCCTTGGCTTCCAACTCAGACTCATCAGTTTTTATTTGTGGTACTGCTGCAGACATTTTGTCCTCTGGTTTGCTTTTAGGTTCCTGATCTTTATTAAGTGACATATCAATGTTTGTCATCTTCAATTTTGATAACTGAACTGTACCTTCAGACTTGCCAATTTCAATGCTTAGGACTTCATCTTCAAAACCTCCTACATCTCCCTCTGCCTTTTTTAATGGCGCGGTCACCTCAGGCGCTGTAATGTCAGCAGTTACCTCTCTGGTTTCAACTTTACTCTTTGGGGATGTATCCTTACCAAATGTAGGGAACTTAAATATGGGAAATTTAAATTTTGTAGGGGAGCCAAATATGTCCATATCTTGATCTTTTTTTTCAGTTTTTATTTCAGCATCATGCGCCACAATTTCCTCCTCTGGCCCTTTAACCTCAATTCCCTCTGCATGGGAGATGTCTGCCTTTGGAAGATTGGCATCAATCTCTGGAGACTTAACATCTTGCTTAGAAAATCCAAACTTGGGCAAGGATATCCTTGACTTCTTGACTTTCATGTCTACTTCTTTAGAATCCACCTCTGGAGCATCTACTGTCTCTTTCACTGATGATCCCTTAATCTCAGCCCTTAGTGGCTGGGCTTCTACTGTAGCCTCTGGTATGCAAATGTCATCTGGCTGTGATTCACTAATATCCACTCCCGGAATTTTTGATTTTTGAAATGAAATTCCTAATTTCGGGAGCTTAAATCTCCCTTCTGTTTCAGGTCCTGTTATGTCAGCATCTTTAATGTTGATTGCCTCTCCTGATGAAACATCAATGCCCGGTGTCTCCATTTTTAACATTTCACTTTTTGTTTTTTGTATGCCAACTTTGGTCATTTCAATGTCAAAATTTGGTGCAATAGTATCCACCTTTAATTGACCTGATGAAGTCTCTACTTCAGGTTCAGTGATGTTAATTTTAGCACTAGATGTTTCTGTGCTGACCTTTGGAGCTGATACTCCAAACGTAGGGAACTTAATTGAGGGCAGTTTGAATTTTGTGGGTAACCCAATAATGTTCATGTCTTTTTCTTTTATTTCGGTTTCAGTTTTAGTTTCAGGAGCTTCAATGTCAACCTCTGGCCCTTTAACCTCAACAGTTCCTGCTGTAAGGGATATGTCTCCTGTTGGAAGATTTACATCAGCGTCTGGATACCTGATGTGTGGTTTAGAAAATCCGAACTTGGTAAAAGATATCCTTGGCGCTTTGACTTTAATGTCAAGTTCTTTAGAATCCATCGCTGATATACCTACCACTTCTTCTGCAGATGGTCCCTCAGCTTCAACATGCGGTAACTTGGCCTCTACCGTTTCCGCTTTTGGTAGTGAAAAACTAATATCCGGAACCTTTACTGTAGGTGTATCAGATTTGCCCTCTGTCTTTTCCATATCCACGTGTTGCCCAGTATGTTTAATATCTCCTTTGCTAGACAACAATTGTCTTTCAGGTTGTGTATACTCAGCACTTACTTCTGGAATTTCAGCTTTTATTTTCGACCCAGTAATACCAAATTTTGGTAGTTTAAAAGAAGGCAGATGGAATCTGCTAGGAGATCCACCAACTTTTACATTAACACTAGCTTCTGAATCATCTGTCTTTATTTCCTCCTTTGATCCCTCAACAATGACATTTGACTCTGGTAGATGCATATCAACTTCTGGAAGAGATATGTTCATGTCAGGGGCTTTAATTTCACCTTTATCTTTGGGTAAGGAAACATCAATGCCTGACATTTGCATTTTTGTGAGTCCAACTTTACCTTTGGTTTTATTCATATCTACACTTGACCCATCAGTTTCAACAGAAGGTGATCGAATATCCACTTTTACTTTCTCAGATGCCTCAATGTCATGTGATTTTATATCTGCTTTGATATCAGGACTTTCTGCTGTGATCTTTGGACCTGTAATACCAAATTTTGGGAACTTAATTGTGGGCAGTTTAAATTTTGTAGGTGAGCTGCTAATGTCGATATCTCTCTCTTTTATTTCCATTTGAGTTTCTGGAGCTGTAATGTCCGATTCTGGCCCTCTTACTTCTATACTTCCTGCTGGAAGGTAAATATCTCCCTTAGGAAGATTGATATCAACGGCAGGGGGCTTAACATCTGGTTTTGATAATCCAAACTTTGAAAAAGATATCTTTGGTTTTTTCACTTTTGTATCAATGTCTTTAGAATCTTTGCCTGGTAAATCTACAGCCCCTTCCACTGATGGGACATCAACCGCAGGAAATTCAGTTTCAGCTGTCATCTCTGGGAGTGAAATATCAACATCTGGTTTTGACAGAGTTATATCTACTGTAGGTGCCTTTACTGTAGGTAATGAAATTCCAAATTTTGGCAGCTTGAATTTACTTCCTTGTCCTTCTAACTCAATGCCTTTGTCTTTCATGTCAATGTCTACATCAGGGCTTTTTATATTGACACTGCTGTGTTTCACATCAACTTCTGGTGTTTCTCCTGATACTGTAAGGTCTGCCTCTGGGAGTTTCAATCCAGTGGAGCTTACATCGACACTCATATCTGGAACGTTGATGTCAGCACTTTGTTTTGTTCCACCAATATCCACTGATGGTAAATTGAAACTTCCTGATATTTTGGGAGCTGTAATTTCAGGTTTGGAAAATCCAAATTTTGAAAAAGATATCTTTGGCTTCTTCACTTTTAAATCACTGACCTTGGAATCTGAGTCTGGTAAATCTACAGCCCCTTCCAATGATGGACCTTCAACTTCAACAGAGGGAAATTTAGCTTCAGTCGTTACCTCTGGGAGTGAAATATCAACATCTGGTTTTGACACACTAATGTCCACTGCAGGTCCCTTTACTTTAGGCAATGAAATTCCAAATTTTGGCAGCTTAAATTTACTGCCTTGTCCTTCCATCTCGATGCCTTTACCCTTCATGTCAATGTCTACCTCTGGAGCTTTTATATCAATACTGCTGTCTTTGATGTCAACTGCAGGTGCTTCTCCTGATACTGTAAGGTCTGCCTCTGGGAGTTTCAGTCCAGTGGAGGTTACATCGACACTCATATCAGGAACGTTGATGTCAGCACCTTGTTTTGTTCCAACAATATCCACTGATGGTAAATTGAAACTTCCTGATATTTTGGGAGCTGTAATTTCAGGCTTGGAAAATCCAAATTTTGGAATAGATATCTTTGGCTTCTTAACTTTTGAATGGATATCCTTAGAATCTATATCTGGTAAATCTACAGCCCCTTCCAATGATGGACCTTCAACTTCAACAGAAGGAAATTTAGCTTCAGTTGTTCCCTCTGGCAGCGTGATATCAACATCTGGTTTTGAAGCACTAATGTCCACTGCAGGTCCCTTTGCTTTAGGCAATGAAAATCCAAATTTTGGCAGCTTGAATTTACTGCCTTGTCTTTCCATCTCGATGCCTGTACCTTTCATGTCAATGTCTACCTCTGGAGCTTTTATATCAATACTGCTGTCTTTGATGTCAACTGGAGGTGCTTCTCCTGATACTGTAAGGTCTGCTGCCTCTGGGAGTTTTAGTCCAGTGGAGGTTACATCAACACTCATATCTGGAACGTTGATGTCAGCACTTTGTTTTGTTCCACCAATATCCACTGATGGTAAATTGAAACTTCCTGATATTTTGGGAGCAGTAATTTCAGGTTTGGAAAATCTAAATTTTGGAAAAGATATCTTTGGCTTATTCACTTTTAAATCAATATCCTTAGCATCTATATCTGATAAATCAACAGCCCCTTCCAATGATGGACCTTCAACTTCAACAGAAGGAAATTTAGCTTCAGTTGTTACCTCTGGCAGTGAGAAATCAACATCTGGTTTTGACACACAAATGTCCACTGCAGGTCCCTTTGCTTTATGCAATGAAATTCCAAATTTTGGCACCTTGAATTTAGTGCCTTGTCCTTCCAACTCGATGCCTTTACCTTTCATGTCAGTGTCTACCTCTGGAGCTTTTATATCAATACTGCTGTCTTTGATGTCTATTGTAGGTGCTTCTCCTGATGCTGTAAGGTCTGCCTCTGGGAGTTTCAGTCCAGTGGAGGTAACATCGACACTCATATCGGGAACGTTGATGTCAGCACCTTGTTTTGTTCCACCAATATCCAATGATGGTAAATTGAAACTTCCTGATATTTTGGGAGCTGTAATTTCAGGTTTGGAAAATCCAAATTTTCGAAAAGTTATCTTTGGCTTCTTCACTTTTAAATCAATGTCCTTGGAATCTAAGTCTGGTAAATCTACAGCCCCTTCCAATGATGGACCTTCAACTTCAACAGAAGTAAATTTAGCTTCAGTTGTTAGCTCTGGGAGGGAGATATCAACATCTGGTTTTGAAACACTAAGTAAATTTAGCTTCAGTTGTTAGCTCTGGAGAGGAGATATCAACATCTGGTTTTGAAACACTAATGTCCACTGCAGGTGTCCCTTTTTTGTTCCACTTTGAGGCAATTTTTGGGAGCTGTAATTTCAGGTTTGGAAAATCAAATTTTGGCTTCTTCACTTTTAAATCGCTTTAGAATTTGCTGCCTTGTCCTTCCAACTTCAGCGAAGGAAATTTAGCCTTTACCTTTGGCAATTCAATCTGTCTACCTCTGGAGCTTTTAATGTATCAATACTGTCCTGTGCTTTTTCATGTCTACCTCTGGAGCAGGTGCTTCTCCTGATGCTGTAAGGTCTGCCTCTGGGAGTTTCAGTCCAGTGGAACATACATCGACACTCATATCTGGAACGTTGATGTCAGCACTTTGTTTTGTTCCACCAATATCCACTGATGGTAAATTGAAACTTCCTGATATTTTGGGAGCTGTAATTTCAGGTTTGGAAAATCCAAATTTTGGAAAAGATATCTTTGGCTTCCTCACTTTTAAATCGATGTCCTTGGAATCTATGTCTGCTAAATCTACTGCCCCTTCCAATGATGGACCTTCAACTTCAACAGAAGGCAATTTAGCTTCAGTCGTTACCTCTGGGAGGGAGATATCAACATCTGGTTTTGAAACACTAATGTCCAGTGCAGGTCCCTTTACTTTAGGCAATGAAATTCCAAATTTTGGCAGCTTGAATTTACTGCCCTGTCCTTCCATCTCCATGCCCTCTGGAGCTTTCATATCAGTACTTCTGTCTTTGATGTCTACTGCAGGTGCTTCTCCTGATACTGTAAGGTCTCCCTCTGGGAGTTTCATTCCAGTGGAGCATACATCGACACTCATATCTGGAACGTTGATGTCAGCACTTTGTTTTGTTCCACCAATATCCACTGATGGTAAATTGAAACTTCCTGATATTTTGGGAGCTGTAATTTCAGGTTTGGAAAATCCAAATTTTGGAAGAGTTATCTTTGGCTTCTTCACTTTTAAATCGATGTCCTTGGAATCTATGTCTGGTAAATCTACAGCCCCTTCCAATGATGGACCTTCAACTTCAACAGAGGGAAATTTAGCTTCAGTTGTTGGTTCTGGGCGGGAGATATCAACATCTGGTTTTGAAACACTAATGTCCACTGCAGGTCCCTTTGCTTTCGGCAATGAAATTCCAAATTTTGGCAGCTTGAATTTACTGCTTTGTCCTTCCATCTCGATGCCTTTACCTTTCATGTCAATGTCTACCTCTGGAGCTTTTATATCAATACTGCTGTCTTTGATGTCTACTGCAGGTGCTTCTCCTGATACTGTAAGGTCTGCCTCTGGGAGTTTCAGTCCAGTGGACGTTACGTCAACACTCTTATCTGAAACGTTGAAGTCAGCACTTTTTGTTCCACCAATATCCACTGATGGTAAATTGAAACTTCCTGATATTTTGGGAGCTGTAATTTCAGGTTTGGAAAATCTCAATTTTGGAAAAGATATCTTTGGCTTCCTCACTTTTAAATCGATGTCCTTGGAATCTATGTCTGCTAAATCTACAGCCCCTTCCAATGATGGACCTTCAACTTCAACAGAAGGCAATTTAGCTTCAGTTGTTAGCTCTGGGAGGGTGATATCAACATCTGGTTTTGAAACACTAATGTCCACTGCAGGTCCCTTTACTTTAGGCAATAAAATTCCAAATTTTGGCAGCTTGAATTTACTGCCCTGTCCTTCCATCTCCATGCCTTTTCCTTTCATGTCAGTGTCTACCTCTGGAGCTTTTATATCAATACTGCTGTCTTTGATGTCTACTGCAGGTGCTTCTCCTGATGCTGTAAGGTCTGCCTCTGGGAGTTTCAGTCCAGTGGAGCATACATCGACACTCATATCTGGAACGTTGATGTCAGCACTTTGTTTTGTTCCACCAATATCCACTGATGGTAAATTGAAACTCCCTGATATTTTGGGAGCTGTAATTTCAGGTTTGGAAAATCCAAATTTTGGAAAAGATATCTTTGGCTTCCTCACTTTTAAATCGATGTCCTTGGAATCTATGTCTGCTAAATCTACAGCCCCTTCCAATGATGGACCTTCAACTTCAACAGAAGGCAATTTAGCTTCAGTTGTTAGCTCTGGGAGGGAGATATCAACCTCTGGTTTTGAAACACTAATGTCCACTGCAGGTCCCTTTGCTTTTGGCAATGAACTTCCAAATTTTGGCAGCTTGAATTTACTGCCTTGTCCTTCCATCTCGATACCTTTACCTTTCATGACAATGTCTACCTCTGGAGCTTTTATATCAATACTGCTGTCTTTGATGTCAACTGTAGGTGCTTCTCCTAATACTGTAAGGTCTGCCTCTGGGAGTTTCAGTCCAGTGGAGGTTACATCGACACTCTTATCGGGAACGTTGATGTCGGCACCATGTTTTCTCCCACCCATATCCACTGATGGTAAATTGAAACTTCCTGATATTTTGGGTGCTGTAATTTCAGGTTTGGAAAATCCAGATTTTGGAAAAGATATCTTTGGCTTCTTCAATTTTAAATCAATGTCCTTGTAATCCAAGTCTGGTAAATCTACAGCCCCTTCCAATGATGGACCTTCAACCTCAACAGAAGGAAATTTAGCTTCAGTTTTTACCTCTGGGAGTGAAATATCAACATCTGGTTTTGAGACACTAATGTCCAATGCAGGTCCCTTTGCTTTAGGCAATGAAATTCCAAATTTTGGCAGCTTGAATTTACTGCCCTGTCCTTCCATCTCCATGCCCTCTGGAGCTTTCATATCAGTACTTCTGTCTTTGATGTCTACTGCCCGTTCTTCTCCTGATACTGTAAGGTCTGCCTCTGGGAGTTTCATTCCAGTGGAGCATACATTGACACTCATATCAGGAAAGTTGATGTCAGCACTTTGTTTTGTTTTACCAATATCCACTGATGGTAAATTGAAACTTCCTGATATTTTGGGAGCTGTAATTTCAGGTTTGGAAAATCCAAATTTTCGAAAAGTTATCTTTGGCTTCTTCACTTTTAAATCAATGTGCTTGGAATCTAAGTCTGGTAAATCTACAGCCCCTTCCAATGATGGACCTTCAACTTCAACAGAAGGAAATTTAGCTTCAGTTGTTAGCTCTGGGAGGGAGATATCAACATCTGGTTTTGAAACACTAATGTCCACTGCAGGTCCCTTTACTTTAGGCAATAAAATTCCAAATTTTGGCAGCTTGAATTTACTGCCCTGTCCTTCCATCTCCATGCCTTTTCCTTTCATGTCAGTGTCTACCTCTGGAGCTTTTATATCAATACTGCTGTCTTTGATGTCTACTGCAGGTGCTTCTCCTGATACTGTAAGGTCTGCCTCTGGGAGTTTCAGTCCAGTGGAGCATACATCGACACTCATATCTGGAACGTTGATGTCAGCACTTTGTTTTGTTCCTCCAATATCCACTGATGGTAAATTGAAACTTCCTGATATTTTGGGAGCTGTAATTTCAGGTTTGGAAAACCCTAATTTTGGAAAAGATATCTTTGGCTTCTTCAATTTTAAGTCAATGTCCTTGGAATCCAAGTCTGGTAAATCTACAGCCCCTTCCAATGATGGACCTTCAACTTCAACAGAAGGAAATTTAGCTTCAGTCGTTACCTCTGGGTGGGAGAAATCAACATCTGGTTTTGAAACACTAATGTCCACTGCAGGTCCCTTTACTTTAGGCAGTAAAATTCCAAATTTTGGCAGCTTGAATTTACTGCCCTGTCCTTCCATCTCCATGCCCTCTGGAGCTTTCATATCAGTACTTCTGTCTTTGATGTCTACTGCCCATGCTTCTCCTGATACTGTAGGGTCTGCCTCTGGGAGTTTCATTCCAGTGGAGCATACATCGACACTCATATCAGGAAAGTTGATGTCAGCACTTTGTTTTGTTCCACCAATATCCACTGATGGTAAATTGAAACTTCCTGATATTTTGGGAGCTGTAATTTCAGGTTTGGAAAATCCAAATTTTGGAAAAGATATCTTTGGCTTCCTCACTTTTAAATCGATGTCCTTGGAATCTATGTCTGCTAAATCTACAGCCCCTTCCAATGATGGACCTTCAACTTCAACAGAAGGCAATTTAGCTTCAGTTGTTGGCTCTGGGCGGGAGATATCAACATCTGGTTTTGAAACACTAATGTCCACTGCAGGTCCCTTTGCTTTCGGCAATAAAATTCCAAATTTTGGCAGCTTGAATTTACTGCCCTGTCCTTCCATCTCCATGCCTTTTCCTTTCATGTCAGTGTCTACCTCTGGAGCTTTTATATCAATACTGCTGTCTTTGATGTCTACTGCAGGTGCTTCTCCTGATACTGTAAGGTCTGCCTCTGGGAGTTTCAGTCCAGTGGAGCATACATCGACACTCATATCTGGAACGTTGATGTCAGCACTTTGTTTTGTTCCTCCAATATCCACTGATGGTAAATTGAAACTCCCTGATATTTTGGGAGCTGTAATTTCAGGTTTGGAAAATCCAAATTTTGGAAAAGATATCTTTGGCTTCCTCACTTTTAAATCGATGTCCTTGGAATCTATGTCTGCTAAATCTACAGCCCCTTCCAATGATGGACCTTCAACTTCAACAGAAGGCAATTTAGCTTCAGTTGTTGGCTCTGGGAGGGAGATATCAACATCTGGTTTTGAAACACTAATGTCCACTGCAGGTCCCTTTGCTTTTGGCAAATAAAATTCCAAATTTTGGCAGCTTGAATTTACTGCCCTGTCCTTCCATCTCCATGCCTTTTCCTTTCATGTCAATGTCTACCTCTGGAGCTTTTATATCAATACTGCTGTCTTTGATGTCAACTGTAGGTGCTTCTCCTGATACTGTAAGGTCTGCCTCTGGGAGTTTCAGTCCAGTGGAGCATACATCGACACTCTTATCTGGAATGTTGATGTCAGCACTTTGTTTTGTTCCACCAATATCCACTGATGGTAAATTGAAACTTCCTGATATTTTTTGGAGCTGTAATTTCAGGTTTGGAAAATCCAAATTTTGGAAAAAGATATCTTTGGCTTCTTCAATTTTAAATCAATGTCCTTGGAATCTAAGTCTGGTAAATCTACAGCCCCTTCCAATGATGGACCTTCAACCTCAACAGAAGGAAATTTAGCTTCAGTTTTTACCTCTGGGAGTGAAATATCAACATCTGGTTTTGAAACACTAATGTCCAATGCAGGTCCCTTTGCTTTTGGCAATAAAAATTCCAAATTTTGGCAGCTTGAATTTACTGCCCTGTCCTTCCATCTCGACATACTTTTCCTTTCATGTCCCTCTGGAGCTTTTATATCAATACTTCTGTCTTTGATGTCTACTGTAGGTGCTTCTCCTGATACTGTAAGGTCTGCCTCTGGGAGTTTCATTCCAGTGGAGGTTACATCGACACTCTTATCAGGAAAGTTGATGTCAGCACTTTGTTTTGTTCCACCCATATCCACTGATGGTAAATTGAAACTTCCTGATATTTTTTGGGAGCTGTAATTTCAGGTTTGGAAAACCCTAATTTTGGAAAAGATATCTTTGGCTTCTTCAATTTTAAATCAATGTCCTTGGAATCCAAGTCTGGTAAATCTACAGCCCCTTCCAATGATGGACCTTCAACTTCAACCGAAGGAAATTTAGCTTCAGTTGTTACCTCTGGGAGGAAATATCAACATCTGGTTTTGAAACACTAATGTCCAATGCAGGTCCCTTTACTTTAGGCAATAAAATTCCAAATTTTGGCAGCTTGAATTTACTGCCCTGTCCTTCCATCTCCATGCCTTTTCCTTTCATGTCAGTGTCTACCTCTGGAGCTTTTATATCAATACTGCTGTCTTTGATGTCTACTGCAGGTGCTTCTCCTGATGCTGTAAGGTCTGCCTCTGGGAGTTTCAGTCCAGTGGAGCATACATCGACACTCATATCTGGAATGTTGATGTCAGCACTTTGTTTTGTTCCACCAATATCCACTGATGGTAAATTGAAACTCCCTGATATTTTGGGAGCTGTAATTTCAGGTTTGGAAAATCCAAATTTTTGGAAAAAGATATCTTTGGCTTCTTCAATTTTAAATCGATGTCCTTGGAATCTATGTCTGGTAAATCTACAGCCCCTTCCAATGATGGACCTTCAACTTCAACAGAAGAAGGAAATTTAGCTTCAGTTGTTGGCTCTGGGAGGGAGATATCAACCTCTGGTTTTGAAACACTAATGTCCACTGCAGGTCCCTTTGCTTTTGGCAATAAAATTCCAAATTTTGGCAGCTTGAATTTACTGCCCTGTCCTTCCATCTCCATGCCTTTTCCTTTCATGTCAATGTCTACCTCTGGAGCTTTTATATCAATACTGCTGTCTTTGATGTCAACTGTAGGTGCTTCTCCTGATGCTGTAAGGTCTGCCTCTGGGAGTTTCAGTCCAGTGGAGCATACATCGACACTCTTATCTGGAATGTTGATGTCAGCACTTTGTTTTGTTCCACCAATATCCACTGATGGTAAATTGAAACTTCCTGATATTTTGGGAGCTGTAATTTCAGGTTTGGAAAATCCAAATTTTGGAAAAAGATATCTTTGGCTTCTTCAATTTTAAATCAATGTCCTTGGAATCTATGTCTGGTAAATCTACAGCCCCTTCCAATGATGGACCTTCAACTTCAACAGAAGGAAATTTAGCTTCAGTTTTGGCTCTGGGAGGAGATATCAACATCTGGTTTTGAAACACTAATGTCCAATGCAGGTCCCTTTGCTTTTGGCAATGAAATTCCAAATTTTGGCAGCTTGAATTTACTGCCTTGTCCTTCCATCTCGATACCTTTACCTTTCATGACAATGTCTACCTCTGGAGCTTTTATATCAATACTGCTGTCTTTGATGTCAACTGTAGGTGCTTCTCCTGATACTGTAAGGTCTGCCTCTGGGAGTTTCAGTCCAGTGGAGCATACATCGACACTCATATCAGGAAACGTTGATGTCAGCACCATTGTTTTGTCCCACCCATATCCACTGATGGTAAATTGAAACTTCCTGATATTTTGGGTGCTGTAATTTCAGGTTTGGAAAATCCAGATTTTGGAAAAGATATCTTTGGCTTCTTCAATTTTAAATCAATGTCCTTGGAATCCAAGTCTGGTAAATCTACAGCCCCTTCCAATGATGGACCTTCAACTTCAACAGGAGGAAATTTAGCTTCAGTTGTTACCTCTGGGAGTGAAATATCAACATCTGGTTTTGAAACACTAATGTCCAATGCAGGTCCCTTTTACTTTAGGCAATGAAATTCCAAATTTTGGCAGCTTGAATTTACTGCCCTGTCCTTCCATCTCCATGCCCTCTGGAACTTTCATATCAGTACTTCTGTCTTTGATGTCTACTGCCCGTGCTTCTCCTGATACTGTAAGGTCTGCCTCTGGGAGTTTCATTCCAGTGGAGCATACATCGACACTCATATCAGGAAAGTTGATGTCAGCACTTTGTTTTGTTCCACCAATATCCACTGATGGTAAATTGAAACTTCCTGATATTTTTTGGAGCTGTAATTTCAGGTTTGGAAAATCCAAATTTTGGAAAAGATATCTTTGGCTTCTTCAATTTTAAATCAATGTCCTTGGAATCCAAGTCTGGTAAATCTACAGCCCCTTCCAATGATGGACCTTCAACTTCAACAGGAGGAAATTTAGCTTCAGTTGTTACCTCTGGGAGGGAGATATCAACATCTGGTTTTGAAACACTAATGTCCACTGCAGGTCCCTTTACTTTAGGCAATAAAATTCCAAATTTTGGCAGCTTGAATTTACTGCCCTGTCCTTCCATCTCCATGCCCTCTGGAGCTTTCATATCACTACTTCTCTCTTTGATGTCTACTGCAGGTGCTTCTTCTGATGCTGTAAGGTCTGCCTCTGGGAGTTTCAGTCCAGTGGAGCATACATCGACACTCATATCTGGAACATTGATGTTAGCACTTTGTTTTGTTCCACCAATATCCACTGATGGTAAATTGAAACTCCCTGATATTTTGGGAGCTGTAATTTCAGGTTTGGAAAATCCAAATTTTGGAAAAAGATATCTTTGGCTTCTTCAATTTTAAATCAATGTCCTTGGAATCTATGTCTGCTAAATCTACAGCCCCTTCCAATGATGGACCTTCAACTTCAACAGAAGGCAATTTAGCTTCAGTTGTTGGCTCTGGGGAGGGTGATATCAACATCTGGTTTTGAAACACTAATGTCCACTGCAGGTCCCTTTGCTTTCGGCAATGAAATTCCAAATTTTGGCAGCTTGAATTTACTGCTTTGTCCTTCCATCTCGATGCCTTTACCTTTCATGTCAATGTCTACCTCTGGAGCTTTTATATCAATACTGCTGTCTTTGAAGTCAACTGCAGGTGCTTCTCCTGATACTGTAAGGTCTGCCTCTGGGAGTTTCAGTCCAGTGGAGCATACATCACACTCATATCTGGAACGTTGATGTCAGCACTTTGTTTTGTTCCACCAATATCTACTGATGGTAAATTGAAACTTCCTGATATTTTGGGAGCTGTAATTTCAGGTTTGGAAAACCCTAATTTTGGAAAAGATATCTTTGGCTTCTTCAATTTTAAATCAATGTCCTTGGAATCCAAGTCTGGTAAATCTACAGCCCCTTCCAATGATGGACCTTCAACTTCAACAGAAGGAAATTTAGCTTCAGTCGTTACCTCTGGGAGGGTGATATCAACATCTGGTTTTGAAGCACTAATGTCCACTGCAGGTCCCTTTGCTTTCGGAAAAGAAATTCCAAATTTTGGCAGCTTGAATTTACTGCCTCGTCCTTCCAACTCGATGCCTTTACCTTTCACATCAATGTCTCCCTCTGGAGCTTTTATATCAATACTGCTGTCTTTGATGTCAACTGCAGGTGCTTCTCCTGTTACTGTAACGTCTGCCTCTGGGAGTTTCAGTCCAGTGGAGCATACATCAACACTCATTTCTGGAACGTTGATGTCAGCACTTTGTTTTGTTCCACCAATATCCACTGATGGTAAATTGAAACTTCCTGATATTTTGGGAGCTGTAATTTCAGGTTTGGAAAATCCAAATTTTGGTAAAGATATCTTTGGCTTCTGCACTTTTAAATCAATATCCTTAGAATCTAAGTCTGGTAAATCTACTGCCCCTTCCAATGATGGACCTTCAACTTCAACAGAAGCAAATTTAGCTTCAGTTGTTACCTCTGGGAGGGTGATATCAACATCTGGTTTTGAAACACTAATGTCCACTGCAGGTCCCTTTACTTTAGGCAATAAAATTCCAAATTTTGGCAGCTTGAATTTACTGCCCTGTCCTTCCATCTCCATGCCTTTTCCTTTCATGTCAGTGTCTACCTCTGGAGCTTTTATATCAATACTCTCTTTGATGTCTACTGCAGGTGCTTCTCCTGATGCTGTAAGGTCTGCCTCTGGGAGTTTCAGTCCAGTGGAGCATACATCGACACTCATATCTGGAACATTGATGTCAGCACTTTGTTTTGTTCCACCAATATCCACTGATGGTAAATTGAAACTCCCTGATATTTTGGGAGCTGTAATTTCAGGTTTGGAAAATCCAAATTTTGGAAAAGATATCTTTGGCTTCCTCACTTTTAAATCGATGTCCTTGGAATCTATGTCTGCTAAATCTACAGCCCCTTCCAATGATGGACCTTCAACTTCAACAGAAGGCAATTTAGCTTCAGTTGTTGGCTCTGGGCGGGAGATATCAACATCTGGTTTTGAAATACTAATGTCCACTGCAGGTCCCTTTGCTTTCGGCAATGAAATTCCAAATTTTGGCAGCTTGAATTTACTGCTTTGTCCTTCCATCTCTATGCCTTTACCTTTCATGTCAATGTCTACCTCTGGAGCTTTTATATCAATACTGCTGTCTTTGATGTCAACTGTAGGTGCTTCTCCTGATACTGTAAGGTCTGCCTCTGGGAGTTTCAGTCCAGTGGAGCATACATCGACACTCATATCTGGAACGTTGACGTCAGCACTTTGTTTTGTTCCACCAATATCCACTGATGGTAAATTGAAACTTCCTGATATTTTGGGAGCTGTAATTTCAGGTTTGGAAAACCCTAATTTTGGAAAAGATATCTTTGGCTTCTTCAATTTTAAATCAATGTCCTTGGAATCCAAGTCTGGTAAATCTACAGCCCCTTCCAATGATGGACCTTCAACTTCAACAGAAGGAAATTTAGCTTCAGTCGTTACCTCTGGGAGGGTGATATCAACATCTGGTTTTGAAGCACTAATGTCCACTGCAGGTCCCTTTGCTTTCGGAAAAGAAATTCCAAATTTTGGCAGCTTGAATTTACTGCCTCGTCCTTCCAACTCGATGCCTTTACCTTTCACATCAATGTCTCCCTCTGGAGCTTTTATATCAATACTGCTGTCTTTGATGTCAACTGCAGGTGCTTCTCCTGTTACTGTAACGTCTGCCTCTGGGAGTTTCAGTCCAGTGGAGCATACATCAACACTCATTTCTGGAACGTTGATGTCAGCACTTTGTTTTGTTCCACCAATATCCACAGATGGTAAATTGAAACTTCCTGATATTTTGGGAACTGTAATTTCAGGTTTGGAAAATCCAAATTTTGGAAAAGATATCTTTGGCTTCTTCAATTTTAAATCAATGTCCTTGGAATCCAAGTCTGGTAAATCTACTGCCCCTTCCAATGATGGACCTTCAACTTCAAC
This sequence comes from Gymnothorax javanicus, assembly GCA_029692085.1. Lineage (NCBI taxonomy): Eukaryota > Metazoa > Chordata > Actinopteri > Anguilliformes > Muraenidae > Gymnothorax > Gymnothorax javanicus. Next base: position 88,561,506 of record CM056193.1, read on the forward strand.
AGAAGGAAATTTAGCTTCAGTTGTTACCTCTGGGAGGGTGATATCAACATCTGGTTTTGAAGCACTAATGTCCACTTCAGGTCCCTTTGCTTTAGGCAATGAAAATCCAAATTTTGGCAGCTTGAATTTACTGCCTTGTCCTTCCATCTCGATGCCTTTACCTTTCATATCAATGTCTCCCTCTGGAGCTTTTATATCAATACTGCTGTCTTTGATGTCAACTGTAGGTGCTTCTCCTGATACTGTAAGGTCTGCCTCTGGGAGTTTCAGTCCAGTGGAGGTTACATCGACACTCATATCTGGAACGTTGATGTCAGCACTTTGTTTTGTTCCACCAATATCCACTGATGGTAAATTGAAACTTCCTGATATTTTGGGAGCTGTAATTTCAGGTTTGGAAAACCCTAATTTTGGAAAAGATATCTTTGGCTTCTTCAATTTTAAATCAATGTCCTTGGAATCCAAGTCTGGTAAATCTACAGCCCCTTTCAATGATGGACCTTCAACTTCAACAGAAGGAAATTTAGCTTCAGTCGTTACCTCTGGGAGGGAGATATCAACATCTGGTTTTGAAACACTAATGTCCACTGCAGGTCCCTTTACTTTAGGCAATAAAATTCCAAATTTTGGCAGCTTGAATTTACTGCCCTGTCCTTCCATCTCCATGCCTTTTCCTTTCATGTCAGTGTCTACCTCTGGAGCTTTTATATCAATACTGCTGTCTTTGATGTCTACTGCAGGTGCTTCTCCTGATGCTGTAAGGTCTGCCTCTGGGAGTTTCAGTCCAGTGGAGCATACATCGACACTCATATCTGGAACGTTGATGTCAGCACTTTGTTTTGTTCCACCAATATCCACTGATGGTAAATTGAAACTTCCTGATATTTTGGGAGCTGTAATTTCAGGTTTGGAAAATCCAAATTTTGGAAAAAGATATCTTTGGCTTCTTCAATTTTAAATCAATGTCCTTGGAATCTATGTCTGGTAAATCTACAGCCCCTTCCAATGATGGACCTTCAACTTCAACAGAAGGCAATTTAGCTTCAGTTGTTAGCTCTGGGAGGGAGATATCAACATCTGGTTTTGAAACACTAATGTCCACTGCAGGTCCCTTTGCTTTCGAAAAGAAATTCCAAATTTTGGCAGCTTGAATTTACTGCCTTGTCCTTCCATCTCGATGCCTTTACCCTTCATGTCAATGTCTCCCTCTGGAGCTCTTATATCAATACTGCTGTCTTTGATGTCAACTGCAGGTGCTTCTCCTGTTACTGTAACGTCTGCCTCTGGGAGTTTCAGTCCAGTGGAGCATACATCGACACTCATATCTGGAACGTTGACGTCAGCACTTTGTTTTGTTCCACCAATATCCACTGATGGTAAATTGAAACTTCCTGATATTTTTGGAGCTGTAATTTCAGGTTTGGAAAACCCTAATTTTGGAAAAGATATCTTTGTCTTCTTCCATTTTAAATCAATGTCCTTGGAATCCAAGTCTGGTAAATCTACAGCCCCTTCCAATGATGGACCTTCAACTTCAACAGAAGGAAATTTAGCTTCAGTCGTTACCTCTGGGAGGGTGATATCATCATCTGGTTTTGAAGCACTAATGTCCACTGCAGGTCCCTTTGCTTTCGGAGAAGAAATTCCAAATTTTGGCAAATTGAATTTACTGCCTCGTCCTTCCAACTCGATGCCTTTACCTTTCACGTCAATGTCTCCCTCTGGAGCTTTTATATCAATACTGCTGTCTTTGATGTCAACTGCAGGTGCTTCTCCTGTTACTGTAACGTCTGCCTCTGGGAGTTTCAGTCCAGTGGAGCATACATCAACACTCATTTCTGGAACGTTGATGTCAGCACTTTGTTTTGTTCCACCAATATCCACTGATGGTAAATTGAAACTTCCTGATATTTTGGGAGCTGTAATTTCAGGTTTGGAAAATCCAAATTTTGGTAAAGATATCTGTGGCTTCTGCACTTTTAAATCAATATCCTTAGAATCTAAGTCTGGTAAATCTACTGCCCCTTCCAATGATGGACCTTCAACTTCAACAGAAGGAAATTTAGCTTCAGTTGTTACCTCTGGGAGGGTGATATCAACATCTGGTTTTGAAGCACTAATGTCCACTGTAGGTCCCTTTGCTTTAGGCAATGAAAATCCAAATTTTGGCAGCTTGAATTTACTGCCTTGTCCTTCCATCTCGATACCTTTACCCTTCATGTCAATGTCTACCTCTGGAGCTTTTATATCAATACTGCTTTCTTTGATGTCTACTGCAGGTGCTTCCGCTGATTCTGTAAGGTCTGCCTCTGGGAGTTTCAGTCCAGTGGAGGTTACATCAACACTCATTTCTGGAACGTTGATGTCAGCACTTTTTTTTCCACCAATATCCACTGATGGTATATTGAAACTTCCTGATATTTTGGGAGCTGTAATTTCAGGCTTGGAAAATTCAAATTTTGGAAAATATATCTTTGGCTTCTTCACTTTTAAATCGTTGTTTTTAGAATCTATGTCTGGTAAATCTGCAGCCCCTTCCAATGATGGTCCCTCAACTTTAACAGAGGGAAATTTAGCTTCAGTCGTTACCTCTGGGACTGAAATATCAACATCAGATTTTGACGCACTAATGTCCACTGCAGGTCCCTTTGCTTTAGGCAATGAAATTCCAAATTTTGGCAGCTTGAATTTACTGCCTTGTCCTTCCAACTCGATGCCTTTACCTTTCATGTCAGTGTCTACCTCTGGAGCTTTTATATCAATACTGCTGTCTTTGATGTTTACTGCAGGTGCTTCTCCTGATACTGTAAGGTCTGCCTCTGGGAGTTTCAGTCCAGTGGAGGTTACATCGACACTCATATCTGGAATGTTGATATCAGCATTTTGTTTAGTTATACCAATATCCACTGATGGTAAATCTAACTTTCCTGATGTTTTGGGTGTTGTCATTTCAGGTTTGGAAAATCCAAATTTTGGAAAAGATATCTTTGGTATCTTCAATTTTATATCAATGTCCTTAGAATCTTCCTCTGCTAAATCTACTGCCTCTTCCACTGATTGGCCTTCAACTTCAACTGCAGGACATTTAGCTTCAGTCTTTACCTGTGGGAATGCGATGTCAACATCTGGTTTTGACATACTAATGTCCACTGCAGGTCCTTTTGCTTTAGGTAATGATATTCCAAATTTTGGCAGCTTGAATTTACTGCCTTGTCCTTCCAACTCAATGCCTTTGCCTTTCATGTCAATGTCTACCTCTGGAACTTTTATATTAACTTGACTGTCTGTGACGTCTACTGCTGGTGTCTCCCCTGATAGTGTTAGGTCTGCCTCTGGGAGTTTCAGTCCAGTGGCCATTACATCTGTCTTCATTTCTGGAATGTTGATGTCAGCATTTGGTTTTGTTACACCAATATCTACTGATGGTAAGTTGAAACTTCCTGATATTTTGGGAGCTATTATTTCAGGTTTGGAAACTGCTGATTTTGGGAGAGATATCATTGGTTTCTTTAATTTCACATCAATGTCTTTGGAATCTATGTCTGGTGATTCTTCATATCCTTCCACTGATGGGCCCTTAACTTCAACAGTTGGACATTTAGCTTCAATTAGTACCTCTGGGAGTGATATGTTGACATCTGGTTCTGTCACATTAATTGGAATATTGAATTCAGTATTTGTTTTTTTTAAAGCAATTTCCTCTGATGTTACTTGAAGACTTCCTGATATGTTTGGAGTTGTAATCTCAGGTTTAGTTAAACTAGCTGAATGCAATTTAACATGTGGCATCATAAATGTTTCTTCCACGCCTGTCCCTGCCTCACTGTCTGGAATTCTGACTTGTTCCTCCAGTGAAAATCCTTTAATTTCAGCTTCAGTATCTTGAAGAACAATTTTTGAGTCTAATGCAGGTAGTTTATATTCTCCTTTTGGGATTTCCCAAGACATATCTTCTCCTCTTAATGTTGGAACCTTAGTTTTTGGAAGCTCAAATGTACCTTCTGGCTTTTTAGTCTCCATCCCCATTCTTTCATGGTCACTAATTGCTTTGCCTGATAGAGCTACCGTCTCTGGCAGAGATATGTTAACACTCAGATCAGGAGCTCCTGCCTTAACCTTTGGGGTGGTAATCCCTAATTTTGGCAATTGAATTGTGGTACCTTTTAGTTTGCTCGGAGATCCACTGATGTCATAATCTTCTTTAACACCTGTGTCTGGAGACACAGTGTTAATCTCTTCAAATTCCTCACCTGCAACTGCAAGGGAGATGTCTTCCTTTGGAAGACTGATATCAATGTCAGGGGCTTGAACATTTGCTTTTGAAAACCCATACTTGGAAAGGGATAATTTTTTTACAGTTATATCAGGGCATTTGCTGTCCGTTTCTGGTATGCCTTTATTTTCTCCTGTTAGTGATTTTTCTACTTCAACAGCAGGAAGATGGGCATCTATCGTCACTTTTGGTAATGAGATATCAACATCTGGTTTTGATGCACTAACATCCACAGCAGGTCCTTTTACTTTTGGAAGTGAAATTCCAGACTTCCGCAACTTACTTCCCACTTTTTCTTGCTCAGCTTCTTTATATCTGATGTCAGCTTTTACATCAGGACCTTCTAAATCAACCTCAGAGCCTTTGATTTCAAATTCAGAGGGTTCTTGAAGCTTCATACCTTCTGATTTTACTGCTGCACTTGTATCTGTGGCACTGATGTCAGCCTTTGGTTTTGTTGATATATCTTCTAATGGTAAATGCTCATCTCCAGAAATTTTAGGACCAGTAATTTCAGATTTGGAAAATCCAAATGACGATGATTTAACTTGAGGCAATGTGAATTTTTCATGCCCTGCTGGAATTTTTGTTCTTATACCAACAGATGATCCTTCTACTGGTGATTCCATTGACACAATATTTGTTTTTGGTCCAGAAATGTCAACTTTTGCCAGTAAAATATCATGGTCTAGTTGTATTCCTTTAGATGCTGATAGTGGAAAATCCATTTTTGGCATTTCCACCTTTGGCAACTCAAATTTACTCCCTTGCTCGACTGCGTGGTCTTGGTCAGTATCTTCGTTGAAAGATGCAGGTTTTATTTCAGGTTCTTCGACTTCAGCTTTCGATTCAGGAAAATGAGCTTTTACTTTTGAAACAGTTACACCAATTGTGGGCATTTTCGAAGTTAGTGGTTTAACTTCATTGGTAGATGCACAATTGTCAGTATCAACACTTACCCTTATGCCTGAACTTTCAATCTCTGGGCCTGTTTCATCTTCATCTAGCCCTTTTTCTCGAACAAAAGTGGCTTCTTTAGAAATATCTGCCTCCATTTCAGCGGCCTCTGTGTCTGATTTTGTTAATGAAGGCTTGGAAAATGATATGCTTGGTTTATGCACTTTCTGCTCAACTTCTAGTATGTCCAATGTACCATTAATTGCTGATCTTTTGATTTCTACGCTCGGTAATTGGGCTCCTGCTGTCATCTTTGGCAAGGAGACATCTACGTCTGGGTCTGACTTGCTAATGTTCATTTTAGGTCCTCGTAGTTTTGGTAAAGAAACTCCAAATTTAGGGGGCTCAAATCTGTGCTCTTGTTCTTGGTCTGCAGCTATTCCCTTTATGTCAGTACCCATAGCATCTATGCTTGGGCCTCTGATGTCAGCTCCTGAAATTTTGCCTGACAATGTTGACTCTTTTTTAGCAATGTCATCTGAGGTGCCATCAATGGTGACATGTCCCTTTATGTTTCGGTCTTTTTTTTTTAAAGAGACATCTGTTGATGGTAAGCTTGTGTCTCCTGGAGCCTCAGCACTTTTCAGTTCAAGTTCAGAAGGTCCAAAAGATGGAATTTGTCCATGTGGTATGTTGAATTTTGCCTCTCCTCCTAATTCAGCATCAGGAATTCCAGCAGTCTCATTATCAAGAGAATTAATGTCTGTACCAGTGGGGAAAGAATTATTGGTTTCAGACTTTGTTTTTAGATATGCATCTTGGTCTTTAACTGCTGGTAGTGAAGCATCAATGCCTGGTGGCCTTGTTTCTGATTGTTCATTTTTTTCTGTTGTTATCATTCCTGCAAAGTGAAGGTCAGAAATTTCAGGGTCTAACCCAAATTTCTTTACTTTTGGAACTATGATTTCAGATTTAATTTCAGCTGCTTCTGTTCCTATTTTTGTGGCTGAAATGCTATCTGTTGGTAATTTTACTGTGGGCAGTTTGAAAGTTGTAGATGAGCCACGAGTGTCTAATTGTTCACCTTTCACATCACCTTGAATTTCGGAAACTGAAATGTCCAGTTCTGGACCTTTTACGTCCGCCGTTGACTTTTCATTTGAGGCATCTTCCTGTGGGTGACTGCCATCAATGTCAGGTTTTGAGAATCCAGATGCTGGAAGCAAAATCTTTGGTTTCTTGGTTTTCATATCAAATTCTTTTGCATCTGATATTTCAACCTTTTCTTCAATGGAAGGCACCTCCATCTCAACAGCTGGTAATGTGGCGACTGTTTCTACTTTTGAATTTATAGTTTGATTTTTTGAGGTTTTTATATCTATTGCAGTTGGGTCTGTCTCTATGCCATTTACTGTACAAGGTTCCACAAATCTTGGAACCTTGAATGTACTTTCTTCACGCACATATTCTAAATTTTCCAGCTTCATTTCAGCATTAACCACCGGTGCACTCATTTTAGAACACTGACTTGTTATATCTGCAGCAGGAGTGTCTCTTGACACCGGTAATTCACACTTTGGCATATTTTCATCAATTGGTATTCCACTGGTGTTGATTTCCAGACCTGTGGAACCAATCTCAGGTTTAATAATTGAATCTAGCTTCCTATCTGTCTCCTCAGTTTGGGAAATCCCAAAAGTAGGCAGTTCAATGTGAGGCATTTGGAATTTCTCCTTCGTTCCTCCACTTTCTGAAGTGTCAGCCTTTATTTCAAAAGAGGAGGTTTTAATACCAAAATCTGATGTTTTAGTTGAAATTTTTGACTTTGAAACCGACATGTTTGTTTCTTTCTGAGTAGATTTTAGGATGATTTTTGGACTTTTAATAATTGGAGCATTAATTTCTGGAGACTCTTGAAGTTCAATTGTAGTTTTTGATTTTTCTATTCCAGTAGTTTGTTTTTCAACCAAGGATTGCTCCTCTTGTGTTCTGGCTAACTTCACTTTGGTTGTTACCTCTGAGTGGGATATGTCTTTATCCAGTTCTGATATATTCATTTCTGCTCGAAGTCCTTCCAAATCTGGCTGTGAAATTTCAGATGTGTGCTCTGCTGCTACATTAGGGCTTTTGATGTATTTAATTTGAGAATCTGTTGACTGAGATTTAATGTCTGCATTTATGCCTGGTCTTGCTCCCATTTGTATTTCACTACTGGGTCTACAATGAATTTCTCCTGTTTCTTTTTCTTTACCCAATTCATCACTTAGTTTCACATCAGACTCGAGACGTGGAAATGAAACATCATACTCTGGCATTGGAGGTATTTTGAACTTGCTTTTTTTGCCCTCAGCATGAGAAACCTGATTTTTCCCTTTTTGTTTTGGACTTTTGGCCTTTTCTGTATTCACAACTCTCTTTGTAATTTGTTCATGTACATCAAAATCTGAGTCCATTTTTGGCAATTTGAATTTTTGAATGTTAATGTTCGTGATAGTCTCTTTAAATCTTTCAACATGAATCTCCATAGATGAGTCAGAGGCATCTTTCTCTCCAATACCAGGCAACTGTATGTCAATAGCATGGGTATTTCCTGTTGCTGATGAAGATTCCATACCTGGTATCTCAATGTCCTCCCGTTTAGGAAGTTTTATTTCAGGTCTCTCGGTTTTGCCCATCTCAGCATGGCTTGCTGAAATTTCTCCCATCCTACCATACACTGCTGACATTGGTAGCTTGCCCTCCATATTTGAATCTTGAATTTCAACTTTGGCTTTTGAAATGCTCACTTCTGCCATGGAAATGGGTTCATGTACATATGGATCTGGGGAGTCAATTCTTGGTACCTTATATGTAGGACTAGTCTTCATCACTTGCCTACTGGTGTAATTGATTCCAGTCTCTGTTGAATCAAAGTCTTGAATTTTATGGCCCTGTCCTTTTGCTTCCCCCTCTGGTGTTTTAGGTTGAGAAAAATCTGCCTTTAAATCCAGCTTCACTTTTTTAGCACTCACATCCGTCTTTGAGATTGGTTGATGCACCTCAAGAGCAGAAGGGTCCAATTTTGGCAGCTTGAAAGTCATGGAGGTTGTGTCTTTAATTCGATCAACTTTTACACCTGCTTGAATTTTTTTAGTCTGTATCTCTGTAGTTGGGACCAAAGCATCTATTTTTCCAGTTTTGGGCAATATCATTGATGGTGTCTGAAGATTTCCAGTGGCATCTGTAGATTCCATGCCTGGTATCTCAATGTCTTCTCGTTTAAGGAGCTCAATTTTAATAACCTGTTTAGTAGTAGTTGACTTTCTTCTTTCAGGTTCTATCTTGTGTGTCCTGTCCTCCCCTGTGGGGCTTTTCAAATCCACTTTGCCTTTCAATGTTTTCACATCAGACATGATAACTGTTTCATGAACATTAAAGTCAGTGTCATCTATCTTAGGCATTTTGAACTTTTGAGCTGTCCTTTTTCCAGTTTTCTCTGTGACCTCAATATGCTTCTCTTTTGGCGATTTTAAAGCTTGAATTTCCAACTGTGGACATTGGATGTCTGCTCCAGCCTCCAACCTGATGCTGGTATCCTTCCTTGTAGCTGTTATTTCTTGATCTTTGACACCAGGAAGGGAAGTTTTCATTTTAGGACTCTTTGGCTTGCTGATGTTGGAATCACCTTTCCCGAGATACTTCTTTGTCAAGCTTGTGTCAGCCATTGGACCTCTAGGTCGAATGCCATATCTTTCAGAGTCATGGATAAGAATACTCCTCTCTTTCTTTTGTTTTTCTAACTTGATGGGGGATTTCTGGAGAAGTCCCACATCTGACATATCGATTGACATATCAACTTTTGGCAAGTGTATGTCAACGTCCCCCGTAATGGATGTCGCTTTCTCAGTCAAGCTTATTTTCTCCGCCTCTGAAATGGATTTATTACGATCTGTTCTTTGTGCTCTGATATCAGCAGCAATCGGGGATCTCTTCAACTCCGTTTGCAATGTTACCTTGGGGCCAACAGTCTTGTCCAATAACTCCTGAGATCTGGCTTCCATGTTTGGGGTTTTTAGAATTTCGGTAGACGTTTTCAGAATTATGGCCTGAGGGGATTTTAAGAGACCTTCAGGACTTGAGTCATCCTTTTCTTTCCCCTGTATATTCACCTTCAACTCAGATCTCTCTTTCCTCTTCTTTTTTTTGCCTTCTGGAGTTTTCTTGGTTGACGGACTTCCTCGATCAGCAAGAAAGCTTGATATGTCAGCTGTTTTCAGTGTCTTGTCTAAACTAATAAGCTCTGCCTTGTGTTGACTGGTTTCAGTAACAGGGCCTGATACATGTGGAATATTATATTCATTTCTAACCCTAGTGGTTTCTTTTTTCTCCTGCTGATCTATCACATGAATGTGAGGTTCTGCTATAATATATTCTTGTGGCTGTGGAGAATTTATGTCAAGTAGTTCTTTGGCCTGTGTCTCCTGCACATTTTCCTGGCTTCTTGAAATGGGTATCCCTGAATCCTTGTCCTGCTCCTCAACTGATTTACTCTTTCCACCCTTCATTTTCAGTTTTGACAGATTCATTTTCTGTTTCTTTGTCTTTTTATCCTTGGCAGGCTCCAGTGTCCTCATTGGAGACTCTGTGTCACTGGTTGGTGGACTCATCTCAAGCTTCCTCTGCTCCTCTGCCTCAGACGTACTGTGAGATCTCTTGAAATGGGCTTTGCGCCCCCTGGTAAAAGATGGGAATTTCGGCCATGAGATCCGGGCATCCTGTCGTCTCTGAATCTTAGTACGTCCTCTTTCCAAAGGGCCGGCTTCCTCTTCCCCCTGGGGTGCGGCAAACATGAAATATTTGATGATTTATTGTTATGAATGCTTTGCAACTTACTTACTGTGCAACAGGCACAAGGAAACCATGATGAATATGAAGGAATTATGGTAATTACTGGGGCGACTTCTTGTCTTTCTTCAAGGGCCGATGCTGCCGGAGGTTTGCGTTTCACGCACAGCTCCATTTCGTACGGCTGGGCATGCTCCAGGATCTGAAGGGCATCTTCATAGGAGACATTTTCAAAGTATACGGTCGCACTGAGTATCTGGTCACCTGTCGGGGAAAATGAGCATTAATTCAAATTTTAAAGCGACAGAGTATTTCTCATTCTAGTGGAAGGAAAATGCCAGTGGGGATATTGGCAAAATCATAAATTTGAAGGAACATGAAATGACTCTCAGAATCTGTATACCCTCTTGCACGCTGAGATGTTTTGCGGCCGGTGACTCTGCCTTTACTTCTTTAATGAAGATTCCTTCCTTTCCCCCTCCGCTCACAACCAGGCCCTCGGCACATATTTTCTTGGGTGTTTTTACAATCACACCTGACTCAGGAAACTGAAATGAATAAAACCAAGGGATGAATTAAAAATGATCCAGCTTGGACTATTCAGCATCATGCCATTGAACCCCAATTTGACATACACTTGTAATTGGAAGAGTTCTTCATGCACAGCTGTGCAAGTATAGAATTTCCCTCACCTCTTCCTGACTCATTTTTGAGCGCTTTTCAAAGAAAGATCCAAACCCAACCTTCCTTCCTTTTTTTTGCCACCGCTGCTCTTCTGGTCCGGATCATACAACTCCTCTTCTCTCTGAAAATGTGCAAAAAATATGCAATGTGATATTGCACAGAATCTTCCAGTGCCACTGAAGGTAATATTTTGGGAATGGGATATATGAAGAGAGGATATACCTCTTTGTCAAGGTCTGTGTACTTTTCATTGGCTGGATATTCATTTACTGGGGAGGATCCCTGAGGACGTGGTCTTTCTCCTTCAAGAAATTCTGATGGCTCCTCACAAACCTGAATACAAAAGATTTGCAATACATATATCTTTATCTCAGGGAAAATTCAATCAAGACACTCCTTGTTACTGAGCAATGTAAATTTTCGCAGTGGATTTGTCCATTTTATCAGTGGAGATTGATAAGGGTTTCTGTATGCTTAATTTTCTCTGTATTAAAAAACTATAGTTAGTTCTATAATTCTTTGGACCATGATGCATTTTTATTATCCCCCGCCACACGAAGTGGCCAGGGGATATTGATTTGACCTCCGTCCGTCCGTCCGTGCGTGCGTGCGTGCGTCCGTCCGTCTGGGATAAAGGGGAACAACTTTTCACAAGAAATATTCGCGACAGGATCACCAAATTTCTGTGTAGCTTAAGACCATAAACACCTTGATCGAGTTCGAAAATGAGACGCGTGATTATTTTTCCCGGAGTTATTGCCCTTGATTCACTTTTTTTCACTCTGTTCACGGTATATGTAAAGGGGAACAACTTTTCACGGGAAATATTCCAGATAGGATAACCAAATTTGGTGTGTAGCTTAAGACCATAAACACCTTGATCGAGTTTGAAAATGAGACACGCGTGATTATTTCTCCCGGAGTTATTGTCCTTGATTCACTTTTTTCAACTCTGTTCACGGTATATGTAAAGGGGAACTACTTTTCACGGGAAATATTCCAGATAGGATAACCAAATTTGGTGTGTAGCTTAAGACCATAAAGACCCTGATGGAGTTTGAAAATAAGAAGCACACTATTATTTTTCCCACAGTTATTGCCCTTGTGGCACTTCTGGGAGCCTCTGTTCATAGTATCTTTAAAGAAGACATTTTGGCGGGGGATGTTGTTGACCATGTCTACTTGTTTTTTATTATTTTTTTTTTTATTTTGGGTCATTCCAGATAATCACAGGATCTGAATCCAATTGGACATATATTTTACATGCTGAGGGGGAGATTTAAGGTAAAGAGTCCCCAAAACCCATGGGTACTGACAATGGCTGCAGTACAGGTCTGGCAGAGCATCACCAGCAAAAATAGCCTGTGTAAAATGATGTTTATGCCTCACATACTTCCAACAGTTATGCTGCCAAATATTCAAAATGATTACTTTATTCTTCATTATGTTGGACTGTCCAATATGTTTTGACTCCTGCAATCAGAAGGGGGTTGGAGGGCTATGTATAAATGGGTCTGTCATTTCTATAAAAGGTTCATCCAGTATGGACAAAAACAACCTCAAAATAAAGCTGACAGTCTGTACTTCAACTACATTGTCAGTGTATCCTCTCAAATTAAAGCACTGAATACAGAACCAACATAAGAATTGCCTCACTGTCCAATGAATTATGTTACTCATTGTCTATGACCCTGTGAAAACTAATTGCAAGTAAAGATTAGCCACTTAGCCTCTCTTGTTCTACAGATAGCCATTATATTTTTGTAGAACTAATTAAAATAGAGAGGCTATACTTGCAGGCTATTAGTCCCAGCCATCCAACCATTATACAATCCACTTATTCCTGGTCTGCGTCACAGGGTGGGGCAGGGGACTGAGGTTGGGGGGGTCGTTGGATGGGGCTAAAGCCTGTTCCTGCATATAAAGGGCAGGAGGCTATAAACATGCCGCCAATGAGGCTATTAGTTGATTAAAGGAATTACATTTGGGTAAAGAATGAATATCTCCACGGTCGCTTTTTTTAACCCATTGTTTGATACTCACTGAGTCATCCTCTGGCTCTGGTGCTTTCAGCCTTCTCGCAGCCCCTGTTCAGAAATGGTAAAAGGGGAAAAAAGAATGTGAGCAGGTTTTGGAAACTGACTGGAATGTTTTCTAATGTTTAACCTTACACTTATTTTAAGTCAGCTGCAGTCTCAAGCAGTACTGGTCATTGTGTAAACACTCATTTTGTTAACAGTGAACACTGTGAGTTTTAACTCCGTAAAATTGGCAGCGACTGGATTGAAAATGAAGTCAGAAAGGAGTGTTCCTTTCCAAAGCCATTGCCCAGCCATATTGTTGACCTCTCCTCCAATGATTTTCATTTGGTGCAACCCAGCTGGGAACAACATATCATAACTAGAGCTGGACTCGCGAGAGCCCATACCTCCGCCAGCATAGCTGGATTTGAACTTTGGTCTATATCTCAGCTGTACTTTGGCCTAGATATGCCAAAATTTTATCATTTTTTCCACCTGTGCTACTTTAACATCTGGCAAAGTTTGGTTAAAATCTATACAACCATTTTTGAGATATCCTGCTAAGAGACAGACAAACAAATAAATAAATAAACAAACAAACAGAAGCAAAAACATAACCTTCTTGATGGAGGTAATAATGAAGTTGACACGCGTAAATTCTTGGTTAGTATTACCTCCACTGCAGTAAGCAGTCGCCCTGTACACACCATGACAATTCCGCCAATCACTGGTCCCACTGAATCTGTGGTTTCAGTGTCAATATATGTTGATTGCATTTCAGACTGGTATTATTTTTTCAGTGTCATTATTCTCATTTCAGTGTTTGGTTTTAAGGGTGGCACCAGCCCTTTATAGGAGAGGTGTGGTGTCTTGCCCACTGCAGCAGTTTTAATGTAGACAGTGGAGCCTGGGATGAAATTAATGGATTCGCTTCCTGGAAAGTAACCCTGCGGGACCTCAGCCTTATACTGGTTTCCGCAGCTGCCGTTAAGCGATCTGCACTATTGATCCAGATGACTGGCTCACGGCCGTCCTGGCCAGATTTTAAAATATGTCATGATGATATTTTTGACAGCTTGAAAAACACGAATGCTCCCCACTTAAGGTTTTTATTTTAGTGAAGTCCTTCAGATATTCACTGAACTTCTAAATATGTGACAATAAATATAAGATGCATAAGATAATAAACGTGATTTAATAACTTGGCATTTTAAAGTCGATGTAGCAATCAAACTGGATAGGCCACGGATTATCAAATCATTTCCTTCAGATCTGAGAACGGCAGATTTTCCACACTTCTTTTATATTGGAGATGCAAAGACAGTCTGGCCAATCAAATCAGGGCTGGGTTTGCATTTGAGGGCCAGATTTGGTGATCCTTGGTACATACACTCCCTGTGAAATAGTGCTTCACAGTCATGGGAAGATTAAGGATGGCAAATCTGTGGGCAAATGCATGTGGGAAAGAGAAAAGAGCCTCACTGGTATTTTGCTCATTAACTGGATCTCCTATCTGACATCTAGTCACCCCCAGGGTAATTACAAGTAAATGGTGTATTTCAAGACCCAAACAATCCGTGGCTAGACACAATTGGGTAATAATTTTATTATCTTAAAAAGCGCAGGAATTTAGATGATGCAAGGAAAATTGCTTTAAAGAAGGATATACAAGATCCGGGCTAGAATACCTGTGTTCTCAAGTTTCAGTCAAGCTTCTTCCATATCCACCCTACTGACAGTAATCTCTGTCGCTCATTTTTATTTTGGTTGAAATAGGATGTAGAATTATTCATGTGAAATTGATGGAATTTCTTACCTCCTGAAAACATTTGATCCACCTAAGCTGAACCAAGATATTAAAGCAAAAAGCACAGTCTTATTGAGCATGTTGGCATTGCGTTATTTATCGTAATTTTTCCTTGTCAAAAGTAACTCTAAATGCACATACCAGTCAACTCTCAGACAGTGCTGGTGGGCCACATGCATATTCAAGTGTGCTTGAAAATAGTTTCCATTTTATCAAAAATGGCAGAGCACAAAAAACATTAAGTATACAAATTAGAGACACTTCCAGTAATCTCTCACTCACTTTATAAGATACCATCAGTTCTTGTCTATTTTCTACCTCACTTATACTTGTATTTCCATACTCATAAGGTGCTTTATTGGAGTACAGTTTGAGAAATTGGATTCAAATAAGGGTGTAAATATCATAAATAAATGAAAGCGTAAAATATATGTTGTTATCATAATTCATGAATAGTTACAGACCTGCTGCATCCCATGTTCAAATGGGAAACATATGGAGTGATGTACAGCTTGGTGTGCTTTTACCTAACACATGATTGAACACCATTTATTTGTGTTCATCCACAGGAAAGGCAGAGGAAAATTATATGTAATGAGGGAATAAGTTGTAGAAGCCAAACTGAAAAAAAGTTAATTTTTTACTTTAGTGGGTCTTAGGGCTGAAATCAGGAGTCAGCCCCAGATTCTCACCATCAGCCATTTTCGCACCAAATGGAACAAAAATGCTGTTTCAAAAGCACCGTAATCGCAGTCAATTTTCAGTTTTCTTGGGAAGTACGGGCTGCTTACCCCATTGCCACATCGATTTTAACACCAGTTTTAGTGACCCTGTCTGTACATGCCATATATGATTTTATGGTTTGCTCCTTGATTTCTGTATACAGTCTGTTTTTACTGATGAAGCAGGCCAGGCTGTCCACTATCAACAGTCAGATTGCACAGACTGTGTCAAATGATGCTCAGGCCTCCTCCTGTATTGAATTTGTCTTTCATTTTATAGTGTCCCTATCCTCCACATATTTTATAGTTAATCCACCGGTATCTTCTGATAAGAAAAAAAAATTGTACAAAAGGAACCAATTGGTACAGGAGACAGAATACGCAACCTCCATGCAGGTGCATATGTGGGCACTTTGGACTATATATATATATATATATATATATATATATATATACAGCGCCCTCAATAATTATTGGCACCCCTGGTTAAGATGTGTTCTTTAGCTTCTAATAAATTCAGTTTTTTTCTAAATAATATAGGACCACAATGAAAAAAGAGGGAAATCCAACCTTTAATTCAAGTGCATTTATTCAGTGGGAAAAAAATCCCACATTAAGAAATAATTCTTTTACATCGAATCATGTGTGCCACAATTATTAGCACCCCTGATGTTAATACTTTGTACAACCCCTTTTTGCCAACAAAACAGCACCTAATCTTCTCCTATAATGTTTCACAAGATGGGAGAATACAGAAAGAGGGATCGTCGACCATTACCCTTTGCACAATCTCTCTAAATCATCCAGCGACCTGGGTCCTCTCCTCTGCACTCTCCTCTTCAGCTCACTCCACAGGTTTTCAATGGGGTTGAGGTCTGGGGACTGAGATGGCCATGGGAGGAGCTTGATTCTGTGTCTGGTGAACCATTTCTGTGTAGATTTGGCCACATGTTTAGGGTCATTATCTTGCTGAAAGACCCAGTGATGACCCATTTTCAGCTTTCGGGCAGAGGCCACCAGATTTTGATTTAAAATGTCCTGGTATTTCAAAGCGTTCATGATGCCATGCACCCTAACAAGGTTCCCAGGGCCTCTGGAAGAGAAACAGGCCCACAGCATCACCGATCCTCCCGCATACTTCACAGTGGGCATGAGGTGCTTTTCTGCATACTCATCTTTTGTGTTCCGCCAGACCCACTTAGAGTGTTTGTTGCCAAAAAGCTCTATCTTGGTCTCATCTGACCAAAGCACACGGTCCCAGTTGAAGTCCCAGTACCGCTTTTAGCTTAACTCCAGACGCTTATGCTCATGATTGTGAGTGAGAAAAGGTTTTTTCCGTGCATGCCTCCCAAACAGCTTGTTGGCATGTAGATAGCGCCTGATGGTTGTTTTGGAGACTTTGTGACCCCAAGATGCTACCATTTGTTGCAATTCTTTAACAGTGAGCTTTGGAGAACTTTTTATTTCTCTTACCATCCTCCTCACTGTGCGTGGTGGCAAAATAACCTTGCGTCCTTGTTTACCACTGTTCCAGTTGTTTTAAACTTCTTAATGATTCCTCTGACAGTAGATATGGGCAGGTGCAGGCGAGTGGCTATTTTCTTGTAGCCATTGCCTGACTTGTGAAGGTCGACACACATCTGCCTTACTTGAATGGTGTGTTCCTTTGTCTTTCCCATGTTGAAGAGTGGATAAGAGAAATGGCCTCTGTGTCACGTCATATTTATACCCCAGGGAAACAGGAAGTGATGAATTACTAATTAAATGTTCCTAGATACTCTGAGCAACTTTGTAAACTACTGTAGAAATGACAGAAATACTTCAAAAACATTTATTTCCTAGAAATTGTTAGGGGTGCCAATAATTGTAGAACAGGTGATTTTATGAAAAATAATTATTTCTTAGTCAGGGATTTTTTTTTCCCTTAAAATTCACTTGAGTTGAAGGTTACATTTTTCTAAAATTTTCAGTGTGAGAGTATGCTTCTGCAATAAAAATTGAATTTATTTTAAGGCTTTTAACACATCTTAACCAGGGGTGCCAATAATTATGGAGGGCGCTGTATATATATACAGTTTCATGTCTAAGATTTGGACCAGCTTGCAAAAATAGAGAGGGAGTGGGGCCAAGCTCACTTCTGACAGGGAAGAGGTAATGGGAAAGTTCAGGACCCCTGGTAATTAAACTGATGAATGTCCATAACATTTTTTTTTCCTTTTTCACAGAAAGTATACTTCAACTACCGTTTGAGGCGCGATAAGCAGAAATGTTTTTTTTTTTTTTTTTTTAAATGATACTATATATACTGTACAGTGCATCAAAAATTACTGGCACCCCTGACTGGCAATGCACGAAGAGTACAAAAAAAATATGAACGGGGCATTCCATATGAAGTCAACCAGAGGTCCCCGGGTCACCAACTAAGATTTGGCTCAAATTTATTTTGGGAGTTGTATATTCATAATGAACACATGCACAATTTTAGGGTCCTACTCCAAGGGGTTTCCATGATATGGCCTCCCAAAAAAAATTGAGGGCCATGCCCGCGCGAATTGCAAACATTACTTTATAGGGATTTTGGAGGCCAATATTTTTGGAACAAGACATAGGTATGGGCTGAAAATTGCTACGCAGAGTAATTTGGGTGCATGCTTTTAGAATCTTTGTCAAAATTTATCGATCTCTTTTTGCTTTCAAGATAGTGGCCTCTCAAATATGAAACTTTTCATGCGCGGAAATCAAAAATTCAGTTTTCAAGGGCCCCGTATGAGGCCAGGATTCCTTACAGAGGCCAAATTGTGCTGGATTCCTTCTATTTGAGGACAGGTCTGTCTGTACAAGGAAGATTCTTGTACTTTGGTTGAGTACATATGGAATGACACAACAATGCTTGTAGAGAAACGGAATATACCAACGTGTGAAATACGGCATTAACGTTTGGATGGAAAACACCAAAATCATCAGTATCATTTGATACAAAATAAATTCCTACAAAATTAAGGTTTCATAATATTTTGCACCCTTCATTTAGTACTTAGTGTAACATTCTCTGGTAAGGATAACAGCATGGAGTCTTATCTTAGTAATCTCAAAAAAGTTGGGACAGGGGCCTTTTGACCATGGTGTAGCATCCCCTCTTCTTTTTGACACAAAGTGGAGGCATCTGGGCATTTAGGAGACAAGTTTCTTAAGTTTAGCCACTGGAATTTGATCCCACTCTTGTTTAATGCAGGCTTCCAGCTGCTGGAGAGTTTTGGGTCTCCTTTGACGGACTTTTCGTTTAATTATGCGCCAAATGTTCTCAATCGGTGAAAGATCAGGACTGCAGACAGGCCAGTTCAGCACACGGACTCTTCTACTATGAAGCCATGTTGTTCTTATAGCTGCAGTATGTGGTTTTGCATTGCCCTGCTGAAATACACAAGGCCTTCCCTGGAATAGATGTGGTCTGGAGGGGAGCATATGTTGCTCTAAAACCTTTATATACCTTTCAGCATTCATGGTGCTTTTTAAAACATGCAAGTGTCCCACACCATATGCACTAATGCATCCCCATACCATCAGAGATGCTGGCTTTTGAACTGAAAGCTGATTGCAGGAGGGGTGGTCTTTCTCCTCTTCAGCCCAGAGGACACGACGCCCATGATTTCCAACAAGAATGTCAAATTTGGACTCGTTTGACCACAGGACACTTTGCCACTTTGCTACAGTCCATTGTAAATGAGCCTTGGCCCACAGAACACGGCGGCGCTTCTGGATCATGCTCAACAATGGCTTTGTTTTTGCATGATTGAGTTTTAGGTGGCATCTGTGGATAGCATGGCGGACTGTGTTTACAAACAGTGGTTTCTTGAAGTATGCATAGGCCCATTTAGTAATGTCAATGACCGAATCATGCCGGTGAGTGATGCAGTGGCGTCTGAGGGCCCGAAGATCACAGGCATCCAGTAAAGGTCTTTGGCCTAGTCCCTTATACACAGAGATTTTTCCAGTTTCTCTGAATCTTTTGATGATATTATGCACTGTCGATGATGAGACCTTCAAAGCCTTTGCAATGTGATGTTGAGGAACATTGTTTTTGAAGTACTCCACAATTTTTTTGCGCAAGCCGTCACAGGTTGGAGAGCCTCTGGCCATCTTTACTTCTGAGAGACTCAGCTTGTCTAAGACATGCCTTGTATAGCCAATCATGTTACACACCTGATGCCAGTTAACTTAATTACTTGCTAAATGTTCTTTCAGCTGATTCTGTTAAATATTAATTGCTTTTTCAGCCCTTTTTTGCCTGTGTCCCAACTTTTTTGAGACCTGTTGCAGCCAGAAAATTTGAAATAAGCTCATTTTGTGGATACAAATGTAAAATGTCTCAGTTTCAACATTTGAAATGTTATCTACTGTATGTTCTATTGTAAATAACATTTTGGCTCATATGATCTGAAAGTCATTGCATTTTGATTTTAATGACAATTTACACTTCGTCCCAACTATTTCAGAATTGTAAATCAGTAAATGATTTTGATGGGTTCCATTGGAACATTAATATCGTACAGTATTTCTCACATGCTGTCATTTACAGTTTCTCTGTAAATATATTTTTAAAGTATTGTTTGTGCATTGTCAGTCAGGGGTGCCAGTGATTTTGGAGCGCACAGTATTTACTTGAACTCCTTTAGGGTGCTCTTACGTAACTTGTACTGGCTACACCTTCTTCCCTTTAAAAATGGCATTTTTGTTCATTGTTAGTCATTTATCTCAATATAATGATTTTATCCTTTAGTCAAATATTAATTAATTTTATTGCCACTGTTGATCCATGTCAGTCAAATTCACTGCTGTTCCTGCAAGTGTATACTCAAACCTGCATAATTGTTTTTGTTTTTTTTGTTTTTTTTTTCGGGGTGCGTGCGTGATGTCCAGAGACATGGCTGGTCCTCATTGCTGTAAGGTGCAGAGATTTAATTTTCTGATTTTTCTCTCTGTTTACAGAGCTGGTCATCTGCCCAGCAGTGATGTAATGTTCAACTTTATGAGTGACAGTATTTCCCCTCTTTACTTTTTCATTACCATAGTTAAAAGGAGATCACAACATAAAAAAGCAAATGTCTAACTACACATAGTCATTAATCATCTAACTATCAGCACTTTTTTTTTCTCGCAACACTTCACTTAGGCTACCTGTTGCCAACACTCGGCACTCCACCCTACTTGTGGGAATGAAGTCACTGACGCTAATCTAATGCTACACACCCACATAGAGCTGTGCTAATGCTAATGCTACACATCCGTACAGCACTGGCTGAGACCTTATGTTGTGCAATAGACCCTCTCCTCTCTTGCACCGAAATTGGCTGCAATTTACCTAGAGGGTGCTCATGGGATAGTCCTCAATGAATGGGAGGAAATGGAGCGAAATGACTAAAATAATCATTTTCACCTGCTTCCAGACAAAAAAGCCAATATTTAGGGGCCGGGCAGCCTAAGCTGCCAGAACCCTATTGTTATCCTGCATGTTCTTCTTTCCTCTTCCTCTCTTCTTATTCTTCTGAGGAAGTCCTACTTCCCATGCGCGAAAAATCACCAAACTTTGCACAAAGGTCCAGTCCCATGCCAGATTGCCTCAGCTGCAAAAACAGGCCTATAGTTCTGATGGTGGCGCTACAGCAAGCCTCTAAAATTCAAAATTTTGAAAATTCACAACAAATCAACCATATGTGCTACAGATTTGCAACTTTCACCACAATGTAGCCCCAATACAGAAAAAAACTTTTGTACATTTAAACCTATTGCAAATTATGAAGTCCATCACTTTTTTTTTTTTCAAAAACTGTAAAACTTATTAAACCTATCTCGTCCCGCAATTTTTGCTCAATTGACACCAAACTTGCTACAAAGCATCTTCAGACTGTCCTACACAAACATCAACACAGATCCGGGGCGGACAGAGACTCTGTTTCATTTTTTTTTTTCGGTAGAAAACGATTGATTTCCTTATCATTTTATTGATCGGGTGGTGGAATTTGCATTTAATTTCGTAGATTCATAATACATTATTATGCGTGGGTGGAGAAATAACGCGTAAATCCCGCAATGCGCAAATTGTGGGTTTCTTCATTTGCTTGCGGGTTCGCGGGTTTTGCTATTCAAATGCAGGTCGGACCCGTCAAATGCAGGTCACTTGGGAGCTAGGCTTCATGGTCTGCTGCTATTCAGTGGCTGGACGAATGCTGTAAAGTGGCTTGTGGTGTGTAACGTCGGGAATGCTTACAAAAACGTATTTTACTACAATTGAAAACCTGGAAAAAATCTTAAACTGGAACTATATTGATTTATTTGACCCCGCATATCAAAAACATGATTAAAATTGCCAGAAAAGAATTTTTGCCAATGACCATACCATTTTTGAGGGCACAGCTCCATTCTGGGCTATCTCACAAGCACCCCTATCAAACAGGAATTCTAGGACGTGTCTTCACAACCAGATCCAGAAACGTGTTTATGCTTTGGTTATTGGTTGAGTGCTTTGTTAACTTTGGTTCTACCTGAATGATATTATTTTTTCAAACAAACCAGAAACAAAGATTGAGGTGGGTTCAATACCAATTTAAGAATGTGGAACGTAAATGCACCCATATTTTGATGTGTAACATCACTGTGTGCCATGTTGATCACCATGAAATAACACAGGGTGAAGTACACGTCCACGAGCAATGTTTGGTCCAGTGTTTTTGCGCGCATGTGTACACATTTCTGGTTATCCATTTGACATCTCAAACGCGTTTTTGGTTCTGGTCGTGAAAATAAAACTCAGGGTGGGAGTTTTCCATACCTTGACATTCTCTGGCACTGTGCTATTGCTAATCCTATACACCCACTCAGCCACAATGCACTGCACGATTGATAATTTATCACCTCTATCACAACAGAATTATGATAAAAATATTAAGACCCAATATAGTTACACCGTAGTTACAAAGGTTGCAATTGACAGCCTGTATAACAACATATATGAAATTGCCCTATGAAAACTGACTATAAAGTTATGCTCACACTCATGAAAAATCCAAGTTGAGATCACACTTTCAACTTTGAACTCATTATATTAGTTGGAATACAGAACTCTCTGTGCTTGGAGTATTCCTCCTTACCAACCAGCTCTGGCAACACCAGTTATTACATAACGAACATGGCAGCATATTTCTTTGATATAATCCATTGAGAACATAATCAGACTGGCAGATATACATTTTGTGTTATCTGAATATTATTTAATGCATTCAGAGCATTTTTCTTACTGCTGTTACTTTTTAGTGAATAAACCCCCATTAAAATTATTCTTTTATGGTGGAACCCAAAAAGCACTGGAAAGATAAAATGCCTGGGTGGGAGTTTTTGGACATGTATTTCAAATTTGTACAGGCCATTGCTCAATGTACAGGGAAGATCTGTGAGAATGGAAACAACCCCAGGTTGAGCAAATTTGTCTCAGGCCCCATTGATTGGATCATTGTTATTTGCTAATTTATGATTCAGGCTTGAGTCTACATGTTGCAATTTAGTAATAATGTTCACCTTGAAAGGTTCAAGTGCATTCTTGGAATGCTGACCATTTTCCTGAATTCAGTCAATACCTTTGCCGGATGCCCTGTCAATCAAGGTGCGTATTAGTATAAAGGGCTCTATCCCGGAATCAGCCAATGTCCCCGAAAATTATTATAATATAATTATAAAACATATTGGTTACTATTATCATCACACAGTTAGGCAATAATTCATATTTTTTATATTTTAAACACTGGATTAAAACCAGGGCTCATATTTATGAACAATTTAGAATAAGAGCACTGACCTGGGATTAGTTCTGCCTTTTAGCTCATAATGAAAAAGTTAATGCACCATGTTAAGCTGATCATGTTAAGATCAGCACTTCTTAACTGTATGGTACCTGGAGTTTTATTTATACGTAAAACCTGAGTTTGATTCCCCAGAGCCACCTCTTACTACAAAATGATACAAGATTTTCTTTAACTGGAACAAAATAAGTTCAAGACAAAATGTACGGCAATGATTATAAAACTTGACTGCTTGTCATGGGAAAACATAACACTGAGTCCTGTGCTCTGCTATGCTTGTTTCCCATATTATAGTTCAGACGACTGGCATCTGTGACATCGTGATACTTAGCCTGCTCACTCGCAGAGAGGCCTAATGGGTTATTGATGAACCGTGAGAAACAAACAGGGTTAGCTGTAACACCATGGCAAGTGTGACAAACTTTGATGGGACATCACCATGCACTACTGCTGCACGTACAAATGCTGGCATTCTCCATGAATTTCTCCTGACTAACACACTGAGTCAACACAAGCCAGCTAAATGTACATCCATCTTGAATGGAGTTTAAATTGTTGCCACTGGGGGTCAGTGTCTAGCAAATTGGTAAAAACAACCCATTTCTAAAGCATACAGGACTACTGTATATTCAGAATTTCTGCTAGCACAACTCTTCTAAGCAATGCCAATTGTCTAATGACAATCACAGATGAATTTTTATTTAATTGAATCTCAAGATATTGCCTCATGTGCATGGCTTTTTGATATCAATTAATCCCACCTTGTGAAGTCATTAACAGGCGCTCTCCTGTTCACTGAGAATAAACTTGTTTAAACTAAGTCGAACATCAGGGAAGGACAATATGTATGAATAAAAATTATGCAACCAAATGCAGTCATGTTATGCCATTTATGAGAAAACTTTAAAAGGAGCTCCAAGCACAGCAGTGCACAAGGATCTCACCTTGTATCATAGATATAATATTGCAGGTTAAAATCAGAACTAAATTCAAAGATTGGACAAGCTTCTACATATATATTGTTTCAATAAGTCATAAGCTGATCTGTAAATTGACCCTAAAATTGTAAAAAAATAAATAAATAATACTAAATAATAATAATAATAAAAAATAAAAATATATTAAATAAATCAATAAATAAAAAGCGTGATTTATTTTGGTCCCTCATATTTTTCATAAAGCACTTTTTTTTTTTTTTTTACAAATGAATGCAGCATGTGTTAACTTTATCAGGAAAATATTTTGATCTGCCCATCAGATCAAGTTGGCAGAATTATCTTCAACATGGCATGTTCATCCGACTCTCTCATCAAACCTTACAGGACTTATCATCAAAAGTGTGAAGTAAGACTGCTTACAAGTATAGTCAAGTACAAATTTCTCACATGATACTGCAAATCAGTGTGTATCACTTAATGTGCTAATCTCCAACAAAAAACAAGAATTGGACTCAACATAAAACACTCTCTGAACACACAACTCACCTTGTTCAGGTTAAAGTATCCCCAGTATCCCCGCACCTTTGTCCTTCAAGCTTTCAACAAGACTCCCAGATTTGGCAAGAGATTGACACCCTACAAAAGCCGTGCTTTTGTCCCATAGAGTAGGAGGGACAACCTTTGTTGAACAAGTAGGAGTGTATCCTGCTCAGGGCTGCAGTTCTGGCTGCTTTCCCTGCTTCTGAACTGGACAAACACAAACCTAAGGGAGGACCTCAGATGCCAAGTGAATGTGTGCCGCTGAAGTTGTTGAGTGGTATCTTCTCTGTGTCCCTCCCTCTGTGATCCAGGCATGTGAGCCACTGAGGGAAAGTGTGTGTGTGTGTGTGTGTGTGTGTGTGTGTGAGTTCACATGCATATTTGTGCGCATGAGTGTACATATTTGTGTTTTTTGCATATGTGTATTTTTGTGTGTACATATATACTGAATGCGTACATGCATGCATTCCTTAGTATTTGCGTGTATATTTGAGTGTGTTTATTCTTATGTGTGCGGATGCATGCGTGTGCCTGCTCACATGCATGCATTAATGCATACATACATGTTTTAGAGCAGGATTTTCACCACTGGCTCCTCCACCAATTTGCCTGGTTTGTTTTGTGTCAATGTGTGCATGAGCATGTGTGTTTATTTGACTGTATACATGTATGGGGAGTATACTCCAGAGTTTCCACCTCTGGTGAAAGCACTATTGTTTATTGTTGGACTTTGCGTGCAGGTATTCGTGTTAACACATCTGCAAGGTGGAGATTAAGAACTTAAGAAACCAGAGGTTCAAGTGTACCTGAAATTCAACTGCTCTGTCACCCTGCCACTTCGATTTGGGAGAGGGATACAAGGCTGAAATGCAATATTAAAGTAGTTTATGTCCCAAAGATGTTGTTTGCACAGTTTCATCAAATTTGAACAAAATTCATGAATGACGAAGGTTACAAGTTGTTCACATAGGTGTCTGTGAGTGAAGGAATGTCAAAGGTCACAAAACAGCCATTTTTCTCAAATTGTCAAAACTGGACACTTAAATGTTGAGACATATTGTATACTACTAACATACTAAGTTTCAGTGCCTTACTTAGAGAGGCGTAAAGGCCTTACTTAAAGAGGCATAAAATGGACACCCAGTTTTTCTATATGGCTACCCTGCCTCGCCCTCTTTTGGGAGTGCAGGGCTGAAATCCAATCCCAAAGTACAACCCCAATTCTGAAATAGTTGGGACGAAGTGTAAATTCTGAATAAAATCAAAATGCAATGACTTTCAGATCACATGAGCCAATATGTTATTTACAATAGAACATAGATAACATTTCAGATGTTGAAACGGAGACATTTTACATTTTTATCCACAAAATGAGCGTATCATTTCAAATTTTCTGGCTGCAACAGGTCTCTAAAAAGTTGGGACACAGGCAAAAAAGGCCGATGCCACCAAAAAACAGATGCCACCTAAATCTCTATCATGCAAAAAGGAAGCCATTGTTGAGCATGATCCAGAAGCGCCGCCGTGTTCTGTGGGCCAAGGCTCATTTAAAATGGACTGTAGCAAAGTGGCAAAGTGTTCTGTGGTCAGACAAGTCCAAATTTGACATTCTTGTTGGAAATCATGGGCGCCGTGTCCTCCGGGCTAAAGAGGAGAAAGACCACCCTTCCTGTAATCGGCGTTCAGTTCAAAAGCCAGCATCTCTGATGGTATGGGGATGCATTAGTGCATATGGTGTGGGACACTTGCATGTTTTAAAAAGCACCATGAATGCTGAAAGGTATATAAAGGTTTTAGAGCAACATATGCTCCCCTCCAGACCACATCTATTCCAGGGAAGGCCTTGTGTATTTCAGCAGGGCAATGCAAAACCACATACTGCAGCTATTAGAACAACATGGCTTCATAGTAGAAGAGTCCGTGTGCTGAACTGGCCTGCCTGCAGTCCTGATCTTTCACTGATTGAGAACATTTGGCGCATAATTAAACAAAAAGTCCATCAAAGGAGACCCAAAACTCTCCAGCAGCTGGAAGCCTGTATTAAACAAGAGTGGGATCAAATTCCAATGGCTAAACTCAAGAAACTTGTCTCCTCAATGCCCAGATGCCTCCACTCTGTGTTAAAAAGAAAAAGGGATGCTACACCATGGTAAACAGGCCCCTGTCCCAACTTTTTTGAGACCTGTAGCAGCCATCAAATTTGAACTATTGTGAATAAAATACTGGCTGGTGTGATTTGACAGTCATTGCGTTTTGATTTTATTCACAATTTACACTTTGTCCAAACTATTTTGGAATTGGGGTTGTTTATATAGACATATTATGGCAAGCCGTTTAGGAAATTATT
The DNA here is from genome assembly GCA_029692085.1 of Gymnothorax javanicus. Lineage (NCBI taxonomy): Eukaryota > Metazoa > Chordata > Actinopteri > Anguilliformes > Muraenidae > Gymnothorax > Gymnothorax javanicus. Next base: position 88,588,409 of record CM056193.1, read on the forward strand.
ATATATATAGAATGAAACTGAATATATGGAATGAAAGTCTGAATATATGGAATGAAACTTGGATATATGGAATGAAACTTTAATATATGGAATGAAAGTTGAATATATGGATTGAAACTGAATATATTGAATGAAAGTCTGAATATATAAAATGAAACTGAATATATGGAATGAAAGTTTGAATATATGGAATGAATCGTGAGAATATTGAATGGAAACTGACGTCATCAAGGCGCTAGCGCCGTCTTGTGTTTTGAGACGATTAGTTATCGCTGTTGCTGCAAAAGTGAGTGCGACATTATGAGTGAGTCAGCACGAAATCTGTTCTCAGCAATTTTAAGTAATGAAGATATAATCAGCTCTTCATAGAACGCATGTACGAGCCATAACACTCATAACCGAATCCAATATCATTCTAGTATATATACATACATACACACACAAACACACACACACACACGCACGTATGCACACCCTCACCGGCCACTTCATTAGGTACACCTTACTAGTTGGCCTTTGGGCTTTGGTATGAATATGCATTAGCCAAAAAAGCCCTGTTGCCATCAGGGCAGTCACAAAATCAATCAAAAAACATTAAATGGAATGGAAAAGTGTATTTTCACTTTTAAAAATTGTGTAAAGAATGGAAATATTCATTGTTTGTCAACTGCGTCGGAAACTAAACTTTATATTCCATTCTTTGTTGCATTCGACAAAATATATCCATTATAAAAAGTCAAACCAACCAGCTAATCAACAAGCATAAGAGCTTCCAAAAATTAGTTTAGCCTGATAAGTTTTAGCCTTCAGCATCAACAATCTGCATGTATTTCAAAAGCTGGGGCAATCTGGATAACTGCTGACAAAATAAATTATACAGAAAGATTACTTGGGCTAATAGTTCAATTTTTCATTTGTAAGTCAAAACCGTTCGCCAGTATCTTTACTGAGCTAGCCAATTCTTTGTTATACACAGCCTAGCGGTCCAGGGGTTGAGCTACGTTATACTGAGCTAAGTAATCACGCCAAATTCCTTGGTACTCACCGCAGTCATGAATTCTTTTCCTGACCTCTTGATGATATTTTTTTCCTCTTTTGAGACCCAGATGGATATTTCATCCTCAGTGAGCTGTCAATAGTGCACGGGAATCCAATTTAGTAAACTTGCGCGTAGCTACCTCCGCTCCTCGAACAGTAGGCAAGAGATGATGCATTATCAATTGAAGGTGTTGAAGGAGGTCCGCATTAGAGATTTGCCATTATCGCGGATTTAATTGAGCATCCTACGGGAGCCCTCTTAAAGCTTGGGTCCCTGATTTACCTTTCCTTCAAATTCAGCTCTGGACACTGAAGATAAGCTAAAGGAAAGTGACCTTTTTGCCTGAAATGTGATTCCTTTAACTTACAGCCACTCTTGTGAAGTTATGCACTGAGAAAATCTGATTGTCGATTTTTTTCATAATTTAATGCTCAGATATTAAAATACGGAACAAATGACATTCCGTATTGATTCATCAAGGAACGCAACAAATTATTTTCAATTACGGAACGAGTGGCAACCTTAGTGACAACAAAGCAATATGAATTTAACAAGAGTTACTCTTGGAATTCAGTTTAAAAATTAACAGAGATATTGAAACACTTGCCAAGCTATCTTCCAAAAAGCATAATATGAATGCTGTTGCCAGTCCTACCTTGGACTGACCCCAGGTTGGTAGTAGAAAGCAGTCAGACAAAAAGAGGATCATACAGACGTATAAATTTTTGGGATGTTGGGATGTTGCCATCAAAAAAAATATATCCCCTCTGCTTTTCTGTCCTGATGTCATGTGCGCTGGCCTTTGCAGCAAGCAACAGAACCATTTCTGTGGTTTGCTCTTCACGGTGGGTGGAGATATTCAGATGAGGGTTGGAACAATTCTCACCATCCTGCTTGTGACGTAGGAAGGGGAGCCAAATCTGAATGGCATACCAAATGTTATGTTTCACAAAAAAGGCAGCCCACAAACAACTGACAAGGTTGTCTAACTTCACAGTTTGTGGGTTGACTGGCACTCCAGATACATAAATGCGCGTGCACAAGCTCTGAAAATGGAGTTTTTCGTGATAATTCTTCTTTAAGGAATTCAGTGACTCCTTTTGCAGCTATGCTCATCTGTTCCCCTTCATCCAGGATTGTTTTTAGGGAAAATTTATCAACGGCTACATCGGCTAACTCCTAAAATCGGGTGCCCTCTCTTCTTTTCATACTGCTTTTCATACTGTTTTCAGACAGTGGTTTCTTGAAGTATTCCTGGGCCCATTTAGTAATGTCAATGACAGAATCATGCCGGTGAGTGATGCAGTGGCGTCTGAGGGCCTGAAGATCACGGAAATCCAGTAAAGGTCTTCGGCCTTGTCCCTTACGCACTGAGATTTTTCCAGTTTCTCTGAATCTTTTGATGATGTTATGCACTGTCAATGATGAGTCGTTCAAAGCCTTTGCAATTTGACTTTGAGGAACATTGTTTTTAAAGTATTCCACATTTTTTTCACACAAGCCTTCACAGGTTGGAGAGCCTCTGGCCATCTTTACTTGTGAGAGACTCAGCCTCTCTAAGACATCCCTTTTATAGCCAAGCATTTTACACACCTGATGCCAGTTAATGTAATTACTTGCTAAATGATCTTTCAGCTGATTCTCTTATATATTAATTGCTTTTTCAGCCATTTTTGGCTGTGTCCCAACTTTTTTGAGACCTGTTGCAGCCAGAAAATTTTAAATAAGATCATTTTGTGGATAAAAATGTAAAATGCCTCAGTTTCAACATTTGAAATGTGATCTATGTTCTATTGTAAATAACATATTGGCTCATGTGATCTGAAAGTCCTTGCATTTTGATTTTATTCACAATTTACACTTCGTCCCAACTATTTCGGAATTTGGGTTGTATTTGTTTGTCTGTTTGTTAGCAGGATATCTCAGAAACGGTTACATAAATTTTAACCAAACTTTGCAGGATGTTAAAGTAGCACAAGAGGAACAAGTGATTAAATTTCGGCATATCCAGGCCAAAGTACAGCTGAGATATAGGCCAAAGTTCAAATCCAGCGATGCTGGTGGAGGTATGAGCTATCGCGAGTCCAGCTCTAGTTCCATAAATACTTTTTTGCGAATTTTTGTGACTTTTATGTACCGAGCAATCACAGTCAATCACAACTACAAATACGACTCATCAGCAGGATTTCATGAATGCAGCCATTCCAAATATTTAAGACAATCAGAAGATACTTCGTGTTGCAATGTCCCGGGTATTATGATGTGCTTGGACACCAGGAAATCAGCGCCTGTCAACATTGACTAGGCTGGAGAAACGACAATATAAGTTAGAGATAGAACAGGTAGGCTTTCCAAATCTTATGTCAGCCAATAATTTGTCATTGTAGATATACTGATTCACAAATGATTCATCGTGCAAACTCATACTTACAGAAGTCATGTTTTGTTTCATTTATAAGCTCTGCGCACACAAGAGTTTCACTGTCGGGGTGACGTGGCAAGCTACCCCAGTTCCAAAATTCATGGCGCACCTTCAACAAAATATACTCGGAGCCATTAAAAAGGCATGGGTGAGGTATATACTGTATTTGCTGCGAATTGAAGAATCAATCGATTTTTATTGCTTTTCCAGTGAGATACGAGTGGAAGTAGAGAAAAGCTTGTGGTATTGTAATCTCGACACATGCCACATGGACGCTGAGCACTTCAGTAATAACGAACATTGAGTTGTTTTTGATGTGTACAGTGATGCTTGACTTATTCTTTTGGGCATGTTCAATAGCTTACTAAAGCCAACAAAAAATGCTATGGGATTAAGAAAATGGCACAGCTTACAACACAAGAGCGAGAAAAAGAGACATTGGCATGTTACTTGCAGGTCTCAGCCGCCAAGAAGTGGCGTGTCATTTACACTGTCACTAGTCAACAATCAGTCGGCTGTCTGTCCGAGAACAGAAAGCAGGCCCTGTCGCTGACCGATCTCGGTTATGGCAGCCACGAATGACAACTGTAGCTCAGGAGCACCACATCCGGTTCCAGCATTCGCTTGACAGATTCCGGACAACGACCCAAACTGGCTGTGAGACAAAGGGTCTGAGACATCAGACCATGAGCATTACTGCTGGATTTAGCATTCATTTACACCTGGCAATTAAATGTCCTTTCACAAAAATGCTGCTCCTTGTCATTCCTTCTCAAATATTTGTAAAGGCGGTGCTACTCAAGCAAGATAACAGCTAATTTTATTGACACAGCAAAAATAGATTAAAAAAAATATTATGTATTATGCAAACTAATGTATTGTCCTCCTATGTTTTTTTGTTTCTCTTCCCATATATGATAATAATGCCATCATGTGTATTGTTTGTAATGGCCATTAAATTGGTCTATGAAATTCATACATTTTTGTAAGGAAATTAAATATTAATTCAGAATTTGTAACTGCTGAATGATACTACTTTTCAAACTACACAAAGTTTGACAGTGTTTGTAAATGGTGGAGAATGCGTACAGGAATGTTCTGGATGTTTGTTTCTCTGCAGCTATTTCTGAGCAATCAGACTGTCTCCAACACTAGTATTGGATTTACATATACACATTACTTTATAACCCCAAGAGACGGACCTATCAATCAGAGATGGATCATCTTGAGCCCATCTTGATGTGTACACCAATTAACAATCAAATATCCTTCATAAACTACATTCAGAGCAAATAGGTTTCACCGTGCAGTAACCTGACATCGTAAAACACGCATGCACCTCATTTATTTCTGCACCGGTATTAAAGTGTGCAGTCAGTTTTCATAATGCACATTGTGGCACAATGCAAAATTACCCCACACCCATGAAAGAGAAACATACCCCAATAACGGATCAATCATGCTTGAAATTATTTTTGTATGCAATTCTCTTCAAATTAAATCAAGGCCTGGGACAATTTTGTGAACACAGTTGAGTTTATGTGTGTGTGTGTGTGTGTGTGTGTGTGTATATATATATATATATATATATATATATGTATATATATAAAATGATTTTTATTTAATTACGTTTGCGGACATTTTGTTTTTTGAACGCAGGAATTGATCTAAAATTGTGAAAGGAAGGTGCAGTATTCTTTTCCATAAGGCAGCGATTCTGTATATCACTATATTAGGCTACTAATGATGTAACTGGTTTACTAAGAAGTGCATGTCCCTTACAGGCCATCTTCATTTGGCCTCATGGAAGCTCAAGGAGTACTGAAGAGTACTAATTAGCTGAAGTTATAAAATTGACTACATTATTCAGGATATTCTGGGAACCAGGGGATAAATCCCAACTCAGATTGTGGACATGAGCCCCCTCTCATTGATGTTTGTTTTTAAAATTTGATTTTCCCTTAATTAATGTAGAAAACACGGGACTGGACACCCACATGCTCTCAATTAATCTATACACTGTACATTTTTCCTCGTGCTGACACAAGGCTCAATTGTAAAAGACCTCCTTCTCCATCTCACTGCCTTCATAAATATAGGTCCTAATGCTGTGCTTATACTGCAGCTAGTCCTTCATCAGATTTCGCTGCCTCCTTTCCAGGATTGCCCTCTGGACCGCATTACTCAGAAGAAAACAGGCCCAGCTACGCCCAGGATCAAGTAAATATGCACCTTCAGTGTTGTCTAACCTGCCCTTGAATGTCTTTAAAAAATCTGAGTGGCACTAAAACAGCTGCTAAACATCCGGGTTTTGCTCAAGAGTTTGAATCAGCCCCCTAGTGGCTACTTGACTCTGCAGGATGAGGAAAACAGTGGTACTCTGGACATAAAATGTAATGCTGGAAATTTCCGCATATAGCGGAGGAAAACAGTCCAAATTTTTAATAAGCTGTTTGAAGTGCAGCTTATATCAGGTATATAGATCCAATTAGCAATAAATTTTGTGTGTGTGTGCGTGTGTGTGTGTGTGTGTGTGTGTGTGTTGGGGAGGTTGCAAAGTCTCACTTTCATGGGTGGCTATGAACTGACATGGCCCCCCCCCCCCCCCTCGGCATACCATGTGCCCCCTCCCCCACTCCCACATTTAAATCTAAAGTCATGCCTCCATTCCAGAGAGCCTGTGAGTTGTCATTATATCTTTATAAGCCGCAGTTGTTATAAGCAGACCTTTCTTTTTCTAGCAGTTGTCTGTGCATAAATTCATGCAGATGAGTATATTTTCTCTGTTCAGTTTCTTTTCGCGGGCTCAAGCCATAGCCTGATTTTTACATCTTAAAGTCATTAATATCCAGCTAATAAAAATTAAATGACATGTCATCACATAGCATAACTTGAAAAGAACACTGTCCAGACTGAGCATGCACATTCAACATTCTAAGTTCAGAATCCTACATGCCACCGGATGACCACATGAAAAATGTTGTGATTTGACTGTAGAGCATTGCATGCGCAGACAAAACAGTGTGCAGAACGTAAACAACCTATACAGTGCACCATGTTGTGCGCAATGTTTCCACACTGCGTAGGAAATATGACGTCAGTGAGCAGTGCAGTATTCGCGAGCTGTCCTCCCCACAACTGCACATCGTCACTGACAAAACACAGAGCCATGAGGGAAATATTATTCCTGAGGCTAAACCATCAACAACTGCCTGAAAAAGCAAGTGAGATCTTGAACAAAATGCACAAACAAAAACAAACAAACAAACAAACAAAAAAACTAAGACAATCAATCAACCATTAATGGATGGCTAAAATAAAATTAATTTTGACAAAAACTACCCCACATGGCGACTGAAAACCACAGCAATGCAGAGATCTCATTGACTACCTCAGGACAATGCAGAGCCCCTTTAATACCCCATCCCAGCCTCCTGGCCCTCACTAAAGAAACTGACAGCACAAGCCAGCTCCACCCCATTCCTGGGTTGATTGATCCGCGACTGCATCTCTAATGAGATTATCCTCACCAAATGTATCAAAACATAAATATGGACAATATCTTGCAATGATGTAAAAATTGTTTCCCAGACATTTTTATGCTCAGATTTTGTCTGAAGATGCATGCAGGTAAGTTTTTGGAAAACTACAAAAAAAAAAAAAAAAAAATCATCATATGATCTAAATAGTTATGCATTCAGGTACACACATGATTACTTGGATTTGAAAAGCTCTGGGAAACATTGCTTGGCTAACAAATTACTTCCATTTATCTTGGGCATGTCACTGACTTATAGAGACTAGTGTCCACACAGCAATCATCAAAGTGGAATTATTGTTGTTTTTATTGAGGCCAATAAATGACAGACACAAGTAACCTTACCGTGGTTAATGTAATTAAACTGGAAATGAATAGATTTTTTAAACCACTGAATCTCAAATGAAGTTAAAATTCCTTCAAAGGGATATCAAAAGAGCAAATTAGCCTTTTAACCCAAGGTCTTTGGATGGCAAAAACAGCCAGAAGTTCTCCTTTTTTTGCCTCATGGCATAGTTAGATTGTTTTGTCAAGCCATGAATTTGATTAACACGCCTTCTTGCCATTGCAAAACATCAGACTGAAAGCGCTTCATCCAAACAAATAAAATGTGCAATGGTTCCACTGAAAACACCAGGACAACCTATTTACCATTCATAAACAACGGCTAAATTCATAACCAACTGAACGCATTGTCGTTCAGAATCCTCAAATTCAAAAACTTTCAGTTATCTTCCTGACTACAAATTTAACAGTGTAATTGCTATCAAGACAGCAATTTTGTGGTACTCTGATCAATTATTTCAAATAATTCTCACAGCTCTGCTATTAAGGAATGCAAACAATGGATATTAAATATAGAATATTGCTGTCAGTCACTTTTAATCCATCCTGCTTCATGATATGCAAAGTAATGAGTAGCTTAATGTAAACAAACTGACTTTTATTTGGCTTCAGAAACCACATCAAAGATTAAACTTTCTGTTTGCACACTAAATGACATCTGTGTGCTATGTGGAAGAAATTATGTTTTATCCATTCAAAACGAGAAAAGAAAATCTGAAATCATAACACAAGGAGTTTTGAAATATGTTGAACAGGTGGGATAGTTAGTTTGCTACACTCTTTCAGTTTATTTGTTCCTTGTGTATCTGACTGATTACCAAAGGAGGGATTAATTCACACGCCTTTCACTCATAAAACAATATTATCAAAACACAGATAATGCAGTGTTATTTTTACACTATAGCATACTGATAATCAAACTATTTCTCGGGACAATTTTCTCCAGCATGCCCAATGCGACGAGACGAAAGCTACTTCCTGGCTTCTAAATAGTCCTTACAAAAAAAAGCAAAGGAAAAAAAACTTCTGAATCTGCCGATAAAAACAAGTGTAATTAACACAGCAGCAGAGGAGCAGCAATTGCACCAAACACAACAGAACTTTTTCATCTGACTACGCCCTTCTCCCTCAGCCAGTCCCTCCCTGCACTCGGCAAACAGTAGCAGACACACCCAGCCCGCCGCAGCAAACCAGCGCAGTACACAGCACGAGCGGAACAAAGTGCGTGCTGCAGTCACACGCAGCACTGCGCATTCAGCACCACAGAGGCAGCAGCCCTGCTAAAGCTCAGTCTGGAAGCACTGTAAGGGGAGGAAATATGAGAGCAGCAAAAACGGTAAGGGTAGAGAGGGGGAAAGGGAAATAGACGCCCACCCGTGCCTGGCGAGCCGTGCCAGTTGGGGAAGGCGAGATGGAAACAGTCGCACATGGCGAGGTCTGCAGGGTGTCCTGGGGGATGGATGGAGGGTCCTGGTACGGCAAGCGAGCTCTGGGTGGTTCCCTGGGCAGGCAGCCGTGGTCCCAGCCTCTTTCAGTCAGTCCAGGCAGGAAGGGAGTCGTGAATAGAGACAGAGAGCGAAAGAAAGAGAGAGAGAGACAGCGAAGGAGAAACGGAGAGAGAGAGATATCTGCATCCACACTCAGAGCAGTCCAGACTCGAGTGAGGTAGCTCTCCTCTTTCCAGTAAACACCGTCTTCTGCTCGCAAACCCAATTAGAGGGGGGCTGCCCATACAGATCTGCACAGCCCCTATCGATCACACCGATGGGGAAGGACACTCAGGACAACTGGTCCTGAGCACCATCCAGAAAAAACAGGGTAGAAACATCGTACAAATAAAATTGAATCAACCACTCAAATCCATCACACAAGCAGTAGGCAATGTCAGGCTGTTTAGTGACTGAAAAGAAGATGCGTGGAAGAAATGAACACATACCGATGGGATGAACAGCCTGTCTGGCCCAGTGACGAGCACTACTATTTGGGACCTGAGTGCTCAAAAAAGGTGGATTCAAAGTGTTTATATCTTGCAGCAATATTTGAAACTATAGATTTTTTACTCGAAAATGAGTCATCTTCAAATTGCGATAAAGCTTTCCTCAGGTACGCCCGGGAATAGCTTTTGTCCTTTGGGATGCTTACGCTCCCTTGTAAAATCATTTATACCACAGCCTAAAAATAAAAACCTGAGCTCATTGCCCAAAGAATCTGCACTACTAAAATTAAACTTACCAAAACTAACAGCTGTTCGTATGCAGGGATCACTTTGCTTAGTCATCAGTAAATATGATGATTTGCACAAAAAGTGCATTAATGTGTAGTAGTGCTGTCTCATGTTCATCTACCCATGAAAGTGACCATGTCTTTGGATATATTGTTTATCTCTTTGTACCTCCCTGAGGACTCAAGTCTGGTCTCTGCTAAATCAATTGATTTTTCATGAAAATATTCATCTTGGGCAATACCAGACCAAGCCAAAGCAGCAATACTGTGTTTGTTTACGTCTTTGCCTTGAAACAGTGTTGAGTGTATGCACATACTGTGAAAGAACTACTGAGACCTAGGAAACATTTTGATTGCTAATTTGACTGCCATACTCTGGGAAAATGTTCAACGCACAAGAAGAAATTGTGAAGATGGTCATTAGGCTAAGTGTCTTGAATCCCATTCCAGAGACTCGTTTAATGCTAACCATGTGGATCAGCATCCTCAGCTGCATGTGGTGCAGGTGCTGATTCAGCTGTTCACAGAGTGCACTGCAGCTGCAGGGTGTGCCATGAACACTTGATGCAGTCAGTGTTTCACTGATGTAACCAATCACCTCAGTCTCAAAAGGAGCACAATTTATTAGAACTGACTTTGATTAATTGCTTTCAAATGACAACTGCATGTGATTTCATTGGTTGGGTCAAATCAGCTCTGCTGTAATTCTAACTTGGTAGCAATAAAAGTGCAGGTGATATTGACATTGTGGGATATTTATGTTTTTTGCCCATTGGCTCCCATAGTTCATATTTCCAGTACAACAACCTTGAGGTCGAGTAATGTATAAATGAGGGCAGACTTAGCGTCTCTCCTATATTACCGGTGAGAATTCGGAATCATAAATTCGTACATAAACACAAAATTGTTTAATTTGAACCACCCCGAAGCAATGCAGTTTAGGCTGAAGACACCTAAAAATTGCCTTTGAGTCACATTGAGGATGTTCAATACATTTTTAAGCCAAGGCTTTTTACTTATTTTGAAAGTACAGATCTTAAAAACAGGCTTCAGCTTGCTTTGATAAATAAATAACCACCCTTTTCAGTTCACTGCTGTGTTTGGAGATCCAGCCATCCACCGTCTCAGATGTACAGGCACTGCAGTGGGTGACTGATGACAGATAATAGGCACCTGGTTGGCCAGATTAGTCACTATTATTTGTGAAACACTGAGGTTATAATATTGACTTCAACCCTTCCCCCTTGGGAGGTGCTATCATGAACTCCATCTTCATACTGATGGAATTCCAGCCATTAGTGGATTTTATTCCAGACTATAGGGTGGAATAACGTCTTTACCATGACACTGCGATTACCATGATTTGTATAATTTTTCCAAAAATAGCAACTGTGAAGAGTATTTACCACAAAATCAAGAAAATTTGTCACAAATAAACATGACTTAAGTGTGATGATCACTAAAGCCATATACTTAAAATCCTGTATTTCATGTTGTGTGTAATGCTTCTACATCTTCCCACAGTATCCTTGTCATGGCTCAGTTGAATCTAAAGTTTGCTCAGAGGTGCCCATAAGTCAGGATTATTTACAAGCACTTGTTCTTGGCAGGACAAATCCTCTTTGTGGCCTATTGACCTGCCCTACTGCACTGATCAGTCGGACATCAAAGATCCCAACCTTGTTGGTCATCTGCTTGATGTACTCAAAGGCTTCAGAAAGAATTTAGCACAGCATCAATGTAAGAACTCAGATCATCGCACAGGGGATCAATATAATGGTGGGGAGGAGTCAGGCGATCAGGTCATATCTCACTAAAATAGAAAAGGCAATATAATGAAGAACTGAAAGCCAGGCCCTAGATCCATCAGAGCCCAATGACATCATTTGAATAGTGAATCAGATTACATACAGATTACCATACATATGCATTTGCACTTGAATACCATTATACTCTACATCAGGGCTTCTCAAAGTCCGGACTCTGGTCCGCATCCGGACCGAACGGCAAGTTAGTGCGGACCCAGGCCGTATATTGTGTTATGATTGCAAAACGCGTCAACGTTTTTTGTTTTTTTTAAACTGCTCAATAAATTGTTAGTAATGTTGAATGCACTGTGACTGGGGATCATACATGCCGATCCAGCGAAGATAACTCATATTAACTTTACTAGGCTCGTTGTCTCTCCTCTCCTCTTCTGCGTTTCAGCGGGATCGCGCTGCTGAGACACAGGGGAGCACCCCCACAGAAGAGGAAAGAGCAGAGCGCTACCATGAATGACAGCAACTAGTAGCCAACTGGTACATGCTAACACGGTTTCGTTAGCATTAGAACCAATCAGAGGCAGAGTAGGGCGGGACGAACACTCCATCATTCACCCCCCTCACAGTACTGGAAAAGTCCGTTCTGTAGTAATTAAACATAATGCAAATCTTCCGACTTCGTCATTCGTGATAAGTTTTGCAGCCAATGACCGAAGGCACTATAAACACTGTTGTAAGCTATTTTAAGAAGTGGGGCAGTCACGCGCCATCACGTCAGTAATGAAGCACGACAACACATCTTATTTATAATATTCCGTCTAAGGCACAAACCGCTGGGGTTATCATCCAGAAAATATAGCTATGCTCCAACATCGCAGAGCTTCTTGGGGAAAGCTAACGTCAGTGTTTGGCAAGCAGCAATTACTGAAGCTGGCTGTAACTAACGCCGACGTATCTTATAAATTCAGTCAATAACGGTAACACTCTTGAGAATGGATTACTTCATCGTCACTTGCCTATATTGGTTTCATACAGCATTACGCTCTATAAATCTAATTTTGTAAAATCGCGGTGGTCAAAGTAACAACATAACTTGCTACCTATCTCATGCATCATGTCAGTCAGTCTCGTCTGCGAGCATCAGAATGCTCACTCAGTTCACTTAACGGCCTTAAAGTAGCCAAAAAATATGGTTTCAGAAAAAACTGCCGAAGTGGGTCTGGGTTGTCGACTGCAACCTTGGCTACCTAAGCAGTAGTCTGGGGAACACTGTGACCCATACTAAGCTGAGCAGAAGGCGAGAAAAAGGAACTCAAAGAGAGCTGTCTTGGCATTGTGTCAGCAAGGTGCAAGTGCGCTGCAGATCTGTCAGTGAGTCGATCAGTGCAAGCGTAAAATGGCAATCTCGCGTATCGAGGACCGCAGCAGCTTGACCAATGAACATTTGGACATGGGTGTATAAAGTACTCGAAAAAAAAAAAAAAAAAGTAGAAGTACCATAACTGAAAGTTACTTTGGTAAAAGTTGAAGTCACCCATAAGAAAATTACGTGAGTAAAAGTCTTAAAGTAGCTCACATTAAATGTACTTAATCTTGTGAAAAAATATACTTAAGTATCAAAAGTGCGAATACAAGGACAAAGTATTTTTCATAGTATGCATAGAAAGAAGCAAAACAACCACACATTGACATCTCCTTGTTCTTTTTAAATCAACTTTCAGGGGAATGAAAGTATTCGAAAAACAAACAGGCAGTCTCTGCTTTATATACTTCTACCTCTTCTTCTTCTTTGAGTTTACTGGCGGTTTAAAAAACTACTATAATTGACTATAATTAATAGTAGAATAACATAAGATCAATACCATGTCGAATTTTTGCTTCAGAAAACTGATTTTTCTTAACTACTAATTGGGATACCATTGGGTCAGTGTAGCTGAAGTGGTTGCTACCGAGGACAACGATTGTTTCTGTAGCAAGAGATTTTTTTTTTTTTGAACTGCTGGATAGATACTATGGGCAAGTGTATCGAGCTGTTGGCACATCAGGCTTAGCTGAGGAGTTAAATTCAGGCAACTCCTGAAAAACAGGGATTGGAGTGAACTTGTCCATATTCGAAGCCACGTTCCAGCTCGGCTTGCTTGTGAATATTCAATAACTGATCCGAGTGCGCCATCTAGTGATAGAATATTGTAACTGCGTGCATAAATTTGCAGCTCCATGTCCGCTGGCGGACACATCTGCACCACGATACCCTGCCTAGAGCCATTGTTCTTCTCCAACGTGCCAGATCCAGATCATCCTTAAATGATGAATTACATTCATATTTTAATTGTAACGAGTAACGAAGTGGCCAGTGTCAAAGTAACGAAGTAAAAGTATACTTTTTATGTTTTAAATGTAGTAGCGTAAAAGTGAAAGTCCCGGTTTAAAAAAAAAAACTCAAGAAAAATTCAAATCCTCAAAAAAAACTACTTAAGTACTGTAACAAAGTACTTCGTACTTCGTTACCATACATTTTCTCTCTTGTAAGCATTTTGTACATCCTTTTACATGGCTTATTCATCACTGAACGCAATCCTAAAATATATTTCCGAGTTATATCAGCAATATATTCACAACAGTTTTTCCCTCAGTCTGAATGACGGCAATTTTCTGCAACAAATGCAGTCAGGTCTATAAATATTTGGACATTGACAAATTTGTTGTTATTTTAGCTGTCTACCACTGCATATCGGAGTTGAAACTGCATAATGAATGTGAGCTCAAAAAGCAGACTTTCAGCGTTAATTTGTTAAAATTGAGTGAATAGTCTAGTCCCTTTTTTTAAAGACCAAAAATACTTGGCCAATTGGCGGCTCAGTTGTACATGGCCACGCGTGTGTTTTCACTTATTATTTAATTACAAGTAACAAGGTAAAAGGTCCATGCAATGCCTCCAACCTGTTTTCTCCAGGTACCTGCCTCACTCAATTATCCTAATTGTTTGCATCTGGTTCTTATTAATTAATTAATTATGACTCTGTCTATTTAAACCTCTTTTCCCCATTCACAGGTAGGTTGCATTATATTGTAATACCCCTTTGTTAAAGAGCACTCAGTTTTGGGTTTGTTGTCTTCAGTTATAACCCTGTGTAGTTTATATTTTCTGTTTCTTCTGTTATCTGCACCTTGTTCATTTGATAAATCACGTCCTCTGCATTTGGGTCCTCCATCTCTCTCTCTCACCCAGTGTCCCCACTCCTTCTGTGGGTTACTGGCCATTACAGTCCAGAGTTGCTCTCAAGTCACTTTTGGATTCTGTCGCCATGAACTTTCAATATGAATGTCCAAAGTGCTGTGACTGTGGAGCAAGCCATCATTAGACCGAGAAATCGAAACAAACCCATCAAAGAAATAGAAAAAACATTAGAAATGGCCTAATGTATTATTTACTTCATTCTCAAGGAGATAGAATGCACTGATATGCTCAGGAATACCAAAAGGCCCAGAGGACCATGGATAACAGTTCTGAAACAGCACCCTATGGACAGACGAGATGAACATCAACTTTGTATCAAAATAATGGATGGAGAATAGAAGGAACAGCTCATGATCTGAAGCATACCAACTCATCTGTGAAATATGGTAGAGGTTGTGTTATACCCGATTCCATTTCAAACATTTTTCAAAACCTTATTGATGCTGTGTCCATTGCTTGAGCAGTATGTTTCAGATAATTTTTACCACTTTAAATACGTACGTTTTACTGTCATTATAAAAATTACGTGGAGTTTATTCTCATTCTTCTTTCCTTATCCAACGAACAAATGGCTACAACGACACATGAAATTACTGGGAAAGCTGAGATTTTTTTCAAATTAATTAATGGAGCTTTATAGAGTAGTTCAGTCAGGCATGGTAGTCAAGCTGGTCACAAGCCAGTTTCTGTCCAATCATTCTTGACTTTAGCTCCTCCCACCTAATTGGTGAACTTTTATGACCAAGGCAGTGTTCCTTCATTTCCCTTGCACTGTGCCTTCTACACCGCTTATGCTTGGGGCATTAAGAAATCTGTTTCTCATCTCACTCCACCTCCCCAGCCTCCTCCTTTATAATTATCATAATTCATTGTAAACAGCACTTGTTCATATCATGTTCAATAAATTAAATGTTTCCAAGATTCAAAGAATCTCAGGCTCTGCCAGGGGGTCGTTATCTCAGGGTTGTCTGTGTCATGCTTGCTGAGATTGTTCCAGTGCGTCACTCGAGCTAAGTCACCAACAAACTCAAATGCAGGTCATCCTGCAATAAATATTTAAATCTGATGTAAGTGTCCTCACTGAATTCAGATTTCCATCATTGCAATCTCCCTTTGAAGCATAACTGTATGAATATTTTTCTCAATATCATCCCTTCATTTTTACAGGCTACATATAGGCTAAGTCTTAATTATTTGGTAAGAAAAAGCAAAAATAGATTGCTAATCAGGCAGAGTACATGGGAACAGGTTGACAAATTCCTGTGATGAAAGGTGATGTCACAGCTTTCCCTGATGGTGCATATCTGGTATGGCTGTCAATGGAACTGGTTACCATATATTTATTGATCATGTGACTGCTGACCAAAACAGCAGGATAAATTCTTAATCTTACTGGGCTATATTATCTGCTCAGCCAAATGCCTCAAAACTCATTGGATGGTGTTTCACAACATTGCAGATGGACGATGACCCAAGCATACTGCAAAAGTAACTGCAGACCTCTTTTGGCAAAGAAGTGGAATGTTCTACAATAGCCAAATCAATTGCAGGACCTAGATTCATTTGAGCATGCATTTTAATTTGAGGGCAAAACACCCCAAGATCAGGCAGAAACTG
This sequence comes from Gymnothorax javanicus, assembly GCA_029692085.1. NCBI lineage: Eukaryota > Metazoa > Chordata > Actinopteri > Anguilliformes > Muraenidae > Gymnothorax > Gymnothorax javanicus. The sequence goes on from CM056193.1 coordinate 88,604,594, forward strand.
AAGACAGCTGCTGTCAAGAGCACCAACAGGGAAACATGCCAGCAATTGGTGATGTTAATGGGTTCCATACTACAGGCAGTGATTGAGTGCACTGGATTTGCAACCATTTATTAAAAATGACAATTCAATTTATTTACCCCCCCAAAAAAATGGGGGGGAATCAAAAATGGTTGTCATTCCTGCATGGTTCACACAATTTTTGATAAAAACCCAAAATTAAAGAAGAGTCTAAACTTCAATTATTTATTTCCAATCCACTGTGATGGTGCACAGACCCAATATGATGAAAATTGTGTCACTGCCCTAATACTGAATAGTGGAATCTATATTGCCTCTGTATTGCTTTTCTATATAGCGAAGATTTACCTATTCAAATGAGATGATGGCATGGACAATAATAAGAAATCTAGAGGTTTTCTGGCATCTTTTGAGCTACATGGCTTTTGACACACTGTTTCAGATTGACTTCACATCTGACACCTGATTTTCCACAACACATTTCAGTTAAGAGAGTCTTAATTTATTGTGATACATTGAATTATCTCGCCAAACAGGAAGAGGAATCATCTAAACACAACATTCACATTTTATTTTTCTATTTTTTTCTAACGCTGTACATTACTCATTCTATGTTTTCACTTCAGAATATGCATCCACAGACTCATCGCATGATCTCTGCAGTCGACTCAGGAGCAGGAAAGCAAACTGCTTCCTTTTGAAGCATTTCACGTCACACTCAGTCCATATTTTTAAATTAGGCTTAGCTTGCAACCTGAGTTCAAAATTTTTTTTATCACTTTTTACAAATGAAATCAAGGCACAAAGGGATTGTGAGAATACTGACTGCTAAGACTGTAGATTTATTATCAATTATAAAATATAGTAAATCCAGTACTGCAAGATCAAGCCGAGGCAGGCCTGCAGTGAAGTCTGCATAACATCATCCCTCCTCTTCTTATTCTTTTTTCAAACTGAGCTTTTTCCATTCCATGCATTGATACTGCATTGGCAACTGGCAATGGACCAAAAATCAACTCCATCTAAAAATCAATATTTTTAAGCAGGAAAAAAATCCTGACATGATACTCAAAGCCAACCACAATGCACAGATGCCAAAGAAACTTAAATATGCAACCAACCCACCTCTTTTATCCTCTCTTCTCATTGCAAACAAGCTGTGATCTAATGCTGAGGAACATCACTTAAGTTTTATTAGATTTCCCCTCCATACCACACTTAATTCCGCTGATTTCACAGAAGTCTGTGTGCAACAGTGTGTTACTAATTCATGCGATGACCCTGTGGACGAATGGTTGAGTTCAAAAAGTTCAGTTCCATAAACATCATAAATAACAGACAGCCTGACAGCACACGGACAGTCAAAGCCCATAGATAAATAAACAACTGATATTCTCTGATTCAAGAGCAGCTAAAGCACATGAAGCACAGCATTCAGTGCAGACACACAGATTTTCCTTTACTGTCAGATTGAAATGACACTACATCATAAGACTCAGAGTCATGATTCAGTTTTAAATTCATTTTTCTCTCTTGCATTTCCATCTGATTTTTTCGACTTAACCCATTAAGAAAAACTATCCTGTCTTTCATAACTTACACAAAATCTGAGTTTCAGTTGAGCACCATGTACAAATCTTTGCGAAGAGCCATCTTTCCAAAGACTGTCCAATTGAGATGTGGCGGTCATGACCCAGATGATCTAAATTTCTATTTTATCACCAAAGTACAGGGGGCTGATCATTCTGGAATGCCCCTGTCCCGTGATGGAGGTTTAGAAAAAAGTGAACAAGCTGAAGAAGAAAAAAACTGGAATCAATAGTCTGTTCTGTTCTCAGGGACTCTGCAGTAAAGCTTCATTTCATAGACAGCAAATACTTTGAATGCCTGATTTGTTTTGCCAATTACAGACATGAAATTAAGAAAAACAAGTGAACAACAGGTCATGCTGCTTAATTATTATTGAAATTAGTTAAGAAGATGAATGAAGGCTTTCACATAAACCAAGTTCTTTCCACAATAGCTTGAGAGAAAACAAGTTGTTATTTAGGTAAATAAGTGAGTGACTTTTGACTTCGTAGTGGCCTTTGGTAGAGACATGCATTACAGTCATTGGTCTACATGTAAAACAAGCTACTATTCAGGATGTGTACTATTGTATAGTACTGTGAAAATGATTTGCTCCCTTTCGCAATTTTGTCTGTTTTCCATATAAATGTTCCAGGTCATCAAAGCAATTTTAATATTCAAGAAAAATATCCTCAGTAAACATTAAATTGAGATTTTTAAGAGCCATATTCTGAGAGAGTGGCACTAGCAGCAGAGTTGACATCTCAGAATTGCATGAAATTTGGCAGAATGGTGCCCATACATGCGTAACGGGAAATCCCAGAGTTTGAGCTCACAATTTTTATCAAAATGGCTACAGTGCTGCCTAGAAGAGGAAAAGTCAGGTTCCAAATTGAGCATTTTTTTGGAAAAACACCCGTTTTTGAAGGAATATTGTGGACAACTGCTTCAATGTGCCAAAGAAGTTACGATTGTATCTGATACTGGGATGCCTAAATTTTTAAAATGTGAAAGTTCCACATGGTGATCATGTTGATTATACATGCAATGACAAGAAATCTGTGTACAACAGGGAAAAATATGTTTTCAAATTCAGGCTTATTTTAATTTTAAACCAGACCAGCGCCAAACTCATCTTACCTGTTTTGTTTTCAAACATTAAAGGTGGGAAAAATTTTGAGGTATTTAGTCTGCCATTAAAGGTTCCCAATTATGCTGTATTTAGTTGTTTAAAATATGTCCAATGGGTCTTTAAAATAATGTTAAGAATTCAGTTACAAAAAAAAAAAACCCACACACATCCAGGCCGAGTGAGACCTCTTCTCTCAACCCGTCTGTGCCGGCCTGAAACACGAGCCTTTTTGAAATGGGCGGGGAGGCTATGTTAATAAGGCGCTGCTCTGATTGGCTGCTGGGCGGCTTCGATTCCAGGGGAGGGTGCAGACCCGAAAAACCAGGAAACCAAGATGGCAGATATTTCAGGACAGCTTTCCGCGGCATGTATTGCTGTGAGACTGTACTTGTTTGATCCCGAATCCGACGCTGAACGGGAGGAGGAAGCAATTGCAGCAACATTTACAGCAGGATTTCAATGAGTGGCAAGTTGAAATTTTAGTGTTTTGCTCATACTGTCTCGCCTTGTATGCATGTGATTGTAGCTATACTATTATACAGTGGGGTGCAAAAATTTGGGCACCCCTGGTCTAAAGGTCTGTTACAATTAATCTCCAAGTGATTGAAAGCAAACCTGAACACTAAATGCTACAAAGTTAAACATGGCACCTTTCTGCAAATTTAAAAGCAAGGTTTTCTTTTATTTTAATTTTTCTGAGTTTTTAAATGATAATAAAGGAAAAGGGGCCCTGTGCAAAAGTTTGGGAACCCTTTTGGATTATTCTTTGTTAACTTTTAAGAAGATGATTACTAAGACCCAGACCCAGGTGATTTACTCGTTAAGGCTTCAATGAGTCAGGTGAATATAATTCCAGGGTTGAACTATATATTCTAAAGTAACTCCATGCCTTCTAAAGTATCCGACTGTGGTGGTTGTTGTGTCTGGTGTTAAAAACCATGTGTTCCTCTAAACAGTTGTCCAAGGATGTCAAAATCAAGATAATTCACTTCCACCAACAAGGAGCGGGCTACAAAAAACTCTCGCAACGTTTCAATCTACCCATTTCTACTGTCAGAAACATCATAAGAAAATGGAAAATAAATGGAACAATTGATGTCAAGGCAAGATCCGGAGGACAAAGAAAAATTTCAGACAGAATGGCCCAAGATGAGCTGCCGAATAGCTCACTCGGTAAAGCATCGCGTTGCGAAGCAGAAGTGACTATCACGTCGCGGGTTTGATCCCTGCCTCGTATCAGCCAGCAGTGGTCGGCAGCTTCTTCAGACTGTATAAAAAGATGGACGAAGCAACGGTGACGTCACCCTTTGGTTTCAGCATACCATTTAGGAAGCCTCAATTTTGGCAATTTGAACTGCGTCATTTTGTCATTTTGCAATCGGGTGTGATTCCTATTGGACAAGAGCGTGAATTGAAGATCCGGGGAGGACCGTGGCTCTGGATCTGACCAGAGCCTGGATTTGACCGTATCGGACGAGGACCAGAGGATAGCCATGCCCCTAAAGCATATTCTGGCTTTATCCTTTATTCTAGTCTACTTGGGACCATAATTTACAAAAATGAACATCACGATATATCGAAGCAGACTTGAAACTTGCGATAGATACCATAAAATGATGTGGAAAATCATTAATGAAATAATAAATCAGGTGGCAAAGTAAGGTCATTTTCTCATAGACTTCAATAGCATTGAACTTCTTTCTGCAACCACCGACGTCGCCATCTGTCGGCCATGAAATATTGTGCAAATTTTAGAGATTTCCGCATCGGCCTCACTTTTCAGACGCGGGTGCTGCGTCCATCTTTTTATACAGTCTATGATTGCGCTACAGGGTTTCAAATTGGGAAGGGACTGCCGGGCAGGGAAAATAATAGCTGCCTTGTTCGTTGCTCAAGCGCCTCCTGTTGGCCAGATGGGATTCAGCCTGTTCATGTCTGGGTATCCTCCGCCCTCGTTCTGAACTTGCGAAAATTCAACCAATGAGTGTATAAGAAGCAGTGGCTGACAGGCACGTGCTTCGGAGGAGAGCCGTGAACTGTCTTCGCTCTCCTGAATTGGCAGCAAGGGGTCGCATACGAGCAAGCCTTGTACATAGTTCACCAATTGGGCATTCCAGATTCGGGTGGGATTGGAGATGCCAAATTTAAAAAAAAAAAAAAAAGAATGGCCCAAGATTTGGTGAGAAATGCTCAGAAGAACCCACACATCACTGCAAAAGAGCTGCAAAAAAAGAATAGCAGACACAGGTCTAGTTCTTTACAGGACAACAATACAGCGTATCTTAAACAACAAAGACCTACATGGCAGAGTTGTAAGAAAGAAGCCTTTCCTACAACCTCAACAAAAAATTAAGCTTCTGAACTATGCAAAAGAGAATCTTGAGAAACCTCAAGCCTATTGGAACAATGTGCTTTGGACTGACGAAACCAAAATTACATTTTTTGGCCACAACCAAAGAAGGTATGGATGGAGAAAAAAGGGTGAAGTATTTGTAGAGAAAACACATTGCCAACTGTTAAGCATGGAGGTGGATCCATTATGCTTTGGGGTTGTGTAGCAGCTGGGGGCACAGGTAATATTGTGCAGGTGGAGGGAAGAATGGATTCCACCAAATATCAAGACATTCTAGAGGCTATTGTTCAAAGCTCAGGCCAGAAATTGAAGTTGAAGAGACGTTGGGTATTCCACGCAAGACAATGACCCGAAGCGTACCTCAAAATCCACCACCAAGTACCTCCAGGAAAGACGGATGAAGGTTTAGGAATGGCCATCGCAGTCCCCAGACTTGAATATTATTGAAAATCTGTGGAGAGACCTCAAATATACTGTGCATGAAAGAAGGCCGAAGAATATTTCTGAGCTAGAGGTGTTCTGTCAGGAAGAATGGGAAAAAATTATAGCTGCTCGAGGAGGAGTTACAAAGTACTAGCTGACAGGGCTCCCAAACTTTGGTACAAGGCCTGTTTCCTTGTTTTATTATTTTGAAACTGTAAAAAGTTAAAAATAAAAATTATTCTTGCTTTAAAATGTGATGAAATGTGTCATGTTTAACTTTGTAGCATTTAGTGTTCTGGTTTGCTTTCAATCAATTGGAGATTAATTGTAATAGATTTAAACCAGGGGTGCCCAAATTTTTGCACCCCACTGTAAAGTCATATTATATACCCACTTAGCTATCCAGAGAAAACTTTGCTAAAAGCTCCTGCTAACCATTTCCACCAAAACGAAACACAATTCCTGTCATGGTTATGGTTTTTGGTCATGTTTATGTTCATGTTCAGTGTTCATGATTTTGTCTTTGATTTATTCTTTTTGGTTATTGTAATCCTCAGGTTTTTAGTTCATTCCATTTCTCAGTTCCATTGCACTTGTCTCCCCTGTCTTGTGATCTACAAAACCCAAAACCAGTGAAGTTGGCACGTTGTGTAAATCGTAAATAAAAACAGAATACAATGATTTGCAAATCCTTTTCAACCTATATTCAATTGAATACACTGCAAAGACAAGTTACTTAATGTTAACAGTTCTTTTGATTTTTTTTGCAAAACTTAGCTCATTTGTAATTTGATGCCTCAACATGTTTCAAAAAAAAGCTGGCACAAGTGGCAAAAAAGATGAGAGATTGAGGAATGCTCATCAAACACTTATTTGGAACATCCCACAGGTGAATCTAATTGGGAACAGGTGGGTGCCATGATTGGGTATAAAAGCAGCTTCCCTGAAATGCTCAGTCATTCACAAACAAGGATGGGGCTAGGGTCACCACTTAGTGAACAAATGCGCCTGATTGTCGAACAGTTTAAAAACAACATTCCTCAACGAGCTATTGCAAAAAATCTTTAGGATTTCATCATCTACGGTCCGTAATATCGTTATTCAGAGAATCTGGAGAAATCACTGCACGTGGAGCAAGGCCGAAAACCAACATTGAATGCCCGTGACCTTCGATCCCTCAGGCGGTACTGCATCAAAAACCGACATCAGTGTGTTAAGGACATCACCACATGGGCTCAGGAACACTTCAGAAAACCACTCCAGTAACTACAGTTCTGCTCCATCTGCAAGTGCAAGTTAAAACTCTACAATGCAAAGCCCGTTTATCAACAGCCTTTTTCACAGCCAGCTCCTTGTCCAGAATGTCTAAGATGGACTGATTCAAAGTGGAAAAAGTGTTCTGTGGTCTGCCAGTCCATATTTCAAATTGTTTTTTAAACTGTGGACTGGTTTGTCCGAGGAAAAGAACCATCCGGACTGTTATAGGCGATTCAAAAAGCCAGCATCTGTGTATGGTTTTGGGGTTTTTAGTGCCCAACATGGGCAACTTACACATATGTGAAGGACCATTAATTTCATGTGTTTTGGCAACATATGTTGCCATCCAAGCAACGTCTTTTTCATGGACACCCCTGCTTATTTCAGACCCTCTGCACGCAGCATGGCAAAAAAGTGCATTTGTTCATGGTTCGTAAAAGAGTGCGGGTACTAGACTGGCCTGCCTGTAGTCCAGACCTGTCTCCCACTACTGTTGAACAACTTAAGCTGTACATCAAGCAAGAATGGGAAAGAGTTCCACCTGAAAAAGCTTCAAAAATTGGTCTCCTCAGTTCCCCAAACGTTTACTGAGTGTCGTTAAAAGGAAAGGTGATGTAACACAGTGGTAAAAAGGCCCCTGTTGCTTTTTTTGCATCTGCCTTCCTTTGCAAAAAAAAAATAAAGTTTCTCAGTTTGAACATTAAACATCTTGTCTTTGCAGTGTATTCAATTGAATATAAGTTGAAAAGGATTTGCAAATCATTGTATTCTGTTTTTATCTACGTTTACATTTCACTGGTTTTGGGTTTTGTAGTTGGTTCAGTCCGTCTTCCGGTCTGTGTGCTCACTTACTGTTTTTTAAATGTATTCTGGTGTTTAACGTATTCATTCGATTTTTGATTTCCTTCCTTCTCTTTACTGTTCTGATTACTAAATGCTACGCGTTTGTATTTTGTATCATAGTCTACTAACACAACTAATCCATGTATATAGAAACTAACACTAATGAGCACTCTAGTTAAATCTGTAAAGTTGCACCGCTACTAATTAATCCCTCTCAATAACCCGCCTCTTGCTCAGCAAAAAAACTATCAGATCTCCACTTTTCCTTTTGTTTAAATGTCATAGGCTTCTGTGTGATTCCCGTGTCTTGGCGTTCGCCCAATTTTTAAATGGGTTAGGTTTCCCTCATGTGATTCTCCGTTGTAATTAGTCTGATCCAGTACACCTGCTCCCTGCAATGTGACTTTTCAAAGGTTGTCAGAATGTTGATGAAACTGGTTTGTCCGACCGATTCTTCAGGATAGCCCTTCTTGTATTGTTTTGTCTTTTTGAAAAGGTCCTGTTTAAATGTCATAGGCTGTCTTGATTTTTAATTTGTTTCCCTCATGCAATTTTTTTATGCAGAGAAATGTTTGGATGCCTTGTATTTTTGTTTCTTCGATACCAGCTTTGTCTCATCGACTATGACTTTTTGCCTGGTTCTGTACCCCATCTGCCTGTTATTTCGTATTGTGGCTTGCGGACTTCATTAAAGGCATTTTTTGATTTCCCTCTCTCTTGATTCCTTTCCGACACCAAGTTACTATATGAGTTTGTGGCAAAAACACACAAACGGTGTAAGCGTTGTTTAATCAATAACTTCTACCAAAAAAACTATCAGATCTCCACTTTTTTTTTTCGAGCTTTTCAAAGGTGGATGAAATACCCCAGACCACGGGATCAAGAGCTAAACCCACACCACGGCTGAACCGGTCATGGATAAGTAAAATGATCGTTTCACAGCAGCAGTAAACAAACCCAAACCGCACCCCTAAGTTTCAAAAAGCCTCGTCTGGTCTAACTGCAGCCTTAACAGTCCAACTTTCTAGACACGCACAACACCTCTCCGGTAAGCTTCAACTGTAGTGGCTACGGTCAGGAAACGTTATGATGAAACTACTACCTTGATGCTAACCAAAGTAACACAAGCATACCAATCTGAATTACTGCATATAAATTAACCAAGAACATTTTTTAAGTAGTACGGAACGCGAACTAACATACGGCAGTAACCGAGCGGTCATCATAACGGCAGAGACAAACGATACCCTGCAATACAGGTTTTACAGACAGTAAGTTCCGTTACCGTGAACAGTTGTACCAAGCATCCAAATTACAGTACAAACAAGTATAAAAAGTTAGCTTCAAATGAGGCTTATGTTCACACACCTTCTGTTGAATGTCCCCTGGTATTACTCTTGCATATTTAGGACACAAACATTAGCAACAGTAACTTAGCTACGTTAGCCACAGTGCTACAGCCACATTCAACAGGCTATCATGTTAGGTAGGCTTATGCACAGTGGCGGCCTTAAGCATCTGGAGGCCCGTTTCAAAAGCAAGTGTGGGGCTTTATAAAACATAAGAACTTCATAATTTTGCTGAATGAAAGCTCACCCCTTAGCCTATCCAATGAAATTTCAACATTTCTGGATGAAACTTGATGTTTATTTGAGATGATTTATTAAAATATTGGCAATAAAATATATGCATGTGTAAATGTGATAAATTTCTCAAAAACTGAAATGTGTACCTCACCCCAACAAGCTAGTTGCATTGCAAACTGCGTACGTCTTCGTGTACTTTATGCGTCACTGAATTAGAAATTTTAAAAAGTTGCCACCTAAAATGATCAAAGGTTTAAATACAAATGGCGCAAAAAGCCCTCATTCTTTGTTTTCTTATGAGGGGACGGCGTTACGGGATAGCTCTCCAACATAATCACTGGGATAATGATACGGTAAAATTTGGATGTAATTCAAACTTCGAAATCCCATCAACATAATTTAATGTCGCTTGAGTAGACAAGGTTCAGAAGCATTCGATGACTCGTATTGCCAGATCTGAATTCAAATTTGAATAGCTATAAACATTACGCAACACTGGGTGATGTAGTATGTATCCCTCTGCTTTGTCAGAGAATGAGGCTGGTTTTGCCACAGCCATGAAGATGTATATAAAAATCATCAATACGTTTTAAGCTTGTTCTCCGTTTTAATGTTTTCATTCAATTGCGATGCCATGTGAATTAAGGAGCATGTTTTTTTTTGCTCAAAGTACATGTAGCTAACGTTATATTAAAACGCAGCCCAGTGTGTAACGTTAATGTTATGCACTGATAACAGATAGGCGAAAATCGAACAAGCCCGCACCGGTCATTTTCTGCCCGTTCTTTCTGCTTGGAGATGCTTGAACTGCGACTTGTCCCAAAAAACTCGCCTCTCATTGGCTTTGGTTGGGTTATGTCCCGAAACTCCTTGGGTATAGAGTAGCCAGAAGTTACCTAAGAGCCATAATTTCTTGGAACTTGGAAGCATACGTTCGTTTTCAACGTGCCTTATTTCCGTCATATACTCATCAGACACCAATAAAAGGAAATCAAAAGAGTTCTTTAATGTTGCAACTTAAATTTTGCGAATTATCATCGCATTTTACCAATCAGAAACTATTTTGACTGGGTTGGTTCTGGAAGCTACCAGACCATGACCTGGCCTAAATCCAGACATTTCCATAATGTTCGTAGATAATTTAATGTGTAAAAAACACAAAAAACGATAAATAATGTTATAAAATGTACTCATCAAAGCTCACTGTTATATACAATATTTAATACCCCCGGAATGCAGCAAGCGAACTACTTTTTTATTTGTTCACATGCCAACTGATGAGTCAGAGGCGCTAGCAACATTAGCTAAAGGAATGACTGTATTTCCGAAATTCCCGGAGCATCAGCTACCATTGCTCTTTTGCTGCCGTCATTTGTAGACAATGAATAATTACTACACTGCTTTTCCAGCTCAGTGTCCATGCAACTATCATAATTTTGACGGAGAAAACCCGTAACTATGACCACGGCGAACCGTATATTCTGGGCATTCACCGCAACTCAGAGAAGGGGCCCCGTCTGGGGGGATTTCAAGGCACCGGCCGGGGGTGCGCTACAATGCCTTTATAGAAGGCTTAATGGGGTTTTTATAAGTCATTGCAAAATGTGCCAATTTGAGTGGCCGTCGGGGATCCCAAACATTTGCCTTTTTTGGGGGACTCAAATATTTTCCTGGTTTGCCTTTCCTGGCTGCGCTCCTCTGCATGTTTTCATACAGTCAACGTATAGGATGTTAATTCTAGCGTAGCAGCTGGGGGCCCCCAGGAGGCCGGGGCCCGTTTCAACTGAAACGGTTGAAACATAGGTAAGGCCGCCTATGCTTATGCAGTAAAGCAACACAAGATGGCAAAACATACTGCTTTAGCGTCTGTGAGTCACAGACAGTTGCTACCGATCCAGGCTTTATCTTCAGATATTTTACGAAGCCCACATTTGAGGCCAGTTGTTAGTGCTAGCTATTGTCAGTCCTGCTAGCCACCCATAACACGTTAGCTGCACTTACATTATTTGCTGTTATATTGTTACTTACAGCTTGTGGCTCCGAGTGCTTGATCAATGCAACTGCTCCAGGTTTAAGAAGCAGCTGAGACGCATATCCAGCATTGAATTATCCTTTATTGACAAAGCTGTCTTCGGTGAAATGCTGAGCACAAACAGCAAACATTCCCTTTGAGTGTGGCTGTTGCTGCCAGCAAACAAAAAAGCTCCCCACCAATTTCTGGTGGCATCGTCTTTTGGAAGAGAAAATAGTTGTGGTTCTTTTTTGCATCCAAAAAAACACGGACTAGCAGCTTTGGGAGACATACTGACGAAACTGCACCTCAAATGATCCGCAGTTCTTCTTCTTCTTCTTTTGTATTTCTGGAAGTGTAGGCACTACTAAGGCGTAATATGATCCGTGGTTGTTTGTGCCTGCAGAATAGTTTCCGGGGTGGGCAGGTCCAGCGCCGTGATTGGCTCTGGCTAGGTCTGTACTAATTTGACGGCACAACCTGACGTCAGGTTTTGCCCAGATCTCGTGAAGATCTCGGGACGAGCTGTTCAGAGAGGAAATTATGTTCAGGAAATCACGTTCTCGAATTACGGCAAAACCCCTGTATCTTATGTTTAGAAACTTTACAAAGGTTGAGCTTGGACATCCAACGTTACAACATTACTTGTATGTATTAAAACTGGGATCAGCATAATAGGTCCCCTCTAATAACCAAACAGCTGTGGGGATGGGTAGACCATTAATTTGAACCTTCCTTTGGGCTAAACAAAGGACATCAGAAACATCTTCAGCACTATGCTCCATCTCGGAGCAGCGGCTACAGACATTTTGACAAAATCTCCAATTCGCCTATTTGCAGTGATGTTCAGGGGCCCATAAAAATGTTAACCAAGAAGACAGAGCTGAGTATCCAGCCCTTTCAGGATATTTTAACATGCTACAGAAAGTTTTACGGCACTCTTTGCCAATGTCTGGATATAAGGGGAGGAGTGTTCAAAAATATATCAGTATGGGGGCGCCGTTATCAATATGTCAGATCTGACCAGACATGTGCCATGAAGAAGTTTCTTGAAATAGAATATGTGTCTTATGTACATTCTGAAAACACTGACTTTGTTTTGGCTCTATGTTGGTTTAACTAGTAATGCCAATAGGTGGCGTGCCACCGTACCACCATTCAGATCTCGCAAAATCAGACATGTGCCATAGAGAAATCTCTTGAAATGAAATATGTGCAATGTATACATAGCGAAAACACTGATTTTGCTTTGGCAGTTGGCTGGTTTAACTAGTTACAGAGATAGGTGGTGCCCATAGAGGTAATGGTGCAAGATAAATGTTAAGGTTTCAAACAGAGGTAAGCAACATATTATTTTGGTACATTTGGATAGTATATTGAAACAATAACTATGACAGAGAAATTCATGAGAGTTGAGTTTGTTGGTTGTGGTATATGTAAAAAAATTAGTCAATTCTAGACACCAGTAGGGGTAACAATTAACATTGTGCAGTCACTTAATACTTTTGAATACAAGTAAAGAGTTGAAACCTCAAGTGATAGGAGGGAAGAAGCATCACTCTGAGGCAATTTTTTGATTTTGCCAAATTGAATTTTTTTTTATTCTGTTCTTTAGACAATTTGATATATCTTTTCACCTTTTTAGCTCCCGCTGCTCGCGGTGAGGGAGCTACGGTATCGGGCTCCGTCCATGCGTGCGTGCATGCGTCCATCCATCAACACATTTCGCTTTATCTCGTCAACGATTTCAGTTACAGGCTCCTAATTTTTACTGGGCATGCATCTCATTAAGCCCTCCAAATGACATGCCTAAAGGTGACCTTGGCCTATTTTTTCAAGGTCACTGGCCTAAAAATATCACCAAAAATTTTGACATTTTGCTTTATCTCATCAACTATTTCAGTTACAGGCTCCTAATTTTTACTGGACATGCATCTCATTAAGGCCTACAAATGATTTGAACTTGGCCTTTTTTCCATCACTGGCCTAAAAAAATATCAACAAAAACTTTGACATTTTGCTTTATCTCATCAACTATTTCAGTTACAGGCTCCTAATTTTTACTGGACATGCATCTCATAAAGGCCTACAAATGACGTGCCTAAAGGTGAACTTGGCCTATTTTTCCAAGGTCACTGGCCCAAATATATCACCAAAAATTTCGACATTTTGCTTTATCTCATCAACATTTTCAGTTACAGGCTCCTAATTTTTATTGGACATGCATTTCATAAAGTCCTACAAATGATGTACCTAAAGGTGACCTTGGCCTATTTTTTCAAGGTCACTGGCCTAAAAATATCACCAAAAACTTTGACAATTTGCTTTATCTTATCAACATTTTCAGTTACAAGCTCCTAATTAGCTCCTGCTGCCCCAGTGGCACATTGCTATAGTATCGGGCTCCATCCATGCGTGCATCCATCCATGCGTGCGTCCGTCAACAAAAACTTTGACATTTTCTTTATCTTAATGGCGGGAGCTTCTGGGGCCGCCAGTGCCGTATATTTAAATTTCGATTTCGGCAAGTCGTCATTCTAAGAACGACCTTTCAACTGTTTTGCTGTGCATTTTCAACTTTCAAGGCATATTGCCTCAAGCTTTTTGTCCTGACGCTTTGCCGTCTTCTGTGGTCTGCTCATATGTTTTCCTTTTATGACCTTCCCATTTTCCTTATACTAACACCAAATTTCAGGCACAGCTGACAAGGAAAAACCAGCATTGTTTGCCACTCTCCATGTTGAATATCCTTCTTGGAGAAGTTTTATAATCCTTTCCATTGTTGCAATTGCCAGATCTCTGGTTGATGCCATTTTTCTTCTCACTTACCGAAGCCTGACAGCTGATTAAGGTCTGTAAGCTCTCTCTACAACAGATTAATTTGCAAATACAGATTTGTCCTGGTATTTGTTTTATACATGCTAATCACAAGGTGATTTCATAATTTTTCCTCAACATTGAATGATTCCTTAATTTTTTCTTCTAATTCACCTGAATCCTCCCAGTGTTCCCATGAGGGAATATATTTTATGAGGGCAATTTCTCCACATTCCATTTGATGTATCACAAGACTAGTATTCTTCTTCAACAGAGTACAGGCCCGAGGGAAGTCCGTTGCTTTAGTTCTGTCTCTGCTCACATGACATTTCACCATTCGGACATTTTGGTAATTTTCGAGTATTGTAGTATGCTTTATTAGGAAAGCAGCAGACTGTTAATACATTCACAACTTCGCATTTTTCTGAGTAGCAGTGAATAAATTAATAAATAAATTGAATAAATGAATACATTAGTGTCAATAGCAATAAGGTTGTTGCCAAAATACAGCAGAGGTAGGGTATTAAATTTGAATATTCCCACATGAGAACACTGTGATGGAGGAAACCAAAATATACCTAAAATATGTGATCATGAAGTGCTGTCACTAAAAGGAACTAATGTTTGATTTATCTCTACAAAATTTGGCTGAATTAGGTCACTGTTAACTATACAGTGCCTGACAAAAGTCTTGTCACTTATCCAAGTTGTAGGAACAACAAATAACCTGACTTGTAGTTGATCAGTTGGAATCAAAAATGGCTTATATGAAAGGCAAAGCCCTCTAGATTATGCGAAATATACCAAAATAGAGTTTTGTGTGATTGATTGAGTTTAACAATTTAATTTGTACAGAAAGGTCAGATTTTGCTTGGACAAAAGTCTTGTCGCATTGAAAAAAAATGTGGAAATTATACATTCACTTTATTTTGAATACACAAATATGCCACTGTAATATCAGAACATAAAGCCATGGTGCCTTGGTCTTGGCAATGACTGAGATAACTTGATGATGAAATCATCTGGAATGGCATAGAAAGCAGTCTTGCAGGACTCCCAGAGTTCATCAAGATTCTATGGTTTCATCTTCCAAGCCTCCTCCTTCATCTTACCCCTGAAATGCTCAATAATGTTCATGTCAGGTGACTGGTTGGCCAATCCTGGAGTACCTTCACCTTCTTCACTTTCAGGAACTGTGACATGGAGGCAGAAGAATGAGAAGGAGCAGCAGTATAAGTAGGGCAGCAAGAACTTCTTGATATTTCAGGCTGTTGATGTTGCCATCCACTCAGCAGATCTTTCTCACACCCCCATGCTGGATGTAACAACAAACCATGATTTTTCCTCCACCAAACATGATTGTTTTCTGGGAGAATCTTGGGTCCATGAGGGTTCCAACAGGTCCTGTACGGCAACTTTCAGCCACTTTTCCAGTATCAATCCTTTCTGCAAGCTGTGGGCCTTGGCAAATGCAATGCAGGTTTTTTGTTTTCTGTTTAATGCAGACTTCTGTGTACTAATTTGGCTATGAAAACCACTTTGAGAGAGAATTTGACAAACTCTTCTTGTAGATATCGGGATTTTTGGTGACATTTCCTCATGTAGCTTCGCTGTAGATGAAGAAGGGCTAGCCTTGTGCAGTTGAAGCAACAAACGGTCCTTTCAAACAGTTGTCATACCGGGGTCTGTCTGACCTGCGCTTGCCATGAACGCCACCAGTTTCTTCAAATCTTTTTCTCATCCCCTCCACTTGACATTTGGATACATTAAAGATGTCTGCCACCTCAGCAGCAGACTCAGTCTTCAGGCTCTTGGTGATCAGCACTTCGGTCTGTGATTGAATCTTTGATATGTTGTCAGAGGTCTAGTCGCACCTCATATGAAAGTCTGGTGTGCTGGGGTTATTTCTATACACATCTGGGAATGTGTTAATTACAATATTTGTCATAGGTTAAACTCTAATCTGCGATTTGTTGCATCATCTGAAGAGACGACAAGACTTTTGTCCTAGCAAAAACAGATGTCATGGGCTTAGCCAAGCTGTGAACATCAGAACACTTTTTGACGGTTTCATTTTGCACCAAATTATTAATGTGAAAGCCCTTGACATTAAAATGGACTATTTATTGTAACAATTGATTGGTTAGAAATAAAGTTATATGTTATTTTTAGTTACTATGTCCTTATGCAACAAGACTTTTGTCAGGCGCTGTATATGAGAAGATAAAGGCTAATCTAAAATATAATACCATTAATTAAAATAATTTAAACTTATTGGTTTGTGGTGCGTTCACGAGACCAGTGTCAAGCTAATAAAATAAAAATTGTTCTGTCATATCTGAAATATATTTATTTGCGATGAAGTAAAAAAGCTGGATGAACATCCTCTTCATGAGTTGATTCCATACTTTTTTCCAGAGTTGCAGTTTCCTTGTTTTTAAAGATATTAGATCAAAACTATGGAAATAACATGAAGAACCTGTAAACTCGTTACACTTCATTTTGATCAAATAGCTTCAGAAAAAAGGTAAGGTAACTAAAAAGTATTGTGTAATCACTATAAACCGTGACAAATAATTCTTTGTTTATATTCAGTACTTTTGATCAATTGTTTACTAGGGTAAATTGCAAAGTATGAACTTTTAGTTGCTACGTTTTTATGTTTCTACATTTTAAGTTTGGTTTGCAATGGACAACAATTCTCTGAATCTCTATTTTTTAAGAAGCAGTGTTACAGGAAGGAAACAGCAAAATGATGGATCTTCCTGATGTCTTTTAAAGGGGACCAACTGTGCAATGTTTTATTATAATAATCATAATTATAATATTCTTGGATGTCCAAATGGAAGTTTAGGATCTTTTTAACAAAAAACAAATTCCACGATTTCCTGGCAGTTTCATTCCTGTTATTCCTAACCCTCTGAAAAACGGGCTGTTCTGCATGGGCGTCCTCTCTATGGAATGAGCTTTGTTTTAACTGGCCAGAGAACAAAGCCACCGTATCAATAGAGAGTGACGGAACTCAGAACATAGGCCTGCTGTTTACTTGGCAGTGTCATATTTAGAATATTGTCGTAATTGGGTTAATGTTGGAATAATGCCGCCCATGCGAACGCACTGATTGAGTGTAAATGATTGTAACATGTAAGTTGAGAAACATTGGTGGACTATAGAAAAATATGGTCGAAGCAACCGTGACGTCACCCATTTGTTTCAGAATACCATTTATGAAGCCTCAATTTAGGCATTTTGACCAGCGCCATCTTGTCATTTTGAAACCGGATGTGATTCTTATTGGACGAGAGAGTGGATCAAGATCCAGGGAGGGACGAGGGGTGGACTGACGAGAACCCAATAGAGACAACCGGCACATCCGGGTACTTCGTCAAAACTTCAAGGCCGCGCCCCTTTTTGGGGGATAGAAAACCTCAGATCCCATTGACCCTAATGAAATTTGATCTGTTTTCAGGTGTAAAATTTATCCGATTTACTTAACTAAATTTCCTATTTATATTCATTTATTGATTTATTGATATGTCTAGTGATTATTTTAGCCTTGCCCGAACCTGAGTGTTCGCGTTATCTTAATAAATTAAGGTTGATCGGTCCACCCTCTTGCCCTTTCACTACCGCAAATTTCGAAGTCTGTGTCAGTTTGGGATTAAGAATAACTAACAAATGCATATAACGTTAGACCGTAAACCTGACTCGGTTGGCTGACGCTACTTTACGTTAGCTAGTTAAGCAATTAAAGAATGAATAATCACACGAGACAAAAATCGTAGCGAATAAACCTATTAACGTATAGTACCAAGTCTTACATATTAAAGGGTACTTACGTTGCTTTCTAAGTTTGAAAAAAGAGTGGTATAGCCTGTTATGAAGCGTTTCCCACACATATAAACATGGGAAGACACTGGATACATAGCTTTTACTCTTCATCTTCTCTTAACTCTCCTTTTTGGATTCTTCCCTTTACCAGTTAGGATGGGGAACCTGAGGTCCGGACTGGTCATTTTATTGGAGGTGCCACCCGGCACACAACAACTTTTGGGCATTTTACTGCTCAGTTATCGCGCTTATTTCTCATTGATTTCAATGCATAAGAGCATTTGTTTTCCCCCAAAAAGGGACGTGGCCTTTGCGCTGAGCTCTTGATGACGTTGAACCGGTCGTCTCTATGATATATTCCCACCTGACTGCTCCTGGATCATGGTTCTCAACTCCAGTCCTGGGGACCCACAGCACTATAAATTTGTGTTCCAGCTCAGCAGTGGGATGATTCACTTAATCAGCTAATACTAATTGTCAATCTCTTAGTTCATTGAATCAGGTGTCCACAATAAAGAAACCCTGCCTTCAGACATTAAACTTTCTGATTAAGAACAGCATTTTATGATGACCTAACCTTAAGCACACCAAGTAGAACAAGTTGCAATAAAAGTAAAAAGAAAACTAACTTCACCATGTGGGTCATTTTTTATTTCATGAAGTACCCTAATCCATTAAATCTGGAGGCCAGAATTAAAAATAAGAATAAAATATTTTATATTTGGTCCCCTAAGCTTGAGATAATCATGAAAATCTATTTTTAAATAAAGAATTGTCGCTGTGACATCAAATTTCAATTTTGTCAACCTGCAAATCCTCTTTAATGGTGTTTCTTTACTCAAAAAGTAGCCAAAGTATCATGTATGATTGTGCTAGCCCTGGTTTACCACATCTATTTCAACTAAGCAAGAGACTGATGATTAGGATTTGATTGACTGAATCATGCCATTGCTGAGCTGGCAGACAAATGTGTAGGGCAGTGGGTCCCCAGGACTGGAGTTGAGAAACACTGGAATACATCCATAGAGCTTTGGTAGCAATGTCACACAATCAAAAATCGCCATATTGGCAGGGAAGTGCGCGGTTAAAAACACTGGCAGGCATACGACAAGCAGCTAACTTAGCCGACTGTATTTATGAAAAGTGAATAATTTTACGTCCGAGGTGATACCTGTAGACATTCATTCGAACTGTGGCAACTTGGTGACACAAGCTAGTTAACATATGTTAAGCACAGCGAATAGCTAGCATTATTCTGCCTTGTTGCTAATGCTTTTGTAGTTGCGATGGAGAGACCTATGTCCGCAGGCAGCACTTTCAGAGCTGGAAGCACCCGTGATCACATTTACGGAACACCACTCCCAAGCACTGATCTTAGCTAAAGGTTAGAAAAACTTTTTTAGCATTTCCGTTGTGCGTCGCTGAAAATGTAAAGATTTTCTAATTCAATGAAAAGAAATAGCAAATAATCGTAGCAACTAAGCTAATGAATGTTCATTTCCCAAAAGAGAAAATGGAACCGAATAAAGCCAGTGGTTCAAACTATTGAGCCAAATTGCTTATGTAGCTCGCAATCATGCTTTGGGAAACGTCACTACCCAGATAAAAATAAATGGGAACCAAAGCAATTACAGAGTACCTAGCTAGCTACAGCTGTTGGGCTCTACAATTGTAGAAACGTTAATACCGACTAACTTGGCACCAAACCTCATGCCCTTAAATGGGGAACAGTAAGCAAACCTTAACTGTAGCTGGCTAATTGATTAGAAACAAGACTGTGGCAGCAGGAAAAGATTCTACGATTGCTGTTGATATAGTAAGTCCCTCCCAATTTTCAATTTTGATTTGTCGGTCAGAGAGAGACGTGACATTGATGAGCCTGGCAGTGTTCCAAAAGCTGAACTATTTCCAGCCAAAAGCACCATGGGAAAAAGCTGTGTACTGATGGAGTTTTGTGCGCCGAGAAAGTTGCTGAACTTCATTGTATTTGCATTAAAAATTGAAGCTGCCAGCGCAAAAAGAAAAAAAAAACAAAAAACGTTGCCTGTGGACTCAGGCCCTATGCATAATTATTATTCAGTTATTTAAGTCATTGCTTGAATCATTAGATTACTGGAGCTGAATAATAAAAAATAACAGATTTTGAATAAAAACAGGGCAAAATTGACTATTCTCCACAGCTGCAATGCCTCCGCGTGGCTGAACTCCGCAACCACACCACATTCACAGAAAAAAAAAAAAAAAATTAATTGCTCCACAGCCATATTGCCCCTTTTTCTTCAGACTTTACTTCCCTAAAATCTGACCTCCACCAAATCCTCTCTTCAATATCTTGCCTTTGATTTTAAAAATTTCTCCCTGACCAGAATTTGAACCCAGGTTGAGGTGATGATGGGTTGGTGGTAATCATCCTTGGACCATTGGGGAACTTAAGTAACTAGAGTGAATCCAATTGCAGTTACCACCATAGACTGTATGAAAAGATGGACGCAGCACCCTGATCTGAAAAAAGAAGCCCATAAGGAAGTACCGTAAAATGAAATTCTATTTAATGGCCAGCAGATGGCGACGTCGGCGGTTGCAGAAATAGGTTCAATGCTATAGAAGTCTATGAGAAAATGACCCTACTTTCCCACCTGATTTTTCATTTAAATAATGATTTTTCACATTATTTATGGTAGCTATAGCAAGTTTCAAGTCTCCTTCGATATATCATGATGTTCATTTTTGTAAATTATGGTCCCGTATAGAGTAGAATAAAGGATAAAGCCAGAATATGCTTTTGGGGCGTGGCTATCCTCTGGTCCTCGTCCGAAACGGTCTGATCCAGAGCCACGTTCCTCCCCGGATCTTCAATTCACGCTCTCGTCCAATAGAGATCACATCCGGTTTCAAAATGACAAAATGCCCAAATTCAAATTGCCAAAATCGAGGCTTCCTTTATGGTATGCTGAAACCAATAGGTGACCTCACGGTAGCTTCGTCCATCTTCTTATACAGTCTATGGTTACCACACACAACATGGATGTTGGAATAAATAATTCATACTTTACTTGATAAGTAGTCAAAGACGTGAGTAATCAAAGAGCTGGCAGCAGGTCATAAGCAAGATCAGTCCACTAACACCAGCAAAAGTATAAAGTTGTAAGGTAAAACTAAGAAATTTGGCAAAAAGGTCAAAATGCACAAGATATATCCACAAAGAGACTACACAAACTTAGTGAGGGCAAAACCTCAAAGACTGAGTACCTAAAAACAGAAAGGCAGGCCTTAAATACATAGAATTAACACGACAACGGTGATACTAACAATATATGCCTGGATAGGCTCATTAAGCTGAATGAATGGGAATTTTCCAGATCCCCAGTGAGAGTCTGAAGAGAGAAGGTACTTTGTCACCCTCTAGTGGCTCTCAGAGGTAAAGACTGGAGACATCACAAGACCCCTCTTGTTAGGAATGGCCTCTGAAGTTCCTAGAAGGCTGATCAGGTTGGTAACTGTGAAACTCCTGAATCAGATCAGGGTCCAATACATCCTGAACTGGGACTCATGAACATTTCTTGGGCCCATATCCCACCCAGTCTACCAGACATCGCAAGGCCCTGCGAACCTGACAGGAGTCCAGCAGGCAACAAACTGTGTAGGCAAGCTGACTACCAGTGAGACAGGGAAGAATGGTAGGCCTAGCGGTAGGAGACAGGTAACTGGTAACTACCGGTCTGAGATGGGAAACATGAAAGGTAAGGTTAATTCGCATAGATCAGGGAAGCTGGAGGCGGTAAACCATCGGATTAATTTTTTTCAGGATTGTGAAGAAACTCACTAACCGATGGGCCGACTTGCAGGACTCCATCCACAAGGGGAGGTCCCAAATGGGTAGCCAGACCTTCTATCCAGGGTGGAAGGGTGGAGCTGGCCAGGACCATCAGTTAACGTGGAGCTGCCCAGTGGCCTGCTGCAGGGATACCCGGGCACTCCCCCAGGTTTGTCGACATCATCTGACAAATCATCGCATGACTTCTGGTCTGAGAACAATGGAGGCCAAAGACCAAGTTGACATTCAAACGGGGAAATGCCTGTAGACAAGCGGTATAAGGTGTTATGAATGTACTCTGCCCACAGAATGTGACTGGATCAGGAGGAGGGAGTGGAAGACACCAGGAACTGCCTAGTGGTCCTGAGGTCTGGCTTCAGCCTCTCTATCTGTCCTTTGGACTGTGGATGAAAACCGGAGGAAAGACTGACAGGAGCATTAATAAGCATACAAAATGCCATCCAGAACTTGGAGGTGAACCGGGGCCCATGGTCTGACACTACATATAGAGGAAGGCTAAAAACACGGAAGACATAGTGACACAAGTTCTGCAGTTTCATGGGCAGCAGTGAGTTTAGACAGGGGTAAAAAATGACAGGCCTTGGTAAAATTATTCACTATCATTCAATAACAGTGTCACCCTGAGAGGGCAGCAGACCGGTTGTGTAAACTCTGTGGATAAGTGGATAAGGACATTTGGAACAGGCAATGGGCCTCATTCACGAACCGTTCTTAAGAACAAATTTGTTCTTAAATCCTACTTACGAAGTTTTTACGAAGATTGTGGCATTCATGAATGTTTTCTATTCCAGGATTTGTTCTTCGGTAAGAAAAAATCCTACGAACACTCAGGAGTACTCTTACGCACATTTCAGTGTCGACATGTTGGCACATTGGTTGTGCTGCCTTCTTTTGCGCAGTTAATTAAAATGCGATATTACAGTGATATTTCCGTCATATTTTTTTTTTTTTTTTGGTAATTTACAGAGCATTTTTTATTTTTAAATAAATCAAATGTACCAACACTTTACAAAACAGCTCCGTGGGAATGCACCTCGAACAAGGAGCAGCTGGTGACGCAATGCTCATTGGTACGTATCTTTTAATAATTATAGTTTCCTACAAATGTGTCTTTTGATTTGATTTGATCTTAATTTGATTTGTTTTATTAAGGGATCAAGGATATGCCCTGGCCCCCTGGTTAATGACACCACTGACCAACCCTCAAAGTCCTCAGATTTCATACAGCTAATCAGATTCACGCACGCACTCGCTCTACCATCGAACGCACCATCGGCATTTTAAAGGGACGTTGGATGTGTTTGGACACAGCTGGTGGCAAATTGCTGTACAAACCGGAGAAGGTATGTAAAGAGAACTGAAGATTAGTTTTATTCTTGTAAAAACCGCTTAGATTAAGGTCAAGTTTAATCAAACTCCTTGCATCTTCTCATTTATGACTCTCCCTCACCATTACAGGTCTGTAGGATAATCATGGCCTGCTGTGTCCCTCACAACATCGCTATGAAGCGTGGTGTGCCACTTTCCCCTCAGCCACTACACCATGAGGATGTGCGTCCTGACGCAATGATGGGACCAGACTGCAGGCTCACTGTTCAAGTTTGGGTGCAATTAATTGCCCGTTTGTGAATAAAGTTGCATTAATATTACAATTTGAATCGAACAGTCTGATTTAAGAAAAAAAAAAAAAAACTGTCTATCACTTCAAAAATGAGGACGGACCGGTCTCAGTGCACATCTTTATTTTTTTAATTCTCATTTTATGTGAGTGTACTGGATATGGTTGCGAGTGTTGAGGCAATCTTATCGAGCGTGTCAGCTATCCTTTCTTGATTGTCCAACACCGCTTTCGAGATCAGGCGAGGAGAGGCACGAGACCGAGTACGCATGGAGGTACTGCTGCAGGAGGGTTCTGGTTCTGTTGCAGGTTGGCTCTGCGGGACTTCATCTGTGAATAAATAATAAATCAAGCCATTGTTGCGACCCTCAGTCCAATACTAAGACGTTATTTTATCTTACACGCACTATGGTAAACTACTGCCTTTTGTATCCAGACACTCAGTCGATGGTACTCCTAAAAACTAGGGTGGAGAAATTAAACTATTAATTAAATTTAAAAAAAAAAAAAAAAACTATAGTGATTTAGATTTTTCCCATAGCCTACCTGAGAGTGCCGTCTCCCCAATGATCGCCCCGATGCGCTGGTCCAACTCAAACAGGTTTGGGGTGTCTGCTGTTCCCCCTCCAGTCCGTTGCATCTCCCGTCGGAATTTTGCAATGTTTTTTTTTTTTTTGTGTCAGATTTGAGATCAAACCATTTCTTTTTCACCTCCTCTGTTGTGCGTCCTTCTCCAGATACTGCGTTCACTGCATGTGTGACAGCCTCCTCCCTTTTTAGTGTTAGTGTAACCTGCACTGAAGCTACTTTTTTTTTTGTTCTGCAGGAGTACCTCCTCCTCTGAACTACCAGAGTTTTTTTTTTTTTCTCTTTACCGACTGCGCTCCAATTGATTTACTTTTTGCTTTGGAAATTTTGTTGTTGCTGTTTCCTCTGTATGACATCTGTGCCTGCTCACGGCCCTGCAGTTTCGTGCCCTTTTATGGGCATTGATGGGCGGTTACCTATGCTAATCATATGTTAATTAGGCTCAACTGGCACGCACTCTCAGTTTACGAGGAGATGGGATTCATCAATTTAAGAACACAGCTGCGAACAATTCTGCGGTTTAAAAACACGTTGATGAATCCGACGTAGAGTTTTCTTAAGAACCTTCTTAAGAACACCGTAAGAAAGAATCTAAGAAGATTCTTCAGAAGTTATTGGTGAATGAGGCGTAAGAGGCCTTGACTGCGCAGTCAGGGGCTCTTGCTCTGGGCATGAGTGGGAAAAGCTGCCATGAAGGAATGGACATCTGGCTCCATCTTGGGCCACTAAAACTGTCACTTGAGGGAGTCTAGGGTCCTAGATGTTCCAGGATGACTAGAGAGTCAAATGGAATGCTCTGATTGTAAAACTGTTGATCAAGCTGTAACTGGGACTAAAAGGTAATCTGGTAGACAATTGCCTGGACCAGGCTCCCGCCTCTGTGCCTATCTTACCACACTCTCAATTCCCCAAACAATTGGAGCCACGATTCTTAAAGAATAGACTGTGGGGCACTGTCCTGGTTTGGCCGCTAGCGCAGTATGGAGAGGGCTTCAGGTTTCAGGTTCTTAGAGCCCAGACAGTGAGAGACAGAGATGTCAAATCAATTTAAGAAAAGGACCCATTGAGCCTGATAGGGGTTTAAACATTTAGCTTGCTGGATGTACTTGAGATTTTCATACTGGGTCCAGATGGACATGGAACTTAAATTGCAAATGAATCACCTGTAGATTCCAAAAAGACATTGAACCTGTTTGATCAAAGTAGGTTGTGGCTAGCCTTAGACTTCTTGGGGTTTCTTTGGGTGAATCTGGAGGTTGCCCTTAGAGATGATAAATCCCAGTTAAGAGACTTCAGAGATTTAAAACTTTCACTTCTCTGGCTTGACATAGAGATAGTTCTTGTGAAAGCAAGGAAAGACTTAGTGGACATGGTGAACATGCTTGTGAAGAGAGTTAGAGAAAACTAGGATGTCATCCAGGTAGACGAGTGCAAAGGTCTTTGACATGTGTAGGACAACGTGATTAATGAGGGTTTTAAGACAGCTGAGTGTTTGGACAGACTAAAGAGTATAAACAGACATTTATAGTAGCCAGTGGAGATGTCAAACACTATCTTCCATTCATCTTCCTCCCAAATGCACTCTAAGTCTTAGGCACTGCACAGGTTCAGCTTGCTGAAGTCAGTAGCACCATGGAGTTGCCTGAATGCCATGGGCATCAGTGGTATCAGTTCTTTACAGACATCTTGTTGAGCCCAAGGTTGCCAATGCAGGGGCAAAGAGCTCCATCTTTCATCCCACAAAGAAGAACCCGGCCCCAGCTGGAGAGGTGGAACTTAAGGATGAATATGACCAGTGGCTAGAGCCTCCTTAATGCTACTGTCCATGTCTGCTGTCTCTGAGACTGAGAAGAAGTAAATCCTTCTCCGAGGAGGGCAGGCACCAGAAGGTGAGTCTATGGTGCAGTTGTTTGGGCAATGAGGGGAATGGGACATGGCTCTCTTCTTACTCAAAACATTTCTTAAATCTAAATTCTCAGGAGGGACTCCAGATAAGACTGAGGAAACAGGAAACCTGAGAGGAGAAAGCTCAGTGAAGAGGCAGGTGGCCATACAAGGGGGTCCCCATTCAATCACAAATCTGGGAGGCTAATTGATGTGTTGATTATGCACCAGCTAGGGGTACCCCAAGACAACTGGGAACTCCGGGGATTGGATATGATGGAGCTGTTTGATCTCTTAATGTTAGTTATTGACTCATAGGCGCAAAGGGCTACATGCCCATACTCCTGCCTTGAGAAACACCTGAGTGGAGCACTCTCATATATCTTCACATGATAACTAACATAGCCTAAATACACCCTTTTGGTAGCTCACTCTTGAACTCTGGTTAAACAGACTAATGTTCCTGTACCTTCCTTTCCTTCTAGATTTTTAGTTGCTTTGCCCCGTACACTCACTCCACCTGCAAAAAAGCATCAGACTCCACTACCAGTGGAACGCTAATGATTACACCCTTAATGGTTGTTTTTTTCCCCATTGGGAAACAGGCTACCCTGGAAAATCAAACATCTGAATATTTAGGGCTTTATCCTGTGTTGCATTGCATGGCATTCCAAAAAAACTATTCCTCCCTGCGACACCCATTCTGCTTTCACATCTCCTATTTCTTCTTTTACAAATTTCCCTACAGCATGGGCATTACTGAAAATCTGATTTGCTTCTCCACCATTTACACCTGCCTTCATTCCGACAACAAAAATCTCTTCCTCAATTTCATTTTCAATTCCTTTATCCTTTTTTTCTTTTCTACTGCCTTGGCCATGTCATAATCAATTTTTCTAAATCCATTCATCTGTGATTCAAACTCGCAACTGAAAACCATGAAATTAAAATGCTGAAAAACTGAAATCTATGAATCTATTTCAAAGTTGTGCCAAAATTGAACTCTTCTCACTCTCCCTTCCACGACCTCCCTCCTTCACTTCCTAATTATAGCTATTCTATTCCACTAACCCTAATCACAGAGAAAGTCAAAGGTAGGCCAGAGCCATACATTGATCAACCACAACATTATGACCACCCACCTGATATTTAGTAGGTCCCCATTTTTTTGCCAAAACAGCCCTGACCCACTGTGGCATGGACTCCACGAGAAATCTGAAGGTGTGCTGTGGAATCTGGCACTAAGACATTAGCAGCAGATCCTTGAAGTCCTGTAAATTGCGAGGTGGGGCCTCCATGAATTGGACTTGTTTATCCAGCACATCCCATAGATGCTTGATTGGATTGAGATCAGGGGAATTTGGAGGCCAAGTCAACACCTTGAACTCAATGTTGTGGTCCAAAAAATCATTTCTGACACATTTTTGCAAAAGGTGCATTATCTTGCTGGAAGAGACCACTGCCATGAGGGAATACTACAGGGTTGAGTCACGTTATTATGTCCACCTCCTATTTTTGATGTCCGCGGAGCGTAGCCAATGAAAATAAGACACGTGTCGTGAGCTGGCTTGGTGGGTATATAGGGTGTGCTGTAGGTATTCTGCAAACATATCACTCGTTGCTGTCATGTATCACGTACACTTATACATGCTGATTGTCTTCCCTGGGGTGGATAGGATCTTGCAGCAAGACAATATGACGTGTCATGCGGCTAGAAATGTCCGACAGTGGTTGGAAGAGCACGACCAAGATTTCCAAGTACTTCCTCGGCCCCCTAATTCCCTAGACTTTAACCTAATTGAGCACCTGTAGGACCACCGCGATCGTCCTGTTCGCTCTATGGATCCTCCACCATGCACCCTCCAGCAGCTGTCAGATGCATTGCAGTCAGCATGGCTCCAGATACCTGTGACAACCTTCCAGCATCTTACTGAGACACTGCCAGCCCGTCTAGTTGCTGTCCATGCTGCACACGGCGCTTACTCTGGATATTAGCCAGTGGTAATAATAGTGCGACTCGACTGTGTATTTCCATGAAGGGGTGTATTTGGTCTGCAATAATGTTTAGGTAGGTGGTACATGTCAAACATCCATGTGAATGACAGGACCCAAGGTTTCCCAGCAGAACATTGCCCAAAGCATCACATTGCCTCTGCAGGCTTGCCTTCTTCCCATAGTGCATCCTGGTGTCTACCCCAGGGAAGCGACAGACACAGCACCTGGCCATCCACATGATGTAAAAGAGAATGTGATTCATCAGACCAGGCCACCCTCCTCCATTGCTCCATGGTCCAGTTTTGATGCTCACGTGCCCTTTGCAGGCGCTTTCGGAGTGTTCAGGGGTCAGCATGGGCTTCCTGACTGGCATGCTGCTATGCAGCCCTACGCAACAAACTATGATGCACTGTGTCTTTTGACACCTTTCTACCAGAACCAGCATGAACTATTTTAAGCAATATGAGCTACAGTAGCTCGTCCGTTGAATCGGACCACACGGGCTAGCTTTCACCCCCCCACACGCATCAATGAGCCTTGACGCATGACCCTGTTGCTCGTTCACTGGTTTTCCTTCCTTGGACCACTTTTGTTAGGAACCGACCACTGCTGACAGGGAACGCCCCTTAAGCGCTGCAGTTTTGGACATGCTCTGACCCAGTCGCTAGCCATCACAATTTGGCCCATGTCAAAGTCGCTCACATCCTCACACTTGCCCATTTTTCCTGCTTCCAACACATCAACTTCGAGTACAAAATGTTCACTTGCTGCGTAGTGTCCCACCCACTGAAATGTGCCATTGCAACAAAATAATCAATGATATTCACTTCACTTTTCTGTGGTCATAATGTTATGGCTGATCAGAGTATATGACGCTTAGGTAGGCCTACCATAGGCGCCCTCTATTGTTTGTAATGAATGTCTTCAAATTTCAACATAACCAAAAACAAATGGATACATTCATTCTGAGAGTGAACAATTGACTATTTTTACGTTGAAATACGCAACAAATAGCTATGCTTTTTACTTGATTGGTACATTTGAAACAAACTGGCACAAGAACGGGGGACATACTTGGCTTGCTTTTGTAAATATTTTTGGGAAATTAAAACGGCCTCAGATACGTGCTGTCAATCAGTGCCCTTCTAGTGCATTAGATTAAAGCAAATGCCATCGACAAAATGTGTTGGCCTTGAATTTTGTGTCAAAACAAACAATCATGTAAAGAGATATGTTTCATAATTCGTTGTGATAATCATCAATAGCAGGGCAGTGATGTATGAAGTTTTTAAAAAGAATCAAATAATAAATCTCCAAAAATGCGACTGATATGCAGTACGGCCGGTGCATAATAAAACAGGACTACAACCAAAATACTGGAATAATTGGAGATACGGTCATGACATAATTATCCACTTGGTCAACAGAAATGAAGAGTTGACGTTTAGGGTCAGTGCATTATCCCATGTGACAATTGGAAGAGACTGAAAATAATGTATTGGCTCATAATGAAGATACGTGCAGTCATTCTGAACGTGGGAATATCCACTTTAATGTCTGGCATCACCTGCTTTTCAGGTATTCTTCCTTGAAAGACAGTAGTCGAAGTAATTTCCGGGTTCGAAGCCAAAGGTATCCACTTTGGAAACACAGCTCAGCCGAATTGATCAATGTGAACTATTTAGACTGTTAAAGCGGTTACGTTAGTATTTTACACGACCCCAACGGCATTAGTTTAGCTAGTCTCACTTAAAGGTAACAAACTGTCAAACCGCGAAGCTATGCCACTCCGAATGGAAATAATATCCAGGTGAGCTGTTGGGATAAGATGAACATAGCTAATGTCGTTGTGGACTACACTTTCCGTGCGGTAGGCTAATAAACCATCAGGGTTTTGGTGGAGGCGGCGTATTAAATAATGAACATTAGCATAGGCTATATGAAACGACACTCTTCGAGATTGTAGCTTCGTTAGTATCTCTTGTTTTTATGATAGGAATGAAAATGAACCTGCTGTTGCCAAAGTGGCAGTGTTGACTAATTTGCCGAGATTTGGGGTCAGTGTATGACTGCGCTACTGAGAATCAGCACAAAAATATACCCATATTCGCCCGGAATTCAAATTGAAAATGCCGATCAACAATGTCTCGGATTTTTTTTCGAGTTGAGCAAATAAACTCCTCAATGTTCGAGAGTGAGTGAGCAAGGATTCCACAATCGCGGATTAGTCTGTGATAGTTGGTCAGCTAATGCCGAACACTTAAAAATGTTTACGATTGTGCTGCTGGTAATGTTGATGCTATTTTGTGCAGCGCTTTCAGGGTCATGTAACTTCGCCGAATTCCTCACGTTTGATGTCAGTGTCAGGCAGGTGTTTACATCGATTTGATTGCTTGCTCAGAAGAATATGGAAATTACTATATAATCTGTGTCTAGTTGCTATCACGTTTGATTGGTTCTTTATTTCCTTTTCCACTTTAATTTCTCCGATAGTTACTAGGTTGAAAAAATAATTCGCATGCGCTAAACAGATGTGGATTTTTCAAACACAGTCTACTTGTTTGAATAACGTGGCGTTAATGTATTTTGCAGGAGTGGCGAGTTCAGAAAAAATGGAAGTGTTTTGACAAAGTAACTCCGCAATCAAGGTAGAAGACGAACCTGAAATAACACGGATGCAAACGGGTAAAAACTGGATTCATCTGAAGATGAAATGCCTGTTTCTGTCAGGACGCAGTTTCCCGGGTGGCAGTTTTTTTGAAAGCCTTATTAGTTGTCGAGTGATAAGTTATTTTCTATAGCCTACACTGACTGTTCGCTATCACACTGAAATGAGTGAACCGGGAAGTTTAGATAATTGTGATGGAAACATGAATATCAGAGCAGTATATGATTCCGTTGATTTTGAGAATTCACCTGCCCAAGATGTTTACGCACCAGTCAATGGAAATATGGACCACTCTTTTGGAGAATGGACGGATTACGTTGAAAAGGACTCTTGGAATGAACAACACCAAGTCTCAGGTTTTTCTGAGCTGATTGACCCATTCACCCAATCACATTGGGAAACTTCCGAACACCTGCCGTGGACCAAAGTAAAGGTTTGTTTCTGTTCTGCAGTGAAAAACACGCAACTGATGATTTTCATTCTGGGTGACAGAACCTTATCCTTTTGCTGCTTGGGCCCCTGTTCAATTTTACTCTCGTTGTTGCGGTCATGATGCCAAGTCTCACGTCTGAGGCGTGAGTCTCTCCTCTTAGTGGCATTCACGTTCCTGTGCCGTAGTCAGAAATTATTCAATCAACGCGCACTGAAGAAATTCACTCGCGGAATTTAAGTCATTGTGCATCAGGTTAATCAGTTTTACGTGCATTACGGTGGATTTCCCCACTAATGACGGAAATCGATTACGACTCCGGAATTCTCAGGCTTGTCTTTACTGAGGGATTGAAAGCAATGGAATTGCATAAAAACGTTTCAGATGGTCTTATTTCATTAAAACAATTTAAACGATCGTGAAACACATGCATTGTTTCCAATCCCTGAGTAAAGAGAAGCACGGGAAGTCCGGAGTCATAATCGCTTTCCATGTTACTTGTGATGAGGTGCACCTTTACGCAAGTGAAACGGAAACTTCAATGCACAAGGATTTTAATTCTGCGTGAGAATCTCATTAAGCATTCAATGAATAATTGCGGACTACGGTGAATAAACCTAAAAAATTCGTGAGACATGGCATCCCTGTTTCATTATTCTTGATAATTTAATCGGTCTCCACGGTGCTACAGTGGGTTGCTCTGCTCCCTCATAGTAATGCAGTAGTGGGCTTGAACCTCAGTTCGGCCCTTCTGTGCGGACGTTGAATGTTTTCCCCTTGTTTGCCTGGGCTTTCTCTCTGTATTCTGGTCTCCTCCCACGCTATAAACACATGCCAATTTCACTAATTGGAGACTCTAAATTGCCCAAAGGTGTGTGTGAATGGTTTTTGCATGCATTGCGATGGATTTATAAACTGTCCGCAGTGCATTTCTGCCTTACACCTACAATGAGGTGCAAAAATTTGGGCACCCCTGGTTTAAATGTCTGTTACAATTAATCTCCAAGTGATTGAAAGCAAATCTGAACACTAAATGCTACAAAGTTAAACGTGACACATTTCATCACATTTTAAAGCAAGAATAATTTTTATTTCTAACTTTTTACAGTTTCAAAATAAGGAATAAGGCCTTGAGCAAAAATTTGGGAACTCTGTCAGCTAGTACTTTGTAACTCCTCCTCGGGCAGCTATAACAGCTTGCAAACGCTTCCTGTTCCAGCTGAGAGTCTTTCCATTCTTGTCATTGGAATTTTTCCCCATTCTTCCTGACAGAACACCTCTAGCTCAGAAATATTCTTCGGCCTTCTTGTATGCACGGCATTTTGAGGTCTCTCCACAGGTTTTAAAGAATATTCAAGTCTGGGGACCGTGATGGCCATTCCAAAACCTTCATCCGTCTTTCCTGCAGGTATTTCATGGTGGATTTTGAGGTATGCTTCGGGTCATTGTCTTGCTGAAATACGCAACGTCTCTTCAACTTCAATTTCTGAACTGAGCTTTGAACATTAGCCTCTAGAATGTCTTGATATTTGGTGGAATCCATTCTTCCTTCCACCCGCACAATATTACCTGTGCCCCCAGCTGCTATACAACCCCAAAGCATAATGGATCCACCTCCATGCTTTACAGTTGGCAACGTGTTCTTCTCTACGAATGCTTCACCCTTTTTTCTCCATCCATACCTTCTTTGATTGTGGCCAAAAAGTTCAATTTTGGTTTTGTCAGTCCAAAACACATTGTTACAATAGGCTTGAGGTTTCTCAAGGTTTTCTTTTTCCATACTTCAGATGCTTAATTTTGTGTTGAGGTCGTAGGAAAGACTTCTTTCTTGCAACTCTGCCATGTAGGTCTTTGTTGTGTAACGTATGCTGTATTGTTGTCCTGTGAACAGCTAGACCTGTTTTTGCTACTCTTTTGCTCTTTTGCAGTGATGTGTGGGTTCTTCTGAGCATTTTTCACCAGA
This sequence comes from Gymnothorax javanicus, assembly GCA_029692085.1. Lineage (NCBI taxonomy): Eukaryota > Metazoa > Chordata > Actinopteri > Anguilliformes > Muraenidae > Gymnothorax > Gymnothorax javanicus. The sequence goes on from CM056193.1 coordinate 88,637,415, forward strand.
TCTCGACCATTCTATCTGAATTGTTCCATTTATTTTCCATTTTCTTATGATGTTTCTGACAGTAGAAATGAGTAATTTGAAACGTTGCGAGAGTTTTTTGTAGCCCTCTCCTTGTTGGTGGAAGTGAATTATCTTGATTTTGACATCCTTGGACAACGGTTTAAACGAACACATGGTTTTTAACACCAGACACAACAGCCACCACAGTCGGATACTTTAGAGGACATGGAGTTACTTCAGAATATATAGTTTAACCCTGGAATTATATTCACCTGACTCATTGAAGCCCTAACGAGTAAATCACCTGGGTCTGGGCCTTAGTAATCATCTTCTTAAAAGATAACAAAGAATAATCCAAAAGGGTTCCCAAACATTTGCACAGGACCCTTTTTCCTTTCTTATCATTGAAAAACTCAGAAAAATTTAAATAAAAAGAAACCTTGTTTTTAAATTTGCAGAAAGGTGTCATGTTTAACTTTGTCGCATTTAGTATTCAGGTTTGCTTTCAATCACTTGGAGATTAATTGTAACAGACATTTAAATCGGGGTGCCCAAATTTTTGCACCCCACTGTTTTGGATGCTGTTATAGGCTTGAGGCCCCCATGACCATGATCAGGAATAAACAAGTCGCGTCATGGAAGGATGGATGCCAAAATGTGTGATTTAGAATAGGGAATCAAAATGGATCCATGTGGGCTGAAAACTGTCAATATTCCAACCTTGCTTTACCTGAGAGATGGATGGCCAGGTGGTAGCATTAATTACTCTGTTATTTACCTGGGAGGAAAGAAAATCAGTACTAAATTTGGATTCAAGGGCCAGATTTGATCATTCTGCTGTAAAGTAACTGTGTAAAACAGGTTTCCTAATTTGGCATGAGCTGTTCTCATTATCGACACTTGCTCCCTTAAAAGCCCGCTCAACTATAACCCTGGCTCATAGTTGAATTTAAAGAGTGATGAGTGCAGCCAAAGGATGATATTGATACAGCTCCTGAAAAACTGAATTATTGATTTCAACAAGGCTGCGCAATCCTGTTCGTGGAGATCTATGTACCATGTAGATTTTCATTTTAACTCAAGTTCGGCACTCCTGACTTTACTGAACTGCTCAGTGCAGATCTCTAGCTGTTAGAGGAGGTGTGGTTACTAAACCTACTGATGGTAGATCTCTGGGAACAGGGCTGGGTAGCTGTGCTTTGGAGGGCTTTGGAGTTCCATTGCGTGGGCTGTCTTGACTTGCCCGGTTTGAAGCAGGACTGTAGTCACCATGCACCTGCATTATATTACGTACTTGTGAGTCAGTACTTTGCTGATTGGTTCAGCTGAGAGAATGCATTTCCCTTCCTGGCAACAGATACTTACGAGAAGGTAATGCATTTTATGAGCGGGATGGTGAATTTGTTTGTTGTCATTTTCTTCAGAGTAAGTAGGCCATTGATTGCCTGTGCGACACAGCATCCAGACCTGCTGTTCAGGTCCTGTGGGGGGGGAACTGAAAAATATGTTTCTTTTTTACTCACTCGTTTTGACGGTTTGAAATTTTCAACAGATTGTTGAATTCCCAAGTCCTTGGCAAATTCTTCACACTAGCTTTCCAGTCGTGAATACACCAGAAGATGTGATCATTGGTGTGGTGGAACCTCTATCACAGCTGTTGCAAAAATCATCAAAACCTCCCCCACTGAGTTCATCTACAATATGGTACAAAGTTTTTTTTGTTTTTTTCTTTAATTACCTTATTCTGCAAATTTTGCAGGGGTAATATCGTGTCAAGTCATCTAGGCCTGACACCCACCATCTGGGATGTTGCTGAACCTCTATCAGATGCACATTGATGAAAGAAGTATTTTTTAAAAATGTTTAATCAATCAATTTATTTTATGTGTGGCAAATCAGCCATTTTTACTGCAGATGTTTTTAACCCACAATAACTTTGAAATTATGACTTGGATTTTGACCAGATTTGGTAGTGTTACTGATTAAGAAAGGAATCTAAAACAACAATCAAACAGCCCTTATTAAGTCCCTGCCTGAACCCTAAAATTTAAATATTTAATCGGACTGTATACAATAGAAGTGCATCATGTGGGGCAAGACCTACAGAGCTGAACTTCTTAAATTATCTTCTGTGCACAGGATGAATTGTCCTCCTTGAGAAATTGTTGTTTATTTTTCTCTGTCAGGGGAATTAAATATCCAGATTTATCATATTATTATGACCATAATCATTTCAGCACCTCCATAATCCACTAGGGACATCTAGTGGACTATGCTAGTGTTGCAATGATAATGGTCATAATGATGTGAATAATAAGATAAATTTGGAGATTTAATTCTCCTGACAGAAATGATAACCATCATAATTTAGATCAAGAAAAATCTATCAAGGGTACCAAATTAATTTGAGAATTTCAGCTTCATATGTCTTGTCCTGCATGGTGCAATTGTATTGTATACAGTGTATACAGTCCAGTTAAATATTCAAATAGTTGGGTTCAGAGGCTTAATGAGGGGTGTTTGGTTCTTGTTTTTGTTTCCTTGTTCCTGAATCAGTAATATTGCCAAGGCTTGTCCAAATCAGACTCATAAATTTAAAGTTATTTACAGTAAAAAAAAAAAAAAACCTTCTGCAGTCCTGTCAGAATGCTTACTTGGCCCATATAAATCAACTATTGGGCACTTCTTTCATTTGTGTACCCCATATGGTTGTGTTTTGGCAGCATTGGAGATGGTGGGTGTCAAAACCTTGTTTCTGAAGGTTACTTGACCCGGAATACCCCACAACATTATTTGAACAAGGTCAGGGCAGTCCAGCCCTGCTCCACGAGATCTTCCATCTTGTAGGTTTTACTTAAACCCAGCAGAAATATAGACCTACAGGTGGTTAGAGCTCAAGGAGCAGGATTTGACTGGCCTATCTTGCATAGTTGGCTGTACATTGATAGTTGAACTGGCATTGTATGCAGCTTTTGTCTTTCACCTTAATTTTGGAGCCTTGATCATGAACATACACATGAAGTGGCTTTGGAGCTATGCTCTTTCAGTGTAGATTGGCATGTACAAGGCTATTGGCTTAACTAGTGTTTAGATTTATAGCCTGTATCTGTATTACCCTTTGCAGTGATGCTGCTTCTCTGTGGAGCTGCCTGTTAAGAGAGCTGAATGAACCAGATAGCAATCCCTGCCCCAACATTTGTCGAGGCCTGCACTGCGCCCTGAAGCTCTCAGAAAATGCCAGCTCATGCCAAGTAAGTTTGGAAGGGAAACTAATGGTGCACATTGTATTATCTCACAACCCATTGCCTTTGTTGATAGCTGAGAAACCAGGGCCTTGTTTTATAAAAACTGGATTTCAGAGTTAGCTGGGTGACTGCACTGACTATTACTCAAAACAATCTAAAACCTGGAACGCAGACTGATGGGTCACTTCAAGACAAATTAACGGGGGCCTCACAACTGACCATCTTATATTTGCTTCATATTTTATTTCAATAATATCACTGTATCTAACAACTAGTGAGCTTCTATGTTCTTCAGTTTCTGAGATATGGAGACTTCAAAAAAGGGGTCTTGACTCTAAAAAATAAGTGTTGCTAAAAAAATTCCAAGGTTCCATTAGTCATTACTATAGTTTAGAACTATTCATGCTACTTGCTTCAGATTTTCAAAGATTGTTCCACACTATTAGATGTCTTTAACGTCTATAATGGTTGGCCCAACAGTTCTATTATTTGAGTTATGGCTTGTTGAAAATTGTATTTATTTTGTGCTTTGGAGCTGACTATATCTTCAATTTTAAAAAATATATTATACTCATGTTAATGTGCTTTCATAGCAACTAGGTGTATGTCTGAAAGAAATCAACATTTCTGATTAATTAGGCATTAAAAAGCATAAAAAGATTGCATGCCTATATTGCTAGTGCATATTGCCCATGAATGATAAAGTGTAAAGAGGCAATCATGCCTCTGGAAAGTGCATGTTTTAATAAATCCTCAACATTTGAAGTTAGTACCTTGTACCATGAACCAAACTACAAAAATGAAGGTATAAAACACACCATGTTTTACTCAAAACAATCATTCTGCAAAAAAAAAAAAAAAAATGAAAAAAAAACTGTTTTACAATTTAATTAAGCCAATGTAAGGAAATGAAATGTCAGTAAAGTTTACTTTAAGGGGACCTATAGCTAAGCAAAATGCCAATTTTGGTTCAAAATTTTAGTTTTGAGGTAAGAACATGAAGTAGTCCTTCAATTAGTCCGTAAGATGGAGTCGTGTTCCGAAGGAAACATTCGTCTCGAACACTGTCTTCAAGGCTGGAACAGCTATGAGTGTGGTGACTTTCAATGATGGCCAACAAGGAATTGCCTCTGTTCTTATGAAGCTTGGCATAAAGGCAGGGGCACACTCGATGAAAGGCTATCACGAAATGGACAGAAAACGTGTGAAATAGAGTGAAAAACGCGCACTAGAACTTGGAAAAAAAGAAACAAATAGACGCTCGACAAGCATGTAAAACTAGGGAAGAAACACAGATTGAAGAGGAGGTAGTTACTTATGAGGCTGGTGCCTTTTAAGGAGGTAAAAAAACCTAAAAACTACTTAAAACAAAATACTAAATGTATTCCTTCTGAGAACATTACTGTTAAACTTCAATCACATTATTACTGCCGAACTAAAATCACATTTTTCTAAAAATACAGATTTTCAACAAGAAAATACAGATTTCTCGGCAACTGTACATCCAATTAACTTCATATTTGGCAGTTTTCTTCATTTTGTGATGATCTGTGTCTGTACAGTCTGTATGTATGTCTGTGCAATATGTACCTCTGAATATGAGTAAATCAAAATATGCATATTTAATTAGCTGCTTCCCGCCGAAATTGATTTAGGGGGGTCAAAATCAATACTAGAAAATGGAAACCTGGAAAAAAAAGCTCTGTAGTGACATTAGGAATGTTTTTTTCCTTCACATTACAGCTGAAATTATAACCAAACACTGTTTAGTTATCTCAATAACTGTGTTTCTCAAAGTATCTATGTATTCATTAAGACAGTCGTTGCCATGGCAACCACTGATGTGATGCTATAGGAACTCAGTGTTTTAAGTTGCAATTTCTAATAGAATTATTTTGATAATAATTCTTAGTTTAAAAAGTGAATATCTTGGAAAAATGTTTGCTTAACTATAAGTCCCCTTAAGAGTTTGAACAATGCAACAATGTCTTTTTGCAAATGTGGTAAAAGTGTATACTGCCTGCCAATTGGTGTGAGTTGGGCATGAGTGATATCCAGGATATGCACAAGAGGGACAGATATTGCCTTTTCTTTGCCAACTATAAGTGTTAAAGGGACCACGATGAAATGTTGCATATGTTGTATGTGTGTGTAACCAGAAGTGGTGGATAGGCAAGATTCGTGCAACATCAAAGGAGTAACAAGATGTACAAGTAGCATTTATGCATTGTCATGGTCCCCCTCAGACTTTCAGCTGGCCCATGAGAGAAGATGTAATTTCATTGCATTGTTCAAACTTCTCTAAAGCTTTTAAATTCCCGACACAGGCTTAGTTAAATTTTGGAACTGATTTTTGCTGAATGTTTGTTTATAGTAGAATATGATACTTTAATAGATCTATTTTGGTTCAAGATAGCAACTTTATATTCTGCAAATTTACATATTAAAACATGCTTTTTCTAGGCACATGATTTTTTTTTGTCATTTAGGGGTTATGTACACCTGCAATATAGAAGTGACATCTCTTTTTTTATGCCTTATAAATCAGAAATTTTGGCTTCTATCAGACATGCTCCTGGTTACTAAGAAAGTGCCATGACATGGCTGTAATAAATAAAAATTTAGAAGATCTGATGTGGATCAGTGTGAAGATACAGGGGGCGTCAAAGTGCGGAAGAATTTTTTAAATACAATTTTCAGCCAGCCAAAACTTGGCAAATATGCATGAATGAATCGGGAAAATTTGTAACTCTGTTACTGACCAGTTTTTTGCCGTTTTCACCCAAAATAAATCAAATGAACAAAATTGGCTATTTTGTTATTTTGAAGTACTAGGGAAGACCTACACAAAGCCATTTAAATTGTGACTGTATCTTACTTAGTTTTGGAGCTATGATACAAAATACACCAATTTTGTAGCTCCGTTACCACGTGGCCTGGCCCTTTTGCAATATATTACAATGTGGATAGGAGAGGTCTTTTCCGTTTCAAATATAATACTGCTTAAGGGTAAAAAATCCCTCAGAGTATCAAACCCACCTGGATATTAAAAAAAATTAACAATTTGTCTATGCTTCGGGATTGCAAATGTGGAATGAAAACCAGAATACGCAGGGCTGTCTTTAAGACTGACGTGAAAACTACTGCTCTGCACCCCAACAAATAACCAAATGCATCTGTGGCTTTTATCTCTCCACTGGGTGGTGCTATGGGATTTTTCTGCAGTCACAGGCGTGTTGTACAGTAGAAACAAAAACAATTGAAACCTGTCTAGACGGAAGACCTCACAATACTACATTTTACAGCAGATGGATTAACTATCAGATTATTCCCTTTGCCTACCAAATATGCAAACCATCTGCTACATCCTAGTTAAAAATGGCTATATTGAAGATTATGCATTGCTTGAAAAAGACAAACCAAAATGCTTGGATTACAAATATTTTCACTTTGCTGGAAGTATTAGTAATAGTCATACCGGAAAAATAGGGCTGACTTTTTGGAAGACAGTGTTGAAGTGTTCGATTTGTTAGACCAGAATAAATTCTGTCAGGTAAGCCATAAAGACTACCTCTGAAACGTGCATCTAAAAACAGTGAAGTCTAAGAAACAAAACAGAATGTATTTGTGCATAAAATATATGCACCAGATCATTCAATCAGCCAGTTGTTGTGCACTGGATATTTTATGGGACTGGGTGTTAATGTGGTGCGTGTGCAGAGACACAGGCTGATGGAAATCCATAGACAGTCTCAGGAGATCAGAAGAGTTCCTGCAGCGCTGTCTTTCATCTGCGTAAGAGAATGACCCTGAGTCCTCCAGCACATTAGCAGCCAATATGTGCCATAACCGTTACAGGCTTCCTGTGAGGTTCAGCCAGGTCTAATGGGCTTCCTGGGCTGAGTTCCATCAACAGAGTATCTAAATCATTTTATTCGAAGTGGGATTGATGTGCCTGATGTGCAAACAACCTAATATACTTGCCCATACTATTTAATCAGCAGTTAATAAAAATGATCTCCTGTGACAGAAAAAATTGCTGTCCTTTGTTGCAACTATTTAAGCTATAATAGGCCAAAGGTATCTCAATTACGCAGTGAAAAAAAATCAGTTTTCTGAAGCAAAAATTTAAGATGGTATTGATATTGATACTATATCATTGTACAATCAATTATTGTCATCAGGTATTAAAATGCCTAATTCCCTACCATTGAATTACGTGTAGATTCATCTCATGACAAATTCAGCTGTTCCTTTCAATCTGAAACAATCCCTCAATTATATCCAATCTCTCTAATGCCATTTTAGGCTTATCTGCGTGTAGCACAGTTATAGTTCACACCCACCTGAACTATAACTCGGTAATTATCTATTGATTGACATGTTTTTATCCAATTCCAGACAGTATAAACTTTCCGCAGTAAGCTAGTTAAATCCTTGCATAAAAGCAAGTTAGGTTGTATTCTCTCAACTGTGCGCAGCAGAATGACATGCATACAAAAAAAAGACTCCCAAGACCAACGTAGAAGTGCTTAGGTTACATTTACATGATAGCAATTTGATACCAACATGGATGATGGGAGTTATTCTGAATGGAACAGCACTGGAGGGGCCCTCATACTTGAAAGCTCTGTTGCTGTTTTTATCTGGGGGAGAACTTCAGTGATGGGTAGTTTTGCTTAATGTTTGAATGAGTACATTGATTGGAGCAATATTAGAAAGCTATTGGCTTGCTAGCTGACTAGCTGTTTTTTATTTTCGGTTTACCCTGGCCATGATGATCTCAGATCTTGTTTGCCGCAATTGGTTAGTATGGGTAACTGTTAGCCTTTGCCACTAATACTGTATATAGTGGCATTTTGGTCAGTGTGGTGATGTTTTGGAATTTACATCACAATCAATGAAATGGAATGCTTGGGGTTTCATTCGTTTAAAATGAGAACAGCTCTCAGGACTTTGGTTCAACCCCTGCCACGTTTGTTGTGCCGATTCTGTTCAATCAAGAGTAGCGTAATGCCTGCTTTTTCCTGATAGTGGAATGTCTGTTTTGTTAAAATGAGGTATATTTCAGATATTACTGCGTTAGTGAGTTACGCTTGCTCCATTTTGGTTGTGAAAAGTGTTTATACATGCCTGAGTTTCGCTGGTATGATCGGAATTGTAAATAGCAAGCTGACCATCGCGGGGTGAACGTTTTGACCGTAAAATAAGCAGTTCTTTAATGAGTACATGTGATTGCTGATGCGGCTTTGTCGATAAATTGACCAAACCCTGAACTTTATTGTGAAGAAAAGGCATGTTTTTGGTTTGGAGAGGTCACTGGTGACTGTTGATGTCCTTCTGCCCCTATATTGATAAACTCATGCTAAATTCTGCTAGAAAATCATTAATTCAAATTGAACTTCACGATTCAAAAGTTGATTTGCATTAAATAAAGTATTATATTTTGACTGTGCATAATTTTAGGGCTCTGTCAGCATGGGGAGCCACTTGGAAAGCTACCGTATTTGGCTCATAAATGTTAGATAATTTGAAAAATCACTTACAGATGATGTACACTTGTAGTCAAGGAGTATATGATCCCAGAAATTTATTTTTTTTTTAACTCATAACCATTTTTCAACTCTCAGTATTATTATTATTTTTATATAATTGCATTGCTCAATTTTCATGTAGATTTTTTTATGTTTATTGCCCTATAATTGTTGAATTATAAAGCCTAAAATCAGGTAAAGCATAAATAGCCATATTTTGCTTCTGTGCAAAGCGGTTGACAATTTGATTTTTATTTGAGTCACAGCTGTGCATTGGTGAAATCCCTCTGAAACCCAGCATGAAGAGTTAAGGTCTCTTAATTCCTTCAAAATAACTGATGTGTCATGGATGATATAAAAATATTGTTAATGAAATAATCTCAAAACTTGTTACATTTGTTGTTTATAATATTTGTTTTTCATCAAATATCCCTTGTTGTATAGGCTTTTGCATCTTAGAATATGCCTTTTAAGTCCTCAAACTGTGATTTTTTTTTTTCACCTACATTTTCCCTTAAATAGGTTAAACAACAACAAAAAAAAAAAAAAAAAACAGGAAGAGTTTGTTTCCAAAATGCAATAGGTGCCAAAATTTCAAAAACTGAGATAATGCCATGGAGCGATTGCCCTGTGCTTCTTACACATGGTGCAAAAAAAATCAATTTTTAGAAATTTATATAACAAGGTGTATTTTTTCATGGTCAAAGTTTGTGTTTTTCTATAAAATGCAATAGGCGCCAACAAAGAAAAAGCTGATTTACTCAAAATGAGTAAAATGGATATATTGCGTTTTGGAAACAAACTCTTCATATTGTAGGAGAATGTCACGAACGTTCTGTATCTGCTGATTGCAGAGCTTCACTGAAGCTACATCACACTTGCCCCCAATTTACACCAGATGCTTGTGTGGTCCGCCTGCGCTCAGCCACGGCAGCACAGCTGATAAGATTCACTTTAGTCAATGAGCGTATTTACACCAGATCTGCTGCGTTGCATTTCTCTCAGCTCCGGCAAAACGCAGCCGTGGGCAGCACATTCACAAGACTTCTGTTTTTGCCGATGCCACAGCACAAACACAACACTTCAACACAGCAGATTGATCGGTACACAGACACAACATTAAAACATACGGTTCATTTTCAAAATCCGTGTTGGTGCCAGTTCGTATTGTGGACTAGGACAGCAATCGAAATAAGAAAATATATTTTGGCTAAAATTTATGGGCAGAAAACTTTCCAAACAAATGGCAAACCCAACACAAACAGGAATTATGAACATTTATCAATAAATAGGCTACTTATCCATGGTAGAAGCACAAAATCTCAAAAAATAAACAAATCGAAGCAAGTCAACTGTCCCTCAACCCTTTCGGTAAAGAACAAAGGCTGTTGCCTGTTTGTAGTTGCACTTTATGCAACATGTATAATTTATCTTGGGCGATTGCGCATGATTTGTAATTACCACGTGATGTCGTTTGGCCGTTCATTGGTCTCATTAGTCTAGTCGTCTGGCGCAGTTTTGCAGCAAAGACACAGTCGGTGGGAGTTGACAGACAGTGTACGCAGCAAACATGCAGCACGGCGGAGGCGGACCGAATATGCATCTGGTGTAAATCCCAGGCTATATTAAGAAAAATATTCAAACCCTGGGGTGCCATGTGTTATGGCCACTGCATTCCATCAATTGGAAAAATAGTTTGATCGCCTACATTATTTGATTCACATTCCCTTGTAATTCAGCAGGACATATTTAGGATTGTTGGAAGCTGGGGATCTCCGCTATAATTGGAAGCCTATTGTTCTTGCTCGGATTATTATTTTACTTTTTTTTTTTTTTTTTTCTTTTTTCGTCCCAAATTGCGGCCAAACTGTTACAGACCACTTTGACAGCTTTTGCATGTTGAGAGTGTTGAGGATTATATTTCAATATTTGTCATCATATTCATCTGTAAATCAATAACTATAATTAATAACCACATTAAATAAGCAGCAGTAACACACACACACACACAACACACACACATACAAGCAGATCACACACGCATGAGCAGTACATACGCTCATAAGCAGTTGACATCTGTTCAGTTGATTTAGGCAACATCTGTCCAGTCATCAGTATTATTCACCATCATTCATCAGAAGTCATATGCGTGCTCCAGTATTACACTGGAAGAGGGTTATCTTTTGGTTTCAGTTTTCAAGGTAAGTTGGCAGTGTTTTGGTTTGCCTGTCTCTGGGATGACCTGTGACCCAACTAAAGTCCTCTTAAACAATGCAGTAGCCTTGAAGTTGTTATTTTGCAAAGGATGCCAACTAATGATAAAAGAGTAAAACAAGTAACATGCAGACATCACATGATTGAACCATTGAAAAACAAGTAAGAAGCAGACATTACGTTATTGAACCATTGTAGCATGAGAGGGCGTAAAAACCATATTTGGAAGAAATTTCCTGTGATGAAGGTATAAAAATTGGGTATGAAAAGCAGAATGTCAGTACTTCTTGCGCAAAAAGCACTAGGCTTTATATTCATCAATATGCTTCAATAAAGCCTAATTTTCTGAAGAATCTGTCTCTCTCCAATTGTTTGAGGATGGGGAACATCATAATATGAAAATATTTCTGAATGAAAACCACGACAAGAGGAACAGTTGAAGGCTCGCGAACGGCGTGATAACCATTACGTTCCGTGACCTAGTTGTTCCGCCATTTTGGCTGAAAGGTATCATCTTCTCCGTAACGGCAGAACAGATCGCTCTCAAATTTGGTAGACAGCTTTAGCTGAAAGGGGAGCACAAAAATTGAAAAAACCTGAAGTTTCAGCAAAAACTGAAGAAGTTCGCTGTGACCTAATTATAGCTTGTGACGTCATCGATTTTAAAATTCTCAAACGGAGTGACACAAAATACTGTTTTAGGCGTGAATGGACATCAGAAGATCGAATTTGCAGTTATATTTTCCGTACGACAAACCGTTTTGGTGTTATTTCTGTTTAAAATGGAATAACTGATCCACTTTAGCGGTCACATGACAGAAAGACATTGTTACCAGAACAATGAAACTTGGCATACTTAAAGACCTTGAATGGATCTAACCAATAAATCAAAATAGTGGCTCTGAACAAACAAACACCAAAGTTGCGGGGTCTCCAATATGACGTAAACCAGTGGTGTGCCGTCAGGGCCAGCAAGGCCTCCTCTGCTGGCCTAGATAAATTGGAAAAATTATTTATTCTTCATAAATATTTTCATTAAAGCTGCATGTATTATTTAAGTCAATCTAAGTCCTCAATGATTATATCTAAGTGATTTCATTACTTCACTCCCTGAGTTGCGCTGCTTCCACAGTGCAGACAGCTTATGTAAAGCACAGCTTCGTCTTGTCCAATCAGATTTCTTCTCAGCTGTCTCCGGGTCAAAGCTGCTCTCGTCTCAAGGCCTTCAGAATGTACATTGCTTCGTCACCCATTAAAAGGACTGGGACAATTTTGCTGATTGGTTAAAACAATCAGATTGCTGGTATGCCAAGTGAGGCGTAATCTTTGACGCAGCAGAAATAGCTAGCTGGCTGTTGCCTATGTCAGGACGTTACGCGCAGACGACAGGTTTGCTACGTTTGCTAACGGAACAGTCTGTACAGTGGATCTTGCATGAGTGGGCGTGTCCTATGAAAGTAATGAAACAAATAGGGTCAATTTGTTTAGGGGGTCAAGCGAGCTAAAAACCCAAAATTTACTCAATGAGTTAGCACTGCGCTAACTCCGTCACTGCAACTCAAACAGTCTCTGAGTCACAGTCAGTCATTTGCATTTAAACTAACAGTTAGCTCGCTGCAGTTTTTAAATTCACTCTCAGCTGAGTAGCTATGTGATCTAGCTCAGCCTCACGCCCTGGCATGCCTGGCGGTGACCATCCCGTTGTCTACTGCCTCTGTCAAGAGGTCATTTTCAGCCCTTAAACGCATCAAAACTTGTTCGCGATATGCGACTGGGTAGGCTCAACTGTCAGCGCTGGCCTCCATGGCGATCAAGAAGGCACCTTTATTGGAGCTGAAACGGACTGATATGCTGTACGACCGTGTCATTGATCATTTTTTTTAAAGAAAGAGAGGAGTATGGAGTTCATTTTCAAATAAAAAGCAGTTGTGGTGAGTTCAATAAATTTTTATTTTATTTATCTTAAATTTTGGATTTTGTTTTAGATAGTTGCTGCTGGTGTTTGAATGATGTCCCTGGCTGTACCCTTGCACGCTAATGCACATGCGTGTTTTTGCGCAGCAGCTTGGCTGGTGTCCCTGGAGTCTTTTCTAGGTAGTCTGCGTGGATGTGACTGGTTGTTGTTTGTTTTTTCTTGTTCGTAATAAAGGCAGTGATGATAAATGTGATATGGCATAGTGCTTTATGTGTAAATGCTGTCACTGGGAATTTGTGAGGGGTTAAGTAATGACGTCATGCTGTTGCCGTTGAGTCACGGTGAAGCTTAGGTGAATCGTGGGAGGGTTACTGAAGGCCTCGGTGTAAAATGCACGGCCCGCCACTGGCATAAACACAAAATTGTATTATATAGCTGTATTTTGCCCTGAATTGTGGCCACACCGTTACAGACAGATTTAACAGCTTTTGCTTGTTGAGAGGAATAGCTGAAGGCCCGCGAACGGTGTGATAACCGTTTCGTGCCATGACCTCCTTTTTCCGGAATTTTGGGTCAAAGGTAAAATCTTTAAACATCTTCATCACCAGAACGGCAGAACAAATTTGATATACAGCTTCAGCTCAAAGGGCAAGGAAAAGTTTGAAAAAACGGGCTGTATGCTTTCCCCAATGATGTCAGTTTAGGCTGCCTGCGCACTCAGTTGTTGTTAGAGGACGTTCTGAATACTGAACTCAAGCAAAACATAAAGACAGTGGCTATTCTTACGTGACACGTAATCCATTGCAGGCAGGCTATTCTTACGCGACTCCCGTTCGGGCATGCGCAGATTGAAATTGTATGACTTCAAATTTTTGTCAATCAGGTCAATTTGACGGCCGAGCTTGTAGAAGGGGCCGAAGGGTTAAGCCCGTAACCATGGCACCGGTAAATTGAAATCTCGTCCCCGGGGCTTCTATACTGAGCAACAAAAGAAACGCAAATTAGCTAGTTAGTTAATGTAGTACTCTTATGATTACTTAGTAAAGTGACCGCAAAACAAAGAAATGTTTGATGAAACGAGTGTAAATGTGCACGCGCTGGTAATAAATTTGATTTTCTATAATAATTACGCGCAAACTTATTTTCCGGTTTGTCTTTCATTAACTTGCGTTTCTTTTCTTGCTCAGTATACTTGCTTCACCAAGGTTGGGCAATCTCGTGGTAGCATCTGGAACTAGGCCTTAATCAGATAGGAGAACTCTGGTAAAAATAGTAATACATATCCACATTACGTGAGCATCAGTCACGCAAACCATCAACGTGTCTAGCTATTCTTATGGGAGAACAAGGTAAGAAAATTGTCGAAGTCCGGCAATTTCAATCTGCGCATGTCTGACCGAAAGTCACGTAAGAATAGCCTGCCTGCAATGGATTACAGTCACGTAAGAATAGCCACTGTCAAACATAAAACTCTGCTGTTATTGTATGCTTTTTTTGTATTTAGATGTCCGCAAATAAAACCGAACAATAGAAATAAGTTAACGTCCAAATTCAAAGAGCCGCAAACTTGCGACGTTGCAGGTTGCATAAGGGCGTCACCGATAAAACACATTAGGAAGGCTCTATGTAACTTTTAAATTTATTGAACCAATTAGTAAATTTAATTAATTTAATCAGCGAGATTTGGATGTTTCATCATATTTTCATGAATTCGGTAATTCAACCAGTCTAACTTAAGGAATACACACTTTTCTCTTGCTTAAGGGCATGCTACATATATAATTGGCTGTCAGTGGATAGCTCTTTCAGCGATATTTCGGTGTTCTGTCTCAGTTAGCAATGAATTAAGGCGAAGATTTCCTTTTGGGATTAGCAAGTGTTGCCACTGAGCGTGGCCATGTCCCCCACCAGGTTACGGAAATCGACTGGGGTCGGCGTATCACACTAATACACATTGAAGCCAAAGATGAATGAAATCGGTCAAACCGTTCTTAAGATATCACATTCACAACAATTGGGACGTGACAGACGGACGGATGGAGCTGAATACTATGTCCCCCGCTCCGCTTGTTACCGTGGCGGCAGGGAACAATGAGTTTACAGAAGAGTAGGGTCCACAAATGACAATTCATAAAGAAGTGCTAAAAGGCTCGCAGTTCGTAATAATTCATGGATATCTTGAGTGTATTTTTAAATGTCCAGTAAGAAAACCTTGGGTCTGTAATTATTCAATACGCCTATACACTTGTTCGTCTTTGAGCTCTGACTGACTGGCCCTGAAGAACTTTAAAGAATCTGACTGGAGATTTTACAACACCCCGACGTGTTACAACATCCAGCAAACACTAGATTGCGCTGTCAGTTTCATTCCTCACTACACAAATGGGACCGCCATACCATATCTGGTTTACTGATATAATTACATATTATAATTTTTCTATTGCTGAGGAAAAACATGATTACTGAATGTCAGTATATAGATCCTAAGCTGATGTCTTCACAGGAAAGCAAAAGAAGCAACTGTTCTCGAAGGAAACCACTTGCAAACTTAGCACTGTTTAATGACTGCTTACACCGAGTTCTGATTTGAATGCATAAACTGAAATCTGGAACAGCAAATGGGCTTGGAAGCTGAGTAACCGCCTGCGGTTTCTAGTTTACAATAGGCCTGAAATTTCATGTTTGAATACAACAGCGGCATTTTACGGACCCAAATATGGTTCAGTAGGTTTTATGGGGTTAAAAAGAACCTATTATGCTGTTTTTCCCCCAAGTTATAATACTCTGGGATGTCCCAAAGGGAGTTTTATAAATGTTTCAGCAAAATAATAATAATAATAATAATAATAATAATAAAAAAACAAAAATCCATGATGCCTAGGCAGTTTGATTTCAATCATTCCTAAACCCCTGAAAAACAGGCTGTTCTGAGTGGATGTCCCCTCTGTTAAATGAGCTCTGTTCTGATTGGCCAGCAAACAGAGCCACCAGCCTTCTGAGTCATTAGGACATAATGCCAACAGATCGTGCGCTTACAAAAAATGGCACATCTTCTCAAAAGTAGTTCTCAAGCCATGGGTGAAGATATCCAGATGAGGGGCAGAATAATTCTCAGAGCCCGCATGTGACATGGGAAGAGGAACCAAATTTAAATAGCATACCAAATGCCGTGTTTTTTTGAAAACGGCAGTCCTGAAATAACTGACTGGTTGATTTACACTGAGCAGCCATAACATTCTGAACACTGACAAGTGAAGTGAATAACATTGATTATCTTGTTACTAACTAGTAAGTGGGTGGGATGTATTAGTCTGCAAGTGAACATTTTGTCCTCGAAGTTGAATTGTTGGATGCTGCAAAAATGGGAAAGTGTAAGGATCTGAGCGACTTTGACAAGGGCCAAGTTGTGATGGCCAGACAACTGGGTCAGAGCATCTCCAAAACTGCAGCTCTTGTGGGGTGTTCCCTGGCTGCAGTGGTCGATACTTACCAAAAGTGGTCCAAGGAAAGAAAAATGGTGAACAGGCAACAGGTTCACGGGTGGCCAAGGCTCACTGATTCACGTGGGGAACGAAGGCTGGCCTGTGTGGTCCGATCCAACAGAAGAGCTACAGTAGCTCAAATTGCTGAAAAAGTTCATGCTAGTTCTGACAGAAAGGTGCCAGAACACAGAGTGCATCGCAGTTTGTTGCCTAGGGCTGCGCAGCCGCAAACTGGTCAGGGAGGCCATGCTGACCCTGTCCACCACCGAAAGCGCCAGCAATGGGCACGTGAGCATCAGGACTGGACCACGGAGCAATGGAGGAGGGTGGCCTGGCCTGATGAATCATATTTTCTTTTACATCATGTAGATGGCCAGGTGCATTTGCAACGCTTATCTGGGGAAGACATGGCAGCAGGATGCACTATGGGAAGAAGGCAAGCTGGCGGGAGCTGTATGATGCTTTTGGCAATGTTCTGCTGGGAAACCTTGGGACCTGCCATTCATGTGAATGGTACTTTGACACATACCACCTACCTAAACATTGTTGTAGACCAAGTACATCCCTTTGTGGAAACGGTATTCCCCAATGGCAGTGGCCTCTTCCAGCAGGATAATGCACCCTGCCACATTGCAAAAATAGTCCAGAAATGGTTTTTAGGAACACAACAATGAGTTCAAGGTGTTGACTTGGCCTCCCCTGATCTCAATGGAATCGTGCATCTGTGGGATGTGCTGGACAAACAAGTCCAATCCATGGAGGCCCCATCTCGCAATTTACAGGACTTCAAGGATCTCCTGCTAATGTCTTAGTGCCAGATTCCACAGCACACCTTCAGATTTCTCGTGGAGTCCATGCCACAATGGGTCCGGGCCGTTTTGGCAACAAAAGGAGGACCTACACAATATTAGGCAGGTGGTCATAATGTCATTGCTGATCAGTGTATTTCAGAGTTAGTAGGTAATCAGGGACTCCAGATACTGAAATGTCTGTGCACAAGCGGTGAAAGTTAGTTTTTCCGAAATAATCACCTTTAATGATTGACAGGGCAATTAGTAAATTGTCATTATTTTATTACACTCTCACTTAATGCCCTTATCTACAACCCCAATTCCGAAATAGTTGGGACGAAGTGCAAATTGTGAATAAAATCAAAATGTAATGACTTTCAGATCACATGAGCCAATACGTATCTTATTTACAATAGAATATAGATAACATTTCAAATGTTGAAACTAGACATTTTATATTTTTATCCACAAAATGAGCTCGTTTCAAATTTTCTGGCTGCAACAGGTCTCAAAAAAGTTGGGACACAGGCAAAAAAAGGGCTGAAAAAGCAATTAATATATAAGAGAATCAGCTGAAAGAACATTTAGCAAGCAATTAACTGGCATCAGGTGTGTAACATTATTGGCTATAAAAGGGATGTCTTAGAGAGGCTGAGTCTCTCAGAAGTAAAGATGGTCAGAGGCTCTCCAACCTGTGAAGGTTAGCGTAAAAAAATTGTGGAATACTTTAAAAACAATGTTACTCAACGTCAAATTGCAAAGGTTTTGAAGGTCTCATCATCGACGGTGCATAACATCATCAAAAGATTCGAGAAACTGGAAAAATCTATGTGCGTAAGGGACAAGGCCGAAGACCTTTACTGGATGCCTGTGATCTTTGGGCCCTCAGATGCCACTGCATCACTCACTGGCATGATTCTGTCATTGACATTACTAAATGGGCCCAGGAATACTTCAAGAAACTTTTTTGAAACCTGTAGCAGCCATCAAATTTGAAATGAGCTCATTTTGTGGATAAAGTTGTAAAATTTCTTAGTTTCAACGTTTGCTATGTTATCTCTGTTCTATTTTGAATAAAATACTGGCTGGTGTGATTTGAAAGTCATTGCGTTTTGATTTTATTCAGAATTTACGCTTTGTCCCAACTATTTCAGAATTGTGGTGTCCCGTATTCTCAAAGCTGGCTAAAAAATGTTCTCACTGTGTTACTGTAATAGCTTGTCAGTATTATGACACTACTGCAACACTGTGAGGGCGTTTGGTGTTCAGCAGGATGGTAGTGCTGCTGTTTTCCGAGTTGGGCTGTAGGCAGTGTCAGAGAGACACCCTTATTTCCATTCTGCCGGCACTTCACAACGTCGTCTCGCGTCTCTTGCACTCCTCCCTCCTCATTTATTCATCCTTCTCTTTTCAACAGAGCGCGCCTCTTGCCGAGGAGCGCCCCGCGGAGATCGACGGGGTGCCACTGAGACCTCCCGCTGGCCCACTGATCCAAACCAAGGTGGGGGGAAGAGGCCTTGCTTTCTGTTCCGAGCGTACCATGCGTTCAGGATGGCCGTCAAGAGTGGGGAGCATGCCTTTCTGTTCCCACACTCACTCTGCTATCTGCTTTTCCCTTCTTTCATATTAAGCAAGTGTTGTATGATAATATAATGTGGGCTGCAAAATTACTTGCAATGCACAAACAATACAAAAAAAATAAAAAAAACAATATAATTATAGAGAAACAGAATATACCAACATGTGTGAAATACTTACTTTATTAATGTTTCAATGGAAAAAACTAAAATCATAACAATCATTTAACACAGAATCAATCAAAATGCAACCACCTCTGGCAAGGATAACAGCATGGAGTCTTTTCCTTTAGTTTTTGACAAGGTTAAGGCACACATTTGGAGGGATTTTGGACCATTCCTTTAAGCAGATCCTTTCAAGATCCTTCACATTCTTGGGTTTGCGTTTATTAACTGCCCTCTTCAACTCAGCCCACAGGTTTTCAATTGGATTGAGGTCTGGTGACCGAGATGGCCATAGCAGAACATTGATTTTGTTGTCACAGAACTATTTCTGTGTGGATCTTGAGGTATGTTTTGGGTCATTGTCTTGTTGGAAAGTCCTCTTATGATCAAGTCACAGCCTTCTGGCAGAGGCAACAAGATTTTCAGCCAAAATATCTTGATACTTGATGGAATTAATCATGAATTAATCTTGAATTAAAACAGCCCCAAAACATGACTGACCCACCATCATATTGTATTTCACCATGGGTATGAGGTTCTTCTCCTTGTATGCATCTCTGTCTGGACGCCAAACATGCCGATGGTGTATCTGACCGATACCTGCAATTTTCGTCTCATCTGACCAAAGCGCCTCGTTCCAGTTATAATTTAAATGATGTTTGATAAATTCTAAGCGCTTGCTTCTGTGCCTTCTGATCAGAAAAGGCTTTCTTCTGGTAACCCTTCCACAGAGCCTGTGGTTGTGGAGCAGATGCCTGATGGTGCTTTTTGAAACCTGGTGACCCCAGGATGCCACCGAGGCCTGAAATTAATTCACAGTGATTCTTGGGGTTTTGTTGCTTTCTTACAATCCTAAGTGCTCTGGGGGGTGGGTCAAAATGCAGTTGCCTCCTCTTCCCCTTCTCAGATAAAACTTAAATAAGTGGAATTTAATACGTGCTTTAATTTTGTTAGATGTTATTTACAATAATTTTTAAGGGTGCCATTAATTGTGAAACCTTGATTTGGAGGACATTTATTTTTAATTAAATCAATAAATGATTTTGGTTGGTTCCATTGGAACATTGATATTGTGCAGTATTTCGCACATTGTTATTTAGAGTTTCTCTATAAATATATTTTTTAAAAAAGTATTGTTCGTGCATGGCCTGTCAGGGGTGCCAGTAATTTTTGAGCCCACTGTGCGAGGGGACTTCTGACTTGGTTGCTGTGAATGATGAGATTTTTAAGCCCCCTAATGAAGCATGTGTGCATTATTAATAACATTGGGGTGCGTGGAGGGGGTGGGGGGTGCTTCACTGTGAGCGCGGTGATCTGAGCTCATCTGAGTTCGAGAGGATTTACCTATTTAAAGTACAGCCTCCACCCCATTGCTTGTCTCAAGCCTGTGCTCCTGTGTCGACTCGCAGCTATCAGTGCGGCCCCACCGCGGAGATGCTCCGGGCTTCCTCTACCAGATCTCCCGCCATTGGGTCTCCAAGCAACCCCTCTGTCTGCCAGAGCGCAACCACAAAAAAGGCTTCTTCTTCTGAGTCCTGCTGTAAAACACTCCGGGACAGAGCCGAGGGAATTCCGTTCCTATGACTGGAAACTATTTAAGGGAAATTGCGTAAACCTGATATTAGACATGCTGCTATTGTTAATTCCCACTCCATTTTTTATGGGAGCTGACCACAGTAGTTTGGTATGATGGATTTCAACAGTGGCATTTTGGCACTGTACTCATGCCCAAGTACTTATGGAACCCACACAGCTGGCAGTAGTGTCATTCGAGTCCAGACAATAGTGCCTTTGAACAAGAGTCTCCACCTTTTCATAGAAAGCCTGTTTGCAATTTAAAGACAGTCAGATGGCCTTATGGGGTCTCTCCATCCATATTTATCTGTTTAATTCTGCTTAGCTGCTCTGCATACTCATGTATGCATTATTTCTTTTAAAGTTGGCACTTGAAGATTGGAAGATAAAAACAAGCCAATACAGAGTGTACAGAAAAAAGCTCTGAGTTTCTAGGAGATAGGAACCTTTTGTCCTTCGGAACAAAATATAAACTGTCACAAAATGAAGTCTGCTATGAAACCCTGTTTACCATTTCTCATTTATTTTTAAATTCTGAAATGTACTGTACATATTGTATTAAAGATCTAAGTTGTATTAAAGCCACTTGTGTTTTTCAGATGGCCTGTTTGAATTTATCGAGAAGAATTAAGCAATCTTTGGCTGGTATTTTTGTCAGACCCTGGTAACTTCTTCAGATGCCTCAGGAAAGTCTGTTGTGTCGTTACCAGACAGGACTCCGACATCTCATTCCTTTTGTGAAAGGAGGGAAAGAACTCTTCACCCAGATGATGCAACTCACGGTAAAACGGGAAATATGAAGCTTCCTACTTTTAACCAGAAGGGGGCGATGTATTCATTTTTTCATTGCATGGGTGAATTGTTCTTTCATTCAGTTCTTTGTCTTGATATTGCATTTAAGACTCCTGAATCGTGTCAGCAAAGGAAGCACTTTAACACCTTCCAATTAGATAAATAAAAGTAGAATGAATATAATCAGTACTTATAAGAATTCTACAAGGTGGAGGACCAATATGAATAATAATAATAACCAAGGCAAGGAAATGGCTGCTATATCCTGCTGATGTGCAACAAAGGCTTAACAGAGTATACCGTATGGAGGTGAACTGGAAAGTATCAAGCAGTTACAGCACAGGAAGGCTTGGAGAAGCTTTTATTTCATTTCCATTTTTATTGTGATTTACTGAACTGCTAGAAAGGTTTTGCATAGAATAGTAACAAAAATATTTAAGTATATACACAACACTTAAACACAGTTGAGGGTCAGACAGAAACTCAAACCAGTCAAATAAGCATCCATTCATCACCTGTATCACTAATTTCTCACTAGGATCACATGGGAGCAAGACTGTATCCCAGCAGACAATGGGCGAAATGGACAGCTTGCTAATCCATCACAGGGCATACACACCATTCAGACACACCTACAGACAATTGAGAGATTTCTTTTCTAATGTCTTTGGACAGTGGAAGAACACCGGAGTACCCGGAGAAAACCCATGCAAACTCGGTGAGAACATGCAAACTCCACACAGAGAGACTCCAGGCCGGATTCGAACCCGCCACCTTCTTGCTGCGAGAGGCCAGCACTCGCGCCATCTAGGCACCCCAGTCAAGGCAACGTTTAATGTTCAGGTCATTCATGTAGCGAGATTATACTTTGCCAAACATAAGAGAGTAGAGTGCAACTAACTAAAGCAGAGTGATTGCTGCTGAGGGACTGGAGATGACCTCTAAGGCTAGATGAATGAAGTTCTAACATTAATACATGTTCATATTGCACTTAGGACACAAACGTGAAAACATCAGCTGTCATTTTACAGCATTTTTATAAAGACACAAGATCTCAGGTTATTTTTGTACAAACCCAAAGGTTGACAAGCTGTGCTTTCGCAGTTTACTACACTTATTTAACATAACAAGTGGCGAGAACTGGCCATTCAGCCCAACTAGGCCCGCCATTTTCCTCTCTGTAAAGTGTACCTAATACTTGGGACTCTTAAAGACAAGACAGTATCTAGCACTGCATCAAGTCTGGTCTTGAAAACTCCTAGAGTAGGGGTCTCCAACCCTGTGCCTAGAGAGCTACCATCCTGAAGGTTATCACTCCAACCAAAGCAAACCACACCTGCTTTCCCAGTTACAGATCTCGACGAGCTGCTAATGAGTTGAATCAGGTGTGTTGAATTAGGGTTGGAGTAGAAACCTACAGGATGGTAGCTCTTCAGGAACAGGGCTGGGGACCCCTGTCCTAGAGTTTCTGCCTCCACAACATGACTTACAAGGTTTGATATAAGTGGCCCCATAATATGGCCTGAGTGCTTCCCAGATATACATCATCGTCTTTTCAAAGTTGATGAATGTAAAATCTTTAATATATACTTCATTGTAGTAATACTGCTCTAGGTGTGAAAATTTGAGCACCAGGCATCACAACTTATTGACATTTTGAATACCATTTCCCTCAAAATGTATTAAAAAATGTAAAATCTCTCTCAAAATGTAAAAAAATCACTGTAAAAAGAAATTAGTTCAAAATAAAAGAATGAAAAGGAACTACAGTGAGATCTCACAGAGAACATGAACAGTTCTCTGAGCCAACATGGTGAACCTGGGCCCGTATCTAATATTGAATGTCCTAGCAGTGGTGGGTCACATGACTAAAATCATTCTTATTTGAACTGGGCTGGAACATTATACTGGAAACTGGAGTTCCTGAATAGGGTAGTTACAACATTAGGGTTCCAGCAAATCAGTGCAAGGAGCCATTTTGTTTCCACCACGTTATCCGGAACCATCTCAAAGTGAATCAGTTCTTTTTTGTCGTCGCGACTGTCTCTATCTAGCGACTCTACTGGAAACCAGATGCAAGTTACATTGTGCTTCACTGTGTAAAATGAACTGTCATAGTTTAATTCAGGAAAAAGTACATCTTTTAACCCCTCTGCACAGATGTAGATGCCAGCGGACATGGAGCTGCTCTATTTTTGCACACAGTTACACTGTTCTATCACTAGATGGCATCCCCAGATGAGTTAGTGAATATTCACTAGCAAGCTGAGCAGAAACACGATTTAGAATACAGACGAGTTCAGTCCCATCCCTGTTTTCCAGGAGTTGCATGAATTAAACTCCTCAGCTAAGCCTGATGTGCAAACTGCTCAGTATACTTGCCCATAGTATCTATCCAGCAGTTAAAGAAAAGAAGATCTCTTGTGACAGAAAAAAATCATTGTCTTTTGTAGCACCCACTTCAGCTATAGTGAGCCAATGGTATCCCAATTAAGAAGTTAAGATAAATCAGTTTTCTGAAGCAAAAATTCGACATGGTATTGATGCTATGTCATTCTACTATCAATTATAGTCATTACATATCAAAAATGTGTAATTCCCTACTGTGGATTTACGCGTAAAAGCCTCCATCGACAAATTCAGTGCTCCTGTATATCCTCCTAAGTACTCTCATTAATTAGCCACTCACTCAATTGCTAACTAAGGCACATCTGTGTAATGCACAGTTATAGTTCACGCCCATGTGAAACTTCCCAGTAATGATCTGTTGATTGACACATTTCTTCTTCTAGAGAGTATAACCTTTCATAGTAAATGAAGGACATTGATTGGACCATCAGAAAAATATTTAAACCTTTGCATAATAGCAGTTAGGTCGTATTCTCTTAATTTTGTGTAACTGAAAATGATGCGATTGCACAGAAAAAAAAACTTCAAAAACCGGCCTGAAGTGCTCACTTACATTTACGGGATTTAAATGAGATAAGGACTTGGTCAATGAATATTATTCCAAATGAAACAGGACTGGAGGGTTCCTTCTACCGAATAGATATCTGTCTCTGGAGGAATTTAATGAAGAAAGGTTTTTGTTCATTTCAGAAGTAAGTGCAATTTAATGTTCTTTTACTTATGGCTCGCTGGCTAGCTGTTTTTTATTCCCCGTTTTCCATAGGCATGATGATCACAGAGCTTATTTGCCACATTAGTTGGTAAGAGTAACCGTTAGTTCTTGCCAATAATACTGCCTGTTTTTTCCTGATAGTAGGATGTTTGTTCTGTTATAATAAGGTATATTTCAGATATTACTGAGTTTGTGAGTTATACTTGTTCCTTAAAAGGTTTGGAAAGTGTTTATGTAAGGTCGCAAGCTCGGAAGTGGGAACTGCTAGCTTTTCATTGCAGGGTGAATATTCTGACCGTAAATAAGCATTCCGTTAATGAGCATGTGCGCTGGCTTGTGGGACCCAGAAGAAAAATAGAAAAATATTCCAAACTTTATCATGGAGAAAAGGCATGTTTTGGGTTTGGACAGGTTACTGGTGACCACTGATGTCCAACTGCACCTATATTGATAAACTCTTGCTAAATTTAACCAGAAAATCATTAATTCATATAAAATTTAATGCGTCAAAAATTTAATTGTGTTAAATATATGATTATTTCATGATTTGAGAGTGCGCCATGTTGAGGGATTTGAGAGCTTGGGAAGCCACCTGGAGAGCAGTCTTATTTGGCTCTTAAAGAGTAGATAATTTAGAATTTCATGCTGACGTGAAGAATACTTGTGGTCAAGGAGTTTATGATGATTATGTATAGTTTTAACCCCCAGCCATTTTTCAATTCTCAGTTTTATTTTTTATTTTTTAATTTCAATGCTGAATTTTCATGAAGATTTTTTATGTTTACAGCCCTTTTTCTCTACCAAAATCATGGAAATAAACTGAAATACAATGGAATTTTAAATGCTACAAGTGTCTCCTGACTCAGTTGAGCCATCCCCTTCCCCTCTGTGAAGCTGCAATATTGAATTATAAAGCCTTAAATAAGGTAACACATAAATAGCCAGATGTAGCTTCTGCACAAAGGGGTTAAAAAAGTTCAGTTCTGTTTTTGGAAGACAATAGTTTGTTTAAAAAAAGAATGTCGTGGTTGACTGATGTACTGATGAGTGAAAAAATGTTAGAACAGCTGCCTGAGAAGGTTTTTTTCTCAGCAAATATGAAGGTTCTACATAAATTTTAAGAGAATATGAGCAAAAATTTACAGAAATCTACAACAAATTCTATATTAATTACAATTATAATTACACTCAATTTACATTAATACTATGAGATTCAATAGCACAGGAGTGTTAGCATCAGTAATCTGTGCTACCTGAAAAAACCTGCCAATCAAATTTATTTAAATTAATGCAATGTATTATATCAAACGTCTGCAATGATAGTATTTAAATAAAAGCAAATAGGACGTACAAGACGTATAAATACAGATCTATAAACAAAAAACTTTGGAAGCTTAATAATAACCCTGCAGCAATTTCACATGCCAGACAAATCCTCATTTCCAAACGAGAAAAAAAAGATTAAAAAATGCTAAATATAACCTTAACACATTATGGATGTAAAATGGGTTTCATATATTTGTGTTTTCAGTATGTTTACTGAAATGGTACCATATTTACTGTAAAAATAACTAAAGGGAAAAAGAGAAGTGGGTTGTATTTACATGCCTGCATGCAAAGGTATAATTTCTGCCTGTTTGAAATTATTGGGTGGGTCTGCTTGATTATGGTCATCTGGGGTAGAGAGTGGAAACATCGGAGTGTTCAGCATTTCAAGAGGCACCAGCAGTTTCAAGGAGTTTAACTTGGATAAAACACACCTTTTTCCCCTCGTCCTCAGTTCTACTGAGCCACAAGGTCCAAACGTCAGAGAAACTGCACTGCATTTAACATGAAATGCGTGTTTTTAGTTCTCATGAAGCGTGAACAGAGCATGACATCCTTTAGACTTAGAGTAATACAATAATGAGGGTTTCACCGGATCCTCTGTGGAAACTATATTGCATTATAATATGTGTACCGAGTCCTCTAAAACTGAAGACAGGTACGATAAGGCAAAAACAACCCGTCCTGGATTGAATCTGAAAAATAGCTGCTGAAATTTGTTTTTCCTATCTGGCAAAGGGGGGCTCACACTCCACCCACACCTCATCTGATTGGCTCGAGGCTGGCTATGAATAGTAATGATGGGACTTGTGGAAGGGGTGTGGGGATTAAAAGCAGCTAAAGGGGAACTGTCAGCTTCTCAGGCGAGAATATCCACGTGACACTAGCCTTAATACATACTGCTTGCCAAATCACAGGACAACTCTTGGAAATGTAGCAGGAAAGAATGGGAGGAAGACTGAAGTCGACAGTGTGGAGCTGCTTTCTGTGACAGGGATTTCAAGATTATTAGTTTCTCAATGTTTTTCCCAAAGATTTTAGATTTTATGTTTCCAGGATTGGTGGATTGCCATACCTATTTTACCCAACCCCAAACATTTCAACTGGCCTCCAATACCTAACTCAAATCTTACAGTGCTTTTATGATATACATGGTTATTGGTATAGAAAACTGAGTGGTAAACGGACACATTATTTGTAGAATCTGGGACAATGACTTCTCTGAGAAGAACATCACAGGCCAAACAATCAGCAGTGAAGCAAGAAAAAGTAGCCTTGTATGACTGCCTTTTTAAAGCAGCTGTTTGTATGCACAGGACGTGGTATCATTCAAATGAGTCCCATTCATACATGCAGTTTGGAGAGTCAGTTTCCAGGGCTTCTGTCAATCTAATTAAACAATCAGCCACAACATAAAAACCACTGCTAGGTGTGGAGAATGACGTTGATTATGCCATTACAATGGCAGTGGTGAAGGGGTGGGATACATTAGGCAGCAAGTGAACAGTCAGTTCTAGAGGTTGATGTGTTGAAAGCTGGAAAAATGGGAAACTCTGAAGATCTTAAATGACCAAGGGCCAAATTGTGATGGCTAGACCGCTGGGTTAGAGCATCTCTGAAACAGCATGTCCTGTGGGGTGTTCCTGGTACGCAGTGGTCATGGCGCCGAGGGCTTACTGGTTTGCATGGGAAGCAAAAGCTAACCCATCAGGTCTGATCCCACAGAAGAGGGGCTGCAGCACAAATTACTGAAAAATTCAATGAAACCATGAAAGAAAGGTGTCAGAGCACACAGCGCAGGGCAGCTTGCTGCTTATGGGGCTGTTTAGCTATAGAGTGATCAAAACGCCCATGCAGACCCCTGTCCACCACCAAAAGCACCTACAAGAGGCATGTAAGCACCAAAACTGCACCATGGAGCAACAAATGACGGTGGCTTGGTTTCAAGAATTACATTTTCTTTTAATAAACTTAAACTAAACTTACATCATGCAAATAGCCAGGTGCGTGTGCGTTCTTTACCTGGGAAAAAGATGGCACCAGGATGCAATATGAGAAGAAGGCAAGCCAGCGGAGGCAGCGTAATGCTATGTGAAATATTCTGCAGAGAAACCTAGGGTCCTAGTATTCGTGTGGATCTTACTTTGACACGTACCACCAACCTTAACATTCGTTGTAGCAGACTAAGTACGCCCCTTCATGGCAATTGTATTTGCTGATGGCAGTGGCCCACATCAGCAAGATAATATGCTCTGTCACACTGCAAAAATTGTTCAGGAATAGTTTGACGAACATGAAAAAGGGTTCAAGGTGTTAACTTGCCCGCCAAATTCCCCAGATCTCAATGCAATTGAGCATCTGTGGGATGTTCTGGAAAAACAAGCTTGATTCATGGAGTTCCCACCTCAAAACTCACTGGACTTTCGTGCCCGATACCACAGAACACCTTGAGAGGTCTTGTGGAGCCCATGCCTTGCCGAGTCAGCACTGTTTATGTGACTGGAGGGCCACCTACACAATATGAGGCAAGTGGTTTTAATGTTGTGGCTGATCAGTGTACACTAAATACCCCAACAATAACAAACAGTGTGCTTGAAGCAGATCGAGCTGAGGTAGAGTTTACAATATACAGTAGATGCAGATGTTCTTTTCATGTTGGAATTCAAGATGGAATCAAATCCATTAAAATACTTTATAATGGTATAGAAAGACGCACTACAAAATTTATTTACAAAAATAAGTCAATTTTCAATCGACGAAGATGAAGGCATTGGCTTATTTAAATAGAGCAGCCACAATTTAAGGCTATGATTTTGTAGCCACAGGCAATTGAAAATTCAGTAAAATGGCTAACCATAAGAATTATTTGCTTTTTTAGCTGTAGATTTTACATTTCATAATACAGTTCATAAATGTCAGAACCCCTCCTGCTTAATTCTCCAGTAGGTGTGGATCAGGTAAGTCCAGAGTAGTGATTTACATATAAATATATTATTTAGCATTTATATGAAAATAAATACGACACTTTAAAATAATATTTCTGTTCCGACCGAAAATGCAATTACAGTAATAACACCAATCGAGTTTGAAGTGGCACGGGTGATACCAAGATCAAGGACAATGTCCTTTGGGTCCTTACAACCACAAGCAGATCCAAAAGTTACACTTCTATCACAAGACACTTAATGATGCATTTTAGTTCACTCAGAACCCCACAAGGGCCTCCATGAGGTGATCCAAGTCACTAATGGCCCAATGTTCTGATCAAGGACATTAATGGCCGAACAAGGATCTCCAACATGTGTGCAAAGCCATTTGTGGCCCCAAAAGGCTCTCCATGTTATCATCTCGCTCATTCATGACCACCCAAAGACCTCCATAATATGATCTAGCACATTCATGACCTCACAGAGATTTTCACTCCATGCTGACTTCACAAGGGCCCCCATGAAAAGATCAAGTCATTCATGACCCCACTAGTATCTCCATTATGTGATCCAGGTCATTGAGATCTGTGAGACACAGCTGCAAGGCGCTGGATGTGTTGCGACTGGGGAATGACTTGAGGCCTTCCTCAGCGACAGGGGTGGCTCCATTGAGCCTTGGCTGGGGGTGCGCCAATACGGAGGAGTAGTCAGAGCAGTCATACATGGAGGTGTCAATGTCCTCAAAGATGTCATCAAAAGCCAGGTCAGTCAAATAACTGGTGGAGTTTGCGATCTCAAAGGAGCTGAACAGCAAGTCTGGCGTCCTGCTGTCCTCTGGTGCGGAGCAGAAGGAGGAGGAGGGGGATGAAGAGCTGGTGTTCTGCCCCTCACTCTCTGTGCATCCGGGGCAGGCAGGTGCCCCCCTCTCTCCCTGTGCACCCCCTCCTTCTCTCAGCATGGTGAGGGGTGGGCACAGACTGGCACCAATTTCTACCCCACACCCAGCGCTCAGGAGGCAGTCGGAGGGCATGGGCGGCAGTGTGGGGGTGTGCAGCGGTGTGGCCAGGCTGGTGGGCAAGGTGGCTGGCACCAAGGGCGGCTCCCACCCCTCCTGGCGCATCTGGTCCTGGATCTGTCGCAGGGTGTTGGCCAGCAGCACGGCGCGGCGCAGGCTGGGCTCGACCCGCGAGCGGCACCACTGCAGCTTATCTAGGCACATGTTCAGCACCAGCTGCCGCTCCTGCAGGTAGGGCAGCTCCTCTGCCGCATCCTCCCCTGCCGCCACCGACTCCTCCTCGCGTGCACTCCGTTTGCGCTTCACTCCGCGGCCCAACATGTATCTAAGGGGCGGAAGGGAAATAAATCAGCCTGACAGTTTTTTGTTGTGTTAAATTTGGACAAGATTCACTACATCTGTATTTCACTTGAAATGATTAAGTTTTATGTTCAGTCTCCATCATTCTCAACCAGCAGAGGCCAACATGAGGCGGCAGCATTATGGGTTTATGCAGAGCTTCACGGGCAGGTTTCTGTGTTTTATACAGCTCGGGTTTCTAAACTCATAGACTCTTATGCTGGCAAGACAGATCACATTCTGATGCTCCAGATACAGAGAGCACACACATTTGATTTAGCGCAAATTACTCTTCTCCAGTATCAATGTTTAAGTGAGACACAGAGAGACTGGGAACATAATTCTGCAAGTAGAAATGCCACTAAATTATAAAACCTGATCATAATCTTACTGGCAGAACAGAACTTTTGGCAGCGCATTACAATCACGATTCCTTAAATCTATGCTTCATGGACTGCCTGGCCAAAAAAATTGCACAGTCTAATATTTTGTTAGACTGCCTTTAGCTTTGATCACGGCGCGTACTCGTCGTGGCAATGTTTCAACAATCTTATGCAATATTAAGACCTTTATTTCCAACCAGAATTGCATTAATTTTTGGCTGAGATAATATATTGGCAATGGGACAGTCAAACCACTCCATAAAGCCTTTTTCAGCACATCCCAAAAACTATCCAGGAGTTAAAGTCAGGACTCTGTGGTGGCCAGGTCATGTTTCATGTGTGAAATTTTTTGATGGGACGACTGGGTCATTCAGCGCATTCAGATAGTCTGCTGACTTCATTTTATTGCTGCGTAACATTGCTGAGCCTAGACCTATTCAACTGAAGCAATCCCAGATCGAAATACTGCCTCATGAGGCTTGTACAGTGACTACCATGCATCACGGGTGTATCACTTCATGGGCTTCCTTTCTTACACTGCCATGCCTATCACTCTGCAATAGGTTAAATCTGGACTCATCAGATCACATGACCTTTTTCCATCGCTTCACAGTCCAACTTTTACGCTCCCAAGCAAATTACACAGGTTTTTTTTTCCTGATTAGTCACTATCAAGAGGCTTTGTTGTGGCCACGCAACTGCTTAGTCCCAGTCAAGCAAGTTCATGTCACATTGTGCGTGTAGAAATACTCTTAATTTCACAATTAAACATAGTCATGAGTTCTACTGTTGACTTTTTACAATGAGACATCACCAAGCATTTTAGTGATCTCCGATCACGATCATTCATGATTTTTTTTCCGACCCATTTCTTCCCCTAAGTTGACAGTTCCCCACTATTCTTCCAGGTTTTCTGTGTTGGACAGTATTTAACCCAATGCCAGCAATTTCAGAAAACTTCTTTGTTGTTTTCTTTTTTTACTTGATTCAGACCAATAATTTGCCCCTCTTGAAACACAGTAACATTTTTACCACGACCATGGCATACGTCCTCTGACATCATTGTTAAAGAAATGAGAGCAACACACTACATCGGTCAGGGTTAAAAGAATAGTTGCCAGCTGAATCACATTAAGGAGACCTATAGCTAAGCAAGATGCCGATATTGGTTAAAAATTTTAGTTTTGAGGTAAGAACATGAAGTCATCCTTCAAATAGTCCGAAATATGGAGTCGTGTTCTGAAGGAAACATTCTTCACGAACACTGTCTTCAAGGCTGGAACAGCTATGAGTGTGGTGACTTTCAATGATGGCCAACCAGGAATTGCCTCCATTCTTATGAAACTTGGCATAAAGGCAGGGGCACACTCAATGAAAGGCTATCACAAAATGGACAGAAAACGTGTGAAACAGAGTGAAAAACACACACTAGAACTTGAAAAAAAGAAACGAATAGACGCCCAACAAGCTCGTAAAACTAGGGAAGAAACACAGATTGAAGAAGAGGGAGTTACTTATGAGGCTGGTGCCTGTTATGGAGGTAAAAAAAATCCTAAAAACCACTAAAAACAAAATACTAAATATATTCCTCCTGAGAACATTACTGGCAAACTTCGATCACGTTATTACTGCTGAACTAAAATCACGTTTTTCTAAAAATACAGATTTTGAACAAGAAAATACAGATTTCTCAGCAACTGTACATCTAATTAACTTCATATTTGGCAATTTTCTTCATTTTGTGATGATCTATGTCTGTACAGAGCTCTTTTTGCAATATGTACCTCTGAATATGAGCAAATCAAAATATGCATATCAATACTAGAACATAGAAACCTGGAAAAAAAAGCTCTGTAGTGACATTCTTTCCTTCACATTACAGCTGAAACTAGAGGCACTCGTAGAGTGCAAACCTCCGCCAAGGCAGCACAATCCAAATCTTCATGAGTGGGAGCAAAGTTGAGTTATCGCGTGTCATACAATTTCAAGATGGCTGCCGTAGCGGCCATATTGTTTCACTGAGCGCGGTGAAAATCAATAGGGTCCATCCTTGATGTAACAGCAATGCATCCACAAAATTTCAGACAAATCCATGCATTACTTTTTGAGTTATGTTGTTCACAAACAGACAGACAGACAGACAAACAGGGGCGAAAACATAACGTCCGCCCCAACTTCGTTGACGGAGGTAATTATAACCAAACGCTGTTTAGTTATCTCAATAACTGTGTTTCTCTAAGTATCTATATATCCATTAAAACAGCTGTTGCCATGGCAACCACTGATGTGATGCTAAAGAAACTCAGTGTTTTAAGTTGCAATTTCTAATAGAATTGTTTTAATAATAATTCTTAGTTTAAAAAGTGAATATCGATGACCAAAGCGCAAAACCTCCTATCTGCAGATATTTTCTGATTGGCAGATTTCACTTTGGATGAACAGCCCTCCTTGTTCTCATCATCCAAAGTGAAATCCGCCAATCAGAAAAATTCTGCAGATAGGAGGTTTTGCGCTTTGGTCATCGATATCTTGGAAAAATGTTTGCTTAACTATAAGTCCCTTAATGATTCAATCACAGGTTCTTTAGTATTTGCTTATTTAAATCCAAATGGAGGCTTTTTTTGGCTAGGCAGTATTTAATGCAGAATATATCACATAGACATAGGCTATCATGAATTCTTATGATTTTGTCTTTGTTAAAACCCAGGATTTTATCACATCAGTGCATTTTTGTGTAGCAATGACTGTCCCAGGACAGTGACTGGATTTAAAAAAAAAATTACTTCAAAATTAACGGAAAGCTAAATGGTTAAAAATTATTTAAAAAGCATCAGAGAGGACAGCATGAAAAATATAACCCAAATAATTTAAAAAAATAATAATTTAAACAAGGTTTGGGGCAGACACAATACAAAAATACAACCTCGTCTCCAGAATAGTTGTGTAAAATGTAAATAAAAACAGACTGCAATGATTAGAAAATCATTTAAAATCTGTAATAAATTGAAAATAATACAAAGACAACATATCAAATGTTGTAACTGAGAAATTTTACAGTTTTTGAAAAATATCTGCTCATTATAAATTTGACGCCTGCAACATATTTCAAAAATAGGACCAAGGGTCCTGTAGCTTGCCGGCAAGCAGTCTTACAGCGATGATACAAGTTATGAAAATTTCATGTGAAATTTGACATTCGGATCATTGAAAATCAATGTCAAGGTCATTAAATAAAAGTTCACATACATTTATAAGACCTTCTATAATACAATCCTAAGCTCTGAAGCAGTTTTGGTGACACAAGTCATTAAAATATGTCAATTTGTGTTCAATATGTCAGTTGTGAACTTTAAAGGTCACAGAATGTCAAGTTGTGGTCAGCAAATGGACTTCATATATGACTTTCTAAATGTCTCTATACAAACCTTGGCTCAATCTGTGATCATTTTGGTGATACAAGTCATTGTAATTTCACTGTGGAGTTTGACCCTCAAAAGTCACTGACAGTCAAGTTGAATGTCACTAAATGAAAGTTCAAATGTGACTTCCTAGATGTCAGTAACACAAACTAAGGCTTCATCTGTGACTGTTTTAGTGATACAAGTCATTGAATTTTCACTAGGTCACATTTCACCTTTGAAGGTCAATACGAAGGTCACCAAATGAAAGTTCATAAATGACTTCCAATATGTCTCTAATACAAACCTAGACTCCATCTGTGACCGTTTTGGCAAGACAAGTCATTGGAATTGTATTATGTCAAGTTTGACCTTCAAATGTCATCAACAGTCAAGCTGAATGTCACCAAATGAAAGTTCATATGTGACTTCCTATGTCAGTAACACAGACCTAGGCTCTATCTGTGACCTTTTCAGTGATAGAAGTCATTGAATTTTCTCTAGGTCAAGTTAGACATTTGAAGGTCAATATGAAGGTCACCAAATGAAAATTCATACATGACTTCCTATACGTCTCCAATACAAACCTACACTCAATCTGTCACAATTTTGCTGATATAAGTCATTGAAATTTCACTGTATAGTTTGGCCGTTCAAGGTCAGTGAAGGTCATGTTCAAGGTCACCCAATGAAACTTCACACATGACTTCCTATATGGCCACAATTTAAACCTAAGCTCTATCTGTAATAGTTTAGGTGATAGAAGTCACTGAAATTTCACTATGTGAAGTTTGACCTTCGAAGGTCACCGAAGGTCAAGTTCAAGGCCACCAAATGAAAGTTCATGTATGACTTCCTATACATCTCCAATACAAACCGAAACTATCTGTAACCATTTTGCTGATATAAGTCATTGAAATTTCACTGTGAAGTTTGGGCACTCAAGGTCACTGAAGGTCAAGTTCAATGTCACTAAATGAAACTTCATACATGACTTCCTATATGCCCCCAATACAAACCCAAGCTCTATCTGTAATAGTTTTGGTGATAGAAGTCATTGAAATTTCACTATGTGAAGTTTGACCTTCGAAGGTCGCCGAAGGTCAAGTTCAAGGCCACCAAATTGAGAACAGCAACGGTCCTAATATGGACCCTGGGGCACGCCTTTAGAGACAGGCAGGACGCAAGAGGAAGATAACCAAACTGCACACACTGGGTTCTATTTGACAAATACTTAGAGAACCAACTGACAGCATGTTCAGACAAGCCAATATCAAGGAGTCTCTCTGTTAAAATAACATGGTCAACTGTATCAATGGTCTTTGACAGGTCAGTAAAAAGTGCAGCACAGTATTTTTTACTATCTAGTGCCTCAATGATATCATTAACTACCTTGATAGCAGCAGCTGTTGAGCTGTGTTACTTCCTAAAACCAGACTGAAACTGTGATAAAATATTATTTGCTGCTAAGAATTCTTTAAGTTGGTTGCTCACAAGCTTTTCAAGAACTTTTCCTAAAATGCATAATTTAGAGATCGGCCTATAGTTATTAACTACTGAAGGATCCCCTCCTTTCAGCAGGGGGAGGACATCGGCGGTTTTCCAAATTTTAGGGATCTCATTATTGCAGAGGGTCAGATTAAAAATGTGACTTAATCTCTATCTGCAACCATTTAGCTTCCACAGGCGATTTGGCCCATTCTCCATAAGACCCAATGTTAAAGCACAGCGCCCCCACTAGACCCACTTCCGTCGATTCAATCAAAATGGCACTCGCACTGTACATAAAGTGTATCAAGGTGAGTTGATTGCCAGATTTAGAAAAAAGTTATCAGACAGTTTTTGAGAAATAATTTTTTTAAATTTCAAGTCATATCTTATAAAGGGTGTATCAGCGATTCTGAGCCAAAACATAATTTGTCACGTACAGGAGATTTTTCCTCACGAACTGTTAGCAGCTCCTCTCATGAGTGGGCGGTGAAAAACTCCGGTCTCTGTAGGCCACCTACAGCCAGGTAGACACTGAGAAAGATACAGAAACTCGTGGGGACCTACCCGCGTCCCCAAACATCAACAAAAGTGTTCCAACGAATCTGAGGGCAGGGGTGGGTCTTCTGCGCCAGTTCCGTGCTCATGCACGACAAGTGGGTGGGACTGAGCAATCAAAGGAACTGGCAGTGGCACTATACTACCGATGCGGCAGAGTGAAGCATGGTGGAAGCTAAACCGAAAAAGAGACGCTCGAACGAGTGCATGTCGAGGAAAAAGGAACGCGATCGCAGCTATGCGAAGTCCCTAATAAACATACGGAAAGCATACCAACGTTGGAGAGAATTCCGGGAGTTGAATGGTTTTAATTCTGACGCCCAGTTCGCCTTGTTTTTACTTGAGGTGAGTAGAGCTGGTGCTAACTCGGTTGGATGTGAATTGTAAATTGTCATCCCAAGCAAAATTTGTAAGGCTATCTTGCACAGATCATGCTGGTCAGAATGAATCAAACAGTAGAGAGATCGATATTTCCTCTTTGGAGAGAGTCAGCAACCTTTGCTAACTCTCGGTTGGCAAGCTAATGAGTTTGCTAATTCTGTCTGATCAAACCAGAGTTTGTGTGGGTGTAATAACATTTTTTCTCTGGTTAGTACTCAGAGTTGAAATTCGTCAATGAATGTATAACCGCGTGATAAGTTTAGCTAAAAGTGGTGATCTATGTGATGTTGTTAATACTCATTTTGTAATGCCGAGCTAAGATACTTGTCACACACCTTGTTGAAGCAAGCACTAATGGTGTAAATTTATCGTCTGGCAATGGTCGTCATTGTTGTTATGCCTCGGTGCGCATGCGCAAGTGAGGCATACGGTAGTTCGTTTGTGTGTCATTCATTCAGTCATTCTGTCTGTTACCGGGATAGCTGCTACGCCGGTCAAAATCAAGTCCTAGAATATGGCTCTATGGGTTAAATGCCATGATCTCTTGGATTTAAATTTGCCAGATTTTTGAGATAGAGCTTTGTTTTCAAGTTAAAGCACTATTTGATTACCACGATGGCTGCTGTGAGCGATCAAGACTTCAACGAAGAAAAAGCTCTTCACAGTGGATTGCTTTACAACTTGTGAGTTCGATTTATATCACAGCAATGGCTACTGCTGAAGGCAAAACTTGACAAATGGAGCACAATGCCGACAGTGATTCATGTAGACACACATTGTGCACTGTGTTAAATACAGCACTGCGTGGATTTTCAAACTTATTGCTGTATGAACTTCATAAAACATCACAAATTATTTTTCCCCCCACACAGTAACAGTGTGCAAATGAACAATGCTTTCAGTTATTGTTGGGCATCACTAAGCCTAACAACCGCAGTCTCTCTAAGCGGTCCGACGAAGCTGCTTATCAACTCATTATGTCAACCGGGGCTTTCCCAGCAGAGATGCCAAGTCTCACGCATTAGGCGTGAGTCTCTCCTCTTAGTGGCATTCACGTTCCT
The DNA here is from genome assembly GCA_029692085.1 of Gymnothorax javanicus. NCBI lineage: Eukaryota > Metazoa > Chordata > Actinopteri > Anguilliformes > Muraenidae > Gymnothorax > Gymnothorax javanicus. The sequence goes on from CM056193.1 coordinate 88,674,702, forward strand.
GTGCCGTAGTCAGCGATTATTCAATCAACGCGCACTGAAGAAATTCACTCGCGGAATTTAAGTCATTATGCATCAAGTTAATCAGTTTCACATGCATTACGGTGGATTTCCCCACTAGTGACAAGGAAATCGATAATGACTCTGGAATTCTCAGGCTTGTCTTTACTGAGGGATTGAAAGCAATGGAATTGTATAAAGACGTTTCAACTTGTCTTATTTCATTAAAACAATTTAAACGATCATGAAACACATGCATTGTTTCCAATCCCTCATCCGAGTCATAATCACATGTTATTGTTTCCAAAACTGAAACTTCAATGCACACGGATTTTTAATACCAATGTGAGAATCTCATAAAGCGCTCAATGAATAATTGCGGGACAAAAAGCCTAAAAATGCATGAGACCTATACAGAGATCAATCTCTGCGGCATCTGTGTGTTCACAAAACAGAGACAATATGACCAATCGACTACCAGCAGCAGAGAGCAGCATATTTTACAAATGAAGAGCAAATTATCATATTACAAAAATATGGGAATACAGGATCATACACATCAAAGACAATGCTCGAGACACCAGTTGGCGGGGGGTGTGAATTACATTCTGCGAAAATGACGGACGGCCTTCAAAATGTTCCGTCATTGTTAAAAAAAATCTGTCAATGACGGAAAATATTCGGATAACGCGACTTCTGACCTGCACAGTATGAAAGGTGCTTCCCTCCAAAAACCTATTGTTTGTTCCCACAGAGTCTGAATTGCACTAATTATTGGTCAGTGTTAAATAGACCCTGAATACTGTGAAAGGTGTTTCCCACCATGATTGTACATCAATGTTCGTCAGACTGCCACTGGTGGGTAAATACTTGAGTATGTCAAGCATAGATGCACAGCTAGGGCACTCTGACATGTCCGCACCCAATTTTATAGCTTCATTAAGGGACATACTTGTCACTGCTGTAAGCACCGAGGCATCAGCACCTTCAGTGCTTTCATTGCTACCATGTGTTTATCACACCGAGCTGTACACAGCCATTTACCCAGCTGAGGGAGCCATTCTTAAGCTGCTTTCACAACGAACGCAAAACAAATTTTTCGCGCGACAGATTACTTGACTTTGAATGTAATTCATTTCGCTTCCGGTGTGAAAGCAGCTTTACTCAGAATTTTCACTTTAAGATAAGCGCATTCATGTTCCAAGCTTCTGAAGGGGAGGAGCGAGCGGCTCTGTTGTGTTTTGAGAACGTTTCAACTGTCAACAATAGTGACGTCATATCGCTGATACAGCCTTTAACATTGTTAATATATTCCCTGACCTCGAGTTTGACCTTTCAAAGTCATCTGTGGTCACATTTAATATTGCCAAAATATAGGTCATATATGACTTCCTATATGTCTTTAATAAAAATTTAATCTCTATCTGCAACCATTTGGCCTCCACAGGCCATCTTGCATATTCATAAAGTACAGCACCCCCAATAGACCCACTTCCGTCGATTCAATCAAAATGGCGCTCGCACTGTACATTGATAGTACCAAGGTAAGTTGATTGCCTGATTTAGAAAAAAATTTATCACACAGTTTTTGAGAAATAATTTTTTAAAATTTCTCAGTCCTATCTTTAACATTGGAGCCAAAATTTCAAGGGCCCATAAAACGGACAAAAATGATTCAATCAAAAATCCGAGAAAAACATCTGAAGATATGGGGCTCTATCTTTCACACTGCCTTACCCGTTGCCACTACCCGCAACCCGTGAATTACGCATTTAGCAGCTTCCACTATCCCTAAACGATATCTTGCGGCCACACTACCCGCTATGCATTATGCCGAATCCTTTATTTGCGCCTGGAGGTGTGCCCTTGGGCGTGTTTATGCGCTTTCCCAACAATTGCTATCTTGACCACACACGTTAGGGAAAGCGTGTAGCGGGTCCTAAAACCACCCGCTACCCGCATTTGGGCTTTCACAAGAGTGCTATGCACTAGCACTCAGCAATGGAAATATTTTTTTCAGCGAGAGCGGCATTTCAGAACTTTCTTGCGAATGAAGGTAATTTCGGCGACAAGTATGTACACCTGTTTTTGCAGCACAGTCACGCAACTTGCTGTAAAAAAAAATAGACAGCTGTCCGATTGGAAAATGTAAACGGATCTAAACCACGTACTTGTCACCAGAATTACCTTCATTCGCTGAAGAGTTCTGAAATGCCGCTCTCGCTGGGGGAAAAAAAGTTACGTCCGCTGAGTGCCAGTGCATATACCTAATTTTATTTTTTCTAAAATGGGATTTTGTTCTATGCTTCATTTCAGACGGAGAGGGAGTTGGAAGTGCATGGCGAAACATTTTTTTTTTTTTTTTTTTTGGAAGTTTCCATCACAAAAGGGGTAGGCTTGATTTTTTTTTTTTTTTTTACTACATACCAAACATTAAACAATATGTCAATGTCAAATAATAATAATAATAATAATAATACAATTCATGATTAACTTAACAAAAACAGATCCTCCCCTGACTGGATTTGACCTCATTCACAAGCAATTTAACTTCGTCAAAGGAGAAACGTGGCGACCTTCCTCTCTCCATCACGGGTTTCGGTTTGAGGATTTGGGATAGCGCAGCCTGCTCCGAAAGGCAGTGGCACCTGGCACACTGATTGGTTTAACTGGCGTAACACCCAAACCACGCCTATGCATAATGTAACGGGTAGCGCTGGTGTTTTAGGGATATAGGGAGGTGTGCAAGATAGCAACTTTCGCGGGGGAACGCCTCTTACGCAATGCGAAATCCCCAAATAACGGGTTTAGGGACTCTGGCGTAAGATAGGGCCCATAGTCTAGTAGTATGTTATTGCAAATTTACATGAAAATTCTCGGGCCAAAAAAAGATAAAAAATGTTCTGGACGACGGACGCCACACCAGGACAATAGCTTATCGGCCAATAGGCCCGGTAAGCTAAAACTTACAGCACAGAATCTTTCTATTATCTGTGCCAAAGTTTATTCTAACCAAATCAGAGCAAAATTAGAAAGGTTTTATTTTGGGAATGTCAAGGTAGCCTCTCCAAACTGGCACTGTGTGCCATTTTATATTTCTCAGGTACCAAACCGTAAGACTCATTTAATTTCACTAATATTCACTACACGCATACAATCCATCCAAATACAACCACTTCTTTAATTTTTAGAATTTTTCAATGTATAGATTTTTTTTATTATTATTTCTGCCAGTCCTGTATACATTTTCCCATTCAAAGATAATGCATACAAAGAAAATGACATTTGACTCCACTGGAGCAGATTTATTTAAAAAAAAGCAAATAAACAAAATTATAAATACAAAGATAAAGTAAAAAGAACAAAAACCCCAGCAATTATTTACACAAGAAAAATGCTACTACTGCCTAAAAAAAGTGCTTGCCAATCCAGGATTTGAACCTCAGTTGCCTTGAGTGAAGAGCATTACCTTAACCACTAGGCTACATCCATTTACTCACGGTCAAATTGCTGATATAAAGAGTGCGTGGAGAAAACGCGCACCTCGCTTGTATTGTTGCACTCTCAGCATTCATGTAGAATGACACAAGGATTCCCAGTCAGAAAATGACTTTGAAAACGATTGTTGAATATTTAGCGGATAATTATACCAAAAATACAACAAACAAACCAGTTAAGCGTTTATATTGTTGCGCTATTTATAGCCTCTGAAAACCCAATTTCACAAAAACCTTTGAACTACGTTATTTGGGGTTGTATGTGCCTAATTGTAAACATACTAAAATATTAGAAATTATGTCCAATTCAAATCCGAGATTTTGTCATTTAATATTTAGCACCTATCCTTACTGCAGTTCAACTGGGCGTGGTTTTCTAAGTGGGTTATTACGTAATAAGCCAAACCAACATCATTTGTCCCATTCCTAACTGAAATTATAAAAGCTCTCTGCTCCGCCCAGGTTAGCTAGCTTCTTTGGAGCCTGAGAAACATCGTCCAGAAGTAGCCTGTCTTGCGATTGATTACCCAGCTACATTTGGTTCCATTTATCTATCTGTCCATCCGTCTGTCCGCGTATTTGTCTGTCCCCCACTATTTCCCCTATCAGGTATGTTTGTATTAGCTCCATTCAAAACGCACCAGTAAATGATTTTCTGAACGAGATGTGTGCTGGCATGCGTTTCTGACTTAGCGTGGAACGGTACTTCCGCTCTGGCTCGAATGTCTTATGCTGCGTTCAAACTAGCTTGTAAAAATGGTGTTTCTCATAACACAAGCGGTGACTTGCTTTCAAATCACCTTACAAACTGTGATCACAAGCAGTGAAATGGTGATTAATTCAGCGGATCAATCTTAACCACTCGTGAGCAAAATGAGGCCAGACCAACACATTGTGAGTATGTTTATTTTCATGTTTGTTTTATCAAATATTAAAAGGAGCTACTTATTATTAACCTTTATGTCCAAGAGTTTGTTGTATTTCCATATCACAATGTTTCTGTCGTTTTGTCATTAGGAAGTTAACTTAATATTTTGATACCTTTATTATCGCCCATGATATCGCCCGTGACAGACTGGCAGCAAGGTAAGTAGTAATTTCACCATATTCAACATAGCGGTATGAACGCAGCATAAGACCCCTATCTCACAACGAGTTTGGGTTGCTAAGGATTTGTCCCATGTATGCTGTGACTGGATATCGCGCCCTTGAGGTACAGTTGTCATTCGCGGCTGCTGCAAGCGGGGTCGGTGAGCAACAGGGCCTGTTTTCCATTATCGGACAGACAAGCAATTGTTGACCAGTGACAGTGCAAATGACGCTTTTTTCTTTTGTGTCATTAGCCACGCCATTTTGCTGATGCCGTAGCATTTTTTATTTCCTGTTTGGCTTTATGTCGGCTATTGAACACACTCAAAAGAACAAATCCAGCATCATTGTACACGTCAGAAATAAGCAAATGTTCGTCATGACTTAAGTGTGCATTCACGGTTTCCATAATGCCACTCCTATCTCACTGGACAAAGCAATAAAAATTGATTCTTCAATTTGCAGTAAGTACAGTACGTCTCACCAGTGCGTTTTTAATGGAGCTAAGTATACAGTGGACTAATACTACATACCAGTGTAAGCGCCTGACAGCATAAATTTTCAGCCATTGATGGCATCATCTGGCATTCTCCACAGGAACACCTGCAAACACAATGTAGTTCTATTGGTCAGTGAGCGTTGATTTCACAACATGCATACTTGAGGGTAAAACATTACTGAATGGAAATTATTTTCACTGAGAGGAACCGGTTGACTGGTGAGCTAATAACGATGCAATAATATTGTACAGTACTAGCTAACATTACAGTAACGTACAGTACCATCAGGCCGCCGTTGGGTGCATCCTTGCTAACGTTGAATTTTAGCGGAGATGTGCTAACTAGGTAATAATAAAAACCACAAAGGATTTTACAAAATACCATTCCATAACCGGCTGAACGGTGTTTCCAGACGGCCGAGGAGCTGCTTCGTCTGATTCTGAAGCTGCTTGCACACAGGAAGCGAAACAAATTTTTCGCACGACAGATTACGTTCAAAGTCAATGCGAAGACGCGAATACACGTGTGTATTCAAGCCTTCGCATTGACTTTGAATGTAATCTGTCGTGCGAAAAATTCGTTTCGCATCCACTGTGCAAGTGGCTTGAGTCAGAAGGCTCAAACATATAGGGCTGGACAGACCCTTGCGCCATTGCTGTGACTAACGCTCAGGGAGCCAATGAGATGTCACTCAAATCGAGGGAGTGGCCAGTCACATCGCGATGCGCCACGCCCACACTGTCTTGAGAAATGGACTGAATAGCAAAATGAGCCGTTTTTGAACTAGGTTTTCTAATCGTTATGAATGTTAATTTTCACTCAGTTTTTTTGTAGATGCTTTATGAGACACCCAACTTTGATATTATACGTGAATTCTCACTTTGTCAAGACAAGTTTCCAGAGGCTTTAAGTACATGTGAATGGCCCATGGACTCAGTTGGACACACCGGGAATGCAAGGCTCTATCTCAGGCTTGGTTTATACAATTAAGGTGGTTTAGGGCTTGTTGGAAACATCAGAGCTATAGAATCAAATGGCTACCGGCAAAGTCTTACTGACTGCATCATAAGCCAATCACAGAGATGACAATACATTGCGAGCAAGCGGAAAGCTCTGGGGCTGACATCCTTTGAAGCAGTGCCCCAGAAAAAAACATGCATGGAAACTGGCTGATCTAGTTTCTGCTGTTCTTTGAGTGTGGCTTTGATTTAAAATGACGTGACTCACATCGTTGGATTCTGTGGACTTTCCTCTTTCATTTGATGTATCGTTTCAATGTCTTGCTCAAATTTAGTAGAAACGCTAACAATTGAACGCTGATATTATTTTATCTTATGTTTTGCTACATGCTTCTTTCTTGCTTGGTGCTTGAATCGTGTCCGGTTGAGGTAAAAATTTTCAACATGAGCTTTTTGCCAAGTTTCTTCCCATAAAGTGGATATATTGCATGACAATGTTGCTATTAAGAATTATGCTGTAATTATGATGCGTAATGACCGCCCCCTGTACCGCGGGCGCTCGGGTTTAAGAGGTTAATGAGGGCCTGAAGATTACAGCCATTCAATATTGGTTTTTTGCTTTGTCCCTTGCATAGAGATTTCTCCGGATTCTCAGAATAATTTTGGGATATTACATACCATAGAAGATTAAATCCCCAATTTCATTCTTACGTTGTTGAAAAATTTTCCCATGCAGTCCGTCATAGAGTGGTGAAGCCACTGAAAGACTCAGCCTCTCTGAGATTCTCTTTTCATATCCATTCATGTCACTGACCCATTGCCAATTAATCTAATCTGCTGTGAGATGTTCCACCAGGTGCATTTTTTTAGCATTATAAAATATTTCCAATCTTTTGCTGCCCCTGTCCCAACTTTTTTGAAAAGTGTTGCTGGTATCAAATTCATAATGAGAAAATAGTTTTCTAAAAACAATAAATTTCTTAGTTTCAAATTATGTTGCCTATGAACCATTTTCGATTAAATATAGGGTTTAAATGATGTGCAAATCATTGCATTCTTTTTTTATTTATGTTTTACACAGCGTCCCAACTGTTCTAGAATTGGGTTTGTATCAACGATTCCTTTCAACAGTAAAATTCAAGCTACGTCAATAGTAAATTCACATTTTTTCCCCCATCCGTCTATTATCTAACCTGGTTATTCCTAGGAAGGGTCGTCTTGGGGGGGTGGGGGGTGGTATAGGTCGTAGGAGCAAGAGCCCTATCCCAGTGCACAAACAATGGGCAAGAGGCAGGCATACAGCCTGGACAGTCAGTGTTGAGAATTATATTTCAATATTTTTCATCATATTCATCAGTAAATCAATGACCATTATTAATAACCATAATCAATAATCATAATCAGTAACCATATTATGTAAGCAGCAGTAACACACAAACACACACACACACACCACACCACACACACACATACAAGCAGTTCACACGCGCATGAGCAGTGCACACACACATAAGCAGTTGGCTTCTGTAGCTTTGATTGACATCTGTTCAGTTGATCAGGCAATATCTGTCCAGTCATCAGTATTATTCACCATCATTCATCAGAAGTCATATGCATGCTCCAGTATTACACTGGAAGAGGGTTTTTATCTTTTGGTTGCAGTTTTCAAGGCAAGTTGGCTGTGTTTTGGTTTGCCTGTCTCTGGGATGACCTGTGACCCAACTAAAGTCCTCTTAAACAATGCAGTAGCCTTGAAGTTGTTATTTTGCAAAGGATGCCAACTAATGATAAAAGAGTAAAACAAGTAACATGCAGACATCACATGATTGAACCATTGAAAAACAAGTAAGAAGCAGGCATTATGTTATTGAACCATTGTAATGTGAGAGAGCAGAAAAACCATATTTGGAAGATATTTCCTGTGAAGATATAACAAGAGGCCTGTTGGCCTAGAGAGCTCCGCTGAGGATGTCCATGTCATAACTTAATTTCAGAAATCCTTGAAAACTATTGCAATATTAAGACATATGACGTATTAATGAAAGACTGAAAAAATGAGCATAAACACTGATTTTCTAAGTCCAAAATGCTGGATTTTTCAAAAACCGGGCATTTTCTCAAGGGATATTCAGAGCATCATAAGAAAGGGTCGCAACAAATTAGACAAAAAGTTATCTGACAGTTTTTGAGATATTAATGAAAGCTGAAAAAAATCAGCACAAACACTGATTTTCTACGGCCAAAATGCTGAATTTCTCAAAAACCGGGACATACAATTTTCTAATTTTCACAGCAAATATTCAGAATATCATAAAGAAGGCTCACACCAAATTAGAACAAAAGTTGTCAGTTTTTGAGAGATTCAAATTTGAAGTGAAAAGTTGATGCTGGACAGACAGACAGATAGAGGCCGGATGACTCAGCATTAGAAAAGCTCCGCATACTGCTGACTTTGATCACAGCGGAGCAAAAAAGTTATCAGACAGCTTTTGAGATATGAATGAAAGACTGAAAAAATGAGCATAAACACTGTTTTTTTTAAGTCCAAAATGCTGAATTTCTCAAAAACCAGGATGTAGAATTTTCTAATTTTCACAGTGAATATTAAGAATATCATAAGGAAGGCTCACACAAAATTAGGAAAAAAGTTATCAGACAGTTTTTGAGATATTCAGATTTGAAGCGAGAAGTTGGCACCGGACAGACAGACAGACAGACGGACGCTGGACAACTCGGCATTAGAAAAGCTCCACCGACTGTGACTGTCGTCACAGCGGAGCTAAAAACTGGGTGTGAAAAGCAGAATGGTAGTTCTTCTTGCGCAAAAAGAACTCGGCTTTATATTCATCAATATGTCTCAATAAAACCAAATTTTCTGAAGATTCTGTCTCTCTCCAATTGCTTGAGGATGGGGGAACCTCATAATATGAAAATATTTCTTTTTTTTTTTTTTTTTTTTTTTTAAAGATTATTTTTTAAGGAATTTTTCCCCTATCCGACAGCTGTACAGTGTAGAGAGACAGGAAAGTTGGGGAGAGGAATGGGGGAAGACATGCAGCAAATGACCCGAGCCGGAACCGAACCCAGGTCGCCGCAGCAAGGATACAGCCCCCACGGCACGCACGCCCAGACCGATGAGCCACCGGGGCGCCCCCGATATGAAAATATTTCTGAATGAAAACCACGAGATCAGCTAATCCATTGCAGGGTAAAATATTTTCTCAATAGTACAATCTGAACTGCTTCAGATACAGACATGCCGCTCCATATCAATTCCGCTCCTTTTCCAACATCATAATAAGCAGTGTAAGGGCCCTAATGGATGAAAATACAAGGCTGAGTGGTCGCTGTAATATTGTAATCACTCCTCGTCTATACCACCTATTACTGCATCCATCAGCAGTATACAGGAGTGCTGCGGCACTTCCTGCATACACACAGACACACACCCAGGCACACAGGCACGCACACACATACAGTCTCAGATGGCTCCTCTCCAGCAGGAAATGCGAGGCTCCAAGAGGAACGCACTGGTCACCATGGTGATTCATATCAATCTACCCCCAGTGTCAGCTCAGGAGCCTGTTTCTAAGTAAGCAGGCTAGCTGCCAGAGCACTGGGCCCAGCTTCAGCAGTCGTCGCTACAGTCTGCTACCGCCGCAGATTATACTTTGACCCAAGGCTGCTGTAAGATATGCTGGATGTGCATGGAAAAAGAAACTGATTGCAAGCGTACAAACTAAATACATTTTATTTTGTTCTTTTTATTTAATTTGAGAGTTTAATCCAGCGTCTTACATGCCCATCCTTGTCCCAACGTTATGTGAGAATGTCAAGAAATCTACGAACATGACCAAGACACTTGTGTCAACAGAGTGAAGAAAAGTATTTGTTCAAGCAGAGAAAACAACTTTCATGCTGTGATCGCAAATACAGTACTGTGCAAAATCTTAGGCACGCTGCACTTTTTAAAATTTAAATCTGCTTTAGCTGTTCACTTTTTGTTTTCCACATTAAACTTGCTGAAGATAAAAAGATAAATTGAAATTCCTAAAAGTAATTTAAAGAAAAGTTTAATTAATAAATATTTGTATTTCATTGAAAAACAGTTGATACAGAAAATACAGTCTTGACAGAACCCTGATGTCAACATCATCGTGGCTGTCTGCAGTTACTTGGAAGGACGGATCCGAGTGGGACAGTCAATCTGCAGGAGAACAGTAGCAAGTTTTCCACTCTGCTTGAAACAAGCAAAAAGCCAATCATCTTATAAAACTGAAGCACAAAAGGACAGTGTCCCAAATAAGGGTAGTCACACCAAATATTGATTTGATTTAGTTTGCAACAGTTTACAGCTCTGAATAAAACATTTCTGTCATTATTATAAACTGTTAATTTAATCATTTTTGCAAGCATATTTGCCCTGTGAAATTGGTTTAAACGTGCCTCAAGACTTTTGCACAATACAGTATGTAAAAAAAATAAAATAAATAAATACACAAATAAACAAATGCAAATGTGTAATGCAATGTGTTACATTGATATATTTAATTTGGCAGAAGCTTGAAATATTTGTGTTCTATTATCAATATGAATAAAATCATACAATCTCATTTTTAAATTAATGCAATTACTTGTGCAACTATAGTAAGCAGAAGTTAAAAATTGACTATGACCGGATTATATAATTGTAATACTGTCTCACCTTGTGCATGAGATTATTAAGTACCCTACAATGGCTGAATTTAAATTAGATGTGTGCGTAGTTGGTACTTTGATTAAAGAAACTACTGGAAGTGGCATTAGCAGGCTATCTTCATTCCACAGGACTCCGTGCTGTCGGAAAAGTTGTGCCAATGATGAGATGCCAACATTAAGGTCTAGATTGAGCCCAGTCATCCTGACGCATCATGTAGTGATGCTACCTGACCAAGCGTCGATATATGACGCGAAAGGAGGCTTTTGGCATCCTTATTTGACGCCAGTTTAAAACAAACCCTACCCCCTAACCCTAAACCCAAACCCTAACCATAAGCATCAAATAAAGACACTAAAAGCCTCTTTTTATGTTGTATATTGACGCTTGGTCAGGTAGCGTCACTATGGTTCGGAATGAGAATGTGTTGCTAGGTTCATTGCAGTCATTTAGGATCCCATGGCATTTATGGCAAAAGGTAGAGGTACAGGACCCTAGAAACTCAGTGAAATCCTCAACCTGCCACCAAAATCCCATGGCTAATTTGGTCAATCTGACCCTGTCCATCTCAGCTTTAGTGTGAGGGTTCTGGCTCAAAATGGCTGCAGTCCATCACTCAGAGGGAAATGCTACACATTAGTAGTAATACAGGAAAAATACCCTCTCATCATAAAGCACTTTGAGTTTGAAAAGAGTGCTGTAAAAAATGCCAATTATTGCTATTTTACAAATAATTTTACAATCTTAATAGAGGACCAAGTCTGTCAACATTCAGTCAGAAGTATAAAAGAATTAGGTGTGCATAAAAGTAAAAAAAAAAAAAAACGCCAGGGAAGATACACAAGACTGGACAACTATTGAAACAATGACACTGCGGGACAATGCGAAGTGTTTAACAGAAATGCTCAGAAGATACAAGTACGACCCCAATTCCGAAATAGTTGGGACAAAAAGGTAAATTAAGAATAAAATCAAAACGCAATGACTTTCAAATCACACCAGCCAGTATTTTATTCACAATAGCACTGAGATAACAGAGAAAATGTTGAAACTAAGAAATTTCACAATTTTATCCACAAAATGAGCTCATTTCAAATTTGATGGCTGCTTGAGGTCTCAAAAAAGTTGGGACAGGGGCCTGTTTACCACGGTGTAGCATCCCCTCTTCTTTTTAACACAGAGTGGAGGTGTCTGGGCATTGACCAGACAAGTTTCTTCAGTTTAGCCATTGGAATTTGATCCCACTCTTGTTTAATACAGGCTTCCAGCTGCTGGAGAGTGTTGGGCCTCCTTTGACGGACTTTTCTTTAATTATGCGCCAAATGTTCTCAATTGGTGAAAGATCAGGACTGCAGGCAGGCTAGTTCAGCACACGAACTCTTCTACTGCGAAGCCATGCTGTTGTAATAGCTGCAGTATGTGGTTTTGCATTGTCCTGCTGAAATACACAAGGCCTTCCCAGGAATAGATGTCATCTGGAGGGGAGCATATGTTGCTCTAAAACCTTTATATACCTTTCAGCATTCATGGTGCTTCTTAAAACATGCAAGTGTCCCACACCATATGCACTAACGGGTGGTCTTTCTCCTCTTTAGCCCGGAGGACACGACGCCCATGATTTTCAACAAGAATGTCAAATTTGGACTCGTCTGACCACAGGACACTTTGCCACTTTGCTACAGTCCATTTTAAATGAGCCTTGGCCCACAGAACACGGCGGCGCTTCTGGATCATGCTCAACAATGGCTTCCTTTTTGCATGATAGAGTTTTAGGTGGCATCTGTGGATGGCACAGCGGACTGTGTTTACTGACAGTGGTTTCTTGAAGTATTCCTGGACCCATTTAGTAATGTCAATGACAGAATCATGCCGGTGAGTGATGCAGTGGCGTCTGAGGGCCCGAAGATCATGGGCATCCAGTAAAGGTCTTCGGCCTTGTCCCTTACGCACACAGATTTTTCGTTTCTCTGAATCTTTTGATGATGTTATGCACTGTCGATGATGAGACCTTCAATGCCTTTGCAATTTGACGTTGAGGAACATTGTTTTTAAAATATTCCACAATTTTTTTTACGCAAGCCTTCATAGGTTGGAGGGCTGTTGCAGCCAGAAAACTTAAAATAAGCTCATTTTGTGGATAAAAATGTAAAATGTCTCAGTTTCAACATTTGAAATGTTATCTATGTTCTATTGTAAATAACATATCGGCTCATGTGATCTGAAAGTCATTGCATTTTGATTTTATTCACAATTTACACTTCATCCCAACTATTTTGGAATTGGGGTTGTAGATTCAGTGAGTGCCGCATTTCATATAATATTCTTTACGTTCCACACAAACAAAAAACAAAATCCATTTTTTGCATTTAGTCCCAGGGATGTTTCTGAAAAGTGCTGTAATATAGTTTATGTGCCAATACAGAGTAATTTAATGGATCAGTCATTCATCTGAAGATGAGGAGCAGAACTGCACCACCAACACCCTGCTTCTGCTTATATCCTATAAAGACTCCCTGCCCGCATTACCTCTTCTGTAACAATCTTTTTCACATGCCCCCCCCCTGTCTGTCTGCTTTCATCCCTCTGCTACTCCATGAAAGGGTCCACCAGGTTCCCTAAGCTCGGGAACGACTGCAAATCTTCAAATAAAGTCTTTCCCACCCCGCAGACCCGTTGAATCTTTGTCTATACCTCTTTGTCCTTCTATCATTTATTGAATTCAATTACAGAAACCAGCTCAACAAACTTCACTGCTTCAGCTGATTGTTTGTATGGTGTGGGTCTTAGCTAGAGAATTGGTAATGTTTTTATTCTGTTCTTTCACTGTACATCAAATAATTCTGTAACATGTCCTAACACAGTTTAAACATGCTGACTATGATCGTGGATAAATGTAAGTTTCAGTTCCTCCTCTGCTCAGCAATGCTCATTAAAATAAATTCTTATCGTCACACAAAATAAGTTTTTACATCTCTATCAATGCTATCGATACCATTTGCAATAATCAATTCCATTTTAAAGGAGCTGTGTCTCGATTACTGCGCATGCTCAGGGCTTACATCCCAACAAAGTGCATCTGCTGAACTGCAAGTCAGAATCTGATTCCATCATTGCCAATGCATCTTTGCTTTCCATTGTAGTTATGTAATTTAGTTACTCAGGCATTCTGTTTTTTTATATTAAGGAGTTTTTTTTTCTTTACAGAAATTCGAGGATTCAAAACATTATTTTCTCATTTTAGCTGAAGGATACCAAGAATGTAAGCTGGTTGCCATTGCCAATAATCATAGAACAAGAAAAAAAAAACCTTCTTTTATGATTACTGATGGTTGGCAAACCAGCTTACATTTATTGTATACTTCAGCTAAAGCAATAAAATAGCGCATTGAATCCTCAAATTTCCATAGAAAACTCCTTAAAGGGGACCTATTATGCTGATCCTTCTTTTAATACAAATAGGTAATGTTATAATGTTGGATGTCCATACTCAACCTCTGAAAAGTTTCTAAACATAAGATACAGGGGTTTTGCCGTAATCCAAGAACGTGATTTTGTGAACGTGATTTCCTCTCTGAACAGCTCCTCCCGAGATCTTCACGAGATCTGGGCAAAACCTTACGTCAGGTTGTGTCGTCCAATTAGTACAGACCTAGCCAAAGCCAATCACGGCGCTGGACCTGCCCACACCGGAAACTATTCTCGCAGACATGAACAACCGCGGATAATACTATGCCTTAGTAGCATCTACACTTCCAGAAATACAAAAGAAGAACCGCAGATCATTTGAGGTGCACTTTTGTCAGTATCTCTCCCAAAGCTGCTCGTCCGTTTACTTTTGGACGCGAAGAAAAGCACCTATTTCTCTCCCAAAAGACGATGCCTCCTGAAATCAGTGGGTAGCTTTTTTGTTTGCTGGCAGCGAACAGCCACGGCCAAAGGGAACATTAGCTGTTTGTGCTCAGCATTTCACCAAAGACAGCTTTGTCAATAAAGGACAATTCGACACAAGATAAGCATTTCAGCTGCTTCTCAAACCTGAAGCAGTTGCATCGATCAAGCGCTCGGAGCCACAAGCTGTAAGTAACGATATAACAGCAAATAATGTAAGTGAACCTAACGAGTTACGGGAGGCTAGCAGGACCGCTAACGATAGTTAGCAGCACTAACAACTGGCCTCAAACGAAGGCTTTGTAAAATATCTGAAGATAAAGCCTGTATTGGTCGCGACTGTCCGCAACTCACAAGCTATATTTCCATCCACTTGTCAATCAAATTATCTGAAGTTCGCCAAAAAGATTCATGCTAATAAAGCTGGTGAAAATACGTTCCCATCTAACGGCATTAAAGCGAATAAAAAGTAGTACGTAATGACGCCACATGCTGTTATGCGATCAAATTGGTGTATCGAGTACGCTTCTGACATTTTAAGCCATTTCCATTCATTTTCGCACTGAATCGCAGAACCTTCAAGTGAACAAACGTAGTTTGTTAGCCAACTAATTTAGCTGGTTAGCCAAAATGGATCGCGTTTACCAACAAATGACGATATTTGCACAAGTTGTAGTAGTGCTTAGGTGCCAGCTATTAGCAGCATAGCAGACCATTATCAGCAGGAAACGATGGCATCAAAACACCGTCAAGATGCAGTAGCAGATTTATTCGGCGAATAACGTTTCCATCAGCATTTATTGCATAAGCCTTCTACCGATCAAGAGAAAATCCGATGAGATGGACCGTACAAACTATAAGTCGATAGTCTTGAAATCAAGTCAAATTTCACCATCTCCATGAGGCATTTTTAATTCAACATTACTTAATTCGTATAAGAACATGTGGATGGAAACATGGCTACAGATGCGGAAGCAGTTGCTTCACTGCATAAGCCTACCCAACTGATGGCCTGCTGAATGTGGCTGTAGCACTGCGGCTAACATAGCCAAGTTACTGTTGCTAATGTTTGTGTCCTAAATATGCAAGAGTAATATCAGGGGAAATTCAACAGAAGGTGTGCGTGAACATAAACCTCATTTGAAGCAAACTTTTTATACTTGTTTGTAATTTGGATGCTTGGCAGCACTGCCCCCCCCCTCGGTAACAGAATTTACTGTCTGTAAAAGTTGCAGAGTTGGGCTGCGAAGGCTGCAGTTAGACCAGACGTAGGTTTTTGCAGAGCCTGGGGCGCGTTTTTGGGTGCTTGTGAAACGATCACTTTACTTATCCATGACCGGGGTCAGCCTGATACTTCTCCAATACCTGGGCAAGCTCTCTGATGCTACCGGTGAAAGCAATAGGGAAACGCACAGGCTATAACGTGTCCGGTATAACAAACGATTTCTCTGCATTGCCGTCGATTGAATATTAAATCGGCGATTGAATATTAAATTCTTTCCTGTAAAAGTTATCGATTCGCTAGCTCCACATAAGCAACGGTTCACGCAAACGGAACTTACGGTCTGTAAAACCTGTATTATGCTCATATCATAACTGGAGCTCTGCCTAGCTCTCGCGCACTATCCATAACGCACCCATTTTCCGCGAGGAAACGCTGGTCATTCTGACGCAATAAGTAAACCATTACAACAGGCTATTTCCGAAAAGGCCGTTTAGCCTGGAGATTTCGCCGCTCCGTCATATACCAGCACAGAAGCTGTTCGTTATTCCACGCTAACAACACACTACAGTTATGCACACGAACCAGCAGGTCCTAATACACACCAAAGCAGTCCATAAGCTGTTGGTCCACTTTTAGCTGCTACTCACTGTCCATGTTTCCCTCTAAACCCACCGGATTTCTACGGTCTCCGGTCTACACTTGGGTACATCGACCCATTGTACAAATGTGTCTGCATGTGGTGGATTCTAGCTTTCCCTGCATCCTAGCTATAGAGTAGAAAAACCGCTGTACTCACCACTGTTGCCGTAGCAAACTGTAGCCGATAGCAAATTCGAGCTTGAGCTGCCAGATTTTCGCACTGCGTCCTCCACTTTCGCCGCTGCATTTATTAGAACAAGTTAATTTCATTAGATCTATATTCAAGTATAGCGTTAGATTTGGAAATTTCCCCGCCGATTCCTTATCAGATGGCAGACATGTCTCACGTTTCATTCTGGGGAGGCGGACCCGGAAAACTGCGTTCTGCAGCCTCGTCCCACCCAACTCCGCCCTCCACAGAGCTGGCCAGTCAGAAGAAAGTGGGCACACGGGGAGTGGGGGCCATAGCGGAAGAGCCACCCCAATGAGGCTTTTCAGGCAGAGACTACAATGGACTACAAATGGGGTTTTTTGAGGATGGCAGAATGAGCTAAATAAGGACCCTGTTTTGGACTTCGAATGATCAGGAGTACTCTAGGGGAGTCCAAGATCAAAATATAACCTTGGAAATATCGCAAAATAGGTCCCCTTTAATATAAAAGTTATAATGCCTGAGTAAAAAAATATACAAAGACAATGCAGAACAATGATGGTTTTGCAAGGATATACACAGCAAACTTATGAGGGAATGTCATGCAGAGTGGTGCACAGAGGTCATCTCTCAGATTGCTTCAATATCAGGTCTGGTGTTCGACAAGGATGCTTACTATCACCTTTCATGTTTCTTCTTGTTATTGACTGGATTATGAGAACCACCACCGAGGGAAAGAGAAATGGAATTCAGTGGACCCCTTGGACACAGCTGGAGGACTTCGACTTCGCTGATGCTCTGGCTCTTCTTTCACATAACCATGACCAGATGCAGGGCAAGCAGGGCAAGACCGGATTGGCAGCAACATCAGAAAGAACTGGTTTAAAGATCAACAGGGGTAAAATAAAAGGTCATGAGGATCAACACCATCAATGAGAATCCAGTTACAGTAGGAGGAGAGCAGCTAGAGGAGGTGGACTCATTCACATACCTTGGCAGTGTAATTGACAAAGAAAGGAGGTACAGATGTAGATGTAGGAGCAAGAATTGGCAAGGCGAGGGCAGCATTTAATATGCTAAAAAACATCTGGAGGTCCAAGGAAATCAGGACACAAACAAAGCTACGCATCTTCAATTCGAATGTAAAATCAGTTCTCATTTATGGGTCAGAGATGTGGAGACGTAAAAAAAAAAGCACTACAAAAGATCCAAACGTTTATAAACAGTTGCCTGAGGCATATCTTAAACATTTGGTGGCCTGAAAAAATTCGCAATGAGTTGTGGCAGCGATGAAATCAAGAACCAGTAGGCAGGCAAATTGTAAGGAGAAAATGGAGCTGGATTGGACATACCCTGCGGAAAGCACCAAGCAACATCACTCGCCAGTCCATGACTTGGAACCCCCAAGGGAAGAGAAGGAGAGGACAACCTAGAAACAGCTGACGATGCCACACGGATGCAGAGATTAAGATGATGGGATACACCTGGAGGGAAGTTGTACGAAAAGCCCAAACTCGAGTTCGCTGGCGAGTTGTTGTCAATAGCCTATGCTCCACTTGGAGCGAGGGGCCTAAGTACGTAAGTACGTAGATTTTGACTCGCAATCAAGCAGATTTACATCATTCAAAGTTGTGAGCGTGCATAGTAATTGTGACACAGCTTCTTTAAGCATGAGGACATCTGCACTAACTGTACTATCAGCAAAAGAAGCAATTTTTGTGTGCTTTTGATGTACTGCCCAGCAGCTACAGTGGATTTGATTCTAGAAAAATAAAAATTAGTTAAAATTACCAAAATATTCTGTGTACAAACACAGCATGGTTCTAGCACTTTCTGTGCAATGCTTGACCTCTGCAAACTATTCTGCAAACACAAGCATACTTGAAAAAAATCCCAGCCTGGTAATGCAAGTTTCTTGGATTAAATGGGCTGATCTGCTCTCACCGAGAAAAACACATATATGGAGCTTTTCAGCTGATTTAAAGACAAATTAAATTTAGAGACTTGAGTCAGAAGAAGTGTTTTGTGCATTTCTGGCGGATCATGAGATGGATATAAGAATGAATCAAAATAACTGGCTTGGAACAGGATCATAGTTTAATTGTGAATCTGAATTGACTGGGTATAAGAAAAAATGAATATGCAGTCCAGATGGCAGTTAGAGGGTTTGGTATTGTTTTACATTTTATTTTTCTGATTATTTCACAAGTTTCATTGGTCATGTGATAGCTTTTTCCCATCAACAGAAACAAAAAATTCCACTGGTTTCACAAACCCTGAACCAGGCATAAACACCATACATTTTCAACATGTACTAACCCATTCAGAGTTCTTTTCTTTCACAAATAAATTAATATATTGATGACATGTCCTTCATTATGATGAGGACAGATCTTAAAGATCAGAACTCTTCCCAATTTGATCCTTGTCCTATCATGATTATTCCTCTTCCTGGTTTGTTTCCTACTAATAATTACAATAACAGAAAGATACAAACATACAGGTCACCCATCCCACTTAGCAAGGACATTCTTTTCCCATCTTTCGGCTTTCCGCACAACACAACAGCAGACAGTACAGAGATGTAAAAGGGGGAAAAAAACCTTGGCCAATCAGAGAGACGCCAGCCTACCACTCAGCTCAGGCTGCAGGCACCCAGGGAATGAGAGGAAAGAGAGATACCACCCGTGATTTGCACACTGAGAGATGACATGCAGATTATACACTAACACACTAGAAAATTCGCTGAAAATGAACTGGCTCATTATGTTAAAAAATAGTATAATGTTCCAGAGAAATCCCAGATGATCCAATGAACGGCAGCACCAATAGTCAACCTTTGAGTCGTGTCTTCTGAAAACGGGTCCAGGGCAAGCAAGAAAGCATCATCTACCGGAAACTAATACTGTCTAATGGTTTTCTTCAAGCTGCCTCCCCGCCTCCGATCATAACCCCGCACACTGACATTAAGAGGGTGCACCTCGCACTCCAGGCCGTAAACAGGAAACCCGGCTGCAGCAGTTCTTTCTTTCTCTCCTCTTTGCCACAGGCATTTTTCTGTGTCCATGGTTCACTCATCAGGCTGCCACATGCAACCAGACATCCTCTGTCTGAATATTAACTGCAGCTTTGGATCCCAGATACAGAAAAGGCAGCGGCAGGACAAAAAATCAAGGATTTATTTATTTGTTACTGCAGTCGCACGATGAGCAGCATTATCCGTGTGGAAACATACTGTAATGTGAATGGCAAAAAATGGCCATTTCAAGTGGGCAGCCAGTGTGATGCAAATTTGAACAGTGATGGTGAATAAAGACATTACCCTCTCATGCATGAATTATGATAAACTCAGTCAGGATTTTTTTTACTAATATGCACCAGTGCCCAAAATTGCAGGCATATATAGAGAAAAAACACTTTTATACAGCTGTACACTGTAGTGACCTCCATGCATGAAAGGGTTAATTTGTATTGTGACATATTAATTAATTAATGAGAAAGGCAATCCCCATTTGCTTAAATTATAATGCAAAAATAAAAGTACAATCTGAAGAAGAATGAACGCAAAGTACATAAGCCACATAACTCCAACACAGGCGATAAAAAATGAACATGTTAATCAAACTCACACAGAAATGGATAAAGGTAAATAGATCTCCAATTATTCTGCACACATTCAAACATACACCTTAAGGGGACCTATAGCTAAGCAAAATGCCAATTTTGGTTCAAAATTTTAGTTTTGAGGTAAGAACATAAAGTGGTCCTTCAAATAGTCCGTAATATGGAGTCGTGTTCTGAAGGAAACATTCTTAATGACCACTGTCTTCAAGGCTGGAACAGCTATGAGTGTGGTGACTTTCAATGATGGCCAACAAGGAATTGCCTCCATTCTTATGAAACTTAAGGCAGGGGCACACTCAATGAAAGGCTATCATGAAATGGACAGGAAAACGTATGAAACAGAGTGAAAAATGTGCGCTAGAACTTGAAAAAAGAAACGAATATACGCTCGACAAGCACGTAAAATTAGGGAAGAAACAGATTGAAAAAGAGGGAGTTACTTATGAGGCTGGTGTCTTTTAAGGAGGTAAAAAAAAAAAACTCCTAAAAACCACTAAAAACAAAATACTAAATGTATTCCTCCTGAGAACATTACTGGCAAACTTCGATCACATTATTACTGCCGAACTAAAATCACGTTTTTCTAAAAATACAGATTTTCAACAAGAAAATACAGATTTCTCAGCAACTGTACATCCAATTAACTTCATATTTGGCGGTTTCTTCATTTTGTGATGATCTATGTCTGTACAGAACTCTTTTTGCAATATGTACCTCAGAATATGAGTCAATCAAAATACATAGTTCTAGCCAGGCCATTTACGCTGACGAACGCAAAAGTCGCATGCCGGTACGCTTGAAAAATCCGCCGCTATGCAAAAAAATTGCTGCCGGTACGTTACAGATAGGTCACCAGTACCTGTATCGGCAACAACTCGCATGGCTTCAGACTGTACCGATCGACCTAGTTTTATAGATTATCTGAAGATAGGCCCGTATAGCCGCCGCTGTCGCAAGTAGCCTACCTGAAAAGGCATAGCACATTAGGCTCAGTTTTTTTTTCTTTCTTTCTTTTTTTTTTTTTTGCACATTAGGCTCAGTACCAGTTAGCGCGCGAACAGCCGAAGTAATATATATTTAATTTTACGTTGTTCACGTTCACGTGTGGCTGTTCAGCGAATACTGCCATTTTTGTGTGACGTAAGATGAACCAATCTCGGTGAAGTCAAGTCAAGTCAAGTCAAATTTATTTTTAAAGCACATTTAAAACAACAGAAGTTGAACCAAAGTGCTGTACAGTGACAATTGGCAAAGAATAAAAGAGGAAAATTAAAACATTATAAAAAATCAATAAGACTGTTAAACGAAATCACCAACAATAAAAGCATGTACATAAAAGCAAACAGAAGTAGATAAATTAATAAATAAAGATAACAAAGTGCACACAATTAATAGCGACAGTTAAAAGACAAGCATAAAAGCGCAACAGGAAAACAGCACAATAAAAACTTGACATGGCAAAAACAGATGAACAAGCGGATTAAAAAGTAAGAGAATAGAAATAGGTTTTCAAACGTGATTTAAAAATGGCAAGAGAAGGTGAAGACCCGATTCCTAGAGGTAGTTTATTCCACAGTTGAGGAGCCGCAACTGAAAAGGCGCGGTCACCTTTGGTTTTCAGGTTCGACCGAGGAACTGACAAGAGAAGTCGGGATAGATTTTTTTCTCTGAGTTTCCAAGTCGGAGCTCCCGACTTCAGTGGCCGTTCCAGTGCACTTTTTAAAGTCGGAAGTCGGAAGTCGGAAAGATCCGACCTCCGAGTTGTTTGGAACACTGCATTAGTTGTGTCTCTTATGCCTAAATACTTTGAATGGTCTCCCTCCGCAGCTGCTGGGAAGGAAATGCTGCGGGTCCACTGTGCATTTACAGAGCTCGGCTCCGAGCAGTAGTAATTTCAAATGACAGTAAAATTGTCCAAAAGTATTTTCCCCTATGGGCTTTGTTATCGCTAATATTATGACAGATTCCGCCCCCTGTCCCCCAGGCGAATCACAAGCTAGCGAAATTAAAAAAAAAATCGGCGGTGAACGACCTAGCGAGCTAGCCTGAGTTGTTGGTTCGTGATGGCTGTGAATATCGTTTCGAGTTTATGAAGAATGTTTTCCAGATTAATATTCAATGAGAAGTTGGAGTTGATCAGCATGGGAAAACCTACACCATACCTTAATTTGATGCAAAAAACCAAGGCTTTGGAGAGGAATTTTAACACCCGCAATTATGTGCGATACCCATGGATAAAGGAGGAAAATCTGTGTTGCTGGGATTGGGTCCTGGGCCAAAACTGGACTCTCTGAGCGGGTGAAAAAGGCGATTAAATGATCATGAAATGGAAAGCTATTTATAGGGCTCTGTGCTAAGTGATTTTGGTATTTTTGCCGTCGCTGCCAGTGTTTTGTGTATGTTACAAAATTTATTTGGGAAAAAATTATACGGCATTGCTGAGATGGTGAAATAGACTAACCGGTGATAGAGACGACCGGCACATCTGGTTACTTCGCCAAAACTTCAAGGCCGCGCCCCTTTTTGGGGGATAGAAAACCTCAGATCGTATTGACCCCAATGAAATTTGATGTGTTTTCAGGTGTAAAATTTATCCGATTTATTTAACTAAATTTCCTATTTATATTCATTTATTGATTTATTGATATGTCTAGTGATCATTTTAGCCTTGCCCGAACCTGAGCGTTTGCGTTATCTTAATAAATTAAGGTTGATCGGTCCACCCTCTTGCCCTTTCACTACCGCGAATTTCGAAGTCTGTGTCAGTTTGGGATTAAGAATAACTAACAAATGCACATAACGTTAGACAGCAAATCTGACTCGGTTGGCTGATGCTACTTTACGTTAGCTAGTTAAGCAATTAAAGAATAAATAATCACACGAGACAAAAATCGTAGCGAATAAACCTATTAAAGTATAGTACCGAGTCTTACATATACTTTCGAAGTTTAAAAAAGAGTGGCATAGCCTGTTATGAAGCGTTTCCCACCCATATAAACATGGGAAGACACTGGATACATAGCTTTTACTCTTCATCTTCTCTTAACTCTCCTTTTTGGATTCTTGCCTTTTCCAGGTAGGATGGGGAACCTGAGGTCCGGACTGGTCATTTTATTGGAGGTGCAACCCGGCACACAACAACTTTTGGGCATTTTACTGCTCAGTTATCGCGCTTATTTCTCATTGATTTCAATGCATAAGAGCGTTTGTTTTCCCCCAAAAAGGGGCGCGGCCTTTGCGCTGAACTCTTGATGACGTTAACCAGTCGTCTCTACGCAGCACGATGCTCTTACCAATCCTTTACACTCATAATCAATGTGCTACTTATGGTCTTCTGTGAAGTTCCCTCTTGCTGTGTTTTATGTATACAATTTATGTACATGTTTCTACATATTTTGTATTGAATTCACAATAAAAAAAAGATGCTCTTACCCAGATTAACTTTAAGGGGGAAAGGGAATGAAACTTATAGCCTCTGAAATAAATTTTGTGACCTCACGGATGCGCAAGAATACAGCGTTAATTATTCATGAATTAGATCCTCCTGACGGCGTGCGATACTTCTTGTTTACAAACACTGATGCCATATTCAGCCATACGCATTAGCGTGGTTGGCAAGAACAAGTGTAAATCAATACAACAAAACAGGGCAAGTATGGCATCCTGCAGTTGTGCAACCGATTCGGCGGTCTCTGAATATGAACAAAACCTTGCCGGTACCGCGAGGGCAAGATATTTCTCTTAGCTTAAGTACAACGAAGGTCTGTGTAGGCTCCCGGATCCTTACGAGCTGAAAGGTTGGAGGAACGACCCCTCTTTGGGTCTCAGTCGGCTGGATCATCACTTGATTTTCCTACATCGAACAGAAATTCAACATTTGTTGATCATCATCGATCAGTGAAAGTAATTCACAGTCGTACGTTTACCAGAACGATTTTAAAAAGGGGCGCCAATATATTTTGGGGGGTTTTATTCGTGATAAGGGGGTTTAGAATTTATGATTAATATTTAATATCGCGAATGCATATACTGCGCATTCCCTAGCCAGGTGGTGTGTCATCAGTAATAAGGCTGCCGCCGTGACAGCTGCAGTAGACATTTCACTCTAAATTTTCTTGACTGGATGCAGTGACGTGCGGTCGGAGGTTAGTTTGGTGAGGCAGAATCCTTCCCTTTGCTTGACTAGCAATCAGACGATTAACCAATTTAGTAAGACTATTCGGCAGAATGACGGGCCAGTTTAAGTTTCCGCGGCGTTATTACTCAGTGGTATATCGAACCTGAAATGCTCACTTGACAGCAAATTTGCACGTACTTGCTTCCAGGAAGCCGAAACAATGTCATCAACAAATATTAAAACAGTTCGACTTATGCAGAGTTCAATGCTTAATCAATATACAATGTATTCTCCTTTAAATACGCGCTTTTACACCCAAAAAAAAAAAAAAAAAAAAGCGGGCGTTTATTTTCGGTCTTCTTTCAGAATCCGATTAACAAACTAATTGATTATTCAGATTTCCATCCTTGCAGTCTCGAATTGAAGCATAGACGTGAATTAATCTTTTTGTCATTATCTCCTCTATCAGTATTCGGGCTTCCCATAGGCTTGGTCTTAATTGTTTTGATTGTCAATCAGGCATAGTACGTGGAAACAGGTTCACAAAATCCTGTAGTTTGGGTCACTGCCTCACCTCACCGCAGGTCTCTGGCTTCCTGTAAGCAAGTACTCGCAAATCTGCAGCTTCGTGAGCATTTCAGGTTCGATGTACTGAGTTATAACACCGCGGAAATTTAAACTGGCCCGTCATTCTGCCGAATAGTCTTACTAAACTAGTTCATCGTCTGATTGCTAATTAAGCAAAGGGAAGGATTCTGCCTCACCAAACTAACCTCCGACCGCACGTCACTGATTGAATGTAGGATGGACGTTTTTACACACTCAAATTTTTCTCTGGGTACCTAAAAGTCAAGCCGAAAAAGTACTGATCTTAGTCGATACTGTTGAAGGTTGAAAACGGAATTCTTTCCAATACTAATATCCGAACTGTCACTCAAATACTCGCTATCGGCAAGTAAGGAACCTATCGAATTAGCCAACACAAAAAAGATCATTCCCTTGCCATGACCGAATAATAAAATGCGAAAACTTAGCAAAATGTCATGGTAGAAATGATGGAAAATAACTTGCGACTGATCCGACAGAAAGTGAATTGTACAAACAGGCGAGTGGGTCGACGGCATCCAGTTCTTGCACCGAATTGCATCAATCCAAGTAGATTTTTTCGGTTCTCGATCAGGAATACGTAGGAAACGTATTCCTGAACCCTTCAGGAAACGGTTTGTGCAGTTAGTAACGCTGACTGGCATTATGACAAAAAGTGGAAGACAGCTTTACTTCACCTACAAAATCAATTGTCACGTTGTGGCTTTTTGCCATCCACGGTAGTTAACAAACCCACGTGACCAGGTTCGTGACATCAGAAGTATCGCTCTGGTAAGTTCAATAAAATTTCTGGCCAGAACCCTGAAATATGCATATTTAATAAGCTGTTTCCTGCCAAAATTGATTTAGGGGAGTCAAAATCAATACTAGTACATAGAAACCTGGAAAAAAAAACTCTGTAGTGACATTAGGAATGTTTTTTCCTTCACATTACAGTTGAAATTATAACCAAACACTGTTTAGTTATCTCAATAACTGTGTTGCTCTAAGTTTCTATATATTCATCAAAACAGCCGTTGCCATGGCAACCACTGATATGATGCTACAGAAACTAAGTGTTTTAAGTTGCAATTTCTAATAGAATTATTTTGATAATAATTCTTAGTTTAAAAACTGAATATCTTGGAAAAATGTTTGCTTAACTATGAGTCCCCTTAAACACTGGTAACTTTGCAAGTACAAATTATCATAAAACTTCATCACAGCATACAGATACATTTGAAAAAATACTGGTTTCCACAGCTGCTCATAAATCAGTCACAATACCAAACCGAGGAAAAAGTATTGCCAATATAGGGGAGAAGGGGGTACTAACGGACTTTATTTTTGAAAGCACCGTAGTTCCTTAACAAGCCATTCTATGTTAAAGCCCTTCCAGTGATAGATGAAGGTGGGGTACCCCTTTAAGATTCACTTAAGAAATATGCCCAAGATTATTCAAATACGAATTAATCTGTGAAAAAATATTTTCAGCACATCCGTTATTCCCCGCTCATCAGAGGCTAATAAAGGACACCACATGGGGTAGCAATGGACTATGTAAAGATTACTGGTTAAATTAGAATAAGGACCAAAAAGCTATGTGATAATTAAGTAAATCTTTAATCAAAACATCAAAGAAACAGAAAAATTATGCACAGTCAAAATAACATTGTATAAAAACTCTGAAGCACGCCATAAAACAGAGTAGCATCAGCCCACAACTTAAGTTGCCGGTAATGTTCTTCCTTAACAACTGTAAAAAGTAGAATATAAAAGATGCTTTCCTGCCACCTTGAGGTGTTTAATGAAATTAAAGATAAAACTGAAATGCCGCGATTTCAAATGTTTATTAAGTGACCACAGGTTTGACCAAAAAAGTGTCCAAAGTTCTCCAAACCCAATGTTTTAAATGAGGGCCGAGGCGTGTCCAACAACTTAGACAAGGTTACACCATAGCTGAAGTAAGTGTATGATACAGTAGGGCTCAGTATGACAGCGGAACGCAAAAATTCAGTCTTCCCTAATTTAAAATTTTCGGCAGGGACACTCTCTCTGGCCCACCGTGTAAAACGCGATCATGTCGCTAACTTGCAATCTGAAATACACACATTAAAATGCAAAATAAACAGATGAATATTTCAAAAACATTCTCGCATCAGAACAGTGCTGTAATAACTCTCTCTGAACAGGATTTTTCAATGCCAGATACGTGGGGCAATAGCGGACACATGTCTGCAATTACCCCATGATGACCGTGATGAGGGAAATGGCCCCTCCCATACAAGCTGTGCACACTTCATGCATTTGTTTCACGGGAACAAGAGAAGTGATGTATACGGAATTTCCGGGACAGGCAATATCAGTGCATCACGCATTCAGTTTTCATCAACAAAAGGAACAATTCATACTCAAAACCAGAGTTTAAGGGTCAGATTTACCCATAGACTGTATAAAAAGATGGATGCAGCACCCGGGTCTGAAAACTGAGGCCAATGTCAGAATCTTTAAAAAGTGCATTCTATTTTATGGCCAGCAGGTGGCGCCGTCGGTGGTTGCAGTAAGAAGTTCAATCCTACAGAAGTCGATGAGAAAATGAACCTACTTTACCACCTGATTTTTTATTTCAATAATCATCTTCCACATTACTTTATGGTATCTATCGCAAGTTTCAAGTCTCGTTCAATATATCATTACTTTCATTTTTGTAAATTATGGTCCCAATTATGGTCCCAAATAGACTAGATAAAGCCAGAATATGTTTTAGGGGCGTGGCTATCCTCTGGTCCTCGTCTGATACAATCAGATCCACCCCTAGCTCCTCCCTGGATATTCAATTCACGCTCTCGTCCAATAGGAATCACATCCGGTTTCAAAATGACAAAATGGCGCTATTCAAATTGCCAAAATCGAGGCTTCCTAAATGGTATGCTGAAAGGAATGGGTGACGTCACGGTTGCTTCGTCCATCTTTTTACACAATCTATGGATTTACCATTCCAGTGGATATTATTGTCTTAGAGAGACAAAACCATGAAATGCAGCAACTGCACAAACATGTTTCCCATCCTGAATTGCAGGGACGTGCGGTCAGGGTAGGCAGTGACTTCTCCTTTATTATTGCTAGATTTTGTCAACCTGTTTCCACGAACTATGCCTGATTGTCAATCAATCAATTTGAACTTTTTTCTGGTCAATTAAGCCTGTAATGATTAAGAGGTGATAGTGACAAAAAGATTAATTTACCTTTATGCCTTGATTCGAGACTGCAAGGAAGTAAATCATAATAATTAATTAGGAAAAAATCTCAACTCTCTCAGTAATTCCGTATATTGTTTTCATCTTTTGTTTATCGGATTATGAAAGGAGACTGAAAATAAACTCCCTATTTTTTAAAAATGGCATTAAAAAGTACGTGTTTAAGGGGGGAAATATTATCGTAAACATATTGACCACACATTGAACGCCACATAAAAAAGGTTTTAATATTTGTTAATGGCATTGCATTAGCTTCCTCTAAGCAAGTATGAACAAACTTGCTGTCTCATGAGCATTTTAAGTTTGATGCTCTGAGCAATAATGTCGTGGATGGAACTGGCACGCCATTCTGCCGTTAAGTCTTGTAAATTAGTTCATCAATCCTCAGATTGCGAATCAAGAAAAGTAATAGAGCTATCGTTTGTTTAACAGTGAGGATTCTGCCTACCCTAACTCACATCTCCGACGGCACGTCACTGCTGAATTGCCTTGCACAGGAAGAAGTATGACATCTATTAGGAAATAGGAGAAATGGGCGTGCTCATCATTACCCCAAGTCCATTATTACCCCGTTCTCCCCTACAGTGTCCATCCAAAAAAAAGTCAGACACTCACACATTTTTTGGAACCCCTATAGCTTTGATTACAGTCCAAATTCGTTGTTCATTGTTTTGACCATCGTATGCAATGTTTGAACATTGATTTTCCATCAACGTTACCTTAATTTTTGGCGCGAGATCTTGTCTTCACGACAAGATGGTTGAGCCACTCTGTAGTCTTCTCGAGCAGGTCCGAATAACTTTCAGTGTGGTTAAGGTCAGGACTTTGTGGTGGCTGATCCATGAGTGAAATTGATTCCGCACGCTTGTTTTCCTCATTCATTGTTTTGTTTGCTTGATGCAGGCCAATAACTTGCCCTCTCTGAAATACTGCAACATGTTTTCCGTCATCAAGAGATAAGTCTTCCGACATGATTTTTTTAAAAATAAGATGCTACATACTTCATCCATCAGATTTAAATTATTACAAGCTGAAACATATTAATCGCTGCAATAATGATCCAATTATAGTATTTCTTAATTTATATCCAAATGGCAACCTTTTTTTGGACAGGCTGAGTATAAACCTGTGTGCTAGAGTTAGTGGAGATGTTAAGTACAAAATTCTACAGTGTTCTCCTCCAAATTGTTTCAATCCCTGCTGCAACTATTAAAGTGATCGCCAAATATCATGTAGGATTTGATACCACAGGGTGGACTAAATCAGAATTGCTAATATAAACCCAAACCCACTGGTTTCAGAAAAACGGTACAAAAATATATGCCCTGATTAGTAACCTAACAGAGGTGCAGAGCAAAAATGTAAAAGTGGGTCCTTTTTAGACGTGTTTAATCACATGTAGTTGCATTTACAAAACAGTAAAGGATTCAAGAGCAGATGGATTTTTGAGATAGGTCTACTTCCCAATTGAGACATGCAGAAACTCTCCATGTGACTTTGGAAACAGCAGTAATAGCCATTATTATTTGATCATATTTTATATCTTCATATTAGTGCCAAAATTACAAACTAGCCACAAAACCTTGCTGGACAAATTCTAACATTTCTGAAATCAACCACTGAATAAAAATAAAATTTTAGCAGCTGGTAGAAACAAATGAGCGAGTCCTAATTTTATCCTGCTATAGCAGAGTGATCGAGCTACATCAGCGGCAAATCTGAAAACATTTGGGTCCTTCCTTTTATCAATGACCCCAGGAAAGATCCGTAACTCAAAATGCTATCCGTTAGCTGTAGACCAAGACAGCCACGTTATAAAGGCAAAGGAAGTTTGAGGCATCAGGACAGTTATACATGAAAGCGCATGCGGAAGCAGGGTATAGGGAGAACGTCTAGAACAGATGATAAATTCCGATTTTTGACAGGGCCAACCTATAAGAGAGGATAGGGGCAACAAATTTGGTAGTAGTCGGAAAAGACATTGGTGGAGCCATCATGTCATCTGTGTGATCATCTCACTGCGGAGGAATTCTACATGTTACAAAATTAAACATTTGCAAAATATAATCAATTAGCACTACAGACGCTATAATTAAGCCTATTCAGTAATGCCTATTTGCTCACATAATCACGAACAAATGTCATAGTGAACACAGTGCTCCAATATTTGTGCTTTGGTCACCTTCTATTACTCATACAAAAAGTTCACAAGTTATTTATTTAAAACCAACAACAATCAGCTATAAGTATCACAAATAATAATAATAGATAATTAGTGATAACCAGTGTTTCAGGGGAGGCAAACAAATAGTCTACTGCCTATCTGAATTACAAGCGATTTATCGGGCTATCGTGTTGAAGTTCAACGACATAAATAATTTCTGCTAAGGGTGTGCAATCAAGTGAATTTTCGGCGTGCGTGTAATTCTTATTGAGCTTCACAACACTGTTAATATCTCCCACAATAGTAATTGTAAATAGCTAAAATGCAACGCCGAACAATAATTCCTTACAGATTAAGTGTATTCTCAAACCCAACAAAACAGATTTGTACAAATACAAGATGTGTGCCTCTTCCTGAATAAATGATATGGTCAATGAACAGTAAACACGGATTATTCGGACTTTGACTGACGTAAACAATACCAGATCTAAAACTATATAAACTACATTCCAGCGAAAAATTGTTTACTCCTACTTCTTTTATACAGTGGAACGTTTTACGATTAATGAAAACTGTCGGGACAGATTAAGCAGCCAGCTCATTTATCAGTATCGACCCCCGCAAAAAAAAAAAAAAAAAAAACTCAACCTTACCTTTTGTATATAATAATGTCACTTCATTCGAACTCTTCACCATAAAGTTGCTGCGCATGGTTAACATCGCAGAATACACTTGACTCGCTTGCTTCTTCTTCGGATCCTGTGTCCTTTTGTTTATTGTATGAGTAGCCAAATAAACTAACATCAAATGAGAAAAATAACTTGCGATATAACTGAAGTAGTCCGGAATGCCAGACAGCGACTGCCTATGTTCCCTATTCCTTTCCATTGACAGCTGACAAACAAGAACACTGCAGACGCGTTTGCAAGCTGACGTATACTTCCAAGCTGTGCAGTTTTCTATCATGGAGGAGCGAGGGCAGGGGGACAGAGAAGGGGGAAAACAGTGGAAGGCGGAGCGCCAGCGAGTCTACTCTCATGCAGCAGCCGCCCCTCCCACATTCAACAGAAAAACAGGGACGTTCCACGAAGGCTCAGGAGCTCCGAATGTGCTTTTCTGTATAGGTTTTAACTATTTCTGTTGAAGAAAAAAATATAACACTTATTGTAATGCTACTAAAAGGCGACCTCACTTTCAGGCTTTCGAGACTGAAGGCGAACAACGATGTTTTATTGGAGCTACTTAATCTAACTACCTGCTCAGCTAACCGCAGAGCTATGGTTAGAACTTTTTTTTAGCCTACTTGGGTCATATAGAAACATAGGCTTTCTGTTTTACTGTTAGGAGTTCTTGGCCTGCAACAATCTAAGGCTCAAGTGAGTGTATACTGTCCTGTCCCTTCATTTACTGTACTGTAGGCCTACAGTGTTGTCTATTAGGGCCCATATGCCTTTATTGTCCCCGCCAAAAGAATTTCTGAAGGGGACTATGAAATGAGCAGCATGTGTGTCCGTCAGTTCATCCGTACGTACATACATCCGTCCACCAAAAATGCAAACTCTGTACATAATTGATCACTCTATCCTCATACTTATCCTCACACTGCATTTTCATGAAAGTTGGATGCAATGATCCTTGGGTCAAGTCATGCATGTTCCCTCTACAGGTGAGTGGGTCAAAGGTCATCTAGGGGTAAGTTGGGTCATTCATCCAAAGGGGTGAGAAGGTCACTGTATCCAAATACTTCAGTGGATTTTCATGGTACTTGGACACATTGATTGTTGAGTCAAATCACACATGTGAACCCAAGAGTTGTGGGATCAAAGGTCATGTAAAGGTCATTTGGGGTCATTGATCCAAAATCTACATCATTGGTCACTGTATCCCCATACTTCCGTGGATGTTCATGAAACTTGGTTGAAATGATCCTTAGGTCAAGTCACACGTATTTAACTACAGGTGTGGGGGTCAAAGGTCATCAACTATGTTTGGCAGGGACATATTTCACGCATCGCGTCAATCCAAGTTCACCTTGTTTGGCATTTCGAGGCTACACTTGCTTTTTTAAATTCATTCACAACCTCTTAATTGTTTCAAAAGGTGTGTACACAATGGTTTGGTATTTAAGGTGAATCCCAATTTTTACAAAAATTAACATAAATGACCAATAGCAGACCTATTATTTCCCTTTATAATGTTAATGCCTTTTTGCTCCTTTGAATGTAGTTGTTTTTCCCAAGTCATCATATAATTGATAAGCACTGGCACAGACGGTGAATTTTTTTGGCTCCTGATACTGCTGTAGCCGAATATTGCAGGTTATTGTACAGCCACTGACGCATGCCATTTGTATTTTTGCTCATCATCCTCTTGGATTCCGGCTTCGTGCTACAAACTTGAGGGGAAAGAGCTGTGAAATCTGCTGTCTCTCTCTGTTATCAGCGGCAATCTGTAAATGGAATAGGAGTGTTAAAATAAAACTAGGCTCGATCAATTTTTTATTCCGAAATTTGAACAACCTAGATAGCATTTCCAAGAGATGTCACATCCTGTGTGTTTCCGTAATTGTTTTTCAGTCCTGTTCTTTTAACTGATTAATTATTTTCTCGTTTCACTCCCCTCCCTAAGCGTTTCTCCACGCGCTCACATTCCCCATTTTCCATTTGCTAATTGAGATATTGTGTATTTAAGTCCCTGTGTTTTTGTTTCCCCTTTGCTCGATTGTAACTCTTAATTGTGCTTTAAGCATGTTCAGTCTAAATTCTAAAATCTCCTGTCTTCTGTAAAAGATATTCTAAAGAAAACCAAGCCCCTAATTGTTAGGGATTTCTTCCTGTTCTACACTGTTATAAACTGGCTCCTTTTTTGCCAGTTATTTTAACTGGCACATTTTTGCCTGTCATTTCAACTGTAATTTAATAATCTGTTTATAACAGAGGTTCCGTGTTCCGTGTTAACCACAGTTAAATGCATGCAGGACTCTACTTACAATTAAAATAACAAGGAGACAATGCGTTAATTTAATTGCAGGTAATTCAATTTAAAGTCATTTAACTGTAAGTAACTGTAAGTAATTCAGTCACTTTAAAACAGTGTAGCTGGTCCAGAGTGGCATTCCTTCCTGTCCCTCCAGCCTCTGAGTTTGACAGTGTGCACCTATCCAATGTGCCCTGTTACCCACAGATTGGTTCCCAGGCACTGATCTTGGACCATTTAATGGCTTGCATTATTCCCTGTGATCTTGTTCGCCCCTCGCCCGACTCAGAACAACCCCCAACCATTCTCCAGCTTAGTGCCTCTTTTCTTCTTTTTTCTGTTTGTGTCAATGGCAGCATGAATTACCTTACTAAAGTGCTGTTGTGGCTTTCAGTGAATCTACATCTGGTTCCTTCTCTGCTGCACATAACTGAACCCTCCAGCCACCTGTAGAACCAGCGGATACTGCTCATCCTTCTGACGCCATCAGGTTTTAAGTGATTTGTCTGGAGCAACAAGAAGCAGAGCTCCGCCAGCTCCATCAATCTGTGGGAGCCATTTTGAATCAGCTTACTTTCATCTTTGAGATTTCCTGGGACCCTGCTGCTGCTGCCCAGGCTGCCATCTCACTCCTCCTGCAAGCTCAGGCCCAGTTTGCTGGACCAGGGGAGCGCAGCATTGCCTTGTTGGATCTATACGACAAAAACCCATCTACCTGCCGAAGTTTCCTGATGCAGTGTGCCTTGATCTTTGATCTCCAGCTGTACTGCACGTCTCTCCAACTGAGTGATCCAGGGTTGCCTTCACCCACACCCGTCTGACCGAGCATGCCCTTGAATGGGCTGCAACATGCAGCAAGGTTGGGGACCCTGCAGTGTTCAGTTTTCCTGCCTTTGTGGAGGAGATGAAGATGATCATTGACTGATCTCATTCTGGCAATGCTGCTGTTCGACGCCTGCTCCAACTCCATCAGGGCAACCGCTTGGCGTCAGATTACGCCGTCAAATTCTGCACACTGACCATGATCACCCATTAGGTCCATTGGGCACTCTGATGCCTTCCTCTTTGGCCTGGTGAACAGAGTCCTAGATGAGCTGACCATGTGCCATCTACCTCCTCACTTCAAGGGGCTAATATATCTCATCCTAAGTGTGGACACTTGCCTGATGGAGAGATTGGTGGCTTGCTACGCTTGTCTCTTGACCCTCCTTCCATCTGGACCCACCAGTTCATCCTCCACACTTGTCCCCTGGCAGCCATCTTTGGAATCCATGTAAGTGGATTGTCCGAGGCTTTACCTCCTTAGCCAAGCAGATTGTCAACAGTGAATGAATTCTTGCCTATGTCTGCATTGAGGTAATGCTGACCATTTCGTCATGGAGTGTCCAGTTGATAGCCTTGTCCTGTCCAGGGATGAGAGGTGCTCCTTGGGGCTGCTTTTTTCCCCCTCTTAGCCTCTTGTCTTTGTGCAGCTTTTCCAGCAGGGACACTAGCTTCCCTCAAAGGCTGTGATCGACTCTGGAGCTGATGAAAGCTGTCTTATCATTCTTTTGCACTGGAACCACCTTGCTGCTGTTTTTACACTGACTGCTGCCGTCACTTTATCTGAGATTTTTATGTAGCTGCTATTTTTATATTTTTATATTTTCATACTCATTCTTTTATTGTGTTATTTGTCCTTTTATTGATTGTTGTACGTTTGAGCTTGCTTGCCGAGAAAGTACCAAACAGAATTAAGTTGTACAATCTACAGTGACGATAAAGTCTTCTAAATCTAATTCTAATCAGGCCTTCACCAGACAACTGGGGGTACCCTTGGCTCCTCTGTCGGAGCCCATCTGCTCCCAAGCCCAGACAGGAATGGTTCTCCCCAAAATCACTGAGGCCACCTGCCCAGTCTGATGCTGCCCATTGGAAACCATCAGGAGATGATTATCTCCTTCTTTTTGTAGTCTCCACACACCCCAGTGGTGCCGGGAAGACCACAGTTAGAATATCACAACCCCCACATTGACTGGGTCAGAGGGATCATAGTCAAATGGAGTTTGTCTTGCTCAAATACCTGTCTGCACCCTGACCCCAGCTTGTTTCCACCTCTGCCACTAGGAGGAGCCGCCTGACTTGAAGGGGGTTACCACCATCAGTCATAATTTCCCTCAGGCCTGCTGCAAGGCCAGTGCGATATCACTTCTGCCACACTGCCCATATGACGTGTCATTGATCTGCTTTTAGGAACATCGCCACCCAGGGGCTGGCTGTATTCGCCCTCAGGCCCCAAATCTAGAGCAATAGATGAATCTCCAAGGCTCTGGCTTCTAGCATCACCTGTCCTTCATCTTGTCCTCCAGATGTCGGCTTCTTTTTTGTGTCAAAAAAGGATGGAACTCTCTGCCCATGTATTGACTGCTGAGGCTTGAACTTAATCACAGTCAAGAGTTGCTACCTACTGCCACTAATGGACTCTTCCTTCTCCAACTGCAAAGGATACCACTTCTTCACCAAGCTGGACCTGCAAAATGCCTACAGCCTGGTCTGCATCAAGGAAGGCAAAGAGTGGAAGACAGCATTGAACACCCCCTCTGGCACAACGAGTACTTAGTGATGCCATTCTGGTTCAGGAACGCCCCTGCAGTGTTCCAAACCTTATCGACAATGTCCTCCACAACATAATCTCCCATTTTGTTTACATTTATCTAGATGACTTCCTAGTGGTCTCCCGCACACTGGAGGAACATACCCAGCACCTTTGCCATGCAATCCAACGTATGCTTGAAAACCAGCTCTACCTGAAATCAGAGATCAGAGAAGTGTAAATTCCATCAGATATCTTTACAGTTTCTGGGCCTTACTGACTCCCAGGGTGAGATCAACGTGGATCAGCAAAATGTACAGACTATGTTGAATTGGCTGAAACTGGCAAACTGCAAACAGCTTCAGAGATTCCTTGGCTTTTTAACTTTTACCATCCTCTCATCCTAAGCTATGCTTCTCTTGCTGCTCCTCTCACTGCCCTCACCTCTGGTAATGTTCCCTTCCGCTGGACTCCTCAGGCCGCCTCTGCCTTCCGACAGCTGAAGGACAAGTTTACCAATGCCCCTGTCCTGATTTTTCTCAACCTCCAGCATCAGATTCAATGTGGAGGTTAATGCTTCCAATGCTGGCATGTGAGCTGTCCCCTCCCAGCAGGCAACTGACGGCAAGGTCATTCCCTGTGTCTTCTCCTGTTGGCTGCCCTTGGCGGAAAGAAACGCTAGCATCAGGGATTGTGAGCTCCTGGCCGTAGAGCTGCCATTTGAAGAGAGGGGGTACTGGTTTGAGGGGGCCAGAACTTCCTTTCTTGTGTGGACAAACCATTGTAATTTTTAATACCTCAGTTCTGCCAAGAGGCTAAATCCCAGGCAGGCTTGGAGGTCCCTCTTCTACCCACTTCAACTTTACCCTCACCCAGTGCCCAAAGTCTAAGAACTGGAAGTCCGATACCCTGTCCTGCCTTCATTCACCCACTGCTTTGGAGGGGCTAGTGACTGTGGTTCCTGACAGTTGCCCTCTGACTGCCACCAAATTGGAGGTGGATCACATTGTGGAGGAGGCTACCCTTTCCTGTCCCACTCCCCATGGGTGCCCTTCTGACCAACTGTTTGTCCCAGAAGGAGTGAGAACCTCACCTCGGTCTATGGTTCCCCTTGGTATGCCATCCCAGGACTTTTCATACCCTGTCCCTGGTCTGCTGGCACTTCATGTGGCCTACTGTCCTGCAGTACACCCAGGAGTATGTTGCCACCTGTGATACCTGTGCTCAGATCAAATCCAGTAATAAAACCCCCAGTGGTCTCCTCTAGCTCCTGGAAGTTCCCCATTAGCCTTGGGCTTGAATCACCATAAACTCGGGCAGCCTGAGTAGGATAGTTTCACAATTGTTTTAACCATTGTGGAGCATTTTTCAAAGGCAGCCCACTTTATCCCTCTAGCAGGGCTGCCCATGGTCAAGGAAACTGCTGAGCTCCTCCTGCAGCATGTGGTGCAGCTTTGTGTCGTCCCTCGGGAGGTTGTTTGTGATTGTGGGCCACCATTTGCAAGCCACTTTTGGAAGGCCTCCTGCACCCCGGTGGGCACCACCCCTTACCACTTGTCCAGCCTCCATCCAATAACCAACGGTTAAGTCAAGAGGTTGAACCAGAAGCTGGGAAATCTTTCCGCTGTGTCTCTGAAGGTAACTCTACTAAGTCGTGTTGCATATTTAAGTTGCCAAGTTTCATTTCCCCTTCACCAGTTTGTTAATCATTGTTGAGCTGTAACCCTGTTCTGTTCAAATGTTTATATATCCCGACTTCAGTGGAAGATATGGTAAAGAAAACTAATTACTCATTAATTGCGGATTTTTCCCTGTGCTCACTGTTTCAGAGTGGCATTACTTCCAGTCTCTCCGGCCTCTGAGTTTCAGAGTTGCTTCCTAGGTGCTGATCTCTGACTAGTCCTCAATGGCTGGCCTGATTCCCAGTGATCCTGTTCACCCCTCGCCTGACTTGGACTGCCCCCTGACCATTCTCCAGCTCAGTGCCTCTTTTGTTCTTATTTTCTACTTGTGCCTTTGCCGCTTGGATTACCTTATTAAAGCGCCCTTGCGGCTTTCAGTGGATCTGTGCCTGGTTCCTTCTCTGCTGCCCACTACAAGAAAAGGGGAAGAACTGAAATAAAACCAGCGTAAAGTGGGAAATGTATTTTTCTGCAGGTAAATTCTCACCATGGTGCGCGGAATCACACATGGGCAACATCAAGCAGTTAATGGGAAAACTATCTTTTTTTTTCATTGCTATCATTTGCACTCAGCGATTAGGTCTACGGCCTATATTTTACTAACTGAATAAATATGTTTAAAAAATTGGGGGTGTGAGAATTGGTGTACAGGAATTTTTTCAGACCTCTTGGATTTTTTTTCCCGTTTAAGAGCAGAGCTTGACAAGTGCAATAAAAGCTAAGCATTAAAAGTCACAGGACACTATGAGCACACACGCAGCTCTCCATCTCAAAGCTGCAAGCCATCCAACTGTAGTGACAGGGTTTCAAGCTGGCCCCCTTTTTACTGCATTTCTCTCCTTGCCCCTTTTGCCATGGCAACGGAGATAAATGCAAAGTTCTGGTTTGAGA
Organism: Gymnothorax javanicus; assembly: GCA_029692085.1. Classification (NCBI taxonomy): domain Eukaryota; kingdom Metazoa; phylum Chordata; class Actinopteri; order Anguilliformes; family Muraenidae; genus Gymnothorax; species Gymnothorax javanicus. The sequence goes on from CM056193.1 coordinate 88,713,211, forward strand.
TGCATCAAGACTGACTGAACAGGACATTAAGTCTGTTGTTCGGAGAAAAAACATCCTAATACTCATTGTTCTATTCATCTAGTCTCATAAACATGCCTTTTAGCATCGGCCTTTATTGAATATTTCATCATAAAATGTATCTTTTGAATTGGTGCAAGAAATACCGCGAGTTAAATTTTACAACCCTGTTTACAAAAAAGTTGGGACGCTGTGTAAAATGTAAATAAAAACTGAATGCAATTATTTGAAAATCATTTAAATACTGTTTAAAGTTTCTTGAATTGTGGCTTGAAATAGTAAAGATGAATATATGATATCAAATTTGAGTGTCTTTTCAAGCATCCACGGAAAATAAATATCAGAAAATAAATGTTTATAACAATTAAAAGCCCAGTTCAACATGGTCTGAACAGGTTTGAAAAGCTCATTTTGCTGTTCAGACCATTTTTCAAGACTCTGTAGGCATGTCGGATCATGGTTTGATTGACATCTCCCTCCCTTAATCTGTACAAGCACTTCATCACAATGGTAATCTGTGCCACCATACGGAGAATGTTGAATGTTCGATTAGTGAGGTATGTATTCAAGTAGCTATGGTTTTGAACTTCTAAAGCATGGCTTGGGACAACATATTCATGCACTCTTTGAGGTCAGAGTTGTGTTTTCCATCAAAATTGGGTCGTGGCAGTGCTCACTCTATACAATACAAGCAAAAATGTTTTGAAGTATCAGAAATTAATGAGAACAGGCTTCTGCTCATTGAACGCATTCCGCAGGCATCTATCACCTTAATTTAATCTGAGTGATGCCCAATTTACATAAAATTTTGGGAATTTGTCATCAACATTAAAATTGTAACCCTTAAAATTTATTCAGTATAAGCTCAATTTCAGGTAACGATAATGACGTGGCCAAATGAATTAACATTCACCCAAGACAAGTAAGCTGCATCACGGTAGCATTTGCAGAAACATTAGCTTGCTAGTAATGTTAACTACAAATCACTCGGCCTAATGTTAGCAACATCAGAACATTATATAAGTTTAAAATGGTGGCTTTTAAGTCAGTTATATTTGACATATGGCTTAACTTTATCAATGGTTAGCAACTTCCACTATCAGTTGTCAAGCTCAGTACCTCCAACTAGCCTAGCTGATCTGATGCTCTGCAGACTGCTAGTGGCTGAGCCCACACCTTACAAATTTAAATTAATATTCAAAATGGGCTTTTCTTGGCATGACGAAAGTGTACATTTCACATTGCCAAACTGTAAACATGCATAACAGAGGCCCGCAGAGCTTGCCCAATCATTACTTCTAAAATGTATTGGCAACAATAAAAGAAAATCCATTCTTCTTCGATTGAGTTTAATGAAGGTGAAAACCATTCCCCTGTATGATCGCCCCCTATTGAGTGTATATTTTATGATGTACTTCTGTGGCTTTATAGCTGCCTGTCACTCAATGCAGCCCCACCCTAAGTTATGCAATAGTTTAACCCTTAATATACTGTAAATGGGTAATATAACAATTCACTCCCCTTTCAAAGAGGGGGAAATTAGCCATAGAGACTGAAACCCTTTTTGAACCAGGCTGTAAACGTTTATTTCTGCTTTAAAATGGGGCTCTTTTAAAGGGGACCTATTATGCTGATCCTTCTTTTAATACATATTAGTAATGTTATGATGCTGGTAGTCCATACTCAACCTCTGAAAAGTTTTTAAACATAAGATACAGAGGTTTTGCCGTAATCCAAAACGTGATTTCGTGAACGTGATTTCCTCTCTGAACAGCTCCTCCCGAGATCTTCGCGAGATCTGGGCAAAACCAGACGTCAGGTTGTACCGTCCAATTAGTACAGACCTACCCAGAGCCAATCACGGCGCTGGACCTGCCCACACTGGAAACTATTCTAGCAGGCACTAACAACGGCAGATCATGCTATGCCTTAGTAGCGTCTACACTTTCGGAAATACAAAAGAAGAACCGCAGATCATTTGAGGTGCACTTTTGTCAGTATCTCTCCCAAAGCTGCTTGTCCGTTTACTTTTGGACGCGAAGAAAAGCACCTATTTCTCTGCCAAAAGACGATGCCACCAGAAATCAGTGGGTAGCTTTTTTTGTTTGCTGGCAGCAAACAGCCACGGCCAAAGGGAACGTTAGTTGGTTGTGCTCAGCATTTCACCAAAGACAGCTTTGTCAATAAAGGATAATTCGACACCATAGTGGCTATTGCCCCAGACGCCGGCTCTATTATTCCAGCTTTTCCTGTTATTGACCCGGACGTAACTCCTAGTTTAGGACGAGCGCCTCCACTTCGTCCGGCTCAATAACTGGACATTTGAGACAATTGAACAGGGCGCCAGCTATATTACTCAGCCTCTACCTGTTATTGACCCGGCAGCGTCCGGGTCAATAGGCTCCACCATTCGACACAGGATAAGTGTTTCAGCTGCTTCTCAAACCTGAAGCAGTTGCATCGATCTAGCGCTCGGAGCCACAAGCTGTAAGTAATGATATAACAGCAAATAATGTAAGTGTAACGCAAGTGAAGCTAACGTGTTACGGGTGGCTAGCAGGACCGCTAACGATAGTTAACACTAACAACTGGCCTCAAATGCAGGCTTTGTAAAATATCTGAAGATAAAGCCTGTACTGGTCATGACTGTCCGTGACTCAGACACAGAAGCTGTAAGTTGCTTTTACTGCATAAGCCAACCTGACGTGATAGCCAGTAGATTGTGGCTGTAGCACAGCGGCTAACATAGCCAAGTTACTGTTGCTAATGTTTGTGTCCTAAATATGCAAGAGTAATATCAGGGGAAATTCTACAGCAGGTGTGTGAACATAAACCTCATTTGAAGCTAACTTTTAATACTTGTTTGTAATTTGGATGCTTAGTACAACTGTCCAGGGTAACGGAACTTGCTGTCTGTAAAACCTGTATTGCAAGGGTTTGTCTCTGTGGTTGTTATGACCGCTTGGTTACCAGCTACTGCATGTTAGTTTGCATGCCGCCGTGCTAATTAAAAATGCTCCTGGTTAACTTATATGCTGTAATTCTGATCAGGTTAATGCTTGTGTTACTTCGGTAAGCATCAATGTGGCAGTTTCATCATAACGATGCCCGATTGTAGCCACTACAGTTGAAGTTAACCGGAGAGGTGCTGTATGTGTCCTCAAAGTTGGGCTGAAAAGGCTGCAGTTAGACCAGACGTAGGTTTTGCAGAGCTTGGGATACCTGTTTGGGTTTGTTTCGCTTCACTTATCCATGAGCGGGATCAGCCGGATGCTTCACAAATATCTGGGTTAGCTCTCTGATTCTACCGTGAAAGCAATCGCGAAACGCAGAAGCTCTAACCTGTCTGGTATAACAAACAATTTCTCTGCACTACCGTGACATAATTTCATCCCCCTCTAGAAATTGTTGTGGCTAATAAAAAGCAGAAAAAGGCGGAGATTAAATAGGAAATTCTTTCCTGTAGAAGTGATCATTCACTAGCTCCACATAAGCAACTTGTCCACGCTAACGGAACCTACAGTCTGTAAAACCTGTATTATGTTCATTACATAACCGAGCTCTCTCTAGCTGTCGCATACTATCCATCAAGCTGCTTTCACATCGGATACGAAATGAATTTTTCGCGGGACTGATTACATTCAAAGTCAAAACAAAGACGTGAATACACGCGTTATGGGTGTGTTAAGCAGCTTTCAAACCGGACGTGAAGCAAATTTTTCGCGCAACAGGTTACATTCAAAGTCGATGCAAAGAAGCGAATACACTCGTTATTGGCACGTCAAGCTGCTTTCACACCGGACGCAAAACAAATTTTTCGCATGACAGATTAGCTACATTCAAAGTCAATGCAAAGACGCTGAATACCGCAGCGTTATGGTAGCGTTAAGCAGCTTTCACACGGACGAAAACAAATTTTTTTCGCGCGACAGATTACATTCAAAGTCAATGCAAAGACAATGCATTGACTTTGAATATAATCTGTCGCGCAAAAAATTTGTTTCGCGTCCGTTGTGAAAGCAGCTTATCGCGCCCATTTTCCCCGAGCAAACGTTTGTCATTCCAACGCAATAAGTGAACCATTATCACAGGCAATTTCCGAAAAGGCCGTTTAGCCTGGAGCTTTCACCCCTTCGTTATACATCAGCGCAGAAGCTGTTCGTTACTCCACGCTAACGACACACCACAGCTATGCACACGAACCAGCAGATCCTTATAATACACACCGAAGCAGTCCATAAGTTGTTGGTCCACTTTTAGCTGCTCCTCACTGTCCGTGTTTACCTCTAAACTCAGACCCACCGGATTTCTACGGTCTCCAGTCTACACTTGGGTATGTCGACCCGTTCTACAAAGGTGTCTGTATGGGGTGAATTCCAGCTTTCCCTCAATCCTAGCTATAGAGTAGAAACACTGGTGTACTCACCACAGTAGCCGTAGGTAGACAGCAAATTCGAGCTTGAGCTGCCAGACTTTCGCACTGCGTCCTCCACTTTCGCCATTGCGTTTATTAGAACAAGTTCATTTCATTAGATCTATACACATGTACTGCGTTTGATTGCGGAATTTGCCCGTCGATTCCTTCTCAGATGGCAGACGCGTCTCAGTTTCACTCTGGGGAGGCGGACCCGGAAAACTGCTTTCTGCTGCCTCATCCCGCCTAGATCCGCCCTCCACAGAGCTGACCAGTCAGAAGAAAGTGGGCACATGGGGAGTGGGGGCCATAGCGGAAGAGCCACCCCAACGAGGCGTTTCAGGCAGAGACTACTATGGACTACAAATGGGGTTTTTTGAGGATAGCAGTATGAGCTAAATAAGGACGCTGTTTTGGATTTTGAACGATCAGGAGTACTCTAGGGGAGTCCAAGATCAAAATATAACCTTGGAAATACAGCAAAATAGGTCACCTTTAAAGTGGGGGTCAATGGAAATTTACTCAATTTTGCGGCCAGCTTCAAGTGAGCTTTCGAGGAACTGCAGATCTGTTTTGCCTTCACAAATTCTGAATACACATTTGCAGATTCCTGTACCCATTCACAAATCTCAGTACGCAATTGCAGATTCTTTTACACATTTACAACCCCAATTCCGAAATAGTTGGGACAAAGTGTAAATTGTGAATAAAATCAAAACGCAATGACTTTCAAATCACATCAGCCAGTATTTTATTCACAATAGAACAGAAATAACAATGTTGAAACAGAAATTTTACAATTTTATCCACAAAATGAGCTCATTTCAAATTTGATGGCTGCTACAGGTCTCAAAAAAGTTGGGACAGGGGCCTGTTTACAATGGTGTAGCATCCCTTCTTCTTTTTAACACAGAGTGGAGGCATCTGGGCATTGAGGAGACAAGTTTCTTGAGTTTAACCATTGGAATTTGATCCCACTCTTGTTTAATGCAGGTTTCCAGCTGCTGGAGAGTTTTGGGTCTCCTTTGATTGACTTTTCATTTAATTATATGTGCCTAATGTTCTCAACTGGTGAAAGATCAGGACTGCAGGCAGGCCAGTTCAGCACACGGAGTCCTTCTACGAAGCCATGCTGTTGTAATGGCTGCAGTATGTGGTTTTGCATTGTCCTGCTGAAATACACCAGGCCTTCCCTCTGCTCTGGAGGGGAGCATATGTTGCTCTATAACCTTTATATACCCTTCACCATTCATGGTGCTTTTTAATACATGCAAGTGTCTCACGCCATATGCACTAATGCATCCCCATACCATCAGAGATGCTGGCTTTTGAACTGAAAGCTGATAACAGGAGGGGTGGTCTTTCACCTCTTTAGCCCAGAGGACACAACGCCCATGATTTCCAACAAGAATGTCAAATTTGGACTTGTCTGACCACAGGGCACTTTGCCACTTTGCTACAGTCCATTTTAAATGAGCCTTGGCCCACAGAACACGGCGGCACTGCTGGATCATGCTCAACAATGATTTTTTTTTTTTTTTTTTTGCATGACAGAGTTTAGGTGGCATCTGTGGATGGCACGGCGGACTGTGTTTACAGACAGTGGTTTCTTGAAGTATTCCTGGGCCCATTTAGTAATGTCAATGACAGAATCATGCCGGTGAGTGATGCAGTGGCGTCTGAGGGCCCGAAGATCACGGGCATCCAGTAAAGGTCTTCAGCCTTGTCCCTTACGCACAGAGATTTTTCCAGTTTCTCTGAATCTTTTGATGATGAGATGATGCGCTGTTGATGATGAGACCCTCAAAGCCTTTGCAATTTGACATTGAGGAACATTGTTTTTAAAGTATTCCACACTAAACCTTCACAGGTTGGAGAGCCTCTGGCCATCTTTACTTCTGAGAGACTCAGCCTCTCTAAGACATCCCTTTCATAGCCAATCATGTTACTCACCTGATGCCAGTTGACTTAATTACTTGCTAAATGTTCTTTTAGCTGATTCTCTTGTATATTAATTGCTTAACCTGCATTAAACAAGAGTAGGATCAAATTCCAATGGCTAAACTCAAGAAGCTTGTCTCCTCAATGCCCAGAAGCCTCCACTCTGTGTTAAAAAGAAGGGATGCTACACCATGGTAAACAGGCCCCTGTCCCAACTTTTTTGAGACCTGTTGCAGCAGAAAATTTGAAATAAGCTAATGTTGTGGATAAAAATGTAAATTGTCTCAGTTTCAACATTTGAAATGTTATCTATGTTCTATTGTAAATAACATATTGGCTAATGTGATCTGAAAGTCATTGCATTTTGATTTTATTCACAATTTACACTTCGTCCCAACTATTACAGAATTGGGGTTGTACAAAACTGATAACACACAGAGAGATTAAAATACAGTTGCGCAACTATCAACACACATCTGCAAATAGTTTTTTGACAATAATGGCCCCATAAAGATGTCTGAGCTACAGGTACAACATCACCAACGAAAATATGTACAAACCCATTTCCAGAAAAGTAGGGACGCTGTGTAAAATGTAAATAAAAACAGAATGCAATGATTTGCACATCATTTAAACCCTATATTTAATCAAAATTGGTTCAAAGGCAATATATCAAATGTTGAAACTGAGAAATTTATTGTTTTTAGAAAAATATTTGCTCATTTTGAATTTGATACCAGAAACATGTTTCAAAAAAGTTGGGAGAGGGGCAACAAAAGATTGGAAATGTTTTATAACGCTAAAAAAAATGCACCTGATGGAACATCTCACAGCTAATTAGAATAATTGGCAACAGGCCAGTGACATGAATAGGTGTGAAAAGAGCATCTCAGAGAGGCTGAGTCTTTCAGAAGGTGGTGAGGGCTTCACCACCCTGTGACTGACTGCACGGGAAAATTTTTCATCAATATAAGAACTAAATTGCAAAGAAACTGGGGACTTAATCATCCATGGTTTGTAATATCATAAAATTACTCATAGAATCCGGAGAAATCTCTGTATACAAGGGACTAGGCTAAAAACCAATGTTGAATAGCCGTGATCTTCAGGCCCTCAGGTGGCACTGCATTAAAAACTAACAGTATTCTATAGTTGAAATCAATGCATGGGCTCTGGAAGACCTCTGAAAACCATTCTCAGTGAGCACAATTTGTTACTGCATCCTCAAATGCAAGTGTAACTAAGGGCACTTTGTTACCTGGAGCTGATTGGCTGTAGCCATGTAAATATTTGGTGGCCTAGCAGCGAAGCTGCGAAGGCAACCATTGTGTTTGCAGTTTTTCTTCTTATTATTATTATTATTATTATTATTATTATTATGTTTCCACTTTCTTCCGCCATTGAAGTCTATAGCAGCCCTAAGAACCGTACACAGGAAAATGCAATTGATTTGGCAGTCTTGTTTGGGACAGTCCCCTGATCACTCCCACCAATTTTCATGCCCCTTGCTAAGAAGCTCTAGCGCCACCAACAGGTCAAAGTTTAACATACATTTACCTTCATAACTTCTGACCCGTTCATCCGATTTTCACAAGTCAGGTACCGTTGGAATCCTTGGGCCAAGCCGAGTTCAACGCACCATATGACGTCATTTTCCGCCATATTGGATTTTCCGCCATTTTGAATTTTAGCTAAAACCTTTCAAAAGTTTCACGGGTCACAAATTTCGTCCGATTTGAGCGAAACATGGCTCATAGAATCTGCAGACCAATTTGCACAAACGATACTAAAAGCCGTTTCAATATTCAAATCCGTTTGCCCGTAACAGCCAATGAAATTTGGCGGCGAAGCCGCCAAACAGGATGTGAGGCCATATTTCAGCAACGCTTCCATGTATCAACCCCAAACTTAGTATCTCGTCTCAGTACCTACTCCTGGGGTGGCACAAAAAATTCCGAGACGTTTGACCTCTAGGGGGCGCTATAAATAGCAAAAACATGTATTAGCTGATATTTCTTGATCTGTTTGGAGTAACACCTAAATTCCAGTCTCTTTTGATGCTGTTGGACATCCCTAGGCATATCCTAGAAGATTGTGTTTGTACGCATCAGAATTTGGCGGCCATATTGAATTTTGTCCAAAATTTGCATAAATTTACAGAAATTGCACAACCGTACTTGGGAAAATATTGAAATTTGGCATACTCATTCATAGACATACTGTGATCAAGCACATCAAATTTCATGCCCCTAGCTCAAACGCTTTAGCGCCACCAACAGGTCAAAGTTTGACCCACATTCACCTGCATAACTTCTGACCCTTTCATCCGATTTCCAGATTTCAGGTATCATTAGAATCCTTGGGACACTCCAAGTTCAACGAATCCTATGAGGTCTTTGGCGCCCATTGGATTTTCCGCCATTTTGAATTTTAGCAAAAACCTTTAAAAAGTTTCACGGGTCACAAATTTTGTCCAATTTGAGCAAAACACGGTTATCGAATCTGCAGACTGAGCCGCACAAACAATACTAAAAGCCATTTTGATTTTCAAAATCGTTTGCCTGAAATAGCCAATGAAATGTGGCAGGAAAGCCGCCAAACAGGATGTGAGGTCATATCTTAGCAACCCTTAGGAATATCAACACCAAACTTGATTATTAGTCTAAAGTCCTGCCCTTGGCAAGGCCCAAAAAAGATTGTGACCTTTGTCCTCTGGGGGGCGCTATAAATGGCAAAAACATGTTTTAGCAGATATCTCATGATCTTTTTAGAATAAAGCCTTAATTCCAGTGTCACCTGATGCTGTTTGACATCCCTGAGCAATTCCTGGAAGTCTGTGTAAAAATACCCCAGAATTTGGCGGCCATTTTGAATTTTGTCCGAAATTTGCTTAAATTTACAGAAATTACAAAGTTTGTTCGATCATTATGAAAATTGGTATAACTGATCTGCAGTCCAAGCCTGAGAATTCTCTGGAGTTTGGTACCTCTACTCCAAACCGTTTGGCCGTAAATGCAAATCAAAATCGACAGCGAAGCTGCCAAACAGGATGTGAGGCCTTATCTCAGCAATGCTTTGACGAGTCAACCCCAAACTTAGTACATAGTCTCAAGACCTGCCCCTGAGGAGGCCTAAAAAATTCTGAGCTTTGACCTCTGGGGGGTGCTATCAATTGCAAAAACATTTTTGAGCTGATATTTCTTCATCTGTTTGAAATAAAGCCTTAATTCCAATGTCTACTGATGCTGTTGGACATCCCTAGACTGATCCTAGAAGACTTTGAATGTAAGCTTCAGAATTTGGCAGCCATTTTGAATTTTGTCCAAAAAGTGCTTAGATTTACAGAAATGACAAGCTTTGTCCTATCATTACGAAGCTTGGCTCACATGATCAACAGACCAAGCCTGAGAAGTCCGTTGAGTTTTGTATTTCAAATTCAAACCGTTTGGCCATAACAGCCAAACAAATTCAACCGAAAAGCCCAAAACAGGAAGTAGGCCCATATCTCAGCAATGCTTTGGTGTATCAACGCGAAACTTGGTATAAGGACACAAAACAGAGTCTGGAAAAGACCTATTTAATTTGGTGACCTTTGACCCCTGGCAAAAATTCAAGTCACAGGAAGTGAAGTCAAATCTTAGCAACAATTTCAAATGACCAAACCAAACTCATCAGTTGAACTCAGGACCTCTTCTCTATATTGGCTCATGAAGCTGTTGGTTATTAATCCTCAAAACCAATCAAAATTGATTGTGAATCTGTAAAACAGGAAACAGGCACATAACTCTGTTGATTAGTGAGTGATTTAATGTTAAATTTCTCAACTGTGCAAGCAGTGATGTATCTGACAGTTCATCCATGTTACCGTGGTCACCCGGGCTGACCTGCTACGGTGCTAGGCCACCCCATTGCTGCTTGCAGCTATATTTCACCATGGGGTTTTATATATTGCAAAAACAAATAACTTAACTTTTCATATTAATAATGGCACTTTGCACTTTGATAGCAAAATTGGCCCTTTATTGACAAGATTTGCGCAGAACAGTTTGTACATTGCATATTTGCACATTTTTGTATCTTGTATTGATAATATTTTTTGAATATTTATTGTGGTATTTCTGAAATCTTCTTTTTAAAGAAACCTTGGTTGTGTTGTCTCAGCAGGTTCTGTAGTGAACATGCTGTCTGTGGTGAGTTAGCCAGTTGACAATCTTTGAAGCACCCCTGTTAGTGGTAGCTACTGAGACTCATTTCCTGTGGCACAGTATAAAAGGCGCCATTTTACGTCTGTCTGAGCTGTTGACTATCTCTTGCTCCTGTGTTGCTACCAAAATTTACTGCTGTTTGTAAGTAAACATGACTGGTCTGGTCCACCTTATTGCTGTCTCTGCGTCTGTTGGAACTGCATTATCCAGCCGCTAAATGGCCATCTTAACAGCAAGTTAAAACTTTATTATGTAAAGGGAAAAAAACATAAATAAAAAAGATCCAGAAATACTGCCACCTTCTCTGGGCCAAAGCTCATTTCTTATATTTTTAGATGCTTAAAAACCAGGGCCATCTTAACATGATTTTATTTCTAAGAAATCTTTTTTAATAATATGTTAAAGTTTTCCGATGAGAGGTGGAATTCAGTAGCCTGACTCTGCCAGCCTTCGTACTTCCGCTTAATTTCATTTCACTTCACTACTCAGTCTGGTCACTTGGAGCTCTGCCTCATTTACCACGGCAGAAAATACGCCGGACCAACCAACGAACAGAAGGCGTGGCCGAGAGCCATGATGTAGCACCTGCGCCGAGTTTGAAATTGTAGTCTCCGAAATCAAGAATGGCCACAGACATAGATACACGGGAGGCCATTCACTCTGTCTTGGAGAAAATCCCGGGTATCAGCGACTTATAGCCACATCAAGAATGAATGTTTGGTTAGTTTTTTGAATGGAAATGATGTTGTAGCGCTACTCCCTACAGGTTTCGAGAAAAGTTGTCATATCTCATATTTTTAAAAGCCGTGTTTTTGTTCATGTCACAAGACCTATTCGCTGTCTCAGTGTTATGTTGTCATTATCCATGAATGAAATGGCTGAGACAGCCAAACGCTTAGAGCCAAACTGTGTCACTATAAAGTTAGATAGCAAGCTCGGTATGATGTTAGTGCAAGTATGGTTAACGGTTCAGTTTTCATGTCAACTCAGATTTCGTCCTAATGCAAATAATGCGTTATTCTTGCCGATTCTGCCGTTGGTTTTGGGTCCCTTATGTTTCTTTTTTTTTTAATAGCAGCAGTATCGGCAGGAAAAATGATAGCTGAACAGTTTGTTTATTGTAAGGAGAACAGAAAGAGCACCTTTGGTTCTTTTAAGTGAATGAGTGAAGGCTAAAATTTGGTAGATGGGCATATGTATGAGTACAGTATTAACTCTAATGTACTGATCAGTTTGTTCTCGCTGCATTCCTGGTATGAAGGACTGTGTTTACAGCGGAAGTACTAGGCGGCCGAGCTGGCGCATAACGTACATTATCGCCAAACGTTCGTGATTGGTTTACGGGTACACCAATGATTTTAAACTTCAGACAAGCGCCCACCCACCAGGAAGTAAACACTTGTCAATGACGACTGCCCAGACTCTGTGTACGAAGCAACGCGAAGTAGCAGAGTCTGGTTTTACCAGGCTAGGAATTCAGATGTCTGCTATTTATTAAGATTACTGACATTATTTCAATCTAACACGGTAGCCTGGTTCGGTTTGTCTGCTTCTCATTATCTCTTTTAAATCATTATTGGCTTGATTTTGGTTTGATTGGTCAGTTGGCTGAATAAATGGCTTGATTACAAGTTAGGCAAAGTACACGGGAATTGATTTAAGGTGAGCTAATTATGCCAAGGTGACGGCAGCTGTCCGGCCTCGCTGGTAATTAGCAGACTTCAAATCGCAGTTTTCTTTCCGGAAGCATCTCAAATGGCCTCTGATGTTAGTTCACCTCTAAATTAAAGTTGTGTCGGATAGAAAAAGGTAATAATCAAGCTCGTCTGTCTGCCCCATAGAGGAAGCGGGAATATCTCGGTCATTCAACAATCACAATGCAGGACCGCAGGACAATGGACATTCATGGCGCTGGCAGCCGCACTGACATCACGATTAGGGGCGCCCCAAGCGGATTGAGGGTGAATTTTCGTCTGGTGTGGTGATAATGGTGCGGTCCACTAGTTTTGTAAAATTGCTCATAAAAATTTAAGAAATCGCAAAATAAAGGAAAAAAAGTCGTAGGAGCTTTTTTCATGATATATTGAAATAATATTACCCACTTTTCCCAGCTATGATAGTCCTCCTTTAATACATAGCCTGTAAACATGGCCCCGTCCCAACTTTTTTTAAACATGTTGCTGACATCAAATTCAAAATGAGCAAATATTTTTCAAAAACAATAACATTTCTCAGTTTCAACATTTCATATGTTTTCTTTGTGCTATTTTCAATTTATTATAGAGTTAAAATGATTTGCCAATCATTGCAGTCTGTTTTTATTTACATTTTACACAACGTCCCAACTTTTCTGGAAATGAAGTTGTAGTGTCTGGTGATATAATGGCTCAATTAATAACTACTTCTAAAACTTCTAATAACTGCTTCTAAAATGATGAATAAGCCTGAATTTGTTTTCTGAGAAAAGGGAAAATCTACAAAAAAAAAAAAAAAAAAGATTAAGAATAGCTGAACTGGACTTTACTGAGGAAAAACATATCATTTTGTCAAGCTTAAAATCAGTTATATCCCTGAAACTGCTTTTTGGGGATATTACGGATTCATCTCGTATGCCACCGCCGCAGATCTTGTATGTGCAATACCTGGAACAGTGTTTCACAGGAATCACTTGAAACTTCTTGTCTTAATTCCTGGTGCACAGAGGACAAATCCAATGCTTTAGTGTGACCCTACGACCTTTCCTGTTGCACCATCACCAGGTCAAATTTTACATGTCCAAATGCAGTGACTCAAACAGTTTAGATTGTAATTGTTTCTGGTGCACAGAGAAGAGCTGTTACTGATGTTGGTCACCCTATGACCTTTGCTGTAGCACCTCCGCTGGGCCAAACTATTAATTTCTTAAAAATTGCCAGAACTCGAGCAGTTTTAATTGGAATCAAGTCAGATCTGCTTTCAACACTCCTGGTGCACAGAGACGCAGCTCTGTAATGTTTACTGTAGGTGTAAGCTTGAAAACATGGCTTATCATAGCCATCCCCTCGCTGTTCTTTCCAAGAAATAATTATTTACTTTAGGTAGGAGTCAGTATATTTTGGTTAAGTTCTTCTGAACATACACTGCGCTTGCTTTAACTGTGACATTTGTGTGCTGCTATGTATGGCCAAAGAAACTTACCTTCATAGAATCAACTGATTTCATGGTCCACAAAATTAAATTAATGCGGTTACAAAATAAACTAAATGGAAGCCAAAATGTAAATAATTACAGGTATTCCAAGCAGCTTTTTGCAAAGAATCTGAAGACAGTTACCTCTGAACCAATGGGCATCCACTGTGCATTTGCAGCCCTGACATTGTTCCTTTAACAACAGAAACATACCGTCAGGATAGGCAGTGACTTCACCTTTCTACCCATTCCTACGTAGGTTGCCTGATTGAGGATCAAGCAATTTATTTGCCATGTAACCTACATTGATTAAGGTTTAATAATGACAGAAGATTCAGTAATGTTCATGAGAGATTGCATCGATGAAAGTCTCAATGATTAATTTGAAAAAATCTCAGCTTTCTCTGTTATTCCATATATCAATGCAGCTTTTTGTTCATTGAATTATAAAAGAATAATAAAAATGAACTCCACTTTTTTAATAATAGTAAAAACTGAATTTAAAATGGAAAACATCATCTTAAATACATTGATCAAGCATTGAATGTGACTTGAAAATGGTTTTAATACTTGTTTAAAATGGTGTTGCGTTTGGCTACTGTATGCCTATAGGTAACAAATATCTGCTAAATCATGAGAATTTCAATTTCAGATACTATAGGTAAAAATGCTGCAGAAATGCGAATTGGCCTGGCATTCTGGCCATTAGACTGAGTAAATGAGTCAATCGCTTGTTTAATAACTACTGTAATAATGTTAAGTCAACAGGAACAGATTGAAACAAGGTTAATCGTGTGTTAAAACGGGAGGATTCCACCTCGGCTAAGTTACCTCCAACGGCATGTTACTGCCTCTCTCCATTCACTCCCTTGGTTGTCCTCTGAAATCATGCCTCTCTGATCAGGCGTGCTGTCTGGTGTCACTGCGTGTTCTGGCTTATATGTGTCCTTCAGTTTCAGTGACAGCTTGAGCTTTGCTCATATTTACAGGCTGCCGTGCTTTGGAGGGGCATTTTTTCCTTTCACAACGTGTGCAGTCAATAAATGATATAACGTCATATCTGGGACAACAAGTTCTATCTCCTATTGTGTAACAATTGGTCAAATCTGTTAGGTTCATTATATTTTTTTCCACTTAATGGAAACATCACTCCATTTTTATAGATTATAAAATTTTATGTATTCTGGCCAATACTGAAAAAGATGTGGACCACCTCTGGTACCCTTTGAAATGACAACCCCAATTCCAAAAAAGTTGGCATATCATGGACAATGCTAATAGAATTCAAAAGGACTGGTTTCCCCCTCTGCTATTTTGAAAACAGTAGAACAACACATTATTTAATATTCAAACATGTACATTTAATTGCTTATTAAAAATATACAATGAGATTACTGCAAGAGTCCAAAAGGTTTACAAAGTCGACTATTTACCTCTGTGTTGCATCACCATGCTTTTTCATTGTACTTAAAAAGTGTTTGGGTTCTGAAAACACCTGTTAGTTAAGCATGGCAAGCAGAATTTTCTGCCATTCCTCCATCATGCAGGTCTTCAGCCATGCAATTGTACATAGCTTTTGGTGCCATATATTTTGTTTCATTATATGCCATACATTCTCAATCAGAGACAGATTAGAACTGCAGTCAGGCAAATCTAGCACCCACACACTCTGATTACGCACTCATTCACTTGTAATTCATACAGAATATTATTTGGTGTTGTTTATCTAGATTTCCCTGGAACAGACAACGCATAGATGGCAGCATAGGTTGCTCCGAAATTCATTCTTATCTTTCGGCAATAATAGTGCCCTTGCAAATGTGCAAGTCACCCATATCATGTGCACCGACACACCCCCATACCTGACACTGATAACTGCTGGAGTAGTCATTGTTGTCTTTGGTTCAGAGAACACAGCAACTGTTTTTTTTTTCCTTTCCAAAAACCACTTGAAATATTGACACATCAGGCCACAAAACACACCTCCACTGTGCTACTGTCCCTCTCAGATGACACCATGCCCAGAAAAGGTGGTGGTGCTTTTGGACAGTGTTAATGTGTGGCTTTGGCTCTGCATGGTAAAGCTTTAACTTGTATCTGTGGATGCAGCAGTGAATGGTGTTGAATAACCCAAGATATAAAATGTCTCCGAGCCTATGTCAGGATATACTTCATAGTCGCATGACAGTTCTTAAGACAGTGACATTTGAGGTATTGGAGATAACAAGAATTTAGAAATGGTTTCAGGCTTGCGCTCTACATGCAGAGATTCAACCAGATTCCTTCCATTTTTAATTATATTACCCACAGTAGAGGGTGAAATGCCCCAATTTCTACCAAGTTGTCCCTGTGGACTGTTGTACCCTGAATGATGGATCATAAGCTTATGCATCTGTCTGCAGATTGGCTAACTTCAACCCATCTTTGCTCTTAAGGGAATAGGCCTTTTTTGCAGGCTGTGTAACAGAACCTGTTTCACATTCCTTATTACTGCAACTTTTCACATCATTATTACTCCTAAATTGCCCCTGCTCCAGCTTTTTAGGAATCTGTTGCAATCATCAGATTTGAGATAAGTAAACATTTTAAATAAATAATTGAATTCGTACGTTAAAGCATCACATATTATGTTGCTGTGATGATTTCTATGTAATAGAGGGTGAATGGAATTTTCAAGTCATTCCTACTTGATTTTATTTGCATGTCTCATTATGTGCACTTTTGCATTTAGGTTGTGAACAGAACTTCACTCTGCTAAAAGACTGGCCATTCCATTGAATCCTTGATAGCTGGCTTGGTGAGCTACCAGCCTAAGAAGTTGAATACTTAACAACATGGTGAGGTGAAATGCTGGCACTTCAAGGATAATTCACATCCATATGGCAGAGTTTATTGAAATTACATCCCGGCAACATTGTGTCACATTCAATACACTGATGGACCTTACCGTGCCAGTGTTTCTCTTGCATTCCTGACATATTATCACTGCGGTTGAATCTCCCAGCTCTGCAGTCCATCCCACTGATTTGTGCTGTAATTCCTACACCATTCACCCATTATTGAGCCCATACTAATTGCATAATTTAATCGCCTTTAAGTGGCAGCAGACAGCTTAAATTTCTCCCATGTCAAAGTATTCATGAATATGACTACATGAGCCACATGTCAGTATATCAGAAACCATTTCTTCGACCACAGCTTGTGCTGTTGAACATCAAATGTTGATCACCCATCCTTTCAGTCTATAAAGGAATAAAGCGCATGTGGGAATCCTTCTAATCAGAAGCTGATCAGTGGAGGGAGGTTTGCTGGCCTTAGAGACGGTCTGTATCTCGGTGGCATGAGTTGTGTGCGTGTGTGCGCATGTGTGGAGATGGGGATGTGGAGGGAAAGAACAGCATAAACGAGATGAGGCAAGAAATCAGTCACCATGAGGCATTTTTGTGCGATTCAGAGGGCTGTCCAAGCACGGGCTAGCCATCACCCTAATCCGTCTGCTAACTTCATCCAGTAAAAATATTCTATGCAATCACTAAAAGTCACTCCTCGCAGTTTATTTTTTAAAACCAAAAAAAAAAAACCCCCATCAAAAAATATTTATTTTAAATATTATCAGGTAATGGAATGAATGACATTCCCGTTAACTGTACATTGCTTTTGACCCTTTTTTTTGATTGAGCTAATGTCAGTCAAATGCCTGAAGTCCTTCATTAGCAATACATTTGAATACAAAGAAAGATGGTCATGAGGAAAAAAGTTCTGCTGTTATTAGTTTCCACCAGAAACAGAAGTTCTAGCTTTTTTGATGGGATAAAAATGACAAGTGAGCATTTTTCATAATTGTGCTTTTTATTAAAAAATATTTTACAAAATGCTACAATGTATACAAAATGCATATATCTAGTCCAATTACGATATCAAATGCCAATGTTCTAAATTTCAATTCTGGGTTAGACTTGCATTTTAAACTGCAATGACATCATTCAAGAGTACTGTATTGTAACTTTGATAATACTGGCTGTTTAAAAAAAAAAGTTTGCCTGAGTAATCTCTTAACCATCATGAATGACAACAATTGGGAGTCACTCTTAAAATTTTTGAAAGTAGGAAAAGGCGCTCTTTTGACAATGATTCTAAAAAAAAAAAAAAAAAAAAAAAAAAGGATAAGCAAACCTTTGATTTCTCTAAACTTCAATACTGAAGACATTGAGTAACACTAACTGCATAGCAAATGGGTAAGCCACGCATCCCTTATACAAGGAACGATGGGTGTGTCTAAATAGAAAAAACGTTAAATGAACTGAAAAGCTGATTATACCATGAGTTGAATAAAATTTCAAAATATGACTTAATTCCAGTCAATAAATAAAATAAAAATAAATAAAAAGGCAATAACTTATCTGGGTCAGACCCATAATTCTTCATTTGTAACAATACAAATATAAGAACATATGGCTTCACATAACATTACAGAGCAGGAGCTAACCAAACTTAACTTGCACATTTCTGTCAACTCTTGAGTGCCCTGCTGGAAATAGGGAGGGATGTGGATATTACCAAAGCACTTAAAGAATAAGGTGCCTTTCACCAATTGCTTTATAAATCCAGATAACTTTCAATCCTTTTTAAGTTTATACCCGACTAAACCGTAAGACATGGGCAGGATCTGCACACAATGCAACAGTCTTTTTTTTTTCTTAGAATTCTCACATCCACAATCAAATGGAGCAAATTACAAAGTCCTGTAACAGGTCCCAAGCTGAATGTGTTGTAAAAATATATATTTATATATACACGTATACATGTTTAATCTTTTTCTTTTTTTAGGAAAATATGCTTTCAAAGTTGTATTATATGACTTGTTCTGTTCATGAGTTATGTAGTGTAATGACATTCCCAAGTAAATGTGACAATAAATAAAAAAAAGAAACATATAACCTATAGTTATAGAAAGCAAACATACAAAAAGGGAACATACAGAAAGTATGCAAAATTATGAAATTACAATGGTCAGCCTATCAAATCTCGACCCACTACACAAACGTCAAAGCTGGTGAGGAGAGGGTTTGTGATTTGACACGCAGTCCATGTAAATGTATACGCATGGAGATACACATGGATAAATCTTATAGTCTATGAGAATGGTCCTGGTTATGAGCCCACAATGATCTCCATGATGTGGTCCAGCTCATTAAGGTCTGGCCGACAGCTGGAGTTCGAGCTGATGGACGAAGGCCCGTGTGAGGACAGGCTTTCCAGAAGGTCGTAAGGTCCCATTTTGGGTGTGCTCTGCATGCCCGTCAGCATGGTGTCCAGGTCGTAATATGAGGCGTCCACATCCGAGAACAGCTCCTCCAGGGCCGGGTCCGCACTGGGAACGGGATTTTTGATCTCAAATGTGCCAAAGACCTGCTCCGTGGTCTTGGAGTCCTCTTCCAGCCGGTCTTCGTCCTCCCCCGACCTCAAACCGCTGTCCTCCTCTGCCTCCCCATCTTCCTCCTCCTCATCCTCCTCCCTGGTCTCCTTCAGGTCCTCTTCCACCCAGCAGGGCCCGATGCCCAAGCTGCCAGGCATGAACGCGGACGGAGTCTCTGAAGTCACGGAGCACAAGGTGTCGTCTACGACCACCTCCTCCGCGTGGCATCCATCGTAGCTGACGACTGAGAAGGGCTTAGGCTCCCTGTCCTGGTCCCGCGGCGAAGGCCGACACAAGATCTCAGTGGCCACCAGCCGGTCGCCGGGGCCCTGGGCGGCACTGAGGGCCTCGGTCATGATCTGCCAGCTGCCATCCTGCGTCATCTCCTCCTGGATCTGCCGCACGGTGTTGGCAATCAGCACTGATCGGCACAAGTTGGGCTCCACCAGCATGTGGCACAGCTGCAGTTTGATCAAGGACATGTCCAGAAGGGACTGCCGCTGCAGGTTGTAGGAGGACGCCATCTTGACGCTCGCTGGGTGCTTGTCCATCACCTCGTCTCCGGCATCTGAAAACTTTCGCTTTGTGCCCTTTGGAAACATCTTTGCTCTGTGGACGGGGAGACCAAGGAGGAGAATTGGTCAGCATGGACACAGTCTTGAGAACAGACACAAACATTCAACTGAAAAGAGCATTAAATGACTAAATGTTCATCAACTCATTGGCTAATTTTCCGAAGCCAAGTTACTGAAATAATTTAACTTATTCTCACATGATCAACAATTCATCACAAAGAGCGTAATGAGCTTTATTGCACAGCCTATAGCCTATTACTAGAAGCTGTAACAGCTGCGCTAAATCTACAAAAATGCCTTTTAAACAGCTACCAGCAAAAACAATGAGAGAAAAAAACTAAAGCCTACATCTACAAGCCTATTTACAAAAATGTCAAAAATTTGAAGGCATACATGGTAAAAAAAAGCAGACAATTTTTTTTCTTGAAGTTGCAGTGCTCTACCTTTCCTGTTGAGAGGCACAGGATTTAACAAATCATCTTCCTCCAGAGCGTAGCGCTTCAGTACCTTTGTACTAGCGACAAACAGCTTTTGTTCTGCACTCTTTCTGCACATTTTAGGCCAGTCTGAAGTAAGGTTCCTGGTGGGCGGAACAACCAAACTTTAAACAGCGCCCCCCCTCCCCAATCTGCCGAAAAGTAGAGCATAATACGTGTAACAAGCTCTCTATCAACCCTTCTTTAAACACATAGCCAACACCAAAGTGAACCAACTTGCTCTTTTTACCCCCATAGTCACCGATATGTTTGAATCATGCACACAACATCGCAGGAGGACTACAAATTTCTTTAGCTAGTTTTCAGGCAGTCTTTGGAAATTGAGCTTTGGACGGCCAATATGACACAAGAAAATAATCAATTTTTTCTGCCAAATTTACAAAATGCTACAATGTATAGTATAGGCATATGTAATCACATTATCAAATGTCAAACTTCCAAGATTTTAAATGTGGGTTTCACTTGCATTTTTAAACTAAAATAACAAAATTTCAGAGTAAGGTCTTGTCACTAAGTTACTGCTGGCCTGTTTATAAAGCTTGCCCGAGTAATCTCTTAACCATTAGCTATCCATGACAATACTTGAGAGCATCGCTGAAGATTTTTATAATGGCAGGCGAACAATTATACAGATCAAGTTAAATATTTTATAATTGATCATTGATCAACGATTTCTAGTTTTCCGTGCAAGAAGGCAGAATTTCTGCCCTTGTCAGGAGAAATAATGCATTCTCATAGCAAAGAAGCTAATGGAAGAGAACTACATCACATAAACCCTAAATTATGGCATTATATTCACTCTGGAGTTCAATTACTAAATTAAAAAGATAATTTAAAAAAATATCCAATACGGTCCCAAATCAAGCCTAATTGAATGAGTGCGAGTAGGAGCCATTTAACTTTGAACAAAAATATTTTAAAACCAATTCAATTCTAAATTAAAATTCAATAAATATGTGCTTCAGTAATTATGTGAATTTGAGTCATGCAAAGTTTAAAAAAAAGGATATTTAGGTCAACATGTATTTTAACTGAAGAAAGTCCAAATAGCACATCCTCATTTTACCTGCAACAAAACTGCATACCCACAGATGTCCAGAAAATGGGGGCAAAAAATTAGCCAATCAAAAATCAATATTCATCATACTTCAGTGAGAACAAGAAAAAACAATCATTAAAGGCAAAACATGGTCTCAATATAATTTTACTAAGGTACTTATGACAAGTGCTCCTGTATTAAATCCTATGTAGGACAATAAGAGTGGTCTAACAGAAATGTTTGATCCCCCCCCCCCCAGCCCCCAACCCCACCCACCACCACCACCAAAAGCAAAGGATGCCTACATGCCTTCTCAACATTCATTTAACACAGTATAACATTTAAATCAGAAGGCAAAACAGAGACACACTTTGTGGTGCTGTACATACATCTAGAATCGAGACGAGTGTTGGACACTTGCCTCCAGTCACTGGGCTCAGCCAACCAGGGCTACCGAGGCCTAAAAGTGACAAACATGTGGCTAGAGCAGAGAGAAGACATGACAGTAACCAGCACGTCAGTGAACATCACATCCAGCGCAACAGGGCATCCGTGGAAATGATCTAAAGGGTACGCGTGTTTTGTTAGCCATTACTACTCACCCAAGGGTGTCAACCACTAGGGAAATGTGAGGAGATTTCAAAAGGGAAGGAACATTTGAGAAACGAAATAATTCCCAATCTGAATACAAAGGGATACTGGATTTCCTGCCTAAAGAAAAATCTGAAATCTAATTTTTTTTTTTTAATCATTTATACCAGGCAAACAAGTCAAGGGAAGAGTGATGGAGCTCTTGGGGTTTAGGGAAGAAATGGACTTTTCTGAAAGCTCTAATCTTGCAAGAGAACCAAATTACATCCCTCATATCATTGTGTGGACAAAACACAACAAAGCTAAGCTAAGACAGGTCTTGTTGAAGGCACAGGAATTTCTCCTACCCGACAAGTCCCACATCCCAGCACTGAAGTGACATCACAATACAAGCCAATACGCTGTATCAGCTGAGGCTGTGCTGAAAACTACAAGCATCATAGAGATTAACTCAGTGCTCACAACCCTGTGCTCTCCATATCTTTCAGTGCCTGAACAGAAACTTGCAGCAATAAAAGTAGAGAAACGTTACAGGAACAGGTGAAGGGGCTTTTAACAGAAATCAAATGCAAGTTAGATGCAGCAATGAAACACTAAGGATGGATTGTTTACGCATTTCTCTGCAACTTTTGCCAAGACAACCTCACACCAACACATAAAGAACACCCAGGCACTCCTGCCATTTTTCTGAAAGAAAAAAGGCAAATTTCGCAATTAGGGATCCAGTCTTGAGCCAAATAGTGTAAAAAAACATCTTTGCCCAAACCAGATTTTCTGCACATCACCACGCTATGAATAGTGGCAATGTTGATCAATACAACACCTGCAAAATCCCGATAGATTAACAACTAGTTAGAAGGGGAAGGAAGGGATCATTCAACTGCTCAATACTCACAAAATCCTTTCTTCACAAGCACTGACTTAAAGCATCTGCCTGTTACACAGCAAGCACATGTCTCGAAGAATAAACCACTGTGAGAATATAAAGGAACAATTAATAATTAACTGCTAAATAATGTGTGTGATTAAAATGTCAGCAGCCAAAGCACTGCACCACCTTACAATGAAAACAAGCCTTAGCAAAATGTGTTCTGTAATACTGGCCTGAATTCTGAAAATGAGAACAAAATGGAAAAAGTGATTTATCATTAAGTGTGAGAGCACCATATGGGTAAACTTCATAAATCACCAAAATAGGGAAAGGTCACAGCAAACATGGAAAAGGCCCATATTGACAGCAAACAAAAACTACTCTTAAAAACAGCACATACAAATGCATTCAAGTAATAACCTGGCAGCCTGTCAGCAAAGGAAAAAGTACAAGCAAATAAAGCAAGACATATAAAAATGACCAATTCCCGGTATTAACATGTTGATGACACTGTAGTTTCCAGGCCGGCTGTGTGGATCGAGCATTCAAAAGTTGGCAATTCGATAAGAAAGAGTAAACTTCACTTAAAATTGACTGAAGTAAATGTCTGTCAAAGGTTTAGGATAACTGCATGTGGGGTTACATAACTAACTTCAGTCAAAGGAATAGCCCAAATGATCGTTGCTGCTCTAAATTTAACGACCCTTGACTTGTTGCAGCATCTATCCATAAAATATGAATATATCCTAATATGGGCAAGAGATTTTGCAACAATTTATTAAATAAATCGTCGTTTCAGATCGGTAGTGAAAACGCTCCATTGCTGGCGGCCTACATCGGCCGAGAAGCTGTACCCGTGGCAAATATCCATATTTCCTGCCGCGAGATTCGCCAGCCTTGGCAACAGCTCCATGCTGTGCTCCTTGCGCCATCTACTGGTCAGAAGAGTCATTACACCTGAAATATATCATGTCACTCACACAGACAAGAAGAAATGGTTCCCCGGTCACCCAGTCAAGCATTTCGATAATTTAACCCAATAACAACTCCCGAGCCAGTTAAGGTGGCACGTGAAATATGCGATATTAATTATATATTTGATGTGCCTCCTTTCATTGCAAATGAAATGTAACGTTAGCTCCACCCAAGTGACTACCCACTTCCCCTCCCCCACTACATTGACGTTATTGGTATTCCCCTACCAGTTAAGTTTTCGACTAATCAAAATACCGTCAATACACAAACGACTGCCCGAACTTCAATTCAAATGATCCAAACAGAGGCAAGAAAGTTCCGGACGATCTCTAGGGACTGGGCTCAGTTTTACGCCCTCCAACCTTTTTTACCACCACCACCACCACCGCGTGCTTTGTCTTCTACGTACGCCGAAGTCAAGTAAAATGAGCTGGTGAGCGGAGGCGACAACAAGGAGGGAAGCCATTTTGAATTCGCTAACTCCTTCTCGTCCAGTTAGCTCCAAACCTTACATACAACGCTACCAACTGGCTTAGTAAGAAGAGCTATGAGCCCACTACTTCGTGCCAGATTCAACACATCTATAAATTTATTTCAGACCGTATATCAATCTCAGTAACAATAGATTGGAAATGGCAACATTCTGGAACCACTGTTCACTTCCGCATAAAATTCGTGAACTAGCTAGCTAACGTTAGCTCGCATAGCGCCCTCTGACTCATCTCGAAGTTCTTCAAAATGTCGATGTTAACACCTTTAGCAACTAACAAGAAGTTAAAAAAAAACACGTTTTCAACTCTTGTTTACTTACCTGATCAGTTATTCTTTTCTGACCATGGGCACAGGCTCTTCGTCTGGATGCGAGTAATCTTGAGAGATTGGGATCATTAAAGGCACAGCGCTCCCTCTGTCTCGGTTTCCTCGGCACTGATACAGCCAAGAACAGCTACCTAAGCGGCCAGCTGCGGCAGAAGGAAGGGTGAAGTGGGCGGGCACGATGGAGTTTGATCGACAGACTCTGGCTTTAACAGAGAATGTGCGAACAAAGCCATGCTAACAGTCGAACAGTGAACAAGTCACTGAAGCTGGGTCGCTAAGACCTGACTTGATTTTTGTGGTTGGTAAATCGCAATATGTTCTCAAATCGTAAATATGCAGAGAAAAAGGCATTGAAAATAACTTTAAATGAA
The DNA here is from genome assembly GCA_029692085.1 of Gymnothorax javanicus. Taxonomy (NCBI): domain Eukaryota; kingdom Metazoa; phylum Chordata; class Actinopteri; order Anguilliformes; family Muraenidae; genus Gymnothorax; species Gymnothorax javanicus. The sequence goes on from CM056193.1 coordinate 88,738,111, forward strand.
AAGAAGAATATGTAGACTAATCTCAGAGTTATGTGTGTGTGTACATATATAATATACACACATAAAGTGTGTGTGTGTGTGTATATATATATATATATATATATATATATATATATAGATCAGAGTATTCATTGCTGACCCATAATAATGGCTCTGGAAATTATTGACATTAACAGTCTAACCAATGGAGTAAAGGCGAAAAACCTCACTGTGCTCAGAGAACAATGTCAAGTTGGCCAAAAAACAAACTTGAGCTAAGAATGACAGCATTTTCATTGTGGACCACCCCAGCACCAATTGTGTCTGGTTTGGAAACCCCAACTCCAAAAAGATGTGGGCCGATTCGCTCATTGTCTTCATGCGTACCCTCCCCCTAACATATGTCCTGTTTGGAGCATCACACAAAGCATGGTGACAGTCCAGGAGCAGGAAAGCAATGCATCATCCACACAATACTGCAAGGAGGACTCTTTAATAATGCCCTGTCTAAGGGGTCAATACTTCTCATTACCCACGATTGCTCATTTGTTTGAGATACCTTGTGATAATGTATAGTAAACAAGGTACACAAAAGATCTGGCATGCCACTTTACTAAGGTTATTGTGGTTTGATTATACTTAGGTCACATTATTGAACCCCAATACAAGACTCTGGAGGCAGAAATCTTCATTTGCGTTCACTTAACATGGCATATCTTTGAAATTCATCACATTCAGAAGCTTATGGAGTCATCACTGTATACTAAGAATTTGCCCTCTTGATTGGACTTCAGACATCTGTTATGGAACTGTTATACAAACAGTGGCGCGTGAAATGTTTGTTTTCACTTGATGCATTTCAGTACATCACTGGAGAGAATTACATTCAGAAGCAGGCCCAGAATTACCAATGAATTACTGAGAAAATTCAATCTTGAAAAATCTACAAAAACAGATGCCATTTGGAATATGGCTTCTTTGTATCGATGTCTTATGCCCTCCATAAATATCCTTCAACTTGAAATATCTTAGTCTCTTTATTTCAACTGAGTTGAAGGCAAGACAAATGACCAGGGGCCTCATTTATAAACAGCATGCAGTCGCAAAAGATGCGTGCACCATTTTCACCTGGAGATTTGGGGTTTATAAAAACCAACACGATTTAAAACACTTGTTCAAAATAGGCTTGCACACATCTGCAAAATTTCAGGCTGATTTTAACTGGTAAAGTAAAAATTGCACGCAGTTTGGTGTACGTACAGTTGTACAAATCAGGATATTTTTTGACAATACACCTCTTCCTATTTCAAACAACATTCCATATGAAATACACACAGTTTTCTAATTGAGGCCCCAGGTGGTATTTCTGGAGCACAAATCTGAGTCGGAATGTCGGATGAGGCTACTAAAACATTTTGCTTGTTTCAAAGCACGGTGCATTGTCTTTTAAAAGCAAACAATTTTTTACCATGTGTTTGTCCTCTCGTTTAATATTTGAATGTTTCAATGTGTGAACACAATGCTGTGAGCTCAAATTTTCATGCACTAGAAGTGGGTCTGGTGCTTGCCCTGAGCTGCAGCTGCTTACTCCAGAAAAGCTGTGGCCTTTGTTCCGTCACAGTTTCCCCATCTCTGATAAACTGACATGTCAAAGCCCCACGGCCCCCTGGGAATGCTCTCTCAGAGCACTGGATGGGTGAATCATGTGACCAGGAGTGGGAGCAATAAGCCAGGGGGCCAGTTCACAGTACAAGCACTGATGTTGAGGTGAATGTCAAATAAATGCCCTTTTGCCTCCGAAATTAGATCAGGCATAGATTCTTGACAAAATCTATGGGCAGATAATTTTAAAATTGATAGAAATGTAAAACAGGCATATAAGTCAGTAAGAAATAGCACTCTGATAAATCATTTAAGGTTAACAATCACAGATTAAATGCAATCATAAGATCACATGATGAGAATTCCTTAATGGAACTTTTCTTAAATGAACATTATATAATTCTGACGAAACAGTCCCTGTTGGTAAGTAAAAGCCATGGCCTTTCAGAGTACTGATATAAAATAGAGAAAGAACACCCCAAACTACTCTTGCAATGGTTAGGAAAATCACATCAAACCTGTGCCATGAATTATTCAGTGCTCATGCCCCTCTCATTCCAATTTAGTGTACAGACAGTTAAAGGATCTGTCAGTTATTTTTAATCAATTATTTTAGCTTTTCCAGTAACATTTTCTGCTTGTCTACATTTATCTATGACAACTGATCTCCACTGTCCACCTTAATTCTTTGCACACTTGTGTAATTGTCACCTCCTGGTTTCCTTTGCTTCTAAATTATTCATGTATTGAATGTCTATTACATTTAACATTGGCGATGCATTTTTATAACAAATCAGTATTCGCTTACTCAGTTTCTCATTTATTCAATAAATCAATAAACAACTACATGATTAGTATGTTCTTCACAGAACGCAACAAGGTACAATGATTAAAAAAGTACGATTCAACGTCAAGTGATGATTGCAAAGCTTCTGCCATAGCTTCATGGTCCCTAAAAGGTGATCTTTGGCCCCAATATACAAATGACCTTATGTCATCTTGACCTTTAACCCGATGACCTCCATAACCTAATCAGTTAAGGTATACTCAGTGGGTAGTTTCCATGTCAGATTCAGTGAAAATCACTCCTCTTCCTCAGTAGACAGAGTGCGAAGAAGATATTTGTGACAGGAGGAGAGATGGGCGCACACAAAAATGGACAACCGAAAACCAGTAAGCCACAGTGGGCGGGGGGCATAACAATCACTACTGGTAACTCAAAGTAATTGAGGTCTGGATCACTGGCCATCTCTAAACGCTTATGCTGCATTATGGTAGGCTATATTTCTGGGCTGCTACGTCATTGCAGGCCGTTCCATTGAGAAGTTGCTTTTGAATACTGCCAAGAAATGCACCCTTCACATCTTGGCTGATATGAGACAAAATTGTCAACTTGTTTACACTCCATTTCCATGTTGACAATTCCGTCTGATATCAGGCAAGATGAAGGCTGCATTCCTTGTCTGTATTTGAAAGCGCCCTCACAATGGAACAGGCTGCAATGATGCAGCAGCCTAGATATACAGCCAACACTGAGAAATGGCCACAGTTTCCCAACCTTGCTCCTGGAGTACCCCTGATTAGCATATTTTAGACATCTCCTTGATTAATACACCAGATTTAGATTAACTCATGAGTAGAGTGCTTAAGGTGAATCTCAGTTCTCTTAATTGCATCCTTGTTTCCCCCTCTTGCGTCTTTTCTTTGCGGCTTAGTCCCTGCCATCAATGATGCATGGAAAGACGCAAGGAACTCAAGCGAGGAGAGAGGAATCTAGGAAATACGTTTTTGGAGAAACGAGATGTTTCCTTTGAAGCATCGCGTGAAGTAACAGCCATTTCTGATGACGGCACTCCACTGGATCTGGTGTCATGTGATCAGTTTGGATTGGTGCTCATGTAAACCCCAGATTAATTGCGAAATGTGATCATTAAAGTGTGTAATACAGTTTAACAGCTGATATTGCTTTTAAGAACAGAAGTTCCATGAGGTAAATTTTATGCGTGGGTCATTCCATGTCAAATGTCCGAATGGCTCCCACTTGACCATCTCAGATTTGGCTGAAAAAAGTCCAGTGGGTGCATTCATCTCCTAATAGGAGAAATCCAAAATTTTAGCTCTCAACTCCTAATAGTTTTGTCATAAAAAAATAGTTTTACAACTAAGTTCTGGCCCTTTTTGAACAGCGATTTCTGAGGAGCCACTTTCACATGGCTATATCTAGAAAAGTTTTTCAGCTAGGTCCTTCAAATTTTCAGGGGTGAAAATCTGCTACTCAAACTTGAGGAATATGGACTTATGAATGTGCCGCTTTAGTTAATCATATATTTCTGGGAGCTTAAAGTTGCTCGAAAATTTTACTGTACGCTCTGCGGTAGCATATTTGAAGGACTGTAAAAAGCCTAATGTAAAAGAAAGGGATTTGGTATTGCACATTCGGCTTCCTATATATGTTGTGTATTTTGTATTCTAATTCTGCCCCTCTCTTATGAATAATCTAGAAAATATTAAGGCTTGAAAATGAAAAAAATAAAATGTGCTATTTTTAACATTTTATACCAAAAAAATGATACCATCCACCAACATCAAATTGACTCTTTTAGAAAGATTAGATGCCTGTTATTAACATATCCAAAATTTGTGATGGGATTCTGCTTTATTTTCTCAAAATAAATTTTTGAAAATATGGTATTTTTGTGGACACAGCATTTAATGGCATCAAAGGCATATTCAAACATTATTTTATAAAATGCACATAGTTAATGATAGAACGCTTAAACTCAACAAAGTGCTTTATTTCATAAATGTTAACTTACACTTGAATTATAACCCATGTACAGTTTTCAGATATATATTGAAATACTGTAGTCCCAACATCAGTGGAAGATCAAACTTGTTACAAATCATTACGTAAAATTATTTTATCAATGAACATTTACATCCAAGTAGAAAAATTAACCTGTATTCTTCAATTAGTAATAACCAGTGTTAAAAAGAGTTTTTGACAGTCCTGCAGAATTGCAAATAATGTAACATTTTAAATGACCAGTAAATAGCAGTTAGCACAGATACTACAAAAATTATTTGAACTCTTTCATGAAGTTTTCAGCTACTTTGATATCCTGCTCCATGAGTGCATCTACATCCAGTTGTAGTGATTGGGACTTCAATATTGGCAATGATATGTTACACAGGTACCCAGCATAAGTCTTCCCTCCTGGGCCAGAAAAAAACTTTTTGCTGGACTGTGAGGATGCATGAACTGTTCAGATAAGTTATAGCTTCTGCATGACCAAACACATTTCTAAACTTACAGCTTAAAAAAATTTTACAATTAATTTTTATTTTATTTTATAGGTTGATTTATTAATAAATAAATAAATTAATACAAAGTGAGTATATGATAAATCATTTGATCTCTGATCAAATAAAATGGCATTCTTAACACATCCTCTGTAAGACAGCTATGTTGTATTTGGTAAGTAATTATTGTAACACCTCCAAATTCATAACAGACTTCAATTTTTGGCCCTGTTAAGGTTGTAATTTTTCAATATCTAAACACTGCATATGGGATATTCTTCAAGTGTAAGTTAACATTTATGAAATAAAGCACTTTTTTGAGTTTAAGCTTTCTATCATTAACTATGTGCATTTTATAAAATAATGTTTGAATATGCCTTTGATACCATTAAATGCTGTGAGTCCACAAAAATACCAAATTTTCAAAAAAAGTATTTTGAGAAATTAAAGCAGAGCCCCATCACAAATTTTGGATATGTTAATAACAGGCATCTAATCTTTCTAAAACAGTCAATTTGATGTTGGGGGATGGTGTCATTTTTTTGGTATAAAATGTTAAAAATAGCACAAAGGAGGTTTTGCAGCGTATAGGCAAATTTGCCCACAGCCCAATTTGAAGCATCTTCTGGTTATATGTACCTACTTGTGGGACTGTCCAGAAAATAGATTTGAAATGTGAAATTTGTATACAGGAAGTGAACTGTGACCTATTTAGTGATTTCAAGATTTTTGTGGGACAAGGCCTCGAAAAGTCCAAATTTAAACCCATAAATGATTGTTCTGAAAAACCAGATGATTTTTAAAGGCTACACAACCTGACGGACATTTTGATAGCAAACATAAATATATGTGTGAAAAACTGAAGAAGTTTCAGACAATTTGCCATTGAAAAATGCATCCGTCTTGACCAAAATTGATGCAAAACGTAAAGTTCATCTTGAAAAACAACCAGGTTCCTATCAAAACACACCTAAGATATTTTCTCAAAAGTTGCCTCATATAGTTGGCTAAATAATGTGCGAGTGTCGTTAAATTGCGTGACCGGTAACATGGAGCCGGATTGCGAAAATTAGAACCATCCCTGTATTTAGAAATTATTACTATCTCCTTTGGGTGTTAAAATAGGTCACTAAATAATAAACATGGAATGCTTGTTATAAATACTTATCCAAATTAAGAGTCTTAGAGTATATGAGGAGTTTGGTTCCAAAACGCAATAAGTGCAAAAATTACAAAAATTGAGATAATGCCATAGACTGGTAGGCCTGTGCTTCTTACACATGGTGCAATAATCTGTTTTTAGGAATTCATACAATAAGGTGTATTTCTTCATGGCCAAAGTTTGTGTTTTTCTATAAAATGCAATGGGCGCCAACATAGAAAAAGCTGATTTACTCAAAATGTGTAAAATGGATATATTGCGTTTTGGAAACAAACTCTTCATATGTACATGATTGATGAGACACTGGCCTTCCGGATCATTCTGGATCATAACTACAATACATCTGAAACACATTTGTCCTTTTAAGATTAGAAAAATATAGATTGTTACTATATATAGTATATAGTTGTATGTTAATTTATTAGGATATAATAACACTTTCAGGATCACCTGTAATTGTAATAAGATCAGTTAACGGTGGTGTTTTCAAACCATTTTTATTACAACCCCAATTCTGAAATAATTGGGACAAAGTGTAAATTGTGAATAAAATCAAAATCAACACACAGCGACACCAGCCAGTATTTTGTTCACAACAGAACAGATAACACAGCAAATGTTGAAACTGAGAAATTTTACAATTTTATCCACAAAATGAGCTCATTTCAAATTTGATGGCTGCTACAGGTCTCAAAAAAGTTGGGACAGGGGCCTGTTTACCATGGAGTAGCATCCCCTCTTCTTTTGAACACAGAGTGGAGGCATCTGGGCATTGAGGAGACAAGCTTCTTGAGTTTAGCCATTAGAATTTGATCCCACTCTTGTTTTTTTTTTTTTTTTTTTTTAAATATGGCATCTCCAATCCCACCCGAATCTGGAATACCCAATTGGTGAACTATGTACAAGGCTTGCTCGTATGCGACCCCTTGCTGCCAATTCAGGAGAGTGTAGACAGTTCGCGGCTCTCCTCCGAAGCACGCGCCTGTCAACCACCGCTTCTTATACATTCATTGGTTGAATCTTCGCAAGTTCAGAACGAGGGCGGAGGATACCCGGACATGACCAGGCTTAGAATCTTCCTGACGAGCGCCCGTCTGGCCAACAGGAGGCGCTTTTGAGCAAATCGAACAAGGCAACTATTATAATCCCTTCCTGGCAGTCCCTTCCCAATTTGCAACCCTGTAGCGCAATAGCCAATTGTGCGCTACTCTGAAAAAGCTGCCGACCACTGCCGGCTGGTACGAAGCGGGGCTTGAACCCGCGACGTGATAGTCACTTCTGCTTCGCAACGCGATGCTTTACCGAGTGAGCTATCCGGCAGCCGATCCCACTCTTGTTTAATACAGGCTTCCAGCTGCTGGAGAGTTTTGGGTCTCCTTTGACGGACTTTTCATTTAATTATGCGCCAAATGTTCTCAATTGGTGAAAGATCAGGACTGCAGGCAGGCCAGTTCAGCAACGGACTCTTCTCCTACGAAGCCATGCTGTTGTAATAGCTGCAGTATGTGGTTTTGCATTGTCCTGCTGAAATACACAAGGCCTTCCCTGGAATAGATGTTGTCTGGAGGGGAGCATATGTTGCTCTAAAACCTTTATATAGCTTTCAGCATTCATGGTGCTTTTTAAAACATGCAAGTGTCCCACACCATATGCACTAATGTATCCCCATACCATCAGAGATGCTGGCTTTTGAACTGAACGCTGATAACAGGAGGGGTGGTCTTTCTCCTCTTTAGCCCGGAGGACACGGCACCCTTGATTTCCAACAAGAATGTCAAATTTGGACTCGTCTGACTACAGGACACTTTGCCACTTTGCTACAGTCCATTTTAAATGAGCCTTGGCCCACAGAACACAGTGGCGCTTCTGGATCATGCTCAACAGTGGCTTCCTTTTTGCATAATAGAGTTTTAGGTGGCATCTGTGGATTGCACGGCGGACTGTGTTTACAGACAGTGGTTTCTTGAAGTATTCCTGGGCCCATTTAGTAATATCAATGACAGAATCATGCCGGCGAGCGATGCAGTGGCGTCTGAGGGCTTGAAGATCACAGGCATCCCGTAAAGGTCTTCGGCCTTGTCCCTTACGCACAGAGATTTTTCCAGTTTCTCTGAATCTTTTGATGATGTTATGCACCGTCGATGATGAGACCTTCAAAGTCTTTGCAATTTGACGTTGAGGAACATTGTTTTTAAAGTATTTCACAATTTTTTTACGCAAGCCTTCAAAGGTTGGAGAGCCTCTGGCCATCTTTACTTCTGAGTGACTCAGCCTCTCTAAGACATCCCTTTTATAGCCAATCATGTTACACACCTGATGCCAGTTAACTTAATTACTTGCTAAATGTTCTTTCAGCTGATTATCTATTAATAGCTTTTTCAGCCTTTTTTTTTTTGCCTGTGTCCCAACTTTTTTAAGACCTGTTACAGCCAGAAAATTTAAAATAAGCTCATTTTGTGGATAAAAATGTAAAATGTCTCAGTTTCAACATTTGAAATGTTATCTATGTTCTATTGTAAATAACATATTGGCTCATGTGATCTGAAAGTCATTGCATTTTGATTTTATTCACAATTTACACTTCGTCCCAACTATTTCAGAATTGGGGTTGTATATACTACATATTTCTCAAAAAAGCCATTTAGATGTTTTCATAAACTGTTGTACATTGTATAGGTTGTATACAGGCCATGTGGATTTTAGGATGTAATTATAGAGTCTGAGAATTTTCGAGAAGCCATCTGAAGAGGCTTGTTCAGGTCAGCGTGTTGGAAGTGTCCAATATAATATAGGATTGATGCCATATGGGCACACATTCCAGCAGTTCTTTTTCCAGCTGGACACGTACAGTAGTACGCAGTCACTGGGCCTTCAGATTCATTTACATCATGTTGTACTCATACATTATACTTTGCCTGGCTCTTATGTCGTGAATGGATCTGACCACGAACAAGGACATTGTCATGTTCATAGACCCAGATTTCAAAGACGCCATCATTGCTTTGATGTTCGACAACATAATCGGGTGCTAGCTTGAGCTGATATGATCCACATGACAACGTCTCCAGATAGTCAAGATTGAGCTTTGGAAATGTGATACTGGATGCCTGTAGTTTGACTCAGTCCTTTTTCGCTCTTTTTCCCATGGTGGGATCTCCTTCAACTCTTTGTGCCAAGATGTTATTTTTTTCTTGATACGCCAGCATTCTTTGTGCCACCTGTGTGTCTCTGGCAGCACGCTCTGGATTGGTCACATATATTGGCCCCCTTATTCCATTAAGACAAACTGCAATTATTTTAACGAGATTACCAATAACGGGAACATAATAATTGGACAACATCCTTTCTTTAAAGAAACGCCATTGTTTGAAACGACCATGATAGGACTCTACCACCCATCGTGTTTTTGTACGCAGCCGTTCTGCATTGGCTTGAGAGGAATCAAGCTGAACCTTACCACATGGCATAAATGATGGGATTTTGGCATCATAGCCCATGGAGGCTAAAACAGCTAATACATCTCGAAACCCACAATCAACTATGATAATATCGTTGACATGTAGCCAGTTCTTCAGTGCCTCCAACTTGTCAAATATTAATTTGGTTATTGATGCATCATTGACGCTACCATAGTAGGGACCCACAGTATCCAAGACATAACCATCTGGAAAACAATGGACATGAACTTGAGATAGTTACATTTCTTCTGACCACCATAGGAAGACCTTTGGAACTGATGGTGTGAACTTTTATTGAGATAAATGTATGTACCGTCCAATATCAGTGTGGTATTATCACCATAAAAAGACTTGGTTAAAATTGTGTTATGTGTCCTGGCTTCATCGTGAGAAATATGTGAGATACCCAAATATTTTGGTAGGAGTAGGGCTGTGCGGTATCTCGGTATTTTAATCTATATCGATATATTTCTAAATAAGATGTAACACGGGACAATATCGCTTGTATCGATATGGCTCATTTTGCGTTAAAATGACAATGCATGGGCCGCAAGTTCGCACCTATTTCTCCTCTCCCTCTCCGTGTCCCTGTCTCACACACACAACCTTCCTGCTCCGCCACCCTCGCTCTGTGACCACAAGCCATCTCCTCACCACCCCCCTCCCCCTCCGCCTCCTCTCTCACCTGCAATCAGTGACAACATGGAGACGGATCGCGCCGCAGAAGAGGGGTTGGTCAGTAAATATATGTATAGTTCGTTTGCAAACGAACTACCGTTAATTAACTGCTCGGTTTTCTGTGGATTTAAAATCCGTAAACGTTTATTCAAACGCCAGTTGAGTAATTAGCGCAATGCTCAGATATCAAAAATGGGAATCGGCAACCCTAAGGTGCAAACGGAAATTAAATTTGTTTGGAAGTAAACAAAGCTGTTGAGAACCGCGCACATCCCCTAAGCAAGTGTCTATTCTGCAACTGGCGTAAGAGTTTATAGTTGATAAGCTCAAGCGCAAATAGCCAGCGGTTTTATTGCTTAAAGCTTGTGCAGTGACTTCGCCACTCATTCGCGTTTGAACGAACTTTGGCGGATTTTAAATCCACAGAAAACCGAGTAGTTGACTACCGCTGGCTCGTTTGCAAACGAACTACACTGAACAAAAATATACACGCCCCATGTCAAATATTGATGCCACATGGAGTTAACAACTCTAAGTGAGCATATGCTGACTTTTACTTGGAAAATGGAGATATTTCTCTTGATTTGTGTACCATTTTTTAATCCATCTCTCTGTCAGTGAGCATTTGCTCAGTGATGCAGTGATTTCACTCAGTACATGGGTGTGGCATTTCCAGACGGTGATCAGACAGAATGAGCAGTACCCAGACACTCCTTATACTGGGGACAATAAAAGGCCTCCCCAAAATGTCAAATTTTGTCAAAAGTCATCATGCCTCAGATGTCTCAGGTCATGCGGGAACGTGCCGTTGGCATGCTGGATGCAGGGATGTCCACCAGAGCGGTCTGCATGCAGTTCCTTGAAGCAGAGCACATTCCAGTTCTGGAATGGCCTGCGTATTCGCCGGACATGTCGCCCATAGAGCATCTTTGGGATGTTCTGGATCGACGTGTACGCGACCGTGTTCCAGTTCTGGATAATGTGCGCCAGCTCCGCGTGGCCCTCTGGGAAGAATGGAATAACATTCCACGGGCCATGATAGACATACTGATCAACTCCATGCGAAGGAGATGAGTTGCTCTGAGAGACGCAAATGGTGGACACACAAGATATTGAATATTCAATTTCTACAACCTGACCCCCAACGTGTTCAAAGGATTGTCACTCCGTTGCAGATGCCAATATCAAGATGTAATGGATGGTGATCTGAAGATTAGTCATTAACAAAAATTAATTTTGATTCGCTTCATATATTGCATAACCCTAATGTTAATAAAAACTCAAAAATTTGACATGGGGCATTTATATTTCTGTTCAGTGTATTTTCACAAATACTCATTCAGTACCTCTCCATAACCAAATGGAGCTAGTTAGCTAAATAACAACGTTCACCTAGAAATGAGAGTAACAAGCCTACCGATGTGTGTGCAGGACTAGGAAAAGGGGTCACTTGGGTCATTTTATGAAAATTGACATTTTCCAACAAAATCAAAGAGTGATCCAACTTTTTCATTTTGAGAAAAATTTGAGAAAAAAAATTGGGTGAATTTGTGCACAGCAAAGTGTTGTAAATTGACAGAACAGCAGTGCTGGGATATCACTATCACTAGGATATCACTGAGATACCCCGTTAATCTCAGAATGGAAAAAAATCCCAAGTGACCCCTTTTCCTACTCCTGCACACATATAACCAAGTCCGAAAATGATACAACTGAGCATGCATACTGGAAGTCATGGTCAAATAGCCTTAGAACCGTAAACCCGGTTCGCGGCCAAAAAAAAAATATCGATAAATATTGAGTATCGCCATTCAGCTAAAAAATATTGAGAAATTACTTTTAGTCCATATCGCCCAGCCCTAGTTCAGAGCATTTAAAACTTTGTGAAAGTGTCTTGATAGTGTGGACAAGGACAACGTAGAAAATACAGATAGTTGATTCCAAGGCAGATTGGTCTTCAACTTGGCCCAAAAGTCCAGAAGAATATCTTCAGAAGATACACCGTCACACAGTGATATCTTACACTTGCAGAGGTCGTGGATACTGTCGAATTGACTACGTGTCTATCCCGTCCATGCATGACAATCAGAATCTGATAGATGAGAATATTGAAGTGAAGGAGAAGATTCTTTTTTGGAAAGTGCGTCAATGACCTCCAACAGATCATTTATGACCTGGGAAGAAATACTGTCATCCAGTTTTCTTTCAAAGAAATTTTGCCTTCAGTGGACACTATTGTATCAGGATGCAAGTGATTACCAATGAGATGTGATGCAAAAACACGAGCATCAGGTGGGCACCACAACCGATGTTTTGTGATCAGTGAATGTCGAACTAACTTTGGTATTGTTTAGCATTGGTCATCGTATTGTTTACAAATGGAACACCTTCGATGTGATGATGTTCCATACATTAAATCAACAGTTGGACAGGATACATTGGGAGGATTTCCTTGGATAAGGTCTTCCTCATCTGCCAAGATTTCCTGAAGAAACACAGTGTCTGTTTCATCAATGTCATTGTTTGATGTAGCAACATCATCTGTCGTGTCATTGTCATTGTCTGTGTCTGGTTTTGGTCGTTTTTTGACATATTTGAAATAACATTTGCTGCATATCTCGTCACCGTCTTGTATTGTCATCCCCTCATTCACCAACAATAAGTATAGCCATTGATTTTGTTGTCCATTTAGGTTATGAGAACCCTTACTACACTTTGCATCTTTGAACCTCGTAGTGCAATTGTTTATCACACATTTCTTTGGCATAATTGTGTTTTTGCAATCCGAATGCACTGTATATATGATTTATAAAATGTATCACATGAAACAGCGGCAGTATATAAAGCATAAGCATACAACAGGGCTAGGGAACCTTCTCCAGAAAGAGCCACTGTAGGTGCAAGCTTTCATACCAAGCAAGCTGCTACACACCTGATTCTACTAATCAACCTCTGGAATGTTTGTTAAGGGCCTTGATTAGTAGAATCAGGTGTGTAGCAGCTTGGTTGGTATAAAAGCCTGCATCCACAGTGGCTCTTTCTCGAGAACGTTCCCTACCCCTGGTATACAACAATGTTGAATTGTTGTATACCAGGGGTAGGGAACCTTCTCAAGAAAGGTTCACAAAATCATTGAAGCGTGACCACAAGCGCAGACTTCGCTTTGCTCAGTGGAGTAAAAACAAGAGATAATAGAACCTTTACAATGTACAATAGTTTATGAAAACATCTAAATGGCTTTTCTGAGAAATATGTAGTATATAATAAAAATGGCTTGAATAAACGACCGTTAACTGATCTTATCACAATTACAGGTGATCCTGAAAGTGTTATTATATCCTAATAAATTAACATACAACTATATACTATATATAATAACAATCTATAGTTGTCTAATCTTAAAAGGACAAATGCATTTCAGATGTGTTGAAGTTATGATCCAGAATGATCCGGAAGGCCAATGTCTCATCAATCATGTACATATACTCTAAGACTCTTAATTTGGATAAGTATCTATAACAAGCATTCCATGTTTATTACATAGTGACCTATTTTGACACTTAAAGGAGATAGTAATAATTTCTAAATACAGGGATGGTTCCATTTTTGTAATCCGGATCCATGTTACCGGTCTCCCAATTTAATGACACTCGCACATTATTTAGCCAACTATATGAGGCAATTTTTGTGAAAATATCTTAGGTGTGTTTTGATAGGAACCTGGTTGTTTTTCAAGATGAACTTTACGTTTTGCATCAATTTTGGTCAAGACAGATGCATTTTTCAATGGAAAATTGTCTGAAACTTCTTCAGTTTTTCATACATATACTTATGTTTGGTATCAAACTGTCCATCATGTTGTTGTGTAGCCATTAAAAATCATCTCATTTTTCAGAACAATCATTTATGGGTTTAAATATGGACTTTTCAAGGCCTTGTCCCACAAAAATCTTGAAATCACTAAATAGGTCACAGTTCACTTCCTGTATGCAAATTTCACATTTCAAATCTATTTTCTGGACAGTCCCACAAGTAGGTGCATATAACCAGAAGATGGTTCAAACTGGGCAGTGGGAAAATTTGCCTATACCCTGCAAAACCTCCTTTAGGCGGAAGAAGAAAAAGAAGAAGTAAGAGAATAGAGTGTGCTGCTTCGCTGAAGCAAGCACAATTACAGTTTCAGAACTTGATGCAGTAATCAGTGGACAATCTTTGAACAAAACACCAGGCTCAGATGGTCTTATGGGAAACTTTTACAGGCATTTCTGAGGAGATATAAGAAAATTAATACATCAAGTTTTTATGGAAATATTTGAAACCTGTATCTCCCACTCTCAAGGAGGCAAGGGATTATAGTTTCAATCCCAAAACCCAACAAAGACCCAATATTAATTGAAAACAGACGACCGATAACTCTCAGAAACTCGCTACAAACTGTTAACGTTCATTTTTTGCCCTCGTCTTCAGACAGGAATCTCAGATCTTATTGCAGAAACACAATCTGGTGGACGCTCAATCCACAATAATATAGGACTAGTAATGGACACTAGTGAATGCAGAAACTTAATTAAAGGTGATGGATTTCTACTCTTTTTAGAGCTCTACAAAGCATTTGACTCTGTCAGTACTTCAACTTCTTGGCTTTGGAGATAAATTTAGAGATTCATCTATGTCAATATCAATACTGATGAATATCAATAGCTGTCATGCTACCACATGGCACTGCTCCCAGGTTTGAGGTGAATGTAGGAATCCCTCAAGGTTGTCTCATCTAAGCATACCTTTTCATACTAGCCACATCTCAAAGCGTAGGCTGCAGCCTTCGAAGGCTGCATTTTTAGGGGTCGTCATTTAATTCCATCTGCCAAACGTAATTTCATATCCGTTAAACAGCTTGAGTTTAAGCATGTCTTCACTGGTTTCCATAACCTTACCCTTAACTCTAACACCTAACCCGAAACCTTAACCTAAATTTAACCTTGTCCCTTACCCTAAATGTCAGTTGGGTGAATGGAAGTAATTGAGGACCCCTAAAAATGCAGCCATTCGGAGGATGCAGTCTACGCTGAGTTGCACCCCATATCTTCTTCTCACGCAATATAACCCAATGATTCGGGTTAGACAACCACAAATGGGTTAAACAAGGAATCCCATCGTTATCAACTCCACTGTCCAAAGATAACAAAATATTTGGCTTTATATTAGAAAGCAAAAATTAATAATTCTGTATTAATACTATGGCCAAATTTTTTAAACATAAAAATAAAATTCTCAAATCATCCCCAAACTTTTCCGCCTTCCTAAATGAATTCAAATTATACTTAAAATCATTAAAATTAATAGAAATATAACCAAAGTACAAAAATTATAAGAAACTTTGAAATCCTTTCCAATAATTTAGATTAAAAGTAAGGAAATGATCTCCCCACATGATATAAATCCTTAATTATTTATTGACTTGGGTATGCAAGAAGCACTGAAAAAATAAAAAATTAGTAAATAAATAGAAAATAGAAAAAAAAACTTCAGCAGCTACGTGGTTTCCTGCCCCACAGTGGAGGTCACGTGATTTCCAGCCACACAGCAGAGTTCCCTGAGTGGAGTTCGCCCGTGTGACTTCTTCCAGACCCATCTGCAATACCCTGACCTCCTCATCCCTCATCGTCTTCTTCTTTGTACGCTCTGGGGCATTTGTGGGGCTGTAACTGATGGCAAACAGGAACACAAGATTGTTTAAGCTTTATAAAGGCTGTTTTATACTTGTAAGAGATATGCCAATCGATCTTAAAAAGTATTGGCCAATACATATTCTTTCATGCTGAAACAGAGTTGGACAACGTCTGTGGCGCAAACTGTTATGTCCGTCATCATTTTAGCTAGAAATTATTTCGTCATAGCCATGACCAACCAAACTTTTTCCAAATGCAATTAAATCAACAGTCTATATCCATGACAGCCAGCAAACTCTCAGTGCATCCAGGCAAAGAAATTCTAGAGCAATCAGCAGTGTTTTTATCCTAATCTGATTTCAAAGCTTACAGACTTGACAGTTAATGCATCGGCATGATCAGATGACAAAAGCTGCATTGAAAAGAGCAATGTAACCACGGCACTTGTCCTCCGAATGTGATCAGTGAATGCAGACAGCACTCCCATTATGCAGTAGCTCCATACCTGTGGATCGACAGGTGTAAAAGGTCAGCACAGAGGAGCAGGTAGAAAAGAATTTTATGCAGCTGTGGTCCTCGCTCAGACGTTCTGCCGGTTATGCCGGACTTGAGCTCGGTGCTCCAGACTGTTCATGGCTGAGCTGGAGTACTGTGGACTGGCAGCCATGTTCGCTCAGGAGCTCTTCCTCACTGCCTCGGCTGACTCCTCCAGGAGAGCTTGGTAGCAGGCTCTGAATACAGCTCTCTTGATTGTCTACATCATCACCAGGTGAACAGACACATTATTAATCCCTACAGAACTACAGCTCTATTCAGACACACTCTCTAATAGGCAGCAATATACTGAGGACTTCAGGTTGGCCGTGTTTTAGTTAAATGAATGTGTCTGATCTCATAAAACAATAATTAGTCGTGCTCTCCAGCTTCAGCTGCACCGTTGTCCAGCAGGGGGCTCTGTTTCCTCTCATAAAAAGTGCTGCTGGGAGTCTGACCTCTCTGGAGACTCTCAGGAGGAACAGGAGAGTCAGAAGGGCTCCTTCTCTGCTGTATCCCGTCCTCAGCTCCTGTCTTCCTCTTCCTGAATCCCACTGAAAGAGATCATTGCTCACAGGTCACATGGAGCCATGAAACAGAGTCATCAGGATGTGAGCTGTACCAGTACAGTGTAGCTGTGCACTGCCAATAATGTCCATCCATCAATGATCAAATGTGCTTCTTCCTCATCATGGTCACCTGATCCATCGCAGGGCACACGCACCATTCACACACACACTCATACTTACTATTATCACTTTTACTCAGTCTAAAGTGAGTTCTCCACAGCTGAGGTCAGGGTGTAACTGTAAAGCGCATTGTGGCTATGCTAATAAAATGTGATTTATGTTGATTGAATTTGAAGTTACCTGATTGAATGCAGGAGAAGCGGAGCCACGGGTGATGCTGGAGCTCTTCTAATGAGGCTCGAAGGTCCACCTGCGGTGCCAAGCATCTTTTCATGAAGTCCACGATCGCTGTACATGACAAAACCCCTGCGATTAGACAGAGCAGACAAAAGGAACCCCAAATTTTAAAGATTTGCACACAGGACTCCAAAAGCTCCTGCTGACTGCACTCACATGGGGACAACTCTTCTGGGTAGAAGATTATGCCCATAGTGTCAGGGTCTTCATGTGGATTGTAGTGTAAGTACCCACAAACAATGTTAAATAGTGTGACCCCCAGTGACCACACTGTGGCAGGACCAGCCTGGTACACCCTGCTCCTGAACCACTCCGGCAGTGTGAATGCAAGTGTCCCTAACACAGAGGCAAAAGTACCGTCACCTATTGTATGGCAGTCGTGATATGAACATGAATTCAAACTATAGCACAGATCATATGTAATTGACAACACTGAACTGCATTTTGTGTGTATTTGACTTCACTAATTTATACAATACAGGGGACTTGCTGTAATTTACTACGAACGTCGCAAATACTGGTTAAAACTAGTGTTGTGCTGATACCGATACCAGTATCGGGTATCTGCCCGATACCTCGTTAATATACTCGTACTCGTACTTGTCGACACATTTGCCGATACCACGCACCGATACCACTTAATGTAAGGCGCTATAGGAACTGCCTGCTCACGGTCGCATAGGCTACAGTATGTTGTACTATCTGACTTCTATGTCTGGGGGGAGACAGCGAGTTAGAAAAAATACAAGAGAGATAGCTTCATAGTCATCACATGCAGGCATACGCGCATACACACAAGAGGTGTACAGTAACGAAGTACATGTAGGTAACTTTGTTACAGTACTTGAATAGTTTTTTTGAGGATCTGTAATTTACTTGAGTTTTTTTTTTTTTTTTTTTTTTAAACCGGGACTTTTACTCTACTACATTTAAAAGATAAGAAGTATACTTTTTCTTCGTTACTTTGACACTGGCCACTTCACTACTCGATACAAATTAAAATATGTATATAATTCATCATTTAAGGATTATCTGGATGCGGCGTGTTCAAGAAGAACAACGGTGCTGGGCAGGGTATCTTAAGCGCTTAGTGCAGATGTTTCTGCCAGCGGACATGGCGCTGCAAATTTATGCACGCAGTTACAATATTCTATCACTAGATGGCACACCCGGATCAGTTATTGAATATTTACAAACAAGCCGGGCTCGCACAAGCGCACACCCACAATCACACACACAGGGACTTAGAATTGTGAATCTTCTTATTTTACTACAAATATATTAGTAACATATGGTTACCTTAAACATTTTGGTTGTGGTTAAGTTAAATCTTTTTCATTTGTCATTTGTGTAATTGAAATATGGCAATACCACACACTTTAAGTGATGCCTTGTTTGCTTGGAAAGCTACTATTGACTTTAGTTGGATTGAGAATGCCTATGAATGTGTGTAGAAACTATCTGTGCCAATTAATAGTTCTACTGACTTTTTATGAAGTTGGGTGTGTTACCTTGCCTATGCAGAGAGTTTACTTTTCATTTGTCAAGCTTCAGTAAAGTTTTGCCTCATTTGATGGCAGTGCTAGTTCGAAGGCTTTTTGTTGGGCCTAAATACAGAAAGATTTTTTAGCAGTTAGGCCTACTTTTTTTTTTTTTTTTTGGAAATAGCCATGTGTGAATTGTTTGATATTGACCTCTTTTAGGCTTGTTATAAAAAGAAAATAAAACCCGTACTCCGATATTGTCATTGTATTTTCCTGGAAAATATTTCAGAAATATCGGTATCGGTACTCGATATCGGCAAGTACACAAAATAAAATAATCGTACTCGTATCGGTTTTAGAAAAAGTGGTATCAGTGCATCCTTAGTTAAAACCAGTAAATCCCCTCACTTACCAGCAAACGAGGTGTAAGGAGTGTCCATCCAATATGTCCCAACCCCAAAATCAATCAGCGTGACATGATTCGTGTCCGTGTTTATCAGGATGCTCGCTGGTTTGACGTCTCGATGGAACACCCCTGAGTGCTGGCAGTGCAAGAGGGCATCAATGAACTGCTGGATCAACCCGAGCCAGCTGTTCATCCAGCTTATTTGAGGCGAACAGAAATCTGAAAGATCTTGGCAGTGCTCTGGCCGCTGAAGCACCAGAACATAATACTCGGGGGCATCGCACCACTCATATAGCTGAAGGACATTGGGATGGCCAGTGTTGTGGTTCACCAGACTCATCATCTGCACCTCCCAAGGAATCTGAGGAGAAAGTGAGCCAATTGAGCTGAGTGTGATTATTATCAGGCTCTTGCAGGCAGTTCACTGCGAGCTGGGTGAGGTATAATGTGCCATTACCCTTGAGCAGATGAGGTGTACTGTGTTGTTAGCCATGAGCTGGGTGAGGTAAACGGACACGACATTGAATAATGAAAAATGTCACTTTAGATTGTGGACAAACAGATCAAAATGTGACAAATATCTTTCTGCTCAAAAGTCATTTTTCGGTGTTACTCATAGCAAACTGGTCCCACCCTGCTTTCTCCACAAATTTCAGGTCGACCTGGGGAAACCGTGATGAGATTAAAAGGTGCAAATGCATTCTGCAAACTACTTGTGCTTTTACTGAAGAAATTAATGATATTATGACATAGTGCACTGACTGCACTCCATAATTTGTTGAACATGATACACGATATAATGTGCTATAGGAGCTTCCATTTCTACAGTTCACCCCACATGGAGAGAAACACATTCAAATTCACCCTTCTACCAGTCAGAAGACACTTCTGTAACCATTAGCTTGCCGGTAGAGTCACTGTCCTATAAATTATGGTGCGCACTCCGTATGCAATAATACAATCAACTGTAAAAACAGCAGTGTGGAGTTCATGTTTCCTTTTACCATTGGGTACAAGAGTCATGAAATATGCCAATATAAAAGGATACGTCTAAAGAAATAGAATACTGAAAACATATTTTAAAATACTATTTTTAGACACCAGAAATAACCATTCCCTATGAGTTAAAATACTTTACAGGATGCATGTCCTCATCAGTGATAAAGTAAAGAATGAATTAGTGAAAAGTTTGGTCTGAGATGTTACTTCAGGAAAATAGAAGTAGGCAAATCGTAGTTTTAAAGGCGGTATCTCACTGCCAGTCTATCAGAGATGCGTTTCGCTTCAAACATTGATCCGCATCCGCCCTCTCCCAGTCGAGATCCGACTGCGTAATAATCGTGTGCACGACCTGCAACACAACCCATATGTTTTATTCACGCTAAAAGAATTTAACAATTGTCCACTGGGGTGTGCCCAAAGCCCACTAACCGATGTTTCCATCCTTACCTTCCCGACTGCGTATCCAGCCGGTCGCGAGGGGCAAGTCGATTTCCACTGGCTGTTGCTCATCCATTAATTGTACCATCATTAATTCGCACACCATTAATGCCCAGTAAAATCTTTACTTTTATCGTTTTTCCAGTATGTTTCCTGCTGCGGAACAGAGGCTTAAACGGTTGATGCAGCAAATTGTGTTGAGTGACGTCGTAGTTCAACTTTTCTCCTTCCTAATGAGAAGTGGCCACTGATCCACTGATCTGAAAAGAATTACTGGATAGTTGACGACGTCATAATGTCGAAGTAATCGTGCAGTTATATTGGTATGTCTAACAATAAATCAATCAATCAATCAATAAGGGCCAAATAGGCCTACATGCCGTTGGGAATATGTGTTTATGGCTATACAAGCTATTTGTGGCCACTCGAGCTCCCTTGTCCTCTGAGCGATCATGTTTTCACTTCGTAGCAGACAGGTTAACCTATTTATTTATTTGTTTGTTTATTTATTCATTCATTCATTCATTTTCCTATTTGAGTTACTTGCTCATTCAGGAGGCTGATGGCCGTGGTTTCCTTCTTGTTTACTGGCATAGGTCTAAAGTGATCAGAGGAGTGCATGCAAAGAATACTGCTGTGTTAGACAT
This sequence comes from Gymnothorax javanicus, assembly GCA_029692085.1. Taxonomy (NCBI): domain Eukaryota; kingdom Metazoa; phylum Chordata; class Actinopteri; order Anguilliformes; family Muraenidae; genus Gymnothorax; species Gymnothorax javanicus. Next base: position 88,759,399 of record CM056193.1, read on the forward strand.
TGTCGGGTAAATTAATCATAATTCAGCAAGCATAATAATCACAGCCAGGCACATTAATTGTTCCCATGCAGTGGTGAGCGCTGATGTATGTGTGAATGTCCGTTTTATTAAACATTATTCCATGGCCTCTTTCACACATAGGCCAGTTCCCAACAAACTTCGGCGGTAACCTTTCTGGCAGTGGCGAATAGATGGAGCAAGCAGCAGTCCTGTTATTTTATATCTACAGCGTATCTGTTCCAGACCGCTATCCATCAATTTCATCCTCTGTGCAGACTGAGAGCAGCTCCTTATTTCTCAATCTGATACGCAGATCATCTCTGACGTGCATGTAGGCATATATTATCCAACCTCCACCCACATGAATTATTTTCTCCGATTTAGCGACCAGCACTCGCATGGGTAGGCTACTTAACTCAACTCTATCCCTGTACGCTTATACTTTTTCAATCATGTGGGGCAGAACGAAGTTTCCATGTGATTTTTTTTATTGTTTGTTTTATCAATTCACAAGTGTTTTCATGATTTTCTTTAAAGATGAGAGAGGCTGCTTGTTAATTGTAAACCTCTCCATGTACTCAGTAAAGCCACTGTAGCAAACATTGTGGGGCATTTAAGCAGAAAACTAAAAATTGAAGTTTTAAACTTGATAAGACAGAGGCAACTATCCGGGGGAAACAATTAAATTTTTAGCCACTGAAATGAAATTACCTCACTGCGCCTCCATGCGCAAATGCGCACAGCACAAAAATGGCTTGATTTAATAGGACCTCAAATTAAATAGCCTATCTTAAAAACAAAAAAAAAAAAAAAAAAGTCAAAAATCTGTTCAGATGCAACGTAATTCAGAACAAGCTGAATTTTTTTAAAGTTTGAATGGTGTCCATAGCTTAAACGGTGTAGGAGGAGTTAGTGGGCCAAATTTAGGCGGAAGAAGAAAAAGAAGAAGTAAAAGAATAGAGTGTGCTGCTTCGCTGAAGCAAGCACACAACAAAAATAGAGCTGCAAGCAGCAATTCAGGGGTCCAAGCACAAATAAGCTAATTGCCTGGGGGTCTTCGATTTCATGCACTAAAAGTCTGTGATGAAAAATTTGATTAGCTTGTAAAGGCCATGTGCTTTGAAGTTGCAATATTTCCGTAGCAAATTAGACAGAGGTTAGTTGAAGAATTGTAAGTACCAAGTTTTTTGCCAATCGGCCAAACAGTTCAAGAAAAGTTGACATTTACAACCACAATTCTGAAATAGTTGGTACGAAGTGTAAATTGTTAATAAAATCAAAATGCAATGACTTTCAGATCACAAGAGCCAATATGTTATTTACAATAGAACATAGAAAACATTTCAAATGTTGAAACTGAGACATTTTACATTTTTCTCCACAAAATGAGCTTATTTGAAATTTTCTGGCTGCAACAGGTCTCAAAAAAGTTGGGACACAGGCAAAAAAGGGCTGAAAAAGTAATTGAAGACCTGGGTGCAAGAAGTACTTAAGTCACATTTTCCAAAAAATGAGCTGACACAACTACCATAAAGTAGAGTGTCATGTGCATCATTTAAAGCCAAAAAATTCCAAATATAAGTACTCAAGTCCTCAAAACTGATATACGGCCTTCCCTGAATCTACTGAATTTTTGTGCCGAAATACTCAACTCTTTGCAGAAGTACTCAAGTCCTTGACGTCATCAGGAACAAGTGCCTAAGTCCAAGACTGTCCAATCAGCTGCTAGTATGTGTCATGTGACAAGCGTAGCAAAAATGACTGTTTGGCAATCAGAAAATGATTGAAACGGCATTTGTGTGGTAAAAGTACCGAAGTCTATGCATTTTATGGCAAAAAGTACCGAAGTCCAGGCATTTTATGGCAAGAAGTACCAAAGTCTGAAACTGATTTTCTTGTTTTTTTCGTAATAAAGCATTATTTTTCCACAAAAACGTGTCTGTCTACTTTGTATAACCCCTGGGACTAGCAGCGGGCGCCACTGAATGTTATCTTTTAAAAAAAAAAAAAAAAGTATCTGCAGCATGTTTTCAAAACTTTGACCCTTAATATCTCAAAAGTGTTATTTTGTGACTAAAGTATTTCTTGCACCCAGGTCTTCAATTCAATATAAGAGAATCAGCTGAAAGAACATTTAGCAAGTAATTAAGTTAACTGGCATCAGGTGTGTAACATGATTGGCTATAAAAAAGATGTCTTAGAGAGGCTGAGTCTCTCAGAAGTAAAAATGGCCAGAGGCTCTCCAACCTGTGAAGGCTTGCTTAAAAAAATTATGGAATACTTCAAAAACAATGTTCCTGAATGTCAAATTGCAAAGGCTTTGAAGGTCTCATAATCGACGGTGCACAACATCATCAACAGATTCAGAGAAACTGGAAAAATCTCAGTGCGTAAGGGACAAGGCCGAAGACCTTTCCTGGATGCTCGTGATCTTCGGGCCCTCAGACGCCACTGCATCACTCAGCGGCATGATTTTGTCATTGACATTACTAAATGGGCCCAAGAATATGTAAAGAAACCACTGTCTGTAAACACAGTCCGCCGTGCCATCCACAGATGCCACCTAAAACCTTATCATGCAAAAAGGAAGCCATTGTTGAGCATGATCCAGAAGCACCTCCGTGTTCTGTGGGCCAAGTCTCATTTAAAATGGATTGTAGCAAAGTGGCAAAGTGTCCTGTGGTCAGATGAGTCCAAATTTGACATTCTTGTTGGAAATCATGGGCATCGTGTTCTCCGGGCTAAAGAGGAGAAACACTACCCCTCCTGTTATCAGCGTTCAGTTCAAAAGCCAGCATCTCTGATGGTATGGGGGTGCATTAGTGCATATGGTGTGGGATACTTGCATGTTTTAAAAAGCACCATGAATGCTGTAAGGTATATAAAGGTTTTAGAGCAACATATGCCCCCCTCCAGACCACATCTATTCCAGGGAAGGCCTTGTGTATTTCAGCAGGACAATGCAAAACCACATATTGCAGCTATTACAACAGCATGGCTTGGTAGTAAAAGAGTCCGTGTGCTGAACTGGTCTGCCTGCAGTCCTGATCTTTCACCGATTGAGAACATTTGGCGCATAATTAAACGAAAAGTCCGTCAAAGGAGACCCAAAACTCTCCAGCAGCTGGAAGCCTGTATAAAACAACAGTGGGACCAAATTCCAATGGCTAAACTCAAGAAACTTGTCTCCTCAATGCCCAGATGCCTCCACTCTGTGTTAAAAAGAAGAGGGGATGCTACATCATGGTAAACAGACCCCTGTCCCAACTTTTTTGAGACCTGTAGCAGCCATCAAATTTGAAATGAGCTTATTTTGTGCATAAAATTGTAAAATTTCTCAGTTTCAACATCTGCTATGTTATCTCTGTTCTATTGTGAATGCAATACTGGCTGGTGTGATTTGAAAGTCATTGCGTTTTGATTTTATTCACAATTTACACCTTGTCCCAACTATTTCGGAATTGGGGTTGCAAGAGACTTACAGATAATTAAAGATGGTCGCCAAATGATGTGACTGACGATATTCTCCCTCATTGGAATGACTGATGACAGAGGGAGAAACATACCCATTAAGTCTCCAGAGTTCCCAGTGTTTTGTTTTGGCAGGAGGACAAACTGAATTTGGAAGATAAAATCCAACGTGGCAGCAAAACCATGTCATCAGTGTACAAAATGTTCATTCAGAAGAATCTTGGGGTTATAGAAGAATGCAAATTATTGACACTTTTTAAGCAACTGTCCAGAATTTATACCCATTTGAACACAATAATTTTTCGATAATGATTTTGAGACCTTTGCAAATTGATTGGCATGTAGGTCTAGTGTTATTTGGTGTTGCAACTATTCCTTCACAATTTACACAGAGCATACCCCAAAGGCAATACTTCGGAAATTTTGCATCAGTTGCAGTTACGGTTCATGAGAAGAAGATTTTTAAGTATATTTTTCACGTATTAAAAATTGGGTTAAAAATGGCTGTGTTCAAGCGCTTGTGGATTCTGTGTTTTTTGACTAACTACTTTTAACTTTGGGGCAATTCCATCAAAACAGTCCCATGGCAACTGAAATTTCAAACTAGAAATATCACCTCAAATACCATTTGGTCATGTACTTTGGCTATCCAACTGTAGGGAAAATAAGGATTTAAAGCAACTTGACTGAATTTAGGATTTGCACTACACATCAATTTCAGCTGCTGAAAAATAGCATTTTTCAACCCAAAACCACCTTTTTTCTTCCTTGCACCCTCACTCTAGCCTCTAGCTTCCCACAGGATTTATTATTATTGTTTGATTGTATGGACGTCAGAGTGTTAGGAGCATCATCTAAATTTCAGAAGTAAGTATGATTTTCCTTGGGCTAGATGACAGAAATGGTGCAGTCTCTTTCTGTAACGTGAGTAACAAAAAATTATGAACTTTTCCCTCGTTTCACACTGCTGTTAGATAGGACTGTCAGATTCCTGTATTCATCTCTTCTACCACCACTAGTTACATTTATGAAACAAAATAAGGAAAACCCCTCATAAGCTCTGAGTGGAACTGTATCAAATTCTGTAATGTGAGTAACATGTAACGTGAGTAACAGTGTCTGTAATGTGAGTAACACACTTTATCACTGAGACCTAAAGACTGAAGTTCACTTTCCTGTTTTTCAGTGAGTGGGAGCAATTAGTTATTGTTCTTTCGAAATCCCCATCGCATATTTGGGATACAGTCTTAAGATAATGAAAATAAGAGTTTTCGTCCAGTTTTGAACAAAAACGGGCTCCTACAGTCTCTTAATATCGTCCTGATCGGCCTTCGCCACTGCACTATGGATAACCTAACGTCGCCACTCTGAAACCATGGTAGCAAGTGTAAAGACCCCATTATTTTCCTACCTCCACGCCAGTCCCGCCCACACAGCTAAAGAAAACACTATAGTGGACAATGTCCTTGGCTGAACCAACCGCAAAACGTGAGAAGCATCTGCTTTCTTGTGTAAGGAATCAGCAGGGGAATTGCGCAATCAAACGCTGTACGTGTGTATATGCGACTAGATAAAATGAAATGAAAAACACTGGACCGGTGTCACACATCAGCCAACAAGCACGACCATTATTTAATAAATTAAGATTTTTTTTACGGGTGTTTGTTGTCACAAAATTCTTAATTGTTAGGTAAAATTCAAAAAAAAATTTAAATTAACTGTTACTAGATAATTTGGTCGCCACAGTGACCGAGTCGTGTATCTCCCCTATCCCCAAATTTCGGAGAAAATGGCCGCCGGCAGCCATATTGGACGTCCAAAATTGCTGAAAATCAGTCTTGAGCATTGTCAAATCAATATCTTCGCCTGTGTAAAATTAGAAAAAATTCCTGTAAAAATTGTCGCTTCCAGAGCCCAGAACAGAAATCCTCTGCGGGCGCAGCAGCCCCGGAACTAAACCATAGTATCTCCCGATAGGGGAGATACAAATATATATGAGTGTTGTGTGTATATATATATATGTCTAAGGAAAGCTGTTTTCATATTTTGAACACATGTACATTTGTATTTGTACCTTGAATTCCTGTACTGCTCTTTATTCTAGATTAAGGCAATTTTCATTTTAATAATTAAATGTTCATCTTAGTTCATAATAATTACCAGTATTAATTTCTTTCACAGTAAAAATAATATATATAATAAAAATCAGTCCTGAATATTCACTCATTCACAGTTTGAGCCGGGGGGGGGGGGGCAGTCAACTCTGATTATCATCACTCTACTTGTAGTACTACAAATTTAATCATTTTCACTTAATCATATCACTCTTTAGAATTGATATCCTAGGGAATAAGGTTTCGATGCACGTTTTGTTTTTCCATTGTACCTGCAACGTGAGTAATGTAACGTGAGTAACATGACTTTTTTTCTTTAACTGTGTGTACAGATAATAGTTCATTAACCTATGCCAATGGCTTTGTTCTCTTAAAAAGTTTAGTAATAAAAGTTAAAAATATTATCAATCATTTTGCTGTGTCTTTTTTAGTTTAGCGAGATATTGAAAGCAAATTTAGCGTAAAAAGCGCCATGAGATTTTTGCATAACGTGAGTAATGCTGACAAAAGTCAGCCTGGAAGAACCACTAAGCTGAATTTTTCCAATGTTGTCATATGTGGAACTTGAGAGTGGCCTATGGTTATCATGGTGAAAAAATAAGAATGTTTAGTCCATTGACAAAATCGGGAGACACCTTTATTCAAGAGTCCCGTGCTTTAAATGTAACGTGAGAAATGCTGGAATTACCCTTCGGAATATCTTATCACTGAAGCCTTGTCATTGTGCACAAGAAATTTCAGAATGATTGAGGCAACGGTGAATGATATTGGCTCATTTGCATATTAATTAGTAAATGAAGCAACTTGATTGGCTTGTGGCAGCCATGTTTTTTGATGTAGCTACCTCTCCTTCATAAATTAGACAGAGGTCAGTGTAAGGGTTTTACATAACAGGTTTTGTGCCGATCAGCACAGTGGTTCAGAAGCACATGAGTATTAAATGTAAAAAAACTCATTATGTCATCGTTGCAAATTGATTGATACATAGCTGGTATTATTTGACATAGCAACTTTTCCTTCACAATTTAGATAGAGCATACCCCAAAGGCCCGACATATGGAATTTTGCATCAATTGAAGTTACAGTTCATGAGAAGAAGATTTTTAAGTATATTTTTCACATATTAAAAATTGGGTTAAAAATGGCCGCGTTCAAGCACTTGTGGATTCTGTGCTTTTTGACAGATTGCTTTCAACTTTGGAATATCTTGTCAGTGAGGCCTTGTCATTCTGGACAAATTTCAGAATGATTTATTTATTTTCCTTTATTACAGGGAAGTCCCACTGAGACCGAGGTCTCTTTTTCAGGGGAGCCCTGAATAGATTAGAACAGTTATAAAGTCGGATAACAACACAGAGCACAGTAAAATTCACACAATTACATACACTAATTGCAGAATAAAGGAAAACTAAATTTTAAAATACAATTAAAAATAAAAAAGAAAATAATAAAATAAGTAAAACATACAAGTACAAAGGACAGAGAACAAGTCCAAAGTTAAAACTAAAGGCACGTACATCTGGCCTCCTCAAGTAACATCTCCCATAATCGATTCTTGAAGGACTCACATGGAATAAGGCAATCTAGCTTCAGAGTGTCTTGGCATCTATTCCAGACACAAGGTGCAAATGAGCTAAAAGCAGAACAGCCCAAATTGGTTCTAGTCCTGGGTGACTCTAACAAAATCCACCCTTGCGATCTGACATGCTGGCTTCTGATTTGATGGACAAAAGCCTAGTAAGATAAGAAGGAAGTTTGTCAAGCAATGCTTTATAAATAAATAAAATACAATGGAGCTTCCTTCTAAAATGAAGGGAAAACCACCCTAATGAACTATATAAAACACAGTGATGAGTGCTGAAACCATCTCCAGTGATAAAACGCAGAGCGCTGTGATAAATTGCGTCCAATGATCTCAAAGCACTATCAGAGGCATGCATGTAAAGGACATCCCCATAGTCAAATAAAGGTAAAATTGTTGCCTGGACAATTCTGTTCCTACTGTCTGAAGAAAAACAGGACCTGTTTCTGTAAAGAAACCCAATTTTTGTTTTAATTTTCTTGGACAAGTTGGACACGTGTTTTAAAGGAAAAGTCATGATCCAACCAGATACTCAAATATTTGGGTAAGACTGAACTTGCTCAATTTTAGCACCAGTCACCGAGAAAATTGAGTCATTTGGCATAATTGCATTCCGTGCAGAAAAAAAATCATGAACTTAGTTTTATCAGTATTTAAAACAAGTTTCAGGTCAGCTAGAGCATGTTGAATAAGATTAAAAGCTGATTGCAAGTAGATAAGGGCCTGGGCACACGTTGGTGCAGAGGAGTACAACACAGTGTCATCCGCATAAAAATGAACCTTGCAATTTGCAATTTTACGAGCAAGATTATTTATATAAATTGTGAATAAAATTGGTCCAAGTATGGATCCTTGGGGTACTCCTTTCGTCACTTTTAAAAATTGAGACTCTGCATCCCCAAGCATGATAGCTTGTGTTCTATTAGAGAGGTAGTCCTGGAACCACAAGCAGGCATCACAATCAAGACCAATAGAGGACAACTTTTTTAATAAAATAAAATGGTCTACTGTATCGAAAGCTTTTGCTAAATCAATAAATAGTGCTGCACATTTTTGTTTATTATCAACAGCTGATACCAAATCATTTATAACCACTGAGGCTGCTGTAATGGTGCTATGACCAGGCCTGAAGCCAGATTGTTGTGAAGTTAAAATGTTGTTGAAAGTTAAAAAGCTGCAAAGTTGTTGCTTAACGGGAGATTCTAAAACCTTAGCCAGGCAAGGCAATTTTGAGATAGGTCGGTAGCTGTTCACTGAACTGGGATCACCACCCTTAAATAATGGAAAAACATGAGCAGCTTTCCATACACTTTCCATACACTGGGAACAGTCCCCGTCGATAATGACAAGTTAAAAATATTAGTTATTGAATGTGCAATCATTGGGGCTGCTAAACGTAAAAGACTTGGAACTAGATGATCTTCTCCAGTGGAATTATTTACATCAATTCGTTTCAATTCTTGTAGGACCTCATTCACTTGAAATTCCCTAAATGAAAACAATATTCTAGGTGTTGGAGAATTTGTGAATGAACGAGAGCTGAGGTCATATCTCCTGTAGTGGACTGAATGAAAAAATTATCAAAAAGGTTTCCGGTCACGATAAAATGTTGGTTAAAAAGATCAAAGATTTTGTATTTATCAGCTATGGGACCAGGATCAGTTAGGATAGAGTGTGGTATATATGAAGAAGGATTAAAATTCAGGGACTTGACAATTTTCCAAAATTTTGCAGGATTACCCTGACTTTTGGCCAGTGATGAGGTAAAATAATCAGATTTTGCCTTTTTAATCAGTGAGCAGCATTTATTCCTTAATTTTCTAAAAACCTGCCAGTAAGAGAGTGCTTGGATTTCCCTGGCTTTAACTCATGCTTCATCCCTGACGCATAGTTCCGTGGATAAGGCATTCTTCTATTCTTAACCCTAAGTCTCTTCACCGGAGCATGCTTATCCACAGCATGATTAAACGCGGTAGGAAAGTGAGCCAATGCTAGGTCAGGGTCTGGAATAAAACCCGCAGAGCTTAAATCACTCCAGAAAATATCATGCAGGAAGGCCTGTTCACAGAAATGTTAAAAATTTCTTTTAGTAATAAAACATGGAGGAGCCTTTGTAACTTTCATGTCTCTAATACACGTTACTGGTCAGTGATCACTAAAATCCAAAGGAAAGACACCACTCAGGGCATACTTGTGCGGTCTATTTGTTAAAATCAGATCAATCAAAGTTGACCGGGATAAATCTTTAAAATTAGGTCGTGTAGGCTCCAAAATAAGTTGCATGAGAGTCAGGCCGTCGCAGACCTCTTTAAAATGGTTTGAGGACGGTGATAACCAATCTATATTGAGATCACCAGCAACCAATAATTGAATGTGGGCAAAAGTGGACAAGATATTAGAGAGATTGGTTATGGAGGATGAAAGAGCGCTTGGTGGGCGATACACACCTGCTAGTGTAAAACTTGCACAACCCAAGCCTATTTTCATAATTAGACCCCAAACTGCTCTGGAATTGAGGAGGATAATAAAACTTTCACAATCAGGGAGGATTTTACAAACATCAATACCCTTCCCCCTCTCTTACTCCTGTCACACCTAAAAACATCATAACCAACCACTGCTATATCATGGTCCGACACAGAAACATTCAACCAAGATTCAGTGGCAAGAAATACATCAGGATTACTTCGAAGAACCAGAGCCCTAACACAATCAATTTTTGGTAACCGACTCCTTACATTAAGACACAGTTGACCCAACCCACACTTATAAGATTAAAAAGCTACAGGTGTTAAAACTACAGGAGGGACCGTTAAAAATAATATCAGGGGTCTGAATATTGATTTGTGTCAGGTTTGCTACCAAGACACCACTTGGTCTAAATTTTTGCCTTGGCAGGCACGTGCAAGTAATTTTTGCAATTGGGTGCGCAATAGTACTTGTCGCCCCAGAAAATGTTACATTTTTGAGGCAAAATGATTGAGGTTACATGATTGAGGCAACGGTGAATGATATTGGCTCATTTGCATATTAATTAGGAAATGAAGCAACTTGATTGGCTTGTGGCGGCCATGTTTTTTGATGTAGCCACTTTTCCTTCATAAATTAGACAGAGGACATTGTGAGGGTTTTTCCTACCAAGTTTTGTGCCGATCAGCACAGTGGTTCAGAAGCAAATGAGTATTAAATGTAAAAAAACTCATTACATCACCGTTGTAAATTGATTGATGCATAGTTCTGGTGTTATTTGACGTAGCAACTATTCCTTCGAATGATATTGGCTCATTTGCATACTAACACATAAATGAGGCAACTTCATTGGCTTGTGGTGGCTATGTTTTTGGATGTAGCAGCTTCTTCTTCGCAATTTAAGTTGGGATTAGTTTCAAGACGATGCGTTTCAAATTTAGTTCAAATCGGCCCAGCCGTTCAGGAGAAGATGTCATTTTTGCTGAAATCATAATTATGCAAATAATCTCACAATCCAATGTGGCGGACTTGATAGGTCCAGGAGGCAAAGTTGTTCCTTGTGATGAGGGGAACCTGTACACGAAGTTTCATGACTTTTCGTCAAATGGGTCAAAGGGGCTGAGCTTTTGAAAATGGCAATATCAATCCAATATGGCTGCCTGGTCACGTGACCTATGGACGCCATATTGTAGAGACTTGTTCAGCACATGACCCTCTAACAGCCTACTGAATCTGGTGACTTTTCGATGGAAGGTTTTGGTTTTATGGGCAAAATTGTAAAAGAAGTGGCGGAAAAATAAAAAAAATAATCCGAGTAAAAACAATAGGGTTCCAGCACTATGTGCTTGGACCCCTAATGAAACCTTTGTAAAGTGCTAGAAGTGCAGGAAAGTGGTCTTTGGAAAATGCACATTCAAAGTGCTGAATTTTTGTTCAAAGAAAGTTTGTGGTGCGCGTTTTATCACGTTGCCGCAACCCTCGTGTCTCAGTAGTTAGTTCCTCCCCTGTTCCAGTAGTCTGCGTGTGTTTTGCAGTTTGTCTTCTGCCCCGCCTCCTGGTTAATTTTTTAAATGCCTTCTGTTCAATGTCTCGTCAATATAAAATACTTATGGCGTCCCAGTCTTTACTGGGTTGCCAAGTTTCATTCCATTCTAAACCTTCCAGCCAGTTTATTTCGAGCGAAGTGCTCTTCTTCCATTTGTTCAGTAAAATTAAAGCTGCCGTAAGTGATTTTTTTTTTTTTTTTTTTTTTGTTTTTAGAAAAGTGTTAAATAGCTCCACATTCCGATAGAGATCATTGATTTGGAGTATCTGCTCCATAACACAGGTCTCTCAGTCACTGCCCTCTGCAATAAAGCAGTATATAAAATTCTGGAGTCACCCAATGCCTCTATCCAATTTGGTGAGAGAACGTCACAAAGAAAGAGGCGGTCCTCTCCGCTTGTGAACGCGCAGAGGGCCGAATCGTTAGTCTACAGCCTGTGGAAAATCATTAGAAGAAGTATCTGTGTTGTTGGCAATGGCGGAACAGAGGAAGCTTCCAATCCCAGGCGCTACGGGAGACGGCGTACACAATTAAACAGCCAAAGCACCAAAGAACGGTAGAGGAACAAATAGAATTAAGGAGGGAAAAAATATGAGACGGCCAAGAGCCGTATTTATATCGCCGCCAGTTTCGATAGGTGGAGAAAACTGAAGGAATGAAAGGGTCTGAAAACAGGGATGCAAACAGAGGTATGGTGGAAAAAGAGATAGGTTGTCAAAGCCCCCCCCTTCAAAAAAAAAGAAGTTTAAGACAATGTGAGCCACCTCAATAAAACCTAGGCTGACTGTAAATTTCCGACAGCACACAGTATGCATGGTACCGTTCATTTGCAAAATCAAAGTGACTTCAGTGTCGCATTATGGGCATGTGTCAGAAACAGTGGTGGGGGTCTGGGGCTACTCCCCCAGAGAATTTTGGATTTTGTTGATGTAATTTCATGTAATCCAGGGCCGGCGATTGGCATAGGCGATATAGGCGGTCGCCTAGAGTGCCATCTGCTGGATGGGCGCCGCCAGTCACCCTTAGCCTCAAGAAAAAAAAAAATGAAAAGAAAAAACTAATAATTTTCAATGCCCACTGGCGCCCTCCCTTCGTGTGATCTATCTTGAAAAATAGTAACTGACTACTGACTAATCATAGAATTAGAACATCAAACGAAATAAAACATGTTTATTAAACATAATCATCCTAGGGCGCCCCCTCAGCCACAACCAGATCCTCAAGCTGATGTTTGTGTTGATCATTTTGTGGACGGAGGGCGGGGGATTTGCGTTACATTAGGCAAGTGTTCAGCTGCTGCATTGATCAGCTTGACGTTGATTCTCAAAATGAAGAGGTCTAAACCCTCTGGTGCGCAGGGACGAAAACAGAGAAAAGAAGAAGAGGAAAAGAAAGCCCGGTATAGAGGTAAGTCTCATCTCAGCCATTATAGTGTCAAATGAAATAGTATTGTGCATTACCTAATATTGGACCTTTCATTGCTGCCACTCAGCTATTGCTAGCTAGCAACAGTTACTTTGCTAGCTTGCTGGTACGTATTGCTAGCTAACGTAACTTCACTGATAACTATATAACTTCACTAAAATCATTGCCGTAACCACCATTGAGGACACCGAGGTCCGGACCTCGGTTAATTGTCCCAGATTATGCGTTTCCCCCCCCCCCTATTTTTCCCCTCACTGTGCCCATTTATTCAGCAAATCGTGTGTGTGTGTGTGTGTGTGTGTGTGTGTGGGAGAGAGAGAGAGAGAGAGAGAGATGCATGATACTCCTGTTTTCAAAGGTGTATAGTAACGAAGTACATTTACTTTGTCACAGTACAGTAGTTTTTTTTTTTGAGGATTTGTACTTTACTTAAGATTTTTTTTTTTAAACGGGGACTTTTATTTTTACTCAACTACCTTTAAACGAAAAAAAGGTATACCTTCACTTTGTTACTTTGACACTGGCAACTTAGTTACTCATTTCAAATTAAAATATGAATTTAATTAATCATTTACGGATTATCTGGATGTGGCGCGTTCGAGAAGAACAGCGGTGCTCGGCAAGGCATCTTAACTGCTTTGTGCAGATGTGTCTGCCAGCGGACATGGAGCTGCAAATTTATGCACGCAGTTACAATATTCCATCATTAGATGGGACACCCGGATCAGTTATTGAATATTCACAAGCAAGCCGAGCTGGGACACAGTTTAAATATGGACAAGTTCACTCCAATCCCTGTTTTTCAGGAGTTGCCAGAGTAAAACTCCTCAGCTAAAACCTGATGTGCAAACTGCTCAATATACTTGCCCATAGTATCATAATTTGTTAATTATCCTTCAACATTCTTTGTAGCATTTCTGTATGTGCAATTTATTAGTGTTGATTCTTCAAGTCATAATTTGCTTGTTGAAGTGTTGAGTGACTTGTCATAATTTGTTAAATATTCTTGAGCATCCTTCATAGTATTTTTTGTATACAATTCATTAGAGGTGACCCCTTTGCTTATTTTTATAGTGTCATTAAAAGTGCTTTTATTTCCACAGTTAATAGACTTAATTTCTGTATCTGTTAATTTCTATATTTGTTAAATATTCTTAATTTATGGAGGTAGACCTTAGCTTTCTGAAGATGAGCACCTTTATACTTATGTTATTTAAGTTATTTAAAATAATTAAAAAGAAAATGTTCTGAAACTTTTCTGTTGTTTATTGTCCATGCATCACACATTTTTTAATTGCAATGTAGTATACTAGAGCTATAAGTGGGTGAAAAAACTGCTATCCCAAGTAAAGCAGTTAACTCCTTCAACCCCACAGCCCTCTACAGAGGGCTGACCAACATATTCCCTTCAACCCCAAAATTCCTGTAGGGAAAATTCAAACAATCTGACTAATTGATTGGAACATATCAGGTTACATTTAATGGGATTCCAGAGATAACAGAAAGATACAATGTCCAGATAATGACCAGCCCTCTACAGAGGGCTGTGGGGTTGAAGGGTATAGTGATGCTAGAATATCTGGGGTTGAAAGAGCTAAACAGAAAACAAAAAACCTGCATTGCATTTGCCAAGGCCCACAGCTCGCAGAAAGGATTGATACTGGAAAAGTAGCTGAAAGTTTATTTTTCTGGTGAATTATCCATTGAACTGCATGCCAGTCGCCGTACAAGACTTGTTGGAACCCTCATGGACCCAAGATTCTCCCATAAAACAATCATGTTTGGAGGAGGAAAAATCATGGTTTGTTGTTACATCCAGCATGGGGGTGTGAGAAAGATCTGCAGAGTGGATGGCAACATCAACAGCCTGAAATATCAAGAAGTTCTTGCTGCCCTACTTATACTGCTGCTCCTTCTCATTCTTCTGCTTCCATGTCACAGTTCCTGAAAGCGAAGAAGGTGAAGGTACTCCAGGATTGGCCTACCCAGTCACCTGACATGAACATTATTGAGCATTTCAGGGGTAAGATGAAGGAGGAGGCTTGGCAGATGAAACCATAGAATCTTGATGAACTCTGGGAGTCCTGCAAGACTGCTTTCTCTGCCATTCCAGATGATTTCATCACCAAGTTATTTCAGTCATTGCCAAGACGTATGGATGCAGTCCTCCAAGCTCATGGGAGTCATACGCAATATTAATTCTTTTTTTCAAGGCACCATGGCTTTATGTTCTGATATTATAGTGGCATATTTGTGTATTCAAAATAAAGTGTATGTATAATTTCCACTTTTTTTTTCAATGCGACAAGACTTTTGTCCAAGCAAAATCTGACCTTTCTGTACAAATTAAATTATAAAACTCAATCAATGACACAAAACTCTATTTTGGTATATTTCGCATAATCTAGAGGGCTTTGCCTTTCATATAAGCCATTTTTGATTCCAACTGATCAACTACAAGTCAGGTTATTATTTGTTGTTCCTACAACTTGGATAAGTGACAAGACTTTTGTCAGGCCCTGTAAAGGACATGACTAAATCATATAGCATACGGAATAAAAAAATACCCTTACCTCAGAATTGTTGGTGACACCAGAGAGGGTGAAAGCGGCGAATCTTTGATGACACCACATCATATATATATATGTATTTAGTATGGCAAGCCGTTTTAACATGTAATAGCTAGACTGGATATGTATTACAGATATCTGTAATTCAATTCTTCCTAGTCAAAAAGAACATTTCAGATATCCACAATGACATTCTTCCTATCCACAATTGTCATTTCAGATATCCACAATGACATTCTTCCTAGGACAAATGACGTCACTTTTGCCATTCATGTGTATTGGGCTTTCAATTTCAGATATCCACAATTACATTCTGGATATCTAGAATGAACATTCTGGATATCTGCAATTGAATTCTTACTAGGAAAAACTCCCATTTCAGATATCTTCAATCCAACTGTTACTAGTCATAATTTTCATTTCAGATATCCAAAATGAAAAACTATTCCAGATATCCAGAAGGTAATTTTGGATATCCAAAATACATTGTGACTAGTAAAAATGTCATTATGGATATCCACAATTCGTATTATGACTAGTAATAATGTAATTTCATATATTTACAATTAGAATTATGACTAGCAACAATACAATTGCAGATATCCATAAAAGTATTGTTGATATCTGTTGATGGGTAGACAGGACTAGTTTTTCATTTTGGATATCTGAAATGAAAATATGACTAGTAACAATTGGATTGAAGATATCTGAAACAGGAGTTTTTCTAGTAAGAATTCAATTACAGATATCCAAATGTTCATTCTAGATATCCAGAATGTAATTGTGGATATCTGAAATTAAAGCCCAATACACATGAATGGCAAAAAGTGATGTCATTTGTCCTAGGAAGAATGTCATTGTGATATCTGAAATGACAATTGTGGATAGGAAGAGTGTCATATTGATATCTGAAGTGTTCTTTTTTGACTAGGAAGAATTGAATTACAGATATCTGCAATATATCCAGTCTAGCTATTAAATGTTAAAACGGCCACTTACAGGGATTTTTTAGATATCTTAAATTTAGTTTTGACTAGTACAATCAAAGTTGTAGATATCTTAAACTAACATTTCTACTAGTAAGAATGTTATTGCAGATATCTTTAATTACCATTCTAACTAGTCAAAATTACATTTTGACTAGGAGAAATGCTATTATGGATATCTAAAATGTAATTACAGATAGGAGTGTGGTTCGATTAAATGTTAAAACGGCTTGCCATAATTTAGAACACTAGATTGCTGATGATGTCATGTTTACATTATCAAAAGTGAAGCACCCAGCCACCATATTGATACACCCAACTTCTTCATAAAAATGAATGGTTTCCTATGAGGCCAATTTCAAATAAGTCAAGCGTCAAAATGTTGAGATGTGCGGCTGCCTTTTGCAGCAATATTCATTTGAAGGGCTTCACAATGTAGAAACGCAAACTTGTCACTTAAATAGAAAAAATCGCGTTCCCATGCTAGCAAGCTAATTAGCCGTCCCATTGACTTGAATAGACTACTGACTATAAGCAAACGCAAGCGATTGATAACGGTCACCAGCGAGCTACCTTGGTACCCTTACCGTCGCCTTACGGCATTGACTTAGCAGTGAATAAAATTAACAAAGTGGCTAACAAGCTAGATACTTCTACTTGACATTCAACGACAATACTTCTTACCTGCATAATATTTAGAACAATGGGCAAGTCGCTTTGTCTGTTTATACAGAGTTCCAAAAGGCAAGGAGGGGAGAAAGGCTTGGCTGTAAGAAGTCAGGAGAAAAAACTTTTCTCTGTCCCCTCGATCCGTGCTGTGCAGTGATCATTTTTGAGAGCAGTGTTTTAACGGGACAGGGGCAAAGATGAAGCTTAGTAAAAGAGTAGCCAGAGTTAACTAGTGCTTCCTTTGAACAATGTTGGCATAAGCCATATGATTCAATATCAGGGCTGCCAACTCGAACGCATTCGCCGTGAGTCTCAACGCCTCTTAGAGGCATTCACGTTCCGCAGTCAGCAATTATTCAATTGAGGCGTATTTAAGAGATTCTCACGCGGAATTGAGTCCTTGAGAATGGAAGTTGACCAGTTTCATCTGCATTACGGTGGATTTCACCACTAGAGACGTGGAAATCAATTATGACTCTGGGATAGGGAAATTGCAAGTCTCACTGCGCACACACGGAAGTGAAGTACGCGCAGTGCATAATGGGAAGAGTTGTATGTCTCTATCATGGCTTCGGTAAATACAACCATTGCGGAACCCTTTGATTCTCGGCTTATTTTGAACCCAGTAGATGTACCCGGCGCGGTTTTCGCTCGCCCTTCGAAGCAGCCATTGTCACAGAATTGAAGAGATTACTGTAACGTCGAAACGCAAATTTAAGTGGCAAGAAGGAGGACCTGGTACAGAGGTAAGGTAGCTACTTGGTAATAACAAGTAACGGAGGCAGCCTTGTTATTGATGACACACCGGGTTGCTAGGACATGCTCTGCATATGCATTTGCGATATTGAACATCCCCCCCCTCCAAAAAAAGACATTTGTGTACTCTATTAAAATCGTTATGGCAAATAAAAAGCCGAGACACGTAGAGGTTGGATATGGAGCTCTTTCGCTCAGATCATTGGGGATATAACTCCGAACATTATTATTTGACATAATTTGGATCTATTGAGTTATTTATCGATTCGCGTCAGCACATTTTCCCTTTCCCCATCCCCAGTCATTGTCACGGTTGATATTCCCGATCAGACAACACATATTCAGGCGGACGTAAAAGGGTATTTCATTCTTTGTAAAACGCTGTATGTTTTATCTAGTCAGTGTTTTCTTTTACGATGTGAAGTTTTGAAAAGCCCTTGCGATGACGGTGGGTGAAAAAGCTCAAGAGCGGCTGTCGTATTATCCATTCATGAAGTTATATCCTCGAAAAATGCTTTCTATAGGTAGTTTCACCGCAACGTACATAATTTCATAAAATTGAAACGCCGAAAGTCCTATATGCACTGTCAGCGATTGCCCTGCACCGCTACTGTCAACTCATTGTGTTCGCATGGATAGCAGCACTGACACTGTAAAACAACGCTTTTACTTACTGTGTGAATCGGCGACATATGAGGCTGTTGTTGGGGCATTCTTCTCTTAGGATTTTTCGCCTTGGTAGTTTTTAAGAACTGCGTTTGACTGGAAAAATCGTCGATGTGTTTACCATACGTTTTCCTCCAGCCTCAAAACGGCTGCTGCAGACTCGGAGTGCTGAAGTGGGCTTGAACTTGCTGAATTCTGTTATTTCTAGCCCGACCGGAATTGTTTATCCACTTATTTCTAAGCTTAGCGTCTTTGGGGAAAAACGTATAACCTGAAATGTCGATCCCTGACCTGACGGTTGTAGCATCCAAGCTCGCAACAAGTAATGACCAAGGCTTTCTTTCGTATTGAAGCGTATCTGTCAGTCACTCACTGACATACAGTTCCTATAATGCATTGCGCGCATAAAAATCCAATATGGCTGCTTTGCAGTTCCCCTATTCTCACGTTTGTCTTTACACAGGGGCTGGAAGCAATGGAATTGCATAAAGACGTTTCAAATTGTCTTATTTCGTTTAAACAATTTAAACGATCATGAAACACACACATTGCTTCCAACCCATGAGTGAGGAAAAGCGCACAATGTTTGGAGTCACAATCGCTGCAATGAAATTTGTGGAGAAATCCGCCGTAACGTAAGTGAAACTGAAGCTTCTACTCACAAGGACTTTAATTACACGTTAATGTGTATCATCGATAATGTGACGGAATAGCATTACATTGCATTCTTTGAGTTCTAAGCTTTCCATTGATGTCGATATTGCCGTAGATCAGTTTTTCCTTTGAATCCCTACTTTAACCAATTGAAAGTCTTTGGTATGTGATGGAGAAACCTTTATGTTGTGATTTGACTCTTCCATCGTCAATAAAAGATCTCAGCCAAAAATGATTGCAACTCTGGAAATGTTTTAACGTTGCATAAGATTGTTGAAACAATGTCGCAACGAATGTGCGCCATGATCAAAGCTAATGATGGTCCAACAAAGCTCGTTATTGAGCTCAGGGACCAAAGTGTCACGGAAACGCTAAATAGAGAGGCTAAATGATTTGGCAAATGCAATTTCGAATCGGATTTGAAAATGCAGCGGGAAAAAGGAAAAGAAAATGAGAAAGGAAATCGCCGCTTTAAATGCCTGATTAGAAAATGTTTTCCTTAATGAATTTATGAATTCCATTATTTATTTTTCATTTCAAAAAAGCATTTTGAAATTGATTTTAAAGTGACATTATTTAATAAGTAATTAATAATTGATTATGGAATTTCACCTTTTAATCCTAATTATAATATCAAATTATGAAAACACTTTTTAATGTTAACTATTTATTTATGGATTGATCCATTTGAAATCAGATTTAGTAATCCATTTTCTAATTTCACAATTAAATAGTGAATTTCAAAATGCTTTATTACTTTTTCGATGACACCTGTGGTCCTCCATACTTGGATGTACTGGTCTGTAAAAGTGGTAAAACTATTCAAACTGATCTTTTTCGAAAGCCCACATACTGTAACACTATTTTAAGAGGGGACAGCTTCCATCCTAAATCACTGATTAAAAGTCTACCTATTAGTCAATTCCACCGTGCTCGGAGGATCTGCAGTGATGATGCCTCTTACTTGGTACAGGCCTCAGATCTCTCCAATGGATTCCTTAACAGGGGATACAGAAAAGAATGGGTTGAGGCAGCTAGGGAGCGTTTTGACCAGATAACACAGGAGGCATGTCTCCAGTCAAAAAGTAATAATAAAAAAAGTCAAAATAATCCTATGTGCATTACCAAATACTCTCAACTTGGCTCTAAATTCAAAGATGTCATCCTGAAACATTGGCACATTGAGGAATCAGACCCAAAATTAAAAAATGCCTTTAAGGAAAAGCCTATGTTGGTGTTCAAATGCCCCACTAACTTAAGGGATATTTTGATGAAGTCTGATATATGTGCTCAGGGTGAGCCAATATTCCCAGTGGTCCCAGATGGCAATTATAGATGTGGAAGCTGTGTTCAGTGCACATACACACGTAAATGTAAACGCTTCAGTCACCCACACACTGGTCGGGATATATCCATACGTGGTGCAATCACATTCAGCACCACACATGTGATATACCTGATTCGGTGCCCTTGTGGCCTTAGCCTATGTCGGCAAGACTTCCCGTGTGTTATGCACAAGTATCAGTGAGCACAGGAGTAGCATCAGAACCGGCAATGAGCGCAACCCTGTAGCAGTTCATTTTAAGAATGCCGGGCACAACTTGAACACACTACATTATGTTGGTGTGGAAAAAGTGGAGAAACCTCGTAGGGGTGGTGATTTAGACAGGAGACTTCTCCAACGCGAAACTTTTTGGATATATTTCCTTAATGCTATGTCCCCTAAGGGTTTAAATGAGGAATTTGATATTAAGCCTTTTTTGTAGGCTATTTTTCCATTTTTACACTTTTTTATTTTTCTATTAATAGCTTTATTCTCATAGTAGTAATTTCTTTTATGAAATTATCCAATATTAACATTCCCTATTGTTTTTACTCTTAAAATTCATTGGCTGCTTACTGTGTTTTCTCTGTTAATATCATTGAAAGGTCACTGTTTTGCCTATATTTTGGTAATTACTTGCCGATGGTGATCCAGGCCATATAACAATGAACAGAATGTCTTTCTTTATGTATTTTATGATTGCATTGCCATTGATGTATTGATGATGTACTTATTGCTCTCTTTGTCTGGGGTGCATTTAATGACTGAGTCCCTTTAAAGGGCAGGCACTCATTGTGCCTTGTGCCAATGTGCCTGTATCCTATTGGTTGTTAGCTGATACTTTATCAGCCAATGACTAGGTAGTTACCTGCCTATATATTTGTCTGTCTGTCAGTCATTTGCCTGATGAAGACCCTGTGAGTGGTCGAAACGTTGCATCAATAAAGGTTTAGGAGCTTTAATCCAGTGTGTGAATTTTTTACTTTCTTTGCTTGAATTACATGTGAATCCAGCACCAGGCCTAATTTGGTATGAGATGTGCACACAACTACTCCTCTGAACGAGCAGACATCATAACTGATTGTTTAAATATTGTTCTGAAGAATTCTGCCCAACTATGGCAAATGGAAGCGAGTAACATAGAAATGAATGATACTTACTTCCTTTTGCCATGGTTTGGCAGAAATGTGTTTCCAAGCCGTCCTGCTCAAGGGTAATTCAGGTTATTGCAGCTATTTATCCGTACCAGTCGGGGGAGACATATGCCTTCAAGATGTGTCACGTATTGCAAGTGATCATACAAGTTTTTACAAAAAAAAAAAAGCAGAGTTGGATCAAAAAGAATCAATTTTAGTTTACTAGGTGTGAAGCAGTTACAGTTTAACTATTAATAAACGGGGAAGTCAGACTAGCAACTCCAGTAAAACACATGAAAACGGGTGTCAAACTGACCCGTAAAAGGGCTAAGAGGCTGCAGGTTTTCACTCCAGCAATGCAGAAGCACACCTGATACAACTAATCAGTTGTGCAGGCCTAGATCAGTTGATTAAATCAGTGGTTTCAGGTGTGCTTCTGCTTGGTAGGATTGAAAACCTGCAGCCTCTTGGCCCTTTTACGGGTCAGTTTGACACCCCTGCCATGAAGGAATCACTCCCCAAATCGAAAGGCTTTGTGATCTTGCCACACAGAAGGTCTACGCCAGGGCTATTCAACATTATCCTGCAAGGGCCGGTGTGGGTGCAGGCTTTCATTCCAACCCAGCACTTACACACCTGACACCACTGATTGACCCGAAGAGTCTTGGTTAAAGAGATTGATTAGTAGTATCAGGTGTGTAAGTGCTTGGTAGGAATGAAAGCCTGCACCCACACCGGCCCTTGTTGAATAGCCCTGGTCTACGCCAAATAGGAAATGAATCCATTAAGAATAGTGACCCGTAGGGCGCTCACAAGAAATCTCTACAGACGCAGCGTGGATGCGGTTTAGCTTAGCGACGGACGCGGCTTAGCTTAGCGACTGCTGATCAATGATACCCTCAAAATTATGCATATGCATTCCAAGTTAACTCTGATCAATTTAATAAAAAATTGCATGCGGTTTAGCTCAGTCCATCCGAAACTCGGTCCTCGGGAACCCATTGTGCATGCTGGTTTCTTCCAACCACAATCAAAATCTCACAATTAACAAGCTGTTTATTTTTCTTAGTTTCACTCTCGTAAACCAAATTGACAGAAGTGGCTCTGCATTCAATGATGTTTAAAAGCCTGGCATTCATATTGTGTTTATTTTGCAAATTACAAGTCAAGCCAAGTGGGAAATACAGCCTCTTTTAAGAGATCATATTCAAGACTGGGGTTAATAAGCTGATACGTGAGTTTCTGAATACAGTTGTTTTAGTTCTTTACAAATGGTTTCCTCAAACCAAACAGGATTGACTCATTATAATTTGCTTTGTCATTGATTTCTTAATGACCCAATAAATGGTCTATATAAGTGAATATGTGTCCACAATTAAAGCCAATTGATTCTTCAATTTCAAGAGTCCTAATTTTCCCCTCTTGCTATGCAATAAAAAGAAATTTGTAATATAGTACAATTTGAATAAGAAGCTCTTCTTTGCATGCATGAGTATTTTTGACAATTTGGCTTAACCCCTTAACTGTGCATTTTCTCACATTTGGCCTGGCCCTAATTACGGCCCAGTAACAGTTAAGGGGTTAAAACGGTAAATAAATGAAGGATTAAAACGGTTGCACAATTAAGAAAAATAACAGCTCATTAAAATTCTAGGATTGCAGTTCTGACTGGAAAAAGAACCAGCATATACACGCAATGTTTTCATTACAAGCCGCGTTGTTTAATTCCGATTTCTGTCAAATCAGATTTGCCTATCTTGACGGTTCACATTCACAACTACAAGTGACCTGTATCGATTTGAAAACTAAAGTAACCAAACCCTTGCACCACCTTTTAAAAGGCAAAGAGGAAAAGAGTCATGCAACAAAGGATAGAAAAGCAAACAGCACCAGGAATTTGTTTGATTGGATCTTGTGCATAAATATTGAATATATTCATATAGAGTCGAATAAATCTTTGTATTGTATTGATCCAGACAAGGAAGATGCAGAGTCAGAGTACAATCCAATGAAGGCAAGAATATGCTAATGGAAAGAAGGGACAGACCAGAGTGGAAGGAGCACAGTTCAGATTGAATAATGGTTTAGGTAAGGGGCATGTCCGTGCCGGTCCAGTGGCATTCCGAGGCAGAAGCCAGGAAGAGGATCATCCTGGCCAGAGCAAAACTTGTCAGATGGGTGGTCAGAAGGGTTTAGCAAGAACACAGTCCCAATCGTGGAGACCACTGAAGGATGGGAGGCGTCCCTAATAAACCGAGCAGAGGAACAAACTGGAGAGGCTGGTTAACAGGAATGCAGTTCCAAACCTGGAGACCAGGGATTAGGCTTGGGAGCTTGTTCCAATTAGTAAAGCTTTGAAGAGTATTTACTATCATTAAAGATTGCGATTATTTCAGAAGACGATAAACTCTCGGACTACATAGAAACAGACTGACTGGTTGCTTAAGGGCATTTAGCAAGGACGATCCAGCAACTCAGCAAGACTCAAAATAAGGTTATACACACCATAGGAACACATTGGAGTGGACACAAAAAAGTATTACACCTGGAGGGGGAGGCACGCAAAACAGTATTAACCTTGTGATGCATGTTTTCTATAATGCCTTCTTGGCCAGGTTTCTTTTGTAAATGAGATTTTTATCTCAATGAGAATCTGCCTGGTTTAATAAATAAATAAATAAAATGTTGAACAACTATTGAAACACAGCCCTGGTTTCAGATTTGGAAGCTGTGGCAGTTTGTTTGCTGAGGGTAAAACTGAATGGGGTGATAGTGTTCTCCATACTCCTATTTGTCAGTCTTCCATCAGAGAATGTGCCAATTTCATATCTGTCATAACATATTTGTGCTCATATATATGAAAATGTAATACAGCACAATGCAATCCATAGAAAAAAATGTAACTACTGAAGGACACCAGAATCACAGGAAGTCCTCATTTCACGATCACTGTCATGCAGTGAAAGAGAAATGAATAATGAAAGTTGCATGCTGTGTACGTTTCGTTTGTATTTCTTTAATGAGGTTGTGTTTTCACGCAGTGGTAAGCGAATACTGTTTTAACCAGACCTTACACTATTACTGCCATGATACAAGTAAATGCTGTTATGTTCTAATACTCTATCAGCTGTCAAATATGTTTGTTTGCTTAATCCCTTAGCGCAGAAGCCAAATCTAGCTATTTGGGGGTTACCTTATTTAAGGCTTTATAATTCAAGATTGCAGCTTCACAGACAGGAAAGGAGTGGCTGTACTGAGTCTAGAGACTTGAAGCATTTAGACTCCCACCGTATTTCAGTTTATTTTCATGATTTTGGTAGAGAAAAGGGGCTGCAAACACAAAACATCTTCATGAAAATTCAACATTGAAATTGCAAAAAAATAATACTGAGAATTGAAAAACTGTTGGGGCTCAAATCTGTACATTTCTGGGATCATAAACTGCTTGACCACAAGTATAATTTATCTTGAACATTGCATTCTAGATTACCTACTTGCTATGAGCCAAATTAGACTGCTATCCAGGTGGCTCCCCAAAGTCTGAGATCCCTCAAAATGGTGCTCTGTCAGATCATAAAATAATCATATATTTAACACAAATAAAGTTTTGAGGCATGAAATTTAATATGAACTAAGGATTTTCTGGTTGAGTTTAGTATGAATTTATCAATATCAGTGCAGTTGAACATCAGTGGTCACTAGTAACCTCTCCAAACACAAAACATGCCTTTTCTCCATAATAAAGTTTAGAGTTTTGTCCATTTTTCTTCAAAGTCCCCTAAGCCAGCGCACACACAAATAAACTGTTGATTAAATGGTCAGAACATTCACCCTGCAATAAAAGCTAGCAGTTCCGACTTCTGAGCTCACAACCTTATTTCAACACTTATAAGGAACAAGTACAACTCACTAACTCAGTGATATCTGATTTCTGAAATATACCTTATTTTAACAGAACAGACATTCCACTATCAGGGAAAATCAAACAATATATGCCTCCCTAGATTCAACAGAAAGGTGCAATGAACGTACCAGGGGATCCACCGAAATGCATGACCAGTTCACTTTTTAAACATGAAAAAAAACCTCGGCATTCGATTTTGTTGAATACGGTATACATTCCAAAACAAAAAGCAAAAGTAGCAGCCTAACCTTTTTCACTGAATTCCTCCTCCAGAGACTGATGTATCCAGTAGAAGGAACCCTCCGGTCCTGTTTCATTCAAAATAATTCCCATTGACCATGTCCTTACCTCATTTAAATCCTGTAAATGTAACTGAACACTTCAGGCCAGTTTAGGTACTCTTTTTTTTTTTTTTTTTTTTTTCTGTAAATTGCTTCATTTTCAGCTGCGCAATCGTGCTCAACGTTGAACGGATAAAACCTACCTTGCTGATACGCATAGGCCTGTATGTTCTTATGTTTGTCCAATCAATGTGTTTTATTTACTGTGGAAAGTTTAAACACTCTGGTTCGTTTCTTATCCAATTCCTATCAATACATCGTTACCAGGGAAGTTTCACGAGGGCGTGAACTATGCAGTTACGCAGAAGAGCCTGAGTGTATAATTGAGTGATTGGCTATCAACACCAGTACTTGGGTGGATATAAGGAAGCACTGACTTTGTCAATGAAGGAATCTACACGTAAATCCACGGTAGGGAACTACGTATTTTTTGTATGCAATGATAATTGACAGTCGAATGTGAGAGAATCAATACCATGTTGAATTTTTTGCTTCAGAAAACTGATTTTTCTAAACCACTAATTGGAATACTGTTGGCTCGCTGTAGCTAAAGTGGTTGCTACAGAGGACAAAGATTTTTTCTGTCACAAGAGATCATTTTTTTTAAACTGCTGGGTCGATACTATGGGCAAGGATATTGACCAGTTTGCACATCAGGCTTAGCTGAGGAGTTTAATTCATGTAACTGTTGAAAAACATGGATTGGAGTGAACTTCTCCATATTCTAAACCACGCTTGAACTCTACTTGCATGTGAATATTCAGTAACTGATCCGGTGGTGCCACCCAGTGATCGAGTGCTGTAACTGTGTGCTTAAATTTGCAGTTCCATAAACATGGACGTCTACATCTGCACAAAGGGGTTAATACACATATTGAACTTTATTATTAATTTTTTTTCATTAAGGCTCTTAGGATATATCTTTAAACATACACTGCCTGGTCAAAAACAGTCACCACCTGGATTAACTAAGCAAATAGGTAGCAGCCCTCAATTGGATAATTACTGCTGATTAGTATGTTTCAGCTGGTAACAAATTATTTAACCCTAACTGATGCAGTGAGTAGCTCCTCATTTCTTAAACAACCATGTCGGAAGACTCATCCTGTGGTCATGCAACAGATATTACTCAGTTTCAGAAGAGTCAAATTATTGGCCAGCATTAAGCAAGGAAAACACCTGAGGGGATTGCTGTGACTACTAAAATTAGGTTAAGTACTATGCATTATTAAAGCCTGGAAGGGTAATAGTGAATCATCATCTTCGAGGAAGAAATGTGGTCAGAAAAAAATCTTGAATGATTGTGATCAGAGATGACTTAAACGTTTCGTGAAATCAAATCATAAAAAATCAACAGTAGAACGCACGGCTATGTTTAATTGCGAAAGTAAGAGCATTTTCACACGCACAACTCAAGGGATTGGGAGTAAACCACTATGTAGCCTTAAAAAAAACACAATTCAGGGAAGCTAATCAGAAAAAAAGGCTTGAATTCCATGTGGAGCATAAAGATTGGACTCTGAAGCAATGGAAAAAGGATATATGGTCTGATGAGTCAAGATTTACCCTGTTCCTGAGTGATGGGTACATCAGGGTAAGAAGAGAGGCAGATGAAGTGATGCTCCCATCATGCCTAGTGCCTACTGCACAAGCCTGTGGGGACAGTGCTATGATCTGGGGTTGCTTCAGTTGGTCAGTTCAGGTCTCGGATCAGTAACGATA
The DNA here is from genome assembly GCA_029692085.1 of Gymnothorax javanicus. NCBI lineage: Eukaryota > Metazoa > Chordata > Actinopteri > Anguilliformes > Muraenidae > Gymnothorax > Gymnothorax javanicus. The sequence goes on from CM056193.1 coordinate 88,786,734, forward strand.
TGTGCCCAAAAAATGAGGCCAGCTGACTACCTGAATATACTGCATGACCAGATTTTTCTATCAATGGACTGTTTCTTCCCTGATGGCATGGTGACAATGCCAGGATTCATCAGGCTCAAATTGAGAGAGTTATTCGGGGCGCATGAGACCTCACTTTCACATATGGATTGGCTACCACGGAGTCTAGACCTTAACCGCATTGAGAATCTTTGCGAATTTCTGGAGAAGACTTTATGCAGCGGTTTGACTCTCCCATCATAAATGCAAGATCGAGGCGAAAAGGTTTTGCAACTCCCAACAGAAATAAATGTTGTGATATTGCATAAGTTAATCAAAACAATGCCACGAGAAATTCATGCTGCAATTAAAGCTAAAGGCGGTCTGACAAAATATTAGAGTGTGACTTTTTTTTGGCCAGGCAGTGTAATTTGCCGCAATGTACTGCGTGTGCATGTGGAAATTGCATACATGTGTATTTGTGAAGAAAGAGTATAGTCTATGCAGTCTTTAACCAAAGAGTGTACCGTAACTTTAAGAACTCTACATGCTTTAAGCATCCCATAACTGCACTCTGTCTCTCTGCTCTCTTAAATTTGGAATAACAAAATATTGTGTTTCCACTAAGTTATCTAGCCTGATTCCGCCAGCTTTCGTACTTCCGCTTAATTTCATTTCGCTTCATTACTCAGTCTGGTCACTCGGAGCTCTGCCTTGTTTACCTAGGCAGAAAATACGCCGGACCAACCAACGAACAGAAGGTGTGGCCAAGAGCCATGATGTAGCAGCTGCTCCGAGTTTGAAATTGTAGTCTCCGAAATCAACAATGGCTACGGACATAGATACGCAGGACGACATAGATTCGCTCTGTCGTGGAGACAATCCCCAGTATCAGCGACTTAAAGCCCCAACAAGAGGAATGTTTGATAAGTTTTTTGAATGGAAATGATGTTGTAGCGCTCCTCCCTACAGGTTTCGAGAAAAGTTGTCATATCTTCTTAATATCCATCATGAAACATATGAAATAGGCACTCAGTTCATCTCTCAATAAACTGGACTGGACTCATAACACCACTGCACTTTATAAAAAAGTACCATGCGGACTGCATCTGCTGAGTAGGCTGAGGTCTTTTGGGGTGCGGGGGGCACTCCTGAAGACCTTCTATGACTCTGTTGTGGCCTCTGCAATTTTCTACGTAGTTGTCTGCTGGGGGAGCAGCATCACAGCAGCTGACAGAAAGAGGCCGGACAAACTTATAAAGAAGTCCAGCTCTGTCCTGGGATGCCCTCTTGAACCTGTGGAGGAGGTGGTGGAGAGGAGGACTATAGCTAAGCTGTCCATGCTGGACAAAGACTCCCACCCCCTCCAACACACACTCACTGCACTGAGGAGCTCCATAAGGGACAGGATGTTCCACCCGAAGTGTGTGACAGAGAGGTATCGCAGGTCCTTCCTTCCTGGATCTGTTAGACTCTACAACAAAAACCTCTCTTGAGTGCAATAAACCATATCTATATGTATAGTAGCTTAATCACCAACTGCAATATATCATGCATGCACAAAAACAGCTGTAAATACCGTTTTTACATTTTTATATATTCATATTTATTTTATTTAATTCGTAAGCTTTCTTTTTTTATATTTCTACTTTTTATTTCTTCTGTGTATTTACTGCTGCTGTAAACCTGGAATTTCCCCTTGTGGGACTAATAAAGGTTTATCTTATCTGTGAGAGACAGCCGAACCACCTCAGCTAGCTTGTAGCTTCTAGTGTTACTTTGCCTGCGAATTTCACACTATTTAAGTTAGCAGCGAACTTTTTAAAAGCCGTGTTTTTGTTCGTGTCGCAAGACCTATTCGCTGTCTCAGTGTTATGTTGTCATTATCCATGAATGAAATGACTGACTGAGACAGCCAAACGCTTAAAGCCAAACTATGTCACTATAAAGTTTGACAGCAAGCTGGGTATGATGTTAACTCGAGTATGGCTAACAGTTCAGTTTTCGTGTCAACGCAGATTTCGTCTTATTGTAAATAATGCGTTATTCTCGCCGATTCTGCCGTTGGTTTCGGGTCTCTTACGTTTTTTTAATAACAGCAGTATCGGCAGGATAAACGATAGCTCAACAGTTTGTTTCTTGTTAGGAGAACAGAAAAAGCACCATTGGTTCTTTTAAGTGAATGATTGAAGGCTAAAATGAGGTAGATGGGCATATGTATTGGTACAGTATTAACTTTAATGTACTGATCAGTTTGTTTTCGCTGCATTCCTGGTATGAAGGACTGTGTTTACAGCGGAAGTACAAGGCGGCTGAGCGGGCGCATAACATACGTCATTGCCAAACGTTAGTGATTAGTTTACAGGTATACCAATGATTTTAAACTTCTGACAAGCGCCCACCCACCAGGAAGTAAACACTTGTCAATCACGACTGTCCAGACTCTGTGTACGAAGCAAAGCGAAGTAGCAGAGTCAGGTTTTACCAGGCTAACAGTTATCAATGATTTTGCTTGGAATTTTGCTGAATTTACCCATAAATTGTTCTGTTTACTCAGTGCAGACAGATCCCTAAGGTGGTGGAACACATTTTGAATTGATCATTTAAATTTTTAAATGGAACAACAGTATCAGGTTCAGCAATACCAAAGTAACACTGAAAACATTAAGCTCAGTGCTGACGCTTGCCAAGGGAATACTTTCTGATTATTTAGCTATTAATGACGTCCTCCTCTTGGTTCCACATTGCACTCCCGAAGATCATAGCATGCTTTTGCTGCAGTAAATTAAGATCACCAGCCTCTACGCCACCAACCAAGGTCCCATCTTGACTAACTGTAACTCACATGAATAACCAACTGCACTGATATGATGTGTCATGTCTGGAAGTGAGGACATAAACTTACCCCCTGAAGCAGGGAAATTCTAAACAGTAGAAAGGAAGCAAAGACTACATGCTGCAGGGTGTAATTTGCTTTCTTTCACTCTCACCCACTGTCTCATTCATTGCTTACAGTCCCACATACCAGCTGCCCCAAGGTAGCTGCCCTCCCCTCTATTCCCTTCATTTTTGTTTTGTGCACATCTCAATACAGTTATTGATTTTTCTTTATTTGTGCAGTAGTATAAGCATGCCAAGCTCAAGGCCCTAGATGACTGCCATTGTTGCAGGGTTCAGCTAAAGTGCTGAGATTTTCAAAATGCACAAGCTGTTGGCAGTTCTTACTGTACATGGAGATATCCCAGAAAACAATGGGTAAGAACAAATTAAGAAAAAATCGAGGATACGAACAAATATAAGAGAAAATTTGTTCTTATATCACTTCTTGCATGAGGCCCATTCTCCCAAGACAAATTCGGGCTTCAGACACACTCTCTGTTTTCAAGAGCAGGCTGAAAACATACCTTTTTAGTCAAGCCTATGCTCAATTAATTTATCATTAGTTGTGTATATTTATTTGGTTCTGGTGAGACTGACTACAGTCTAGTTTTGTGGTATGTTCACATGGTATTGGAAGTCATTGTTAAGTAAATCCATGTAGCACCCGCGACGCTGAGCACACATTAACGGTGCCAGTGGGGCTTGCTTCAGTTAGGGTGTTTTCACACGGGCCTCATTTGGTTGAATCGCACCAGAGTTTGTTTTTCTTCTTGGTACGGTTTGCTTGGTTCGGTAAGAAAGCAGCAATCGTATCAGGAATTGCACCAAAAGCGTACCAAAACAAGCATATCGAGACTACCTCCTCGAGGGGGTCTCAGTTCGCTTGCAAGTGAACCCTGGTGCGGTTCGCTTGCAGTGGGAAATGCAAACGGACTATCCAGCGAACCAAAGAGAGGTCCTGGCCAATTGATGAGCCAGGTTTTCTTCTTCCTCATGCTTTTTTTTCTTCCTAGTAAGTGCTCGTTTAGGGCAATACAGCCCCAAACGAGCAGCTGTCATAATTGCATGACGTTGTCCAGGCGGTTTGGTCCGCTTTCAAAAGTGCGGTGTGAAAGTGATCCAAACCAAATGAAGGTGTTAAAATTTTCAGCATTCCCCGCCCAATCAAACCGAGTCCCCCGGACTATTCTAGTGTGAAAGCGCCCTTAGTCACCAACGTGGTCCATATGGTACTAGTGGTAGTGTCAAGTAAATCCATGTGGAACTGGTGGCACTGAGCATGCATTAACGGTGCCAGTTGGGCTAGCCACAGCTTTATTCATTGGGAAGGTCTGCATGGTCCTTGTTGTGGCTAGTCTTAAGATAATCCATGTGATCTTACAATCTGATGTAAGTGGAGGGCCTGTGTGCTGAAATAAGTGGATGGAGGAGTATTAACTGTTTCTAGACTAGTTGCTCCTGAATTGTTACTCAGCACCTGACACAGGATAGAATTTTTATTAATATGCAGTAGTTTTATCCAGTGCCTAACCTCTCTTTTTTTCTCTGTCTTTTTCCCTCCATAACTCTGAGTCCATGGACCATCCAAGCCCTGTCCCTCACCATGAGCGCTGGCTGCTGCTGTCCTGCTGTACTGATCCGGTCCTGATCCAGTTCTGCTCCATCCTTGCCATGCCACTTCCTGGAGCTACAGATGCCACTGCTTGGATGTTTTAATGAGTTTTAATGGACTTTCATTCAACTTCATTATTATTATTATTGTTATTATTATTTTATTTTATTTTATTTTTACTTTATTATTTATTAGCTGGCCAGCGGAGGATGGGCTTCCCCACTATAGCCGGGTTCCTCCTGAGATTTCTTCCCACTGGGGAGTTTTTTCTCACCACTGTTTGAGGATTTTTCGCCCTACTGGGAGTTTTTTTTTTTTTTTTTTTTTTTTTGTAACTTTGAATGAATGACAACAGGGATGAGTCATTTTTGATGACCTGTGAATAAAATCTTGTACACTGATGAAAAACCACAAATGCAAAAAACAAAAAAAAAAACAAAAAAAAAAACTAAGCACTCTGGCACATTTTAGTGTCCTCAGAGTTAAGACCAGGGACAGGTTAGATTACGAATGAGGCAAAGACACTTTTTACTCATTCCATTTGTACCATCTGAAAATAGATGTACAAAACCCAAAACCAGTGAAGTTGGCACGTTGTGTAAATCGTAAATAAAAACAGAATACAATGATTTGCAAATCCTTTTCAACCTATATTCAATTGAATACACTGCAAAGACAAGTTACTTAATGTTCGAACAGGTAAACTTTGTAATTTTTTGCAAATATTAGCTCATTTGGAATTTGATGCCTGCAACATGCTCATCAAACACTTATTTGGAACATCCCACAGGTGAACGGGCTAATTGGGAACAGGTGGGTGCCATGATTGGGTATAAAAGCAGCTTCCCTGAAATGCTCAGTCATTCACAAACAAGGATGGGGCGAGGGTCACCACTTAGTGAACAAATGCGTGAGCTGATTGTCGAACAGTTTAAAAACAACATTCCTCAACGAGCTATTGCAAGAAATTTAGGGATTTCATCATCTACGGTCCGTAATATCGTCAAAAGGTTCAAAGAATCTGGAGAAATCACTGCACGTGGCGACAAGGCGAAAAACCAACATTGAATGCCCGTGACCTTCGATCCCTCAGGCGGTACTGCATCAAAACCGACATCAGTGTGTAAAGGACATCACCACATGGGCTCAGGAACACTTCAGAAAACCACTGTCAGTAACTACAGTTCGTCGCTACATCTGCAAGTGCAAGTTAAAATTCTACAATGCAAAGCGAAAAGCCATTTATCAACAGCACCCAGAAACGCCCCGGCTTCGCTGGGCCCAAGCTCATCTAAGATGGACTGATGCAAAGTGGAAAAGTGTTCTGTGGTCTGACGAGTCCACATTTCAAATTGTTTTTGGAAACTGTGGACGTCGTGTCCTCCGGACCAAAGAGGAAAAGAACCATCCGGACTGTTATAGCGCAAAGTTCAAAAGCCAGCATCTGTGATGGTATGGGGGTGTATTAGTGCCCAAGGCATGGGCAACTTACACATATGTGAAGGCACCATTAATGCTGAAAGGTACATACAGGTTTTGGAGCAACATATGTTGCCATCCAAGCAACGTCTTTTTCATGGACGCCCCTGCTTATTTCAGCAAGACAATGCCAAGCCACATTCTGCACGTGTTACAACAGCATGGCTCCGTGGTAAAAGAGTGCGGGTACTAGACTGGCCTGCCTGTAGTCCAGACCTGTCTCCCATTGAAAATGTGTGGCGCATTATGAAGCGTAAAATACGACAACGGAGACCCCGGACTGTTGAACAACTTAAGCTGTACATCAAGCAAGAATGGGAAAGAGTTCCACCTGAAAAGCTTCAAAATTGGTCTCCTCAGTTCCCAAACGTTTACTGAGTGTCGTTAAAAGGAAAGGTGATGTAACACAGTGGTAAAAAGGCCCCTGTGCCAACTTTTTTTTGCAATGTGTTGCTGCCTTTAAATTCTAAGTTAATGATTATTTGCAAAAAAAAAAATAAAGTTTCTCAGTTTGAACATTAAACATCTTGTCTTTGCAGTGTATTCAATTGAATATAAGTTGAAAAGGATTTGCAAATCATTGTATTCTGTTTTTATCTACGATTTACATAACGTGCCAACTTCACTGGTTTTGGGTTTTGTACAATTCGTTTAAAAAATTGTGCAACCACCCCATAAGTGTTTCCATTTAGCTCAGACGGAATCAAATACTTACGACTAGGAGTATTAACTACATTAAGTTTAACAGTATTTTGTGATGGAAAATGGAGTTTTTTAGTAGATGATGTCCACAAAAGGCCTAAGCCTATAGCAGTGGACAAAAGAAAAAGGAAGAAACACTGAGGAGGTTGAGCCAGTTGATGTTGAATTTGTAAGAGTATGGAGGGACATGGGAAGGAAGTGAGATCTACAAAGTGGTTATATGGCAAAAGAAAGAGGAACAAACGTGAACAAGTATGGAGAGCAAGGGTCCACACATACTGTACTGAATGCGAGGTTGTAAATGAGAGAAAGGCAATGATAGCCGCATCTTTTCCTGGCTTTCATGGCAACTTCTGGTCTTCTCTGACTTAATTAGCTTAATTAGCCTAACCCATTATGAAATCTTAGGTACTGCAATACTGATGGTCGACATGAGGAGCCTGAGCAGGGAGACAAGGGGCTGAAGTTCTTCAGAGCAGTGGTCAGAAAAGTGCTTTCAGAAGTGGGAGAGAGCTGCAACATGCTGGCAGTGTTCAAGAGATGGAAGGAGAATGGGTGAAGTTGCGCCTGTCAGTTTAGCACAAGGCCTCTCAAACCTTTCCTGGAGGACCACTTGTCCTGCATGTTTTGTATCTCTCCCTGCTCCAGCACAGGTGATTGAAATGGTCAGAAGGTTATCAACCCTCAAAAGCTGATTGATAATGAGCTGATCATTTGAATCACCTGTGCAGGAGCAGGGAGAGATCTAAAACATGCAGGACAAATGGTCCTCCAGGTTTGAGAAGCACTGGTTTAGCACATTGCATTGTCTTCAATCTTGTCAATCACAGGTAGAACAGAAGGGGGAGCCCAACCCCCAATGTGATATGATAACTTGAGTTCAGAACAAATCTGGAACTTGAAGAAAAACATTTGTGGGCGCTAAAAGGGGCCAGAGCTAATCATATGCAAAAGCCCTCCAGATAGTGCAGTAGAACTATCATTATTCAATGCTTCTTATGAGGTCCTTTCGTTTATTTCAGATCTTATGAATGTGCAAAATAGCTGATTCGATCCTAATTGACACCAATTCCTCTAAACAAGGTGAATGCACATATTATCTTTGGTCAAAGGATCAGATAATGGATTGAGTAATTTAGACATTGAGTTCCCTGCAGATAATTCCAGCTGAGACTAGATATACTTGTCAGCTGGTTAAAGGTGGTCTATAAGCTGTTAAAAGCAGCAGAGAAGGAACCAGGCACAGATCCTCTGAAAAGTTGCCAGGACACTTAAATAATGATATTCAAGCCCCATTTGGCACAAAATAAAAACTCAAAGGCGCTGCTCTGTAGAATAGTCAGGGGGTGGTCCGAGTCAGGCACGAAGCAAATAGGATCAAAGGAGATGGGCAAGTCGTGGTCAGAGACAGGTCTAAGGCCTTTTCCCAAGGAGGCAATCTATGGGTTACAGGGCACGCTGGGCTGTGCACACGCTCAAACCCTAAGGCTTGGAGGAACTGGATGATATACCACTCCAAGAGCTGCTTGACACCGGCAGGACAGTGCCTAATAAATAGTCACTGGTTTGCTTTCAGTTTAATATACAACGTAATTCACTTTAATATAAAGAAGGGTGTTTCAGAGCACTAGGACTGAACAGGTTTATTGCACAATGAAAGCAACATAACAATCCAGTGAAGAGGAAACGAAACACAGGAACTTGTATACATAATAAAAAGTCAGACCACCTACCGTAGTGAACTTTGTTCTCACCCAGAATCATAATAGGTACTTTGATGGGCGAAGGAGAAGTTGCGAGGGACCAAGTTTCGTATTTCAGAAGATCTTACCAGGAAAGTGAGAGAAGACCAACATGCTCTGGCTGGCACATATGGAGACGCCGTAAAACTTGGGCTGCAACTGAAGATAAGGCATGATCAGTTGATTGTTGGCACGCAAGTATACAAGCACAACCAGACTATAGATACTGTTGTATGTATTTCGGACAATCGTGATGCCAGTTCCCAAAAGGAGTGTTATGAAGGGAATGTACCGAAACAAGCTGATCTTGCTACCAGTTTGTTTACACCGGATACAGATTCAAGGGAGAGCACTTTAATAAATGATACTGACCAGGAAACCAAAGAAGACAGCTTGAATCTCTGAAACAGTGGTCATGATCTGTTTAACTATTTTATGCTGGAAAATAGAAGTTTTACATAAACATATGAGTAATGCCTTTTCCTACGTTTAGTACTTCTGTTCATCATATGATCTGATTGGTGTTTGTGAAATGTTTGCGGCTGACAACAATGACTTTAATAACTTTTTAGATGGATATTCCGCTTTCAACAGCGTCCGTTTCAAGACTAAGATGCATGGTTGATACAGTGACGGTGTCTCGGTTTTTGTCAAGAACTATCTAATTGAGGAATTAATATGTTTCACAAATTTGTGAGGACTTTTGGGACACTGTATCATTACTGATTAAATCTTCCCAGTTTGGGCTAGATGTGGACATAATAATGCTTTTTGTTTACACTCCACCGGAGAACTCACCTGTGTACAATACATTGGACACTAATTGAATCTCAAGACTATCCAGTTATCTTGAGAGAATTACTGACAGTTATAACAATCATCATTCCCAATTAGTAGGTGACTTTAACGTCAGGATGAGGTACTTTCGGGACTATATACCTTGTGATGATTTGTTGTTTCTTCAACAAGATAGTCATCATTACCCTACTGATAACTTTGATATGCTATGAAACACTGGAGACGATAAGCATTGTGTATGGTGCTAAACTTGCAGGTTTGCATTGTAGGTTTGGTATTCATGCTCGCAATGGCAGATTATTTCAGGATGTGGTCGGCGATGTCACCTGTATCACTCACAATGGGTCAAGTGTGGCTGATTATATTTTAGCATCATCAGAGCTGTTCAGATACTTCACAGAATTTAGAATTTTGAATAGAGACGATTCATCACGCTTTCCTCTCATGTACTCTAGGATGGGAAGAATGTACTGATGTGGTTGATACTGATCGTGCTGATTTGTCTTATGATCATTTTGATAATAAAACCACTGAACCTTGGGTGAAATATGTGTGGAAAGATGAATGTCAAATGCCTTTTTCTACACACTTTTCAGGATATCATCTTGAGTACATGTGACAACCTAAATGTTAAGGCTGCTGAAAATGTTATGCTGTGTGTACAAGATATGACCGGTGTATACCAGTCTGCTACTAGCTTTATGAAGAAATGTTACCCTTATCAAGCTAATACCAATGGAAGGCATTCTAAGCAACCCCCTCATTGGGATCAAGAATTAGAATTACTGAAACATAAGAAATATGCCGAAATGTTATATTTTTCCTTATCTTGATGAGTATAAACAGCTACTGTAACAGACTGTGTCTCGTGCACTGTGAAGCTGCACGGAGGACAGGAAGTTGAGGGCTGGACTCAGAAGCAAGGATGGATTTGGTATATTGATTTTGCCCAACCGCTGTGCAGCAGGCGCAGCCATTGCACACAAAACAAAAGGAACATAGATTCCAGACACTATGATTAACAAAGAGGAATACTAGAACTGGTACGCACCACAGTTACTAAGTATTACATAAAACAAAAAGGATACAATGTTCCGTTAAAAATAAAGTGCTGCGTTAAACAATGATACACTCGGTTTAGAGTTTAGAGTTAGGTACGCAAAGTATGGAGATGCATTGCTTAACAAATTTATTAGACCACCTGACATAAAAACGAGAAAACACAAATATTTTAGAAATTTGTGAAAAAAACTAAAAATTATTTTGTTATTTCTTTGGCAAATAACAAACAAACAACTAAATAGTCCTTATTCACACATAAAAACCAAAAAAACTCAATGCCCCCGTCACACTTATTCAAAATCAGCAGGAATCAAACAGAACCAGCCGGAATGAAGAATTAGCGCAACATTCGGGCGGGAATTTCAAATTGACCAAAATTCTTACAGCTTTGAAAGAACGCCGTTCGAATACTTAGAATGCACTTCGAACCCGCCTCAAATGATTCTTGCACATTCTGGGTGTAGCCTATTGGCTCTCGAATGCAGCTTGAATGTAGTTGGAACGCAGTAGGAATATTCAGAATGCAGTCAGAATATTGAGAATACACTTCGAATGCCGTACGAGTGCAATTCAATTGCTGCCTGAACACCACCCGAAGTCTGGTTGGAAGGTGCCTCGAATGCTGTACAAATTCACCTCGAATGCAGTCAGAACGCTCCCGGATTGGCCGCCGAATATGGTTGGAACGTCCAAGAATTCAAACAGAATGCAGCTCGAATACACAGAATGTAGAATGTAACACGAGTGTCCCATATGCGTTGATTGAGTAATTGCTGACTACAGCAGGGTAACGTAAATATGCCACTAAAACTGACGCTGAATGCATGAGAGTTAACAGGTATGTGTCATTAATAAAAACTGGCCACACCTGATAATGTTGAGAGTTTTCAGAGTTTCTGTAACGGTAATTTAAATGAATGATTGAAAAGAGGTCATGACCAATCATTATTTTTAAGGGATATGTTTCAGCCTCCCCTATCGCCAGTTCACCAGCCACCACTGATTTCAGCGGCAATCGAAAGATTCCAACAGCATTCAAAGTGCATTCCAGCTGAATTGTTTTAATATCGAAATAGATTCCTGCAGCAATCGAGATGCATTCGAGGTGCATTATGGCTCATTCGAGGCGCATTCAGGACATTCTGGCAGGATTTGACTTGGCTTGCCATTTCGATTCTCCTTCGAATGCAATTTTGAATGCTGTTGGAATGCCATAAGAATATTTATAATGTAGTCAGAGCGCAGTTAGAATACACTTCGAATGCCGTTCGATATTTCTCCACTTTGAATGCACCTGGAAAGTTTTGAGCATGAGCAAAACATTCAGGCCGGCCACAAGAATGGCCCCGAATATTTGGAATGCACTCAGAATGCAGTCAGAATTTTTAGAACGCACTTCGAATATCCAGGAATATACAAAGAATTTTCATTCCGATGGCATTCCGGCTCATTCCGCCTCTAGTGTGACTAGGGTTTGATATTTTGTATGGCCTCATTTGGCCTTGATAACAGCTTGCATTCAACCACTAAAACAAATTTTTTTTTTTATGTTCAGGAATGCAAGTAAATAACTTATTTGGCATCTTAATCACAAAATAATAATGCCCTTAACTATTTCTTTCTGCTTTTTTTTTTTTTTTTTTTGTAAAACGGTAAATTTGAAAATTCATGGATAACAACAATAATTATATTTTAGTATTAAAAATATCTTTTCAATTAAAGAGCTTGTGCATACTGGTGGATTAACCACTTCAGAAACATAAAAAAAGATTTTGGTAATTACCAATGCTGTTAATTTAGGGCAGCTGTGGCATAAACCTTACATTGAGTGGTGGTCTAATGAATTGTTAAGCACTGTATATACAGTGCTCGACAAATTTATTAGACCACCTGTCATAAAAAACAAGAAGACACAAATATTTAAGAAATTTGTCAAAAACTTAATTAAAACTAAAAATTATTTTGTTATTTCTTTGGCAAATAACAAACTGAAACCACTAAATAGTCCTTATTCACACATAAAAACCAAAAAAACTTAATATTTTGTATGGCCTCCTTTGGCCTTGATAACAGCTTGCATTCTTGCATTCAACCACTAAAACTAATTTTTTTATGTTCAGGAATGCAAGAAAATAACTTCTTTGGAATTCTAATGAAAAAATAATAATGTGCTTTTCTATTTTTTCTGTTTTTTTGTAAAACATTAAAGGAGGAGACCGCACCTCGGCAAAGTACATTACAGTGGAAAGTAGAATTCTTGAAGTGTCTAAAAAGCATAGTTTTTTAAATTTTTATTTGGTAATGATCCAGTGCGACGCAATTTTTAAACTGGCGAGTCTTCAAATCAGCATCATTATCAGGGGGCCAACATTTTTACTTGGGGAATCTAAGAATGTGTTCGGAATGCACACTTGTCCACTTGCTCACTCACTCTCTATAGGGTCATTCCATGTCAAATCATCCAGATTTTGAGAAATTGGAAGTTTTTTCAATGAGATCATTTCTAAGTAAATTTTTCCAATTTTTCCCCAAAATGACCTTTTTTGGGGCAAAAAAATGACCATGTCACCAGTTATTCATCTCTGTGAAATTTTTACTGTGAAATCTTATAAATGTGAACGGTGTCTGACAAAAAAAATCAGAATGATGCTCAGCTTACTTTTTTTGTTATGAATTTTTAAACTATGTTCTGAAATTGTGTATTTTTTTGTTGACTGAACGGGTATAGGCCTGCTGCAAGTGCTGTTATCTATACTGGACAAAGAAAGTTACTTACTGCGTGCACTTAGTTCTGTAGCCGCATATTAAACGCTCCAGTTTCATTGCTAGCTGGCTGACTATAATTCATCTACAAGATTTATGGACACTGAAATGCAATGGTAAGTTCGGTGACTCCTCGGAGTTAAGTACTTTCTACTGGTCATCGGCTATGTCACTTGTTCGGTCCCTGACATTGTCCTCCCAGTGAGTGAGCAAGATCCGAGATATGCGTGTTTTTTTGTTTTTTTTTTTTTTTACTTCAGCTTATTCCTTCAGGGTTTTGTAACGGGGGCTAGATAATATTGGTGCTTCCGATTCTGCAATGGGTTTTGCACACATCCGCTTTGTCAGAGTGCCCATTCCTTTCGATCAAGGATGCCACTTTCCTATTCTTACAGTAACGTTACCTTCCTCTTTCTTGCCCACTGGTATGATTACACTAATGGAATACGCTAATAGCCGTTGTCTTGGCAGGGTTTAGAGCTTTGATGGCTATAGTTCTTCACCATTTATTAGTTTTAGCAATCTCCTCTGTTGTTTTCTATGCTTAATGCGGGCATTTGACCTTTCGTCTCCCACCTCAGCCTCGTTTTCGCTTCGGAAATTTTCAAGATGGCGTCTTGCGTGATATAAGTCCATAAGTTTCCAAAGTTGGCTGAGAATGGGTTCGCCAAAAAACTTAAAGTATTACTCAAATTTCAAGGGGCTATAACTTGAAAACTATTTGAGATACTGGCCTAATATTAGGCATTTTTTCATTTTGTGCGAATATGTACTCGTGAATTTTTTCAAAGAATTTTGAGGAGGTGACCTGGCACCCCCTGGATGGTTTGACGTGGAATGACCCTATATTGTTGGGCTGGGCCGAGCAGCGGCCTGGCTCCTATAAATGTGAATGTCGCTGAGTGAGTGAGTGACTGACTGCCTGAGTGATCAAGTTCAACGATTGGCTGGCCGGCAGGGAAGAAGTTCAGCGATTTGGTTGGCCGGCGGGGAAGAACTTCAACGATTGGTTGCCCGACGATTGGCTGGCTGGCTGTTCAGCGATTGGTCAGCCGGTGGGGAAGAACTTCAACGATTGGTTGGCCGATGATTGGCTGGCTGGCTGGCTGGGCGTTCACGTCGTTATGGTGGAAGTGGCGCCGGCACTATCATGTTTCAGTATTTTCAAGAATACCGGTATAGTGCCCAGACTGGTTACCAAATTAGCTTATACCGTTGCGTGTACATGAGTTGGTTCGCTTGACCGGAAGCAGTTGTGGTGGCCGCTTTGATTGTATCTATGACAGCGACTTTAACCGACACCAATGAAAACAATGAATTCAAGAAGATATTAAGTTTAAAAGATCGCGCGAAGCTGGATTTGACACCCCGTAATTGAAGTAGCTACTTCTCCACTACATTGTTGTACCCACTATGCCAATATAACACGACCAGTACTTGAATCCAGTCTAGCGATAGACTGCAATAATCAGGCAAATGCACTTTTAAATTTAAACACATTATTGTACATATACAATGTTCACAATGCGCAGTTTTTGCCGCCAATGAATGTTTCTTGGCGATATTGGTCGCCATTTTTCGAAAAATTAATGCATATTCGTAATTGAAGTAGCTACTTCTCCACTACGTTGTTATACCCACTACGCCAATGTAACACGAACAGTACTTGAATCCAGTCAAACAATAGACTGCAATAATCAGGCGAATGTACTGTTAAATTTAAACACATTATTGTATATATACAGTGTTCACAATGCGCAATTTTTGTTGCCAGTGAATGTTTCTTGGCGATATTGGTCGCCATTTTTCAAAAATTAATGCGTATTTTCTTCTAATGGACAGCAAAAGGTGGATTAATATTCATGAACTCCTGCCCATTCTTGGCAGTCCAATTCTGCACATAATCAATTCATCCCTGATTTCAGGTTCGGTTCCAACTTCATTTAAGATGGCTGAAATTAAGCCTCTACTAAAAAAACCAAATTTAGATCCAACAGTTTTGGCTAATTATAGGCCGATCTCAAACCTTCCATTTCTATCCAAGATCCTTGAGAAATGTGTTGCCCAACAGCTTACTTTCTTCCTGCAAATGAATAAGGTAAATGAGAGGTTTCAGTCTGGCTTTAGAAAACATAGCACTGAAACAGCCCTCACCGTAGTAATGAATGATCTACTTCTCTCCATGGACTGTGGCCGCATCTCTGTCCTTGTCCTACTTGATCTAAGTGCTGCCTACGACACGATAGACCACCATATTCTTCTTTGCAGGCTAGAAAATCTGGTTGGTATTTCTGGACTCGCCCTTTCATGGTTTAAGTCATATCTTTCTGACAGATGTCAGTTTGTTAGTGTAAATGGTAATTCTTCCGAGTATTCCAAGGTAAACTTTGGAATACCTCAAGGATCTGTTCTGGGCCCTCTGCTGTTTTCCTTATACATGCTTCCCCTTGGAAACATCTTAAGTAGATATGATGTGAAGTACCACTGCTATGCAGATGACACGCAGCTTTATATATCTTTTAAGCCAGGTGAAATTGGTCCACTAACTAGATTAGAGATGTGTCTTAAAGCTGTTAAAGCATGGATGACATAAAATTTTCTCTCTTTAAATCCAGATAAGACGGAAATATTGGTAATTGGTCCCAAATCGCTCAGAGACACATTCCTCAAGTTTTCCCTCAACGTTGATGGATTTCCGGTTTCTGCCAAAGCTGTTGTCAAAAACCTTGGTGTCACCCTTGATTCAGAACTCTCTCTCCACTGTCATATAATAACATCATAAAAGTGGCTTTCTTCCATCTTAGAAATATATCTAAACTGAGAAAAATGTTGTCTCTTCAGGACGCCGAAAAAATGGTTCATGCATTGGTGTCCTCTCGGCTGGATTACTGTAACGTTTTACTGTCAGGCTGCACCAGTTCTACCCTGAATCGCCTTCAAATAGTGCAGAATGCCGCTGCTAGGGTTCTGACCAGGACGAAGAAATATGACCACATTAGCCCAGTACTCAAAAATCTTCACTAGCTGCCTGTCAAATTTAGAATTGAATATAAAATTCTACTGCTTACCTACAAAGCGTTAAATGATTTGGCCTCAGAATATCTTAGTGCACTTCTCGTTCCTTACTCCCCTCCAAGATTACTTTGTTCACAAGGTGCTGGATATTTGAAAATTCCAAATATATCCAGAGTTACATTTGGAGACAGAGCATTCTCTTACAAAGCCCCAATCTTGTGGAACAATCTCCCAACAAACATTCGGGCCTCAGACACACTCTCTGTGTTCAAGAGTAGGCTAAACTTACCTTTTTAGTCAAGCCTATGATTAGTACATGATTAGTTATGTATAAACATTTATTTGGCTCTGGTGGGACTGACTACAACCTAGTTTTTATGATGGGTTCACAAGATATTGGAAGCCAGAGTTAAGTAAATCCATGTGGCGCCGGTGGCACTGAGCATGCATTAACGGTGCCAGTGGGGCTTGCTACAGCCTTAGTCACTGGGGAGGTCCATATGGTACTGGTGGTAGTGTTAAGCAAATCCATGTGGAACCGGTGGCACTGAGCATGTGTTAACGGTGCCAGTGGGGCTTTCTACAGCCTTAGTCACCGGGGAGGTCCATATGGTACTAGTGTTTAGAAAATCAAAAGTGATTTTACAGCCTGGTGTAAGTGTAGGGCTTCTGTGCTGCAGGAAATGGATGGAGGGGTGTTGACTGTTTCCTGACCAGTCTGCTAATAATTTCTCACTTGGCACATGATACAGGATGGTATTTTTATTAACATGCAGTAGTTTTATCCAGTGCCTCACACCACTTTCGTCTGTGTCTCTTTCCGAGGATCTTTCCGTCCACTACCCTGAGTCCTGGACCGTCCAAGCCCTGTCCCTCACCATGAGCGCTGGCTGCTGCTGTCCTGCTGTCCTGATCCGGTCCTGATCCAGTTCTGCACCATCCTCGACTTGCCACTTCCTGGAGCTACCGATGCCACTGTTCAGATGGACTTAAATGGAACTCTTTTGCCACTTCATTCTATTTTACTTTATTTTGTTATTAATTAGCTAGCCCACGGAGGATGGGCTTCCCCACTATAGCCGGGTTCCTCCTGAGATTTCTTCCAACTGGGGAGTTTTTTTCTCACCACTGTTTGAGGATTTTTCTCCCTACTGGGAGTGTTTTGCCTCATTTGCTGGAGTGGGGAATAGGCTGGGCACTGCCCTTTCATTTATTTAATCTCTCACTGTAAAGCGTCTTTGTGACAGTCTCTGTGAAAAGCGCTATACAAAATAAATTGAATTGAATTGAATTGAATGAAGCGGATGCATATGCTGCATTTGCCCTAGCTAGCATCCCGGTCTTTTAAAAAGTTCCATTCGATGTCGTTGCATTATGAGTACAATCCAACCATTATTAGGCTAATCTTCTTTCATGCTAGATTGGTTCGGTTTGTTTCAGTCCTCCATGCTTGTTTTCTCTGGTACTGATTGTGAGATTCCATAGAGATATAGGAATGTAACACACCGTACCAATCTAGTGTGAAAGAATCATAATAATGGTCGGAATGTGTTTTTAATTTCCCTATTCAACCTTGCAACCGATATGACAGTTAATAAGCATGGAGGACAGTATCGGTTGCGAGATTGAATTAAGCATTATTACACACGAGGGTGTGCTTGACCGTCATTATTGTCACGACAGTGATGCGGCAGGCGCCTCGTTCCATGAGCATCGCTGAAGTGACAATAATGACGGTGAAGCACACCCTCGCGTGTAATAATGCGATTATACAACTATTACCAACAAAATAAAATGTATAATCAAAATGTATTCATACTGTGGGCATTTCGCTCTCAAAATATAAAAGTTTTTTTTGCTAGTAGCCTATTATCTCCGTTTCAGTGGAAATACATGAGATCTGATGTTAACTAGTCCTTGTCAGCCAGCGAATTTGGGTTTATGTTTTCTAGACATCGTGATTTCCCAAAACTAAATAAGTACCACACACAGCAACACAAAACTGCTTTGCTAGCTCAACTAGCTAACTAGAATATCCGCTGGAAAAAAAATCATTTTTTCATGGACTGATAGTTATACTTCTGCCGACATCTCAGTCATTTTTAAGCTAACAGGTGCGTGACAACGACTCGCCAGCACAGCTGATCTTTATCTACAATGAACTTATGTTAACGGTTATATTTAAATATAGGCAACGGCTTTCCAGTGTCGGCACCAGAACAAACATCTAGGCCTATCTTTTAATAAACTCACCAGCGGATGTTTCATTTCAGCTGGGGGTTTGTCACTCCAGTTTAACGTTAGCTCCAATTAATGTGGCTAAGCAGCAAAAGGAACAAAAGTAACCTGTAATATTAAGGCTGAACAGAGTTATATAATTTCAACCCCACCTTTCGGAGGCTTTTACTAATCACCTTTTCAGGCCATTATCAATTTACCTCTGAAATAAAGACAACAGTATTCACTGATATGTTGATTTATTAAATGTTCATTTCAATGTACAAATGCAAACAAATTGACAAATTAATTAAGTCAATGGCCTAGGCAACTAAGATAGGCGGAGTAATATTTTCAGTGATGAGGTATTTTTCATTTGAGCACTGGCTACCCGTGCTGTCTTGCTCATTTGAGAACATTCTAAACGTCTAATTGACCAATCAGATTGCTCGGTCGAATCTACATGTTGTATAATAGGGAAATTAAAAACATTCTGACCATTGTTAAGCTTCTTTCATGCTAGATTGGTACGATGTGTTACATTCCTCTATCTCCCTTTTGAATTTCGCAGCCGATACCAGGATTATTTCCTAAATCTTCCTATTGAATCTTGCAACCGATACGAAAGAAAACAGGTACAATGAAGCTACTTGGGATACATTATCATCAGAGGTGTATAGCACTTAAGTAGTTTTTTGGAGGATTTGTACTTGAGTTTTTTTTTTTTTTTTTAAACCGGTACTTCTACTTTTACTGTACTACATTTAAAAGATAAAAAGTATACTTTCACTTTGTTACTTTGACACTGGCCACTTTGTTACTCGTTACAAATTAAAATATGAATGTAATTCATCATTTAAGGATTACCTGGATTTGGCACGTTCAAGAAGAACAACGGTGCTCGGCAGGGGTATCTTTGTGCAGATGTGTCTGCCAGCGGACATAGAGCTGCAAATTTATGCAGGCAGTTACAATATTCTATCACTAGTTGACACACCAGGATCAGTTATTGAATATTCACAAACAAGCCGAGCGCGAACACAGTTTAGAATATGGACGAGTTCTCTCCAATCCCTGTTTTTCAGGAGTTGCCTGAATAAAACTCCTCAGCTAAGCCTGATGTGCAAAATGCTTAATATCCTTGCCCATAGTATCTGTCCAGCGGTTCAAAAAAATTATCTCTTGCTTGAGAAATAATCGTTGTCCTCTGCAGCAACCACTTTAGCTACAGTGAGCCAATGTTATCCCAATTAGTAGTTAAGAAAATTGGTTTTCTGAAGCAAAAATTCGACATGGTATTGATACTATGTAATTCTACTATTAATTGTAGTCAATTATAGTGGTTTTTAAACCACCAGTACACTCAAAGAAGAACAGGAAGTATATAAAGGAGAGACTGCCTGTTTGTTTTTTGAATACAGTATTTTTCATTCACCTGAAAATTTATCAAAGAGCATAAGGAGAGAACAAAGAGTGGTCGCTTTGCTTCTTTCTATGCTACCATGAAAAATACTTTGTACTTGTACTCCACTTTTGAAACCTAAGTATATTTTTTCACAAAATACTTAAGTACATAGAATGTGAGCTACTTTAAGACTTTTACTCAAGTAATTTTCTTATGGGTGTTGCTCTTTTCATTTTTCTAATTTCTTCAAAAGATGTTTACGACAGTGCTATTTGCCAAAAATAAATTTGAAATAGTTGAATAAAATCTAATGTAAGCTCCTTTAATGTCATGGATCTCACCTAATCTCACACTCTCCCACCCTCCCCACCTACTTTATAAATAATTCATCAGCTCCTGCTCATTACTAAACTTGCACTTCATATAACTGCGTGACCTTTGCCTCATTTAGCACCCTTTTCTTGGGCCCATGTTCTCATACACCACTTGGCGGCCCAGCCATATACTAGGTAGTACCTAGTCTTGTTTTCAATGTAGAACCCCAATTTTGAAATAGTTGGGACGAAGTGTAAATTTTGAATAAAATCAAAATGCAATGATTTTCAGATCACGAGCCAATATGTTATTTACAATAGAACATAGATAATATTTCAAATGTTGAAACTAAGACATTTTACACTTTTATCCACAAAATGAGCTTATTTCAAATTTTCTGGCTGCAACAGGTCTCAAAAAAGTTGGGACACAGGCAAAAAAGGGCTGAAAAAGCAATTAATAAATAAGAGAATCAGGTGAAAGAACATTTAGCAAGTAATAAAGTTAACTGACATAAGGTGTGTAACATGCTTGGCTATAAAAGGGATGTCTTAGAGAGGCTGAGTCTCTCAGAAGTAAAAATGGCCAGAGGCTCTCCAACCTGTGAAGGCTTGCGTAAAAAAAAAATTGTAGAATACTTTAAAAACAATGTTCTTCAACTTCACATTGCAAATGCTTTGAAGGTCTCATCATCGACAATGCATAACATCATCAAAAGACTCAGAGAAACTGGAAAAATCTGTGTGTGTGAGGGACAAGGCCGAAGACCCTTACTGGACGCCCGTGATCTTTGGGCCCTCAGACACCACTGCATCACTCACCGCCATGATTCCGTCATTGACATTACTAAATGGGCCCAGGAATACTTCAAGAAACCACTGTCTGTAAACACAGTCCGCCGTGCCATCCACAGATGCCACCTAAAACTCTATCATGCAAAAAGGAAGCCATTGTTGAGCATGATCCAGAAGCGCCGCCATGTTCTGTGGGCCAAGGCTCATTTAAAATGGACTGTAGCAAAGTGGCAAAGTGTCCTGTGATCAGAGGAGTCCAAATTTGACATTCTTGTTGGAAATCATGGGCGTTGTGTCCTCCGGACTAAAGAGGAGAAAGACCACCCTTCCTGTTATCAGCATTCAGTTCAAAAGCCAGCATTTCTGATGGTATGGGGATGCATTAGTGCATATGGTGTGGGACACCTGCATGTTTTTAAAAGCACCATGAATGCTGAAAGGTATATAAAGTTTTTAGAGCAACATATGCTCCCCTCCAGACGACATCTATTCCAGGGAAGGCCTTGTGCATATCAGCAGGACAATGCAAAACCACGTACTGCAGCTGTTGCAACAGCATGGCTTCATAGTAGAAGAGTCCGTGTGCTGAACTGGCCGGTCTGCAGTCCTGATCTTTCACCAATTGAGAACATTTAGCGCATAATTAAATGAAAAGTCCGTCAAAGGAGACCCAAAACTCTCCAGCTGCTGGAAGCTTGCATTAAACAAGAGTGGGATCAAATTCAAATGGCTAAACTCAAGAAACTTGTTTCCGCAATGCCCAGACACCTCCACTCTGTGTTAAAAAGAAGAGGGGATGCTACACCATGGTAAACAGGCCCCTGTCCCAACTTTTTTGAGACCTGTAGCAGCCATCAAATTTGAAATGAGCTCATTTTGTGGATATAATTGTAAAATTTCTCAGTTTCAACATTTGCTATGTTATCTCTGTTCTATTGTGAATAAAATACTGGCTGGTGTGATTTGAAAGTCATTGCATTTAGATTTTATTCACAATTTACACTTTGCCCCAACTATTTCGGAATAGGGGTTGTAGAACATTCACTACATAGTGCCCTATATAGTGGGTGAGTGTGCATTTCGCACGCATTATGCTTGTGGCGTCAGTTATTCTCTTTCGTGACGTTAGTTGTTCTCTTTCCTTTCATCCCAGCCATGGAGTTGTTCAGAGGGCCTTCATTAAGCTCTCCCTTTATGGCTTGACTGCCTGCAAGCTGTTTTTATTTCAGCTGGCCTGGTTAACAATCAAACAATTTATCAACTGGTTGACCAAGACCAATACATTACCTATGATTAGAAATGATGATGAAAAGGTTAATTCCCATTGCCTACATTTATGTAATTGATATGGCATTGTAAATATAAAACTTTAGCTGATTTTGCAGCATTTATTTTTTCCGTCCTTGGATTGCCACACATCTGTTCAACTTGCCTTACAGCGCCCTTTAGCTGTGACAGCATTCAGAATAAAGAACGGATTCTTGCAGCCTCGCAAACTAATTTACACAAATCAGTGCTGCTTCAAGAGCAACACAAGCGCTGAAATTATAAAGACATATTGATATTTAACTTTGTCATTTATGTCCGTAAGAAGACGCCTCATAATTTTGTCGTGCAATGCATAACAATGCTATTAAAAGTAAATTAGACTGTCATCGGTTTTTACCAATTAGTCTGTGCAACTATGGCTAATCGGGAGACGTAAACTGCGAGAAGTTTAGGTTATTAAGCATTTTTTAAAGGTGAGGTTTCCGAAGATCAAATTCAAATATCAGAAGATTCCCCAAGTAAAAATGTCTGCCCCCTGATATTGAAGCCAGTTTGAAGACTCGCTGGCTTAAAAATAGCCTGGAATCCATTTGATAAAGTGCTGGTCGCTCCCAAAGGTCACTGACTTATCAGCCTGGCCTCAGTCGTATAGCTAGCGTTTAGCCCTTACGTCACTAATTAAGTGAATATATGAATATTCATGTTTTCTGCTCTTGGCGAGAACCACCAATCGAATATGAGTTAGCTGGCCAGCAACGGCATTCGTGAATGTTATTTGACATGAGCTTAAAAATTAGATTGTGGCTTCCTTGCGTTTACTCTTGGAGTGGTTGTTAGGTTTTGAACAGGATAATGTTTGGCCATATCTGCATTTTGTTTATTTCAGTGGGATTCCCCGGTATAATAAAGGCTAAATTAAATAATACTCAAATTACATAACGTATTTCACTGTAATTGGCATTAGCTATAGCTCGAAGGGCAAGATTGCATCAGCTAGATTAAAGTGATACTCCACCCAAAAACTATAATTTGTATATCAATTACTCACCATTAGATGTCTTGAACGGACGAAGTTGTTCTTCACCTGGCGCAACTTTATGGCCACTGGAGAGTTTTGAAAAATTATCCAAATTCCTTTTTTGCTGGAAGCAAATGGGGTCACGCAGTAGCAATGGGAAAACTCCACAAAACGTCTGTTGACAAGCTTTCAAACCATCGTCCAATGCATCATCCAGTGTAATCCAAGTCAGCTTTGTCCACTCGTATCCTCAGAACTCTAGAGACGCGGTTATTTTTCGCTAAAAATAATAAAATACCACAGTTCTGCTTCAAGTAAGCTCGCACATTCAACGGAAGTCCCGCCTCCCGGCTCATTCATTACCCAGAGACTCTGCTGCCACTCAGATGAATACTCAGAAAACACGAGCCGGGAGGCGGGACTTCCGTTGAATGCAGAACTGTGGTATTTTATTTATTCTTAAGTCTGTCCAAAGGGGGGAGGGGGGCACCCTTGCGACTGTGAGCCAATCACAGATCTCGCATGGATTTTGTGCGAATATTTGAAAGTCAAACGCTGGCTTACCGACTGAGGCCAGACGTACAAGCAAGTGACCGTTGGGAGCGACCAAAGCTTGATAGGATGGATTCCAGGCTAGCTTAAAAATGTGCCGCACTGGATTATTATCAAATTAAAATATGCGTTTTACACACTTCAAGAATTAGGCTATGCTTTCCGCTGAAATATTCTTTGCCGAAGTGCAGTGTCCTCCTTTAAATTTGAAAATTCATGGATAACAACAGTAATTATATTTTAGCATTAAAAATATCATTTCAGTTAAAGAGCTTTCGCAGACTGGTGGATTAACCATTACAGAAAAACAAAAATTATTTTGGTAATTACCAACACTGTTTAGGGCAGCTGTGGCATAAAGTTTATATTGGATGGTGATCTAATAAATTTGTTAAGCACTGTAAATATATATTTCAATCATTCATTTCAATTACCATTACAGAAACTCCAAAAACTCTCAACATTATCAGGTGTGGCATTATCAGTTTTCATTTATAACGCATACCTGTCAACTCTCATACATTCGATGTGAGTATAAGTGGCATATTTACGTTCCTTTGCTGTAGTCAGCAATTATTCAATCAATGCGTATGAAAGAGATTCTTGCGCAGAAGTGAAGTCCTTGTGCATAGGCTTGGAAGCAATGGAATTGCATAAAGATGTTTCAAATGATCTTATTTCATTTAAACAATCGCGAAACACATGCATTGCTTCCAACCGCTGAGTAAAGAAAAGCGTGAGAAGTCCGGAGTCGTTATGGGTATGCATTATAAATGAAAACTGGCCACACCTGATAATGCTGAGAGTTCTAGGAGTTTCTGTAATGGTAATTTAAATGAATGATTGAAAACAGGTCGTGACCAATCATTCTTTTTAAGGGATTGTTTGAGCCTCCCCTGTTGCCACTTCACGAGCCGCCACTGATATATGTGTATATATATATTTATATATATATATAAAAAAGTATAATATATATATATATATATATATATATATATATATATATATATATATATATATACTTTTTTTTTTGAAAGTAGATAGAAAATTCAGTTTAGAAAAATGTTTTATTTAATCACCAGAACATTCCATAAGAAGGAAGCTGTGTGTTTAACTGCCGATTGGATTTTTCTAATCAATGGAAAACTTGTTGATCAAGAAAAATGGAAAATGACTGAAAATCGGTCAAGACAACTTTTTAGTTAAGGGGCAATTTTTTTGGTGCTTCCTCTAATTTCAGCCAAACACTCTTGTCTACAATGCTAACATCCTGCATTACCATTTGTGCACTTCCAGGGTCAGCGGCTGTTCCATGACAAAGGACCAACAATTGCAACCACATGTAAGAACAAGCCTGGACCTCAGGCTTGGGCAGGGTGGAAGAACTCAGTCAAATAACATGCAGATGTCCAGATGAAAATACAGGCAGCTGAGAATGGCACAGGTCTCCTGTTCCATGAGTTATGTGCCCAAAGCCCCCACCAGCATTACTATGTCCAGATGGTAACCCAGACAGACAGGTTTGAACATCAGTCTGAGTGTGTACATGTGTGTATAGAGATGGGGACTGAGACCAGATGATGGCAGTTAATGATTTATTGGAACCCAGTTAAGTAATGCTCATTGTCATAAATTTGATTAAATATTTACAGACTGCTGTCGAGTGGGAGGCTAGGCTCATAAGCTGCATCACCACATAAATGGCCAACTTCATTTGACCATATTTGAGCCTTCATTAATGATTTAGTGATTCCTTTACCAATTAGCAGATAATATTTTCATGTACATTTATATGCATGCAGGGTGTAGGCAGAGACGTGAAATACTAAAATAAAGAGAGGGATCTCAGAGGGTAAGCCACAATAATTGAACCGCCATGATTGCTTGCTGAAAAAAGTGAATCTTAAATACTTTATTAAACTCTTATAGATGGATTACAAGAGCATTAACCTTTATCAAAGCATTATGAATGTTGAAAGAAAAGAACGTGTCATGATCTAAAGCACCCCTCTGTGTATTAAACATGGTCAAGGTGACGGTAAGCTTGGGTTTGCATGGTTGCCAGACTTGCCACAGGGACTGGGATACCTGCCTATACTGATAATTTCCATTGATGGCAGCCACAGTATGAATTTAGAAATGGACACAAGCATCTTACTGCTCAAATCCAGCAATGACACAGGATCTGCTGAACAGAGCTTCACCTTGCCGCAGGATACCAGAAACACTCTGCTCATGCAATTAAGTGTTTATTAAAGGAATCATGGGGCAAAATTTTCTTAACTGATCAATTCAATCATCTGACCTTGACCAGAACACTTTCCATGATCTGAAGGACAGAGTGCGAAAATCTCCAGGAAACAACAGTATGGAATCAAATTAGGGCCAAAAGTTTTGTGCGTGAGCAAAAATGTTTTGAACTTGTAGAAATATTTTGTGTGTGTGTAAAAAAGTTTTGAGCTTGTGAAATAGTTTTGTGCATGTGTAAAAAAGTTTTGAACTTGTAGAAATATTTTGTGCATGTGTAAAAAAAAGTTTTGAGCTTGTGAAATAGTTTTGTTCATGTGTAAAAAAGTTTTGAACTTGCAGAAATATTTTGTGCATGTGTAAAAAAGCTTTGAGCTTGTAAAATGGTTTTGTGCATGTGTAAAAAAGCTTTGAGTTTGTAAAATGGTTTTGTGCATGTGCAAAAAAGTTTTGAGCCTGTAAAATAGCTTTGTGCGTGTGTGAAAATTTCCTACCTTCCTGCGTGACAGTGAAGTTGCGGATACACTCAAATTTCCTACCTTTGCGTGGTTCAGTTCCAGCCTGTGGTCATGTACTGCATAGAGTCCCCCCCCCCCATATCTTTCCTGTCTACCTTTAGTCCAATCTAATAATAACTCATAAAAAATAAAGACATATGATGTTTCCTAGGCTATGTCCTTGACTCCTATTCATTAAAAAGACAGTATGCATCTGACACATTTGCCTGAAGTTTCAGAAAACGCACAAACATTTCCTGGTTTTCAATACAGCTTTTTTTTTTTAGCAACAATAATAATAATAATAATAATAATACAAACAGTGTGAGTAGTAAGTGTTCTCCATTGTAATTACATTTGTAATATTGGCCTATGACCATTTACATTCAGACTATTCTTAGCCTCAGCTACAGATAAAGGTAACACGGTGGCCATTCTTACATGACTGTAATGCATTGCAGCCAGGCTATTCTTACGTGACTGCCGGTCGGGCATGCGCAGATTGAAATTGTCGGACTTTGCAAATTTTTTAACATAATAGGCCTACTAGCCTTAGCTAGGCTAACGTACCCACCCTTGGTTAGGGCACCGACTCGTGGAAGTGGTCTTAAAATTGTGGCCGCCATGGATGTAAGCGAAGTCAATTTCTGCGACGACCAAATTTGGGTTGAAAGACCTTTTTGTTGCACGTTTGACCACTATTGCAATCTTCCTAGAGTTCCGTTTATTTAGTTGTGCACAATTGGCCCTTCCCCACTGTGCAACAATGCATGAAAGGGCCTCAAAATCGGAAAACTCGGCCCCTAGTACAAGCTCGGCCACCACATTGACATGATTGACAAAAATAATGCGAAGTCCTACAATTTCAATCTGTGCATGCCCAAACGGAAGTCGCGAAAGAATAGCCTGCCTGCAATGGATTACGGTCACGTAAGAATAGCCACGGTGTAAAGGTAAATCAAAGGTTTTATATGATTATCATGAAAATTCCTCACTCACTGTAGGCACACCATAACCACAGATTTATCCAAATGATTTCACCCTGTAGCCATCCATTTCATTATCAAGGACACGCAGATAAATTGGTCCAGGGACAGGTTGAGTAGTGGCAGGCCTAAATCTAACTGGATCTTCACCAGTCTCTGTGGCTGTGGCTGAGGTTGCTGCCTCTTCCACACTTTTGCGCAAAGTTTCTGTCTCGTTGTTCCTCCCTTGTAGGGATGAAGTCATCTTCTGGCTCTGAGTCTCTTCTCCTTTCGTGCTCTCTTGTTGCTCCTGCCTCGACTGCCTGTTCATTGATTTTGACTGCATAATCATCCTCACTATAATTAGCTCCACGTCTGCTGTTCCTTCTCTGTGGACACAGCAAGAGCTTATAGACCTACAACTGCCGCTGCTTCGCCACAAATGGATGCGTTCCATTTTCAGTGCGATTACTGATATGTTATCATTATATATAGGAAGGCTTGCTAGCTTTATAGCCAATTAAACCTATCCCACATTATCTAGCAAACTAGCTAGCTGTCGCTAAATGTGTTTCTTCATAAAGTCCATCATCCACAAGCTAGCTAGCTACATTGACCTAATTAATAAGCCAAATGGCAATGGAAATCCGTGTCACTAACTAGCCATGTCCAGCTATATTCGGTGTCCAGTAACGCTCCATTTATACAAAAAAAAACATAAATGAAAAGTGAAGCTATGAGCAAAGGCTCTTTGTTGAGGTCCAGAAGTACCTTAATTTATACGACGCGAAAAAAAAAGTTGCACGTTGCATTGGTAATGTTCGCTAATATAAAGCTATAGCTTAGCTGGGTAGCTGCTGAAATAACCATGGTTTAGCCTTGGAGCCAGATGCCCAGCTGCGCTAGCATTGATAACCCATGCGTATGCTAGCTACAGTAGCCAATTAATTCAGCATTCACCAAATTCAAAATAGGATGATAGCTAGATCAAGAATGTGCATGTGTGAGGAAGGAAAATAAAGGTCCACCAGGTTTGCTAGTAAGCTTACATAATGCAGTGTTATCGTCTGACTGGCCATACCACCATTAACGTGATGTGACTAAGTGCATCAAAAAATCTAAGCCGAGCACCACTTGTACTCCTAGGGGTGAGCCAACCGCCACAGCTTCCAAGCGGTGAACAGTGTTCGTCTCGCAACCGCTTCATGGATATAAACAGTGTTCAACCCGCCACCTCAAGCAACTTGGCAGGCTTCTTTCCTTTACTTGGACAGAAATGGCCCAGCATCTTGGCCATAGCGAACAATGTAGCATCAAGCTGACAGCTTCTTGGCCTAGTTTGTAAGCAGTAGCTAGCTTGGTATCTTTGAGCGCGGAGGGCGTGTGTTAGCAAACAGGCTCCATTCGGCTCGCCTCAGCATCATCAACGGTCCACCTTTTTGCCCATATTTGGATTAGCCGGAAGGTAGGCAGAGTATGGCAAGTGCCAAGTTGGCGACCAAAAGAGCTTCACTGTGGATATTCAGAGACCTATGGGTGAAGTCACGGAGGCTATGTTCATGTTTTATACAGTCAGTGCTCTAGGGGGGCCAGTGGGGTGGCAAGCAATTTTCAAACTGACGCTGCCAGCGCAAAAAAGGCTTCCTGTGGACACAGGCCTTATTCATCACAAAGCCAGATTGTGTCCATTTGTATACCTCCAGGCTCTTTTGTAGGCTTTCTGAGATTCAGAGTTGAACTGGTAATTGTAGATGTCTGGATATTGCAGGTCTGGAACATTGTCCGATCCAGCTGACTCAATACTTGTGAAAAGCACACCTGGGGCATTACAATAAAGGAATAAGCCTCGAGAAGCAGTGGGTTACAGTGATTTTATAACGGCGGAGGGGCGTTCTAAGGCATGACGCGCAGCTTCAAGGGGCTTATTGCTTTTATAAAATGGTTACCCTACATATAGCCCATTAAATATACACACAAGAAAAAAATCAACAATTTATTGGTAATAATGCAACAATAAAATTGAGAACTATTCGTTCTTCCACCAAACAAGATAGAGTGGACAGAATGGTTAGCAAGCAACACAGACGCTAAGATCGCTTTTTCATCTAGCGCCATTATCATGTCACATCAGGCTATTTGGGCTCGTTAATGTAAATATACTATGAAAGCGGGCTATTTGGAATGTCTTCTTTGGTCTCCCGAAGGCCCCGTTAAATAATTTTACGTTCGTTTCGGTTTCGGTTTTAGAGTTTCCTTGTTCTCAACTCGCGCCGATCGGCCATATCATTACAACCAGCAGCGAGACTAGGGAACAAGATTGACTTTTGTCCTCCACACTTGCCAGTGTCCAGGAAAATATGTTGAATTGTGCATTAGTTTGCTAGCCAGCTTGTCAACTAGCTAACGTTCAATACAGTGGATGTGGTTACCCTACACATAGCCCAAAAAATAAACACACAAGAAAAAAATCAACAATTTATCATTAATACTGAAATAGTGAGCTAGTTAGCAACGTCACTAGCAAGGTAAAGTGATATCAAAGTCTATAATGCTATAGCTAGCTAGGTAGATAGTCAACTGGTTAGCAGGTTAAAAGGCTAAACTTCGCTAACACTGAAATAGCGAGCTAAAAGTCTTGAAACAAACGTAACCTAACGAGTCGGTTGAGCGCAGAGTAGTTGGTTGCTAGGCCAGGTGCGCAGGGATATTTTGTGCTGCGGTCTGCCTCAGAATACAGTGGGCCACACTGATTTTATACCAGCATGGAACATGGCTCAGCCAATCACATTTAAGGATGGGAAGCACCCGTTTTATAAAGGTCAATAATGTTCACCCAATTAAGTTTTGAATTATATAGCTCAATTCTTTGGTTGTGAAGTGTGCAGTGGCTAGTAATTGGCGCTAGCGCCATTGATTTTTGCTCATGCTGTGTCAGAAATCACTCACTACTCCAGTGCACTATTTAGTGGGTTCGCCATTTTGAAGTGTCAAATTCTTTGTAAGAATTATTATCTCCTATATAGTGAACTCATTACATCCCACCACGAAATGAAGTGAACGACCGATGGTCACTAACCCAGTGATACGTCCCATCATGCATTGCACACAAACCAATGAATAACACCGCCCTGCATGAAATTTGCTGAGTAAGAGCTGATACCTGATTTTAAGTAATTTTGGGGCGCTGATTCTGAATCCAAATATCACATGAGTTTTTGGCTATCACGTCAGGTTTTGTCACAAATCACTGCCCTTGGTATCACTAGAATCCAGTTCAAGCATAGTAAGTCCCTGCTGTTTCTCATGAATTAAACACTCCAAATCACCACCACAAAATATTGCATCATCATGGAAAATAACCAAACCCCAAGTAGCCTATGCCAATCCCCTTTTCGCCTTTTGCCTGTTGCATGATGGCTGATTACTGTTGGTGCCTACAGAGAGACTGCCCCGAATGAAATTATTCCTGTAAATCAAAGAAAAGAAAATTTAATCCATAGGTAAGCTGCATTTTGTTTTATTACATCTTGCAGACTGCTTAAAATCTAACTGTGTCATTCTGCTTTCATTCATCATTGTGTATTCTTAGATATATCAATATGAAGAAAAGAATTTGCAATTTGTCAAAAAACCTGATGTGATACACACATTTTTAGGGCAAATTTGAAATCAGCGCCTTCAAATTATATAAAATGAGAGTTTATCAAATCAGCAGAGAAAAAGTTTCAAAATGCAGGGCGGTGTAATTAATTGTGTGACAGCGATGACGTCATTGACAGCGCCGACAAAATGAGCCGGGTAGTGTCCGAAAGCGTTTCTTCCTTCTGCCCAGAAGCTCACTATATAGTTACCTACATCTGAGTCCCCTTTATAGTGAGTAGGGAATAGTGAATGAGTGAGTGATTTCGGACACAGCCAGACTTTTCCTGCTAAGATGGTGGCGTAAACAAAAGGAGTCACGTGACAAATGCAAACTGTGGGTAAGAGGTTGTCAATGCTGGCAGGCAATAAAAATCAGGCAAGACACTGACTTTTTAGAAATTCTCCTACATTCGTTTAACCTGTTCCATTTAATTTAATTTTGAGATTTTCTTTATTGAGGATTTTAATGATGTGAGCATACGTGACCTTTTTTATTGTCATGATAAACATGGTTTCTGAACTTCCAATTCTTACAATCTTGTCTTTCAATAGCTGTAGCCAATACATTTCAAATAATTTGAAATCAAAGCCTTTACAGCATTCCCTCCCAGAAAATAGTTCCAACATTCCCATCACCAGCTCATTGTAGTTGGGGTGGTGGTTAGAATGGGCACTCTGACTGGTTTGCTGCTACAAAGCACTATACGCTTCGGGGTGCGATGTACTTTGTGTTGTGACACATTCCTTACATAAGTATCATTAAAATTCTCTCCAACTTGTGCCACTGAAGCCTTTTTGTCGTTATGTACAAGATGGAATATCTGTTGTTGTGGAAATTCGAATCAAAATGATTGAAGTCAGAAATATTGCAGGTTCTTCAAATTAGACTTTATTACAATAAATTCTGAATCAAAAAGTCAAAAACCAGGTGTACAAGGAATCAGGAATATAAAGGAAGAACTTCCAAATACAGAGGTACCTCTCTCATTATTATACACAGATGGAAAACAAAAAATTCCTCTTTAACATTTTTGATTGGCCAAATCCATCTCGCATGCATTTGAGCCATGCAACCCTCACGTTTTCGCCTATCAAATTGCTCTTAATTGGTCAACTGGTATTCCGGCAGGATGAGGTTAACACCCTCTACTCTAACACACCTTTTTCCCCCCATCTGATTCAATAGTTAGTTTATCTTTCTTCCCCAATGTCTGGTTAAAAGTTAATTTTCTGTTCACCTTACTTTCATTTCTTTGAGAGGTTCTTCCCAAGGAACCTAGGGTGCAGACCCACAACTTCCTTCCTGTTGAGTAAACAGACAGGCAAACAGACGGGCCTTCTGCCTCAGATTTTTTAATGTGACTGATACTGAGAACATGTACAAACCCCAATTCCAATGAAGTTGGGACATCGTGTAAAACGTGAATAAAAATAGAATACAATGATTTGCAAACCCTTTTCGACCTATATTCAATAGAGTGCACTACAAAGACAAGATATTTAATGTTCAAACTGAAAAACTTTTTTTTTTTTTTAAATATTCACTCATTTTGAAATTGATGCCTGCAACAAGTTCGAGAAAAGCTGGGACAGGGGCAACAAAAGACTGGCAAAGTTGAGGAATGCTCAAAAAACACCTGTTTGGAACATTCCACATGTGAACAGGTTAATTGGAAACAGGTGAGTGTCATGATTAGGCATAAAAGGAGCATCCCTGAAAGGCTCAGGCGTTCACAAGCAAGGATGGGGTGATGTTTACCACTTTGTGAACAACTGCATGAGCAAATAGTCCAACAGTTTAAGAACATCGTTTCTCAACGTGCAATTGTAAGGAATTTAAGGATATCATCGTCTACAGTCCATAATATCATCTAAAAGATTCAGAGAATCCAGAGAAATCTCTACACATAAGCACAAGGCTGCAAACCAATAAACCATGACCATCGGTCCCTCCGGCCTCACTGTATTAAAAACTGACATTATTCTGTAAAGGATATTACCATGTGGGCTCAGGAACACTTCGGAAAACCATTGTCAGTTAACACATTTCATCGCTACATCTACAACCCCAATTCCGAAATAGTTGGGACGAAGTTTAATTTGGAAATAAAATCAAAATGCAATGACTTTCAGATCACATGAGCCAATATGTTATTTACAATAGAACATAGATTACATTTCAAATGTTGAAACTGAGACATTTTACATTTTTATCCACAAAATGAGCTTATTTCAAATTTTCTGCCTGCAACAGGTCTCAAAAAAGTTGGGATACAAGCAAAAAGGGCTGAAAAAGCAATTAATATATAAGAGAATCAGCTGAAAGAACATTTAGCAAGTAATTAAGTTGACTGGCATCAGGTTTGTAAGGTGATTGGCTATAAAAGAGATGTCTTAGAGAGGTTGAATCTCTCAGAAGTAAAGATGGCCAGAGGCTGCCCAACCTGTGAAGGCTTGCGTAAAAAAATTGTGGAATACTTTAAAAACAATGTTCCTCAACGTCAAATTGCAAAGGCTTTGAAGGTCTCATCATCGACAGTGCATAACATCATCAAAAGATTCAGAGAAACTGGAAAAATCTCTGTGCGTCAGGGACAAGGCTGAAGACCTTTACTGGATGCCCGTGATCTTCGGGCCCTCAGACGCCACTGCATCACTCACCGGCATGATTCTGTCATTGACATTACTGAATGGGCCCAGGAATACTTCAAGAAACCACTGTCTATAAACACAGTCCGCCGTGCCATCCACAGATGCCACCTAAGACTCTATCATGCAAAAAGGAAGCCATTGTTGAGCATGATCCAGAAGCGCCGCCGTGTTCGGTGGGCCAAGGCTCATTTAAAATGGACTGTAGCAAAGTGGCAAAGTGTCCTGTGATCAGATGAGTCCAACTTTGACATTCTTGTTGGAAATCATGGGCGTTGTGTCCTCCGGGCTAAAGAGGAGAAAGACCACCCCTCCTGTTATCAGCGTTCAGTTCAAAAGCCAGCATCTCTGATGGTATGGGGATGCATTAGTGCATATGGTGTGGGACACTTGCATGTTTTAAAAAGCACCATGAATGCTGAAAGGTATATAAAGGTTTTAGAGCAACATATACTCCCCTCCAGACAACATCTATTCCAGGGAAGGCCTTGTGTATTTCAGCAGGACAATGCAAAACCACATACTGCAGCTATTACAACAGCATGGCTTGGTAGTTGAAGAGTCCGTGCACTGAACTGGCCTGCCTGCAGTCCTTATCTTTCACTGATTGAGAACATTTGGTGCGTAATTAAACGAAAAGTCCGTCAAAGGAGACCCAAAACTCTCCAGCAGCTGGAAGCCAGTATTAAACAAGAGTGGGATCAAATTCCAATGGCTGAACTCAAGAAACTTGTCACCTCAATGCCCAGATGCCTCCACTCCACGTTAAAAAGAAGAGGGGATATTACACCATGGTAAACAGGCCCCTGTCCCAACTTTTTTGAGACCTGTAGCAGCCATCAAATTTGAAATGAGCTCATTTTGTGGATAAAATTGTTATTTCTCAGTTTCAACATTTGCTGTGCTATCTCTGTTCTATTGTGAATAAAATACTGGCTGGTGTGATTTCAAAGTCATTGGCCCTCATTTATCAAACGTGCGTACACCAAAAAAATGGGTGTACGCCAAAACTCCCGCAAGGATCGGCATTTATCAATCTGAACGTGAGCGAACGGTCCGCAAAAATCTCACGCCAGGTCTGACCAGGTGTACGCAACTTTGAAAGCAGCGAACAACATGCAGGAACGAGCGCAGCTGTCAAAATGAGTAATAAACCATATGCAGCAATGCGGACGCCATGCTGTTGTTACTCTTATTAGTAAAATCATAAATAGGCTAAATAGATAAATAGGCTAAATAAATGAATGAATAAATAAATAGGCTAGAATGAATAAATAAATAAATAAATAAATAAGACACCTGTGTTGAGAAATTAATTAAACTTTTGAGACAACCTGCTTGTCAGGCCAGACGGCTGACAATTACAATCAATTTGATTAAGCGAAATGCAGACTGTATTTTAACAATTACCCTCATGCAGCTCCGATCGAGGCGGTGGGGACTCATCCGTGCCCCGGCCGCCTCGTATTCCTACGATGGAGGGGGCTCCTCGACCGGAGACAGCTGCAGGTTCGAGTCTGGTTGGCCTCCACTGGTCCGTGCGCTGCTGTGCCTCAGCGCAGCAACCCGTTTTTTGGTGGCGATCTTAAAATCGGACCACTTTTTTTAACCTACATGTAAAGCATTTGGATTGTCAATTATGTAGGCTATATAACATGAAGTTTATGAGTGCTCCAGCTGATGACCATTCCAGTGCCGCTTATAAAGTACCGCTTAAAATAAGTTCAGCCAAAAAAAAAAAAAAAAATTAGCTTTGGACACACTTAAAGTAAGTGTGGGCAATGGAGAAATGGGCATCTTGGCCACACTAATAAATGCGTCTAACAAGAATTTCGGCCATAGACGCACTTTTAAGTGCGAATAGTCACTTCGACTTATTAATGAATTAAATCAAACCTCTGCTGCACTCCGGTTTTCCTCCCCAACGGTGTCTACCGCAGCAGCAATAGTTTTCCAAACTGCAGCCTTCTGTGCTCCCTTTATGCCACAGAAAGGCTTCCAAATAAAATTATTTTGTTTTTCTCCATCTCGGACGTGATAATTTAGATCGTCGGCCTGCTGATAAAACCTCGTATCTTCAAAATGATAAACTTTACAGGAGAGCAAAAAAAAAAAAGTTTCATTTTGCATGTAAGAATGCAGGTGAGCTGTGTTCGGGTAGGATGACCACTTTTCTTCCAAGAATGTATACAATCAATAAAATTTTGTATTTTGCCATGTTTATGTTAGTATCGTGAACATACGATTTTTTGTTTCTAACCAAATTGTAGATACGAGGTTTTATCAGCAGGCCGGCGATATTTCCTCCTCAGTGAAGTTCTTTCTTCTTTGCCGTCTTTCGAGAGTCCATGTCGTAAAGTGGGCAGGACTATGCCTCCCGGAGCATGAATTTATAGGGGCGTGTCATGTAAATTACGATGGTTTCAGCCGCCAGATTTATCAACGCCACGCCAGTTCTACACCGAAATCTGCGACGTACACATTTTTAGTAAATCAGACGTGACACCTGGCGAACGCTGATATTTAAACCAGAATCTACACCAGATCCTACGCAAGTTTGATAAATGAGGGCCACTGTGTTTTGATTTTACTCACAATTTACACTTTGTCCCAACTATTTTGGAATTGGGCTTGTACAAGTGCAAGTTCAAACTCTACGATGCGAAGTGAAAGCCATATATCAACAACACCCAGAAACACCCCCAGCTTCACTGGGCCCAAGCTCATCTAAGATGGACTGACACAAAGTGGAAAAGTGTGCTGTGGTCTGACGAGTCCACATTTTAAAATGTTTTTGAAAATCATGGACGTTGTGTCCTCCGGGTTAAAGAGGAAAAGGACCATCCAGATTGATATCAGCGCAAAGTTCAAAAGCCAGCATCTGTGATGGTATGGGTATGTGTTAGTGCCCATGGCATGGGTAACTTGCACATCTGTGAAGGCACCATTGATGCTGAAAGGTACATACAGGTTTTGGAGCAACATATGCTGCCATCCAAGTGATGCCTTTTTCAGGAACGTCCCTGCTTATTTCAGCAAGACAACGCCAAGCCACATTCTGCACGTGTTACAACAGCGTGGCTTCATAGTAAAAGAGTGCGGGTAATAGACTAGCATGCTTGCAGTCCAGACCTGTCTCACATTGAAAATGTGTGGTGCATTATGAAGCGCAAAATACGACAACGGAGACCCCGGACAGTTGAGCAAATTAAGTCGTACATCAAGCAAGAATGAGAAAGAATTCCACCTACAAAGCTTCTACAATTAGAGTCCTCAGTTCCCAAACACTTATTGAGGGTTGTTAAAAGGAAAGGTGATATAACACAGTGGTAAACATGCCCCTGTCTCAGCTTTTTTGGAACGCGTTGTTGGCATCAAATTCAAAATGAGTGAATATTTCCAAAAAAACAATAATTTTTATCTGTTTGAACATTAAATATCTTGTCTTTGTAATGTACTCAATTGAATATAGGTCGAAAAGGATTTGCAAATCATTGTTTTCTGTTTTCAGGTTTTACACAACATCCCAACTTCATTGGAATTGGGGATTGTGTTATTAGACCCATTTTTGCGTGTATTCTTATTACAGTTTACTTGGAATACTTCCACACCGTCCTTTACCTTGTGCACCAGGGAGCCTTGGGTGTCCAACACCCTGTCGCCAGTTCATGGTTTGTCCCTCCTTGGTCCACTCTCAGTAGGTACTCATCTCTACTGACTGGGAGCACTATTTGCTAAAGAGATGCTCCGACCCTCTCATCTAGCTGTAACAACTTGGCCCTTGTCAAAGTCGCTCAGGTCCCATCTCTCCCACATCTAACATGCCAACTACAAGAAAAGACTGTTCAGTTATTGACTCCAGGCCTTAACACGCACCACCGTTGAGATAAAATTATGTTTCATCTGCGAGTGATTCTAATTTGTTCATTACTGTATGTGGACCATTTTCATTTGTTACTATTAATTTATGTTGCACAGAAGCTACCATTTCTACATCTTGGAACGCAGTTTCATTGTACTTTCTCTCCTTGCAAACAAAGCCATTAATAATAACGGCTCTGGTTGCAAATCAAGCTTCAGTATCTATACTGAAACACAGTGAAAATGCAATGCCTAATTTATAAAATTATAGCTGATTTTTTGAAGCCATCAAAATTACCATTGGAGAAATACAGTGGTATGAAGGTTAAAAGCGGGAATTTGTGCAAGTCCGGGTTTGAACCCAGTTTGTGCGTCTGTCAGGGGATCACCTCTCCAAAACACAACTTTGTCTTGTCATTAACAGCAGGTTGAATGCATCACTTGAATGACATGCAAGTGCAAAGCAAGACTTCCGAAGCATGAAAGGCACAGTGGTTCATCCCCATCAGCAAAAGTGTCAGAATGCCACGGCTTACAAAACAGCAGAGGGAGCGAGCTTTGGGGATGCTGCTTGGGGGAACATCTCAAAGAGACGTTGACTGCCGGTTCAGGGTCAGTCCATCCACCATCAACACACTGGAGCATCACTACCGACGTACAGGAAGCGTTCACGACCGCCCCCGACCAGGACAACTTCCGGTTACGACGACACGTCAGGACTGACACATCCGGCAGATTCATCTGAGGAACCGGTTCCAAACAGCAGCAGACGTGACTCGGAACACGATAGGACACCACGGATGCCCCATCCACGCCATGACTGTTATTCAGTGACTGTAAGCTGTAGGGTTAAGGTGCCAGAGGCCGTATCGAGGCAACATCATGACACAACGTCACAGAGACAACAGACTTCAGTTTGCTTGACGTCATCATCTTCAGCCGCCACGAGTCTTCCACCATTGGGTTTTTTCAGACAAATTGAAGTTCTGTGTGGCATTTGCTGACAGCCGACAACGGGTGTACAGGAGGCAATATGAACGTCATCAAGACAGACGTGTTCTGGAGAGAAATCGATTCAGTTGGGGTAGTGTCATGGTCTGGGCTGCCATTAATGTGAGATTTTGAAGTGAACTTGTGATGCATGGAGGTCTAATAGCACAGCGATATGTGAATGAGATTTTAAGATCAGTTTTCCAACCACTGTTGAACAACCATGGACAACAACGATTACCATTCACGTTCCAACACAACAACGCCCGTCCCCATACAGCACGCCTCACCAGAGACTTTCTCCAACAAGCAGGGGTCAGTGTTCTGCCTTGTTCATCCATATCACTTGATCTTAACCCCATTGAACACATGTGGGATGAACTGGGTCGTTGTGTGCGCCAGCGACAACGTCAACCACGCAACGTCGCCCGGTTGACAGCAGCTCTACAGAAGGAGTGGCGGAGCATTCCCCAAGCAACTGTGCAGCATTTGTGTGAATCGATGCCTCGCCGTTTACGCGCATGTGTGCAAGCGTAGGGAGGACACACTCGCAACTGACAGTTTGTGGAGGTTCTGTGCATTCACGTATCGGAAACATTTATTAAAATAATGTGATGGAACTTTACAGTGTTATGGACAATGAAATACTTTCTCTATCCATATTAAAATTGAATCGAAAAACATTGGTTGCTTCTTCTTTTTGGTTATTAAATATGCGTGTTGCGTCTTCACTGTGTGTCAATATAGTTCCAGTGTCATAGGTCTAGTGGGACAGTGGTTGTCACAGTATGCCTTATACCAGTTTTCATAATGACCTTAATACCCAAGATATGAATAGTTATCTCAGGAAACACTCATGATCTTTGTGTCTGTTTTAGCTTTCTTGTTCAGTCTTTGCATCTTCATAGCACAAAGTGAGTTAAATTTTACCTGGAATTCAAATGTGGCAAATTGATACAAATGTCAAAAGGCTGATATTTTTGGAGCTATTTGTGTACTGTTAAAATAATGAATATCAAGCACAATTGAGTATTCAACAGGGCTGAGGTAGCCTTTAACTTGATTTAATACCTGACAGTTGCAAATATGAATTTCCGGAAGCTTGACAATATAACAATTGTAGACTGACGCATAAAAAATGTCTCAACACAATTTCCTGCAGGCTTGCGATTTCTCTCTCTTTAACTTCCAAACATGGGCTTTGTAATAATAAAACATCTTTGTTGTGCAACAGTATTCCACTCCACTCACCAGACTTGAAATTTTATTACAAGGGCAAAATTTCCCATAAGATGCAAAAATAATTTGAAACAAAGTTCATTAGTGCCTTGTCTGTAAAAATCTGGTTTACAAAACATACTGAAAATATTACACTGAACATAAAAATATAATGTGAGTCCAAAATTTTGTTGTTTACAAAAAACTCCATCACAAATTTGTATGTGTCATTGTGTGTGCGTGCACACAAGTGCATATGCACAACCACAAAGTTCAAACTGCTATCCAGTTCCATTTCCTGTTACTCTGCATATGTGCCCTTTCAATTGTCAGAACTGAGTTATTTTGCAGACAACTGCACCTGATGCACCCAATATAAGCTGACATAGGGAACATAAATAGTTGACAAATGAATAGTTTGTTTCCAAAACGCATTATATCCATTTTACTCATTTTGAGTAAATCAGCTTTTTCTGTGTGGGCGCCTATTGCATTTTATAGAGAAACACAAACTTTGACCATGAAAAAATGCACTCTATAGTATGAATTTCAAAAAAAGAAACCTTGCACCATGTGTAAGAAGCACAGGGCTATTGCTATATGGTATTATCTCAATTTTTGAAATTTTGGCACTTATTGCGTTTTGGAACCAAACTCTTCAAATAATTTGTTTCACACAGCCGGGGTTTCTTGACAGGGGCATGGTTTAAAGTATTTTTTCGGCATATTCTGCCCTTTGCCAAAGCACTGAATCAAGTTATCAGCTAATGTATACATTTAATTGAAATAATCCAATTTTCAGATCAATTCAGGGCAATTCTTTGGGACCTCTATCTGTGTTTTGAGTTCCTCCACTGGATGCTGTTTACACTATTTGTCATTCAAAGAGTATTCTGAAAGGAGTTTATAGTTCTCCGTTTAACGATAAAGGCCGACTCCTTTTCATTTTTTCTCCTCTATAATCCAAAATAGGCTGCCTTTTTCGCTTTACTCACGTCGTGTTCACAATTTACAATCTGAGCCAAAAAAAATCGCTCTGAACATGGAAAACTTGTAGGAATTACTTCCCAATACAACAGGAGTACTGGCACCAAGGGAACACCAAAGACCCCTTTGCAAAAACATGCAATAAAAATGAGGCAGGGTGAAGCATGTATTTGGCATATGTATATCAGACATTGGCAAACAAATACATGCAGTCTGTGACAGCCCTTGTGTAAATACCCTCTGTCTCCTTCCATTAAGCAGCTTGCGTGTCTAATCAAAGTATTGTCCCTTTTATTGGTTTTCGTCTTGCGTGCTTCCTCTCACCAACTCAGTCCTATTCATGTTTACTCTATCCTCAAGTGTGTTGATAGATTCCTACCCCCTACACTGTCAGAAATAGGGGTACAGCAAGAGTCCATTTCTGTTCCCCAAGGTACATTCAGCACTAATGTACCCCCTAGGCAGTGTTAGGATAGTTACTCTAAAAAAGTAATGCATTACACATTACTAGTTACTTTTTTTAAAAAAGTAATCCCTCACTTTACTTAATTACTCACTGCTGAAAGTAAATAGTTACACTACTAGTTAAATTACTTTCGGATTACTCAGCACCATCATCTGAAATTCACCATAACTTAATTAACCATATCATGTTAAAACCTGGCATATGCTCAAATAAGCACAAATCTTTATTCTAGTTAGGAGGACACACACTAGATACCTCTATCATGCCCTTTAATACAGCAAAGCCAACAGCAAAGTTGTAAAAATCAGCCCAAACAGCCCTTCACAGGAAAGTGATTCAAGTACAGGGCTACAGTACCAGCATAAACACGCATGAAAAAGGACGCCTGATTTGTTTTTCTGTCCTCGGTCTCAATCACCAATATACTCAAAAGGAAGAAGAGGAAGACGTTTTTCTGGCCTCCCGTCCTGCCGATAGTTGAAAAATTTAAGGTAATGCAAGTAACTAGATAATTTATTAGTTTGTAACTGTAATCCGATTACTTAAGTTATCAAAGTGATGCGTTACATTACTGCGTTACTGATAAATGTAATCTGATTACAGTAATTAGTTACTTTGTAATTAGTTACTGCCAACACTGCCCTTAGGGCTAGTTATAGGACCTAAAGGTTCCTGTGTGAACCTTTTTATGGTTTAAAAGGTACTATTATATTCCAAGCAAATATGTACCCAATTCTGAGGGCACAACAGCAGTACTTTTGAGGGTACCGCCCCAGTGACAAGCCTTTCTCTCTGTCTCCAGGATTGGGACAGCGTTCCTTTTAATCTACTCTGTCTGTTCCTCGAACCAGTTTATAAGGAAGAAGCTGAAAAGCCTTCTACGTCATCTTCTACTTCTCCATCTTTCCCTCTGACAGTTAGGCTCTCACGAAGTATTCACTTCATCTGTCAGTCATCCTGGAAAGCCACTAGCCAGGTACTGGCTACACCCACACAGCCTTGCCTGTTACTTTAGAACTGAACTGTGTTATGTATGAGTATTTTATGTAAAGCACTGTATATTATTTGTAAATGAAGATTTGTTACATGCTGTTTTTGCTGCCTTGCTGGTCAGCTATTTATTTTGTTCTTCAGCACCCTCTGGTGGTGTGTCTGTAACAAAACATGATCTGATGTAATATCACTTCTTTGTAATAGACTAGTGCTTTCTAGAAGCTTCTGGC
Organism: Gymnothorax javanicus; assembly: GCA_029692085.1. NCBI lineage: Eukaryota > Metazoa > Chordata > Actinopteri > Anguilliformes > Muraenidae > Gymnothorax > Gymnothorax javanicus. The sequence goes on from CM056193.1 coordinate 88,829,099, forward strand.
ATCTTCCTGCCTGGAGGGGGCGGGATTACCCAGGAATCCTGTAGATCTTTCCAGAATGTTGCTAGTCTATATAAATGTTGTGATTTTGGTCAGTAGGAGCAGAGTTTTTGTTTTGGCAACAGAGTTGCATAGTGGCATTAGAGTGTTATTAGAGGATTGAACATTGGATTATTTGTAGTAGTTTTTTTTTTTTTATCAGTAAAGAATAAATTTGTTTAAGTTGTCAATGCTGGTTTTCTCTGTTGTGATTTTCAAGTCATAACAAATGTGCCATTTCCCTCTAAGCACCATCCCACTGTCAACAGTAGGGGTGTCAAACTGGTCCATAAAAGGGATGAGGGGCTGGAGGTTTTCAATCCAAACAAGCCGAAGCACGCCTGAAACAACCAATTTCATCAACTGATCTCAGCCCATACAATTGATTATCTGGTGGGCTTATGCTTGGTTGGAATGAAAACCTGCAGCCCCACTGGCCCTTTTACGGATCAGTTTGACACCCTTGGTCAACGGTACCATCAATACCATCAATAAACTCTACTATTGGATTGTAGTCTGCCTCAGCATCTGAATCCTGGTCTGGATCATCACAAAGTCAGCAGTAAAATTTGCAAAAAGCACATTTCTGCATGAAAAAAAATCAATGTGAAAAAAAAAACAATTATACCTGTAATCAATCAATCTTTACTCCATAGAAATGTATTTTTGGGCTGGGCCGCGTGACAAGCGGGGCCAGGCCCCTATAAACACGAATGTAGCCGAGTGAGTGAGTGACTGAGTGATCAAGTTCAACAACTGGCTGGCTGGCGGGGAAGAAGTTCAGCAATTGGTCGGCCGACGGAGAAGAACTTCAACGATTGGCTGGCCGGCGGGGAAGAAGTTCAGCGATTGGTCGGCCGGTGGAGAACAACTATAACGATTGGTTGGCTGGCGATTGGCTGGCTGGCTGGCCGGGCGTTCACGTCACTCGTATTTACTGGTTTGTGTATTTGCATTATAAATACATGGGTCTCGGAATCTCAGCTTCCAGACACTGCAGCAGAAACTGAATTCTTTGCTGTAGTTGGATCTTGGATTTGACAGATTGCAGCAGAAACGGGCACACACACATTTATGCATGTGATTATCCTGTCCGTTCTTGTTTTGTTCTTTCAGATCGGTTGGTATTGTTAACGTTAAACATTCCTCAGTCCAACATAGGAACTTACACGATGTTAGGAAAAATTGATAAATACTGTTACTATGACTATAGCTGGACTATTTACGTGCACTGTGGAAGTGGCGCCGGCACTATTATGTTTCAGTATTTTCAAGAATACCGGTATGATGCCCCGACTGGTTTCCAAATTAACTTATTCCCTTGCACTTCCAGAGTTGGTTCGCTTGAATGGAAGCAGTTGTGGTGGCCGCTTTGATTGTATCTATGAGAGCGACTTTAACCGACACCAATGAAAACAATAAATTTAAGAAAATATATGTTATGGCCGGTAGAATTCGGAGGCCAGATGCAGCGACAAGAGGGAAACGAGCAGCAAGGAAACCGGAAAGAGCTTGCAATTCTGAAGGACGTATAATAGTCCGAAACAAAGAAGCAAAGCGAGATAGAAAAAAGGGAGAAGAAACTACAATAATCACCAGAAGATAGAAAGTCAAACAAATCCTGACTACAGATATCTTCGGCTATAGTGCGTAGCTACAAACAGACACTCTAGCAAAGAGGCGTTGCGAACATCCGGCTTATTTAGAGTCCGGGAAAACGCCGCCGCAGTTCAATCAGCTTGCTGGGTAAAGAATCCGATTGAAACGGAATTCGATATCGTCCAGGGACGAGAGCCACAAAGAAAAGTCCAAAACACACGCCCAAACATCCAGAACCATAACAATATAAAGTTTAAAAGATCACACCAAGCTGTATTCGACACCCCATGATTGAGGTAGCCACTTCTTGACCAGTATTTGAATCCAGTCTAGCAATAAACTGCAATAATCAGGCAAATGTACTGTTCAATGTACTGTACTGTTCAAAAACAATCATAGAAACAAAGCACTGAAAAAATATAAAATATATCAAATATTAAAATAATTTATAATATTATTATATGTTATTATAAATCTATAATATAATAGTGAAGTGGACTCTGCGTGCGTGTGTGCGTGCGTGCGTGTGTGTCCGGCCACCAAAGTCCACTTCGCTTTTATATTATGTCCTCTCCTGGGGACTCCCCCTGTATGTCCTCTCCTGGGGATTCCCCCTGTATGTCCCCTCTCCACGCACACAGCGTGTGTGTCCGGTGTGTCCAGCCAATCAGTGGAAAATGGCCTGGCAATGACTCAGTCACGTGACCAAAGTCCACTTCGCTTTAGAGAACAATGCACCATTATGATGTCATCACGTTGCTATGGTGTTTCCATAAAAAAACATCACGTGACCAAGCCATTTCATCCACAAGAGTCCTGAATCCCAAAAACTTTTATTCATTTGGAATTCATTGTTCATTTTGTTCGCGTGCGTGCTTGGCCGTGCACAGACTGCACACACACGGTCACGTGACTGAGTCACTCCAGTGAACACTCAGCATTTGCTGGGCACACGCACACGGTCACGTGACAGCCACCTTGGTGTTTATGGAAACACCATAGCTACGTGATGACATCATAATGGCACACGTGCGTAAAAACATCACATGACCAAGCCAATTCATCCACAGGAGTCCTGAATCCCAAGCCAATTAATCCGCAAGAGAATCAGTGGAAAACCGTGCGGGGCTGATATTTGCCATTTAGCATAATTATGTATTTTGGGTCAAGGAAGACCCTCGCAAAAACCAACAATCCTATCAAATGCAAATGCTGAAGGAATAAGAGCTAAGACGGCCCGCAAGAGAAAGCGTCGCATTTCATAACTTGATCAATCATGAGCAATTTTGAGTGGATATTGCTTTATGCGTGTACCAGTACATCTGTTAGTAAAGCGCCACCAATTATCGACAGTAGTCCTCATCCCAAGAAATGGCTTTCATAAACTAAAAGGGTGACCTCTATACTTCTTTTATGCAACAAACCTTTGCCCTGTCAATCGACCGCGCACGCCACCAGGTGGCGCTGAAATACGCCAAATTTTACCATTTCGCCATGTTTGGCGGCATCTGTTGGTGTGCGCATACACTATCCCAATTTTTTCTCACATCTAATAGATAGTCTAACCACATACCAATGTGGTGCAGCTGTAAAGGTTTTGGGGCACTTATCGAGCACAGAGTATAAGGGGTGCAAACTAGTGACAAAAATGGATTGCGGCCATTTGCGGCCGAACACCCCCTATATGTTACGCGTAGAAGATCCCAGGCCGAAAATCGCTCTTTCAACTGACCATCCCCCCTATAATTCAAATTTCCAACTTGCACTTTGGGATAAAGTTCACGCAGTGAATAAGAGCAACCCAAAAATCAAATTTTGGTAATTTGGCATTTTAGGCCCTATTTCGGCTTGCACTTGATTGACCCCTAAAACCCAAACCGGTGCAGCTAGGGCGAAAATATTTGGAGAATTTTCTATTTAGGGCAGGGACATAAAACCACCAAAGTTTCAGTAAAATTGAAGAACGTGACTATCACCACCTGCCTGAACCTTACAGACAATGGCTCTTAATAAAGGAAAAGACCGAGGACAAGTCTGTGCTGACCCAATTTTCAGTTCTGGGAAAGCAACGCACCGAGTGCATTGTGGTTATTGTAGGTTTTCTAATGTTTGCAAAAAACTAAATACCACAGCCTTTTTCTCTGTGTTCTCAGGCCATGAAGAACCAATTTCAATTTTTTTTGCCTTTCTACCGCAAATACAGCAAAGTTTTTTGAAAAGACCACTCTTTCCAGTGGTTGAGTACTCCTTTAAGTGTTTCCCAGAGTACAACACTTTCAGAGAATGAAGCAACCCAGGAGGAAACGTTCATGGTGTTTTAACTGGACACAAGTAAAATTGAAAGGGTGGTTGTCTAGATTGAAACAAACCCAAATAGAACACAAGTGTGAGGATTATGCCAGGAACCACAAGCGAGAACCAGTGAATACAAAAAAGGAGGCTTTATTTCTGGAGGGGGGGGGCGGACCCCAACAGAGCAGGCAACGGTACAAAGTCCACAATCCAATAATCAGAATCCAAAGGGCAAAATCCAGAATCGTAACCAGGGCACCAATCACAAAATACAGAGTCGGACAAAAAAAGGATTCGGTAACAATGGATGTGGCAAAGTACAGGGAATAGGCAAAAATCGAAAGTCAAGGACGGTCCAGTCAGAAAGGTAATCACTATGAATACAAGGCGAGAGAAGCGTGGCAAAAGGAGAAACGTTCTGACGGGGAACTGCTGTGAGAAGACTGTTTAAATACACAAAAGGGAAGTCCCATGCTATGATTAGGAAAAGGTGAACTGGATAAAACTAATTACGTGGGAGCAAAACATGAGGAAGAACCTAATCACATAGAATTGGCAAAAGCCAAAACGTGGACAGGGAACACGAGACAGCCTATGACAAAACATACAGCTCCGGTTAGGGAGTTCTAACGTGCACAGATAATGAGAAGCAGGACAGAGTGGAGCAGGTGCGGAGGATCCGCTGAATTGCAGCAAAGACTAAGTGAAGGCAAGAGGTGGAGACTAAAATAGGGCGAGTGCTGAGAGCTTGTTAATCAATTAGTAAGTGCAGCTATACAGTCCCTGGTGCTCGTTCGTAAGTTAGTATTATATACAATGTTAGTCTGGGTTAGTAACTTAACAAAACAACAAACTGTTAGTATTGGTTAGTAATATAGAAAAGAGAGGCGAAGGAAGCAAAACGAGATTGGAAGGAATGTTTGAAACCCAGAAACCATGAAATCACCTAAGCATGTGACACACGGGACTGGGGAGAAGCTGTAACTTAACAAGAGACCAGACAGGGGAGACAAAGTGCAATGAAGGGCATGGCAAAACATGGACCGGACTATAACAGAAAAGTGGATGGGGAATGGCAAAAACGAAAACATGGCAAAGTACAAAAACTAAACAGAACCTGGCAAAACCTAACAGACATAATAATAAACATAACAGGGAATAAGGAAAACATAACAAGCAAGGCAGGAACATAATAAACATGGCAGAACAAGACAGACATGGCAGAATCATAACAACAAGAAAGATTCCAACATGCACACAAGCCCATAACCTTATGTAGGTTTTCATTATATTTAAAGGACCCATATTACTGAGAATACTTTTTCCTAGTTCAGTCTACCTATACAGTGGCCTTAATTGTATCTAACAACCCAGAAAAGCTGTAACACACCCATTACCACCACAGCATTTGAAACACAACTATAGAAATTCCTGCTGTTTTGTACTTCACAAACAAACCGACTCTGCAGAGTTCATGCCACCAGCTTTGTTTTTGTGCCCTGCTCTCTCCCACAACCTAGCTTAACCATCCCATCTTACCCCCATAACACAAACATTACTGTTTTCGAGTTAACTCAAATTTGACAGCCATTCAGAGCAGAGCTCAGTATTATTGAAGGGACACCCGCTCAAAAAACCTGTTCTTCGGAGGGGTGACAACAACAGCCAGTGAATGGTAGACAGAAATGCTGTATTTCTTTTTTGCTACAAAGTTTATAAACCTTTCTTTTGGACATCCAAGAACATAACTTGCACCCTACGCACCCTAATTCTGAAAGGTTTGTGCATTATGGAAAATGCAAATAAAAATCAAAAGGAATTAAAGCTGCTTTGCAGTGACATCGAGGCCAGGCAAATTTAGGCAATTCTGAGCAACAGGAGGCAAAAAATGGAGGATAACGAGAAAGGTGGGATTACATCGTACATTTTGCATTGGTTGACATTTGAACTAATAATCTCTGACACCAAATAGCCTAGTATCCTTCATCTCGCTGAGCTAATTAGCAAGTAACTTTTAAGAGTTACATGCATTTCAAACTTCTTCTAGCGCATTTTAGGACTAAAATAAGAAATAAAGCAGCGACGATTTGTCAATAAATCAGTTATTTAAATACATAATAGTTAATACGCAACTATTTTCATAATGGATTGATTATTTCAACCATGAATATTCTCAGTTGAGGATATCCCTTTCTTTGACGTCAACATGACAGGAAGATGCTTGCTGCAGACGTGCTGCAACAACAAAAGGGCTCTCTAGTCTCTTGCATTGGGCATGAGACACACACTCACACACCACACATGACATTTCTCATTTTGAGAAGTGATGAAACCTCAGAGGCCAAGACAGGTTTTTCTGCTTAGTCCATCCATACAGCTGTCTTGAATTAGCGAGCTATCAGCCAATCAGAAAATAATATTTCTTGTTGCTGGGTCTGAAGGTTTGTAGTGAGTTTAAGTTGACAAAAGTTTCTAAAGTATTAGGGCTACATTTTGGTGAAAGTTGCAAAACTGTAGCACGTACGGTTGGTTTGGTAGGAAGTTTCAAAGTTTTTAAATTTAAATGCTTATTGAGGAAAACAATAAGTTTCTAAATAGACAAATAACAAGAACATCAACATTACAATGTCCATTCTGCCATAGCAGGGGCTTGAACTCACAACCTCTGACACCAAGGAACAACACCTGTCAAAATTGTCAAAATTTCTGTTATCAAGACAAAAATCTGATAACACATAAATTGCAGCTTGACAGCATAGAAATGTTGGTGATTTGTTTTTAGCAATAAGTGTTTTGCTTCATAAGAGGAAATCTAATGTTTAAAAATGCCATTCTTATTATTGACTCCAATGTTCCATGAGAGCAGAATTCAAAATGGTTTCAAAAATTCAGTTTTTGAGAAAAAATTCTGATATTTGGCAAATTTCATCAACCATGACTCTAAAATATTATCAATTTTTTTCAGGAAGATTGAAAATGTATTTGTCAAGAATTGGCTGGTATATGTTTACAGTACTGTTTACAGTCAAACGTTTTCATGCACTGAAGGCTCAATTTTTCAAATATCGAAACGCCGGGTGGTATTTTTGTGGAGGACGATCTGAAGATTCAGTACAGCAAATTTGGTGACAATTGAGCAAAAATTGTGGGAAAAGTTTTATAAGTTTTACAATTTTTCAAAAAAAAAAAAGTGATAGACTTCATAATTTGTGCTAAGTTTAAGTGGACAAACGTTTCTAAATTATTGGGGTTACATTTTGGTGAAAGTTGGAAATCTGTAGCACATTTGTTGTGAATTTTCAAAATTTTGAATTTTAGAGGCTTGCTGTAGCGCCACCATCAGGACTATTGGCCTGTTTTTGCAGCTGAGGCAATTTGTCATGGGACTGGACCTTTGTGCAAAGTTTGGTGATTTTTCATATATGGGAAGTAGGATTTCCTAGGAAGAAGAAGAAGAAGAAGAATACTAGCTAAAACAATAGGTTCCCGGCAGCTTTCGCTGCCTGGCTCCCAATGATCTGGTAAGTCCATTCATTCTCTGCTATATTGAACACACTGCAACAAAACATCATTTGATGCTTTAACCTGTGAATTCAATTGCTTATTTACCACATAGTAATTTCAAATATGAAGATGACTGTAACAGACTCCAAAATGTTGGCTGCAAGATCAGTGTAGGACTAATACTGATGAGTTGTAATAATAAGGTGAAGTGAAATTGATAATGCTTATCAGGTGAGTTAATCATGTTGTAGTATAAAAGGAGCCTCCAAAAATGGCCTAGTCCCTTAAGAGCAAGGATGTGTCAAGGTTTGAAAATTTGCAAATAGATTAGTAAGAAATCCATCACTCTGTTTCCTGAAGACGGAGCGGTAGGATTTTGGGCATTTCACCCTCTAAAGTGCATCACATGATTAAGAGTGGGAAGAAATCCAGTCGAATTGTGATGGGCAAAGGGCAGTGCTGAAAACCACGGAATGCATAAGTTCTTCAATCCCTACGCACATCGTCTTTAAAAATTGTCATGCAACTGCAATATCTCTGCAGTGGTTTGGAAATATTTGGGTAAACCATTGTCAATAAACCCAATGTAAGTTAAAGCTTTACTATGCAAAGCCAAAGTTTTACATTAACATTGTTCAAAAACCCTGTCAACTTCTTTGGGATTGGTGCTAGCTGAGATGAACAGTAGAACAGTGGATGTTTTGGTCCTACGAAACAACATTTCAAGTGAATTTTGGAAAAAAAAACAGCCAATGTGTTTTCCCAGACCAAAGATGACAAGGACAACCCAACCTGCTACCAGCTTCAAGTTCAAAAGCCAGCATGGCTTTCATGGTATGGGGGGAGTCAATGCACATGGCATGGGTCACTTACACATTTGTAAGGGTACTGGTAATGCTGAGAGATATGCAGATTTTTTTGCAACATATGCTGCCATCTAGACATCAGTTAAAGGGACATCCCAGCATTTTCCAGCAAAAAATGCAAACCGCATTTTGCAATGATTAGAAAAGTGCATGGCTGTGTAAGCAGAGAATGTGACTGCAAGATTGGTCTGCTTGCAGTCCAAATCTGCCTCTAACAGAGCATGTATGGTGCATTATGAAGCAAAGAACTCAGGAACAAAGGCCCAGCACAGTTGCGCAGCTGAGGATCTGCATAATGGAAAAAGGGGGATCTTCACCTGCTAGACATGACCCACTGGTGCCTTCAATGCCCAAAAGCTTAATGAGTGTGATTAAAAGACCAGGTGATGTCACACAGCAGTAAATCATCGACTGTGCCAACTTCTTTGGCTTCTGTTGCAGTCATCATATCGTATATTTTCAATCAGCAATTAAATTTACTTGTTAGAATTTGAAATCATGTGTTGGTGCTCAGTAATAAATGTGAAAAAATATATATGTGAAAATATATATTTATGTTCAATAAGTAATTAAATTCACATTACAACATCAAACAAAGCGCAGTACTGTTTTCAAAACAGCAGTGTGTGAATCGCTATTTCAAATCAGTCCTTTTCAATGTATTTGCATTATCCATAATGTGCTGTCTTTTCCTGGAATTGAGGTTGAACAATGGACAGAGGTTTCCGGCATCTAACATTCCAAAGACCCAAATCACGCATCATTTAACACACAAAAAGGCAAAATAAATAAACAAATTGTGTAACATGACAAATTGCATGACATATTTTCCTCAGGAAATTAAAATATTAAAATTATTGCAAAGCACTAAGTATTGGTCATTCAATTACAGTGAATGTTGATTAAGCAAGCTTACAAGGGGTTTCCTAACAGATTTGAAATCTATTTCAACACTTCCTTCCATTTCATCACCGCTTGCACTCTCCAGGACTGTACAGCCCCTTATAAGATAATAGAAAATTAAATATTTCAAGCATAATACTACTGTTCCATTGTCTATATCCTAACTGTTTTGTAATTCTTTTTCACCAAATGCATCATATATTAGTGCATCCATTTCACAATGCATATATCCATCCCTCCATCACTGAATATTACTGGTCAGTGTTGCAGTAGGAGTCAAGGCCTATGACAGCATCACATGTGCCAGAGGCAGGAAAACACTCTTCCCAATTCACCAGTCCATCACATGGCACGTTTTACATTACCCAGTGAAAATACTAATTACTACAGTAAACATTAAAAGTATGGCTTATGACTGAATATGTGCACATGACTGTCAAGTTTGAATACATTCTGTATTCTGTGTTCAGTGCTTTTTTTTATCAGACTAGAGACATTATTGTCAAACATATACTCATATGCTGTTTTAGAACAAGCTATTTTAAGATAACACTTAAATAGAACAATAAATATTCAGCGATTACAAATTTTTTTTGAGAATACTTTGCTATTCAGTATGTAACTCCAACCTTAGCTGTTGGTTGATAAAATACTCGTATGTAAATGACTTCACTTGAGTAATACTGACTAAATAAGTTGCTGGGTTACTGGGTAAGTTAAAGTTGCTTGATCACACCACAGCTAACTATCTGTAAAAAGCTAGCGACAACACTCACATATCAATGAAAGCAGACCAATCAGGTCACATTCGCAAGATACTGTTGGCTTATTATTCTTCTAAAAAACTGTCTAGCCACCAATCTCGATTTCAACACTCATAAAAGTGTACAGTATGTCCTCCATAACTTCACATAATATAATTTAGATTTTCAGATGATATACTTCAATTACTCCGTTTCAACCAATTATCCAGTTTGAAAAAAAAAATGCAGTTCTCACAGGCTGCCAAGAGATATACTATTATCTCAAGTCTTAGTAGCACTGATATTCTTGATGTGAAAGAAAGCCTTCTTAATTAATGATTGCTCCAAGTTACGGCTCCCTGAATGCACTGAGGAACAATGTTCGATGCCCTTCGTAAGGCAGATGTGTACACGGTGAAAAAAAAGCATTGACTTGTTTTGGCACTGGCATACATAGCATACCTGCACAGCAGCCCAGCAATGCGTTCCCTTTTAAAAACCAGCCATTCAATCTGCCGCGGTTCCGAATCTATGCCCCCCTCCCTGCACAGGGAGGCTGTGCCATGTCTGAGGAGTTCTTGGAGTTGTGCGTTCTGTGCTGGCTGCTGTCCGTGGAGCGAGGCTGACGGACACTGCGGCTGCAGAGGGTAGCCAGGCCTCGCCGAATCTCCTTCTGCATGTTGTCACTGGCAAGCACATAGAGGATGGGGTTCATGGCACTGTTGAATGTGGACAGTCCCAGGGAGATAGTGTAGGGCGTGTAAACACTCTTCTCAAAGTGGCACTCCCTCTGGAAGGCTGGGAAGTGGTACATGATGGCTCGTAGAAGGAGGATGATGTGGTAGGGAGCAAAGCAGACCAGGAATAAAGTGATGACTGCCACTGCCAAGTATTTGACCTTAACCTTCTGCTGAGGACGGAGGCTTGTGCTGGCTTGGATGTTGACCATGATGGCATGATTGGTGGTCAGTAGGATGCCCAGAGGTACGAGGAACCCGATGACAAAGCGGGCGTAGTTGAAGCCTGTGACCATGGCGGTGCTTTGGCCCGGTTCGAAGCAGTGTTTGTTCCTGGACTCCACATCTCCCTCCTCCATGGTGAAGACAGGCAGATGCCCCACTGCCACCACAAGGCAGATGGCTAGCGATATCACTCCCGCTAGCTTCTGCCGCCGTAGACCACGGGACTCGATGGCGTATACCACGGCCACGTAACGGTCTGTGGATATGCAGCACAGCAGGAATATACTGATGTACATGTTGTTGAAAAACACATAGCTTGTGACCTTGCAGGCTAGGGAGCCGTACATCCACTGGTGACCGGCGTTGACATAAGTCGCCCACATGGGCAAGGTGCCCAGGTACATGAGGTCGCAAAGAGACAGGCTCAGAAGGTAGACACCGAGCACGTTTTTCCTCTGCACCTGCAGGAACGTCAGGTACACTGTGGCCAAGTTGGCTGGAAGCCCAATGGTCAGCACCGTACTGTACAGTGCTATCAGTGGGAATTGGCTCTGGTCATACTGAGGAGTGCAAGAGAAGTTGCTGTCATTCGTGTTCTTGTCACCACCCAGCATGTGCGGCAAAACACTTGGCTCATGCATTGCTTTTGAGGTCACTGTTAGGGACAGAGAGGAGAGCATTAAGACACAAGGAACAAAGGATCTTTAAATTGTTAATAATAATAATAAATTAATAATAATCTTTATTTGTATAGCACATTTCATGCAAAAAGCAGCTCCAAGTGCTTTACACTCAGCAATAAAATCCAAACAATTAAGTAAAACGGAAAGACAGTTTAAATAGAAACACGTCAGAAGACCATTCGAAGAAAATAATAGATAAATAAAACTTCAACACTTTAAGTGTAGCAAGCACTTCCTGTGAAATGTTTTTCGGTACATGCAGTTTCACAACTGGCACTTATACTTCTGCTGTGCAACAAGGAGAAAACTTATATTTCCACTGAAGTATTCTCCCTAGAAATACTTTAACCCTCATCAGTATAACCTAAAAACTTACGTTTTTAAAACGTGGGTCAGAACTGACCCGAATTTTTTAAAATTCACAAAAAATCTAATACTGCTCCTATTTTAATGGTCAATAGCTCATTTGAAAGGATAAACTCTCTACTTTATGTTTGCTTAAAATAAATGTTTGCTTAAAATAAAACCATATGGAAGTTTCACATCTCTCCGTATATCGTCACCCTACTAAAATAATGGCTTAAGTCATTTTTTTCAAGTTTTTGGGAAAACACAAAAAACTTTACCAAATGCAGAGCAAGAGATGATTTAGGGCCAAAACTCATTTTCATCAAAAATGACTTGGCCATTATTTTAATAGGGTGACGATATGTAGAAAAGTGTGAAACTGAAAATTTGTTTTTCTTAATAACTCAAACATTGAAATTACAATCTTGTTGACACTTTATTTCATGCTTGGTACACTAATAATGAAATTATATACCAAATATAAAAGAAGTATAATAAGGAGTTTCTTCTTTATGAATTTTTAAGTAACGTAAAATAACGATTTTGACTGATTTTGGCATCTCATACCAGTCAAATCATTGTATGAAAATTACCATTTATATAAGGTAAACAAAAAGTTTGTTTTTCTCAGATATTTAAACAATCCTTTCAATAACTCAGCTTGAATGAAATGAGGTAAAAAGCAAGATAATATCCACTGAATATGAATCAATAGTAACTGATTGACACAAATAGCTTTATAATTGAAAGCACAGTTAGATAAAGCATGACTATTATTTTGGGTTGTATATCTTGTTCTTTAACTTGCCATGGTTCACTTCTTTACATTCCTGCAAAAGAAAACCAATGTTAGCTGACAAAATCAGAATTTCAGCATTAAATAAGTGACAACATTCGCTCGGGTCAGTACTGACCCGGTTGACAATTTTATTTTTGCATAAAAACCGCTCAAGTGATTGTAAAAATTTTCTACACACCGTAAAACAACAAAATTTGGTTAACAAAAAAAATTTGGGATCAATAGAGTGAGATTTGTAAAAAATATAAACGTTTTTTCATGCTCCGGGTCATTTCTGACCCGCGTTTTACTGATTAGGGTTAATAATTATTGTCTATTTCTAGTAATGTCCATTTCATCCCACTGAATGTGGCAGGTCACCATGACTTCATACCTCTGAGACAAATCACATACATTACAAGTTTGAGCGCTTCAAGGTTTTTTTAAGCCTCTGGGGTTAACCCATTCAGGGCAAGCACTCAAAATAATACGTACAATAGCATAAATGTAGACTCTTCTGTGCGCAATTGGGTAGTATTGTATGGCGTACGCCTTGTGCGCATGGAGTATCCATGAACATGAAAGTAGTTGTTATTCTGCGTTTGCACATTTTATTTGGCTTCTTGGCATGAAAAAGGACCTTAGATGATATTAGATGTCAGATATACGTATTTGTAAATTTGGTTTTCATTGGTTCATTTGTTGTTTGGTGGAAGCCTGTTTTGCGCAGTGAGCTGGGTTGGCGGGGCTCCACTGTTTCCAGGTAGGCTGTAAGTTACACCACAAATTTAGTGTGGGGGTTAGAACTGTACACAGAATGTATACAACAGGTTTGCACTCCAGGTTTGAGCATGGGGGGAAAGGCACAGCTAAGTGGAGAAAATCCAATGGAAAAATGGAGGGACATATAGGAAATGAAATGTGAATTGTTTTTGATATGAGTAAGCAGCAATGTTTATTTTTTTTTCTCTCCTGATTCCAAGCGCTTGGGAGAACAAATTTCCAAAGTCAAAAATCTAGTTCATTATGGGTCCTAAGTGTAATTTGCATAAAATTCTGTCTCTCAGTTTTTTTAGTTTATATTTATAGTCATATAAATATTTATACTTTCATGTGACATCACTGCAGCATACACATTCTGATAGCCCAGGTTGTCCTTGTAAGGGTTGTGTCATGTACCCTCTTGACGGGCACGAAGGACAGAAAATTAAGGACTGGACTCAGGTGCAAAGATGGACTTGGTTGAAAGTTTATTATGCCAACTGCACAACAGAGGGCATGAATGAATCACACAAAATAAATGGGAATCGAGGTTCCTTATAAATGCTATATATAATACAGAGTCTGGGCTATAGCTGTAGTAACAATGTATTACAAATAGAAAACAACTCAGGAAACGAGGTTCTGGGCATAAAGTGCTGAATAAAACAATAAACAGCACTAAGTTAGAGTTAGAGTTAGAGTTTAAATACACGCGAAACGTGGGGAACTAAGTCTGTACAAGACTAGGAATGCAACACAGGTATGTGGTTAGGAGACTTTGCAATGACTAAGCGCGAAGCTCGGTTAAATAGCACTCTACTACCGCACAGTGGAAATGAGACACAGATGCAGGTAATGATTGAGGAGTGAAGAATGCAGTCTGGGTCTTAATAGACTGGTGAGCTGGACAGCTGGAGACATGGTCTTACAGTCCTGAAGAACATGATGGATATAACACGATTGTGGATTACAGGGATGAGATTATACAAGCATTATGATGCAAGGATACCAGGGGAACCAAAAATGGAAAAAAAATGGCTCAGACCCTAAAGGGTTGAAGAAGCAAACAAACAAGTGGCAAATTTAGACTTACAAAAACATAGGGACGCTAGCACGTAGGCAATGTATTTTGAGTTAGTTTATTTCCTTTACAAATGAAAACCTCAATGGTTACCTTCGCCAAACGAAGTTGGCAGGAGGTAAATGTGATCGGTGCTATTTGTTTGTTTGTCTGTTTGTTTGTGAACAAGATAACTCAAAAAGTAATGAATGGATATCTCTGAAATTTTGTGGGTGGGTTGCTATTACATCAGGGATGGACCTTATTGATTTTCACCGCGATCAGTCAAACAAAATGGCCGCCACAGCAGCCATTTTGAAATCGTATGACACGTGATAACTGAACTTTGCTCCCACTCACCAAGATTTGGACTGTGCTGCCTTGGCGGAGGTCTGCACTCTAAGAGTGCCTCTTCTTCTGACATGCTACTTCTACACATCCATCTCCATGTCAGATATCAATCTTTTCAAGGTCAACTTCTTTCTAACCAGTGTATTTCACAAGGCTGATACTTCATTCATCGCACTTGTCTTCTTTTAAATTTAGGACGGTCATCAAAAGCACTAGCGAAATATACACCTTTTCCTATGTCCAATGTCACGCTGCCATGGGCGTTGTTTCCATATCTATTTCAAGAACCATCATTGTTAACATTGTGTGCTAAGTTTGTTATTTTCCTGTAAGTCATGTAAATTAAGGGCACAGTGACTCTGAGTCACTTTGGCACACAGTTCATTTCCTATATTCTCACTGCAGAACAAATTCATGTCCACAATCTTTGTGCAAGGAAAAAAAAAAAAAACAACGTTTGACCACTGCTGTTGCAATACAGGTCCAACTGCATTCAACTGATTTAAACCCTTCCCCCAGTCTGAGACACTTCTGAAAAATTCATTACTTGATTTGAGTGGGAGGGGGAACGTATGAGGCAACTGCATCACTGAACACTGGAAGAAATAGGTCATGACCACTATACAAAAGAAGGCAGGCGATGTTATTGTCATATTTTATCTGTCATTTGATATTTACCATTCGTGAAAACTATGTCTGCAATAAAGACTGGTTTTGAACAAAAATATTTGAGATGGGACCAATTAATAACCTCAATTTTGAAGTGGTAGGAACATCACAGAGAATGCAAATAAAATCAAAACAAAAATGACTGATTTGAGAAGTCCACTCACCCCGAACCACATGTATAACTGAACAACAGCACATTATTGCATATTCCTGCATGTAAATTTAATTGCTTACTACAAATACACAAATGTGACGACTGCATCAGAGTCCCAAAAAAATTTGCACAGTTGACCGTATACCACCGTGAAACATCACCATGTCTTTAACCCTCGTCCAACCAAGGGTTTTTCTACTGCAAAATTAAGCGATAAACATCATCTTGTTTGGTATCAGTGTACAGCTACAGATGTCCTCTCTTCAGATCAAGTACAAATAAAACACATTTCAACATTATGACGTCATAGTGACATCATAACTAACACCAAAAAACATCAAAATGACAAAAATCCATGTTTTTTATATTTTTATTAGTTTTAGCTGAAAATAAGTAACTTTCTGTAACCTCTAGAACTACTGATACTACAATTAATATTTTAGTATTATTATAAATGTCATAAACTCATGAGTAACATAAATTTGACATTACTATAATGTCATAAATAACTCATTTTGGGAAAAATACACACAAAAGGAAAACAAATAGTTTTCTGAACATTTTTCACATTTTCTTTACTTTGTTTTTCCCTATGATAGAACAAGGTTTATAATATCAGTAATATGTCTGGTACATATGTTCTCTTTCAAAACAAGAATCAAACATCAAACTTCAGCACTGTGACGTCACAATGACGTCATTATAGCTGTCATATCTTAAAAAAATACAAAAACACACTTGCATAAAAGGTTTATCTATGAATTATGAGAACAACTTTATGAACAATTCTATAAACTTGTACAATAGTAGGCCTATAGCACAGTATAAAAATAGTATACAGTACAGTAACCAGTCAAACACACAAGTAAAAGTATGTCGGTCATGCACTTCTAATATTATTAGGTGAAGATCACTTCAAGGTTACTGGTCACTGCTGGTCATTGTAATTCCAAGATTTACTAATACAAGGATAAGCTACATCAATAAATCAATAAGGATGACAATCAGTGTGGTCTACAAAGTTCATTGAGCATGAAACAATAATAGCATACTATTTGCAACTAATTTGTAAGCATATTTTGTATCAAAAACAGGCAAAAATTGACGCTGGTGGCAACAACCCCCCCCTACCCTTCGACTTTGAGGGCCTACTCTACCCCGGGGGGTGAGGTACCCTCATCGTTTTTTAATTAAAATGAGCGCAAAGGATGAATAAACAATTACCTAGAAGCATTAGATCACATCTGTTTACGTTTTTGTGCGACAGAAAAAAAAATCTGTTGGGGGGGGGTGGTGGTAACCCCCCCCTCCCCTTGGTTGGATGAGGGTCAAATAACATTCATTGTTTGGACACTGAAGGCACCAGTTGGTCAAGTCTAGTACACAGAATTTTCCTTTTCCCTTGGGTAATTCTTGTCATCTTTCAGCCTGCAAACATGGCAGCATCCCCCCAAAAAAAACAACTTGAAACAGTGACTTGCCAGACCACTGTAATATGTTCCATCTCAGATGACATCGTACCCACAGAGGTTGGCAGCACTTTTGAACGGTGTTGATGCATGGCTCTGGATTTGCATAGTAAAGCTTGAACTTGAATCTGTGGATACAGCGCCGAATGGCCCAGCAGCCCATGCAGTGATATCCATTACGGCATGACCGTTCTTAAGACAGTGACAACTGAGGTAGAAGATCACTCTCATTCAGAAGAGGTTACTTGCTTTGCATTTTACACACTGAGATTCAACCACAATCCTCCTAAACTTTAATTATATTATGCATTATAGATGGTGCAATGCCCCAAATCCAAATGATTTGTGTTTGGGGGACATTGTTCTAAAACTGACAGATTATAAGCATGCACAAGTGCATTTGCAGGCAAATTGGTGAGCTTCGACTCATCTTTGCTCTTGTGGGAACAGGCCCTTCTTAGAGGCTCTTTTTACACTCTATAAGCGCTACCTAGCACCACCTAACACCACCTGTTGCGAGTGGCACATCATTACTGGCCCTAAATTTCCCCTCAGCTAACTCTTTTGGAGTCTGTTGCAGTAATCGGATTTGAAATAAAAGTATTTATTATATGACGTAAGGGTTCGCTCACTCCTGATTGGTAGAGGCGAGCTCCACGGGTCACAGTAAACAGTGATATTCACCGCGCAAGAGGTGAATAACAATCTGATGACCTCCAGCTAAAAATGGATTAAACTTCCCCGCAGGAGCTCCATATTTTGTGTCACTTCGTCCCTGCGAGGAG
Organism: Gymnothorax javanicus; assembly: GCA_029692085.1. Taxonomy (NCBI): domain Eukaryota; kingdom Metazoa; phylum Chordata; class Actinopteri; order Anguilliformes; family Muraenidae; genus Gymnothorax; species Gymnothorax javanicus. The sequence goes on from CM056193.1 coordinate 88,847,063, forward strand.
CTTTACGTTAGGGCTGTCGCCCTTCTCTAATTTTATATTTTCAAGTAGGGTGAAATAATAAAACAGTTATTGACTGCAGTTATTGGTGAACCCAATGATTTATTCACCTTGGACGAGTGATATTCACCAAGGCAGCACCTCGGTGAATATCACTTGTCCAAGGTGGATAAATCATTGGATTCACCTCAACTGAAGTGAATAATTGTATAATGTTCAATAAAAAATTTAATTAATCAGTTAAAGGAAAAAATAGTGTATTGTTGTGTTTTCAAAATAGTAAAGGTAGATTGGACTGGTTCAATGACTCCTTTTTGATTTTATTTGCATTTTCCATAATGTGCCAACTTTTTCAGGGTAGAGGTTGTAAAACATAAATATGTAATTGATCCATATTGTACATTCATCACATGAAAGGAAACAAAAGTACAAAAAAAATTGTGGGGAGCTCTGAGTATCCATACGCAGCCACTTTTTTTTAATAACATTTGTGGTCCCCAAAGTAGCAGCAGTAAAGCCTGCCAGAGACCACCTGCCTTTCTTAGATAAAACCACCATCAAGATGAGATAATGAGTCACAATACAGAGGACCAAACTTCGGTTTTTCTCTGAAAGTTTAAGTACCCTTCAAATGCAATTCAGTGAAACAAATGCAGAAAAACTTCACCTGAACTTCTTGAGTAACAGCGAGTGGTATTCAGACGGGGTGGTAGCCAATTCAGGAGCCTGTCAGCTGACCATGGTGGCAAACATGGATCACTGTTTTCTCTCTCTAGGAACTCTGAAACTAATGGTCTGTGCACCAAAGCTAGTGGTCAAGCCCAATCTTTACGGTCCTGATCCACCTTATCCCTTCTCTGGCCATATTGCCAATGCTGTTAGCTGAATAAATGTCAGCAATCATAATCAACCTACCACCTATAGTGGTAGTGACCAGTGATCTGTGTTGGAGATCATGGTCAGTAGACAGGCCACTGAATTGGCTATAACACCCTCTTGCAGTATCTTGATGCTTGTGAACAGTAGTCCCACCAGTGGCCATTTCATGAACATATGCCAATACCACAGCATATTTATTTGTATCTTGGCCAGTTTGAAAAAACTTTAAGCGTGCAATAACTGGTTTTGCTTGGGCACTTAACCCATTGCTGCATAACTCTTTTGCTCTTTGCCTATTAAGGGTAGAGGGTTGGTTTGGTTACTTTGGTAAGCACTATGCAGCAGAGGGTTAAGTTACTTAAAATAATTGCAGTTTTCGAGTTTTACTCTGCACCATTGTCCAGCTAAGCAAGAAACTGAGCTTTGTACAATGGACCTCTGAACTTGACCTCTGGTCTGGCTTTGTCATGATTCAGGTAAAGCAGCCATACCATTCACTCCCAAACATGGGCCACATCTTTGCTGTTAATTTGCCCCACATCCATGCCAAGGAAAATATGTTATCCTGGTACTGAATGGTGACTGTGCTATGCTAAGTTGTATGGGTAACTGCAAGATGAGGGGCTCCTTCAAATTATATGCTTCTGCAATTGACAAATTAATTTTGAAACACTTGGATTGGGCGTTCAGTGCTTGATAACAAATTGGGTAGGCTGCATTTAAGATCCATGCACTAACGGTACCATGACAGAACCAGCACAAAACATTCTCCATTTGAGCTCAAGTTTTTATCGTTTTGCTTACAATGTATTTCGTCTGGAACACTACATGTTTTAATTGTTCCTGTAAACATAGGCTTCCTGTAAGGACGTCTTGTTTCTAAGTGCGCACAATTATTAGTTACACACCCATTTCAGACACCTGTTTTACGCAGATACCCTCAGGGACAGTCAAAAATCATTCATTTTCAACATTCATGCAGTATTCCAAATGAAGGACAGCATGTGAGCACTGCTGCTTCCGCAAACCAATCAACAGAGGAATAGATGCCTCAGACGGAAACCAATAAACCAGTCCCCACCAGAATGCATCACGCATCGTAACTTAAAAGCACATTGTGACTTCTACAGCGTAAGATGTATGATTTTTTCCATTGATGCAGGCAGACAAGAACAAAGACGGCGAATTTATCCCACGAAAAGAAAATGTTAGTAGAAGAATGCGTACAAACACTCCGATGTTGCATTTGACCCAGGTTTCAAAGATCTGGATAGTTGAGTTAAATTTAATTTATTCAAGACTTATTTGAATCATTAGCACCAATAGACTAGGCCCATTTCAACTGAACAAAGAGAGACGAGGACAGTTAAATGGAGACTTTCTCCCCTTCCTTCATTTGATGAAAGTGACATGACCTCCTTTGGCTATTAATCGCTCTCAGGACGCATCTCCTCTCTTTCAGGTCAATGACGTTAAAGCTAGAGCAAAGTATAGGCTTTTAACATGCATTTCTCGCTTCACCAATTTTACACATTGGGGTTTTCTTTTACAATGGGCGCATCAGAGATACTTACGCGATAAGGGACTTGAGTAGTTTTTTTTTTTTTTTTAAATATAAAAATCGCTATCACAAAAATTTAACTATAAGCCATTTTAACTGTACAATGTGAGGACTGAAAAGCGCCAGAATTTTGCATACTAGGCCCACGGTTGATTGAGCAAGATAAGATTGAGTCATGCATGATGATGGTAAAATCCCAAGCTATTTATTATAGCCTACAGTTGCATTACAGGAGCACGTGTTTAATAATTTAACACCGTCTGTACTTAGCCAAACAGCGTATTTTTTTTTAAATTGAAAAGACCATTATAATTTGAGGTCAGAATTACGAATAAACGACAAAAGCCAGTATTTCTTGTAAAATGTAGGCCTATTCCACATTAATCAACATATCAATGTTAGCCTGGAGCTTGAGTTAGAGACGGCATATTTAGGCAGAGGGGAAAAAAAGACACTTGAGTTTCACATCTGAGCCAATCAAAAAAAAAAAAATAAATATATATATATATATATATATGGCCAATTTCAATAAAGTAAATGCCTTCGCGTAGCATTGCTTCTTAGTAGTTCCTCACACAGCAGTAGCTACAATATTCGGTGGCTTTACTAGGTTTGGCATAATATCTAGATTTTGCAGTATCCAACAGCATTTTTGCTTGAAACACAAATCTTTGACGATTTACCACACAATTATTATGTGACGATGTCGTAAATTGATAACTGGACCGAACTTACCAGCAACGGGTAAACGGAGAAACATCCCTTAAAATATGGCAAGTTCGAGGTCATTATTGATTGAAGGACTCGTTCCACAGTCAGCTCTGGCTGCCAGAGAGGTTTCATTCTGCCCTTCGCTCCGCCGCCGGAGCACTTAATACTATCGACCAACAGGGAACGCTGCTGTGTAGGTAGACTGTTTGCATGGAGATGAATTTGAGAAGTTCCATCTGCAGTCATGTGAGCCCCCCACCTCCCGCCAATGAAGGCTTTCAATTTCGCAGCGAATGAAATCAAGAATGAGGTGAGATTACAACGGCTTTTCAAAACCGCTGTGCAACTTGCATTAATCTAAGTTTACAAGTAAAAACCATATATATATATATATATATATATATATATATATATATATATATATATAGAACACTAGATTGCGCATAGGGTTCGCTCCAGTGAAGCGTCTGGATATACACCCGGAAGTAAAGTTAGCACGTAGACTCCCATTCATTTTCGCCTACTTTAAAATTCATTTTTAAAAACACTTGCGTACGAGTCGATGTTATTTTGGTATCGCTGTGCTGAGCAACATTTTGTCTCCCTAAATATGTGCTTTTTGGAGGATGGAAAGTGGCACACTTACTAAAGGGAAGATCGAAATGTGACTCGGTGTCAACGTTAAAGTGCGTGCAGAAAAGTTAACTAATAACTTGACCGAGGCTTTTAATGACCCTCTAGTAAGATAATTGCTTGGAAGTATTCGTTGTTATAAGAAACGTTAATAAATGTTTGTTTACATTTTCAAATTGCTGTCTGATTTCTTCACTTCATTGTACCCTGGTTGAGCATATTTGCCATTTACCGAATCGTTTATATTAATTCATATGGTTAATGCCGACGTTGAACGGAAGCGCTAGTTAAGTCTAGCAGTGGAGGCCGACTATCGTAAATGTTTAGCATACGTTAAAAACAAGGTAAACGTTAACTAGCTAGCTTGCTAGTTCGTATGTTTTATGTTTATGTTAATATGGTATGTTACTTAAAATAATGCGACCAGCACGCCTCAGTTTTAACAGCCAAGCCTTTCTCTCCTCATCTTTTGGAATCCACTGTTTTTAAATATTTTGCCGTTTCATCTCAATTACAAGTAGCTAGCTTGTTAGCCACCCTTTTAATTTTGTTTAACGTCAAGTCAACGTAGTCTCGCAACGGTAAGGTGACCAATCAAGGTAGCTGGTGACCGTTAACGATAGGTAGCGTTTGCTTTTAGTCAGCGGTCTTTTGAAGTCTGTGAGATGGCTAATTAGCTTGTTAGCACGAAAACGCGATTTTTTCAATTAAAGAAATAAATTCGCATTATTACGCATGAAACGATTTATTACAGCCCTTCGAATGAATATTGCTGCAAAACGCAGCCGCACATCTCGGCATTTCAGCGATTATATTAACTTATTTGAAATTTGCCTCGTAGGAAACCATTCATTTTTATGAAGAAGTTGGGTGTATCAATATGGCGGCCGGGTGCTTCACTTTGTGTAATGTACATATGATGTCATCTGCAATCTAGTGTTCTAAATAAATATATCTATGGTAAAAACACAGTTCCGTCGCTCTGAATACTGAAGGGAGAATGGAGAACGAAAGGGAATCTAAACCATGCTGTTGGCGTGTTTGTTCACGTGTAGATCTCAGTGCCACCAGTGATGTTATCAAATAATTATAAAGTGATCGGACTTAATGGATGTCATCGTCGACTTAAGTTTAGGACTTAAGTTTAGGACTTAAATTTCAGGATGAAATGCATCTGAAAAAACAAACCAAACACACTGGCAACTCCCTGACACCATTATTTTCAATCTAACAAACACAAATTATCGACATTCAATACGTTCTTGGCCGTGTTCCTATTTAAACATACTGTTTGTTAAAATGTTAACACTTAGGGGAGGGCGGGGTCGGAGGAAACGGTGCCTTTTCACACAATAAAAAAGCAGCTACAAACCCCTGCAAAAATTATGAGTTCACCCATGCGCGCGGGAAGATGTTTGAATTAGGGGGGGCTGCCAACCGAAAGCAGAAGAGTGACGTCATTTTTTTTTTTTTTTTAGCGCTGCATGAGCATTATGACAATGTTGGTCTTTGCAGCAGCGGTCATAGCAACTAAGGTGCCAACGAGTACTGGAATAGAAGAATACTCGCCATATAAATCATAACTGATTACAAAAAATGATAATTTATAATTGTTTTGTTGTCCTGGGGCCTGTATTTTTTTCGATGTTTTATCCCAATAAGTTCCTTTGTTTTGTATGCATGTGTCATTTAAAAAGCTATCATGCTTGTTGCCTTATTTGTTTCAACCTCTTCAACCCCAACTCCTGGTAATGCTGCGTTAAAGGGATTTGCCCGTCTACGCACATGACAGCTCTAACGCCTCCCAGTTTGATATCGCCTGATTCACAATCAAACCATTTATAATTTGAATTAACAAGACCAATACATAATCGTATAATGATTGAGAAATTATTAATGAGGAAATGACCAAGAAACCACCGACAGGCTACATTGAAAACGCGCATGTAATTATAGGGATGACAAGTACCCCCATCTCAGAAATAAAACCCTCCAAAATATAATGGCGAGCCCCCTTTTAAAATTGTTCTGGAAAATAAAAAGCCTAAAAAAGTTGAGGTTATATACGGAATTATTTCCCTATCTCTGAATTCCATCTCCGTTTCAGCATTTTTTACATTTAAAACAGAAACATCTTCCTGTCGCGCCCTAGAAAACATTAGCGCAGAAGGACGTGACTTTGTAAGCCTAGCTATTATGCGCTGTTTTATATGCTACAGGAGGTCGTCAGCCCCAAAAATAAACAAATAATCCTCGGACAAAATCCCCCATTTGAATAAAGTGATAAATCGCATTACATTATGTAATTTTTATTTCAATCAACTATCCTTAATGAATGTCGCTTGTCAGTTTCGCCAACCTAAATGCATCCAGGCAGCAGACTAATCCCATAATAGGCGAAAATAATCGTTCTCTTTTGGATCATAATCAGCATTCTTAAAATTCTCCCAAACCGGCGATTTTTTTTTTTTTTTTTGTTTAACATCTTTTTTCAGCAGGTACGTGAAAGTCATTCTCAAGCTTTCGGTAATAAGCGCATTCTCTCACACAAGCTGCCGCGGTACGTGTCGGGATGACTGTGCCCTCTGAGCGGTATTCCTTCATGGCCCAGGAATTTAACGGATCTTAAATGTTATAAACATTTATAACTGAATAAACAACACTGTCCTTGCAGCATATTGATTCCTAGCTGCAATCTCCCAAAACATTGCACTGACTGGAGTTATTAAAGCATCGCTGCCTAACACACGCAATGAATCAGAGCGCAGGTCTGACCAAGTTCTTTCTTTTGCCTTTTCCCAGTTGCTAAATCCCCCTTTAGCAAACGAATTGACACAGAGGTTGTGCAGATAAAGCAAAGAATGAGGTAGGTTTCTTTGTTGTGGCCCCAATTTGTTATGGCATAGCGGACAGCAAGGGATGACAGACAAAATTTTAAAACTTTAACAGATTTAATTAAACAAACACTTTGAACTAATCTACAATCCACTCTACTGACCAAGATTGAAATAAAAAAAGAGATATTTACAGTCCCTTGGTAATTGAGATGGGGCTGCTATGTTGCGATGTCCTGGGACAGGAAAATGCTCCAACACAGGCAAAAATCCACAAAAAGCTTCACAGGTCTTGAAAAGAGTGACAGGTCTGGTCAAATGTATCCTTCCACAATTTCTCCTTGCAATTTCTCCTACTACCTTTCACTCTCAATTTTTCTCCTTATATACTCTTTTCCAGCCCCCTCCCACCTTCCAGACTTTTCTCCAATTCTCTGGGACAATCCCCTCTGAGGCATGCTCAGGACATGCCCCAAAACCTAGCTCCAGACTGGGCTTAGCAAAAAAAATGTCAATACTGCCATCTAGTGGCTTTTTTCCCCCCCCACATTACACCTCCATTCCAAAAGGGAAAAATTTTGACTCATAAAGGCAAAATTTTTCTTTTCAAAACAAAAATGGTTAAGTAGACACTTGTGTATATATATATACATATAATACAATATGCTAATAAACACATGATATATATACACATACTCAAACACGGGATAAGCAATCAGCAAGTACATTGTCAGTACCCTTTACATGCTTAATTTCCAAGTCAAACTCCTGTAAAATCAAACTCCAATTCAACAATCTCCGATTCTTGTTTTTCATCTTACTCAAAAAATTAACGGATTGTGGTCAGTATATACAATCATTGGCTTTTGCCCTGTACAAACATAAACCTCAAAGTGTTGTAAGGATAGAACCAGAGCCTACAGCTCCTTCTCAATTGTGGAATAGTTCTTTTGGTGGCGATTGAACTTCCTGGAGAAGTATGCCACGGGATGCTCAATGTCATCAGAGTCACTTCTCTGTAGGAGCACAGATCCACAAGCTTGGTCGCTAGCATCGACCGCCATGGAGAATGGTTTGTTGAAGTCAGGAGATTTTAGCACGGGAAGTGACACAGCAGAGACTTCAGGCGATCGAAGGCTCTTTGGCATGCTTCATCCCAAGTGAACTTTTACGCCTTTCTTCAGTTGGTTGGTGAGACTGAGAGCAATCTCAGCAAAGTTCTTGCAGAACTTGCGGTAGTACCCGATCATTCCAAGGAAGCGGCACAAAGCTTTTTTGTTGTCAGGAACTGGAAAGTCCATGATGGCTTGGACTTTAGCATTTATGGGTGCCACCTTACCTGGCCTATGACGTAGCCAAGATACGTGACTGTAGCACAACCAAAGTCACTCTTGTTCAGGTTAACAGTCAGGTTAGCCTGGGTCAAGCGCTGGAACAACGTCTCTACATCTTTCAGATGTTCATCCCAGGAGTCACTCCATGTGATCAGGTCGTCGATGTACGCACCCGTGTGTGGCAATCCGGCGATTGTAGACTGTATCATCCTTTGGAACGTGGCTGGGGCATTTTTCATGCCAAAGGCTAGGACTTCATACTGGTATAACCCAGATGGTTTGGCAAAAGCAGAGATGCTCTTGGCCCTCTCAGTTAAAGGCACACACCAATAACCCTTCAATAAATCAATCTTGGTCAAAAACTTTGCTTGCCCTACTCTATCGATACAATCATCAATCCTAGGTATTGGAAACACATCAGTTCTAGTTACAGCATTGACTTTGTGATAATCTGTACAGAATCTAGTACTTCCATCAGGTTTTGGAACTAGAACACAGGGTGAACTCCAATCTGAGTTAGAGGGTCTGATAATATCATGTCCTCAACCTCTTTCTCAGCAATCTTTCTCTTTTCAGGATTCATCCGGTACGGATGCTGTTTTATTGGTTCGGCATCACCAACTTCTACATCATGAGAGGCTATAGAAACTCTCTTTGGAACATCAGGAAATAGATCTTTATATTTCTTGATCAACCTCTCAAACTGATCTTTCTGTGAGGGTTCTAAGTGCTGGAGTTTTACGTCAAGATTTTGCAACACTTCAGAATTTGACAATTTACATGAAAGAACTTCAGCTTTAATTCTAGGTTCATCATCTCGAAACTCCCGCTCATCTTCACAAGTCTCGGCCATAGGAGGATCTGAAGTGACAGCTGCAACCCTAGCATTCCTATCATGATAAGGCTTCAGCATGTTAATGTGACACAACTGTTTTGGCTTTCTCCTATCTGGAGTCTTCACAATGTAATTGAGATCATTGAGTTTTGTCAGAATTTCATAAGGACCATGAAATCTAGCCTGCAATGGATTGGACTGCAAGGGAAACAACACAAGGACCTTGTCTCCTGGTTTAAACTCACGGCTTCTAGCCTTATGATCATACCAAGTTTTCATTTTTCCCTGACTTGATTTCAAGTTCTCTTTGGCTAGGTCACAAGCTGCACGCAGTCTTTCCTTGAACTTGCTAACATAGTCTAACAGACTGATATGCGGGTCTTTCTCTTGCCATTGTTCACTCAACAATAGCAAAGGTCCTCTCACTTCATGGCCAAACACTAGCTCAAACGGACTGAATCCAGTAGACTCCTGCACTGCTTCTCTAGCTGCAAACAACAGCAAATGAACACCTTCATCCCAGTCTTTCTCATGGTCATAACAATAAGTCCTCATCATTGTCTTGAGAGTGGAATGAAACCGCTCTAAGGCACCCTGACTCTCTGGATGATAGGCACTGGAAAGAATCTGCTTCGCACCTAGTTCATACACAACCTGTTGAAACAATCCGGAAGTGAAATTGCTACCTTGATCTGACTGAATTTCCCTGGGAAGGCCAAACAACGTGAAGAACTTTATCAAAGCCTTCGCGATTGCAGTTGCTTTGATGTTGCGTAGAGGTATGGCTTCAGGAAATCAGGTAGATGCACACATGATTGTCAACAAGTACTGATTTCCAGATCTAGTCTTGGGTAATGGACCAACACAATCAACAATGACCTTGGAGAACGGCTCCCCAGATGCTGGGATAGGCTGCAATGGAGCTACAGGTGGGTCTAACTGGTGTTTTCCAACTACCTGACAAGTGTGACAGGTTTTGCAAAAGTTGGAAACATCTTTCCGAAGTCCAGGCCAGAAGAAGTGTTTCATGATCTTGTCAACTGTCTTGTTAACACCAAGATGACCTCCTAAAGGCAAACTATGAGCCATTGTTAAGATCTCATTCCTGTAGACCTTCGGAACAACAATTTGCTTGACCACTGCCCAATCTGCATTGGCAGGGATATCAGGAGGGCGCCACTTCTGCATCAACACTCCATCCTTGAGATAATACCCAACTGGAACTGCATCTATTTCTTCATCAGGAAGGGCTCTCTTCTTTAGTACACAAATTTCAGGGTCATTGGTTTGCTCCTGAATCAACCGCTTTCTGGGCAGAGACAAGTCTCCAGACACATCAGAATCACCAGACCCATCTGGCTGGCTGAACAGAACTGATAAAAGTGTCTGATAAGTCCTCAAATGGAGAAACCATAGTAGGCTGAACAGAGTCATGAGGCGAACCACCTGAGTCATGACTATTCAATGTGCTGGACGGCACCACATCATCTTCTTCTTGAGCCTTCTTAGCCATAGCACGGGTCACTGCACAGGAAGCATACAGAGATGGGTCTTCATCGCCATCTTCAGTGCTCAGCTGTGAAGTAAGATGAACAGGGGGAACTACATTGCCTCCAGCCAGGTCATTGCCTAGCAACAGAGAAACACCCTTGATAGGTAGACTTGACATAAGTCCCACCTTTACCTGTCCTATAACTAAATCTGACTTCAAGAATACAGAGCGCAGGGGTACAGATACAGTCCTCCCTTCAATACCTTGTACAAGTATGAAATCCCCAGAAGCGGTCTCATCACGTAACTCCGAGGAGTCCATCAACAAAAGTGACTGAGAAGCTCCGGTATCCCTTAGGATATATATGGGTACAGGAGGAGAATGCTCATTCAGAGCCACAAATCCCTCTGACACAAATGGAAGAAATTCCTCCCTCACAAAGTCAGCAGTATCAGGCTTCTTAGCCTCACAAGGAGCAGGCAATTTAGCAGATTGGTCATCTACTACAGGGGTTTCTAACCTTGTCTTCACAAAGGCATTGGGTTTGGTATCCTTTTCTTTTTCTTTCTTAGCTTTAAGGAACCAACAGTTAGTTGTAACATGACCAGATTTCTTGCAATAATTGCAAACTAGACCACTTTTGTCAGTCAGCTTTCACACTTTGATCAGACCTTTGACTGGATTTCTGAGCACCATCACCAGATTTGTCTTTGTCTTTGGGTGAGGAATCTTGGGTATCACCGTTACCTTTCTTCTGAAATTGGGACCATCTAGTGTTACTGCTGGACTGAAATTTGGACTTATGTGTGAGAACATATTCGTCTGCAAACTTGGCAGCTGATTGCAAATTCAGTGCTTGCTTCTCATTAAGGTAGGTCTTAATATCATCCTTGACACAGTTCTTGAATTCTTCAACTAACACCATCTCTTTTAGTGAGTTGAAATCATCCTTGACCTCCATAGAAGTACACCAGCGCTCAAAGCAAACCTTTTTCTCGTAAGCAAATTCCACATAAGTCTGATTGTCAGATTTCTTCAGACCTCTGAATTTCTGTTGGTAAGCCTCTGGAACCAACTCATAAGCTGTCAAAATAACCTTTTTGACAACCTCATAATCAGAGGAATCATCTGCAGACAAAGCCGAATAGGCTTGTTGAGCTTTACCCTTGAGGACAGTTTGCAACATCAGAGGCCAGTGTTCCTTTAGCCACTGACAACTCTTAGCTACCTTCTTGAAGCACTGGAAATACTTATCAACCTCCTTTTCCGAGAATGGAGGCACCAGCTTTACCTCCTGGCTAGCATGAAATTTGTTTTCAGCTTCCATTTTGATTTTTAGTAGCTCCATTTGGAGCCTTTCTTCTCTGTCTAACTTCTGTAAATCGAAATCTCTGTCTGTCTCTCTCTTTCTGCTCTTTCCTCTTTCTCTCTCTCCAATTCTGTTTTTCTTTTTCCTCCCTTTCTTTTCTCTCTTTCACTCTCAAACTCTTTGTTTTTCTTTTTCCTCCCTTTCTTTTTCCTCTTCTCTCGCTAATTTTTCTAACTCAAACTGCCTTTCTTTCTCTCTTTCTGCTCTCTCAAATGCTCTTTCCTCTCTTTCAATCTCTAGCATTTTTAAGTTCCATTTCTACATTTGGATTTTCCACTGGAAACTGTTCCAGATCTCCTGGTGCAAACACATTTTCATCAATGTAATATTCAACAATCTCTCTAGCCAGTCTTGCTTTTTGCATGGCTGGTTTTACATCTGTCAGCTCTGTCTGCATATTTCTAGCAGTTCTGTCTTTTTAAAAGACTTCAAAACCTCTACGGTTGGTGATACCAAGAAATCATCCATTGCTGTTGATCTGTCAGTATATATCTAGGAAAATTCAAAAAACATTTTCCCAATTTGAAAATTTAGATTTTCAATAAATGACTCACACAATGGTCGATCCCGGACGAGCCCCCAATTTGTTGTGGTCCCAATTTGTTATGGCCCCAATTTGTTATGGCATAGCGGACAGCAAGGGATGACAGACAAAATTTTAAAACTTTAACAGATTTAATTAAACAAACACTTTGAACTAATCTACAATCTACTCTACTGACCAAGATTGAAATAAAAAAAAGAGATATTTACAGTCCCTTGGTAATTGAGATGGGGCTGCTATGTTGCGATGTCCTGGGACAGGAAAATGCTCCAACACAGGCAAAAATCCACAAAAAACTTCACAGGTCTTGAAAAGAGTGACAGGTCTGGTCAAATGTATCCTTCCACAATTTCTCCTTGCAATTTCTCCTACTACCTTTCACTCTCTCAATTTTATATACAAAACCCAAAACCAGTGAAGTTGGCACGTTGTGTAAATCGTAAATAAAAACAGAATACAATGATTTGCAAATCCTTTTCAACCTATATTCAATTGAATACACTGCACAGACAAGTTACTTAATGTTCGAACAGGTAAACTTTGTAATTTTTTGCAAATATTAGCTCATTTGGAATTTGATGCCTGCAACATGTTTCAAAAAGCTGGCACAAGTGGCAAAAAAAAGACTGAGAGAGTTGAGGAATGCTCATCAAACACTTATTTGGAACATCCCACAGGTGAACGGGCTAATTGGGAACAGGTGGGTGCCATGATTGGGTATAAAAGCAGCTTCCCTGAAATGCTCAGTCATTCACAAACAAGGATGGGGCGAGGGTCACCACTTAGTGAACAAATGCGCGAGCTGATTGTCGAACAGTTTAAAAACAACATTCCTCAACGAGCTATTGCAAGAAATTTAGGGATTTCATCATCTACGGTCCGTAATATCGTCAAAAGGTTCAGAGAATCTGGAGAAATCACTGCACGTAAGCGACAAGGCCGAAAACCAACATTGAATGCCTGTGACCTTCGATCCCTCAGGCGGTACTGCATCAAAAACCGACATCAGTGTGTAAAGGACATCACCACATGGGCTCAGGAACACTTCAGAAAACCACTGTCAGTAACTACAGTTCGTCGCTACATCTGCAAGTGCAAGTTAAAACTCTACAATGCAAAGCGAAAGCCATTTATCAACAGCACCCAGAAACGCCGGCTTCCGCTGGGCCCAAGCTCATCTAAGATGGACTGATGCAAAGTGGAAAAGTGTTCTGTGGTCTGGACGAGTCCACATTTCAAATTGTTTTTGGAAACTGTGGACGTCGTGTCCTCCGGACCAAAGAGGAAAAGAACCATCCAGACTGTTATAGGCGCAAAGTTCAAAAGCCAGCATCTGTGATGGTATGGGGTGTACTAGTGCCCAAGGCATGGGCAACTTACACATATGTGAAGGCACCATTAATGCTGAAAGGTACATACAGGTTTTGGAGCAACATATGTTGCCATCCAAGCAACGTCTTTTTCATGGACGCCCCTGCTTATTTCAGCAAGACAATGCCAAGCCACATTCTGCACGTGTTACAACAGCATGGCTCCGTAGTAAAAGAGTGCGGGTACTAGACTGGCCTGCCTGTAGTCCAGACCTGTCTCCCATTGAAAATGTGTGGCGCATTATGAAGCGTAAAATACGACAACGGAGACCCCGGACTGTTGAACAACTTAAGCTGCACATCAAGCAAGAATGGGAAAGAGTTCCACCTGAAAAGCTTCAAAATTGGTCTCCTCAGTTCCCAAACGTTTACTGAGTGTCGTTAAAAGGAAGGTGATGTAACACAGTGGTAAAAAGGCCCCTGTGCCAACTTTTTTGCAATGTGTTGCTGCCTTTAAATTCTAAGTTAATGATTATTTGCAAAAAAAAAAATAAAGTTTCTCAGTTTGAACATTAAACATCTTGTCTGATTTGCAAATCATTGTATTCTGTTTTTATCTACGATATACATAACGTGCCAACTTCACTGGTTTTGGGTTTTGTACTTATATACTCTTTTCCAGCCCCCTCCCACCTTCCAGACTTTTCTCCAATTCTCTGGGACATTCCCCTCTGAGGCATGCCCAGGACATGCCCCAAAACCTAGCTCCAGACTGGGCTTAACAAAAAAAGTCAATACTGCCGTCTAGTGGCTTTTTTTTCCCCCACATTACATCTTTCACACAATGCAACCATCGCCATTTTCAAACAAACCTCATTGAAACGATCTGTCAAATCACACCGTGCCGAATTTGCTTCCAGCAAATACAATGTTCTGTTGAAAGGATCCGGAGTGCACGGCAGCGCTCAAGTGAGTGACACGCTACTGATCCTCTCTACCGGAGCAACAAGCTAGCTAGACTTGGGAAAAAGTCGTACATCATTTTCTGTGCCATTTTCAGCAGCAATGATCTCTTGCGTAGCTGCTAGGCTATCTCCCACAGTAACACGTTTTTACCTTTGACCTTAGAGCGTAGCCTACATAAACACGAATTTTAAATACGTCAGTCATTTTTATGCATTATTATTTTTATATTCTGATATGAATTTCATTGTGTGATATTTTTAAATTGCTCAGATGGCGAAATTAGTAATGATAAAAACTTTTTATTCTGCTCAGTCAGGGGGTGCTCAGCACCCTCCGTACCCCAGTAGGGCGTGCTGCAGCACCCTCAGCACCCCACTTCCCGCGCCCTTGAAGTCACCACTCTTAGAGGAGGTTCATCCAACTTTTTTTTTTTTTTACTTCATAGCAAATGCATAAATCGCAGGTATGACACAAAACGATTTTTGTTTAATTGCTAAATCATCCGGTTTCATGAAACACACCTTAAAAAATAACATTATTTGAATTAGTGGCATATTTTTCTCCAGATCAAGTGAAGGAAGAACATTTGGAATCACTCTATGTTGAGGAAAAAATTATGGAATCATCTACAAAAAAAAAAAAAAACAACAATATTAGTACTTTGATGCTCCTCTTTTGAGAGCATTTTTAATTTCAATTTAAGTGATTTTTTTCTTTCTTTCATTTTTGCCCTGAACAAGGTGTCCCAACTGACACTTATCCACTGTCCCAACCATCGGGGGAGGCAAAATTTTGGAGAAAAAAAAAAATGCACTCCTTGCACACTTTATTTCAACCTTTCAGATTTGTGTTGGGCTCTAACACACTGATAAATCATTAAACACTTTTATCCAGTCTGGGATCAAATCATTTTCATTACTGCTCAAGTAGTTTATGAGTAATGGAAGGAAATTTCTCATGGAAACAAATGCGTTCCAACCAATCCCAGCATAGTCATTCAAGAGAAGCAAAAAGGTCTCAAAGAGAATGCAGAGATAGGTTGCAGTACTAGGGGTCCCCTGGCAGCTAGAAGATCCCTCTGACAAAAAAGGAGGCAAGTCTCAAAAATAGTGAATTCTACAATATTACACTGAACAAAAATATAAACGCCCCATGTCAAATATTGATGCCACATGGACTTAACGACTCTAAGTGAGCATATGCTTATACTTGTACAATAGGGATATTTCTCTGGATTTGCGTACCATTTTTTAATCCATCTCTCTGTCAGTGCCCATTTGCTCAGTGATGCAGTGATTTCACTCAGTACATGGGTGTGGCATTTCCAGACGGTGATCAGACAGAATGAGCAGTACCCAGACACTCCTTATACTGGGGACAATAAAAGGCCACCCCAAAATGTCAAATTTTGTCAAAAGTCATCATGCCTCAGATGTCTCAGGTCATGCGGGAACGTGCCATTGGTATGCTGGATGCAGGGATGTCCACCAGAGCAGTCGCTGTGCAGCTGAATGTTAACTATCGGACGATAGGCCGTTTGAAAGTTCGTTTCCGACAGACGGGCAGTACTGCAAATCGACCTCATCCACGTCGGCCACGTGTGACCACACCAGCACAAGATCGCTACATCCGGCTCGTCCACCTGTGGCATCGGCTCAGATCAGCGACACGCACAGCGGATGAGACTGTTGGTCTGCACAACAGACGCATCACACCACAAACAGTCCGTAACCGCCTGCGAGAAGCCAACTTGCACGCTCGGCGTCCTCACCGTGGTCTGGATCTCACTGCTGTCCGGCGTCGGAACCAACTCGCATGGGCAAACACACACGTTCGATGGCCCTTGGCACGCTGGAGAAGAGTGCTATTCACAGACGAATCCCGGTTCCAGTTTTTTGTTAATAAAATCTCAAAAATTCGACATGGGGCATTTATATTTTTGTTCAGTGTATTTGTATAGAATTTGGTCATGAGACTAAATTGGTTAATTCGAACAACAACTGGATGACCACTTCTAAATCAATGAAGGGAAATCTTGGAAGGTCATAGTAATTTTATGGGTCTCCTGCCAGAGATCAGTGAAATGTATCCACCACCTCCAAGAAGCATCTGCCATCTTGCTGTAAATATCTTGCATGGAAACGTTTTGAGTCTCCTGCTCAGACTAATTGTAATAGCAATTTATTAACATTCATCATCACATCTGGGAGTTACTTCTTGGATGAACACAATTCATTTTAAGTTAATGTTCTTGTCTAGTAAGTAATTGAGCATTTATTGTTATGGACATTAAAAACAATAAAACAACCAAAAGTAAATTCAGGAAATTATAGAACATGAGATCAAATTTAATGATGAATAATACAGGGTAGTTTTACATTCTTATTTTAGTGATTTCATATTTTCCAAAGGTATCATCCATGTTGTAGTAAGTCAGATGATAGAGAACACTTACAAAAATAAATAAAAATCCAGCTTCTTTCTTCAGTCTCAGTTCTTATTTGTTGATCATGTTTTCACAGTAACAGGAAATTACCAACATCTCACCTTGAAGTGTGCGTATATCTATGTATACATGGAGGTAATATAATAGAACTGGAGAGAGCGAGAAAGTACCACCCCTATTCCTTTCAATGGGAGATGCTAGGCTAGCTACTTCAGCCCAGGAAGTACGGAATTGACCGAAGCCATCTAAAAAAATGGCGTTCCATGGGTGCTTATTTCTGGCACCATTTCATAAGATTGCCAACCTGATTACACGGCACAAATGGCCAAGAAAATGTGTCGTCTGTGCGGATTGGCGAATGTGTTTGAGGGGACGAGCAACGCTGTGTTGGACGAACAACGCTGTTAATCCGGGACGCGCACGCACTATACACTCATTGGCTGAACTGCTGCACTCAGAGCAACAGCTGGACAACCAAACTATTGCACAAGCTGTCATCAAGCTCTAAGTAGCAGTTCTTATTTTACAGGCCCTCTTGAAAACATCGAACAGTTGCATCAGACAAAGAGCAAAATAATGAAGGATTACCGAATACATTTTTTTGTTTTCGCTTTATTTGGCAAGAAAAAAATGTGCACTTATCAATTGGTGTCTATGGAGCTTCAGCGTCTTTGGCCACAAAATTGCATCCTTGGGAAACGCGGAAGCAGGAAGCTAACATGCTAACTGGCTGAAGCAAAGGTACTTCCTCGTTCTCTCTGGTTCTATTATATATCTCTATGGTATAAACACACGTAACCTACGGAAATCAAAACAGGGCCTTCACAGATCAATGAAAATAAGAATGTATTTGAAAACATTGTTTGGCTTGTTCCGACTCCTGCTCCATTCTCATAGATGGCTCGCAAAGGGAGTCAGTTTTTCCATCGGATTTGCTGGAAGAGAAAGATGAATCATTAAGGATTTTGTCTCCAGTCCAGTATTTCATCATTACAAATTAGCGCTGCAATAATTCATACCAAATTAGTAATCATTTCATTTTTTGATAGAAAAAGGCTATCCAACCCTACCGGGCCATATGTGAAAAAACAATTCCCCCCTTAGTTATCAAGTCAACCAATTAAACAAATTTAATTGATAATAGGGTTCAGTTATCACCCTGACATGATTACTGCCAGCCATGTTAAAACATAATTTAAATAGAACCTGTCTGGCAATGTTAAGTAGGCAAAAAACAGCACATGATGCCACAATCTAAAGAAATAGAACAGATGAAAAACCAGATTGTTGATATCCATCAACCTGGAGAAAAGGGTACAAAGTTATGGTAACAATTTAAAATAAAGGTACATTAGTTACTGCAGTAATAAGCATTAACTACAAATTAATTAACACATAACTAATGCATCAGAGAGCTAAATAAGCATTAGGTAACCTTAACTTACCATTTATTAATGCTCTTTGACATCCTTATTATGAAGTTGAAAGCATCTCTTTAGCATCCCTTAAGTAACACCACAAACTATCAAACTATGCAATTATGTATAAATTTATGCCTTAGTTAACATAAACACCATTAGTAAATGATTAGTAGATCCATTAGTTTACTGTTAATTAACTGATAGTTAATGCTTCTTACTGCACTAGCTAATGTTAATTAATGTACCCTTATTGTAAAGTGTAACCAAAGTAATTTCTAAGGCTCTGGCAGTCCTGCAACCATGGTGAGAGCCAGAATGTACAATGAAAGAAAACTTAAAACAGTGGCATACCAAAATTCCTCCAAAAGCACATTTACAACTCATCCAGTTCACAAAAAAACTCAGACTAACATTGAAAGAACTGCAAACCTCACTTGCTCCAGTTAAGCGGAGTGTTCAGGACTTCACAACATGACAAAGACTGGGGAAAAATCCAATTGAAATGCAGTGGCATGAGTGTAAACAGGCAGTTCATACTTGAAAAACCTCAATTGTGGCCAAATTAAAACAATTCTGCAAAAAAGAGCAGGCCAAAATTCCTACACAGCGATGTAAAAAACTAATTGCCAGTTACTGCAAACATTTGATTACAGTTGTTGCGACCAAGGGTGGCACAACCAGCTATTAGCTTTAGGGGGGTGATTATTATTTCACATGGATGATGTAGGCTTTGAATTACTCTTTACCTTCAATAGATGAAGTGATAATTTAAAAGCTGGATTTTCTCTTTACTCATGTTGTCTTTGTCTTACATTAAAATTAGTTGAATGATCTGAAATATTTAAATATTACAAATAAGCAAAAATGGAAAAAATCAGGAAGGAGTCAAATACTTTTTCACAGTACTGTAGATATAATCCTTTTACCTTTCGTGTACCCCCCTCAGCAGCCAGTTCTTGGCAGGGGAGGAGAAGAGACAGACAGACAGACAGACGCATGCACGCACAGGGTCCTGAAAGAGCATCAGCTCTAACCCACCGTGTTGTTTAGCAGGGCCTCAATCTTCCTGTCCTCGGGTGACCCCCGCTGAACCTTCCCCCGGTACACAATCAGCTGCTGACGGTCCTTCAGGTCTTTGTAGGTCTGAGGAGAGGGACAAAGAGGGAGGCAGATTTTGGGAGTTAATGTAATTGTTGTCAACCACCATAAACAGGCTTAAAAAAAGGACAGAGTAGTTGTAGTCAACACGCAAGAGAAGGGTGCGAATTTCCAGTCAGGTCAACTAGTAACTGCAGTTTTTCCTGATTCAAGCCCCTATTGGGGCATGCAATTAGGACTTGTATCAGGATAGATGAAAAAAACTCTGCCGTTAGGCCCTTGAGCAAGGCCCTTAACCCCAAAACTGGTCCAGGGGCTTTACCCGGTTTCTCTCAATCCCTCAACCACTTGTAAGTGTTCCATCTGTCATTTCCCCTAGTGCATTATTGAAAAAGAGGAACATATTCTCAGTGGAACTTCCCTGTTTAAATAAAGGCTTCAGAAAACGCACATGAAACAAAATTACTTTCTATAAGTGAATATCTACTCTCAGAATGGTCAGAGTGTCTGTGGTTGGCAGTCAGCTCAGTCAGGATGAGTATATACAACAGCATGCAATATAACCCTTCTCACTCAGACATACTAGCTCTACATAGCAATCGGAAAGATGGATCATTACCAGTAAATCAGACCGCATGCAGAGTGGGCACTCACATCTATGATGATGTCATGGCACTTGTGTTTCTGCGCCAGGCTGATCCTAAGCTCTGCATCTTCCACCAAGCTCAAGTAGTCCTGCAGTACCTGAAGCAAATTCACAGACATTGCTGCAGTCAGGGCAAGGAGGCTGCGCATGCACACAACCCAGCGAGACTCTTCCTCTTATTCTCAGACATTACGCATCAGTCAAACATGTTCTGTCCTTGCTGTACAGAACCGTACTAAATTACCATTTTGTCTGGAGTTCTTTATGACTGAGGAGGGTCATTCATAAGTACTTGCCACTTACCACAAATCCCACTTCAGTGAAAATTAGGCCCGGTGTGATTTCATCACTTATGTTTAATTGACCGGAACAGTACACATAAATTATTACTTTTTTTTTTTTTTTTAACAAATGTGCCAGATTTATCCAGTTTGGTCATAATCAACTCCAGATCCTGGTCAGACAAACAATGAAAATGTCACACCTATAGACATATAAGGAGACAGCAAGCCGTAGCAATCGGCTAATCAACCTGAAAATATAACAGCAGGTCATAGCCTGCAGCATATAAATAAGACAAGGGTACAGGAACTAGACAGAGGATTTTTCCACAGCAACATATATAGTCCAAAATAGACTGTCATAATCAACAACACAGACAAAAACATACAATAGATCAACAAAACTACAAGGAAATAAACATTAAATACTGAAGTGTGTTTGGAAATAGTCCAGTCACCAGGCACGCACTGTTGTTACATCATAGTGGTACACCACAGCCGTTACACCATAGCGGTATGCCCACAGCAGTACACCTATGTGAACGGACAAAAGAGCAACACTATGCGCAGGTTTGTATATAGTAAATGCATTGCGCAGGATCTGTTCTCTGAACCATGGAAAATGGGCAGCATGAAAAAAAATCATGTTATTTATACGTTAGAAATTCAGCCATATTGTAGAAATATTCCTCAGAATCTGTCAATACAAATGTGGAGGTTACAGAGCCATCTGGTGGACAATAATCAGAATGCAGCTAAAGAAACCAATCGGACTTCACATTCCATCAATCCATCTATTATCTAAACCACTTATTTCTGGTCAGCGTTGCTTGGGCAGTGGGTTGGGGGAGGAATTGGGGGTGATGGGGTGGGCTGTAGCCTATCCCAGTATACAATGGGTGAGGGACTCAATATTGCTTTTGACAATAAAAGAGACTTGGCATGAAACCTTAACATCTGAGTAGCTGGCGAAGATCAGGCTTGAGTATAATATGGAGCCGTAATGGCAGGTAAAGAACAGTTCTGCACCAACCTGCACCGGTGCATTGTTTTTCTGCAAGATGTCCACCACTCTGTGAAATCCAATGGGAGATCTTTTCTTAGTGTAGCCCAGCCAGTTTTTTGTGGTGAACAGGCTGTCCACGTCAAACCACGCCTTTAACTTCGCCCTCGCGCCAAGGGTAGTGAGGAAATACTGTTTTTCAGAAATCTAGGTGGAAATACAAGAAACAGATTTATGTGCAATACTGTATTCCCATTAAAATGGTCAAAGTAAATGGTGTAAACACATTAACATTCAAGGTGTGAGATCAGAAGTATAAAGTTTGGCGCAAAAGGAAAGTACACGTGCAATTGCGGGCCAAAATGAGCATTACGGTGCTGTGAAAAGGTATTTGCCCACTTCCTGATTTCTTCTATTTCTGCATATTTGTTATGCTAAAATTTTCAAATCAACATTTTCCTCCTCCCCTTGCATCAGTGTTGTGATCCACTCTTCCTGTTCATCAATGCAATCCTCTGAGAGGAAGGCTGACAGAAACTTAAACCTGCCCCAGACGGTGCAACTTTGTCTGAGGCAAGTGACACGTGTGTATACTGCATCAGGCAATGTTGCACCGTGTGGGGATGGTTTTTGCTGCGTAACTTCCTCGCGTGACAGTGCAGCAGCGTATCTAGCATGCTAGATATTTCCGCTTCACGCTTGGAAGTCACTCACCGTGTGGGGGCTACCTGCTGCACTGTCACGTGCATGTTACACGTGCTCGACCAATCACAACGTGCGGACCCGTAATATGATGCGCAGACGAGTCACATGATACAGAAAAATGGCGGCACCCTCTGAAACTGTAACAGACATCCTGGCCGAGGATAAATTAGTTGAATTTTCTGTATCATGTGACTCGTCTGCGCATCATATGACAGGTCTGCGTGTTGTGACTGGTCGAGCATGTGTAACATTGCAGCAGGTAGCCCCCATACGGTGAGTAACTTCCTCGCGTTACGCGAAAATATCTGGCTTGCTAGATACGCTGCTGCACTGTCACACAAGGAAGTTACGCAGCAAAAACCATCCCCATTCGGTGCAACATTGCCTGATGCAGTATACACGCGTGTCACTTGCTTCAGGCAAAGTTGCACCGTCTGGGGCAGGCTTTATGCTCAGAGTCCCTCCAGGTGGATGTTTCCAACCTCACCACATTCTACCAGTCCCAAGCTGTACCAAAAAGGGCACTGTGAAGTGTGGGCAGAAGTCCCTCATCCATGAGAAGGTTCAAAGCCAGATTGTCCCGCTACTGTTCGAGGTACATGATAGAGCAAGTGCAATCTTCCATTCAGAAAAATGAGGGAAACTGCAATTTAATTGGGCTTTACCCGATTAACCTTCCCCTCAGGTTTCCCCAGATAATAGAGCCTACGGGAGATGAAAAGGGCCCTCGATGACAACCAGGTTGCATGGTGGATTGCAGTTGCAGCCAAGCCTTAACCTCAGGTTGTACTGCAGGTAGGAAGGTAGAGGGAGGTGGAGGTAGAAAGGTGGCAGTGTGCACTGCGGTCGATTGTGATGAAGAGTGTGGAGTTCAGAAGGAGTGTTCCTTGATGGTGCGAACGTCTTAGCCATACTGTCCAATTGCTCATTAAATGCTCCTTCTTTCTGCAATTTCTTTCCACAGATGTGTGACAGAAGCCAACAACAAAGTCATTACATTTCCCTTGTCCTTAAGCATCTCAGTATTGTGATGATAGAGGTAAATAATTGTATAATAGTCCACCATCATGTATTATACAGCTTGTGATCAGTGCACAATCCCACAGTTCAACTATTAATAAAACACTCACTTTTTAGACAGAAAGAAACGCCTCCTCTTCGGGAATCACACAAATAATCCCACTCAAAACACTCAGCAAAATTTTGTTGTTTTTTTGATTTGTTGATTTACAGAAATAAACCCCAGTGCACATCTTGCATCCAAACACTCTTTAATAATTTTCCATCCCGGACTTCAGCTCCGTGGAATACTTTCCGCACACATAGAATACCCCGTGACGCATCTTGCTTCTAAAACAACCCTTAATGAGCGTACTCCTGTCAGAAAACTTCTGTTGGCTACAAGGAATAGCCAGCCTGATGCTGGGCTGTGTGACGGTGGATACATGGTGCAACAGAGACAACAACGGAATGAGAATCTAAATAGATTGCTGAAATATGCATATGCAGACTTTTAATCTTTGCTAGGAGTTGGCAAGTTAAGGAAACTCACTTTCCAGATGGTCTGTGCCTCTTCCTTGGGAGAGTGAAACTGTTCACGCCATTGTAGTTTTGAAATGCTAGTATGATATCTGCTGACGGATGGGCATGTGTGTCATGGAGTGTGTGTCCTTAAAGGCGCAGTTACCCACCCTGGTAACTGCTGATATTGAGGCGGGCAGCCACATGTTAATCAATGCATACAGAGCACTGTTAAAAATAGAGGGATGATCTGAAACATTTAAATATGACAAATAAGCAAAAATAGAAGAAATCGTCATGGAGGAAATACTTTTTTTTTTTTTTTTTTACAGTACTGTATGTTTCAAAAGAAAGGTCTTGCTAAGATCTGTCAAAAAAGACATTGAAATAAATAGCAAAAAATCTTAACCTTGCTTTACTTTCATGAGAAAAATGCTTGACACTGAAGTCTTCATTGTAAGAAACAATGTACTATCGCAGCACAGCACTCAGGTCAAAAATGGCCGATCAAACAACGACAAAAATATCAATCAATAGTTCAACAGATGCACCGCATAGACACATCATCAAACAGCAAAGGTATCTCAATATTCAAAGTGGTCCTTAGAGGAGTTTGAGAACAATCTAACCAAGTAAAACACCCCTGATGCACATAAGAAGATACAACCTCATTTCCAAAAAACTTGGGACGCCGTGTAAAATGAAAATAAAAACAAAATACAATGATAAGCAAATCATTTCAACTCTATATTAAATTGGAAATAGTACAAAGACAACATATCAGATGTTACAACTGAGAAATTTTATTGTTTTTTGAAAAAAAATGAACTCATTTTGAATTTGATGCCTGCAACATGTTTCTAAACACTGGGACAGGAGCAAGAAAAGACTGGAAAAGTTGTATGATGCTTAAAAAAAAAATACACCTAGTGGAACATCTCACAGCTAATTAGGTCAACTAGCAACAGGTCAGGAACATGACAGCTTAAAAAAGGCATCCAAGAGAAGCCGAGTCTCTCAGAAGTAAAGACACCAAGGGCTTCACCACTGAAAAACTGAATGGGAAAATGGTTCAACAATTTAATAATAGCATTTCTCAGTGTGAAGTTGCATAGAATTTGGGGATTTCATCATCTACCGCACATAAGATCATTAAACGATTACAAGAATCCGTATACACAAATCTGTGAATCTGTGTACACAAGGGACAAGCATGAAAAAAATTAATGAATGGCCATGATCTTAATGCCCTCAGACAGTAGTGAATGAAAAACAGGCAGGATTCAGGAGTGTAAATCACTGCATGGGCTCAGGAACACTTCTGAGAATCATTGTCAGTGAGCACAGTTTGTTGCTGCATCCACAGATGCAAGTTAGACTCCACCATGTAAAGAGAAAACATACATATATATATGTACAACGTATAAACAAGATTCAAAAACTCTGGGCCTGAGCACATTTAAGATGCATGGAGGTGAAGTGGAAAGCTGTCCTGTGGTGTGACCAATCAAAATGAGAAATTCTTTTTTAAATTATGGATGCCGCATCATCCAGGCTAAAGAGCAGAGGGACCGTCAGGCTCATTATTAGTGCACAGTTCAAAAGCCAGCATCCATGATCATATGGAAATGCATTAGTGCACATGGCAAGGATAACTTGCACATCTGTAAAGACAACATTAATGCTGAATGAAATATACAGGTTTTGGAGCAAGACATACATGCAATCCAGACATGTTTTTCAGGGAAGGCCTTGTTTAGTTCAACAAGACAATGCCATACACCACAGTCTGTGCAAATTACAACAACATGGCTCCGTAGTGAATGTCTGGGTGCCAAATTGGCCTACCTGCGAGTCCAGACCTGTAACCCACAAAAAATATTTGGCATATTATGAAAAAAATACGAAAAAGGAGACCATGAAGTGTTGAGCAGCTGAAATCTCTCCTCAGGCAAAAATGAGAAATTATTTTGGTTTCAAAACTACAGCAGCTGGTCTTCTCAGTTCCCAACCAAGTAAAGAGTGAAGTTAAAAAAAGAGATGATGCAATACAGTGGTAAACATGCCTCTGTTTCAAGTTTTTTTGAAATATATTGCTGGCATCAAATTCAAAATGAGGAGATATTTTAAAAGCAGCATCAACATCTGATATGTTGTCTTTGTACAATTTTCAAATAAATATAGAATTTAAATAATTTGCAAATCATTGCATTATGTTTTTATTTACAGCTTCCCAACTTTTTTGGAAAAGGGGCTGAGCATTTTTTTTTAATTCAGGGCACAAATTCTTTGAAGCTGTTTTTATATGCGCTAGTCAGCACACCTCTCTTAACCCTTTCTGGACTCTATTCTAAAATTTTAGAAGGAATGTTTTCTGAATATGGCATATACAAATCTTCAGCGTTATGGAAAAATTTAAGTCAGTAACAAAAAGAAGATTTTTTGATAATAATACAGAAAACTGTATCCCTCTGGGGTTAAGCTCTAGCCCAACACAATGAACTAACTTGGCAGTTATTCGATCATTACATAATATGAAATATTTAGGGAGGCCATTTGTTTTCTTTTTTTGTCAGTATCCATGGCAATATGACTTGTGAGGTTTTCCCATCCAAAAAGGTAAAATATATTTTATCAAAATGATGGACAAAAGCCTAGCAATTATGTGGCTGCAGTGACATTTGACAGTTTTCAGTTCTAACTCCACCATTCCTTCTTGAATTAATTTTTCAGTTGTTATTAGCACATAAATTCCGTGAGCTATAAATTCTGATCGTGAGTGTCGTGCATATCCAATGCTCTGCATGGGGACTGACCTGACATAATAGTATGCTGCTTAATAATTGGCTAATTCAACTAGCTAGATTTTGCTATAACAAAAGAATAAAAAATTGAATGTGGAAAAACCCAGGAAGATCAACTTGCTAGGTTTTTGCTTCACAAATGAGTAAATACCACTGACTTGCGCAGTTTTGTGATAGCAAAACATAGGGAATCAGGGATTATTTTTTTATGCATCTTACTTTATATGATGAGACAAAGCCTAGTAAATACAAAAATTGTCCTTTTTCATAACACTCAAGAAATGTCCAATAGCATTGCCCTGGGTTTCACAGTGGTTAAAAAAAGAATTGCATGCAGTTGTGGAGGTTTGACTTACACAAAACCTGACTTAAGAAATTATTTTCAAAGAAGGAGGGGCGTTATCCCAATTTAATGTTAATGTTGCAAGAAAGTTAGCTGGTTCACGTCCAAGATCACAAATGATGGTCAAAGCAGAATACCATCAGCTCTAAAGTGAAGAAAGATAAATGTGCAACAGAAAACAGGTTCTCCTCACCGTAACTCCAATACTTACAACCTTAATGCATAATGAGCAAAGAAAATGCAACAAAAAATACGTAATGGGAGTGGAAAGTGAGTTACTCTGAGGCATACTGCATACAAATAAATCTGAGATGAACCACAAAAAAAGCATAGCCACAGTAACCTTTGTCAGCAGTGGCTACTTCACTAAACTTGCGCTCTGATGAACACCACCACATAGTCCTCATTCTGACAACAGGCACCAACAGGTGCCAACAGTACTTAATTCAGAGCTCAGAAATAATTTCTGCTTACCTTAAATGTCTGTCTAATGTTTGCTGGACTGCTGTAAGTGCCCTGTGCCAAATCAATGGTCGCAATGTTAAATAACAGGCATTCAAACAATGTTCCACATTTTATTTGATTGCATGTTCAGCACATTGAGTGGCACCTTAAGCATGAGTTGTGCTATATAAATAAAGAATCACTGATTCATTCACAGGCAGGTAGCACACAAGCTTTGTGGAGAGAAGATTCAAACAGACTGCCGCTCAAATATATGTTTAACTGAAACACAGTGACTCACCTCTGACTCCCCGTAGTGGTAGAAGCAGGAGTAGTAGAGGGTTGTGATGATGGGCATGTTCAGGATTGAGGCCTTTCTGGGGTATTTCTTAAATATGTCTGTCTGTCCTTTGCTTTCCAGCTGTTTATCATTTACCTGAGTGAAGACAGGAAATAAAGCCATTAGCAGAACCCACCGTGCCTAAACACAAAATTAGCTTTTTAACATTTTCCATTCTCTAGCCCCACCAGAGTAAGACATGTCAATATAGTGATCGATATATCCCTCCCCTATCCCTGAACAATGTGAAGCCAATGGTATTGCAGGCCATAGCCGACAATTCCAAGGCTGGATTCACTCCAAGACTGTTGCTCAGCAAACAAACAAGGAGTTACCCAGCAACCCATATACAGCCTTTTATTGAGTGCAGGAAATCAAATGAATTTATTGAAAATTCTGCACATCATTGATGGACGACATAGTCAAAACATCCTGATTTCTTTCAGGCGTGGCAATACTCAACATGTAGCACCTCCTTTTGGTTAACATGATTTATGAAAGCAGCACAACCTTTTCCTTACCTCTATGATGATCTGTCTCTCTAATAATGTGTAGTGGTCCTGGACGTGGGCCGCATCATCTGATGCCAAAGGCAGACTAGATGAAATACAAAGATTAATACATCAGACATGATATTAACACATCAGGCATAAGATTAACACATCAGACATGAGATTAAAACATTAGACACGATATTAACACATCAGACATGAGATTAACACATCAGACACAAGATTAACACATCAGACATGAGATTAACACATCAGACATGAGATTAACACATTAGACACGAGATTAACACATCAGACATGAGAATAACACATCAGACATGAGATTAACGCACATCAGACATAAGATTAACACATCAGACATGAGATTAACGCACATCAGACATAAAATTAACACATCAGACATGAGATTAACACATTAGATACAAGATAAACACATCAAACATGAGATTAACACATCAGACATGAGCCTTCGACTTGCAAGAGTAAAATCACCAAACACTAATCAGATACCGCACTACAGGGCTGCCCAACCCTGTTCATAGAGATCTACGAACCCGTAGGTTTTTTATTAACAGCTATCGGTAGGCACACATGATTCCACCAGAATGAGATCTCCAACTTTTCAATGATGCGTGATTTGTTTCAGCAGGATTGAAAACCTCCTGGACCGCAGATCTCCAGGAGCAGGGTTGAGCAGCAGTGCTGGGCTGAGTCTTACCCAATACAGGTTTTCAGAAATTCTTTTCTTCTTACTTCATCTTTAATGCCAAGATGCTCTTTGTACTGTAGCAGCTGCAAATCAAAATTTAAGATATTTAGGGCCAGGTTCGCAGAAACACTTTGCATGCGTGCATGCTTTCAGCACAAGGAAAACCAATGGCATGGCCAATGATTGGCATGAAACCAATACCCCAGCATATCATTAGCCATGCGACAGGTTTTGCATGTGCCAAAAGCCTTTGTCGGAGCTTAGGAAAAAAAAGAACCCCCACAACAGACAAGAGCCTGATGAAGTTTACTAGTCTTTATCATGACTGTTGATGGTAATGTTGGAACATACCGCCATATCCTCTGTTCTGCCCAGAGATCTGGAAGAAGAAGCAGCAAAGTAAGTTTGGTTTGTAGTTTGGAAGAAAAACAGCACATCATGATACCCAAGTTCAAACATCCACAACCACTCTGTATTTTAATGCAAGTGCATATCTACTGTACAGCAGTATTTTGCAAAAAATGTTTCACACATTATCCGGACTAACTGGAGGATATAAGCATATGTGGCCTTCGTCAAATATGGATCTCTGCCAAAAGCCTTAAGCCTAAAAGTCACCAGCTTCCAATAACATTTGAATTATCAGAGAACTGGATTTCATTCAAGTTAGACCATATCCAGTTAGAACTTCATGGTCAGAAAACTGGATTCAGAGATGAAAGTAAAATATGCCAACAACTCATTCAAGTTATAATACTGACATAATTTGAGCACCATCAATATCTACCCCCCAAAAAAGTACCTTTAATTGCAGTTATTATGATCATAAAATGCAAAAAAAAAAAAAAACATACTTGAGAAGATCCAAGAGTAGCTTCTGTTCCCCCACTTCCTTGAGATAATGAATATAGTGCCGAAGAGCTATTTCTCTTGACATTAATTCTCTGGAGATGATTTCTGTAAGGGGACGAGTGGTCAGTCAAATAAAAAATAAAGAGAGATGTCAATATAGGCTCGTGCAAAGAATGCAGTGTTTTGTTTCAGAGTTCAACTGACTGATAAATTTGTCACTGAAAATGAAGATTTCATTAAAAAAAGATACACAACAGTAGCAAAAAAGAGGCATGCTTCTCACCTTTACTTAACGACTTCTTTAAATAAATTAAAACCTATAAAACAGGTAAAATGTTAGGTAAGTCTACAAAACTTTAAACACTATTTCATGATAGTAAACCACAACATACAAACGCAGCACTCAGGTCTTACTGCAGTAATGACATTTCCATCAAGCGCACAAACTGCTTCATCCAGGAGCAGAAGTTTGTCCTTCAAAGATCGGAAAGTCTCGAGAGAGTAGACCTTCAACAAAAACAACCACATATAAAATACAGTAGTAAACAACACAATTGAGATGTGAAAAAACTGAGTAAACCACTTGACCAAGGAGATCCTCAAACTGACCCACTTGAAACAGGAGAGCAAGTTCAACAGCTAACTATAAAAAGTTTTACTGGGACAACTGATGGGAGGTTTCAACTAGCTATGGACTTGGCTTATCACAAACTCCTGTCACTGTGACGACTGAATGAAGTTCAAGACAACTACTATGTATACACCCATTCTGAAATGTGCAACTTTCAATATTTGCACTACTATACCATAATTCTCTCCTCTAAAACTAAATTTGACTGTGCACCAACACGCTTTATTTGAGGGAATGTTGCACAATCCATTGGTGTTTACAGTAATCAGTACTATTACTAACAGCAGCAATAACCAAGAGGCCGACGAATAACTCTGGCTCCAAAAGTAATCTCTCAGGGGTCTCAACTGGAATGATCAATTCAATCCCTCATATTTTCTTACCAGCGATTACATTATTGGCCTAATTGTCCAGTAAACCGAATACCACCCATTTCCCAATAAGTTGGGACACTGCGTAAAGTGGAAATAAGGACAGAATGCAATGATTTGTAAATCACTAAAAGCCAATATTTAATTGAAAAATGGTACATAGACAGCACATCAAATGTTGAAACGGACACTTTTTTTTGGTTTTTAAAAAAAAAAATCTGCTCATTTTCAATCTGATGCCAGCAACACGTTTCAAAAAAGTTGGGACAGGCTCAGCAAAAGACTGGAGTAGTTGAATGGTGCTTTTGAAAATACACCTAGTGGAACACCTTAGAGGTAATTAGGTTAACTGACAACAGGTAACATGACTGGGTATAACAAGTCTTTCAGAAGTAAAGAATGCAAGGGTTTAATCTCTCTGTGAAAGACTGCATGGGGAAACATTTCAACAATTTAAGAATAATATTTCTCTCAATAAAAATGCAAAGAATTTGGGGATTTCATTCTGCACGGTACATGATATATTTAAAAGATTCAAGAATCAGAGGAAAACCGTGTGTGTACGAGACGAGGCCAAAAACCAATATTGAAGGCAGTGGTCATCAGGCCCTCAGACAGCACTGCACTAAAAGCAGACAGGATTCAGTAGTGGAAATCAGTGCATGATCTCAGGAACACTTCTGTAAACCATTGTCAGTGAACAAAGTTTGTTGTTGGATCCACAAATGCAAATTAAAACTCTGCCATGTAAAGATCAAACCATATTTAGACAAGATGCAGAAATACTTCTTTCCATGGACCCAAGCTCATTTAAGATGGACGGAACCAAAGTAGAAAACTGTCTTGTAGTTTGACAAATCAAAGCATAAAGTTCTTTTAGGTATCATGGACAACGCATCCTACGGGCTAAAGAGGAGAGGGACCATCCAGCTGGTTATCAGCACACAGTTCAAAAGCCAGCATCCATGATACTATGGGGGTGCATTAGTGCCCATGATATGAGTTAACTCACATCTATGAAAACAAAATTAATGCTGAATGATATATACAGGTTTTGGAGTAAAATATACTGCCATCCAGAGGTCTTTTTCAGAAAAGGTCTTGCTTATTTCAGCAAGACAATGCCAAACACCGCATCCTGCATGGACTACAATGACATAGTTGGAGTCTGGGTGCTAAACAGGCCTGCCTGCCCTCCGGACTAGTCACCCCTCTAAAACATTTGCCATATTGGGAAAAAAAAAAACATATCATAAAGGAGAACATGAAGTGTTAAAAAGCAGAGTTCAACATCAACCAAGAACGGGAGAACATTTTACTGTCAAAACTGCAACAACTAGTCCCTTAAGTTCCCAAACACTTAGGAGAGTTTTGTTAAAAGAGCAGGCAATGCAACACAGTGGTAAACATGCCCCTGTTCCAACTTTTTTGAAACATATTGCTAGCATCAAATACAAAATCAGCAAATACTTTTCAAAAAACAATAAAACTGTTCAGTTTCAACAACTGATATGTTGCCTTCGTACTATTTTCAAATAAATATAGAGCTTGAATGGAAATGGGGTTGTACATTAAATATGCTGAATTAACCATAGATTAGACCTAAGTAAGATGTTTTGTGTTGGGACACTGAGCTGTCATTCATAGAAGTATAAAAACTTTAGCTGGAATATCAGTCACTAAATGAATGGGCAAATAAAATAATCGAGAACACAAGTTGTCATAAATACTAAAAACAGATATGACACACTTTCGGCTTCCCCATTTTAGAATACAGTCTGTAGCAGTGCTTCAGTAGGACACAGTCTAATAATTTACCTTCCCTCTCCGCATCCTCTTCACTGTTTCTTCTGGAGTCCAATCACTGACATAGTCCTGTCACAACGACAGCCACAGCCAAATTAATGATAACAAAAAGATGCTGACCTCCTACACAGTACAATATTCATAGCTCAATTAACTTGTAAAGAGTGTCTATTTGATCCCACTCTAACAAGAAAACATTAAAAAGTAACAGTTATGTGTGTGCCTCAGGAAAATGGTACACTTGACTGTGTCCACTTATATCCTAACACTCACACACGCACGCGCACACACACACACAAACACACACAAACACACACACACACACACACACACACACACTGTGCAAATTTATGCAATACAGAGGTCTTGTAATCCCAGACTAGTGAGAACTTATTTATGACCAATTCATTCCCAAATGCATTCTTCTGCATTGCAAAAATGGAGGATCTTACACGAGTGGGCATGTCAGGGGCGTTACCAAGGGGGGGCAGGGGGTGGGCAGTGCCCACCCTGAGAAAAGCTCTGCCCACCCAATGAAAACGCAAGATAAAAAACTGATTTACTACTATTTGACAGCAAACACGCGTATCCCACATGATTCACAGCCGGAGGTAGACAGCCATTAAGAGAGAGCTTTACGTAGCTTCATCTATCTATCACTATGTGTGATTGGTGGATTCCTTTGCCAGTCTATTCTGATGTGAAACTAACCAATGGGCACTCTCGAATTACTAGGGACCCTCCCATTCTCTTAGACTGCCGTATTCACTCAGTCTGAGGTCACGTCTACTCTGCTCAAATAGGACCTGTGCTTCTCCATGGGTGAATTAAAACTTCACCCATATCTCTTTTCTCGCTACTTCTTCCACCGCTTATTTTGTCAGTCTTGTTGTTTGACATTAAGGTCATTTGTGTACTAGTTTGTCATCTGTGTGTGTGTCAACTCGTGTGGTTATAACTTGAGTTGGCTACCGAGTGAGCCCAGGCAGCTAGCTAGCAGCTTGTCTGGAGTTGCTAGTCACTCAACCGGGGTTGTTGCAACAATAATTCTGTGTCATAAGCACATTTCAACATTTCGAACATCTGTATCATAAGCACTTTGAACATTTGCCAATAGAAATGCATATGTGGCTCATTAAAAAACAAGCAGCTCCCACTCCCGCAAGTGCTGTCTCTATCAGCAGCCCTGCAACCACCGAATAGAGCGTTGCATCCGTGCCGGGGTCCGGGACTGCCTGTGAATCACCGGCAGATGCACCATGCTCCAGCAGCTCTGCACCCATGCTGGGGGCTCATAACGTCTGTTCTCCCCATGTTCAGGCCCCCCCGCTCTGTGTCCACTCCTCCGGACTTAAATATGGATCACCCATCTCAGCCCATTTTAAGCAGTTATCCTAAGCGTATCAAATTCAACTATGGAAGCCCATAGTGGGCAATATTCAGGTGAAAATGTAATACCACTATTGCATTATAATTTTCCACTTATGAATGAGTTATTTGAGACAATATTAAATTGAAAATGTATTAATCCAATTATCACTTTCATTTTCACATACAAATATGGGAAATCTATGACTATACTCAAATGATAATGAAAAGCTGTTTGACATTTCATTTTCAAAGTCATGCTCCGCAATACAGTGGACAATATTCAAATGCAATAAGCAAAACAGCACCCCCAGCCTATTGCACTTACATTTACATGTCAACACACTCTTTTAGGGTCAACATGAAAATTTAAATGCTATTTTCTGACTATTTGAAAATGATATTGAAAACGGCATTCAACTTTTATTTTGCAAAGACTTAACTTGCTCTACTGAGGACAATATTCAAATGCAATAAGATAAACAGCTCTCCCAGTCTATTGCATTTACATATACATGTCATCATGCTTTTTTAGGGTCAACATGATAATGAAAATGCTGTTTTCTAATCACTTGGAAATAATAATGATATAATAATGATGACGACATTTGACATTTCATTTTCAAAGACTTATCCTGCAATACATGGGACAATATTCAAATGCAGTAAGGGAAACAGCACCTCCCAGTCCATTGCATTTTCAAATACATATCACCACGCTCCTTCTGGGACACAATGAAAATTAAACTGCAATCTGTTAGCGTCTCATCAAGGCGGGTCTTCCGCTAGGATGTCACTCATTAGGGGCGTGAACGAAAAGCTTGTTCCTCATTTGCATACCAACCAGTCAGCTTCTGGGTAGCACTTGTACGCACGGAGGCTTACTGATAATGTCATGATAGCTAGGCTGCTATGTAATGTGTGCCATCGCGCTTTAGGCTACGTTGCCCTTTGGATGTAGCCATCTCGGCAGCTAGTATGCTAGCTAACGTTAACTAAGGAAAATCTTTGTAAATGATCATTGCATTAAAGCGATATGATTTGATTTTCGCCCCAACTCTATTAACTGAGCTAGCTGTAATATGCATGAACTTATCCAAGGCTTCGCAGCAGTGTTGTGCAACTGCAACCCAAGCGTGCTTGTAGATTTCAGAGACGTTAGCAAGCTTGCTAGTGAGTCTAAAAGCAATCGCTTAGGCACAGCTAGCTAGCTATGATGCCTACTGGAGAAGCTCTTACAGCTCTGATTTTTCACTTTCAATGCCATCTCACACACACATATGACCTCTTTTACCATTGATAAGCATACCACCAGTGTTGTGCAACGGCAACCCAAGTGTGCTTGTAGAATTCAGAGACGGTAGCTAGCTTGCTAGTGAGTCTAAAAGCAATTGCTTCGGTACAGCTAGCTAGCTATGATGCCTACTGGAGAAGCTCTCACAGCTCTGATTTGTCACTTTCAACGCCATCTCACACACACAACCTCTTTCACCATTGATTAGCAGCTTCTTTTACCTAAAGAACAAAATGACAGTTCAGCCTCAGACATGTTATTTCATAGCTAGTTAAAGCAGCATTATCCTTCCATGATTGCTACAGCTTATTACATTACTCCAGATAAAACGCTATCCGTCTTCCCACCCTGCTGACGCTAGTTAGGGGAAATATTTGTCATCATTTTTATACTTAATCGCTGTGATTCGGTTTTTGTCCTAGCTTCACAAGCTAGCTAGCTGACAGCGATTGCTCTTGTGCTTGCCGATTGTTCTTGAGCTAGCCAGGTAATGAGCTATCCATTTAAATCTCCCAGAAATCTGATAGTACTGTTGGGACGTACAAAAGTGCTGCCAAACATATCAAAGAAGTTCATATTACAGCAGGTTAAGTTAGCAAGTGAGGAACAACGTTTTCAGCCAGTCAGAGTCATCAAAACTTCTCCCATTGCTATGTGGCTTGGGAATCGCGATTAAACCAGGAACAGCGGCAGCCTTACTGCTGGCAGTTTATCGGACCGTTCTGCATGATGCATACATTGTGCATGTTTCAGGAGTGGCGAACTTGCAACTCGGCAAGCACAAGAGCTAGCCAGCTTGTGAAGCTAGGGCAAAAACCGAATCATATCGATTAAATATAAAAATGATGACAAACATTTCCCCTTACTAGCGTCAGCAGGGTGGGAAGACGGATAGCGTTTTATCTGGAGTAATGCAATACTCTATAGCATGCATGGAAGGATAATGCTGCTTTAACTAGTTATAAAATAACATTTCTCAGGCTGAACTGTCAGTTTGTTCCTCAGGTAAAAGAAGCTGCTTATCAATGGTAAAAGAGGTCATGTGTGTGTGAGATGGCATTGAAAGTGAAAAATCAGAGCTGTAAGAGCTTCTCCAGTAGGCATCATAGCTAGCTAGCTGTGCCTAAGCGATTGCTTTTAGACTCACTAGCAAGCTTGCTAACGTCTCTGAAATCTACGAGCACGCTTGGGTTGCAGTTGCACAACACTGCCACGAAGCCTTGGATAAGTTCATGCATATTACAGCTAGCTCAGTTAATAGAGTTGGGGCAAAAATCAAATCGTATCACTTTAATGCAATGATCATTTACAAAGATTTTCCTTAGTTAATGTTAGCTAGCATACTACCTGCCGAGATGGCTACATCCAAAGGGCAACGTAGCCTAAAGTGCGATGGCACAGATTACATGGCAGCCTAGCCATCATGACATTATCAGCAAGTCTCCGTGCGTACAAGTGCTACCCAGAAGCTGACTGGTTGGTATGCAAATGAGGAACAAGCTTTTCGTTCATGCCCCTAATGAGTGACGTCCTAGCGGAAGACCCGCCTTGATGAGACGCTAACAGATTGCATTTTAATTTTCGTTTTGTCCCAAAAAGGGCGTGGTGACATTTATTTGAAAATGCAATGGACTGGGAGGCGCTGTTTCCCTTACTGCATTTTAATATTGTCCCATGTATTGCAGGATCAGCCTTTAAAAATGAAATGTCAAATGTCGTCATCATTATTATATCATTATTATTTCCAAGTGATTAGAAAACAGCATTTTCATTATCATGTTGACCCTAAAAGAGCATGATGACATGTATATGTAAATGCAATAGGCTGGGAGAGCTGTTTATCTTATTGCATTTGAATATTGTCCTCAGTAGAGCAAGTTAAGTCTTTGCAAATTAAATGTTGAATGCTGTTTTCAATATCATTTTCAAATAGTCAGATAATAGCATTTACATTTTCATGTTGACCCTAAAAGAGCGTGTTGACATGTAAATATAAATGCAATAGGCTGGGGGTGCCGTTTTGCTTATTGCATTTGAATATTGTCCACTGTATTGCGGAGCATGACTTTGAAAATGAAATGTCAAACAGCTTTTCATTATCATTTGAATATAGTCATAGATTTCCCATATGTGTATGAGAAAATGAAAGTGATAATTGGATTAATGCATTTTCAATTTAATATTGTCTCAAATAACTAATTCATGAGTGGAAAATTATAATGCAATTGTGGGATTACATTTTCATTTGAATATTGTCCACTATGGGCTTCCATACTCGACCATGGCATGGCTTGATTCAGTACTGCGCGATGCCAGCTTTTGCTTCGCTTGTCACAAATTAAGTTCTAATTTGGATCGTGAGGACATATTTACTAAACGTGGCTACACAAATAGGGAAAAAAGCACTCGATAAAGACAGCACAAACACGCAACAAGTGTCTCACTCCAGGGCCATGGTTGCGTGGCAGGAGTACCAGCGCTGGTCCGAGACAGGCGAAAATATTGTCTATCTGCTGGGTCATACCCCAGTAGAAAAGAACAAATACTACATTAAAAGCATGGGTGAAGTCATTCAGTTTCTCACTGTTAGTCAACTTGCTCTGCGTGGGCACAATCACAGGGATATGGATGAGGAGGGACTGTTTACTCAGCTCGTTGATTAAACTCTCAAAAAAGATTCCAAACTCGTAGCTATCGCAAAATCCATCCCGGAAAATGCCAAATATACATCATTCTCACACAGAATTGAAGTCCTTGTGCATGGAGGTTTATCAGTTTCACCTGCGTTATGACTCCCGACTTTGCATGTGTTTCATTGTCGTTTAAATAGATTAAATGAAATAAGATCATTTGAAACATCCTTATGGAATTTCTTGGCTTCCAATGATCTTATTTCATTTAAATAGTTTAAACGATCATGAAACACATGCATTGCTTCCAACCCCTGAGTAAAGAAAAGCATGAGAAGTCCAGAGTCATAATGCAGGTGAAACTGATAAACCTCCATGCACAAGGACTTCAATTCCGTGCAAGAATCTCTTACACACACGTTGATTGAATAATTGCTGACTACAGCAGGGGAACTTAAATATACCACTAAAACTCACGCGGAATACGTGAGAGTTGACAGGTGTGCGTTATTAATGAAAACTGACCACACCTGTTAATGTTGAGAGTTTTCTGAGCTTTTGTAATGGTAATTTAAATGAATGATTAAAAACAGGTCATGACCAATCATAACTTTCAAGGGATGGGTTTGAGCCTCCCCTATCGCCAGTTCACCAGCCGCCACTGACATTAAAAAAGGTTCAAGATGTTGTGCATGTTGTATTTTACGCTGATTTAGAGGTTCTTTTTTTTGCCCCCCGAAAGAGGACAAATGCCAACCCAAGCTTGGCATCCTGGCAACGCCTCTGGGGCGTGTCATATGAAAGTTATGAAACGAGTTGACTAAATTTTGCGTTTGTTGCGAGCTCAACTGAGCAACAAACACAAAATTTACTTAACGAGTTAGTACTTTAGTACAAATCTTATGTTGGGTCTACTTTTCTCTTTGACAAAAAAAAAAGTAAATCCGGCATGTGTGACATGCAGTATTTGGCTCATATGTTTGTTTTGGGCCAGGGCCAGGGGATGGGAGTTAGAGAGGGATGTAAGTGCCTCTGATTGCATTTTTGTATTACTTTGTTCAAATTAAAATTCCCCAAAAAAGACAGAGGCAGAAAAAGGCAGAAACATTACAAATTTGCTGCACATCGACCCAATGACGCATCAAAAGTTTACCTTGTATTCAGATTTTGGCTTCCGAAGCTCAGGTGCATAACTTCTAGTAGACACTTCACTGAATGCTGTGAAATTTCACAAAAGACCAACTTAATGACTAATCATAGAGGGAACAAACAAATGGTTTGATTTACAGGCAGAAATCCCCGAAATGACAAAGAAATTATACTTACATTCTGAAAAGGATGCTAAACTCCCAGTTTTGCTTCTTCCTAACAATAATAAAATTTGATAAAATTTTATTAAATTCCGCATGATAAAAAACTAAATCACAACAATAATGTAGAGGAGTTAAAATCACATCAGTCACTCTCAACAGAAACAGGCAGAAATGAGCAAACAACTGCCATTTTGTAAAACTCAGATAGCTTTAAATTTGTATAATATCTAAAAACTATTTGACTTGTTAGACATTACATCGTTCCATTCAAATACCAACTCCAACTCCAGATTTAAGAATCCTGTACCTTTGAAAAGGGAACTAAGGGAGTAGCCAGAACCCTGCTTTGTCAGTGAAGGAGTGCTGTCAATCTTGGGGAACCCCTGATCGCGCAGAGTTGACTGAGTGCTTGATGCTGTCTCCTTAATAGACCAGGAGATACCTACAAATAAATAGCGAAGCTGCTCAGCAAGTTGGTAGCATGAGGGCGACTAATAAAAGGGTACAAGCTTCTGAACCAGAGTCAATCTTCTGTTCTTTTTTTTTGGGCATACTTCCAACAGGCTCTCCACTCCAGCTGACCTTCTCCACATCATCCTCATCATCATCATCATCATCATCAAAAAGGCGGATACTGTTAACTGCTCGCTTAGATTCCTTCAGCTGCAAGTGAGTACAAAATAATACATTTCAATGAAAAGGAATTGGTACAGTAAAGGCAGTTTATACAACAGTCTCTGCTAAAAAATGTTCAGTTGCAAGTATGCTGTGAATGCAACTGCATCTCGTAAGAGTCCATGTCCACAGCAGGACACTAGTTCAGTACTCTATATTCGCTTCTCTGGAATCTGTAACTGTCTCAACTTACTTACACTGGAATACTTGTCGTCTTCATCATCAAAAGTGAAGGCGCGGAACTTTGAACTGTGCCAGTATTCCTCCTCATCAGGTTTACTCCTTGTCATCTGAAAAGGAAATATACGATTATTTTGTCAGGTTTGTGTGTATTTTGGGGGAAAAAAGGAACCATATTGTGGCCCTTTGGTCTAACTTGGCTACTTAGTCTGAAGCTAGGAACTTAATTCAGGAACTCAGGGAGTCTATTCGCTGAATGGCCTTGGCTTCGGGTACGTGATATCTGCATCAATAGTCCTCGGGCTAAAGATACGAAGCAGTATCAATAGCCAACATCCTAAAGATACGGATGGTACTTTGATCTCACGCCCCAGGCACCATAAAGTGACGTTTGGGCACATGCCCTAATCTGTATAGACACGGGAGAGGAGACCTTTTGGGTCAGTTTTGATGCTGTAGGTATGGGGGGGGGAGCGGGACTTGAATCTGGGCTGCATCCAAATAGTCTTTTTTGACTAAGAAAGTTCCTAACTCCTAAAAAATGATCCAGAAATAATTATGTGGCTACCATGATAAGTGCATTTGAATTCTTCGAAAGTTAAGGAAAGGTGTCTCAGTGCTTCCTAATTTATCACCTTTAGCTAGTGATGGGCCGTATGAAGCTGAGGCTCCGGCATATGTGTCCCAGAAAACAACACAGTGTCTCAGAAGCGCTGTGTCGAGGCTTGACTTTTTTTGTCCGAAGTCACGTGATCAATGACGTTCGAAGCTTCATTCGCCACGTCACTGCTCCGGTACTAATTCAAATGGTTTATAAGGCAGTGAATCATTGGCGGGATTTGTGGTGCGTTTTGGTGGTGTTTTTGCGCGAGAGAAGCGCACCAGTGAATGACGCATTGATAGACATAGAGTCAGCGAGGAAGAGAGGACATTCTGCCGTGTGGGAATACTTTGAATTGATTCGTAAGCACTGTCACTGCCAAATCATAAGCACGTCTACCCCCAGGTCAAAAAATACATAAGAAGTATGCAATAGATATGTTACAATATGATATTATATATATACGTACTTGTCCACTGGTTAATTAATTACATAAGCACGCGGAGGCAGAGACCTCACAGCACACGCATACTCCCAAATTATTATAAGATTGTGATGTACCTTATTATATGTTGTTTCATGTATTATGTTTACAAACATCAAGAGGTCACAAGCAAAGGGAGACCACACAATGGCACATGTTTAAACACGGAAAGTTTATTCATCAAAATTATTTATTAATCAAATAAACATAACATTATTTTTGTTACCCAAAAAAAAAAAAATGTTCAAAGCACCACAATGATAACCCGATATCAGACAGAGTTGTCACATGATATTGAAAAGAAGCTGTCAACTCAGCTGTGTAGAGTGGGCACCCATAATGAAGCAGTTCATTTCAAATTCTAGATTCAAGCTGCTCCTCATACTTTTGACCACCAGATGCCACCAAAGAGGAATGTGTTGAAAACCTTCGAATTATGAACCCTTTTGCGATACAAGCTTTAACGCCTCAGAAAGCTTCATTTAGCCATCACTACCTTTAGCATAGGGCACACAGAACTATCCTTTTCGAAAAGAAACGAGATAACGCTATCCCACAATTCTGGGCAGCAGCAATAATTAAAGCGTCGACCATTCATCTGGCCAATCGCGTAAAGAAACGTACATGATGGGCAGGGGACACTTGATCACGTTGCCTAGTGAAAGTGCATTCGGATTCTCTGGTTAGCGCGGTTATCTTCTTAAGTCGTTGGGAGTTCCCTTTTACATATTTTCTTTACCGTATGACGTTTTCCACAAAGGTTACAGAAAAGTGGTCAGGAATTAGTGGATAGGACGTCATTTTTTGACTATTCGGACGCAGTCCTGGGCTTTCACGCTGAGCAGGCAATAGCCCTAACCAATACTATACCACACCTCCAAAGGAACCGGAGGTCTAAGTTGTATTCATTCCCCGAACACGAACCCCAGTCCTTCACAGTGAACGTAAGAGAATAGTTCTAATGCCGAAATCTAACCTTACTCTGAGTCCTACCCCCAAGCCTCGACATGACCCAGAAGTATGAATTCCTAACCTTCAACCTAATTCTAACTTTAACTCTGAACATAACTAAGAAGTTACCGTACCTAATTGTAACTCATACCCGAATTCTAACCCCAACCCCAAACGTAACCAAGTACTTTAAGTGCCTAAACCTAACCAAGTTTTATCAAGGCTGCCGTCCATACCTTACAACGGTCCGAAACGGATGTACATACTTCTAAACCAAGATCCGAGATACGGATATACGTATCGCTAGCCAAATATTTTCACAAGTAGTTTACAAAGAAGAGCTACATCCCTCGGTCTCAGTTTTCCAAAAATCATTTCAGATACTAGTTTACTGAACGTAGTTGTCATCCTACCATCAGCGAATAGAGCCATCAAGAGCTGCGTAAATGGCATTTCATTTGAGACAGATATTGTGATAGCCACCTGAGTTAGCAAATACAGTAAGACAGCTGGGAACAGCTGGCAGTGCAAGAACGCGACAATCACGAACCGCACTTTGTTACTGGTATGAGCAATACGAGGAAACCGCAAATACCCATTTTTGATCATTATCTGAAATATTTTGTTTGCTGGCTAGCAATATATAAAAATTGCACATCCTTACCTTGCAACAATACTCGTTCTAGTAAACGGGCTCGGCAAAATGGCACGTCATGGTAGTCAACTGGGAAATGTAGTTGTTTTCTACTAAACTAGTGTTCAGAAAACTTGCCGGCAAAATGCTGCTAAACAACAAGTCCCATATACCATCATTTCCGCATAGCTTACTTCTTTAAATGATTTGTGGGAATTGTAGTGTTTTAAGGCATGAGCTGTCAAACGGAAGAATGTTAATCATTCAGATAGTTCATCAAGCAATAGGTTCAGTAGTGTTATCTTGCTACAAATTGAAACGCATATCCATAAGATAATAAATAATTGATTATATTCATTATAATTAGCAAAGTTTGATAACTAGCTATTGAAGCGGATATTTGGCATTCTGATCTTTTTACCGGCAGAAATATTCAGCTGTTCACTTTTCCTGATTTTAGAAAACCGTTCATTCGAGCTACATGAGTCTTCGGGGATTTTTAAAAGGTTTGAATTTAAATGAGGCCGTTTCAGTTTGAGTGATGAAGACGTTTGCGAGGGAAATATTTCAGTGTGACACTTTGCTTTATCCACAATTCCGTTTCCAGCTATTTTTATGGTTGGAGTTAAAGCGACAGTCTGAGACTGTTCTAGAAAAAGTATCAGTAGCTAATTCAGAGGCATAAGAAGCTGTGACTGACGGTAAGACCGTAA
Source organism: Gymnothorax javanicus (assembly GCA_029692085.1). Lineage (NCBI taxonomy): Eukaryota > Metazoa > Chordata > Actinopteri > Anguilliformes > Muraenidae > Gymnothorax > Gymnothorax javanicus. The sequence continues at coordinate 88,890,304 of CM056193.1, forward strand.
ATTCTACAGTCATTGACCCTGTGCTACTGAAATGAACTGAGCGTAATAATTGTTCTTGCTGTTTTGATAACCATGGCTAAGTGGGGAGAAGGGGACCGTCGCTGGATTGCGGAGGAGAGAGCTGATGCGACTAACGTCAATAACTGGCACTGGTGAGGAAATATCCATACCGATACTGTCGCAATGACTGTCATATTTATGTTAGCAAAATGCAATTCTGGATTCATTTTCCAAAAGCAACGAAAGTCTCTGATCCAGTATGCGCGCTGTCTGGTAGCATGGCAAGCGTTGGATAATAAGTGCAGGCAGAAAAATGTGTCACTAGAATCTCTTGTGTATATATATATATATATATATATATATATATATATACAGTGCCGTGAAAAAGTATTTGCCCCTTTCCTGATTTCTTATTTCTTTGCATATTTGTCACACTTAAATGTTTCAGATCATCAAACACATTTTAGTATTTGACAAAGATAACCCGAGTAAATACAAAATGCAGTTTTTAAATGATGATTTCATTTATTAAGGGGAAAAAGCTATCCAAACATGCCTGGCCCGGTGTGAAAAAGTAATTGCCCCCGAAACCTAATAACTGGTTGTGCAACGCTTGGCGACAACAACTGCAATCAAACATTTGCGATAACTGGCAATGAGTCTTTCACATCCCTGGGGAAGAATTTTGGCCCACTCTTCTTTGCAGAATTGTTTTAATTCAGCCACATTGGAGGGTTTTCGAGCATGAATGGCCTGTTTAAGGTCTTGCCACAGTATCTCATTCAGATTTAAGTCTGGACTTTGACTGGGCCTCTCCATAATCTTAATTTAGTTTTTTTTAAGCCATTCATTCCTGGGAAGGTTCACCAATGTTCCAGGTTTTCTCCATTTGCAGATAATGGCTCACCGTGATTCGCTGGAGTCCCAAAACCTTAGAAATGGCTTTGTAACCCTTTCCAGACTGATGGATGTCAATTACTTTGTTTCTCATCTGTTCTTGAATTTCTTTAGTTTGCGGCATGATGTATTGCTTTTTGAGATCTTTTAGCCTACTTCACTTTGTCAGACAGGTTCTATTTAAGTGATTTCTTGATTCATCAGGTCTGGCAATAATCAGGCCTGGGCGTGGCTAGTGAAATTGAACCAAAAAAAATTTGGTTAATTACAGTTAATTCATGATTTAACAAGGAGGGGCAATTATTTTTTCACATAGGGCCAGGTAGGTTTGGATAGCTTTTTCCCCTTAATAAATTAAATCATCATTTAAAAACTGCATTTTATATTTACTTGGGTTATCTTTGTCTAATGTTAAAATTTGTTTGATGATCTGAAGCATTTAAGTGTGACAAATATGCAAAAAAATAAGAAATCAGGAAGGGGGCAAATACTGTTTCACGGCACTGTATATATATATATAGTGGCAAGAAAAAGTATGTGAACCTTTTGGAATTTCAAGGTTTTCTACATTAATTGGTCATAAAATGTGATCTGATCTTCATCAAAGTCAAGGGTATTGACAGATATAATAAGCCGAAAATAATAACACAAAAAAATTTTGATCTTTCACGTCTGTATTGTGATCAACCATAAAAATCACATAGTGCTTGTGGAAAAAGTATGTGAACCCTTGAGTTAATGACCTCAGAAAAGCTAATTGGAGTCAGGTGTTAGCATACCTGGAGTCTTGTTAAGAAAATGAGTTTGGAGGTGTGGACTAGAGCTGCTTTGACTGATAAAAGCCACTCAAACTTTTGGAGTTTGCTCCACACAAGAAGAATAAGTAAATGTGAGCCATGTCTCGCCAAAAAGCGCTTTCAGAGGATCTAAGATCAAGAATTCCATAAAGCTAGAGAGTATTACAAAGTGATTTTAAAGACTTTAGGAATTCACCAGTCTACAGTTAGGCAAACGATCTACAAATGGAGACATTTTGGAACTGTGGCTACTCTACCAAGAAGTGGGCGCCCAGTCAAAATCACCCCAAGAGCACAACGAAGACTCATCAATGAGGTAAAGAAACAACCCAGAGTGACAGCCAAAGATATGAAGGCGTCATTGGAACTGGCTAACATCTGTGTTCATGAGTCTACAGTGCGTAAAACATTGAACAAGCAGGGTGTCTATGGCAGGATACCACGAAGGAAGCCACTGCTAACTAAAAAGAACATTGCTGCACGCCTGAAGTTTGCCAAAGAACACATTGACACTCCACAACGGTTTTGGCAAAATGTTTTGTGGACTGATGAAACCAAGATTGAACTATTTGGAAAGAACACACAGCACTACATTTGGCGTAAAAAAGGCACTGCATATCATCATGAAAACATCGTCCCAACCGTAAAGTATGGTGGAGGAAGCATCATGATTTGGGCCTGCTTTGCTGCATCAGGGCCTGGCCAGCTTGCAATCATTGAGGGGAAGATGAATTCCCAAATGTATCAAAAAAATTCTACAGGATAATTTGAGAATGTCTGTACATCAGCTGAAACTCTGTAGAAGTTGGTTGATGCAACAGGACAATGACCCAAAACACAGGAGCAAGTCCACAACAGAATGGCTTCAAAAAAACAAAATTCATCTTTTGGATCGGCCAAGTCAGAGCCCAGACCTCAACCCAATAGACTATTGGGTTGAGGTCTGGGCTCTGAGAGATGCTATGGAATAACTTGAAGAGAACCATACACATGAGATGTCCAAAGAATATGACAGCACTAAAGCAGTTCTGCCAGGAAGAATGAGCTAAAATTCCTCCTGAACGATGTGCAGGTCTGATCCACAGCTACAGAAAGCGCCTGGTTGAGGTCATTGCTGCCAAGGGGTGTCAACCAGTTATTAACTCCAAGGGTTCACCTTACTTTTTTTACGTGGCGGTGGTAGTGTGATGGTCTGGGGCTGCTTTGCTGCTTCAGGACCTGGACGACTTGCCTTAATTGATAGAACCATGAATTCTACTCTCTACCAGAAAATCCTGAAGGAGAACGTCCGATCATCAGTTCATGACCTCAAGCTCAAGCGCACTTGGGTTATACAGCAGGACAATGATCTGAAACACACAAGCAAGTCCACCTCTGAATGGCATAAAAAAAAACAAAATGTAGGTTTTGGAGTGGCCTAGTCAACGTCTGGACTTAAATCTGATTGAGATGCTGTGGCATGACCTTAAACTGGCCGTTCATGCATTAAAACCCTCCAATGTGGCTGAATAAAACAATTCTGCAAAGAAGAGTGGGCCAAAATTCCTCCACAGCATTGTGAAAGACTCATTGCCAGTTATCGCAAACGCTTGATTGCTGTTGTTGTCGCCAAGGGTGGCACAACCAGTTATTTGATTTAGGGGGCAATTACTTTTTCACATGGGGCCAGGTAGGTTTGGATAGCTTTTTTCCTCAATATTTATGAAATCATCATTTAAAAACTGCATTTAATATTTACTTGGGTTATCTTTGTCTAATATTAAAATTTGTTTGATGATTTGAAACATTTAAGTGTGACAAATATGCAAAGAGATAAGAAATCAGGAAGGGGGCAAATACTTTTTCATGGCACTGAATATATATATATATTATATATATATATATATATATATATATATATATATGTATATATATGGGTCGATCCAAGAAATGATGTTTGGGCCTAATTAGGGTCTTTTTGACTTCAGAGAGCTATAGAAAAAAAATAATGCACCATTCTTCCTGTTTCTAGTCTCATTTGAAAGAAAACATCCAGGGATTCAAAAGGCAAATTTGTATATGTCGGCCCATAATTTTGCGAGTTATTGAACCCCAAAGTTTAAAAAATTGCCCAAAATTGGCATTTTTGGGCCATTTTCACCTCATTCCTAGCCATGTATTGTCAAGCCAAATAGTGCTAGACCACCATAAACTTATTTTTTCCTTAGTGGGGGGTCATATCTAACATTTCCATGTGGTTTAGCCATGTTATGACCTCCATTTTTTTTCCCTATATCTTATAATGGGAATTTCAACTCGTTGAAATGCAAGTTACGAAACTTTTAGACCATCAACTAGCATACTAAGAAGGTAGTCCCACTGTTCATATTACATCCAGCCAAGAGGGTCCCTATAAGGGTTATGTTCATAGCAATATTTTTTACAAACATTGACCTGAGCCTGTGCCAGCTTGAAAAAACTATTACCGGCCTCGTCACTCATGTTTCACTGACATTTACCCATATATAGAGCAAACTACTGCTAATTACTTTACTTCCTACCATCCAAACAAAGTTATAGGGTATATGTAGCAACCCTAAACGTAAAATAATAAAGAAAATTCATTCAGGTTGGCTCTAAGGGGCGTTGCTCAGTGAGTGAAACGCGAGTGATCATCCGGTGCCAAAAATGTCGCGAGAAGAGGAAAGTGACTTCCTGTTAACCAGCGAAAGTAAACTACATCCGGGGTCCTTCGTAAACAACTCAGAGGATCTCAAGCTTCGATTGAGGCAAGTTTACGGCAGATTTTGCTGCAAAATACAAGAGAAATTCTTCAGAAAGGTAAGGAATTTGGATGAAATTCTTACAAAATATTGTTGAGGGGGTGTCTGGGTGTACGCAGATGTCTCAATTTGTACCGAAACGATGTATTTTGGGTTCTATGGGTTAAAACAGATCGGCGAGTGAAATTTCCAAGCCGGTACAGCTATTGGTCTTCATGTATGGAGCCATTTGCTGTGCCTGGCGTGGGTTTGGGGAAAAGTGATACATGAGTGACCGGCCAGCCACCTTGCCGAAAATGGCCTCTGTGCAATACCCTCTGGTATGCGCCTAGTTGGTCAGGGGTTCTTCGTACAGCAAGATAATGACCCAAAACATAAGTCCAAGCTCTGCCAGAACTACCTTAGGTAAAAAGAACAAGATGGTAAGCTAGAAAACATAAAGTGGCCAGCATAGTCTCCAGACTTAAACCCCATCGAGATGGTTTGGGATGAACTGGACAGAAGAGTGAAAGCAAAGCAACCTACAAGTACCACACATTTATGGGAACTTCTGCAACAGAGTTGGGAAGGAAGAAATTTCTGAAGAATATTTGATTTCCACTGTAGAAAGAATGCCAGGAGTGTGTTCAGCTGTTATATCTGCCAAAGGTGGCTACTTTGAGTCAAAGGTTTAGAATACATTTTGGTTGGTCAATTGTTTATTTGTTCTACCATGTCAATGCTTTTGTTCCAGAGTACAATGAGACATTAAACTGCATAATTTTCAATAAAAAAAACTGGAAAAATTGGGGTCTTGTAAAACTTTTTACTGGTATTGTGTACAGTGGGGTGCAAAAATTTGGGCACCCCTGGTTTAAATGTCTGTTACAATTAATCTCCAAGTTACTGAAAGAAACCCATAACACTAAATGCTACAAAGTTAAACGACACCTTTCAAATTTAAAAGCAAGGTTTCTTTTTATTTAAATTTTTCTGAGTTTTTAAATGATAAGAAAGGAAAAAGGCCTCTGTGCAAAAGTTTGGGAACCCTTTTGGATTATTCTTTGTTACCTTTTAAGAAGATGATTACTAAGGCCCAGACCCAGGTGATTTACTCGTTAGGGCTTCAATGAGTCAGGTGTCAGGAGTCAATATAATTCCAGGGTTGAACTATATATTCTGAAGTAACTCCATGCCTTCTAAAGTATCTGACTGTGGTGGCTGTTGTGTCTGGTGTTAAAAACCATGTGTTCCTCGAAACATTTATCCAAGGATGTCAAAATCAAGATAATTCACTTCCACCAACAAGGAGAGGGCTATAAAAAACTTTCGCAATGTTTCAAACTGCCCATTTCTACTGTCAGAAACATTGTAAGAAAATGGAAAATAAATGGAACAATTGAAGTCAAGGCAAGATCTGGAAGACCAAGAAAAATTTCAGATAGAATGGCCCGAGATCTGGTGAGAAATGCTTAGAAGAACCCACACATCACTGCAAAAGAGCTGCGAAAAAGATTAGCAGACACAGGTCTAGTTGTTCACAGGACAACAATACAGTGTACCTTAAACAACAAAGATCTACATGGCAGAGTTGCACGAAAGAAGCCTTTCCTATAACCTCAACACAAAATTAAGCGTCTGAAGTATGCAAAAGAAAACCTTGAGAAACCTCAAGCCTAATTGGAACAATGTGCTTTGGACTGATGAAACCAAAATTGAACTTTTTGGCCACAACCAAAGAAGGTATGTTTGGAGAAAAAAGGGTGAAGCATTTACGTATAGACAATAACACATTGCCAACTGTTAAGCATGGAGGTGGATCCATTATGCTTTGGGGTTGTGTAACAGCTGGGGGCACAGGCAATACTGTGCAGGTGGAAGGAAGAATGGATTCCACCAAATATCAGGACATTCTAGAGGCTATTGTTCAAAGCTCAGGCCAGAAATTGAAGTTGAAGAGATGTTGAGTATTCCAGCAAGACAATGACCCAAAGCATACCTCAAAATCCACCATGAAGTACCTCCAGGAAAGACGGATGAAGATTTTGGAATGGCCATCACACTCCCCAGACTTGAATATTATTGAAAATCTGTGGAGAGACCTCAAACATGCTGTGCATGCAAGAGTGCCGAAGAATATTTCTGAGCTAGAGGTGTTCTGTCAGGAAGAATGGGGAAAAATTCCAAAGACAAGAATTGAAAGACTCTTAGCTGTCTACAGGAAGCGTTTGCAAGCTGTTATAGCTGCTCGAGGAGGAGTTACAAAGCAGTAGCTGACAGGGTTCCCAAACTTTTGCACAAGGCCTTTTTCCTTGATGTATTATTTTGAAACTGTAAAAAGTTAAAAATAAAAATTATTTTTGCATTAAAATCTGATGAAATGTGTCATGTTTAACTTTGTGGCATTTAGTGTTCAGGGCCCGTATTCACAAAGTGCTAAAAGTAGGTCCTAACTGTCGGATTTAGGAGAAACTCCTAAAAAAAAATGGGCGTGTCAGTCATAAATTTAGGACTCCCAATTATTTTTACTAAGTGTTATTCACAAAGCATTTTAGGCCTAAAAGTAGCTCCTAAGTCTGGGAGAGCTTAAAAGTAGTCAAGAGGACTCCTAAATTGCGAAAACCTATTCACAAAGAATCGGAAAATGGCTGCTGCTGTTGAAAGACGGAATGACTTGGAAATTCTGAATGATGCGCAGTTGTTGAAAAGATATTGGATCGACCGTGAAGGGATTTTATTTGTTGTTGACTTGGTGAGGGAGAGAATTACATCTCCAACCACGAGAAACAACCCAATAAGCCCCGAAATAAAATGTTTGACAACACTTCGTTACTTGGCCACCGGAAAAATGCAACTTTGCCACGCGGACAATTTAGGGATTTCACAATCATCTGTCAGTCGCTCAATTCAACGAACAATGAATGCGCTCTGTGAACCCCATATCATCCGACAGTTTATCCGGTTTCCAATGGACATTCGCCAACAACACAAAATCAAACTTGATTTCATTGCTGGGGGACAGTGGCTTTGGTGCTGTACCTCCTCCTGCTATGCATGAATTATTTTATTAGGCTATTGAGCGAGGGTTACGTTTAATAGATCATCATTATAATACCAGCCTATGTCATATTTTGTATGCATATTTAAATTGTAGGCTATAAATTACAAACCAAGGTTAGTATGCTTTCCTGTTTGAAGGATAGCCCGTTTATAGGCTGCAATCTCGGACCTCCCCTGCGATTGCTGCCCATACCACCACGTCTGCCGTCCGAGACACCGAGATTGATCTGTAGGCTGATATTATCCCACGCATCCCACTTGGATTTGCTGTTCACCCCCGAGCCAAATTTCCCTTTGATTACATGCTTTCGCTCCAGCACCAACTGGGCCAGCAGCAGTAACTGGTCGTGGCTCCAGTTGGGCTTTCGTGTCCTTTATGAACTTTTATCCATGACAGTTTAGGGCAAACAAACTTGAACAGCCCGACATTTAAATGATCGCAACATATTCTCATTGGGCAATAAGTTTATTTTTTTATTTTTTTTATTTAACCCTTTTTTAACCAGGGAAGTCACATTGAGATTGAAATCTCTTTTTCAAGGGGGCCCTGGGGGTTGAGGTGGGGAGGGAGAGGGCAATTTGCACAGCCAATTAGATCAGAGGATGATTAGGTGGCAGGTCCAAAGAGCCAGGTTGGGACTTTAGCCATGACACCGGGAAACCCCCTACTCTTATCGATGTGTGTCATAGGATCTTTAATGACCACAGTGAGTCAGGACCTCCGTTTAACGTCTCATCCGAAGGAAGGAGTTGCTAATTATTGGAGCAAATGACGTGTTTTATTATTGACTCGTTTTATGCTATTGGCGTTTTTACAACTATCTCTTTCCTATGTATGTTTATTTGCCTCGAGCGTGATATGTGGGGACTGCGCATAGTCCATTTTCAGGAGTGCTCAACATGTTATTATTTATGGGACAAACCAGCCGCTTGGACTATTTCCTCATTTTTTCCTCCATGGCTTGTATGTGGGATATTTTTTCAATGGGCCGCCCTGTCACCAAACAACCAATCACCGTGCTCATTGTCCCAAGACTTGTGCATGAGAATTGACGTCATCCATAGCAACGGAGATTTACTCCCACCTATCTCAGAGCTACTCCTAGTCTAGGAGTTACCAGTTTTCTTAACTAAAAGTTGCTCTCAGCGGCTTTGTGAATAACTTTTAAGATTTTACTCCTACATAAAATGTTTTAGCGCGTCTTAGGAGTACTCCTAGCGATAAGATAAGATGCTTTGTGAATACGGGCCCAGGTTTGCTTTCAGTCACTTGAAGATTAATTGTAACAGACATTTAAAGCAGGGTGCCCAAATTTTTGCACCCCACTGTATATAACCCCAATTCCAAAATAGTTGGGATGAAGTGTAAATTGTGAATAAAATGAAAATGCAATGACTTTCAGATCACATGAGCCAATATGTTATTTACAATAGAACATAGATAACATTTCAAATGTTGAAACTGAGACATTTTACATTTTTATCCACAAAGTGAGCTTATTTCAAATTTTCTGGCTGCAACAGGTCTCAAAAAAGTTGGGACACAGGCAAAAAAGGGCTGAAAAAGCTATTAATATATAAGAGAATCAGCTGAAAGAACATTTAACAAGTAATTAAGTTAACTGGCATCAGGTGTGTAACATGATGTATAAAAGGGATGTCTTCGAGAGGCTGAGTGTCTCAGAAGTAAAGATGACCAGAGGCTCTTGTGGAATAATACAAAACATCCTTTGCATTCTTATTATCTTATTATCATCAGTATTATTATCAAAACATCTTTTGTATTATTATTATCTTTCACTGCTTAAAACATCTTTTATGTCAATACCCCAAAGCTTATTAATCTATTTACCCAGAATGTGTGTCTGTGTGTGAGAGGAACTGTACAGAGGATCAAGGTCAAGAGTGGCATAGGAATGCTGGAGCCCTGCCAAAAGAAAATGCCCAAGGAGCAGTCCAAAGTGGCATCAGGTATCCCGTAACCGCCTTTCTGTGACCTGTCTAAAGTAGACTGGACAATACTATGAAGAAAGGCGGGAGCTGATTAGACTACGGTTATTGACAGATCTACAGCCAATTGATGTACAGCTAAAGGACTGTGGATTATAAGAACTGATGCCCGGGCAACGCCCGGGCAGAGCGCTCTCCAAACTGTGGCCAAGAACATCCCGCTGTTACAGTTTGTAATTTTTACTCTTTGTCTGTTATAAATTTACTATATTTCAATCACAATCTGGTCAAGTATTTATTTCAATTGTCTTCCATCCTTAACGAACACCACCGGGTAACAAGAGGTAATTTTCCCCACAAATCTGGTGACTCCCGACGTGGAGGGGGAAGACTCTTGGGTCTGACCAGGAAACTGAGTCAGAATTTGGACAACGCCTTGACGACAATCGCCAGACACTTCACGGCCGGTCATAAGAGAGAGGTAGGCAGAAGCTTTTTAATCTGCAGAATACGAAGTGTCTGACGTTTGACGGAAAGGTATAAAATTATGTTATTATACTTTTGTATGATTTCAGTAGCAGACACAGGGTAATATTCTATACTGGTTTCCTGTATGCGCATTCCAATACCCAACTCTAAAGACTAGTCTGAACAAAAGTCCTAGGTGATAAATGAGATAAGAAGTGAATACGGGGCGTGACGACGGCATAAAAAATAAAAAAAAAAAAAATCCGTCACAAGGGCAGGTAAATACCCAAGGGATATTTTTAACTTGAAAACGTGTGGGGCGAGGGTGGACACGGTAGGATACGAAGAAGGACTTAATAGGTTAGGTGGGGGGACGTCAGCCACTGAGTTCTGAACGGTCTAGAGGTCCTATCACGGGAGATCCATCAAAGACGCCTAGGAAGATAATACACACACGTGTATGTGACAAAAGAAAAGAGAGGAGAAATATAAAGGTCACATAACAATAAAATATCCAATAAAGGACTTGGCCATTGGACTGTGCATGTAGAGATCAGGACCTGAGTGTATATTATTGTAAATCCAGGCTGGTGGTGGTAGTGAGTGAATTGGGAATGGAGCAAGGAATGTTTTCGAGTGCTGTTGGCAGGTGCTTCAAGTGCTGAGGTGTATGTGTGTGTATGCTGAGCTCAGATTGTGTGTGTGGAAGTCAATGTGAATGAACCGAACTCTGTGAGTGTCTGTAAACAACTGCATTGCTGGCATATTTGTTAGTTCTGTCTTTGTTAGATTGAATACAGTTGTCATTCTATTACATGAAGTGCTCATATAGAGGTCCACAATAAAAATTAGCATTTATTCAAGATTAATTTCAGGTGCCCGTTGATTAGCCTATATTTACAGTATTTTTATGGAATTCTTAGAGTAATTGCAGGATTGGTAAAAAAGTGAAGTTGGTCAGAGTAAGTGAAATTAGTTGGTCTGAGTAAGTGAAGTTGGTGTAAGTGGAGCCGGTTAAAGCAGGAGTTTAGCCATTTTAATGGCTGTGGTTGGTTAAAGTAAGTGGAATTAATTTGGATGGTAAACAGAGAAAGGGAGTTTAGCCATTTTAATGGCTGTGGAGTTGTAAAAGGACAAAGTTGGTAGAAGTGAGCAGAATAATTATTCCTTGTGAAATCAAATAAAAGTCCCTATTTCTTGATTCAATAAGCGTATGCCCTTCTTGAACGATCAGTAACTATAAACAGAGGGAAGTTTAGAGGAAGTAATAATTGAACGTCAATTACATGAACGTGGATAAAGTGTTTCTAATGTGGCTAACTGAATTGCTTTTGAGATGCAGGACAAAGTCCAATATTTAAATGCTCTAATATTTGGCGGAAGTAATTCATTGCTGAGAAAACCACTACTAATATCCTCTATGAGCGTGAAGTAATTACACCATTTGAATTTGTTCAATATTTGCAAAATTGTAAAGAGCTAGAAAATCTAAGCAGTTTTCTGTAAATAATTAGACTGTGTGAGATTGGTGTGCTAGAAGCATATCTCAGAAAAGAAAATGAAGGAAAAGTACAAACAAGAATAACACTGTGTGTTCAAAATTTGCCAAAGTACTGTTTAACACTGTATATAGTAAGAGACTCTGTGCCAAATTTTATTGATACAGAGGTTTCTCAAGTATTGAAAATTTTCAATTGATATTTGAAAAAGATCAGAAAAGTACCTGAAATATAAAATATAATATGAAATTTAATGGTACATACTAGATTTATAAAAATAAAATAAAAAAATCAAGTGAACTATTGTGGGATTAGAGACTGGATGGGTTTTTAGATGGAGGAATGCAGAGTCAAAACAATAGAGGAATGGAGCCTTATTGACCGAAGCAGATTAGGGAGCACAGATAAGTGAAAGGTCAACATGCAGAAGTCAGAGAACAGAGAATGATGCATTGTGATTGAGCAAATGTCACTGGAAGCTTTCCTGACCGAAGAAATGCAAATGAATTAATGAAAAATCTTTTCTCCATTTCAAACAGGGACTATCAACCAGTGATTCTACATGGGAAAAAACTAAGAGGGCATGATAACCTTAATCTTTTTTTAACTTCTACAGGAAAAGAGCCAAGCAGGTGGAAAAACGGCAAAATTATGTTGATGAAGTTTTTGTTCATTGTTGTATGCATCTAACTCATTCAATTGAAACTTTTCCACAGAGGACTCACTGCACAAGATAAGGAATGAAAAAACCTTGAAAGTGATTTGCTGGCCAGCTAAGATTCAGCTGCAGAGTTCTAAAATAAATTTGGGGAAATCCAATTCGAGTATTAACACGAGACTAAATTCAAAAGGTGGACCACCATATAATTGAAAAAAGTCGACTAAAAAACGTGATCACAGTCTAAATTTATTTTTGATTAGGCTGGCAAAATCTTTTATTCTGACTAGTAGTGAGAAGGACAGGGACTTTCAAATAAAAGGTACTGACTGACTGACTGACTGAGCTGACCAGATTTGGGATGATTGTTTACCTTTATGTGCTGGGGAGCCCAACAGAAAAATTATTACAGTTGAATGTTCAATACGTACCCATTTTTTTGTGAATAATAAAAAAAAAAAAAAAAATTGCATATTGTAACACAGTCTAAAAGCAACTCCACCCGGTTCTGCTGAGGATATGGGGAATTGACACTATGGCTGGGGCTAATAAGCCCTGACTGTGCATCTCCTCCATGCTTTTAGCGGAACCCTAGACAGAGGCGGATTGCTCAATCATGATTAATTGAAAAAAAACACTTTGAAAAGAAATTATTGTTACTGTCCCATTTTTTGACCTGGAATACAGAGGAATACCAAATCATGAATATGCTGCAAAAAATAAATAAATAAATAAAATAAATAAATAAATAAATATTAATGCAAAATTGACAGGAGCTCAGTAGCAAGGATGAGCAAATTTAGTAATTATGAATTTTTAAATAAAATTAATTTATCAAGGTGGCACATGCACTGTGATCAAAAAAGGCAGTGTATTGCAAACAATTCCAATGAAATTGATGATTTTGTAAAACACATTCAGACCAAGCGAAAAATACACAAGACAAAGTTCTTGAATTGGGATTTATTTGGCAGGTAAAGAAAGGATCTAAGTGAATTCCATCGACTTTTTGCTTGATTTCGTTTTTACAGATTTATTGATTTTTATAGATGTTTTAGTTTCCCCATTTTATTATCTGCCAATTATAATTGTACACTACTTTGATTCAACTTTGTTGTTTTAAATGTTCTCTATAAATAGACCTGACTTGACTAATGTTGCTGAAGGAATTTTTGTTGTTACTGTTATAATTCCTCTAAATAGTGTTAAGTGCACTTAGATTTTTATTACATTATAGTTTTACTGCTTAAAAACAAAATAATATATACTTGTTAGAAATGTCAATGCTTATTTTGTTCTCTGCTTCAGGCTCTGAGAAAACTGTCTGTGGGAAAGTACTTATACGAGGGGTACATGCACCTGGATAGGAGTTATGGACTCATGTCTGGGAAATGTCCCAACTTAGCAAGATAACAGAATTGTTTCTATCTGTACCAGGCCTTGAAACTGAGCCACTAAGCACAAGATGTGACTCCTCCAATTGCATCCCTAGAGCAGAAATCTTGAAGAATAAAATGTTTGTGTAATTTTGTGATTGATTGCTTGAAGGATGCCTGGCTAGAAGGGTATGGGTCATTCCATGAAAAAAGAGAGCCAAAGTGTGACATGACTGTTCAAATTTGAAACAAAGATTTTGCTAGAAGTGCTGGTTCACTTTTTGTTGGCGTTCCCATGAGTCAAAATGTGACACAAGTTAAATGGCAAGATCTACTGTGGGATGCAAGAGGCAAGGTGTTGAATGTTCAGCGTTGCCGATGTAACAAGGACACTAAACTAACACAAAAGTATGCAATAAAAAATTTTATTTCAAAATATAACAAAGTCTCAACTTGTTCAATTAGTATAACAGAGAACAAACTTAAAACAAAACCAGCAGTTTGGCAATGCCCAGTTGTGCTCTAAGGTCTGAACATGTTGGCAGGGCTTTGATAAGTCGCTCATTGGTCATGTTCATCTGAGGACGGAACAAATGCAATATTCTGGACAAAATATAAATGAGAAGGCAGCCCATGTAAGTACACATCAGCTCTGAAAATATTTTAGAGTAGACTAGTTGCTAAATGCAAAATTTGTCATCTGGATTGTACCACATGACAAATGTTGCAAATGTAACATGGGCACCGAAAAATGCTCGACTTAGCAAATGCATCACCTGTCTTCACCCCACGCCCTTTTTGATATTGGAAACCGCTAATGATTCAATTTACAATGGTACAACTAATGGTTAACAGGATGAATTTGTTGATTTCAATTCCTAAGCAGGAGCATGCAGTTAAACATTCAACACAATTCTGGGCTGAAATACAGGAACTTCACAAAAGCAACCCTACATTTGCTGTGCAACATTTATTAAAAAAAATAGGCTAAATTGCCTGTTTCACATTTACTAACAACTTCCATCAAAATTCTTTTTATATAGAAAAATTTATCCTTTCTTTTTTGCCAAAGTGCGTTGAACGCAACATGGGCAAATAACAGCAGTGACTGGCCATGTCCCAGCTGGGTTTGCCACAACCCCTGCAAAAAATACACCTAACTGCCGAGTGTCACTTTCATTGAGAAAATATATGGATGAGAAGTGCCCGTAGACATGTAAACAATAGTGGTGGGACGCGATTAAAAAAAAATCAATCTAATTAATTAAAGGCTTTTGTAATTAATTAATCTCGATTAATCACATTTTTATCAAATACCAATTTTTGACACAATAAGCAAAGTTTTTTCAATTCAAATAAATTTTGGTTGACGACTGAATCAATGAATAGACATATATGTGATCTTAAACAACAAAAAATGTTTATTTTTTCATCTATAATTATCAGTGCATTTTTTATCTGTGTACTACATTCACTGATTAGTGCAAACTCCCAAGTGCAATTATAGCCTTTTTATTCAACATTTTAGGACTTGGGGTGCATTAACGCCACCTACCGGGCTAAAGTGTGTGCATCAGTGTTACCGTGTGCCAGAAATGAGGAACTGAGAAAGAAAGGTCTTAAATGCGTTTTTTTTTTTTTTTTTTAGCGCGTTATTTTTCCTGTAATTAATTAATCCAAATTAACTTCCGACCAAAAACGATGCACCACTCCTTAAAACACGTGAAACGGCAGGCCAAATTATGAATCCCTATAGAAAACATACTTGTGTTGAAAATCGGTGATTGACCAAAAGATTTTAGTGATTGAACGTCACTTCATTCGAACGTAACTTTCTGGGGACACAAAAATACTAACCTGCTCAGCTTCCTTCATGAAGACGATAGACTGGTTCCTGGATGAGAAGTAGGAGGTTCGAAGGAAATCCATATCTATGACCACTGTGAGACCCCAAGGATACAGCAGATCGGGCAGCGAGCCCGCTCGTGTTGAACGAACTTGGAAAATATGACGCGAAAAATTTTGCTTCACAAAAGAAGAATTTTATAAAACCCATGTGTTTTCTGAGATAATATTTTGGACGGTTATGCAACAGATTAATATCAACACGTTGGTACAAAAATCTAGATAATATATTATGTTTCCTGGGTTTCTCAGCACTGTTTCAATGTAACTTTTCAGGACACCATGAGTTACGCTCGCAACAATATTTTAAGCGCTAATTGCAGTGTTATACATCTGGATTTCCCGGTTAATTGCTGTTGTGGGTTAATCACTTGGAATTTGATGTTAAGAACAAATGCCATTTCAGCCAGACTTTTATTTAAAAATTGTAGAATTTTACATTCAAAGTCTGAAGGCAATGAATGTCACAAATTTGGACAATTTTATCCACAAGTTTTTCAAAGACATGCAGTTTTTTTTTTTTTTTTTATCTTTTTCAGAAGACCAATTATATTGCCTGTGTTAGCTTTTTTTTTTATATATACTCTGGCCTTCAGGCATGGCATTTTCTATAGGTGGCATCCAATTTTGTAAATCATATAGTCCTGTAAAAATGCAGGGTCTCTGGCTCTCTATTTCATGGAATGACCATTATAAAAAATTGCTTGTTGAAATTATTTAGCAGAGACCAACCTCTGACTGCTGTGGACACAGAGTCCCTGTTTGCTCTCTCATTCTGCAGGATTATATTGCAATAAACTGTTGATCATGTTTCTTTAAAAAAAAAAAAATGTGTTCCCATTCTTTCAAAGAAGTCCTATCTAATAATACTGCATGTCCTGGACTCAAGGACACCCTCTATCAAATCCTGAGATTGAGTACTTTGTTGATGGTTTGCCGTCAAGAGTCGATAAAGGCAACCCATGTGTTGGATATGCTGTCTGTACTCATGAAACTGTGTTGATTGTAATCTTCTGCACACCAAACATGTTGACCTAATCAGTTTGGCTGACGCCTTTGCAGACAGAGGAGCAAGGGCAACAGCCAAACACACTCTTGTGGGGGCTATTACACCAATCTGAAGACTCAATTTCATGTGACCTGCTGTGAGCAGAGCATGATGCTGCTCCCCACAAGAAAACGTCAATGGACATCACATGGAACACAACACACTGATGACAGGTGGATGGGACCCAATGGTAAACCTATATTGCCAAAATCCCTCTTCCATATTGTTGCAGGTTTGGTGCATGGGCAGTGCCATGTACCAAGAGGAGGGACCAAGGGGTTAATAGAGCAAAGTTACTATCACTTATTTACTAAAAAAAATTTCTAAGAAATGTCCAACATGACAAAGATGGGTAGTAGTACAGAAGGGGCAATCCCTACACCCCCCCTGGCCATTCCACGTTTCATACATTTAACACCATGTGAGGGGAAGAGGTATGTTAGTAGTGATATGACCTTTTTCTAAATGGGGTAGAAGCTATAGATACAATCACAGTAGCAAAATCCTGAGTAGAGAAATTATTCCTAGGTGGGGAATTCCAAAGACATTGTATAGTGACAATGGGTCAGAATTTAGGAATGAAGTGTTGACCCACATGGGAGCAAAATTAGAATAGGACTGAAAAAGCATTGTACATATCATTCGAATCAGCAGGATTAGTGGAGAGAACTAATGGAACCCTGAAAGCAAAACTGGCAAAAGCCATGTACTCCACTAATTTGACCTGGGTTGAGGCCCTCCCACTGGCACTATACTCTATGCGCCAGCAACCAGCGAAGGATATGTTTCTTTCACCACATGAATTATTCACTGGGAGGCCCATGCTTGGGCCTCCGGGAGACCCTAACGTGGTCCCCACAGCAGCCTTGCTGCAAACAGATTTGTCAGATTATATGCGGCTTTGGGCAACATGACTAAGCTTCTCTCGCCAGGTGCAAGCAGCAAATTCCACAGGAGACGAGGACAACGGCACCCCGGCCCCAGGGGTGACCACTGGCGACTGGGTCTGGTTAAAGGCACCAGGCCATCCACGCTGGGACGAACCGATCTGGACGGGACCATTCAAGATCACTGAGGTTTCCGACAAGAAAAGCGGGTGCGGTCGAGGAGGGAGATAAGACCTGGCATCATTTTGCACACTGTGCAAAGCAAGACCGCCAGAGCGGTCACTAGAGCAGGTAAGAACTAACCTGTTGTCATTCCAGGACATCAACAAGGAAGATGGAGATGGAGAATCGAAGGAGGGTGAGGAAACGTAATGAAATGTGGCTAGGAATAAGGAAGGAGGGATTGGATCTCCTAGTAAGATTTTCTTTACTTCTTGTAGGCGCTTTGCTATACGCTGAATGCACTCAGAAAGACGCCCACATGACACCTACACCACACCAAGAATTCAAGGAAGACATGTTGATGGTAGCGGCAGTAGTAGGAGAACTAATAGCAGGAGGAGCATTCTCCAGCCTGGTCTTGCAGTATATACATCGTTGGGTCCTAACACATACATCACCGGAATACACGGACAAGACAAATTTAATTGCACGCCCCAAAAAGTAACATGAAAATAGCAAGTACTATTGTAATCTTGGCTTTGGTACTGGTAACAGACGCAGCTACAGTGAACTCAGACCCCTGTGGAGCCAAGGTAATTTTAAAGGTGGACCCAGACAGTGAGAACACATTTCAATTTGATTTATGTAACGTAATCAACTGTGGTACTGACCCCTTCAAATGGAGGGGGGGGTATGAAGATATTGAGTTAGAGGAGTACCGAGATGACCCCATAGGCCTGGAGGCCGGGGACTTGCCCTAACCTCGCCTCGACGAGGCGACTATGTTACTGTACCAACAGGTGACCGAATGTGACAGGAAGTGACGAGTGGGTGTGTCCTCCAGAACCCTACACGCCCAACTGCCCCATTGGAAATCCCTACTGCGAACATGGACAAGGCGGAGAAGCAGATTGGGCTTGCTGGAAGTGGGCGGAGAAGTATTGCCCAGACCTGCCTAACCTCAGAAAACAACTGCTGACTGATCCTGAATTTCAGCGAGCCTACTGCCAGGAGATTCTGTGGTTGTCTGAGGAGGAGTGTGAATGAGATTTGAGTGGATGAAGGGTATTGGCTTAGTAAATTCATAACGTTAGAGGGTGCTCATGTGCTCATGTGCTAGATCCATATTCCGTGATAGTGGCTGATGAGTGCACTTGCACATATGAAGTAAAATTAAAATGCCGGAATATGCAGATTTGCTGTAGGACTAAAGGGTTTCGCTTGGAGCGGACGCTGGGCCGGGCAACTAGCTGCCGACCTCCACTGGCGCGCATGGCCAAGCCATGGTCATGTGGATCCCTGAGTTGTCAAGGGTGAAGGGGGGCACCCAAGGAGGGGTCCCAGTGGTCAAGTAGAGCCTGGAGGTCAGGTTTTGCTTTGCTGCGCTAGGATGCTAATGCAATCACCCCATTGATAGCAATATGTAACGTGGGTGCTCACAGCACAAAAGGGTGAGAATGTAATCGCTTCAGCATTTTAGTGTTGCCCCCATGAAATGGGGGCCAAAGGAGGGAGTTGTGGAATAATACAAAACATCCTTTGCATTCTTATTATCTTATTATCATCAGTATTATTATCAAAACATCTTTTGTATTATTATTATCTTTCACTGCTTAAAACATCTTTTGCGTCAATACCCCAAAGCTTATTAATCTATTTACCCAGAATGTGTGTCTGTGTGAGAGGAACTGTACAGAGGATCAAGGTCAAGAGTGGCATAGGAATGCTGGAGCCCTGCCAAAAGAAAAATGCCCAAGGAGCAGTCCAAAGTGGCATCAGGTATCCCAGAATCGCCTTTCTGTGACCTGTCTAAAGTAGACTGGACAATACTATGAAGAAAGGCGGAGCTGATTAGACTACGGTTATTGACAGATCTACAGCCAATTGATGTACAGCTAAAGGACTGTGGATTATAAGAACTGCCCGGCAACGCCTGGGCAGAGCGCTCTCCAAACTGTGGCCAAGAACATCCCGCTGTTACAGTTTGTAATTTTTACTCTTTGTCTGTTATAAATTTACTATATTTCAATCACAATCTGGTCAAGTATTTATTTCAATTGTCTTCCATCCTTAACGAACACCACCGGGTAACAAGAGGTAATTTTCCCCACACTCTCCAACCTGTGAAGGCTTGCGTAAAAAAATTGTGGAAAACTTTAAAAACAATGTTCTTCAACGTCAAATTTCAAAGGTTTTGAAGGTCTCATCATCGACAGTGCATAACATCATCAAAAGATTCAGAGACACTGGAAAAATCTCTGTGCGTAAGGGACAAGGCTGAAGACCTTTACTGGATGCCCGTGATCTTTGGGCCCTCAGACGTCACTGCATCACTCATCGGCATGATTCTGTCATTGACGTTACTAAATGGGCCCAGGAATACTTCAAGAAACCTCTGTAAACACAGTCCACCGTGCCATCCACAGATGCCACCTAAAACTCTATCATGCAAAAAGGAAGCCATTGTTGAGCATGATCCAGAAGTGCCGCCATGTTCTGTGGGCCAAGGCTCATTTAAAATTGACTGTAGCAAAGTGGCAAAGTGTCTTGTGGTCAGAGGAGTCCAAATTTGACATTCTTGTTGGAAATCATGGGCGTCGTGTCCTCCAGGCTAAAGAGGAGAAAGACCACCCCTCCTGTTATCGGCCTTCTGTTCAAAAGCCAGCATTTCTGATGGCATGGGGATGCATTAGTGCATATGATGTGGGACACTTGCATGTTTTAAAAAGCACCATGAATGCTGAAAGGTATATAAAGGTTTTAGAGCAACATATACTCCCCTCCAGACGACATCTATTCCAGGGAAGGCCTTGTGTATTTCAGCAGGACAATGCAAAACCACATACTGCAGCAATTACAACAGCATGGCTTCGTAGTAGAAGAGTCCGTGTGCTGAACTGGCCTGCCTGCAGTCCTGATCTTTCACCGATTGAGAACATTTGGCACATAATTAAACGAAAAATTTGTCAAAGGAGACCCAAAACTCTCCAGCAGCTGGAAGCCTGTATTAAACAAATTCCAATGACTTAACTCGAGAAACTTGACTCCTCAATGCCCAGACGCCTCCACTCTGTGTTAAAAAGCAGAGGGGATGCTACACCATGGTAAACAGACCCCTGTCCCAACTTTTCTGAGACCTGTAGCAGCTATTAAATTTGGAATGAGCTCATTTTGTGGATAAAATAGTAAAATTTCTCAGTTTCAACATTTTCTATGTTATCTCAGTTCTATTGTGAATAAAATACTGGCTGGTGTGATTTGAAAGTCATTGCATTTTGATTTTATTCACAATTTACACTTTGTCCCAACTATTTCAGAATTGGGATATATATATATTTATAAACATATATATATATATATATATAAACCCCAATTCCAATAAATTTGGGACGTTGTGTAAAACGTGAATAAAAATAGAATACAATGATTTACAAGTCCTTTTCGACCTATATTCAATTGATTACACTACAGAGAAAAGATATTTAATGTTCAAACTGATAAACTTTATTGTTTTTTTGGAAATATTCACTCATTTTGAATTTGATGCCTGCAACACGTTCCAAAAAATCTGGGACAGGGGCAACAAAAGACTGGGAAAGTTGAGGAATGTTCAAAAAACATCTGTTTGGAACATTCCACAGGTGAACAGGTTAATTGGAAACAGCTGAGTATCATGATTAGGTATAAAAGGAGCATCCCCAAAAGGCTCAGTCGTTCACAAGCAAGGATGGGGCGGGGTTCACCACTTTGTGAACAACTATGTGAGCAAATAGTCCAACAGTTTAAGAACAACTTTTCTCAACGTGCAATTGCAAGGAATTTAGGGATTTCATCATACATCATCTACAGTCCATAATATCATCAAAAGATTCTGAGAACCCGAAGCAGAGTTGGCTGGCCCATTGGGCAATATAGGCAAATGCTAAGGGCGCTGTGGCCTCCAGGGGGCGCCACAAAATCGGGAAAAAATTCACCTTCAATTTAATTATATTAAAAATAGTTATTACTATTAACTCTTAAAATGGAAAAGCTAAGATAAATTCAAATGTAAAGCAATGTCCAACTAATATTACTACAAATGATAATTCCAAATAAGTCCCCCCCTCCTCCTCCAGCTGATCGGTACCTGCTCGCTCTCTGTGGGGGGAGGGGCGAATTTATTGATGTGACCCCAGAGAACTTTGTAAACATGTCAGAATGACCTAAACTGTCCGGAGCACAGGGAAGAAAAGAAGAGGAGGAAAAACGGGAGAAAAAAGGAGGTAAAGTAAAGATACAGTAATGAAATGAAGCATCAGTTATGCTGCATCAGTTATTTAGCACAGTGTACTGTTAAGTTAATAACTTGCTTCTGAGCGATTAGCCTCAACATGGTGTGCTAATCAGTTGGGATGCATCCGAATCCATATTCGGTAAGTCATGAATAATGGCTTTTTGTCGAATAAACCAATCGTCCGAACATTTTGTTAAAAGTTCGGCTTTATATAATATGTATAATATATACATTTTTTACCCGATTTGACTAAGGGAAACATCTCCTACAAGTGGTTGGTTCTGAAGTTCTCTAATTCAAACTAGATTGGCTGCCGCCACTGTCAATCATCCTCACCAGTCAGTCAGAATCGACGACGTCAGCAGCCGTTAGAGTGGGTTTCTTAAACCTGTGTTGCTTTTCCTTTTAGCGTGAGTCTGTTCATTTTGCTTGCTTTGTTCTACTGTCGGGTTGTTGCTGCAAGAAAGTTTTAAAACGCTGACTGTATTTCTTTTGATTCGCAGAGTGGATAGACGTTAGACTGGGTTTTTAAACCTGCATGGCTGGTCTATGTCTGTGTGCGGGCGCTCTGGAGAAAAATACCTGACTGAGAATTGGGTAGCTAGCAATCATTGCAGACAGTTTTGCTAAATTCTGATTCCTTTATTTACCACTAAAATAGTTACACTGAGTTGTATTGCTGAGTTGTGGCATGCTGTTGTTTAACTAACCAAGTTAGTTCGCGTGTGTGTACGTGTGTGTGTGCGCACGCGTGCTCTGGAGAAAATTATACGTGGCTGAGAGTTGGGTGGCGAGCTAGCTCCATTGTTTAGCTTGCATTAAATGCTGTAGCTCAGTGATTTTTATCTCAGAAATTTTCCTTTTTGATTTGTCGCTTTTGTAATATTTCGGAAAATGGATTCAGACAAACGTGCATGATCCCCCTGTTTGCAGTGCTATTCCCTTACCATAAAAAACATCGCAGTGGTGTCTGGGAGCACTTCAGTCAGCGCAGTAGAACCAACCAAGGTGATCTGCAAACTGTGCAAGGCTAAAGTTGGCAGAGGCAAGCATATTAATCATCTGTCAACATCTGCCATGCATAATCACTTGAGTTATAAGCATCCCACCCTGAAAATTACTCAAACTACCCCATACACTGCTGAAATCACTACTAAAACCCCAAGTGCCACATCAAAAAAATTTAAATACTTGTTCTTTTAAAATATAATTGGCACTTTTCCATTTGATAACTGATTGTTTATTCTCCTCAAGATAGTGGTCTCAGAATTTCAGTAATTTTAGATTTCTTTGTGGTTAAAATCCAATTATTAATTCACTTATTTACAGGATTTTTATTTTGTGGTAAGGGTATTTATATTGTATTTCAGATTTTTTTGTATTTATTTTAAGCATGTAAAGTGGGTGACATGTTATCTTAAAGATTAAAGACAATGGTAAAAACAATGCTATTCGATTTCCTTTGTAAGCGTATGTAAATCGCCGATGGAGGGGGGTGCCATATAAAATCTCGCTTAGGACGCCACATTGGGTAGGGCCGGCTCTGATCCGGAGAAATCTCTACACGTAAGCAGCAAGGCCGAAAACCAACATTGAATGCCTGTGACCATCGGTCCCTTGGGCGGCACTGCATTAAAAACCGACATCATTCTGTAAAGGATATTACCATGTGGGCTCAGGAACACTTTGGAAAACCATTGTCAGTTAACACAGTCCGTCGCTGCATACATAGACAAGTGCAAGTTAAAACTCTACCAAAGCAAAAGCCATATATCAACAACACCCAGAAACACCGCCGGCTTATCTGAGATGGATTGACGCAAAGTGGAAAAATGTGCAGTGGCCTGACGAGTCCACATTTCAAATTGTTTTTGGAAATCATGGACGTCGTGTCCGCCGGGCTAAAGAGGAAAAGGACCATCCAGATTGATATCTGCGCAAAGTTCAAAAGCCAGAATCTGCGATGGTATGGGGATGTGTTAGTGCCCATGGCATGGGTAACTTGCACATCTGTGAAGGCACCATTAATGCTGAAAGGTACCATACAGCTCACACCAAAACGGAAAAAATCGTGAGAACTCTCCCTAACTTGCCGCTGTCTTGCCGTCTTTGTATCGCTACTCTACAGCCAGACTAACTTATTGTTTCGCGAGATTAATGCTGTAAGCCTTTTAACTGCTGACAGTGATCGTGAGGCGGCGCCAGGTAAGAAAATATAGTTCCTGACCACGTGTGGTTTCCTATTCGCTGCGGGGTGAATAGCCACTTCCAAAAACATAACATGCACTTTCAATTTAAAACTTGTGAGAAACCGCATTATAGTGCACGTGAAAGTGCGGAAGAAATTTGCTTTTGAAGACGTGTGTCAACTGTGTATGTGAGTTCATAATGTAACTAAAATCGCCACAAAGTCCAGCAATCTACAATATAACAAAAACAACATGAAAATTTCTCTAAACTATGACAGCGGATGTGTCCTATACGGTAAGATGTATCATTCATTTTCACAGAATGTTAAGAGTAAACAACAAAAATAAAGGAAATTTTCTGTCTGCACTAAATAGCATTAAAATATATAGAAAGCTTAATGATTTTTGTCCAAAAGAACCGCTCTTTTTCGCCGCTGTTCTCCTCATAAACCAACCCCACACATCAAGCTGCATCATGCTAGTTATATCTCATACATCGTTCCTTTACATGCAATGGTTTACCGATTAAAAACTTGTGATTTTAAAGCTATCTACAACAATAAAAATACAACAACAAGCACCTATTTTAAGCAAATAAATATATGAATAGGAAGAAATAATCTTACGTGCTAATGTGGGGTTGGTAAGTTTTCACCATTTACAGTGATTGCGTGTGAAAGCATCCCCTGCTTGGAGAGGCTTACTGGCCGCTCAGCCAACCATGACATTCTTCAGCACACGCTGGACCACCTGTGATGTGTATCCTGGAAGGGTTTCGTGACTGGGTAATATGCTTTGTATCCCTGCCCCGCGCTCTCTCAGACAACCTACCATTTTTCTACCCTCATGTTGCTCTGAAGTTACCATTACCTTCTCCCGACCTTACCATGATAGAATTCCGTTTTGATGTGATCTGTACGGTACATACAGGTTTTGGAGCAACATATGCTGCCATCAAAACAACGTCTTTTTCGGGGACGTCCCTGCTTATTTCAGCAAGACAATGCCAAGCCATATTCTGCAAGTGTTACAACAGCGTGGCTTCGTAGTAAAAGAGTGTGGGTAATAGATTGGCCTGCCATCAGTCCTGACCTGTCTCCCATTGAAAATGTGAGGTGCATTATGAATCGCAAAACACGACAATGTAGACCCCAAACTGTTGAGCAACTGAAGTCGTACATCAAGCAAGAATGGGAAAGAATTCCACCTACAAAGTGTCTACAATTGGTGTCCTCAGTTCCCAAACGCTTATTGAGTGTTGTTAAAAGGAAAGGTGATGTAACACAGTGGTAAACATGCCCCTGTCCCAGCTTTTTTGGCATGTGTTGCAGGCATCAAATTAAAAATGAGCGAATATTTCCAAAAAACAATTAAACATTTATTTTTAATTTAATTTATTTTAATTTAATTTATTTAATGTGAACATTAAATATATTGTCTTTGTAGTGTACTCAATCTAATATAGGTCAAAAAGGATTTGTATTCTGTTTTTATTCATGTTTTACGCAACATCCCAACTTCATTGGAATTGGGGTTTGTGTATATATTATATATATATATATATATATATATATATATATATATATATATATATATATATGATATTTCTGTATATAAAATTTCTAAACTTGAATTTGAATTGCAGCATTTGAATTGTTTAACTGGAATAATTGCATTAAAAACCTGAATCTGAATTGCATTCGGCCAATTTTATATATAATTCTCTGATCATTTGGAATTTAATTCCAATAAAATTGAAACTGAGCTCAATATTATGAAATTAACTTCAGTTGCGCTGAAACAATATTTCATCCTCACTTAAAATTCAACTGTACATGCTTCCACCTTCAGTTAATTACTTGCTAGACATGCTGCTTACCAGCTAACAACTAGGAACAGCGGGGACGAAACCCTAGATAGGAGGAGAGATGGCTCAGCACAGGTGTAATAGGCATCATCCCACCGCAGACAGAATACATTTGATGGCATTGGTCAAAAGCAGCCTCGTGGAACCCCAGTCTATTCCCATATTACGTCTCCGAGCCCATACACGGTGTGCAAGTAGATTATCTCCCTTAGCATCTCTGGAGCTGCAGGAATGACATGCATGTGAAAAAAAGGTCTTCGGTGGGATAAATTCATTACACAGTTTGTAAGGGGGCCAACACGAAAATATATGGGGTCAGTAAATTTCATATTGGGCTCGGCTGACACCTCGCCTAATATGCCATTTACGGACCCCATATATTTCTGTATTGGCCCTGTAACAAACTGTGTAACTTATAATGCTGGGCTGCTGCCGCTAGTCAGCTGCTTTCGGTGTGCTGCCAGATGGCATGATTGAAATATAACAGTTGAGGCATAATTAACAGTCTGGTAGTCTAGTTCTCCTGTTCATATACCTGCTCGTGAAATATTTCAGCTTGATTACTTTCCAGTGAGAAGCAAATGGTGTTTTTGTGAAACCTAGGTTGTGATACTCCAGCTTTGTAATGCAGCCCTGCCTACTAGAAGTCTTTAGTTCAATTCAATTCAATTTAGTTGTATAGCGCTTTTCACAGAGACTGTCACAAAGACGCTTTACAATGAGAGATTAAATAAATGAAAGGGCAGTGCCCAGCCTATTCCCCACTACAGCAAATGAGGCAAAAAATGCAAAAGAGTTCCATTTAAGTCCATCTGAACAGTGGCGTCTGTTGCACCAGGAAGTGGCATGTCGAGGATGGTGCAGAACTGGATCAGGACAGCAGGACAGCAGCAGCCAGCGCTCATGGTGAGGCACAGGGCTTGGACGGTCCAGGACTCAGGGTTGTGGACGGAAAGATCCTTGGAAAGAGACACAGAAAAAAGGGGGGTGAGGCACTAGATAAAACTAATGCATGTTAATTAAAAAAAACCGTCCTGTGTCATGTGCCAAGTGAGAAATTATTAGCAGACTGGTCAGGAAACAGTCAACAACCCTCCATCCATTTCCTGCACCACAGAGGCCCTACACTTACACCAGGCTGTAAGATCACTTTTGATTTTCTAAACACGAGTACCATATGGACCTCCCCGGTGACTAAGGCTGTAGCAAGCCCCACTGGCACCGTTGATGCATGCTCAGTGTCACCGGTTCCACATGGATTTGCTTAACTCTGGCTTCCAATATCTTGTGAACCCATCATAAAACTAAGTTGTAATCAGTCCCACCAGAGCCAAATAAATGTTTATACATACTAATCATGAACTAATCATAGGCTTGACTAAAAAGGTAAGTTTTAGTCCTCAATGTTATCTGGGAATGGGCAATCACCTAATTGACCAGTCTTAAAGGAACTATGTCATGATTACTGTGCATGCTCACAACTTTAAACAAAGTAAATCTGCTCAACTGCGAGTCAAAATCTACCAGGTATTTTTCTTCGATGATTATTGGCCATGGCCACCAGCTTAATTTCTTCATATCCCTTGGCTAAAGCTTAAAATTGCGCTTTTAATCCTCAAATTTCCATGGAAAGCTTCTTAATATAAAAAGCATAATGCTGGAGTAACTAAAATATTTAAATACAAAGCAAAACAAAGACGGATTGGCAAGGATGGAATCAAATTATGACTTGCAGTCACGCAGATTCACTTTCTTAGGATGTAAATTCTGAGCATGCGCAGTAGGGTCATTCTACATGAAACCAACAAATACTGTCCCCAGAACTGAGTGCACTTTCCAAAGCTATACCAACATTGCATGTGCAGCCATTATTACAAAATGCAATATTTATTCAAATTGCATTCAGATAATACACTGAAATCTATGATCAAAAAATTCTTGATTTGCTTTTAGGATGACTATTATGACAAAGCTACCCCACTTCCTGTGTCCCGAGATTAGAAGTTGCACATATACTTCTGGTTTAAATCTGTTTTTTTTCCCAATAAATGATTGTTTTTGTGTTCCTTGCACTGCACAAGATAATTATCTATATTATAAACAACACCTTTCCCCATCAATTCATGTTCTTTGTGTATTTTGGGGTAATTTTTGTCTTGTCCACTTTTTTTGTGTAACTTCTGTTACCCTGATTGAATCATAATGCCCACAGGTGTCAGTCTGACAGTTTTTTTTACAAGAAATCCTCTGGAGCCCGTTAGAGGGCAGCACATCATTGTTTAGCAGTTTTCAAAAGGTGAGTCAGTGCCATGTGTTTTTATCTGTCTTTTAAGTTTTAACATTTCAGGAGTACTGATATGACAAGTAACTTCTGTTATGACCATATGTCATTCATAGATCATGGAAACCATAAATCAACATGTTCAAAATAATTTGTTAATGAATTATGTTGTCATAAATGTGTTCATTGGGTGATAATAGAGGATTACTCCTCTAGAAATACCCTCTTGGGAGTAACTTATGTTACTGCATCTTCTGTTACCACTGGTATCTTCTGTTACGTACATGAAATTTCTGTTACTCTACCCAAGGAGACTATTATGAAGGTACACTGAATATTTGTCATATGATGACTATTTTTCTATAATTAAGACCACTGGAAGCAACAGTTTTCTGGGCAGGTGGTAAAATTTAAAGGTCAGATTGTTACATTATGCCATATTTTCTGAATCTCAAGGGACAATTGAGTTTAGTGATCAGTGTAATTTTTTTGTTCGAATGTTACCACTTCAAAACAAATTGGTATATTTTATTTAAATTACTTTTAGGACACATGAAGGAGTTAAGGTGTATAATATTTGATGATTATATTATAGCATAAAGGGAGTATTTGTCCAGTAGCAGAAGTTACTTTCTGTCAAATGTATCTGTCCTGTTGTAATAAGTATTATATATGATGAACTTGATTAAGCTTGCATACTCTGTCTGGTTGACCCTTGATATGTTAGCAATAAAATACTTTGAAATCAATTGTCTAGACTACATCTTAATTTTTGTTAAGTCTAGCCAAATTGTTGGTTGTGTGTAGAATGACCCAGTAATTGTGACACAGCTTTAAAGGACCAGTGTGTAAGATTTAGATGGACAATCTGGCTGAATAACTGGCAGGAATGGAATAAAATATTTAAAAGTACATTTTCATCAGTGAATTATTTCCTGAAAATAAGAATCGTAGTGTTTTCTTTTATCCAGAATGAGCCCTTTATATCAACCGAGAGGTCCTCTTCCATGGAGCTCGCCATTTTGCACCGCCATGTTTCTACGGTAGCCCAGAACGGGAAAAAGTAATTAAATAAAGCACTGCCACGAGAGCGCGCCTTTCGCGTTTTTTGCAAGTTTTGCGGCCGCAGTAGGTTCTCTGAGAAAGGAAATGATCATTAGGTTGCAATCTATAATCTCACCACTTGATGGCTCTAGATCTCACATACTGGTCCTTAAATGTTTACTAACAGTTCCGCACATTAGTGGTGGTAGAAAGTCGAGCACGAGGGTTATTCCATGTCAACTCAGTCACCAATGTACATGACACCTCTCAGATTTTGCTCAAACTTTGTCCAAAAATACTTTATGGTACCAAACACAAGAATCCCAAGTTTTGTGTCAATATCTCTGACGGTTTTTGTGTGGTGCCCTCTTGAAATTTGGGTACCACGCCCCTTTTTGACTTACGTGAATTGGTCATTTTATTTTGTAGCATTTTGTAAGGACCATAACTCCTCATGTAACAGAGATCGGAAGCTAAAATTTGATGAGCTGGTGTATTCTGGCCCATATTCTGCAGCCAGAATCACCATGAGACATCAGAGGGGTGAGCGGAGAGTCCCCAAAATCCGAATTTTTTAAAGCGGCAAGTAATTTTTCACTTTTTGGGGGTTCCTAGGATTTAGTTCAGTGAATGTTACTGTTCGAATTGTGTTTCTCCCTCATATTTCAGAGCTTTTCCACCACCAAACTACAACCCCAATTCCGAAATAGTTGGGACAAAGTGTAAATTGTAAATAAAATCAAAATGCAATGACTTTCAAATCACACCTTTTATTCAAAATAGGACAGAGATAACATAGCAAATTTTGAAGCTGAGAAATTTTACAATTTTATCCACAAAATTAGCTCATTTCAAATTTGATGGCTGCTACCGGTCTCAAAAAAGTTGGGACAGGGGCCTGTTTACCATGGTGTGGCATCCCCTCTTCTTTTTAACACAGAGTGGAGGCATCTGGGCATTGAGGAGACAAGTTTCTTGAGTTAAGCCATTGGAATTTGATCCCACTCTTGTTCAATACTGGCTTCCAGCTTCTGGAGAGTTTTGGGTCTTCTTCGACGGATTTTACGTTTAATTATGCGCCAAATGTTCTCAATTGGTAAAAGATCAGGTCTGCAGGCAGGCCAGTTCAGCACACGGACTCTTCTACTACGAAGCCATGCCGTTGTAATAGCTGCAGTATGTGGTTTTGCATTGTCCTGCTGAAATACACAAGGCCTTCCCTGGAATAGATGTCATCTGGAGGGGAGCATATGTTGCTCTTCAGCATTCATGGTGCTTTTTAAAACATGCAAGTGTCCCACGCCATATGCACTAATGCATCCCCATACCATCAGAGATGCTGGCTTTTGAACTGAATGCTGATAAAAGGAGGGGTGGTCTTTCTCCTCTTTAGCCCGGAGGACACGATGCCCATGATTTCCAACAAGAACGTCAAATATGGACTCGTCTGACCACAGGACACTTTGCCACTTTGCTACAGTCCATTTTAAATGAGCCTTGGCCCCCAGAACATGGCAGCGCTTCTGGCTCATGCTCAACAATGGCTTCCTTTTTGCATGATGGAGTTTTAGGTGGCATCTGTGGATGGCACGGTGGACTGTGTTTACAGACAGTGGTTTCTTGAAGTATTTCTGGGCCCATTTAGTAATGTCAATGACAGATTCATGCCGGTGAGTGATGCAGTGGCGTCTGAGGGCCCGAAGATCACGGGCATCCAGTAAAGGTCTTCGGCCTTGTCCCTTACACACAGAGATTTTTCAAGTTTCTTTGAGTCTTTTGATGATGTTATGCACTGTCGATGATGAGACCTTCAAAGCCTTTGCAATTTGACGTTGAGGAACATTGTTTTTAAAGTATTTCACAATTTTTTTACGCAAGCCTTCACAGGTTGGAGAGCCTCTGGCCATCTTTGCTTCTGAGAGACTCAGCCTCTCTAAGACATCCCTTTTATAGACAATCACGTTACACACCTGATGCCAGTTAACTTAATTACTTGCTAAATGTTCTTTTCTTTGCTGATTCTCTTATATATTAATAGCTTTTTCAGCCCTTTTTTGCCTGTGTCCCGACTTTTTTGAGACCTGTTGCAACCAGAAAATTTGAAATAAGCTCATTTTGTGGGTAAAAATGTAAAATGTCTCAGTTTCAACATTTGAAATGTTATCTATGTTCTATTGTACATAACATATTGGCTCGTGATCTGAAAGTCATTGCATTTTGATTTCATTCACAATTTACACTTCGTCCCAACTATTTCGGAATTGGGGTTGTAATTTTTAGGATAATAATACCATTGGTAGGGGACTTGTGGGGGTCGGAAAACCACTTCGGGCCAAAATGACCCTTTCAGACCCTGGACTTCAGACCCCCAGATGACCTCGTGGGCACTGGATGATGGCAATGGCATTTATGCTTTTTCAATATACGTACATAAACATTCATTTAACAACATAAAAACTTTGATTATCAAACTCCTTCCAAATGAACATATTTTATGAAAAAAGGCATTCTGAGACCCTTTTTTGGCAGAAATTTTGAAGTCCAGAAGCTAGGTCAAGCAGGATTATATACTGTATACTGATGGACTTTAAAAACTTATAAGTCTGACTAGACAGAAATAGTATAGTTGGGTTAGGGGAACTTTAATTAGATGATTACATAATTAATATGCAGTTGCCTTTGAGTAAGGAGACACAACAGTGCGTGAGGTCATGACCTTGTTTGTGTCTATCGAGCAGGATTTGAGGAATTAGTGATGTAACCTCGTCCGGCTTCACTGATCACAATTGCAATGCAGTCAATTGCCTTAAAACAATCCTTGAGGTCATTAAGGCCAGAACCCGAGAGCATTTGTTCAAAGACATTACGTGCGCCATGCCTCGCCTTTCCAGACCCCAACGTGATGAAGCCATTGGGCTGTGGATGGCTGGAACATCCCAAAATCGCATCGCCCAGCATTTTGGGGTAAGCCAACCCACAATCTCTAACCTTGTGGCTCATTACCAGGAGACTGGAAGCACCAATGATCGACCCCGACCTGGTCAGCCTAGGGTCACGACCACAGCCCAGAAC
This sequence comes from Gymnothorax javanicus, assembly GCA_029692085.1. Taxonomy (NCBI): domain Eukaryota; kingdom Metazoa; phylum Chordata; class Actinopteri; order Anguilliformes; family Muraenidae; genus Gymnothorax; species Gymnothorax javanicus. The sequence continues at coordinate 88,922,478 of CM056193.1, forward strand.
AATCAGATCCGCCTCGTCCGCCTGAGAGATTGGTTTCGAACTTGCACCAGGACGGCTCAGGAGACCCTAAGAATCTACAGACCAAGGATCAGCAGAAGAACAGTGAGTCACCGACTTGGCGATCACACTCGGTACTGAGATTGGAGTTGATCTTTGTTGTTGATTTTGTTGTTAAACTTGTCATTGTTTATTCTTTTGTCGTTCTTTTTTTGTTGATGTTCTCTGACAATTTGTTGAAGTTGTTGGTATGGGTAAAGTCAATAAATGGTTATAAATTTGAATCCGAGTTTGGCTACTATTCTGGTTATAAGTTTTTAAAGTCCATTGGTGTAGAAAGAGTCTACCAAACTGTCTAAAATCGGTTTTACATTAATACAGGTGTTCCTCAACAAAAACCTGAGGTAAGCATCCAAAATTATGAGAAAAGGGACTTTAACCCCTTGAGCACCATAACATGACCATGACCTAATGTAGTGGCACCCCAGAAGTAGGGATGCTGTGTTAAATTAGAGGAGTAGTTGCATGCACATCTCATCCAAATTAGGCCCAGTGCTGGATTTGCATGTAACTCGAGCAAAAAGAAGTAAAAAAAATCCACACACTAGATTGAAGCTCCCAAACCTTTATTGACTACATGCGATGTTTCGACCACTCACAGGGTCTTCATAAAGCGAAATCATGGTGTATTAAAATTTAAACTGTATTATATGGAAAACAATACAGCTGCGCAACATGCTTTACTACATGAATTTTCAAAATAAACACTCATTTAAATTTAGATTCATGCAACATATTCTAAAAAAAGTCGGGACTGTTAGATACAGCTTTGCGGTGATGCCATTCCTTTTCACAACACTTAATGTTCAGTGCATGAGGACTACAACTGAATATGTGTTTCAGTTTTAATTTTTTTCCACATTCAGCCTTTAACTCATTCCCTGTGGCAAGCCGGCGAATTCTACCATTCCCTATGGTAAGCCGGTGTCAGCGGGGTGGATGACGTCATTCGGAGTTCTGTTGAAAACATGCATAATACATGAGTATTGCGTCAATCTGACCAATCTGACAGCAGTAATAGCGACCTCGACCATTCGCAGTCCGATGAAAACACGGAATCAGTTGACGATCGCAGGGATGGGCCACCTGTACTTCCACCACAGGAGGGGAGGGGCCGTGGCCGAGCCAGGACAGGTTGTGGTCGAAGAGCAAGTAGTCGAGCACTTAGTCGTGGAGCTGCTCAGCGTCACATAGCAGACAACCAAATTGACAATTGGAATGATGTTACAAATACCCAATATGACACTGCTAGTTTGACTTTTGCATTTGAACCTGCTAAAAACCTTTATTTTGAAAATACAGACGTTTAACTAAACGTGTTTTTATATTGTGTAATTTTTGGGAAAAGTATTCTGTACAAACGCGACAATTTTATATAAAAGTATTCCGTAGGGAATGAGTTAAACAAATCTTAAGTTGTACAGCAGTACAGGGTCTTCTTTGTGCATTTTGCCTTTCAAAGTGTGCCGCCTTTTCCCCATTGGAGACAAGTCAGGACTGAGGGAGGTCTGTCCAGCATCTGCACCCTGTTCTTGCGCAGCCGTACCTTTGTAATGAGTGCAGAATCCGGTTTTGCGTCATCTCGCTGAAATATGCATGGCCAATTGGCCATCCCTGGAAAACATCTTGAAGCAACATATCTTGCTCCAAAATCTCAGTGTACTTCTCAGCTGTAATGGTGCTTTCACACAAGTGCAAGTTACCCATCGCTGCTGCTGGCAACAATCTGGAAGGTCCCTCTCAGTCCAGAGCACATGGCCTCCATTTCTCCCAGAAACAACTGGAAACCACCACACACGCTTCCACTGTGCCATGGTCCGCAGCAGATGTCTCCGAGCCCAGAGAACTCAATGGAGCTTCTGGACACTGTTCACATAAGGCTCACTTTTCTCCTTTTTTTTTTTTTTTAAACTTTTGTTAAAGTTTGAACTGGCATTTGTGGATGTAACTACGTACTGTGGTACTTGACAAAGGTCTGCCAATGTAATCTTGAGCCCTTGCGGTTATTTCACTTACAGGCAAATAATGGTTCCTGAAGCAGTGCCATCTGAGTGATCAGGTATAGGTATTCAGCTTAGGCTTGTCCCCGTACCTGTTATGCATGGAAATTTCTCTAGATTCCTTGAATCTTTTGATTATGTTATGCACCATAGAGGGTGAAACATCCAAATCCCTTCCTGTCCTTTTTTTAGACATTATTATTTGTAACTCTTTTCCTCATAATGAATACATATGACGCCTATACAGTGCTGTGAAAAAGTATTTGCCCCCTTCCTGATTTCTTCTTTTTTTGCATATTTGTCACGCTTAAATGTTTCAGATCATCAAACAAATTTTAATATTAGACAAAGACAACCCGAGTAAATACAAAATGCAGTTTTTAAAGGATGAATTCATTTATTAAGGGTAAAAATCTATCCAAACCTACCTGGCCCTATGTGAAAAAGTAATTGCCCCCTAAATCCTAATAACTGGTTGTGCCACCCTCGGCGATAACAACTGCAATCAAATGTTTGCAATAACTGGAAATGAATCTTTCACATCACTGTGAAAGAATTTTAGCCCACTCTTCTTTGCAGAATTATTTTAATTCAGCCACATTGGAGGGGTTTTGAGCATGAACAGCCTGTTTAAGGTCATGCCACTGCATCTCAATAGGATTTAAGCCCAGACTTTGACAACGCTACTCCAAAATCTTCATTTTGTTTTTTTTAAGCCATTCAGAGGTGGACTTGCTGGTGTATTTCAGATCATTGTCCTGCTGCATAACCCAAGTGCGCTTGAGCTCGAGATCACAATCTGAGGGTTAGACATTCTCCTTCAGGATTTTCCGGTAGAGAGCAGAATTCATAGTTCCATCAATTATGACAAGTCGTCCAGGTCCTGAAGCAGCAAAGCAGCCCCAAACCATCACACAACCACCACCATGTTTGACTTTTGGTATGATGTTCTTTTTATGAAATGCTTTGTTAGCTTTACACCTGATATAATGGGATGCACGCCTTCCAAAAAGTTCAACTTATGTCTCGTCAGTCCATAGCATATTTTCATATTTTTAAAGTCTTGGGGATCATCAAGATGTATTTTGGCAAATGTGAGATGAGCCTTCGTGTTCTTTTTGGTAAGCAGTGGTTTTCGCCTTGGAACTCTCCCATGGATGCCATTTTTTGTCCAGTCTCTATCTTATTGTTGAATCATGAACACTGACTTTAACTGAGGCAAGTAAGGCCTGCAGTTCTTCAGATGTTGTTTTGTGTTTTTTTTGTGACCTCCTGGATGAGTAGTTGATGCGCTCTTGGAGTAATTTTGGTAGGCCGGCCACTCCTAGGAAGGTTCACCACTGTTCCAAGTTTTCTCCATTTGTGGATAATGGCTCTCACCGTGATTTGCCAGAGTCCCAAGGGCTTAGAAATGGCTTTGCAACCCTTTCCAGACTGATAAATGTCAATTTCTTTGTTTCTCATCTGTTCTTGAATTTCTTTAGATCGCAGCATGACATGTTGCTTTTTGAGATCTTTTAGCCTACTTAACTTTGTCAGACAGGTTCTATTGAAGTGATTTCTTGATTCAACAGGTCTGGCAGTAATCCGGCCTGGGTGTGGCCAGTGAAACTGGACTCAAAAAATGTGGTTAATCACAGTTAATTCATGATTTAACAAGGGGGGGGGCAATTACTTTTTCACATAGGGCCAGGTAGGTTTGGATAGCTTTTTCCCCTTAATAAATTAAATCATCATTTAAAAACTGCATTTTGTATTTACTCGGGTTATCTTTTTATTATATTAAAATTTGTTTGATGATCTGAAACATTTAAGTGTAAAAAATATGCAAAAAAGTAAGAAATCAGGAAGGGGGAAATACTTTTTCACGGCACTGTATGTACATCAATCAACCTTCTCCCTAGCCTCCCCATTAATTTAAAATGTGGGTGTCCCCAGGGCATCAAATGTTGTCTTCATTGATATGGCCAGGGCCGTCATCTGTAGTCATTATGGGAGAAGGGAAGGGGGAGTCTATGGGGAAAAAAAAGAGTTAAACCCTTCAGTGATTTTTATCATAAATTTGCGGGCAAATTGTCCATCCCCAGCCAATCTTTGCTCCTGAAGGACTTGGCCTTTCCTGGATACTGTTTTTGTTAAATTTGATTACAATCAGCTGTTGACATCAGCTGTTTCAAATCCCTACATCATTCAAATTTTTACTAGTCCCAAATTGCACCCATCTCAACTTTTTTTGGCATGCTTTGCTGGCCTGCAGGACAGGAATGAATGCGAATTTGCAAATATAATGAATTTGACCAGTTGAAACGTCAAATGTCTTGTCTTCACACTGTCTGTAATGAAATGTGAGGTAATGTAATTTAGAATTAACTGCTTTCCACGTCTATGCGCATTTTCCATGCCGTCCATGCGTTTTCCGAGTTTGGGTTGCATCTTAGTGACGATTTGTTTATAGTATTTGTTTGGTAATGCTAAACCATCATAATTATCTGTATCAGTTCTGGAAAAAAACAGAAGTGGACACATCATTCAAAGGGAGATGGGTAAATTACAGAAAATTTATTGTTGTGTACATGATGTCCAGTTCATCCTACATCCACTTGAGGGCATTATTACATGTTTAAAATTTAGTTAATTTATGTCAGTTAATACAGTCCATGACTCCTATGGTCTGTTGTTGTAGGTTAGCTCAGGTGGCTGTGACCCCCCACCCAGCTCTGGGGTGAAGATTCCCACCTGCAAGCTCAACCTGAAGGAGACATTTCTCACCTCCCCTGAGGAGCTCTACAGAGTCTTTGTCAACCAGGAGGCAAGTTTGCCGTCTGTTTATTCTGTCCTTTCAAGGGTGGCTGAGGCACGGGGAGTTGTTGTTCTGAGCGAATGTGAAGGATCCTTATGTCAAATTTTCAGTTTGGTTTGTACAGATGCAAGCATGGTTCATTATGCCCCTGTCTGGCAGATTGCATTACCGCTTGAAAGTGAAAGACAATTTCACGCAAAATCAATGTTAAATAACAGAACTGCCCATGTGAAATTTAGTTATTATGACTTGGATTTATTTGCCTTTTTTGGTAAAGTTGTACAACCCTTCCAATAAGAAGAATGCGACCAAACAAAAATAAAACTAAAGGTTGCCGTCTTTCCTTCCCTCAAAAGGGTTTAGCCAATGAGAGACGTAGGAACCCTTTGGTTGTCACGTGACAGTGACGTCGAATGACCATAGCTTATCTCATTTTATACTAAATCCCCAATTGTTTTCAGTTGTTTTGTTCGCTTAAATTGAGCTAGTGCTCACCTTCCCTTTCTATGTTGGCTGTCCAGCAATGGGGGATTTGATTATGCTCACTTTTCGTCTGTTATGGCTGGTTTCTTCTCTACAAGCTCATTATATCGAGGAGCTAGTTATGTTATTGCAGGTATTACCCTTACCATAATGAGGATGTCGCTCCTTTTATTGTGCTGGGATCTTGGAAGTTTGTCTCAGATTTGTTCGTTACACACTGCTAGCATGTCCAGCAAACTAAGTTATGTTTTAGCTTATGCGGTTAACCTAGATACCTATGCATGTGCAGTACGTTACTTTCGTATATCCTCCAGAAAAATCATGCATACTTACCTGTCTAAATCATTCATAAATTTTACTATGTATCCCTTCTGAAGCACTGTTTAAAATGATGAACTGTCTCCTGCCTCTTGTCTGCTTTTTGTGAGAGCCCCATATGGTGGATGACCATTTTAGCTGGCCCCCAAAACTCCTAGCATAGTTTATATTCTAAACACATTTCATGATCAGCTGAGCCACATTGACTTATCCCTGCACTGTCAACAAAGAGTTGGTTTTGTTGCTTTTGTTATACACCAGAGCATTTGTTGTATTTGTAGATACGATTCTTCACATACCGATGAACTGCCAGTGTGTTTGGCCATTGGATGTCAGAACACTCATGGGAAAGCAGACACTTCTGGTCTTCAGTGAAAGCTTTTTTGTTACCACCTGTCGTTGATTAGGTATAAGACATTTGACGTCACTATAGCTGGCTATAAACGCGAAAATGTCTGATTATGTGAGTATTTTGATCGGGATGTTTAAGGGGTGATCTGGGGTTAAATGGGCAAAATTTGATTATTTTCCCAAAAAATTTTTTTTGAATAAAAATATTCTATAATAACCCACCTTTAATAATCACTAATTGCTACAAGGATTAAAAACTGAATTTTGCCATAAAATCCTGATTTAAAAGCAACTGTGATGATGAAATTTATGCTTTTCACTCCAGGAAAGTGGTAAACATTTGAATAATCAGATAATACAGTCTGAAAAATGGGTGTAAGCCACAGACTAAGACTGAACTCAACTTTTCAATGCGGTCTGATGCATTTTCCATTGATTTCCTAAGGTATTACTTTTTCCACATTTCTCATGTTTGTGGCAGCCATAACTTTTTTATTTATCTTTGAAAATCAATGAAATTTGGGCTGCAGGTACTTTACTTCATTAGAAATGCAATGACATTGGGAAATTTTGCCTATCTGTTACATACTTTGAATATTTTGAGTATTCGTCAGATTCTGCGCAAAATAATTTCAAAATTTGAGTAAAATGCCCCAAAATCACAAAATTGATAAATTGGGCAAAGAATGGCTATGTCATTGCATTTGGATAAGCAATGGCTTTTAAATGATGAAAGAAAAACTGAATTCTATCATAGACTTAAAGAGGAGTTGGTGCCAGAAGTTTTCTGCATATTTAATGAGCTTACTCGGTTGCCATGGCAACCGCATAAACAGAAAAATGTCAACTTGTATCTTTTTTGGTGGTTATTACATATACCTCATTAGATTAATTCTGAGTTGTTTCCTGGTGTCATTTTTCATTTAACCCCAGATCACCCCTTAAGTATTTATCATTCTATTCATTTTTGTCTTTAAATTACCAAAAAATATTTAGTAACAGCGAACGGGCAGTTCTTTAGTTTGCAGTTCACTTCTGACAAAAGTTGGCTCTTACTTAAATTTAATTATTGCAAATATGGCTCAATTGGAAAAGGAAAGCATGCGTACGGTTTCACACATACAGTATATTGGTGTTAGCATTTTAGACCAGGTTTACAAGGAACTAGAAAAGAAACATGGTTGGAAATGGTTACTGCTTCTGCCTCAGTTTTTTTTTTTTTGCTTTCTTTGTGGGTTATGTCAACAATGTTTCTATCAAAGGTTTCTTTGGTTTTGCATATCTCATACCTGTTACAAGGTTGCATAAAGGGAATATCATGCTCATAATTTTTGAGCTAAAATTGTTCTGTGCTAATACTGTCCAAGAAATCAGGGATCTTGCTACGGTATGACCCAAATTACAGTGCATTCAGTAACAAATATAAACAGCTATTTTATCTTTTTTTGTGTAGATGGTGCAAGCATTTACGCATGCAGCACCAACAGTGGACCCAGAGAAAGGAGGAAGGTTTCACTTATTGGATGGCAACATCATTTGAGAGTTTCTGGAGCTGGTGAGGGTTGAGCTCTGTCTCACACTTGGAGTGTTTCGAATTATATCAGTGAATCTGACAGTTTGATCAAATTGGAATTCACATGTACAAAATACACGAAACACCCCTAAAAAATGGCGTTGTAGACTTGTAGTCTCTAAATCACTATTACAAGAGCATCTACACCTCATTTATATTAATTTGGATGTGATTTGGCATGATCTACTTCATCTACGTGCAAGAGGTTTCACCAGCAGCATTGTGCTTGGTAAGTCTCCAAAGCAAGATGAGGTCACTAATACAGTTCCAGTGGGGCCAATAGTGTGAATTGCTGGTTAGTTGGTGGGAAAAAATACAGCTTGAACCAGTCTCAACAAAAACAGTATGTTGTGGGCTTCACAAATCTGGTAATTTTGGCTATGTTTACAATGAATTGGCCACCCCCTGTGCATTCACCTCATCTTAAAGTCCCAGGGAACTTAAAATACCAATTTCATTGACTTTTTTTTTACCTTGAGGTGTACAGTATACATACAAAGAATGAGATGACTTCTTTTTCCTAAACAGATCAACAAGCCTAAGATTTCCCTTTCTCTGCGGCTGGATTTAAATTGGCCGTGAACTTTTTCATCCCATGATGATGTCACATTGTAATTGTATAAACCACCTTATTTCATCAGTTGGGAGCTCAACGTATCAGAGTTAATTTAAATCACTCCTTCATCCTGAAACATTCATTATGGCCAAGGCCATACAGTCTGCGAGAAAGCTCTGATGAGTAAACAGCTATTTTTGTAGCGCATTTGATCACAAGTTTTTAATTTTGTTTTTTCCATTCATCCTGGGTAGATGCGTCTGAACAAAGTCCATTTTGAAATATTATATCACAGATTGATTCTGTGTTACCAGGACTTTAAAAATATTCTCTTTAATGAAAGAACTGAAACATACTGCATGTCTAAATGTTAGAAGTAAAAATAGGGGCATATTTAAAATCAGCGCAGTTACAGTTTTGAACATACTTAAGCCATACCTCATGTCAGAACCATACCTTGCAGTTATGGAACTCATAACATTCTAAGGTTGCTAATTTAACTCTTTTCCCCATAATGAGTACAGATGACACCTATGTATAAATGTACTTTTTCCCTAGCTTCCCAATTTGTCATCATTTGTAGTCATTATGAGGAAAGGGAGGGGAAGTCTATGGGGAAAAGAGTAAAGTCTTATAGATGTGAACACTTATGACACAGGTTTATGTTGATAAAATTATTATCTCTCAAAGACTCCTGAGCAAAAGATTGTGATGAAGTGGAGGTACAACACCTGGCCATGTAGTAAGCCATGTTTTATCTAGGTATTGATGGCCTGTTGGTTTTTTTTTTTTTTCATGTTACTTAGTTCAGTAACTGACTGGTGTCTGATCAGTGATGATAAACTTTTTCCCTACAATAGTGGGCTAATATGGCCATTATATGTGTGTGCATGTGAGTGATTGAGTGAGTGAGTGATGGTCACTTCATACTAAATATCTCGAGAGTGGTACAAGCCGTAACCTTTTAACTTTGCACATTCACAGATATAGCGTAGCAGATGAATCAATTGAGATTTGGTTGAATCTGTGAAGTTGTGTCATGCTAAATTAGTATGCTAAAATGTATTCCACTGTCCTGAACAATCCAGTAGGACTGCACGATGCTTCTATCAGTTAGCTAGCTAACCAAGCTAGCTAACGCTTAAGAAAAAGCCTGATAAAGGCTCAGTTTCATCCATAGTTATGCTAGTGATGTTTATTTTGTGTTTCTGGCTCAGTTGAAGAGTGCTGCACTAACAATACTTGCGTATACCTTTATTTGATGTCTACAGTAGCCAGCTAGCTAGGTACAGAGCTACATGAAACTGTGGCATTTAGCAGCCCGTTTTTCATGTGGCTCTGTAGCTAGCTAACTGGCTACTGTAGACGTCAAATTAAGCTGTCCGCATCACAGGGTCCTGTACGATCCAGTAAGATTGTACGTTGCTTGTTAGTTAAGTGCCTTCTCAAAATGGGTTGCGTTGTTGCCTCATCGCAAGAAGGTTGTGCAATCTGCCCCAGGGCCTCTCTGTGTGGGGTTTTCTCCCCTTGTTCACATGAGTTTCCTCCGGGAACTCTGGTTTCCTCCACAGCCGAAAAACGTGCAAGCTAGATTAATTGGAGACTTTAAATTGCCCACAATGTGTGAGCCCTGCAATGGATTTGCAAGCTGTCCAAGGTCTATTGCTGCCTCTCACCCATAGTTGGCTCGGATAGGTTCCAGCTCGCTCATGACCCTGATGAGGAAGAAGCTGGTTTAGATGATGGATGCTCATGAAATGATCAAGAAGCACATTATACTAGGCAGAAGTCAGACTCCCGACTGCAAAGCACTGATCATTTTTAATGCGTTCAAAAATACCGCGATTTTGACTGAAATTTGTTGCAAGGATGCGCAGCTAAAAAAGTCACGATTTACTCTTGTGAGGTCAGTTGATTTGACTCATAAAGTATGGTGGAAAGCAAGAGGATGGCAGTGAAGAAAAGAGGCCAATATTGTCTGGCTGAAGCACTGAACAACCAGAATTGTATGAATATGTTTCACCTACCGGGCATATTGATGCTTGTCTTTCCCTCAGATCCCACTTTGGGGGCAAGATGGGTCAATTTCATGCAGCGGCATTGCATTGATTTTGGCAAGCAATTATTCCTGAAATGACTCAAAGCTAACCACACTGAGACAGCAATCAATTACACTGACATCACAAGCAGGCATTCTCAGAGCCAGTCACTGGTATGATTTTAGAGGGAAAATCTGTGTATTTCGGGCAGCAGGAAGTAACAAAAAAAAATTTTTTGTCATTTCTAAAAACCTTTTTGTTTATTGCAAATTTCAAACTTTTTTGGTGCTTTCCACTGACTGCAAGTGACTACAGTTTGGTTTCTAGTTTCTCTATCCATTGATTAACACATCTGTTTTGTCCTGGTTCAGCTGGAGAAAACTTTGAGCAATCCCTGTGTTTACATCTAAGGTACAGTGTTGAAGGGCATCATGGGGGCTTGTGACCTTGGGATGTAGAGCTGTGAATCAATCATCAGTGTAACACTGAAAATTCATGCAGGTTTCCGAATTATATTTCCAAGGGGAAGCATACACAGGCTGAATAGACAAGGCCTGGTATAGAACCTTGTGGAACACCACAGGTAATGTTGTAGTTCTTAGAGGTGTTTTCATCATTGGCAGCAAAGTATTCTCTATTCTGAGAGAGAGGGCTGAAGCCAACTGAGAACAGTGCCAGAGAGACCAACATATTTTTCTAGTCTATCTAAAAGAATAAGATAGCTGTGCAAAGTGTGGTAATACGCCCACATGGTAGCCTTGCCAATGACATTTATACCAGTAATAAAAGGTGTAAAATTGAACATGGTCCTCCGAAATTAATAACGATCTTATATCATCCTTGCCCCATACAATAATTGTGAAATTGATTTGACCAAAACTGTACAGTGAGTGAAAACAAGCTATATACAAGCCTTTCCCTTATTAAACTTTAATTTTTTTCCATCTATAAGTCATGTATAGGGATGTGCAAAATTTGGTGCAACAACTCCATGCAAAACAATCTAATCATCACCAAAATCTACAGGAATCCTCTTCATATCAATATTGACCAACAGAGCAAACATAAATTGGATATAGCAAAAATTCTACCTCGAAGAGTGAAAAAAAGCTATATATAAGCCATGTATGGGGATGTGGTAAGTTCTGTGCCACAACTCCATGAAAAATTTTCTGATCATCACCAAAATCAATAGTGATCCTCTTCATATCACTGTTGACCCACAAAACAAAAATTAAAAGGCTGTAACAAAAAATTGTAGTCTGTAGAGTGAGAACAATAAATTGTGGACAGACCGACGGAAGGATGGACGGACAAAGCCCATCACAATATACGCCCATCTGCGGAGTGGGTGTACAGAAGTGATCAACCCAATCAAAAGCTACGCTAAAGTCAAGGAGAACAGGGACAAAAATTTACTCGGCATCCAACTTAGCCTGAAGATCATTCACAATTCTAAATTAAGCTGTCTCTGCGCTGCGATGTGGTCGGAAGCCAGAAATATTTAGAAAATGTTATTTGGATCAATAAAATTTCTGCAAAATTAGTTCTTAAGACGGGGAGATTGAAAATGGGCCTAAAATTGCTTGTCACTGAACGACCAAGGCTGGGTTTCTTCAGAGGAGGTTTCTCTACTGCCAGTCATGAGTGAGGTAGAAACAAGACTAGGTGCACCTTGTACAACTAAATGGTTGGGCCACCTCTTCCCCGCCGGCCGACCAATCTCTGAACTTCTTCCCCGCGGGGCAGTCAATCATTGAACTTGATCACTCAGGCAGTCAGTCAGTCAGTCACTCACGCAGTAACTCAGACAGCGACATTCGCGTTTATAAGGGCCGGGCCGCTGCTCGGCCCAGCCCAAAAATACCTGCCTGAAGGGAGTAATTTTTGGCAATTGACAATTGTCGGAACCTGATCTAATTATTCAAAATTTTCGTAGACACTTTGGTCAAAATCGGATCAAGGGCACAGGTAGACGATTTGAGCTGTAATATAACACTGTGACAGTTGTGTGAAAACTTGCACAGCAGTGAAAGTTGAGTCTATTTGGGGAATAGATTTACTGCCTGTTTGACATCAGCATTCATTCTTTGCAATCTCTTCTTGCCCTTAGAACATTATTCCATGATCACCATAAACTTTTTGGACTGCGGAAACGAAACTGAACCAAAGCTGGAGTGCAAAGGAGTGCCTGGGAGCGAGGAGGACAGGACTAAACGGGGCTGGCAGCAGTATTACTTTGAGGCAATCAAACAGACTTTCGGTTACGGAGCTCAACTCCACTGAACATTCAGTGCATTTTTGTATTAGTCATCTGGTATGAGGTCAGGTTTTGAAACCATGAGAAATGTAAAGAGGAAGGAGTTCATGTGTCGAAATGCTTTTATTTGTGGAAGTAAATCTTATATCACCTGCTGAGCAGCAAGCAGGAATAAACAGTGCCTTTTAGGGTGCAACTGCTTGGAGGTTTTTTCAGATCATAATGAAATTAAAAGAGTGAGGAAGAAGAGACTGATTCGCTCAATCATATAATGTACATATTGAAAGACAAAAGTTTATGCTTGCTTTGTTAATTTTTAGTTGTACCAGATATTGACAATCCAGGTTCAGAAAGTAAAAATCCTGCATTATTATTTGTTCCTGCCTGGATTTGGAAATGGAATAAATTTCAGCCAGGAGCTTGAAATAAGTTTTTAACCCTCTCATGCATGAATTATGATAAACTCAGTCAGGATTTTTTTACTAATATGCAGCAGTGCCCAAAATTGCAGGCATAAAAAAACACTTCTAAACAGCTGTACACTGTAGTGACCTCCATGCATGAAAGGGTTAAATCAGCTGGCTGAGTTCATGGGGGGAAGTTAAACATGGCCGAACTTTTACTTTCTGACCCCTGGAAGGCTCACCTCTGACTCATACGCACAAAACCTCACAACATGCCGTTTACAGTATATGGGCCAGGCTCACGAAATGTGCACCCCCCCCAAATGTGTCCACAGGCTAGCAAATCTTATATTTTGCTTAGATCATTCCAGAACCACCATGAATGGATAGAGCTCACCAAGAGCAACTTGGAACACCCCGCTTTTGTTGGTCTGCGATAAATATTTCCCTGTCTTTTTTACCCTTAAAATTGGAAAAGTGGCCAAAAATGGCACTTTTTTGATGCCCATGTAAAAAGTGAAATAGTTCACTTTTTGTTTTTTTATATTTAAGTGTGTTCTATTTTATTTTTTTCTGTGCATAATAGGCATGTGTAGGCTATGTCTGACAGCTATCGTCGTTTTGTGTACTGCGGTGACATTCAATAAAGTGTCCACAAGGTACTGGTTTCTGACTTAGATTTTACATCTAGCACTCTAGAAAAATAAAAAAAGGTCCCTACACCCTAATAATCCTTCAGGATGAAGCAAATATATGGTGCATTAGGGCAAAAAAAAAACAAAAAAACTCCAACCTACAGGGATTGAGTGGGATTTTCGTGTCTCCAAAAAAATGACCTTTTTAAGAAAAGTTTCTGACTTAGATGCATTTTTAAAAAACTGTAAAAGATATAGCCAAATGCAATTCAGGTATTGTTGTTGGCCTAAATCAAAGTGGAAATCACTGTTTAGATCAATTATTTATTGAATAACGACATAGCTACAGCGCGCGAAGCATTTTGTTCGGTTTCTGACTTAGAAATATAAGGCAGAAACCTTAGGTCAGAAACCCGGGCATCTCAGGCAGAAACCGGGCGTATTCGGCCAAATGTGGCCCCAGTCATTACACAAGTGGTCAGGGACATGATATTCCATGTTGGTTTGACATGTTAACATGTATTTTAGCCGATTTGATCGAAAATACAACCCCTATTCCAAAATAGTTGGGACAAAGTGTAAATTGTGAATAAAATCAAAACGCAATGACTTTCAAATCACACCAGCCAGTATTTTATTCACAATAGAACAGAGATAACGTAGCAAATGTTGAAACTGATAAATTTTACAATTTTATCCACAAAATGAGCTCATTTTGTGCATAAAAATGTAAAATGTCTCAGTTTCAACTTTTGAAATGTAATCTATGTTCTATTGTAAATAACATATTGGCTCATGTGATCTAAAAGTCATTGCATTTTGATTTTATTCACAATTTACACTTCGTCCCAACTATTTCGGAATTGGGGTTGTATAACGATGGTGTCGGTCGGAGGCCCGACCTTGGACCGATCGGCCCATGCTCTCAGTCAGAAACTGGGATCTCAGGCAGAAACTGACGCGGGGCGTGGGCGGCCGCTGTGGCCGCAATCGGTGGCCAATCAGTCATAAACTTGGTCAAATAACATTCATGGGTGGTCAGGGACATGATATATTGTGTTTTCTAAACGTGTCGACTTGTACTTTTGAAGATTTAATCGAAAAATATTGGTGGCGTCGGCCCACGTTCTCAGTCAGAAACCGGGATCTCAGGCAGAAACTGATGCGGGGCGTGGCGGCCGCTGTGGCCGCAATCGGTGGCCAATCAGTCATAAACTTGTTCAAATAACACGCATAGGTGGTCAGGGACACCAGACAACACCTACAACAAAATAACAATAACTAGAAGACAGAAACATGCAATCATCATAAAAAACTCCCGGGGCTCAGGCTAGGGGAACCTAGGACCCAAAATTTAAAAAAAAAAATGAACTGTCAAGCAGCCTGTCCACCAGCCTACAAGTGGCATCTTCCATTGGTAAGTGATCAATTACCTACTTGAGACTCTTATTCTATCTATTAGTTAAGTATTATGGCAATAGCAAGTCAGTCGGGTTGAGTTTGGTACACTTTGACGGGTTTCTGACTTAGTCGTGGTTTCTGACTTAGATTCGGTTTCTGACCGATATACCAATATTTTGAGCTAATAGACACCTGTTCTGGCTTGGTATTGCCTTGGCTACATACGTTTAAGCCATAAGGAGTGTTTCTAGGAGATTTTTGAGTTTTGATATAGGTTTTTATAACATTTTTCAGGTATTTGCAGACCAGAATTTCTTTTTTTCAGCAGCGACGGGATCCCGAGGGAAAAAAACTCACTGTAGGGCTTCTAATTTCAGGTGATATACCTCTGGACATCACTTATATACAATTATAACACTGATTGGAGGCTTAAATGACTTCATTATCACTAGTTATAGGCCTCTGGATGGATTATAGGCAAACAGTAGGTTTTTAGGTGTTTCTGACTTAGACAAGCAAGGGATAGGAAATGCGTATAACTCACCAAATATTCCACCAATGACCATGATATTTGGTATTCAGAGAGTAGACACATACCTTTATCACATACAATTACCACTGAGAACATAGGGTTGCCTGAATTAATTTTACACATTGTGTTAGAGAGCAGTTTGCACTTGCGCAGCAATTTTGCAGCCGCACGCAAAACGTACCCCGACTTCAGGGCCATGGCAGGGTTGACAATCCCAACAGCATATTACCTATATACCATTTTTCCATCAGCTGTTCTATCCTTCTATACATATCAGGGCATTTTGAGAAGATATAGCTATATCTATGCATGTATGAGGCTTTAAAAGATATGCATGTCTTGAAACTAAGGCACAAACCCAGCCCAAAAAATGAGTTGAGGGACCCAACTTTGACCAGGTACCACGACAAAATGAAAAACGTCGCCGTCGCACGGCTTTGGAATATGATCCCACAACACCTATAGATTAAAAAACCACTCACATCTAAGCTCTATGGGTACTTTCATTATTTTTCAGTACCGGGGTGGCGGCGGCGGCGCACATTTCATGAGCCTGGCCCATATATAATTTTTTTATGGCTCTGTTGCTCTCTGTAAGAGTCACATCACTGGTTCAATGCGAACCTTTGGCAGTACCATCCATGTATATGCATCTGATGTTGACCTTTAACTTTGTTTTCAGAACTCAAAACGAGGTATGAGGTCAACCTACAGACAAGTGCAAAACACTGCTGTTCCATGTTCAGCATCTTAAATAATGTGCATTTTAGTTCAGTCTACGCAGTTGAGTGAGACTTGCGGCCAAGGAGCAATAAATGAAGTTACAACTCAAAAGTAAGGGAATAAAATGACTTCTTTTAGGAGCCTAAAAATTTTGTGGTGAATTCATTTCCTATGCAGACTCCAATTTAAGCAGAGGACTTTTTTTAAAACAAGGGGTGTACATTTGAAGAAACAACATGTGGTATTTGAGAGTACAGGTGACCATGTTTATTCATTTATTGCAATATTTCAACCTCTGCAGTATTGTGACAAGTTGCTCCTTGATTGCTTATAATAAACTTTCTTCATCCTCGGAAGTTTTATTCTCCATTGTCTTGTGTTTGGCACACTACACCATATTCTCTAACCACTGGCTATATATCGAGGGCTGACTGCAATAAACAGTTATGTTCAGATGTTATATATTGGACATAACTGTTTATTGCAGTCAGCCCTCGATATCATGTTATGGAACTGGAGGGTGTGTGGAGCATCAGCATCATTTTCACAAGTACCAGTCGTGACACAAGATCATAAAATTGATTCCGATCGACAAGGTATAAAATAAATGCAAAACGTCAAGTGCAATTTTTCATTGAAGCACCTGTACAATTATTTTGGGCTCATCTGTACGAGATATTCATTTGTATTAAATTTTGCAGATAAAGTCTTTTTGCTGAGCATATCTATATTCCAAATTGAGCAGAATTATCCAAGTACCACTGAAGAGAGAACCATATCAAGCTTAAATGTGTTTTATTTTGTCATGACGTCTACACAAGTTGATTTCAGCCTTTAAAATATTCTGACCCTGGCTTAAGGACCATAAAAGTGGAAATGAAGATCACAATTCAACAGACTGACTACAAATTTGAAAATCTTAAATCTAAGTAAATACACTGTGCTAATGTGTTGCAAATTAAAATATAAAACTACACAAATGGACCTAACTCGTTCATTACAAGTACATGCTCCTTGTAATACTGTTTTTTTTTAATGTTTTCTGGGAAGAAAAATTACTGAAAAGTGAACAGATAACTAACCAGTGTATTGGTGATAAGCATGTCTGTGCAGTTGCTATTTAATAATAATGGTTCATTGTGATAAGGTTACATAAACATTTATAAACTCAGCAAGAGAACCGCAATTCTGGCCATGCAAACTTCCAGAGCGTACTTCCAACTTAAAAAAAAAAAAAAAAAAACACCAATGAGATTCCACATGAATGTTCAGTTCAAAAGCCCAAAACTCAATAACTAATATCTGAACCAAGAGAATCGGAAAGCTATTTAATACAAAAATATGGGAAAAAAAATATTTGTCCACAAAACTAAGGTTTTGAGCTAAAACTTGAATTACCCATATACAATCTGGACATCAAGCGATTCACCAGAATGTCACCCATAATTCATTTCATAGATACATTTTCATATATTATTTTAAATGTCTCTTGTCATCCTGACAACAGTAAAATACTATATAGAACAATAAATTAAAACGAAAAAGGGCAGGTCACCGCAAACTTTGTAAAAAAAAAAAAAAAAAAAAAAAAAAAAAAAAATCAAACATGGACAACTAATGGGTCTTTTCACTATTCAACCAAAAATGCCCAGAAAGGGTTAAGACATTGGGATGGGCAGCTTTCCATGATCTCTACAGCAAAAAAGTTCAAATATCACTCCTGATGTAACATGCTGCTGCAACATTTACCATTTACATAACCAAGTAACACTTGCTGATCACTTTCTGGTGGATTTTAGGATAAAACACTGGACAGACTGGAAGCCAGCAACTACTGATTCAGTTAAGCGATGCTGTGATTTTGCTCACAGCCTGATGACAAGTTCTGAGCCAGAGTCCTGATAGAAGAAAACAATTAAATGTCATCTTTAAAACATTAAGGTGATGACACACCAATCAAATAGCAACGAACAAATGCGATCAAAAACAACCGTTCCTTTGGTAAACCATGGAATTATTTGGAATTATTATGCAAAGTTTCATCGGATTCTATGTGATAAATCCGTATTTGATGAAATTGTGCAGTCAGCTATTGACTTGGTCGGTCATCCATGCATTTTTGATACTTGTACCAGTACTTCTGCTTAGCAATGAGCACAAAGGAGCCAATGAGAGCGAGGGGAAAACATGTGGGGGCACATACCACGAAAAGTTTAGGTAGCCATTGTTCAGTTTTTCAGTATTTTTTGGTGTTGAGCGTCTAGGTTAAAGAAAAGAAGATGGTGAAGATTTGTTGTGCAGAAGGTACACCAACAATGAGCCCAAATACCCAAATTTATCATTTTATTTGATACCAAATCAGAGAGGAGATGAGCATGGCTGAGCTTGTCATGTATTGCTATATGATATGATGAGCTCAAAAGCAGAGGAAAATTGCTAAAATATGTTAAAAAAAAATAAAAAAATCCATGAGAAACACGAGAAAACTTGAGTGATTGCTCAAATGACTCAAACTGATTCAATTCAATTATGGAATCGAAGGAAAGCAAGCATACACACAAGCAATGCCGCAGTATGTGCATTTCTATGCATCCTCGCCCCTTTGTATGCCCCTTTGGCAAAATATCACATGACTGAATTCATCCCGGCCAAGTCAATAACTTTCAAACAAAATACTACCTCAGAAGAGTTTCCAAGGTAACACACCGGCATGTTCAATTATATATATATATTACATTCAATTATATAATATTTAACTGTATAATTTTTTAAACACTGTACTTGCTTTTAACTATGTACGAATAAATGATATATCTATATATATTATAAAAAGTTTGACTGTGGTGCCAAGGCCCTTAAGCATAGCAACATACCAGTGCCGGCTCCCAATCCACACAATATTCATGAAAAACATCTATACCTACATCTGAGTGTTCAACATTATCCACAGCGTCATTCTGTCTGTTTAACATCACTGCCTCCCCACGCTGCTTTGTGCCGATAGAAATTTCTTGCCATCGTTTCCTATGAAAGATTAAAATAAAAATCATCAATTTGGCTTCAGAGATATCCACATAAAATGATGCCCACAAAACATATGCATGCCATCATTGGGTTCCCGGTATTGATTCAAAGCTGATCCCTTCCTCAAATTCAGTCATGGAGATTGAGATGTCATGGATTCCCACCTGTGAGCCAACCATTTCCCTTTAACGCGCCCCTCTCCCTGGGATGCGGGAGCCGTGGCCTGCTCCGCCAAGTCTCTGAGGAAGTCAAAGAGCTTCTCACTCTCTATACATTGTTTCCTAAGGATCACACAAGAATGATGACAACACTAAAATTAATTTGGCCAGTGATTTACTTTTTCACCCCAAGGAGCACAAAAAAAGACTTTGGTGAAACAACAACCGTTGTTGGAATACAAACTTACATGTGAGCCATTGACATGACCCTACTGTGCTTCGACTGGGTGATCTGACTGGTCATGATCAGGAATGACTTTAGAAACATTTCAAGGGCCCTGGCTGACCTCAAAAGTTAAGGATGTTTGAGAAGTTTAAATATGTATTGCTTAACTTAGTCTGGGTCAAATAAAAAAGAAAACAAATGTGTTCATAGATAGTCCAACTGACCAATCTGTCCTGAGGCAAGCTAAGTAGCAAACCCACTGAATCAGCACTGCTGAAGTAGTAAAGGATACATATGATAACGGGCACAGCAGCTGCAATTCTGCCCACCTCCGTGTCCTGCTGCATAATTTTCTTGATACGACCCTGCTTGGAATTAAGGAGAAGCGAAACATGGCTTGATCGCAGGTGATCATTCAGCAGTCATCCAGAAAACGTAAGACCATGCTCAATAAAAAGATGAACACGGAACAATATGGTCGTGACCCCAGCGCCCACGCTAGTAATTTAAGGTTAAAAACGGCAACGTTACATGGAATAACATAATTTACTGACCGGTGGGAACCGAACGTTGTACTTCCTCTTATGTCTCGGCATTTCGAATGCAAAAATGCCCGTTTAAAACTACATTTCGGAGAATATTTACGGCTAAGTGTCTTGCGCTCCATTTGTTTACCTTTCACAGGAAGTCAAAGTATGGGTAAAAAAGGCAGTAGAAGAAGAAACGGTTGCTTTGCAAGACATGTCTTAAGACTATAATTGCGTTGATTATATTTCTTTCACATATATCATTCCTCGGTATTAGACCTTAAAGTTAAACTGAACAGTTGAGGTGAATTAGAACGGTAAAGGTAAGATCAACCAAGATAACTGGTTTCCAGGCCTACACTCAATTGATCGTTAAATCAGATCAGTTAGATTAATGCGAAGGAAACAAGTTAATTAAAACAAACAAGCGTTATTTCACTATCGCAATTTACATGAATGGAGCTCAACATACAAGCAATGACGCACGGAGCATAACTGGCCTTTTTCAGGAGGTTGTATTACAAGCCTGAGAAGTTATTTCACTGTAAATATACCATATGCATGTAGGTGTACAACCATGGCTATTAAAGAGCCATTATATTTAACTCATTAGACCATTTCAGTAAATTTCCTCTCAATGTAACGACTTAAAAAGAAACTCTGTACTTAGTCAGCAAAAATAATTTCAAAATATGTGGAAAAATAGGGATATAGCCCGATATGTGAATGATAATTCAGTTCAACCTATTACAGCACAGGTAAAATAATTTAATGGTGTGTGCATTCATTATTGGGCAATTGTAATCAGCAAGTTCAACGATTGGCTAAGATGTTATTACCTGCAATCGACCCATTGGGTAGCGCAAAGGGGTAGGAAGTACAATGAAACTGCAAAGCTGTTTATAACTCGATTTAAGATTGTTGCAACTGTGGAAGTTGCAAGAGGAGTAATATGAGAAGCTCGCGAACTTTATCAGATGGAAGTACCAGCAAACGGTCCAAACGCTAACATCTAGTTAGTTAGTTATTAAATTAAATGCTTCTTAATGTAGTGAGTTGTGATCTTGCAAAGCGGTTCGTCAACGTAACATGTAATCTGCAAAATATCTGCTAGCTACTGTATGCTAGCTGCTTAGCAATGCTTGTTGAAACTTGGTTGTCAAGTAAAAATATGTTGTATTTTTGAAAATTTTATGCCTTGTCAATTATAGTATTTCCCATATTCTGAAGACGAAAGCTTTCGAAATATGACCGTGAGGATCTTGAATCTGTTTTCGCAGTTATTGCTTGTGCTAAGCGTTGTGACAGCTGGTGGGTACTGCACATGACTACTCCATGCATCGCAATTCAGCATTAAGCGAGCTTGTAAATACAAACACTGTGTACTTTGGGTTCGCTGTCTTTCAGCGTTAGAAACTCTTAATCCATGATTTTGGTCTCAAAAAAGTTACATTGTTGGTCTTCCAGCACATTTCCAGCCAGATTATGGGCACAGTAGTGAGATAACTTGCTGTAAACAACTTCATAGATATCTTATTATCACTAACGTTATTAGCTTAATTGACAATGTTATTACTCTAGAATACTGGCGCTTTATGTACCCCACTGATTTTGTTGTCGTTGTTGCTGTTATTGTGTCTTTTATTTCTTTTGGCAGACGTGGAAGAGCTGTCTGCGCCCGAAGCTGAGGTAACCGCTAATATTGTTTTTTTTTTTTTTGTAATCGGCTGCTATGATCTCCCTTGTTTTCCAAATCTTGTAATTTAGCTCACTTTAACGTTAGCGTGAACATTCATATGACTGTTGTCAATGGTAGTGTATACTTGCAAGTCAAGTTTTTAAAAGGCGAATTTTCTCTAACGAATATTTTCAGCCTCAGACATTGAAATACGAGTGCTACAGAACTATTTAGAGGCGGTACGCTCGGACTCTTCGAGTCAGCTGCGTTCCTTCCCACAACTATCACAAGAACAGTTGCGCGCTCAAATAGTGCTGAATGAATTAACTTTGCTCGAATAATAAATTAGACATATGAACTAATCTCTCTGATGGGTCTAGTTATATTTGTTAAAAATCGTTTGGTAATGCTGTGGATTTTGGTATTTTTCCGCATTATTTTTTTATTTAAGTAGAAACCTCTTCACGTATTATCTGATAGTGTATGAGCCACATTTAGAAACGTCATTCAGATCATTGCCAGAGATGGGGGTTGGGGATATATAAAGCATTTTAAAATAACCTCTTGCTTTTTTTCAACTGTAATGATTTTTTTGTTACTAAGTCCTGCCGTCACTTTCATTTGATTATATTTACATGATCAGTCCGCACACATTTGTATTTGTTTTAAGTCGTTTCACAGTAGCTCCTCTGAGGAGGATGTAGTGCCTGAGGACACGCCAATTGAGGCTGGAGAGGTGTTTCCCAGAGATGATGTTTCCCAGAACAGTGACATTCAGAAGTCGGACAACATCCATGAAGCTGTGGCCGAAAAAGAATTCCCTCGACTACCCATCCCCACAGAAGAGAAGCTAAAGGAGAGTGAGTGTTGTTAAGCTTGGGTCACATCCTGACATTTCATTTAAATGCATATCTCTAGTTGTATCTCTTCTTTCGAAGCAGATTGCAGATCAAGGACGAATGAGCCGTTTTATTCAAATTTATGCGTTTAAGTTTAACCCTTTCCCTCCAAAAGACCCATTTCAAACTTTTTTGCTTGGCAGAACTTTGTTAGAATGGTTTCAGGCTAGTTGGGCAGGTGTTCGAATTTTGAAAGCTTAACTGTTCTGAATCTTAAATTCATACAGTTAGGTTCATACATATTTGGACGGTGACAATTTTCATTATTTTTGCTTTGTATGCCATCATAATAGATTTGGAAAGAATAATCAGGATGTGCTTGAAGTGCTGACTTTGAGCTGTAATTTATGGGTTTGGTCAAAAAATGTTGTATGAAACAAGTAGGAGTTACTCCCATTTGATGTGCAGCCATCTCAGTTTTAGGGGGTCAAAATTAATTGGACAGTCTAATCCTTAATTCAGTTGTCATTTTAATAAATAGTGACCAACCCTTTGAACTCCGACTGCCTGAAGTTTGGAATTCAGACACTGGGTCTCTTCCATGGTGATGCTCTGTCAGGCCTTCACTGCAGCTGTCTTCAGTTCTGCCTCTTGCCTTCAGTTTTTCCTTCAGCCAGTGAAATAGCAATGGAAAAGCTGAATAGCCAACTGTTTGAATACTTTTGGTCTCTCAAAAAGGGGGGATCTCTTTAGAAAAACTGCTGTAATTCCTGCTATGTCTACCCAATAAATTTGCATACCCTCAAATTGTATCTGAAAGTCTGCTCTTTGGGCTCATTGTATCCTCTCACTTTTGCAAATACTTTGATTTTGGAAGAAAGCTCCTGTCGCGTCAGCCGCAGAGATTTTGGCATTGTTGCTGGAGAGCAAGAAAGAATTAATGGCTCCCTGGCACATGGCAAGATGGGAACCTGAACCAGAACAAGTCGGGTGATTTGAGCCTTTTGTTGGGCCAATGTATGCCTAAATCGTCCCAAAGACGGTCAAAAATGTTAATTTCTCGTTATAGCTGGCTCTTTTTTGGTGATTACTATGACCTCTTGCTGTGAAAAGATGCTATAAATATTGGCTCATCTCCACTTGGTAATCATGCCCCTGCTTGGGCCCCTTTGGTTGTTTTGGGTAAGGGGGAGAGGTCGCTGAAGGGGAGAAGGGTGCGCATTGAGGGATGGATTTGTGCTTGGACAGATCCCCAGCCAGGTGCTTTAGTTTAGTCTCAATTTCAGTGTTTTGTGGTCGACAGAAAAAATAACAATGTTATCCCTGTCCAAATATTTATTGAACTACGCGCATGCATGCGCACTCTCAAAAACGGGTGACAAATCAATGGAAAATTAAGTCTGAAGACTTATCACCGCGGCAACATAAGCTGAACGGCTAACCTGCTCTGGAGCAGGTTTAGTTCTAGATTCAGATCACAGCGTGCAAAAGCACCGCCTACTGACCAATCAGTTTGAGAAAATGGCATCACCGTCCGTAGAGGTTTCAGCGGACTTCGGTGCGCGGATGAATACCAATAGATACAGGTTCTCATCTGACCCCTTGTCTATACCGCAAGCGTTTTAGACGCGTTTTTTACTCGCGCGTCTGATGCAGCAGATACGCTCTCGTTTTAATCTACGCAGCTGTCTGCATCGGCTCCGTGCGGCTCGCGTCTCAGCTGCGTCACAGGGGCGTAAACGCGCGAAGCTTTTATTTACGCTTCGAGTCTATTTTTCCGACAAATACGCGCGTAAACGCGAGGGGATGCCCAATAAAAGTGCATTGAATTAATGTATTTATCCACATTTTGCAATCTATAGGCTTTTTGCAATTTTAAATTTCATGGGTTTACTGCAATGTACAATATGCTTTATTTTTATCATTTAACTTTTGTCATTATCTTTATTTTTTATTATTTGACCTTGTTCTTTTGATTTTATTGTTTCTGATAGCATTAGCTTCCTCTGATAGGATGGACCCACCATCTTGCCCTTCGTCTTCGGGTTCGACGCAGTGCGAGCAACAAAGCGAGCGCTCTTCTTCTGTTTACAGCTGGCGCTGTCCATGATAAACAAAATCGGCAAATGAAACAATGTATTTAACGGCAGGCTTCCTAAAATGGAGACTTCTGCTAAAAAAAGGCTATGGTAACATATTTTCTGTAGCTATGACAAACGAATTGCTTTTGTAAACATCGCCTATGGCTACGTAATGTGGGTTAAAATATGAGAATAGCCTTCCTCGTCGTCAGGTTCAATGTAAAATCATGAATGGGTTGAATGTCAATCATATGCATCGGTGTAAATTGATAAATAAATCAGAAATACACATATCAAGAGAAAACTGCATGCTGCACAGAAGATTTGGCTGCTCCTTTGCTGCTCTACGCTTCGAATCATATGCGAGCAAGACGGAACCGGTATAGACAGTCGCTTCTATGTTGCGTGAACGCGACGCTGACATGGCGCTTACGGTCTAGAGAAGGGGTGAGAGTTTGACGTGGCGAACGCAGCGGAGTCGTGCGCATATAGTTTCACATCGTGAGTGTATGACAATGCTGTATTTTTCCACGGGCAAAAGCACTAAAGCCTTGAACTTGTTGCACTAATGAAAGTAAGCCTACTGACCGCTTTCAGTTATGTTTTTGTAGTAATTCATTATTTGTTCCCCGGCTCTTTTGACACCGCTGGGGTTGCAGCTGGAAAAAAAATCCATACACTCCATAAGAATACATCCTCGCATCACGTCAATTTAATGAAATACGCAACTGTAATTTTACTGATGGGGCAGTGACATTATAAACGATAAGACACGCACATCCCTATACCCAATAGGCTTTGTGCTGGATCAAACATATCCTGTAAAGCAGAAAAGGAGAGAGATGCCCTCACTAGCCTACATAGTGCCTGTTGTTATGATTTACTGCAGCAGAAGTAAAATTAAGTCATCACTATTGCAGCAATAGCCCACATACAATCATGAATACGGGAGTTATTTGCAGTGATACTATCATTATAATTAACTTACACATTTACATGGTCGGTGATTTTTTTTTCCAACTGTCCTTTCTGTATTTGGCAGCTGCAGCGGTGTTAATTTTTACCAGGATGATATGTTTATTCTCTTCAGCATATTTTTATTAAGGGCTCTTGCTCCGCATTTGAAAAGTATGCAGCTTTGCTTCCAGTCGGTTTGTCCATGTTTGCAGTTGGTCATTTGCTTCAAACACCGCCCCTTTTATGTGAACGCGCACATACCTAGATTGGAAAACATTGGGTGCATCTCAAAACGTAGCCTGCAGCCTTCGAAGGCTGCATTTTCAGGGGTCGTCACTTACTTCCGTATGTCAAACTGACTTTTAGGGTTAGGGATAAGGTTACATTTTAGGTTAGGGTTAGGTTTGGGGCTAGGTTTAGGGTTAGGTGTTAGAGTTAAGGTTGGGATTAGGGAAACCAGGGACGATTTGCTTAAGCCAAAGCTATTTAATGGAAATAAAATGATGTCATTTCAGTTTGGCGGATGGAATTAAGTGATGACCCCTAAAAAGGCAGCCTACAAAGGATGTAGCCTATGCTTTGAGGTGCACCCCCTGGGTTCAGTGACAGAGTTGATAACTGGCTTTGTGGTACCGCTTATCAGGAGTGCGGAAGTCTGGTTAAGTGCAGCCAGATAACTAAAAGAAACCCTGGGTATGTTAATCCAGATTTATGGTACAGGCCCCTGGTGATTGTGAAGGTCGTATGCTTAGGATCAGTTTTATGCTCCTAAGGCATTCAGTGAGGCTTGGGCCATATTCATCCTGGAAGTGACCACTCTCATCATGGTAGCAATGCTTCATCAAACAATATAAAGGTGATCAGTCAAAATAACTTTGCATTGATTTTCAGTAACCCTACGATTGCTTGTGTTCATTCTCCTGACATGATTTGGGTCCAAAGTAATTCATATGATTGTAGTACTTTGAACAGTGTTTTTGGGTGACATTAGCAGATAATTTACAATGTTATTACTCAGAGGTGCTGACAAGACTTTTTTCCCTGAACTGTTTGCATCTTAATAGTTCAGTTTCTTTTTTTTTTTTTTTTCTTCTGTTGCAGTTTCTGTTCTCAATTTATTGAGTTGTCACTAACAGACACACAATGAGTTCATCTGTGCGGCTATTTTTGCCACACCTCTGGCAAAACTGTTCAAGCATGCAGCCATAGTTTCATTTTTGTCAATCCAAAAACACCTGCTCTTACGATGCAAATTAGGATGGTCCTTCCCTCCGCATTGAATAATGTTCAGTTCAGTCATTTGCTTTTCATGTTCCCTGTAGAAGTTAGCCCTGAAGAATTTTCCTGTTAGCCAGCCTAGTATCCATTTGAAGAGGTGTTTTTTGAATGTCTTTTTTTTTCCTCAAAATTCCTTACTTTTCAAGTGATCTGTTTTAAGTTCATGTTTTTTGAAAGCTTTTTTTGCATTCTATGTTGGAGTAGCAGACCTCAATCCCTTTGAGTTATTAGTAGTGATTGTTACATCTGCAATTCTGTCCTCTGTTAAGACTATTTAAATGGCATATTTATGATTGTGCTTCTAAAAGTGCTTATCAATTTTGATATGCGTTTGCCGTCAAAGTGCCGCTACTTTTTTTTTTTTTTTTTTTGATCCAGTTCCTGTGGTTGTCGGGGGCACAGCTGCAGGGGAGAGCTGCTCTTTCCCTTTCTTGTTCTTGGGGAAGCAGTACTCAGAGTGCACCACTGAGGGGCGCTCTGATGGCAGGCTCTGGTGCTCCACCACGTACAACTACGAAAGTGAAAAGAGATGGGGCTTTTGTGAAAGTGAGTTATGCTCATCCATTTGCTCATCTGATGAGAAATTACGCTTGTAGCGCCGTGCTGTTTTAGAACAAGTCTGTGTCCTGGAAAATGAATACACTCCCGGTTAGGTGAATGAAGTGTATTGGGACAGGATTTTTAAAATTGCTGCGAATTTGGTGCATGAGTGTTTCTTTCCCTGGCTTTGTAAGTCCTGGCATCTGTGTTAGAATATTGATTACTGTGGTCTGTATGCGTTTGGAATGGAACACCTTCTTTGAATGGCTGAAGTTCCTTCGGGGTTTTGTGTTTGTGTGTGTGAGACGCCCTCAAAATGCCTATATTGTAAATTACCAGTGAGTAAGATTTAGGGGATCTATGGGCAGAAATGGAATATAATATTCATAGGAATGTTTTCATTAGTATATGATCACCTGAAAGTAAGAATTCTTGTTTGCTTCACCGTAGAATGAGCCGTTTATATCTACAGCAGGAGCAGGTCCTCTTCCACAGAGCCCGCCATGTTGCATCAGCATGTTTGTACAGCAGCCCAGAACGGACAAAGCAAACACTGGCTTTGGCGGGGGCCTTTCCCTTTTTTGTGATTACTGTAAGTTTTCCTTCACACTTAGAAAGGTAGTGTGAAGGGAGTTTCAGGTGGTTGCAATCTGCAACCTCACCGCTAGATTACTAAATTTTACACACTGGTATTATAAACTTCATGGCGCTTGCATCCATTTTGAAAGGAATTCCAGCCTTTTATTCTCTATTTCTCGTATTGCTGTCCAAAGTCGCCTCTGTATGTACTGTGTTTGTGTGTGTATGTGAGTGTGAGTGCATGTGTTTGTGTTGTGCTTTTGTTTTTTGTTAGTCTGGGGAAACTCTTTCAATACCTGGGCTGAGCTGGGTGGAAATGGGTTGTTTAACTGTAGCTGAAGAGGAGGGCGAGAAGAGGCGGCGGGCGGAGGAAGCTGAAGCGCTGTATCAGAGGGCCATGAAAATCATCAATGACTACAGCAAAAAGAGCCAGAGGATGGAGTGAGTGCTCCTCTTCTTTTCCATCAGTTGCTTCCAAATCTTCTCTCCACTCAGTCACACTATCCTTCTGTTTGTGGGGACCGTCTTTTCCTGCAGTCATGTCAGTGCAATATTGATGGGGTTGTGCTCAACATTCCTCTGGCCCATACCGTATTGGGGTTTTTCCATTGGCGCTTTTGGCCGCACTGATTTGCATCTTCATTGGCACTTTATGTGTGCCGGGTTGGGCTGAGCTGCACTCTGGCTGGACCTCCTTCAGAGTTGGGTCAAAGCATGCTGGATTCATACTCGAGCGCGCTGCAGCGATGTCAGGGCTTCGTCTTCATCATCCGCCATCGTAGATGCCGCTTACGAGGGCTCTGATTTTAAATCTCATCAACTCAAGACAAGCTCATCAGCGATTAAAGGGACGCCTTCAAGGGGGTATCTGTGTTGTAATGGAAACGCAAAACCCTGCCATGCTCTGCTGACAGGCCGAGTCAAACCGAGTGATGCCAGTCAAGTGAAAAGGCCATATATTCTTTAAGGTGCATTTCCACCAAATGCGAAACAAATTTTTTGTATGGACAGATTACATTCAAAGTCAATGCAAAGACACGAGTACACGTGAGGAGACACTAGTTCGTGCCGGGAGACGTAAAGTAACGCGGATGGCGTGCGCGAATGCACAAACTTTGCATATTGCTTGGGCTGAAAATATTCATTTTGTGTGATAAATTTGCACGAGTAGAGTTGTGTTCTGAATAGTGTAATTGCTACTGGCAGCAACATTGGCTAGCTAAGCTACCTAGCTACATATTCAAATGGCAGTTACAGAGCTTGAGATAGCTGAGATGGCTGCATCGAATAACCTATGTAACTCAGTTTTACAAAAAAAAAAGTAAGTAATTCTTTATTTATATAGCACTTTTCACTGCTCAGTCACAAAGTGCTTCACAGGAACTACATAAAAACATAAAAAATGCAGTCAATACAATCATCAAGACGGTACAGTGCCACATGCCGCAAACAATTTATGGCTGCCTAAACAGGTAGGTTTTTAACTGGCCTTTAAAAGTGTGTACCGAGGCACAGGTTTTCAATTCCATTGACAGGGAGTTCCAGAGCTTTGGGGCCTCAGACTGGAGCACTCAGTCACCTCAGCCTCGTCCGAGGCATAATGAGGAGCCCTTGGTCAGAGGACCTCAGTGACTGGCTGGTGACATAGGGTTTGAGAAGCTCACAGATGTAAGCGGGTGCTTCATGAAGGGCTTTGAAAGTCAGCACCAGGATTTTAAACTGGAACCGGAAGGCCACAGGGAGCCAGTGCAGGGAGGCCGGGATGGGAGTAGTGTGACACAACTTGCGTGACCTAGTGAGCAACCTAGCAGCAGCATTTTGAACGAGTTGTACAGTTCTGAGAAGTTTTGCTGAGGCAGGCGAACAGTGAGTTGCATTAGTCGAGCCGGGATGATACAAATGCGTGAACAACCATTTCCAGTTCTGAGTGTGTAACAATGGACCTGAGTTTTGCTATATTTCTTAGATAAAAAAGCATGTGCGGGTTAGAGATTTAACATGTTTTTTTGAAATGCAAAGTCGATCTCAACAACAGATATTACATCATCAGTTTTGTGAATACTTTAATTCTCAAGCAGGCACGGTGTCCATGAAAGCAAAATGTTCCTGATGTTAGCATAGTCTCGCCATCTTGTTGCTGATTTTTTTTTTTTTGGGGGGGGGGGACTCCAGGAAGTACTGTATCTTGAGTGTATACGAGGCTCAACTCGCATTGCTGTGTGACTTTGTGTCAATTCTGTTCTCCCATAGAAGTGAATGTCACCTATTCGCAAACAGAGCCACAAATCTTCAAAGTAAGAAAATAAAAATGATCCCACAGTCAAACTCCCGCGAGTAAAGCAAGGAGAAATTTCGTTTCGCATTTGGTGGAGGTGCAGCATTCGGCTGCTCCAAGCAACACGAGAATCACACAGTAGGTTTAAAGAAGGGTGAATGACTCAACAATGCATTGTATTTCTTGAAGTCATGAGGGTGCGAAGCAAAGTGTCAAACCTGGTATTCTTAGTATGTTGCATTGATAACTTATTGTGGGAATGCCTCCTCTAATCGGCTTTAAAAATCCCTTGCATTATGTCCGCTTAAACTCCCACATCTCTCTGAATAGGGCTCACAAGGTTTATAGTAAACTGATTAGGGATCTGCTCCAGTTTGATATTTTTTGGTAAAGGACAAGGAATGTTTCTCTGTTGGAAACTGTTATATTCCTCAAATTGTTTGGGCCTGTTTTTTTAGTACTGGCAGGAGGAGCTTTAGATGTTTGTACTTGCCTGGTGTGTCCTCGATACAAAAAATGTTTTCCCCTACTTCAGGGAGTATAAAACACTGGTGAAAGTAGCAGCAATGGGCCACACCAAGGCCAAGGAGATGGTGGCGCACGCTGTGCTGTTCGGCGACAGTCTTGCTCAGAACGTGTCAAAGGCCCGGGACATCTTTGAGGAGCTGGCATTGGAAGGGTCTCCCAAAGCGCAGTCAGTAAGTAGAGTAAGACCCCAAACCCCAGTGTGATCTCATGCCCCAGAACCATCTGCATTTTTCTCCTCCAAAGATTCCTCAACGGTATTTTGCTGTGAATCTTGTAGACTCTGGTAAGGCAATCGTTCTCCTCCCCAGGCTCTCGGATTCCTCTACGCTGCTGGTTTAGGGGTGAACTCCAGCCAGGCAAAGGTATGGGAAAACGTTCCGCTTTTCTATTGTTTATCTTTAAATTGGAGGGTAAAGTGTGCCATACGTGTCTTGATCTTTCATTGCATTGCCCTGGCCTTTCCCCATTTCTCTGCAGTCATTGGTCTACTACACCTTTGGGGCCTTGGGTGGAAACCTAGTGGCTCACGTGATTCTGGTGAGTTCATTTTTCAAGCGTTTACTGATGCTTTTTTGTTTGATGCTGATGCTGACAAAATCTCAGAACAGAGTTGCTTGTTCAAAGCGCACTGGAGAGAGAAATTCTCTTGACTTCATTGTTTTGTTGATGTTTGGTTTTCCTCCTTTATTCCATTGCCTGATGAGAGTATCTTTCTCTAGGGTTATAGATACTGGGGAGGGATAGGAGTGGCTGCAAGCTGTGAATCGGCGCTGACGCACTACAGAGCGGCGGCTAATCATGGTATAATTGGTGTCCTTCTGTCTCAACCTGGCTCTGGTTGGTTATAGCTGCTTTGTAATAGACTTTATACAAATACCTCTAAGAGACTTAAAGTGTATATTGAAGGTTAAACACTACTATCTAATGTGTACATAAAGCCTTCAAAATGTACATACAGTATTTCAGTATTTCTGAAACTGTCTACAAATGCTGTTAAATGACACTTCTTGTCTGTTTCTGTAGTAGCTGGTTTTTTTTTTTTTTTTTTAACCTGGTAACAACGTCACGTTAAGGGAGTCGTGGAGGAAAGTAGCCTCAGCTTACTATGGCGAGTGATTGCAGGGGCGCCGGATTCACTTAAGAAGTGGGGGGGCCAAAAAGTGCCGTGTTGTGTGTTCAGCTCATTCACAGTGCCTCTATCCCGTGCACCTCATCTGTGCCCCTATATTGCAACACTTACGGTATAAAAAATAAAAAGACGTTTGGCTCATTCCCGTTATCCCATATGCAGCGATGCGGGCGTCATGCTGTTGTTGCTCTTATTAGTAAAATGAATAAATAGGCTAAATAGATAAATGAATGAATAAATAAATAAATAAGAAACTTGTTTTGAGAAATTAATTAACCTTATATTTTGAGACAACCTGCTTGTCAGGCCAGACGGCTGAAAATTACAATCAATTTGATTAAGCGCAATGCGCGGCTTGGCAGATATGCAGTGTGGTATGTCAGATGCTCATCCAGTCAGATATATAGCCTACTGAACAACAAAAACGCAAGTTAATTAAAGGCAGACTGGAAAATAAGTTGGCGCGTAATTATTTTCGAAAATCAAATTTATTACTAGCGCGTGCACATCTACACTCATCAAACTTTTCTTTATTTTGCGGTCACTTTGACTGAGTAAACATGAGAGTACATTAACTAACTAGCTAACTTGCGTTTCTTTTGTTGCTCAGCCTATGTACACTTTGACCGTGTTCACATTTTGACAATGGCAGATCTTCTATTGTTAGAGGAATAAGCTTCTGTCCGATGTGAGAGGAACTTTCGGCACAGAGAAGGTCTCCTCCGGGAAAGTGACGCGTGGCTGCTCGTTTTGTGTGGCACCCAATAAAATGTCATGGAGTAATACTAATAAAAGTACAATGAAGAGTGATCTCTGCAGACTGCATTTTAACTATTACCCTCAAGCAGCTCCGATCGGCGGTGGGGACTCATCCGTGTCCCCCACCAGCCTCCCATTCGATGGAGGGGGAGCCCTGCTGCCACGCTCCTGGAACGTGACAGCTGGAGGTTTGAGTCTGGTTGGCCTCCACCGGTCCGTGCACTGCTGCACCTGAGCGCCGCAACCCGTTTTTTAGTGGCGATCTTAAAATTGGACCACTTTTTTTTTTTTTTTTTACTACATGTAAAGCATTTGGATTGTCAATTATGTAGGCTATATAACATGAAATATCATGGATCTATAAATTTAATTTATTAAGGCCGATGTATACTTGTGGCCAATGCTGAATTTTTTTCTTGGCCACACTTATAAGTGGGGCTGGTCAAGGGGAAGTAACGGACAGACACGCTTACTTAACAATGTACTTCATTTATGGTATGCAGGATGATGAATATTTTTGTTTCAATTCAGTAAGTTGGCCTTGCTTAATAATTTCCCTAATCTGCTATAGTGGACAATATACATAATGTGCAAAATAAACTTGGTAACGGACGGACAAATGTTCACCTCCCCTTGACCAGGCCCAAGTGCGTCTAACGCGAATTTCGATCAATTTTTGTGCTTGGTTGCACTTAAATACGTGCGAATAGTCACTTCGATTTATTAGTGAATTAAATCAAACCTCTGCTGCGCTCGGTTTTCCACCCCAATGGTGTTTACCGCAGCGGCAATAGTTTTCCAAACTGCAGCCTTCTGAGCTCCCTTTATGCCACTCTTAAGGCTTCCAAATAAAATTATTTTGTTTTTCTCCACCTCGGACGTGATAATTGATATTGCCTCCTCAGTGAAGTTATTTCTTCTTTGCCGTTTTTCGAGAGTCCATGTCGTAAAGTGGGCAGGACTATGCCTCCCGGAACATGAATTTATAGGGGCGTGTCACGTAAATTAAGATGGTTTCAGCCGCCAGATTTATCAACGCCACGCCAGTTCTACACCGAAATCAGTGACGTACACACTTTTAGTAAATCAGACGTGACACCTGGCGAATGCTGATATTTACACCAGAATCTACACCAGATCCTACGCTAGTTTGATAAATGAGGGCCAATGTGATATGTTCAGATGAAGACGTTGACTAAACTTAGTAGACTGGGTAGCTTGCCAGTTCCCACCCCGCCTGTCAAACTGATGTTTATTTTATCGGGATTCTCCCTTCACCCTGACGTTGTAAACATATCCGCTTGACTGTCCCATGCTTCGATAGTATGGTACTAGCTTTACAACATCTAAGTCTAGTGGTGGAGGCAGTTTTTTTTTCCTGCGGGTGCGAACGTTCATCTGCGCATACGTAATCATTGTTGACATGCCGAATAAACGAAATCTCAAATGCCAGGCTTAATCTGGTGTTGGTCAAACTTCATAGCTGATTCATGGGAATGCTATGGTCTGCCTGGGGGGAGATATACAGAGAGAGAAAGAGAGAGAGAGAGAGAGAGAGAAAATAAGACTAGAGTAGTGTCTTTTGTCGTTATTTCTGACAGGTGCTTGTGTGGGCAGTGTCATCCCATGGAAACTGCGGTGTGACATTAGCGTACGAAAAATTTGCCCATCTGACGCGGACAAATTGAACCCACTGGCATTAAATTTGTTTATTTTTGACAGGGAACGAATGGACCCTGTGCCCTGTTTGGGATGAATTCTTATACCCCACACAAACCCAATAATTCACCATTGCAAGCTGCTGTATAGTGCAGGCTCATTGACTGTTGTACCCTAACAGGCTCTTCTCTACCTTTCGTGACGTAGGCATTGCATTATGGGGGCGTCGTAAACCGCTGTTAAAAGTACCTACTGTTTCGTATTATATTCCGTTTTTTGATAACCAACAACATAAAACATGATGTATAATCGTTCAGATATTTATCTCCCACAAGAAAATTGTGCAAAATCTTTGAAAGTTACCCTGCAATATACACTTTAAAGAGACACTTCATGCAGCATGATAGATTTGCGATGACAATGAAAAGAAGTCCATGGACAAGGCTGTTATTAGCTCTTTTTGCTAATTGGTCCATTGACTTTATTTATATTTTGTCATCAGAGGGTAGCATAAAACTTGGAGTTTCCCTTGGAACTGCAGCTTTCATAAAGCCTGTCTCATACAGCAGTGTTTCCCATTCCTGCTTCTGAAATTAGCATATTTTAAAATTGTTTAAATTGTCAATTCAGTGGCCAATGACATCATTTTGACTGGCGGGAGTGTGGTGCCAAAGGTCAGGTTACTGGATGAACAGGAGAACCCTGGGATAGTGAGTGGGATACTGGAGGATGACCTCATCCAATACTATCAGTTCCTGGCCAATAAGGGGGACGCGCAGGCCCAGGTGAGACCTCTGACGGGGAGGATGCACACAACACAGAAATGGGTACAATAGAAAAAAAATTAAACGCTACACATTAATTATTTCTTTTGAAACTTTATTGTAATATAATGGGCTCTTTGTGTCCCTGTCACTGCACCATGACCTACTTGTATATCCTTGGTCAGTGATCTGCCCGCCTATGTATAAAAGGTATGCTGTAACCTCACTTTTTAATGCATGATTACTCTTAATCTCTTCTGGTTTATTTTGCTGTATTGCCGATCAAAAGGTTGATTTCTTTATTGGAACGACTAACTTATTTTAATGGCATTATTGGTTTTTGTGAGGCATTTACCTTTCCACATTATTGCTGACAAAATGTGAATGTCTTTTGAAGATTGTGAACTTCAGTTGCAGATGAAACTGTGCTGTGTAGTCCTGTAAATGTTTTTTTGGCTAACTGGAACCTGACTGGGACATACTGTTGTCAAATATGTACCGTACCTACTGGACTGATTCACGACTTTGATTTTGGTGCAGCGTGTCTTCGCTAGACAACTTATGCCGCTCTGTCAAGTCAGTTAGAGACGGTGGATACCAATGGCAAGCAAGTTAACATTTGACTCCAAAATTGCTCAAGGGGAACAGTATCTATAACTTGCAGTCACGTGACTGGATTGTCATTGCTGTTGTATTGATGCTTGACGCTCCACCATTGCAGCTGTGACGCCATTCCAGCAATCAGAGGCAGCAATGCTCTTTTGAGAGTCTTTTAGGGATGCGCATTGCATTCACAAAAAAAAAAAAATTAGCCCCCTTACTTTGTAATGTTGAAGAAAGATCTCATAATTACATGATCAGGTAATACTTCAGATACTCATTAGGCATTTTATTTGGGCACATATCCTCTTAGCCAGCTAAAATCAATGTAAAATGACAGCCAGAGACTTAAAATCTTCCATGATTGTTGCTGTCCTTGGCACTAACTTTATACAAAACCATAAGAATGTAGTTCTACAACTACTCATTTTGCAATTTCTCAGCCCACATTTGCTTAACGAGCATAAACTTGCTGATGACTAGAGACTCAAAACATTTGTCGATTGGTGCTGAATGAGGTCTGTTTTGGTGTAATTTCCCTTCTTATTACTTTTTTAAGCTTTCAGATATAGTAAACAGTGAGGAAAAGCCATAATGTTTCAAGTCTTATCATTTAGTTATGTTTTGCTCGTTAAGCAAATGTGGGCTGAGAGAACGCTCTGAGTTTTTAAAAGTATTTTGCTTTTAACTACAATCTAGTTGTAGATGCTTAAGGAATGCTACAAGCTTGAGAGGTTTAGAGTTTCATTTTAAACACATTTTGCCTCCTTACGTGTTTTATATGCTTGCACAGAGAGAATATTTTATCAATTATTAAAATGTTTTTCTTCTGCCTATGCTCTCAAACTTTTTGATATTTGGTACTATGGAATAGCTATAAAAGTAAGAAGCTTCAAGTGACTTCTCGCCATATTTGGTACTTTATTAAGCATGTTAAGCATGTTTCACATTAAGGCTGTCCCTACTGAGGAATGAAGTGGCCTGTATGTGGCAACCTATCTTATAATTATGGGATCCTTTCTCATAATCCAAATCTCCTAATTACAAAATCCTCATTGCGTAATTGGTCACTTTTTCTCTGCTAAGTGTCTGTCAGAGAGAGTTTGAATAATTATCTTGATGTATACCTTTATGGAGTGGGCTCCTAAATTGCTGGCACCCCTGATTGGCAATGCACAAACAATGCTTTAAAAACATCTTAAAAATATGTTTATTGGGCAACTCCAAGTAACAACTTGTTGGGAATAGTGTACGATATGGTCCTATGGAACCAATCAAAATCATGTACTGATTTAATTAAAATTCAATATCCTCCAAATCAAGGGTTTGCAATTAATGGCACCCTCAAAGACTATTGTAAATAACGTGTACCAAAATTAAGCCAGGTGTTAAATTCCACTTATTTAAGTTATCTAAGTGTTCAGGAACTATATTGAGCCATAACATCACTTCCTGTTCGAGTAGGGCATAGAAACAAGGCAACACACATGCAGTATCCCTTTGTCATCCAACAACATGTAGAAAACAAAACAACCATTAGTTCAAAAGAGGCAAATCATCATAGACCTTCATAACTCTGGCAATGCCAGTGAGCACTGTCAAGGCAATTATTGAAAAATTCCAAAGACATGGAACTGTTGAAAGCCTCAAGGGTAAAGGATGCAACTGCATTTTGCCCCCCATGATACTGAGGAGGATGGTGAGAGAAGCAACAAAATTCTCAAGAATCACTGTGAAGGAATTGCTGGCCTTGGTGACATCTTGGGTTCACCAGGTTTCAAAAAGCACCATCAGGCACCACCTCCACAAGCACTGGCTCTTTTGAAGGGTTGCCAGAAGAAAGCCTTTTCTGACCAGAAGACACCGAAACAAGCGCTTGGAGTTCACCAAACATCATTTAAATTATGAATGGAACAAAGAGCTTTGGTCAGATGAGGCCAAAATTGCATGTTTCCGTCAGATGCAGCATTGGCATTTTTGGGGTCTGTTATGCCACGTCCCTAATCCGCATCTCCAGAATTCTGAAGAACCAGCTTGCTTAACTCATTATCACTCATTTCTGCCATCTGTGCTTAATTATCCAATTAGTGTTTGTAACCACATGAAAGCCCTGACTCCACACCAGTACAGTGCAAAGTCTCGTAAAGCCCTTGTCTAGCACAGGCTTTTGCCATAGTGTTTTGCGATTCTAATTATAACTCTTCATATAGCTGACTTAGTACAGCTTGCATTTTTGTAAAACTAACTTTTTAGGAACTGTTTTTCCCTTGCATTCTGCCAATAACCTTTCTGGCTTCATTACAAAGGAAGTTAAAGCCAAACTCTTCTTTGCATTTGGATCCTTATTCCTGTTTTCAGTGCACAAGCAAACGCACACGGCAAAACTATTACAGAAGACTTCACCAAAGACCATGGCTTCAGCAAAGATTCCCCTCCCAAGATGGAGAGGTCGCAACTAATCACTCTTCTCCAGGTATTCTTAGTATTGTGGTGGCGCAACAGAGGGAGATTTTCCGACTGGGAGCCACTCTGGTGGAACTCGTCCGTGGCTTCCGTGAGCTCACCATCTCCAGGTTCGCCCCCACCGCTCCAGTTTCCCTGCACATCCGCAGGCTTACCCAGCCCCTCCCTGGGATGATTCACCTGTACGACTGCCAGACCGCTATGAGGGTTCCCCGACTGCTTGCAGAGGATTCCTGCTTCAGTATTCCCTCTACTGCACCTACCACTCCACCCTCAGTGATACTGAGAAGATCACCGTGGTCATCTGTCTGGGACCAAACTGCCTTCCCCACCTGTGACAGCTTCATCTCGCAGTTCAAGGCAGTCTTTGATCACCCGGGGAAGAAGGCTGGGGACCGCCTGCTGGACCTGCAGCAGGAGTACAGGTCAGCAGCAGAGTACGCCATCAAGATCCTGGCGACAGCCAGTGGATGGAACAAACCAGCGGTCCTGACTATCTACTGCAATGGGCTGCAGCCAGAGCTGAAGGCAGAGATGATGTGTAGGGATCACACTGCTTCCCTGGACTCATACATGGACACCTCCATCCGTCTAGACCAGCTGCTGCAGGAGAGACAGCGGGGGCGCCCCAGAAACCCCATCCAGCTGCCAACGCCAGAGCTGATGGAGATTGGCTCCTCCAGGCCTGCTGACCGTTGTGACTGGAGGAAGTCAGGGCCATACACCCACTGTGGAGGGCATCAACCACCGCCTGTCAAGGTAAAGGTGTCTCCATCCACCATACCTGGTCAAAGGTTCCTGATCCCAGTGTGTGTGGCGCATAATGATCTGCACCTCCATACAGACACCCTGATCGACTCTGGCGTGGCGGGGAACTTCATCTCCTCACAGTACGACCGCTACGATGGCTTCGACTTCCGGCACATCAGCTGAACACCCCCATTCTGTGGCAGAGCTGGATGGGAAACCTCTGGGGAAAGGAAACATCCTCCATCGGTCGGCTCCAGGGTCCCTTTGTTTCCAAAAGAGCCACCAGGAGGAGCTCCTGCTCCTAATCTACTATTCTCCAACCACCCAGTGATCCTCAGCCTCCTATGGCTGCGAGGACACAACCCCATCATCTCCTGGCACAATCATCGTCTCACATTACGGTCAAAGTATTAGTCGCAGCAATGTACCCACCTTCCACTTGCCTCCACTATAGTCGAGAGCCCCGGCATTGAGACCAAGCTAGTGATTCCTAGGGAGTATTGGAAGCTCCAGGAGGTCTTCAGCAAGTCCAGAGTCTCCTAGCTCCCTCCGCATCGCCCATGGGACTGTGCCATTGAGCTTCTGTCCGGAGCCTCACCTCCCAGAAGCTGAGTCCTACCCCCTCTCGGTGGTTGAAACCTAGGCTGTGGAACAGTACATCCAAGAAGCACTCCAGCAGGGCTTCATTCCTTCCTCTATCTCGCCAGCATCAGCCAGCCTCATTTTCATCTAGAACAAAGTTAGTGGTCTTTGTCCCCGCATTGACTACCGAGGGCTGAACAAAATCCCGGTGAGGTACCGTTACCCACTCCCTCTGGTTTGTTAATGCTCCATCTGTGTTCCAGTGCTTCATAAATGATGTGCTGAGACATGCTTGGGAGATTCGTCATTGCCTACATCAACATCCAGAAATACTCCCTAATGCGCGACGAGCATGTCAAGCATGTGAAGAAGGTACTTGCGCGCCTCCTGGATCACCAGCTCTACGTTAAAGCAGAGAAGTGCATCTTCCACGGAACCACTACCTCCTTTCTGGGGTACGTGATTGGACCAGAGGGGGTGGCAATGAAGAAGGTGGAGGCAGTAGCAGCATGGCCAGTCCCACGGTCTCTAAAGGAGCTCCAGCGCTTCTTGGGATTCGCCCACTTCTACCGCTGCTTTATCAAGAACTTCAGCATGGTTGTACAGCGTCTCACCGCCTTATTCAAGGCAAAGCCAAAGGGGTTGATCTGAAATCCAGAAACACAATGCACCTTAGATTCTCTGAAGCGGCTGTTCACAAGCTCCCACCCTCAAATTACCAGACCTAGAAAAACCCTTTGTCGTAGAAGTGGACGCCTTCAATACTGGGGTGGGGACTGTCTTATCCTAACGACATGAGTCACCTGAAAAGCTTTACCCTTGTGCTGTCTTTTTCGGCAGACTCAAAACAGCGGAGGCAAATTATGATGTGGGCAACCGGGAGCTGCTGGCGGTGAAGTTGGCACTCAAAGAGTGGAGGCATTGGCTGGAGGGGGCTCTCTATCCATTCACAGTGCTGACCGACCACCGCAACTTGGAATACTTGCTGAATGCCAACCGGCTTAATCCACATCAAACCAGGTGGGCTCTGTTCTATACCAATTTGAGCTTTACAATAGCCTATCGTCCAGGCTCAAAGAACGCCAAGGCAGATGTCCTGTCCCGGAGATATGAGGTGGAAAACGACCCTTAACCAATTCTACCACCTACCACCAACTCTGCCGTCCGGAGGAGAGAGGTACCCAAGCAAGACATCCTGGATCCCCGACTCCTCTCGGAATTCCTGCTGGGAATTCCGTAGAAGCACGCCGGGAGAGTCATGCCTTGGGGGGGGGGTGGAGTACTGTCATGCCATGCCCCCAACGGCCCACATCTCCAGAATTCTGAAGAACCCGTCTGCTCAACTCATTATCATTCATAACTGCCATCTGTGTATAATCATCCAATTAGTGTTTGCAACCACACAGGAGCCCTGATTCAACACCATTATGGTGCGAAGTCTCAGAAAGCTCATGTCTAGCGTAGGTTTTTGCCATGTTTTACGATTCTAATTGTGACTCTTTATATAGCTGACTTTGTTACTACAGCTTGCATGTTTGTAATACTTAGTGTGAACTGCGTTTCCCCTTGTATTCTTCCAATAACCTTTGTGGCTTCGTAACAAAAGTAATTAAAGCCAAACT
Organism: Gymnothorax javanicus; assembly: GCA_029692085.1. Lineage (NCBI taxonomy): Eukaryota > Metazoa > Chordata > Actinopteri > Anguilliformes > Muraenidae > Gymnothorax > Gymnothorax javanicus. The sequence continues at coordinate 88,963,628 of CM056193.1, forward strand.
CTTCTTTGCATTTGGATCCTGCCTTCCTTTTTCCTATTTTCAGTGCACATGCAAACGTGCACTGCAAAACCATTACAGCGTTGAAACAGAGATGTATATAAGAAGCGCCTCATACCCACGGTGAAATATGATGGTGTGTCAGTCATGTTTTGGAGCTGTCTTAATTCAAGAGGTCCAAGGACACTGGTTAAGATTAAATGCATAATGAATTCCACCAAGTATCAGGATATTTTGGCTGACGATCTGGTTGCCTCTGCCAGAAGGCTGGGACTTGACCATCGGTTGGCTTTCAACAAGACAACAACCCAAAGCACACCTCTAGATCCACACGCAAATGGTTCTGTGACAACAAAATTAAGGTTCTGCAATGGCCATCTCAGTTGCTAGACCTCAGTCCAATTGAAAACCTTTGGGCTATGTTAAGGATGGCAGTTGATAATGCAAACCCAACAATGTGCTTAGAGGAATGGTTCAGAATCCCCCCAAATGTGTGCCTTAATCTTGTCAAAAATTACTGGAAAAGACTACATGCTGCTCTCCGTGCCAGAGGTGGTTGCACTAAATACTAAAATGAAGGGTGCCGTTAATTATGAAACCTTGATTTTAGTTGAAATTTATTTTTTATTAAATGATTATGATTTTGGTTGTTTCCATCAAGACATTTTAAGTATTTCAGACATGTTGGTATATTCTGTTTCTCCATAATTATATTGTTTATTTTTTTTGTATTGTTTGTGCATTGCCAGTCAGGGCTGCCTGTAAATTTGGAGCCCACTGTATGTCCATGTATGTTTGCCATACTGTCTTTGTAGCTCTCAATGGTCATCAGCCTTGTTTTTTACTGTTGGCTACTTGCTGCTGCTGTGATGTGACCTCTCTGTCAGCATGGAGCAAGCACGTTGTAGCTTAACCCAGTAATTTAAGTTGGCTACCACAAACTTTCCAGCTAACGTTGCCATGGCCATTTTAACAATATGTTAGTAATGGCAAACCAGTCATGTGACTGCAAGTTATGGATACATTTTAAGTGTAGTGTTATGAACTATTACATTTTTCAATTCTGTCTTTGACAGTGAGCAAAGATGAGTGTCAGTGTCATTTGCATTTTGTTGAAAAATGAACCTGTTCAGGCACAATTTGGCCACCAGTAGTGCTTCATAGGCGTGGTTAATGGCATCAATAATATGAAAGAAACCTATCCCTGCACAGGAGTGTTGATTGTTGGCTTTATTTCCCCCTTCTAATATTATCATCTTTGTTTGTCCTCCTTCAGGTGGGACTGGGACAACTTTACTTGCTTGGAGGACGTGGAGTGGAACAGAATCACCAGGTAACAACCAGCTTTGGAGTCATTCTTCTATGTGGGGCAATGTGTTCTGCATCAGCTATACTGAATCCCCTCTTCATTCACACTTCTGTATCTGCCTGTGTGCGTCCGTGTCTGTGCATTTGCTCTCCAGCAGGCCTTTGAGTACTTCAACCAGGCAGCTGATGCAGGAAACTCTCATGCCATGGCCTTACTGGGAAAGGTTTGTGTTTCTGTTTATCTGCCCATCTTCTGAAGTTTACTGAAAATAAAAACGCATAGAAACTAGAGCTGCGCTCAGAGAGCGCAAGTACCTCCACCAATGTACTCAATGTTATTTTTGCCAGTATTAGCTAGCAACCCCTGTGTTTATGCAGTCCTATAGTCTTTGCGCAAATATGTTTTTAATGTGTTTTTGACCTTTTGCATGCCCTTGACCTTGACCTTGACCTCCCAAAATCGAATCACCTCTTCCTTGAACAATAATTAATCATTCCACCAAATTTGAGGAAAATCCATCCATAACTTTTTGCGTAATCCTGCTTACAAACAAACCAACAAACCAACCAACAGACAAATGGTAATGATCACATAACCTCCTCCAGCTTCATTGGGCAGAGGTAATTACTCTTAGCAAGTATTTTAGTCTGGAATATTGCCTTAAAAGTGTTTCTTTTTATATGAAGTTATAAATAAGACAAGATATTCCCTTTGTGATGATGCATTTTTACTGATTATGAAATGCGGTAATGGGGACGTGTTACAGAGGAGAGGAAATGCATCTTTTAAAGTAAATAAAACAAGCCAATATATTTTACTTAAGTCATAGATTCTGGTCCATGCCAAGTAGCCAGCCATTTTTTTTTCTCCATGAATTGGAGTAATTGCAAGTAGAAGAGGACAAAACATGACTTTTTAGTTTGGTTGAAAATTTCTTTCTTTACGAATTTATGGAGTCCACCTCAGCATATTTATCAAAAAATATAAAACCAATTAAATGAAAGTAATCCTTCAAATCATGCAAAAATGGCTACAAAGCATCCTCAGACTGTCCCTAACAGAATGACTATAGGGAGTTTCATTTTATCAAAATTTTAGTCTGCAGTGCATAAATATTTCTGATTTTTAACACTACTGTTCACTTACAATGTAATATCTTTCTTAATAGAAGTCCAATCTACTTCAAAATGAATTGGAATATTCTGCAATAATAAGTTCCTCACTTTGTCAAATATCATAACTGAAATTTCTATGGAATTTTTGAATTTTGCTCCCATGCAGGGGATTGTTCCTAAACCTCAGAATTTCAAAAACATTCATGTACATGATGCACAAAGACCTTCAATATGTCTAGAGTACTTCTGCCAAATTCTAGACTTTTTTTTTTTTTTTTTTTTCATGATATTACTTTTGGTTCCAAAAACTGATGTTGGTGCACCCCTGAGTGTACTGGTGTTTGTTCTACAAATAGTTGCAATCATAGAATTTTAAGTAAGTTTTTAATTTGTCCCAACTGGGTGCATTTCATGTTTAAAGCAGGTATTGACACTCTTACACCACATTTTGACAGACATATCCATGTGTACCATGAAGAATAAAAGACCCTTTAACATAGTGTTTATTTTTCCACATTGCGAGGAATTTCAGGTCACAGCATTTTTAAACAGGATCAAAACAGCGAGACACTTGAACGCTGAGAAAATTAGTAAGATCCAAATCCGGCTGCTGAACTCAGGCGTTTTGGAGTTTTTCAAAATAATTAGCTTGAACTTAGTAACTTTAACATGACGCAAAACAGGTGTGACTATTATTATCTTGCCCAATTATAGGTTATTTGCAGATGATGTCACGTCACAGCAGGAACTGCTGATGGGGGGCAGGAAGTGATTTCTCCACTGTGAGGCGCTACCAAAATGCCAAAGTTTTGTGCTGTTTACGACTGCCAACCGGTCAAATCAGGGGAAAAAGACTACTTTTGTAGTTACACTTAAAGGCGAGAAATTCAAAAAGCTCACGGAGCAGCAGTGGCAGACTTGGATTAAAAGCCTCCATTTAAAGTCCAGAGGAGCTGATTCAGACAGCACTCGACTATGGAGTGAGCACTGCTTGAAAGGTCAGGCTACAATCATATAGCTACTCCACTTTACATATCTAACTAAAATCTAACGAAACACAGACCAACAATTCCTAACCTGCATTCTTTACTGTCTGCCCCCTATCAGCCTTTCATGCGTCATTGGGATCACGCGATTGCAAACAAGTTATTGTAAGTTTTTGTGACTGTTTCCTGGGTTTCACCAATTAGGAGCCTACTGATTGTTTAATGTGATGACAATGTTTTTCCTGTTTATACAGTAGTTTCTATCGCATTCTAGAAATGGAATATTTATTTTTTTATGGCATTTATAGATACCGTATCTCTCAAAATGAGGCTCAAGACTAAGTGGTTAGTAACTTGAGTTCATTTTTTGGGCTTAGTTTGTTGGGCAGGTTTTTAGAAACAAAATGATGAATCTCAATGTAAATAATTCACAAAAATAATTACTATGTCTCAAGTATTTCTGCCAAGATTCATATTTTTTTCCCACAAAATTTTACTTTTTGACATCACTCCGAAGCTGTCAGCAGCCAGTTTATCTGTCTGCCCAGATAGCACATCCTGTTAGGAGCCTGTCTGTGGTACAGAAGTTTAGAGGTTTGAGTCTGGAATGGTATTGTAATGTCATTTTTGCAAGTCTTCCAAATGACATGCAGCATCTATTATGATAAAACTAACTAATGAGAACGTGCGGTTGCTTAATTCAAGTACAAGGACATTTTGAACAAAATTTTATTCATAAACCTTTCCAATTTTAGTTGTAGAAATCTCCTCTCTCTTTTTGTTATCTCATTTTTTTTTTTCATCATCTACTTTTTCCACAACTTGTCCACCTCTGCTCAGCCCTGTCCCATTGGCGTGCAGCAGCTGTAATTAAATTTAAATTTTGAATTTTTACCTTGTAGTACCCCTTTAGAAAATTTTGTAACAAGTGAATATACAGTGCATCACCCCATGGAAAATGTTTTGTCTTGTGTGTTTTGATGACCAAAATTTTTCAAAAAAAAAAAAAAAAAAAAAAAAGGTTTGAAAGGAAAAATTGACGGGAAAAAAACTCTCATGAGAAGGCCCTCTTTGCCGTGTTGCCGCGGTGCCTACTGCTGCCTGGTAACCTTTGCTTTCTCCCGCAGATGCACTCGGACGGCAGTGAGGCTGTCCCGCAGAATAACGAGACTGCCCTGCAGTACTTTCAGAAGGCCGCTGAACTGGTGAGGCGCGTTGTGGTCAGGCTCGACTAACTTCATGAAGCTCATCACTTCAGCATGTGATGTCACTAAAGATTTTGAATCTGCTAGTATTTGCTAATTCGCTGTGCACCTGGTGACATGATGCAGGACCTGTGAAAGAATTTATTGAAACTATATTTTTTTTTTTTTTTTTTTTTTGTTACTGAAAAGCTCAAAAATGGTAAAAAAACCTGAATGCCTGTTACTTTCTGTGCTTTTAGGGTGACCCAATGGGCGAAACTGGCCTGGGCATGGCCTATCTGCATGGCAGAGGTGTCCCTGTGGTATGTACCCTCCTACATTTCCCATATCAAAATGGTGTTGGCCAGTATATCTTAAAATTGCATGGGTGAACTAAGTCACACCTCTCCTTCCCATTATTATGCCTCTGATGCATGCAGTGGGCGGGAGGCATACTGTTTTACAGTTGGCTGTCTTTGTGTCTGTCTATCACAACCTCTGTCACACTGTCTATCTTCAATATCTTGTATGTGCTATATCTGCTGGGGGGGCGCGATGCCCATTCGCGAGGATGTTCAGTCCTTTCAATCTCTGCTAGCTTTCATCCATATGTCAGTATATTACCAGTGCATTTATTTTGGCAGGATTATGAGCTGGCAGTGACGTACTTCCAGAAGGCAGCTGAGCAGAGCTGGGTTGATGGACAGCTTCAGTTAGGCACTATGTACTTCAGTAAGTAGCTCTCTATGTGCAGTCTTCCAGAGGATGCTCCAGTACTGCTGTTTTTTGATATCACTGTTCAATAACAAATGCTTGGCATGGACAGTGTCGGAACCTCCTTAAAAGTTCCTTTGCCTTTGAAATCTCTTAATTACAATTACAAAAGCATCTTCACAATTCATTAGTCTGAATGGTAATTAGCAGAATGCGTCTGCTTAAGAGCTCTCACCAGGAGCACATTACTTGGGAATTCTTGAAAGTAAGAAGCAGATGTGTCCATCATAAAAACTGTAAAAAATAGTTAAGCTGGCATAGGGATTTGTGTAAAAAAGTGACTGCATATGCCAAACGCCTCACAAAAAAAAAAAAAAAAATTACAAGGGCAAAAAATAACTGTGGCCGTCAGTCTGAGCTTTCCAACAGGGACGGACAGGCTGTTGGTTGCATAGTTGGTATTAACCATAGAAAATCACCACAGAGCTGAGTCGATGCATATCTGAGCCACTCTCAACAAAACTGTACTTTTATACTTCTTTTGTGTTTTAGTTTTTTTCATGCTTGTTATTATGCCCCCGACCTTGAAAGAGTCGGTCGGGGGCATTATGTTCTCACCCCTTCCGTCCGTCCGTCCGGGCGTCCTGTCGTAAACTTCTCCTTTGTCGCGCTCTAACGTGAACACTACTCAACGGAGGTTTATGATTTTTGGTGGGGTGAATGATCATACATAGGGGATGATGCCTATCGGTTATCAGCTCGCTCCACCAACCAATATGGCCGCCACAGCAGCCATCTTGAAATCCTTTGTCGCGCTCTAACATGAACACCGCTCGACGGAGGTTTATGATTTTTGGTGACCTGAATGGTCATACATAGGGGATGATGCCTAACACTCACTTTCTGTACATGTTCTTCAACTGTTTCAGTCGGGGGCATATGCCACGCCTTGCATTGCTCTTGTTTTATATTAATTTTCTTGTATATTTTTACACAATTTTACATGACCCTTGTTTTTGATTTTTATTGTTTCTCTCTGAGGCATCTTGAGCTGCTGTTCGCGATAAGAAGGGTGCTACGTAGCTGAAATAAGCTTATCACATTGCGAGCCTGTATGTCCACATTCTTTGCTGTTGGCTCAGCTGATCTAGGACTAGGGCATTTAGGGCCCTATCTTACGCCCTCTCCCCTCTGAAATGAAGCATAGAACAAAATCCCATTTTAGGCAAATAAAATTAGGTATATGCACTGGCACTCAGCGACGTAACTTTTTTTTCCCCCCAGCGAGAGCGGCATTTCAGAACTCTTCAGCGAATGAAGGTAATTCTGGTGACAAGTATGTGGTTTCGTCCGTTTGCATTTTCCGATCGGACAGCTGTCTATTTTTTACAGCAAGTTGCGGACCGTGCTGCAAAAACAGGTGTACATACTTGTTGCGAAATTACCTTCATTCGCAAGAGAGTTCTGAAATGCCGCTCTCGCTGGAAAAAAAAAAATTCCGTTGCTGAGTGCCAGTGCATAGCGCCTTTGTGAAAGCCAAATGCGGTAGCGGGTGGTTTTAGGACCCGCTATATGCTTTCCCTAACGTGTGTGGTCAAGATAGCAATTGTAGGGAAAGCGCATAAACACGCCCACGGGCACACCTCCAGGCGCAAATAAAGGATTCGGCATAATGCATAGCGGGTAGTGTGGCCGCAAGATATCGTTTAGGGATAGTGGAAGCTGCTAAATGCGTAATTCACGGGTTGCGGGTAGTGGCAACGGGTAAGGCAGTGTGAAAGATAGAGCCCTTAAAGTCTTCCTAGAGCACAGTGGAGGAACTTTTGCTTTTGGTTTTATTTGCTCTGGGTGGGGAGTTGTGTGTGGCTGGTGTTGCATTAATACAGCTATTACATTACTGCACAGATGGCATGGGGGTGAAGCAGGATTACCAGAAGGCGCTGAAGTACTTTAACTTGGCATCGCAGTCCGGTCATATGCTAGCCTTCTACTACCTGGCAGAGATGCACGCCAGTGGCACAGGGGTGATGCGCTCCTGCCACACAGCCGTGGAGGTCCGTTCAGCGTGCCCATCTATCTCTCTGTAACCACCTCTATCTTCAGCTACATGCCTCCACACATTACTGCTTCAGCTGTACATTACGGGAAATTTGTTCAATGTTGCCTGCACATATTTCAAACTTGATGAAAGTGAAAGACAACTTTTGCACAAAACCAACATTAAATATAAAAATTAACTATATGCAGTTTAGATATTATGATTTGGATTCTTTTTGTTTGTTTATTTGTACAGTGCGTCAAGTAATTAGAATGTGCCTGAGAAATTGAAAATGAACTTAAGGTGGCCATTGTGCCCTCGCTTTAAAACATTTGGCCAATGAGAGGCTGAGGGACACTTAGGCAGTCACGTAACCGTAATATTGGGTGACCATAGCTTAACGAAATGTCGGTGTGGGCTTAACTCATTTTTCACTAAATTCCTGCTTTTTTTTGTTAGCTGAAATTGGTTAGTGCACAAGTTATTGCTCCCCCTCCCTTTTATTTGTTGGTTGTTTAGCAATGGGATATTTCCATATGGTCTGTTTTTTTTTTTTCTCTGTCTCTTTGTTAGTTTCTTTTGTGCAAAGTTTGCATGAGTGAAACATGAGTCTGTAGTTTTCATTATATTGAGCAAATATTTACATTAACCCAGGTATTACCGTTACCTGGTATATGTTGCTCATTTTATAGTTCTGGGATTTGGGAAGTTTGCTGCAGATGTCATCATTACACACTGCTAGCATGTTAAGCAAACTAATTTATTTTTTGGCTTTTGTAGTTAGCCTAGCTGGCATCATTGTTAAATTACTGTGCATGTGCAATAGGTTATTTTTGGTTTGGTGATGAAACAGAGCATTTGTTGCATTGATAAATGGGATTCCCCAGATCATTAAATTGCCATTGTGTTTGGCTGTTGAGTGTCTGAATACTGATGGGGAAGCAGACACTTCGCAATGCTATCTTCTGTGTATTTATTTATTTATTGTTTATAGCTCTTCAAGACCGTATGTGAGCGCGGCCGCTGGTCAGAAAGGATGATGACCGCGTACGAGAGCTACAAAGAAGGTGACGTAGACTCCGCCTTGGTGCAGTACCTGCTGCTGGCTGAACAGGGCTATGAGGTGGCGCAAAGCAATGTGGCCTTCATCTTGGACCAGCGTAAGTTCCGATGTTTCACTTCTGTGCAATTGCCACCAGAGGGCAGTGTTGGCTTTCGTAATTTATTTTTTTTATTCAATGCCAGAAGTCGTCAATTCTGGTCTTGGAAAGCCACAGGATGTGCAGGCTTTTGTTTAAACCTTAAAATAGGTGCTTAATTTGGATCCAAGGAACCACGTGGGATGTGGCATCTGTAAAATGAACTGGTAATTGGAAAATTACAGTGCAGAGTAACTTTAAGAACCCATTTGCTCAAAATGAGCAAAAAGTTGGGACAATGGCACTAATACAAAGTCATATGTTCCGAAAGGCCGATTACAAGATGCTAATCTATATTTCTCCACAGGTGGCTTTGTTATGTATAAATTGCAAACACTGATGCATTATTATATTACACTAAATAACTGGAGTTCACATCCAGTTTAATGTATAAACCAACTTGGGATTTGATTTGAGAAGTGAGCATCTGCAGTAACTGTTGTGCATATTCTCTGCTGGAAACAGATCAGGTGAAGATCTTTAGCAGGAACGAGACATACCCACGAGCTCTGCTACACTGGAACCGAGCTGCAGCCCAGGGTGAGGTTGCGTGTCATTTTCCATCAGTCTCACACAATACTAAATGTCTATCTTTATGTAACTGATCTCTCTGCATGGAGTTTTGAATGGGGTATAGTAAAAAAGGCCAGTTAATCAGATCCTTCATCATCCTGGGGGGTCACATCCTCAATGATGTCACAAAAGAATTGACTTTGAAATGTCCTGTAATTGGCTGTGCACCTGGTGACATGATACAGGACCTTTAAAGATTGAAAGGTGTCATTGTGTATGTAAAGTAGTCCCTAGAGCGTATAACTTGAGGCCTCTTGTTGTTCATCTTGCTGGTGTGGCTGAACTCCCGGCTTTTGCTCTGGTGACAGGGTACCCCGCAGCGCGGATCAAACTGGGGGACTACCACTTCTATGGCCATGGCACGGACGTGGACTTCGAGACTGCAGCAATGCACTACAGGCTAGCTTCTGAGCAGCAGCACAACCCACAAGCTATGTTTAACTTGGGCTACATGCATGAGCAGGGGCTGGGCGTCAAACAAGTGGGTACACAGGCACCCTCCCAAACACGTGCACACACTCCTGCCCATACGCGCACAATCACATATGCCCATTCTGCATGCACACACACTCCGTCTCTCTGGCACGCACACACAGAAAAAGCATATGTGAGCACTCACACTCGTGGTGTGTTTTCATGTGCTGTGGATTTAGATTTTTTTGACTTCGATTAACCCCTTTCCTCGACATTAACCGTGAACACTATGTGCCTTACCCTAACCTTTAACCCCTTACTTAAGACTTAACCTCCAACTCTAAAATAGCTTGAAACCAGAAAATTTCCCTATAAGTGTAAAAAAAAAAAAAAAAAAAAAAAAAAAAAAAAAAAACCATTATTCCATGACTTGGGGTAACATTTGATCCAGACACTATGGAAGGAATACACACCCATACACATACCTGCTGTGTGTGCATTAAGAAAAGTAGCATCTTCTCTTCCTCCCCCATCTCCTCTCAGATTGTATGAACTTTAAGAGACGATTTGAGGGGAAAAGGGTATGTTTTTCAAGTATTGTGACTCACCCCTGGCACCATCGTTTCACACAAAAACCATTACTCTCCAATACAGTTGACAGTATGTCAGCCAGAAAAGAGTCCTCATTCTCAGACTAGTTTATGTTCATTGAAGTTGCTGTCGTTGTAGTTGAATTGATGAGCTCTTTTAAATGCTGTGCCGCATCCTCTCTCAGGATATTCATCTGGCGAAACGCTTCTATGACATGGCAGCCGAAGCCAGTCAGGATGCCCAGGTGCCTGTATACCTGGCGCTCCTTAAGCTGGGCCTTCTGACCGCGATTCAGTACCTGCAGGAGCTCAACGTAAGTCCTCCCAGCAGCAAGCTCAACTTTTGGAAGTTGTGTTCATGGAAATGGACAGAAGTCTTCACTTTGGAGTTGAATGCTTTTTTACAGAGCTGTGGAAGAGTATTTGCCCCCTTCCCGGGTTCTTCTATGTGGCATATTTGTCACGTTTAAATGTTATAGATCATTAAACTAGTTTTATGATTAGACAAAGCTACCCAAATTAACACAAATTACTGTTTTTAAATGATTCCATTTATTGAAGGAAAAAAGCTATTCAAGCCTGGTCCTCTGTAAAATAGTAATTCCCTTCCTAAGTTACCAGATGAAGCAATTGAGCAAATTTAATTGATAATTCAGTTCAATTTTACAAAACACACCCAGGCATGATGACTGCCAGCCCTCCTGAATCTAAACATAAATATAGCCTCTCTGGCAATGTGAAGTGGGCAAAAAGCAGCACATGATACCACTATCTAAAGAAATTCAAAAACAGATGAGAGACCGTGTCGTTGGAAGGGATACAAAGCCAATTCTAAGGCTCTGGGACTCCAGTGAACCATGATGTAACCGATTAGCTCAAGTAGAGAAAACTTGTGGTGGACAGTGGTGAACCTTACCAGGAGTGCCTTGCCAACCAAATTCCCTCTAAGAGTGTTTTGATGACTCATTCAGGAGGTCTCAAAAGTACCCAAACTAGCATCTATAGAACTTCAGGCCACTTTCTCCTAAGTAAAAATCAATGTTTACAACCCCACAATAAGGAAGAGGCCATGGGAATGCTGCAAGGTGAAAGCCATTGCTGACCAAAAAGAACACAAAGACTTGTCTCACATTTGCCCAACAACATCTTGATAACCCCCAAGACTTTTGAGATAATATGACATGGACTGATGTGTTGAAAATAGAACTTTTTGGAAGACATGGGTCCCTTTATATCTGGCATAGAATTCAGGCATCATTCCATAATGAGAACATTGTGCCAACAGTCTAAAATGTCAGTGGTAGTGAGATGGTCTTGGGCTGTTTTGTTACTTCAAGACCTGAGTAACTTGCTATAATTGATGAAAAGATGAATTCTCCTCAACCAGAAAATCCAGAAGAAGAACCCCTGCCATCAGTTTGTGCACTAAAGCTCAAACACCGTTGGGTTAGGCAGCAGGACAATGATCCTAAGCACACAAGAAAGTCCAACTCTGACGAGGCCACTCTAGAACCCTCTTTGTTTCTTTTGAGCCATTCAGAGTCCTGACTTGAGTCTGATTGAGATGCTGTGGCATGACCTTAAACAGCCACTTCATGCTCAAAAACCTCCAGTGTGGCTGACTTAGAACAAAATTCCTCTGCAGCAATATAAATTACTCACTGCCAGTTAGAAATTTTTTGCCATCACAGAGGCAGAACCATTTGAGGTTTAGGAATTATTTTTTTCACAGGTGTAATACTGGTTTTGAATAACTATCTTCAATAAATGAAATGATCATTGAAAAGCTGCATTTTATGTTTTCTCACAAGATCCGTGTCAAAATTGGATAGATCTGAAACATTTAAATACGATAAATAAGCTAAATGAAAAGAAATCCGGAACGGGACAAATAATTTTTTATTACAGTGTACATTTCTCATTGAAACTATGCTTTATACAGATCGGTGAGAAAGTGAAGGAATACCCGCAATGAATTTGTGGAGAAACATTACAAATCTAGTTGCTTCCACACAGGCGCAGTGCATGATGCAGTGAAGCGAAGAACATACTGTTATGCTTTGACAAGAGTAAAAATGCGAAGCTGGTTCAGCTGATCTCTTGTGGATCAAGATTGCTAGAGGAGACGATCTAAGAGGCTTAGAAAGGGGGTTCATTTTTGAAGCATGCATGGCTGTAGTTGCCTCAGTCACAAAGACTTCTAAAATGGATAATGTTTAAATACGATCAGTAAATAAAGTGACGTTGAAATGCAATTTATCAGAAGGCATCAGTAAATGCGGTCAGAAATTTCGGTCAAAAGCAAACTTCTGATGACCATTATGCTTATGTGCTAGAGTTCTACAAACTTCTGATGACCATTATGCTTATGTGCTACAGTTCTACAAACCTCTGATGACCATTATGCTTATGTGCTACAGTTCTACAAACCTCTGATGACCATTATGCTTATGTGCTACAGTTCTACATAAGGAAAGAACAAGAACTATTCTCTTTGGGTTCAATTATCTCACAGTTGAGAGTTCAGTGGTGCAAATATCGATAGGCAGTGGTCCTGTTGGGTTTTCATTTAATTTGTCACCTGTCTGTTTAAATTCAATTTAAAGTTTATTTGTGTTGCGCTTATTCATACGGCCTAATCCCCAAATTGTATGTAAGCATTGATTGGTTGAGGAATCAGGAACTTGCAGTTCAGTTTTTCTGATATGCCCTGTGTTCACTTGCCCAGAGCACTATCTGTCCTAAAATGTTAATTTCACCATGACTGGTACAGTTTCCATGATCTCTGCAATTTCTCTCCCTGGTTTATTCAACTTCCAATCGAAAAAAATTCTTTATCGCCCATTTATGTCAAAAATATGCATTCTGCTCGCTTATACCTAAACTGCCCTTGATAAACAGAATTGTCCGGCTGTGATACTGCCCTGACCTCTGTAATTCTTTGTTTGTCTGGTGCAGTTGAAGGAGCTGCTGTTTCAGGTGGACCTGGATCATCTACTGGGGCCAGAGTGGGACCTCTGCCTCATGACCCTCATCGCCCTCCTCCTTGGCTCCATCATTGCATACCGCCAAAGGCAGCAGCTGGCCATCCCCCCGAGGCCCCCAGACCAGCAGGCAGAGCCCCTGCCTGAGCAGCAGTGAGGTCTGGCTCGTCCACTTCCTCTCTGCCGCCCTTTAACAAAGCAGAAGGGACTCTGGACCCTTGCTCACGTGCCGGGGGGGAGAGCGTGGCAATGACAATGTGGGTTTTTATTTGGCAACACAGGAACTGAGCCAACAATGCCAGGAAGAACTATTTGGACTTGGCATTTTCAACATCCATAAGGTTTTTTTTCAGCTTCCTGATTGTCATGTGACAGCCTTGAGATGGAAGAGATATTGTTCCTCTTGTGAGAATAATTAGCCCTCGTCATGCTGTTAGTGCGTCTCAGTGTACGGAGTGGGGAGTGTTTGGGCAGCGTGACTGAAAGGCTTACAGATGGCTTTGTACATGGCAAGTTCAGCTCAGTGACTGCTCGCGTACTAATCATACCTGTGCTGCGACTTTTTAAAGGCCACATTTTCTCTTAAGGAGAGAACCTTAATTTTGATATTTTTAGAACAGTGGTCCTCAAGTTCCAGCCCTTTTCCTGGAGATCTACCGTCCTGTAGGTGGCATGCATCAAAATGGCATGCATCATGACATCTGCTGCTCTTGGAATTGGTGGTCTCAGGAAATTTAAAAAAAATCCCATTTAAGGTGCTTTTGTGTCATAATGCTAAGTGCATGGCAAGACTTGTGGTCCACCTGACTGACCACATAGCACGTGAATGGAGAGTGACTGATAGGACAAAACACCTCATATTACATTTCTCAAATTTTTCTTTCTGTACAAATACCATTATTATTTAATTTCCTGCATTTACAGAATAAAATTCTGAAGTGTTTAACATGGGATAAGCTGGGGATGTTCCAGTTATATTGAACCCTGGTGTACTTTAGCTTCCTCCCACCCCAAAAGGCCTGCATTGTGGGAACACTCCTGCCAGTGTCCCTGACCAAGGCTCTGGCCTTAGAACTGAAGTTGGTACCGAGCTGCTGGACGGTGGCTGTCCAGTGCTCTTGAGTATCTTGGATGGGTTAAACGCGGAGGACACATGACCCCACAAGGTTCAAGAAAGCTCATGTCATTCAAAAGCTAGAGATCACATTCAGCTGTTTGTTGGTATAATAACTGTGCAAAAATGGGGTTAGAGTGAAACCAACAATATGGTAGATCTCATGGAACAGGGTTGGGGACCACCTTATTTAGAATGTATTCAATTTTTCCAGAAATCTTCAGGGTCTTTACAATTGTATACAGGTAGAGCTCAGGATCTGACATTGCACCTTATATGAATTTTAACAATGCAATGCATTGCACCTTAAAACCAGATAATCTTTTCTTATGAAGGATTGCTTTGGTTTATATTTGGAAATCTGAAATGTGTGAACCAGTTAAAACTCAAAAGATTTTATTATTGTTTTTTAGTTTTATCCCTGGCTTGCACTAAAAGTTTCAATTTTTACTATATAATTGATATATGGTAAGGTTTGATGGAGACTTGGATTTTGGTTAATTGATTGAATTCATTTTTTAATTTATATGTCAACATTTGTGCCTAAAGGAGTGCATGTAGTGTATCCGTTGTTGGACTTCAGATGCATGGAGGCTGTATGGTTGGGTGTAGGACTATAGCAGTGCAATGGTACACCTCAGATGAAAGGTTGACCATCAACTGTAAAGTGGAATGGCTCCACAGGTAGCCTGTCATCTGTGTCTATGGAAGGGGTTATGGATACGGTACATGGGGAGGGCAACGCCCCTCTTCAACTACTGGGAATTGGCTACCTTTTGAATAAATAACCTGTATTCCTTGACTTATTGCAAATTTTTTTTCTGGTGATATTTTTAATGGTTTTATTTCATTATGTTACCAGTAAAAATGGTTGTTGCAATGTGAATGAGATGAAGTTGAGTTGATGGTTGGATTTTGTGTTCTGTTCCATTTGAAACTGTTGTCAGTGCTTGATGTTGGTACTAGTAGTTGGTTCTTACGTGTACCACGATTGACTTTGATGATTTTTGCTTCTTTGCTGATTCTCAACTGTGAGAAAGCTTGTATGTTTTTTTAATTTTGTTCATTTAATATTTTCAGTTTTGTTTCCACTTCCAGTGGACAGTGGGATTATTCAGAGACAATTCAGTATTGATGACTAGTATAACTGTTTTATTTTCTCTGCGGAAAATAAAAATTTCTATCCCAGGATTTCAGGCCGGGGATATGGGACATTCGGTATGTTTGCCTGACTGCTGTTATGCGCATCTGTGTTTGTCATTGGACAAATGTATTGCTAATTGAAATTGGTTTAAATTGCCTCCAATGTGGTTCATCATATCGCAAACTATAGCTTTTCTTAATGTACAACTAAACAACCCTTTTTCCAAAATGTGCTTTGAATATAAAGTTTGTTTGGCTTTTAGGTACAAACCCATTTCCAGAAACGTTGGGACTTTGTGTAAAATGTAAATAAAAACATAATGCAATGATTTGCGTATCATTTAAACCCAATATTTAATCAAAAATGGTTCAAACACAATATATCAATGTTGAAACTCAGAAATGTATTTTTTTTAGAAGAATATTTGCTCATTTTGAATTTGAGGTCAGCAACATTTTTCGAAAAAGTTGGGATGGAGCAACAAACGATTGGAAATTTTTTATAATGCTAAACAATGCACCTGGTGGAACATCTCACAGCTTATTGGATTAATTGGCAACGGGTCAGTAGTAACATGAATGCGTATGAAAAGAGAATCTCAGAGAGGCTGAGTCTTTCAGAAGATTGTGAGGGGTTCACCACTCTGTGACAGACTGCATGGGAAATTTGTTCAACAATGTAAGATTGGAATTGCAGAGAAACTGGGGACTTAATCATCTATGGTATGTATCATAAAATTGTTTTGAGAATCTGGAGAAATCTCTGTACGCAAGGGAGAAGGCCAAAAACAAGTATTGGATGGCCATGATCATCAGGTCCTCAGGTGGCACTGCATTAAAAACAAATGGGATTCTGTTGTGGAAAGCGATGCATGGGCTCAGGAACGCTCCTGGAAACTATTGTCACTGAGCACCATTTGTTACTGCATCCACAAATGCAAGTTAAAACTTCTCTAAAGAAAAAAACCATAAATAAACAAGGTCCAAAAACGCTGTTGCCTTCTCTGGGCCTAAGCTCATTTATGATGGGCTGAGACGTAGTAGAAAACTATCCTGTTGTCTGACCAATCAAAATATGAAATTTTTTTTGGAAATCAGGGATGCTACGTCCTCTAGGCTAAGAAGGAGAGGGAACATCCGGCTTTTTATCCGTGCACAGTTCAAAAGCCAGCATTCATGATAGTATGGGGTTGCATTAGTGCATGTGGCGCGGGAAACTTGCACATCTGTGAAGACAGCATTAATCTGAACAATATATACAGGTTTTGGATCAACATACAGCCATCCAGACATCTTCTTCTCGGAAGGCTTTGCTTATTTCAGCTAGAGAATTCCAAACCACATTGTGTGCATGTTAGAACATCATGGATCTGCTGTAAAAGAGTGCTAAACTGGCCTGCCTGCAGTCCAGACAGGTCACCCATTGAAAAATTTGGCGCACAAATGTGACAAAAGAGTCTGCAAAGGTTTTGAGAGGCTGAAATCTAAAACCAAGTAAGAATGAGAAAAAATTTTGCCTTCTTAATGACGGTAATTGGTCTCCTCATTTCTAAAACACTAACAGGGCATTGTTATAAGAAGAAATTATTTAACACAGTGGTAAACATGACCCAGTCCCAACTTTTTGAAACGTGTTGCTGGCATCATTCAAAATGAGCAGATATTTTTCAAACAGAATAGAATTTCTCAGTATCAACATTTGATATGTTGTCTTTATACTATTTTCAATTTATTATAGAGTTTAAATGATTTGCCCATCATTGCAGTCTGTTTTTAATTTACATTTGACACAACGTCCCAACTTCTCTGGAAACAGGGTTGTAGTTAAAAAAAAAAAAAAAAAAAAAATTATGAAAATTTATGTGTAATTCACGTTTCCTTATACATGCTGTATTTTGAAATGTCAGGTAAAATACGAGTACTTTTAAGTAAGTTTAATTAATGCAAGTATGGTTTCACTTAATGTAGGTACAAGAGAAGAAAGTTTAGTAAGAACTTGCCTTTTTATAATGTGAATGACTGCTGATGAAGAATGAATTGACTGACCATTTTGGACTTAAGTATGTATATGTGGTGATGAGCCAAAGATTAATTTCTAAAAGACAATGTGATGACAATTGATGTTCTACATCTCCCTTGCATTTGAGGGTTATGAATTGGCATGGTTTTCTTTCAGCAAATTATTTTTCATCTTCGCTCAAATATTGTAGAAGTACCAAAAATACTGGTCTAAAACTATTTGCTGTTGGGTCAAAACACGGTATCTCTCTGACGGGACATTTTAGAGACAATATGACAGATCAGTGGTGCTAAATGATCCACAATGTTACTTTTAAATTCATTTTTGTTTTAATTGGACCATAAGGGCTTATTCAAAACAAGGAGCTACTTTATATTTAAATATATGTTGGAATGACAATCAGTTAAAGTTCAATCTCTGATGGGACTTTTTTGGCCCCTAGTATTTTAGGCTAAAATTCCAACTGAAATTTCTCTTTGGAATTTCATTTAATCTACACCTTTGCAATTTATATTGCAAGGTATAAGTCTTAAGAAGTCATTAAGGCATAAGTAGACCATTTTTTTGTACTTTCTTTAGCAGCATGGGCTGTTGAGTGTAAAAAGTCATTATCTCTGACGGGACATCTCTGACGGGACACTTTTGACCACAATATAAAAATCTGACAACAGAGGTAAAAAAAGACACCCTTTTGTATCTGAAGAAATGTATTTACAAGATAACTTTAAAATAACATTCTGCACTTTACAAACATCACCAGATGCATTGTGTTGAGAATCTTAACAATAATTATAGTGACACATCGATAAGGCACAATGTAATTTTTTAAGCAATTCATAATCCATTACTGCTACCTGTAGTCAGTAATAATAAACATTGTCCATGATACACACTCTATTGTTCATATAAAAAATTTAGTTTTTTAGTTTTATTTTAAAGACATGTTTATCACCCTCCTTGTTCTCTGTCCACCACCCGCCACAGCATGTGACATGTTGCAACAGACATTGTAAAAACAAAAAGACAATGGACTGCAAGTCACAAGACATCTTGTGAGCAAATCACGCACATCCACATGTCAAACAGCCCCTGCTTGGCAGGTAATGCAGTGAGGTGTGAAACACAACTCATTGAGGCCTGACAACACATGCCAACACCTGAACACTGAAAGGCAACATAGCTAATCATCATTAAAAGTGCCCAATACTAATATGGATACACTGAAAAAGAAATATAATACAACAGAACAGTCAAAAGTAACTTAATTGAAGAACAAAACCTAGTCAATCAAATTTGTCAGAAAATGTCCCGTCAGAGATAATAATAGAATTGTGGCAATATTTTCCCTGTAAATGATTTTAATTCTATTACTTGTAGTTATAATTATTACATATCATTAGTAAAAAGAAGAGTACAAGTTTTATTGCTATAACTTAACAATTGTGGAAAATTTGAAAACTTTTCAAAGTCAGATATCTCTGACGGGACACACCACCCACAGTACTAAATATTTTTTCCACAATATAAGTATTGGGTGGCAGTTTTCTGTGTTAAACTATTATTTTTCATTAGTTTAACATACTTGAATAATAAAAATATGAAAAAACAAGTAGACATGGTCAACAACATCCCCCGCCAAAATGTCTTCTTTAAAGATACTATGAACAGAGGCTCCCAGAAATGCCACAAGGGCAATAACTGTGGGAAAAATAATAGTGTGCTTCTTATTTTCGAACTCCATCAGGGTCTTTATGGTCTTAAGCTACAAACCAAATTTGGTTATCCTATCTGGAATATTTCCCGTGAAAAGTTGTTCCCCTTTACATATACCGTGAACAGAGTTAAAAAAAGTGAATCAAGGGCAATAACTCCGGGAAAAATAATCACGCGTGTCTCATTTTCAAACTCGATGAAGGTCTTTATGGTCTTAAGCTACACACCAAAGTTGGTTATCCTATCTGGAATATTTCCCGTGAAAAGTTGTTCCCCTTTACATATACCGTGAACAGAGTATAAAAAAGTGAATCAAGGGCAATAACTCCGGGAAAAATAATCACGCGTGTCTCATTTTCGAACTCGATCAAGGTCTTTATGGTCTTAAGCTACACACCAAATTTGGTTATCCTATCTGGAATATTTCCCGTGAAAAGTTGTTCCCCTTTACATATACCGTGAACAGAGTTTAAAAAAGTGAATCAAGGGCAATAACTCCGGGAAAAATAATCACGCGTCTCATTTTCGAACTCGATCAAGGTCTTTATGGTCTTAAGCTACACACCAAATTTGGTTATCCTATCGCGAATATTTCTTGTGAAAAGTTGTTCCCCTTTATCCCGGACGGACGGAAGTACGAACGCACGGACAGACGGAGGGAGGTCAAATCAATAACCTAATTTCTGGCCTAGGCCAATGTTACAATGTGTCCCGTCAGAGAGGCAATTTTTTTCCCTTTATGTTTCCCAGTGTCTCAGAAAAAGTACTGGGTGTATATCAATGAAACTTATGTTATCTGAAAATTCAGGTTGTTTTCTACAATGATATAAGAATTTTAAGTTTCAATGAAACAAAAAAAATTCTGACACCCAGGTCACCATTACTGTGTTTTAACCCTGTTACATTATTTGGAGTTCATGGAAAGAGAAACTTGAATAAAGTGATTAAAGGAAACTAAGTATCTCCTGTCATTACTCTGAGAATATTTTATTTGTGGTTATTGAGCATGAATCTGTGTTTGAGAAACTTGGAGTACTGCTGAATCTTGTGATGCATAACAAGATGTGGTGGTGCATTGTGGAGTCTGTGAGGCTGTGGAAATGGTGAAAATTCAAGGAGTATAGCGGTAAGGTCAGGAACTTCCATGTCTCAGACCACTGGCACTGGACCAGAACATTGCATGTCTGAACAACAACTGGGTTGATTATTGATGTAAATTTTTTTCAATTAATACTTCTCTGTAAAAAATAGCAAAGACGTGGAGCGCTGCGTGGATCACTCAAGTACTAAATAGGAACAGGTGCTCTTGGGGAAGGGTGAAGACAATGAGAAGAAAAATCTCTTAAGTGTGTTGTCTTTCTTGAAAGTTGTATGTAAAAAATTAAACGGCACACAGAGGAAGCCAAGGCACACTGTTCCAAGTGAAAAAAGTTAAAAAGCCTTTATTAGGACATGGCTAAATATAAAAATATAAAAATGACCAACGCGTTTCAGCACTCAGGCCTTCATCAGGGTGCTTCTCTGTATTTTTCCTACCAGGCATCTGCAACTGCTTGAAGATTAACCATGTAATAATCAGACTTTGCCCAGCTCTGTTAAGGAGGGGAGATAACGTGTAATATAAATCTTGATTATCTTGGATTCTGAATTATTCCATGGTAAGTTAATGCATAGCAAAATACTCAAGGGACTGACAAATATGAAACACTTTTCATTTGGAGTGGTAGCCTTCATGCTAGCTTCTTGCTTTGTCCAAGGTAAATACCATGATTTTTTTTTTTTTTTTTTAAATGATGTACATGCAGCAGTTGTTTAATTACTGTGGCTATTAAAAATTAGCACTGATGGACTGAATTGTGTAATACCAGTTTTTTGAGGTGCAAGTGAATATCAATTTTTTAATAAAGATTTTTAAATTGATACGACTTGATCATTTACACTGTTGTTTTTATCCATCTCACGAGCTGCCTGTGTGCACAATAGATGCACTACAGTTAGAAATGTCTTAATTTTTTTGTCCTTGAAGGTAGCAATTGGTGGGAAGATTATGAGGAAGGAATGAAGCTGTACAGCAGCGAGGCACTTAGTAAGGTACTGTAACAGCAGGGCAAGATTGGGGAGCAAGTTCAGCTGTGTGCAGATGTGCCTGTCATGCTTCCGTCCGTCCTCATGTCCATCTTGTCCGTCCCTCCACCACTTTCTGTTTCCTGGTCAGATATCAGCTGTCCCATTCTTTTCACGGCCAGAACTCCTAAACTGTTGAATATTTCCTAACGAAATATAAAATATGACTAATTGTTATCGTGTAGATGCGCCTTTTTGTACTTCCACCCGCCCTCCTGTCCGTCATTTCCTCCACCGCATTTTGTTTCCAGGCCAGATATCAGCCAATGTTTGGCGGGGGATCTGAGTATTTCATGTCTGTTTGTTGAATGCTTTTTGTCATATGTCCCTTAGGCATATCGTTCTCCGGTTTTTTGTGCATTGCATGTGTCCGTCACACCATGTATCACAAATATCTTGCCCGCACTATATCTACTAAAGGAGTGGGGGGATTTTTATCAAATCAGGCATGGTAACTCCTCTCAAAGGGCAGCTGCAGTGATTAGGTTTTGGAGGTCGTCGGGTGGAAGGACAAGGTCATGTAAGGTCATTTGGATTGGGTGCCGTAGATGAACTTACAGGGTATATGAAGCTATGGCGGGCAGAGGCCTAGCAATCAAGTTGTACCTTGTTATGGTTATCGAGGTAATTGACTGTTAAGCTATGTGCCACTCGTCCACTCCAGAAGTTTCCAGAGAAAACAAGACCTCAGGGCTTCAGTCATCCTCTTTTTCAGTGTCCGGACATGAGCCCCTCTCCCACCAATCCCTCATCAGGTAATAGGAGTCACTGATAAACTATTTTTGGATAAAGTTGTGCTTTGGTTTGAACCCAATATACAGGTGTTGATGAAATCATTGGAAGCACTGCAATAAATCTCAGCTTTATAAAGCTCAAGACATGCTGTTTGTGTTGAGACAGGTACAGATGTGGATTTATTCAAATATGAAGTGACTTTTAGAGCTGTCTTGTGATTAGTGGTAACTATCCCGAAAAGTTTTTGTCCCATTTGGAGAGCTTTTGACCTGTGGCTACTGTTCTTTTTTGCAATTACATTTGTGCATTACAAAATTAAAGACTGAAATTAAACTCTTGATTATACCAATGGTCTTTCCTTTGCCAGTTGAACAAGTGAAAGCAGCTGATATCAGAGCCATAGCAGCCTTGGGTGATTCACTGACAGTATGTATTACCTTGAGTTGGTGTTCTCTCGTATAATGCTGCCTCTACTCAATATCAACTTAAAGGTTTCTCTACCAGCATCGATGTAACCACCTGGCACTGAAAAATGAGTATTTATATGGTACCTTTGCAGAGCTGACATCATTACATATATCTGTATCTGCATCATGGTGTTCTATAGATTTTTCCAGTAACTGTGTGAGTTTACTGTGTTTTCTGTTATAGACAGCAATTGGTGCCAATGCATCCTCTGTTCTAGAAATACCCATTGAATACCGACAAGTCTCATTCAGGTAACTCCTTTCATCAGCGATTAGAATTTATAGCATGTTTACGACTAACCTTGGCATGTTAGTTGATGCCACAGGCTAAAAAGAACTGAGTTCTTGGGGTGTTTCTTCTACAGACTTTAGTGCCGTTAAATGTTTTAGAGTAATGCAGCGGTCACTACAATGCTCCTGATAACGGTTGCTGAATATTTAAATGTGTTAAAGTATTGACTTCAAAACAAATAGTTACCCACTAATATTGTACTAAATGTTAATTAATAAGGAAATATCATTAGTAATTAGGAAATTACTTTCTCCAGTGATTGATTTATTGTTTTTTAGCATCTTGATGGACATTGTTCATATGTGATGACACTTAAGTTTAATGTAGTCGCAAATTCAGTATTACTCAGTGGCTGTTGTCTTAGTCATAGGAATATACATAACCAAGGCTATTCTGTTTGGTTTCTGAAAGAATGAGGGAAAGGAACGAGGGACTGTCACATGTGGTGTGATAAAAATAGTACTTGCTTACCCTTGTGTGTTTATATACATATGAACAGTTAGGGTATTGTAAGATGCTTGCAAAATTGACAAAGAAGGAAGATTTTTATTAAATTTGATTGAATGTACAACAATAGTCTTGAGGTGATTGATGAATGTAGTTCATCAAATAACATTCAAGTTTTATTTTTCTGAAACCAAAGTGAGATTTTATTAGTCTTGCAGAAGGATATTTCTCAGTTTTTTTCCCACTTGTAGCATTGGAGGATATGGGACTTTCCAAGATGTCATTACACTTGCAAGTAAGTTAATCACTTTCTTGAATCTTAAAAAGTGCGGAAGCATATAGATAACAATGTTATAATGAAAATGCGCTCTCAGAAATGTGTTTTCTTTTTTCAAGTAGCAAACACATTATTTGTATCATAATGAAAATGAAAATGTAATCCTCCATGCAATTTTTATCACAAATTGAAAATAAAATAATATAACATACCCATTTGCATTTTCATTTTCAAGAAGTGCTCCACCATATTGCCAACAAAATGAAAATGAAAACACTAATCTAGTGATGTAAACACATATTTAGAAATGCTTTTTCTTTTTCAAGAAGCAAACGCGAAATCTGTCTCATAATTAAAACAAAAGTGCAGTTCCCCACTTTTCTTTTTCATCTTCATGCGAAAATGCCATACCTCACTTTGCATTTTCAATAACATGGTCCAACGCGCTTTTTCTAACAAAATTCAAATGCATTTCCTTGTTGGCTGTGACCTGTCAGTCATTCATGAGAATGCTACACCATGGTAAACAGGCCTCTGTCCCAGCTTTTCTGAGACCTGTAGCAGCCATCAAATTTGAAATGAGCTCATTTTGTGGATAAAATTGTAAATTTCTCAGTTTCAACATTTGCTATGTTATCTCTGTTCTATTGTGAATAAAATACTGGCTGGTGTGATTTGAAAGTCATTGCGTTTTGATTTTATTCACAATTTACACTTCGTCTCAACTGTTTCGGAATTGGGGTTGTATATGCTTCCATAAAAAAGGGTCATGCAGGCGCTTTTTAAGAATTATGCACGTTATATTTATGTTTGTGTGCTTGCATGTGGAAGTGTGTTTGAATACTGGATTCTAGTGTTCCCGGCAGTGTTGATTAGTTTGGCTAGCTGCAAGTCTTACTTTACTCAGCACATACTGAGATTCAAGTTTATTTTGGTAAAACAATAATAATATAAAGAAAATAGGTAAGGGACTAGTTGAAAAGCCTTAACCTTTCCTAACTCCACTGTATTTCACCTCAGACATCGTCAAACTGTTCAACCCAAAGGTGCTGGGGCCCGCACCCATCCAAACACTCAATGGTCTTCCTGCAACCATCAACGAAACGGGCTTCAATCTGGCAGTCACTGGACACAACACTTTGTAAGTGCTTTTGTATGTGTGAAATGAAATGGGCACATGATTTATTTGGATAATTTGACATTCTCTGTCTGGAATATATTGCCATATTCTCTATTAGAAAGTCCTTTGGTCTGAGTAACCCAGAGGTTTACCAGTAATAATACTGTCTATCAGTGCAAAACTAAAATGCCTTGCATTTGAATTTATGATTTAATTACTGTATCTAGATGGCCTTGATACATGCAAACATATAGATATTATGTAGCCTATGATCCAGTCTCTCAAAAATAGCTGATGTAATGATAGTTAAATGGATTTTTATTGGTTTACTCACTCCCTCATTGAAAATGCATTTTTAAAATGAGCTTTTATTGTTGTTGTCGTACTAGGTATTTGTTACGTTTTAGCTGGCGGGTATAAAATGTTGAAGGTTATTTTGTAAATATTTTGTCATTATAAGTGACTTTTTTATCTGTGTTTGCACTTGTTTCATGGCCATATTCCAATTGTTGAAAGGCTATACATTCCAGGTATCCATAACACCACCCTGCATTTTGAAACTTTTTCTCTGCTGATTTGATAAACTGTGTTGATTATATATAATTTGAAGGCACTGATTTCAAATTTGCCCCAAAAATTTGTGTATCACGTCAGGTTTTTTGACAAATCGCGAATTCTTTTTTTCATATTGATATATCTAAGAATACACAATGATAAATGCAAGCAAAATGACACAGTTAGATTTTAAACATTCTGCAAGATGTAGTCAAACAAAATGCAGCTTACCTAAGGATTAAATTTTCTTTTCTTTGATTTACGGGAATAGTTTCGTTCGGGGCAGTCTCTCTGTAGGCACCAACAGTAACACCACCCTGCATGTTGAAAAAAAATTTTTCTGCTGATTTCCCAAAAAGGCCTCATATTACCTAATTTGAGGATGCTGAATTAAAAAATGCGAGTAAAAAGTTTCTACTACAGTTTTTTCACAAAATAAAAATGAAGATATTCCTTATTATATCAAATAAATAGACTTTTATGCAACGATCAAAACAGCAACAAATGCTATTTGGGTGTAGTGAAACACCAACAGATGTAGCAGAAAACATCTGTATCATGTCTGCATTTTGCTCTGTCAGTGGCCATATTACTACGCCTGACATCAGAATTAAGCACAAAATAATGTCCTTAGAATCATTGTACATGTGAAAATCAGCCAAGAATTGAACAAATAGTTCTCACCTGGCTCAGAGGAAAATAGAAATCATTCATTGTGGCAGTTTTTCCGGTGGTTAAGCACTTATTTAATCGTACAAGTGGTTGTATAAAGTGACAATACTATGAAATGCTCATCATACATTGTGAGAAAATGTGACGTGCTAGAGCAAAACTGACACTATTTTTGGAATCGGCACCCTAAAGTTAGTAAGAAACAAGAATTGGATTTTATTCAGCAAAAATGATGCAGGGTGGCGTAATTGCTCTCTGCGGTCTGTTATTGATATTTAACATTTCAGTGCCTCTTGGTTGTGATAGCCTGCTGTATAAACAATCAGAAGTGTATTATAGTGTGAAACTTGGGGATAATTTAGCCCTGCGCTTGGAGCAGACAGTGTTATTTGAAGCAAAACCCTCACTGCTGTTAATACTTTCGCTTCCAGAAACTTCTCTGAACAGGCTAGACACCTCATTGACACATTCAAAAGCTATCCAGTAAGCATCTGCCTTTTACAATTCAGTAAATTTGCTCTCTCAGTTTATAAAGTGTATGTTAATACATCACTATAAATACAAACATGTCTATTGAGCTTTAAAGCTGTCCCAATCCATGGTGGATTACTGGTTGGTATTTTATCACAGGGTCTCAACTTCACAGAGGATTGGAAGCTAGTCACTATACTTATTGGAATGAACGATATCTGCGATCACTGTAAAAACCAGGTAAGTACTTCCTTGAATCTCCAAAAAGCAGCAAGAGAGTGCTTTACACACCAAAAAGTCCCTTGAGAAACCCTGTAGTGGCTTATATACACTTCGATGCATATCCGATTCACAGCAAAGTCATTCATCAAAGCTTATTTTTTTCAGACTCTTTTCTCGGTGGACAACTTTATAAAGTATATGACCGAGTCATTGGACATGATGATGAATGAGGTAAGATTGAAACTGAGACAGATTAGCCTTCTTAAAATATCTGTAGTACTTTTATCCTATGGAATTGCACCCCTTCTATGTTGACAGAAATACTGACAACCTCTTCAGTGCTATCAGTCATGTTGTGCAATCACAGAGCGATTTAAGCAATACTGACACTGAGTGGTGTGGTCAGGTCCCCAGGATGATCGTGAATGTGGTTCAGATCCTGACCATGGAGTCATTGAGGCTGATCCAGAAGCCAACGCTGGGATGCCTACTGCAGAAGTACAGTACAGTCGTCACTGTGAACCAACCACCAGCTCTTTTTTCTCAATACCTTCATTTTCATCAGTTTCTATATTAGGAAACCAATGTATGCTTGTCAATGAGTTCTGGGCTCACTCTGGCCTTGCTTGCAAATGAGAAGGGTATCAACCCACTTAAAATTTGGACTAAAATAAAGATCTGCATGGATTCTGACAGACTATGACGTCAGGGTATTTGACTAGCTGTAGATCAGTTGTTTCAGCCTACCAAAGAATCACCTGAGAATACTTGACTGTTACCGGACTTTCCCCTGTCAGATGATGGCTTAATCGTCAATTTGTTGTTTTATTTAAGCTCGCCATCTGCAGGAGCAGTTTCTCACCATGCTCGCCTCACTAACCCTCCACCACCCCAGCTCTAGGCTTTGTTCTCTTTGGCGTTATCTGCTGCTCGCTGCCTTCGCTTCCACGCAAGGATGGGCAGAATTCTCACAGAGTGGAGCCATGTCGCCATACTTAAATGCATGCTTGTATAGTTACAAATAAACTTTGCTTCAGATAAACTTTGTGGACAAAGTGTTGCGGTCAGAACTGTGCATTTAAAAGGCATAACGATGATTCATTATTGTTATTCTTGTTGTTGAGTCCAGTCTCTTGACTCTTGCAGGCAAACTGTAAGTAAGCGGTCTCTGACCCTGTTCCCGCAGGTCTTTCTGCTCCTGCTTGACAAGACCACCCGCCAATTCCCCTGAGCTTAAGGAGCTTGTTGAGTTGAATCTTGAGTTCCAGGTGAGTTCCGCTGATTTTGTTGAGTTGAATCTTGAGTTTCAAGTGAGTTCCGGTGTTCTTTGAGTTGAATTTTGAGTTGGAGATGAGTTAATCTGATTTTGTTGAGTTGCATCTCAATTTCCTGTTGAGTTGTTCATTTTGAATCTAGAGTTTGAGTGGCCTGCGGCACAAAGGCTTGTTTTACATACTCAGGTTATGAAGTAAGTTTGAGCTTCACTAAACCAAACATGTGGGTGCAGCAGCTGGCTGCCTCACTAGTTCCGGAGCTCAAAGTTTTTGCACGCAACACACTGACATCAGAAAGCAAAAGTCTTGAAGCTAAATTCTTCTTTTAGTATCTTTATTACAAAACTGAAATCATACAAAATAGAAAAACAATAGACTTTCGACTTTTCTTAGTAAACTAACCAAAATTAGTGCACTGGTCAAAAGACCGTGTTGCATCAAGGTCCAGTGGCTTCTGCCGTTTCGCGGGCTCACAATGTATTTATACTATACGCACAGCAGCCAATGAGAAAACACTATTCCATCGCGTCATTAGTCACGGGCCAAACCTTCATTCCACATTACAACACGGAACAGAAAATACTTCAAACCCAAACATCTCAAACAGAATATTGATTCAAATTATCTTAAATTATATTCGTAGCTACTCACTTTCTGCTCTTGTACTATGGTACGGAGAAGGAACTCTGTCTTTCTGCCTCCTATGTTCAACTGGTTCGCCAAGGCTTCAGTGCAGAAAGTCGCTGTGCTTCCAGGATCCAGGAATGCATAGGTCTTGACTATCTTTGTGCCTTTCTTGTGCTTTATCTGCACAGGTACAATGGGCAGTATACTCTCACTGTTCCCGGCCCCAGTTTGGTCCGCTCTTCTACAGCCCGCAGACACGAGAGCACTTGTGACTTCTCCTGTGCCTTGTGAACTGTCGTCTGCGCTGTTCTGGGCCGATGCGGCATATTCTTTTGCCACATGCAGAATAGCTGGGTGTTTGCGGGAGCACTCTGGGCATGAAACTTTCTTCTTGCAGTCCTTAGCCTAGTGACCTGCTGTCAGGCAGCTGAAGCAAAGACCGTTCGTTTTCAAGAACTGTATTCTTTCTTTGAAAGGTTCGCCTGTGATCTTGTTGCACACGTTCAGTGCGTGGTTCTTCTGGCAGTAAAGACAGGGACTTTGGAAAACATTTGCAGACTTAACTGTGGCTGTTTTCTTCTCTGACTGACCTTTACCGGTATCCTTCTCTGTGGTAGATACATTCACAGCAAAGCTGCTTCTCTTGGACTCAGCTTTCACCGGGCTTGGTTTCTTTTTCATGCTTTTCTGATTTCCAAAGGTGGAGTCTAGGATATCTCCAAACAGTGGATCATTTGCGACTTTAAACTTGATGGTAAACAAACTCCACTAAGTCAGGAAATCTGGCTCTTTTTCCTCTTTTTTCTTGAATGTCATTAGCATAGCTCCTCCATCTTTCCTTCAATTTGAATGGAAGCTTGGATATAATGCACTTCATGTTGGTGGGATTATTCATTTCGTCCATGTAGTCCACATCATTCACTGTGTTACAACATCCAATGAAGAACAATGCAAAGGTATGCAATCCTTTTCTGTCTTCAGGCTTTATCTGAGGCCATTCCATTGCCTTCTTGATATACGCTGTGGTGATGGTCAGTTCGCCTCCGTAGTGACGATCAAGCAATGCTCTAGCTTCTCTGTAAGGCTTGTCTGGTCTCATTGCTCACAGCTACGAATGAGATCAAGCGGCTCTCCACTCGTGAACTGTTCAAGGTAGTACAACTGATTTTGATCGCTGTCTGTCTTGTGATCGATTGCATGTTCGAAGGCCCTAATGAAGGATCTATATGTCAGAGGGTCTCCTGTAAATGTTGGTAGGTCTCTATGAGGGAGTTGGGACAAACTCTGCTGTTTAAGGAGCATCTCAGTGACTTCATTTTGCCGCTGCAGCACTTCATGTAGGTTGTCTGTAGACGTATCCGTGTGGTCATGGCGATCAGGACACGGGGTACTGCTGGCAGCACCAAAACTTGACAATGGCTTTCTTCTGTCTGAAGCACCAAATTGCACAGCTGGCTTTTGGTTGAAAGCAAGAGAAAGCTCACTAGCTCCATGATGCACGTAACCACTGGCAACACGATGCTTTTCATGTCTACTAGCCAGGGGTTCTGCTTTAAATCTTGGCAGTGTATTACGGAGATCATCCATTGACTCATGAGCATCTTCAAATTCCTCATACACCTTCAATCTGGCATCTGAAGCAGCAAGTTCAGTTTCAATTTCTAATTGCTCTTTCTTATATCTCAGGCGGATTTCTTCCTGCTCTAGTGCTTCTTTCTTTTTCATTGCAGCAGCTCTTTCTAATAGTGCTTCGAGTTCTGCTTTGATTTTTAACTTTACAGAATTAATGCTGGAAGTACGGCTTACAACTGAATTGGGCTTAGATGCACTATCCTGTGGCCAAATACCTTCTTCCTCTTCTTGAGGGTCTCTAAGCACATCTGAATCCACCTATTCATTTCTTGTAAGAACTGCTTGAATTCTGAATGCCTTGTCTCAAAAGCGTCTTGATCTGATTGAATTTCTTCTTCATCCATTAATTCACACAATTGTTCATTGAGCCTTTCGTACTCTCCAAAGTATTTTTCAAACATCAGCAATGCTTCGTCTTTTATGAATTTAACATTATCTTCATTTTCATTCAATTTTTCTAAGTCATTCTTTTGCCTGGTTAATGGAGCCAATTTCCCCCTTCTTTCTCCTTTCAGCCGGTTGATTTTCTCCTCTGCAGCCTTTTCTGTGGGCTTTGGCGCCCTCTTTTAGTCATCACGCGCAGCTGCGCTTTTCTCTGCCATCTCGTTTAGCTATGGAATCCTCTACACGCAAACTGCCACAATTCCTCGAATTATCCACGGCTTCTAACTCTTCTAATGCGTCTAATCCATTGTGAAAAGAGCTTCTACATGTGCTGAATTTATTCCATTAAAACCCGATGGCTTTCGTAGCGGAATATCCAGTGAACATTTACTTTCACTTTCAGATGATGGTCTGCGCCAGCGTTGCCAAAAGGCTACAAGAGTCAATAAAGAATATCAGACCTAATTCCAGGGAAATCTCCATTCCACAAGCTTTTCTCGGGTATTCTCGGGGCTTCAACTCAAACTCCAAACTGTCTTCCCGACCGAACCCGCAGGTCCGCCGTCTGAACAGCTCCCGAGAGAAATGACGGTCTTTTGACTTTGATGTGGGTGCAGCAGCTGGCTGCCTCACTAGCTCCGGACCTCAAAGTTTTTGCACGCAACACACTGACATCGGAAAGCAAAAGTCTTGAAGATAAATTCTTCTTTTAGTATCTTTATTACAAAACTGAAATCATACAAAATAGAAAAATAATAGACTTTCGACTTTTCTTAGTAAACTAACCGAAATTAGTGCGCTGGTCAAAAGACCGTGTTGCATCAAGGTCCAGTGGCTTCTGCCGTTTCGCGGGCTCACGATGTATTTATACTATACATACAGCAGCCAATGAGAAAACACCATTCTATCACGTTATTAGTCACTGGCCAAACCTTCATTCCACATTACAACACGGAACAGAAAATACTTCAAACCCAAACATCTCAAACAGAATATTGATTCAAATTATCTTAAATGATATGTGTAGAAAATGGCTACAACAAAACAAATGCAATCAGCATTAACTGAGTGCATGACGCTGGTAATCCACAAGGCTTACGCAGTCAGGTTGTGATTAATAATCAGGCGCGTGCACATGCGGTGGGGGAAATGAGTATTGAACGAGTCAACATTTTTCCCAGTAAATATATTTTAATGGGACTATTGACATGAAATTTTCACCAGATGTCGGTAACAACCAAAGTAATCCACACATACAAAAAAATCTAAACAAATAAGTCCATAAATTAAGTTGTGTCATAAAGTGGAATGACACAGGGAAAAAGTATTGAACACGCTTACTGAAATTTATTTAATTCTTAGTAGAAATGCCTTTGTTAGTAATGACAGCTTCAAGACGCCTCCTGTATGGAGAAACTAGTCGCATGCATTGCTCAGGTGAACTATCGGCCCCATTCTTCCACACAAACTGTCTTCAAATCTTGAGGATTCTGGGGAACTCTGATTTTCAGTTCTTTCCATAGATTTTCAGTTGGATTCAAGTCGGGTGATTGACTGGGCCATTCTAGCAGCTTTATTTTCTTTCTGTGAAACCAATTGAGAGTTTCCTTGGCTGTATGTTTGGGATCATTGTCTTGCTGAAATGTCCACCCTCGTTTCATCTTCAGCATCCTGGTAGATGGAAGCAGATTCTAATCAAGAATGTCTGGGTACATTTTTTGATTCATCTGTCCTTCAATTATATTAAGTCTTCCAGTACCATAAGCTGAAAAACAGCCCCACCCCATGATGTTCCCACCTCCAAACTTCGCTGTTGGTATGGTGTTTTGTTGGTGATGTGCAGCGCCATTTGTCCTCCAAACTGTGTGCTGTCACATCCAAAGAGTTCAATTTTGATCTCATCTCACCAGATTACATTCTCCCAGTATTTCATCACATCCGAAGAGTTCAATTTTGATCTTATCTCACCAGACTACATTCTCCCAGTATTTCATAGGCTTGTCCAAATGTTGTGCAGCAAACTTTAGACGAGCTTCAACATGCTTTTTCTTCAGCTATGGAGTCTTGCGCAGTGAGTGTGCATAGAGGCCTTGGCCACTGAGAGCATCATTTTTTGTTTTCCTTGAAACAACTGTACCTGCTAATTCCAGGTCCTTTTTCAGAAGCTCTCCGCGAGTGGTCCTTGGCTCTTGGACAACTCTTCTGATTATTCTTTTGACTCCTCTGTCAGAAATCTTGCAAGGAGCACCTGGTCCTGGCCGGTTTATGGTGAAATGATGTTCTTTCCACCTTGAGATTACGGCCCCACTGGTGCTCACTGGAACATTCAGAAGTTTAGAAATACGTCTGTAACCAATGCCATCAGTATGTTTTGCAGCAATAAGGTTGCGAAGGTCTTGAGAGAGCTCTTTGCTTTTACCCATCATGAGATGCTTCTTGTCTGATACCTTGGTAATGAGAAACCTTTTTATAGGCCATAAATTAGGACTAAACCAGCTGATATTAATTTGCACAGATAGGGGGCAGGATTGCTTTCTAAATACTGACAGATTTCAGCTGGTTTCATTTCTTTCCATGCCTTTTTGCACCTCCTTTTCTTCATGTGTCCAATACTTATTCCCTGTGTCATTCCACTTTATTACACATAACTTAATTTATAAATTTATTTGTTTCGATTTTTTTGTATGTGTGGATTACTTGGGTTGTTACCGACATCTGGTGAAAATTTCATGTCAATAGGCCCCATTAATAATATATTTACTGAGAAAAATGTTGACGGGTTCAATACTTATTTTCCCCACCGTATAGGCGTGCTATGTGCCACTATCAGCCTGTCAAAGTGAACAGGGTAAGAGCTGCCTTTATCTCATCAGAGGAGCAGCAGATTATTATGGAAACTAAAAATCGCGTAACGAAAAAGGCTCACACGTGCCCTCAATGCTCCAAAGAATGTATAGTTTATTTGAAAAATTATACATTTTTTGGAGCATTAACTGATTGTGCAAGCCTTTTTCCTTATACTATTGAGGCATCTGCTTTGGACTTGGGATTTACAAATATATTTTGGTCTGTGTGCATTCTAGCAGCGACTAAGTATGACTTATACAAATCGAAAATCACCATAAAGGGCAACACTGTAGCTGCCACAAAGGCATGGGAGGGAGGCATTTTTTGGGAAAAAAATCGCAGACTGCTTTAATGTTTAAGCAGTTCCATGTCTCGTTTCTTTTCTGAACCCCATAAGACCTACAAACCTGTCAAATGCAGCAACTGTATTCAAACCTGTGGAACACCAGTCCTATTTCAAATTCTAGTGGAGATCCCAAGGTTTCCAACAATCACAAATGTGTCCTGGTAAATACTGGGGCAATGTTCTTAAAATGATGTACAAGATCTGGATATTTTCCATTTGAAGTTATGCGGTGGCCAGAAAAACATAGCATCCTGGGTTTGAATATTTCTCTCGATATAAGTGTGGTGTAGCTTCAGTGAAGTGCTGCAACCAGCAGATACAGAATATGTATGTGACATCGTCTTGCGATATGATAAATGCTTTTTTTAAGGTTTAATCTACTTAAAGGAAAAGTTAAGTGCAGAAGTCAGAGTCTAAAGCCCCTTTCACACCAGGCTGCGTAGGGCTGCGGAGCAGCGCAGATGGCCATACGCGTTAATGCCATGGAGAACGCAAAGACATCCGCGGAGATGCGCAGGGGTACGCAGTAATGCGCAGTGGTGCGCAGACATCGAACGCAAAAATTAAACGTTTAATTTTTGCGCGGACCACTGCGGAGGCCTCCCATACGCAATGAAACGTGTTACGAACTCAGTCAGAATGCACCTTTGCATATTGCACACGTGATCTGAATGTAGTACGAACATACTCATACGCATTCCGCACGTGATCCACACGTGCTTCCATTCTGGAAGGGGTCATCCGCGCTCAGTTTCATGCGGATCTGTCATTTTCTTTGCATATGGCCATCCGCGTTGCTCCTCACCCCTACGCAGCCTGGTGTGAACAGGGCTAAAGGTGTTAGGTATATGTATACTACTGAAAATGAGTTTTAATGAATTTATTGTAAGAAGAAGTGCTTGGTGCGCTGAAGGTTTTCCTTTTTTATGCAATGAAGTTTTCCTGATTTCACATCTCTTAATGAAATTGTCAGAATACCCCGTCAACGTTTGAGGTCTATCGGCAAACCCTGTCCATCACATTGCAAAAAGACATATTTTTACCTTCACACTGTCAATTATAATAATTTTGAATTCCCACATATATCCTTACTATTAGTATTTTGATAAATCCTATCATTTTGGGTGGGATTTCATTTAAGAACAATGTTTTATTTGCTCCAGAACACTCTTAAACCTTATTCTATATTCCTCTAAATTATTGTGAATGAATATTGAAAATTGAGCATTTCAGACCATATTGTACTGTTAAGTTCTGCACAATAACTGCAGATCTCTGTTGATGTTTTCACTATTCCAGTGTTGGAGGAGTGTTTGGGAACCCTTTTTGTTGCAACAGACAATATACTACAGATATCGCTTACCACCTTGTGCTTGTGCTTGCGCTGTTTGCTATCCATAAGCTTGAACATAGCCTGCATAGCAGGTTAGTTTCACAGCCTAAGTTACCATGGTAGTTTAATTCTGTAGGAAGACTGCCACCACTGTGCTTCAGGAAATCTAAACTAGCTTTTAAGCAAGCTCTAAGCCATGCAGCTTAGCAAGAAACCAAGCTTCGTGCAGCAGGTCTCAGGTGTGTTTTTTCCAGGTATGGTCAGCATTTTTCTGTTTCCCCTCTACAGTGGGAATCATCAGTGTCATCCTTCCATGTTCGTTCCTCAGCTAGTGTATGATAAACCATGAGCTCCATAATATTTGGGACTGCACTTTTTTTTTCTTTATCATGGCTCTGCACTTAACAATTTTACATTGGTATCCAGGCAATTCACATGTGGATTCTCAGCTTTTATTAGAGGAAGTGAAGAAGACTTGCACATTTTTATTCTTGGTCCCTTTTTCCAACATGACGCATGCAGTATGTCTTTGTCCAAAATATCACGGAGCTCACTGTATTTTGCAAAGCATGAGTGGTTCATGAGTACTTTTTCTTCCACAGAGGCGGTTGGAGCAGCTTCTCCATAGTGATCGTTACTTTAAGGAGGACTTTGCTGTGGTTCTTCAGCCCTTTGCGGAAAAAGCACAACCACCAAGGCTCCCCGTATGAACCTGACGCTCTTTCTTAACCTGCACTACTCAAAGACACCTGGGATTTTTCCCTGAAACATAATTTGTGCCAAAGTTTGTAATTTTTTGAATAGTATTTTTATGTGATCTACTTGGGTGCAACCAGGAGAGGACAGGGAACAGAAGTCAGTGTTTTCAAGATCATAATACCTTTCCTTGGTGTAATTTCAAGGAAAAAAATTGCTCAGAACAACATTTAACTCCTATTTTACCAAAGTACACTCAAATCGCCTGACTGATGTATGCAATGTCCCTGATCCTTATTCTTCTCAAACTCAGAATGGGGATATTGACGTGAGTTTTTTTGCTCCTGACTGCTTCCACTTCACCATTAAAGGTCATGAAGAACTAGCTAAGGGTTTGTGGAACAACATGGTGAGCAGCTCCGTTCGACACGTAAAACAATCTCCTTACAATGGAAAAACGTATTATTCTAACATTGATGCTACCTTTCAAATGGTGCCCATCATTGCCCAACTCAAGTGATACAGACGATACATATTAATGTAATCAAACTGTTATGCATGACTGAATTAATAAGAAAAAGTTCCCTATATTCTCAATTTTTTTTTTCCATTCAGTTCCAACCAGCAGGAGAAAAGGGCATGATTGAGGAATTCTCTGAGCCGGTTAAACTCATATGTCCCCCCAAGGTAGGTTTTGTGGCTGGTAGTGTAGCTCTTTAGCCCTCAAAGCAGCACCCTGAAATACGCCAGATCTTTTGATGTCTTTTGAGTAATAGTCATAATAGGGTATCTACTGTGCACAGCAAATTGATTGTTTTAACAAATGTGGTTTTGATCTGGCTGTTAACAGTTGTTCACAGTTCACATTTGTAAAGAAAACCTACCACAAAAGACCTGTTACACACTGACAGCTGTTTCTATTCAGGAGCATCCTTACATCTACACGAGACCGAAGGTTGCCGGCCCTTCTTCTACTTCCCCCACATTGTCCGGCCTGCTTCATACCTGGCTTTTCCTGTCCTTATTAGCTATGGCATGCGTCCTGTAATGGCTTAATTGTGACCTCACCACCGTCATGCCCAGTGCAGCTGACTCAGCTGAAACAGCTGCAGGAGAAGATTGAATGAACTATTTTTCTATTCATAGACCATAGTTTCTTGCTGATCTGAACTGATGTTTACGAGGAGTACAAGTATGGTCATACACATGCTCATGTACACATTGAAGGACACACACACACACACACACTACAGATAATGAACTGAGAAATTGAGCTGACTGCTACCCCACTGCCAGAGGGTAACATAATTCTGTGGTGTCTTTACCGACACTAGGGGGCGCTTGAGAGCTGAATTTAATTTCTTTAAAATACGTCGCAATACTTCGTTTTTTTTTTTTTTTTCTAACTATAAGCATAGCTTCTCTACCAACTCTGACTTGCCTATAAAGAATTCTTACATCAACTGTTTAAGTGAGAAAAAATATTCGTAAATATTTAAATGAAAGGTACGTTTTCATAGGCTCCCGTTTATGTGCCCTTTTGGGCCTTTGGCAAATGTGCAGTTGGCATTTCTCTGTAAAATGACGTTTGAAAATGATTGTGGTGTTGTTTTTGTTTTGTTATGAATATGTGATTAGTCTCCATTCAATGTGCTTGTAGAGATTGTTTCACGGATTGAGTGGCAGAATTAATATAACAACCCGTTTTCAAGGACATTGCAATAACTTCTCCACGTAGTATCACACCTCTCTGTTGTGCTGAATTGAAACACTCGCATTCTTTGCCTTCCCGCCTCTTTCTGAGAGTACTTGATGTATCTGGTTCAGCCTTTATCCTCAGCAAGCGTACCATCGTATTCCCGCTGCGTAACACAGGTCTGACACTACAGAGAAGCAAAAAAGGAAGCCGACCGATTTACGACATGATTTAAATTCAAGAATCAGGAAGCATGGATGTATCAAAAATGAATTCAGGGTGGTTGCTGGTTCAAAGCACCGAGGATACAAAAGCAGAATGGTTATATAAAAGCTATGAACAATGGAAACACTGGCGAGACCAGGCTCCCGACAGAGACAACATAATTGGAAGGAGATGTTTCGGTGGAAAGCGGAGACGTGTTTTTCGAGTTCTCAAGTTTTTCTAGTTTTCTCGTTCACAAAATGAAAAAAAAAAAAAAAAGCGTGGGAGGTTAAAATTGCTTTCGTGACTGGCCCATTATAATCAGCAGAAGCCTACTAACGTTAGCATCGTAGCTCATTTTGTCATTATGTTGCATGCACAAACAGATAGCCACGAATTATGGAAAACAGTGGTCCTGCATTAGGCCCGCCGCTGCAGCCTTTTTCAATGACGTTAACTTGGGAATAATGAGAACTGCTGTATTTGACACTGGACAAACAAGGCGCACTGCTGACGCAGGCCGCTCTTAATTGTTTTGGGAAAAGCACACAGATTGGGATCTTTACAGTCGGCGAAATAGGAAATTTGATGCGGGCAATATTAATGGGTCACTGGATATGAATTCATTAAAGTTTCTTCTTGCTTAATTAAGATCTCAAATAGAGATGACCCCTAAATTGCAAATCCACCATCAGGCGATAGCCACTGGTTTATAGGGACTACAATAATTTAAACACACATATGCGCACTCAGTGTAGAACAGTATCCTTCTTAATGTTTTTAATTAATTTTATTTTGTTTTTTGTCTTGCAACTGTCCTTCACAAAGGTCAATTAAAAAAGATCATGTAACCATACGCACTGATGTAAAATGTTAATGTTTTTGCATTTATCTAGGAAATGGGAGATTTAACCAAATGAGAGATATTAGCTTGAATGGAAAGTGTTTGCGTCCTTGCCAATAATGCCAATGTGCACAATTTTCAAATACATTTTTTTTTTTTATTATTCTGGAGCTATACCATGGGAAATAAAATTTAATCACCACAGCAGTAAAGCATGCACACACATCCACACACGTCAGAATGACTGAACATTAAACATATTCACATGGGAACCAGCAGTCTAACCAATCATCTTGCTCAGTGTTGATCTGCAGAGTTAACACTCCTTATTTCCCAATAAATATGTGCCATCTTACCAAAAATTCACATCATTCGTGAAAGGTATGGCAAAAAGGATCATGATTTGGTACAGATGGTATAGATCATAAAATCTTCACAAAGTTTGGGAGGAAATGAGCGGGTTTAAATGGGAGGCCCTGACAAGTTAAAGTGAGGGTTTTCTTGCGAAGCTCTTTTGCTATTAGATTGGGAAAAAGAGTTGCATTGTATCTGTGCTTCATAGCCACAGAAGTTGTGTGTACTCAGTATTGTGGGTACATGCCAATGAAAAGCAATCCGTTTTCAAATGATTCACAGAGTTCTTGGCAATTATGAGCACTTACAATTTGGAATCAAATTTTTGCAAAATATTGCCAAATGATACTCTTTTCTGAGCCAACGGCTAGAATCCAGCAGTAGTGTCTGTATTGGATGTGTAGAAGTTTAATTCTCACAATGGAGAACAGAGCAGTACAGGAGGAAGCTTTATTGACAGGTTAGATTTCAACTGTATTGCATACCTTTTAGCTTCCCATTAGGGTCGTTTCTGGCATTAGATCGGCAATGCAATGCCAAGTAGTTCTCTCAGTCCCTGGTTGCATTTGCAAAACACAATTACTTTTTCAGTGAAGACAAACAGGATTGATTGTTAGTGCAATTTGAAATTCAATAACTTGCTTACTGTCTCTTAAAGTATCTTTGGTGTTAAGTGTACAGAATTAAGTATCTGTTTCCTTCTACATTTATGATTTGTTCCAGTGCATTATGGGCAATTCAATCAAAGATAAATATTATCATTGCTTTGTGGGATGGCTGTGAAATCCTTGCTGCTAGGTACAGCTGGAAAATCTCACACTTGTAAGTTTAATAATAAAACTTGATTTTTAAGTTTGGTTAATGAACAAGGTGCACTAAGTTTACTGGAAATTAAATTAAATATAATAAAATACAATGGTAATGATTGGCTAAATTCAAACAACTGAGCAAATGTATTAAGCAACAAAAACAAATGAATTTTAGTTGTAATAAATGAGACTAAATGAAACCGTTGCTTGCCCAAAACACAGCCCAACCAAAATCAAACACCTACCAGGACACAGCTGTTTTAATTACTTGTATCCTACCTGTATCCTAGCAACACCTCTTGATCAAAGAATCAATGTTTTTAGAAAAAGAGACAGGTGTTTTCTCATTCATTGGGCAAAACAAGCAAACTGTGGAGCGAACACGCTATGTGTTTTGTGTGTCTTTTTTGCTCATTTTGTTTTGATTTAATGTACTTTCATTTGCTCAAACTAATATGACAGATATATTTAATCCCTGTCTATTCATCCTTCATGTAACCAGGGAAGTCTTTTCAGATACGATCTCTTTTTGCGGCAGAAATGACCAAGTAAGCAGCCAGAAGAGGAAAAAAAGATGTATGTGGAGTCACACATTTCACAATGACCTACTTAAATTGTTAATAAACTTCAAGAAAATAATT
Organism: Gymnothorax javanicus; assembly: GCA_029692085.1. Taxonomy (NCBI): domain Eukaryota; kingdom Metazoa; phylum Chordata; class Actinopteri; order Anguilliformes; family Muraenidae; genus Gymnothorax; species Gymnothorax javanicus. The sequence continues at coordinate 89,003,790 of CM056193.1, forward strand.
GTAGGCAGTGGGGTATTAAATTTAATTAATGGAATAATCATACATTACTTTAAAGATCTCTGAGTGTCGGTGGTGCTGTTCCCTGAGTTTCGGGACTGCAGCATGAAAGAATTTTAAGGAAAAGCCATGAGGAAGACAACAAATGGTCAGAAAAGCCACCTGTATGTACTATATTCACCATATTAACTCAATGAAAATAAATGCAAATATGGAAATGAGGATGGAACAAACATTCTCTCTCTCTCTCTCTCTGTCAATCTCTCTCTCTCTCTCTCAAACAAACAGCTCACATTAGCACAAGTGAATATGTGTACTTAAATCCATCTTCACTGTTTCCATTAATTGGTAATAGCAGCTTAGCCTGATATTGCTCTCCAAGGTCTTATCCATCAGCCTGGAGTGATTTAACAGAACATGGCAGCAGTTTAATTAGCACCATTTGAAGAAGCTTCTCATAGGAACAATCACTGAATGCAGAAGTTGTCTACAGCAAAGCAGTTTGTTTAAATCCTATTTTTCTGTTTCACTTGAAGAAAAGCCAAAGTGCTTTGGGAGTCGACATAAATCACAGATTGGGACAAAATTTAAGCATTAAAAACACCCAGAAATACAAGATAATCTGCAAGCTTTTTCTTCCTATAATTCTGCAATTGCCCCATTAGCTTTAGCTTATACAATTCTGACAATATTTCAGAATTCACAAAGTCAAAGTCAGGTTTATATTCTCAAGCTTAGCCAAATCATTTCTAGAATAGAATTGTAATGACAGAAACCAAATAATTTTTGATGGAACTGAAAATTCTCCCGTTAAGCAATGCACTCATAAAATGTTTCTCATGTCCGTTGATTTATTTTTTTCTGCCAGATGACTGTAAGCAGTGACTGAGTGAATGATAGCACCTGGGTTCAGATAAATATCCTCAGCCCCACGGAGTCACTCAGCCCTGAGTAAGGCCGAGCAATATTTGAGGGACTAAAAAGTCACCCTTTGAGCAAGCAGAATATGCACATCCAGAGGAGCTGTTTATTCATCCATTATCTAACCTACCTGTTCCTGGTCAGGGTCACAGGAGGCTGGAGCATAACCCAGCCTCCAATGCGTGGGGGGCAGAAATACACCTTGGAGAGATCGTCAATCATTCACAAAGTGCACACCATTCACTTACACACTTATACTGATGGGCAATTTAGTCTCCATCAGCCTAACATGCATATCTTGGAAAAAATCCACACAAGCCGAAGGAAAACCTGCAGCACACTCCATATAGGAAGGCTCAGACCAGACTCCAAACTGCAACCCTCTCCCTTTGTGATATTGTGCTACCCACTGAATCGCCTTACTGCCTGAGAAAACCTGTGTACACTGAAATATAGGGAATTGTTCAGAGGGCTGTGTACTCTCCACTTGCAAGAGGATGTATGTTTGGTTTTTTCATTCAGTATCTCAGCACTGAATCTTCTATTACCCTCTCTATTTAATGCAGTCTACCTAAAACAAAAGCCACAGAAGGAGGACAGATTGTTACAATGAGAGAGAGAGAGAGAGCGAGAGAGCGAGAGAGAGAGAGAGAGAGAGAGAGAGAGAACTGCAATAAAGCTTTATCTCAAAATGTTTAAAAATTCTTACATTTTGGGACATTTAAAAAACATACCATTTTGGCCATCTTAGCATCTAAATTGAGCTTTAAATCAGGGCTCAGAGTTGAAAGCTCAGCATTCTCCCCCAAGGAAGCATGTAAAATGCACTGCAGATCAGAGAATAAACTACAGCCTCCCTGCACCAGTGAGGAATGTGGAGCGGAATTGGATCTCTCCCAAGGGATACTAAACAGCATCGCATTGATCACACCGTGATGACAGCAACTATGAACGCATCCATTTATAACCGACATTTCTGTCCAATTAGCATTTGTTATCATTATTGTGAAATACCCATCAGACAGACAAGCAGTAACCCTGGGAATTTTGAACCACAAGACGTCTGAGTATTGCAAGAGACAACTCGTACAACTTACTTAAAATACACTGTCAAAAGTCAGTCTAAACTCCAGCATCCTCCAAAATACTCTATGAAGTATACAAACATGATGGGGTTTGGGGTTTCTCATAATCTGGGAGCTCAGCATTCCAACATTGTCCTTGCCTTCATTCTGAGTAAGATTACTGAAATGTGTTCCAAAAAAAGTTGGGACTGGAAGACTCAAAGTGTTGGAATGCTAAAAATGGGTGGACAGGTCTTGAATAGGTGGCACTATAAAGCTCTAATACAAAAGGTTGGTTGTTTACAAGCAACGAGTGAGTGAGGCTCCCCTATTTGCGAATAACTGGCCGATTAAATGATCCAACTGCATAGAAACAACAACAAAACAACACCCTGTACAATTCATAATATTATGAACTTAAAGGAGGGCTCTGAGTAGAGTGCATCTCTCAGGTGTATATGTTGTTCAATGTGGAAACAAGATTCCAAACTGAAGCACTAATTGTGCACTCGCGGCCCCTGTCGACCGGTGAGGAGTGAGGGGCTGGGTTTATTTTAGCCGATAATTGCCAGTTTTTGGTCAGTTAAATCTGTTTATGTCCATGAAATTATGAAATTGCTGGTCAAAATGTCCACTAAATTATTGACACACTGTTGGCTGCTTGTCTAGTCCATAGGTGAAACTAACTTACAATGCTGGAAGATAGCGACAACTATGGGCCGAACAAATGTTCATGGTTTCCTTTCCAGTTTGGTGCTCTCTGATTGGGTGGTAAATAGTTTTTTTTCCCCAAAAAATATGAGTTCACGCTGAATTCAAAATGGTTCACTGATGACAAAGCAAGTAACATTAAACATAGCATCATTGCTTTATAAGACCCCCGTTTTACACTCCTGACTGCGTCAGTTTCAACAGCAATCTGAACCCCTCCCAATACCCACTGATACTGGCATTCAGGACCCCATCGAGCAGGGGTTCTCAAACTCGATCCTGGGGCCTCCCTGTGTTTGCTGGTTTTTGTTCCAACCATAATTGCCATCATAGGATTTTAATAAGCTGTTAATTTGTCCTAATTAGGTGCATTTGTGTTTAAAGAAGTTATTTGCTGTCTTAAGCCAAATTTTAATAGAAATATCCACGTGTGCCATGAAGAATAAAAGACCCTTGAATATAATGGATTTTTTTTTTTTTTTGTTGCAAGCAATTTCAGGTACATTTTTAAACAGATCAATTCAGGCACTGAGAAAATCAGTAAAATCAGCGCTTGATGTGGTGTCTTCCCCTAAAAATGAATTCTTTTGACGCTTGAAACATTTGGGGGGAAAAGTGTCATTGTAAGTTGCAATAGGCCTACACTGCTGATGAAATAGTATAACGAGATATATGATTCAGAGAGTTTTGCATTAATTAATTTATTTTTTTTACTTATTCAGATTATTGCCATTCTTACAGTATAACATCTACCATACTAAATTCTGCCCAAAGCAATCACTTTGTCACTTTAATTTCTTGATCATTATAGGCTATATATTGGTCTTAATTATTTGGCCCATTTAAAAAAAAGGTTTGATTGTTAATTAAGCAGAAGAAAACGGGAACTGGGTGATCGTAATCAAGGAATAAAAGGTGAAGGTACTTCAAGCTTTTTTTGCTCTACTGTATTTGCAATAAACCTTTAGTAACAAATAGGGATTTGATTAACAATTAAATTGATTTAATGGACGTTATTACTCTTGGTTCAACCTGAGGAGTACATACTCCTTCGCAACATAAATACCTACATCACGCTACATCTGACCAGATTTTTTTTTAAGATTTGACCGGCAAAATGAGTCCCCAACACATTGAGCAACAAGTAAAAATCCTGAAGTCAGCAGTCAATGGCAGTATAAAACAGGTCAGTGAATAAAATAGGTTTTCCAAATACATGAATCACGACAGCCTTGAGATGTCCTTGAACATAAAGTCATATATGTGCACAAAAAAAATTAGGCTGAGACCAGTGTGCGAGATTAGCTGTGGACAGCCATGCACATGGACACACTCGCACACACACACACCCCACACAACCAAACACCTTACACCTGGCAGAGAAAATGTTCAAGGAATCCACTGAAATCTCTTTGTAACAGATGAGGTTGAATATCAGTGCTATCTTCAATCATTCAGATGACACAGCATTTCAAACTGGCATACATTTGTGATGAATAGAACCGATTTTGAAAAACATTTACCAACAAACAGGATTCATTTTTACATCCACAAATGCAAGAGATGACTGTGCTCTGAGAAAGTCAGACGCTCCAGAAACACTGCCGTCTTCTCACACTTGAGCTCATTTGCAATATGCTCTGTGGAAACATGTCACTGTCAGACCAGTCAACCTCTCAGATTGTGTAGGGTATTAATGACAGTTGTATTCTTCTGAACAAAGAAGGAGATGACCACCTTGTTATTCCCAATGAAAGGTTCAAAGTCCAGTATCTGCCATGGTATGGGGCAGTGTTTGGGGCCATGGCATGGGTAACTGTAACGTATGTGTAGGTGCAAGTCAGTCTCTGATTAAAAATATGCTGTGCTTTAAACAGTGGTAAGGGTGGAAATGAAGATGTCTCAGCAGCTAAAGAATTCCTTCAAAATCCTTCAAAACTGGAACAATTGGTGTCCTCAGTCCCTCAAGCAATTTAGTCCAGGATCCAAGACCACTTTATTCATGTTTTTGAGTGCCAAATTTTGGCCACTATTCCAAGATGTACTACGGCCTGGGGCATCAGAATCCACAACTCTTGCAAGTTGTATCCTGTGCTTTACTGAGAAAATCAACATTTTCTTCAATTCCGCGACTTCCGAAAACTCAGTAAAATAATGGGGTAGGGGAAATATAAATGCTCATGGAAACACCATCTTTAGGCTTACAACATTGCCCTACCCCTCAAAATGAAGCTAATGATCTCCCCTTCCCTGCCATACAAACAATTTGCAAATCTACCCAATATGTAGGTCACCAGAGGTCAAAAGGTCATGGACTTTAGGCAGAGCTGAAAATCGAGACATACCGTCATGAAATCTGCTGTCAACACCACAAAACGCGTGATTAAGTCACCAAACAACTTTTAATTTGAAGAAAACATATCTAGACAGTTTTAAGATTAAGTGGTATGTCCATTAAATACAGTTTTACCATTACAATATGAATGATTTGGAGACCTGTTTTTCAGGAACTGGCATTTTCTTCTCAACATTAAAAGGCCATTATACTAAATCATAATACTTACATACTTTCTATCCAAAAATGTTATCTACATAATAGATACCCAAAACACTATGGCCCAAAGCAAGTAACTGGGTGCCACCAGTATTTCCATGAGTTTGTTGAGGTTTTCAAGCAGAAAATCTTTTGTAAAGGGTTTGCCACTGATGTTACAAGCTGAACTTGGTAGAAAATGTCTTACTGAAGCTTAAAATGTATAGTTTTCCTTTGTTTCGATCAAGAATGGCCAAGTTATTGAACTTTGGAAAGCAAGAAGTTGAAAAAATGTTATTTTCTGTGTTGCAGCCAAATTTTACTAAATTAAACAAATGCCAAAAGAAAATAATTATTGAAGACCAAACCAATCTTTAAATAGCTTAATTCTTGGAGTGATATGTCTAGTTGTGGAAACTGGGTACTGTTCTTTGACACATAAATTCAGTGAAGACATAGAAGCCATAAGGGTTTATTAAGTCAATTCTGAAGTTTTGCCTTAAAAAACCAAGAGTTTTTTGGCTGAGGTTATTATTCAAAATATGTAGGCAAACAGATGCCTCTTTTGATGGGGAATGTTAGGTGTGTCTGTCCCCTATTCATGGAAATCATGGTTTGTGTACTGAAGATAATTGTGTCCCTGCACCACTGGCTTGAAATAACTGAGGCCTTGTTTCCGGCTGTACGTCACATTTTACATGTAATTGTATGAGGAGTTTGACACCTCTTCAAAAGTAGACCTGACACATGCTACATATTGCTCGTCCCATAGGATATCTATTACAAATGTTTTTATTAAACCTTTGATCAAATTACCAGGAGCTGAGGCTTTTGGAGTTTCTCCGGCTGTACGTCACATTTTGACAATGGTCAAGTAAGGCAAGTTTGAGATTAATTTGGTATTTCCTGCAAATAACCACATTATTTATGTTTTTGTTGTACAATGGCCCCACCTGGGGGGATTAGGCTGTGCTGCCACCTAACTTCACCCTTGAGCATAAAAAAACAGGGTCAATAGGCTTAGGCCTATATTGTGAACAGCAGTGTCTAATAATGCCAGAGGAAAGTGTCATTAGCAGTTAAAACTAACACAGGTTTCCAAATATTTGTTTTCAAATAAAGGTAAATGGGAATTCATACTTTGATAACATAAAACTGTGTTTTTTCTCCAAGTCTGCGACAAGAAATCAGACTAGGCCTATCACCTCCAGTTGTAGTGCATGCACCAAGTACACACCCATACATGTAGCTACGTGTGCACGCAGCATAACAGTATGCCATCGCAGGATTTTCCCCAAGTTTTCAGAGGGCTTAAGTGCTAACTGGGTTCCTTTACTGGCTTGCAGTCTTCTGGCCACACCTGGCAATGCACAAGATGTAATTGACAAGTTGCCGAAGAGAATTGTGATGAAGTCACCAATGATGCTCAGGCAACTGGCCAGGCTGTACTGTAGATCTGACTGAAATGATTGAAGCCAATAGCATCGCAGTGGTCCGAGCAGATGAAGAATTTTCACCATACTACTTTGTGAAAGTGATCAAAGCACCTCACATCCTTTCCAATGACGTGAAAGACAACTATGGCTCTAGATATGAAGCTGCCGGTGAGGTGATAAGAGGGCACCATTTTGAGCTTGTACCTCAGCAAGACTCAATCTATTTCAGTGATGAAAAAAAGGATGTTTACATTGCAGTGAAATGCCTTTTGCTGATAGTGTGCCCAGATTTGGAAGAGTCAGGCATCAGAAAAATCAGGGGGGAATTGCAGTCAGCGTATAAAGTGAATCTCACAGTTCATGAAGAGTTACTGAGCTTCCTAATGTCAGAAAATCAGGGCAATTTGAATTTTTGCAAGCTGCAGAGACAGACCCTTGTTTTACCCTTTATGTTGTTGTAGTGGTTGCCATATTTATAGTCTTTACTCTTGTTAAGATTTTTAATTTCTTGTTGTTCAACATTTGAAGTTTAATACTGCTCAGGATAATAGTGATATTTTAAGTTTTTGAATTCTCCGGCTGTATGTCACAGTTAATGAGATGGATAACCATCAATACATGGGCAACCTATGGCACCTATGTTTAACTCCTGCTGTTGAGCTTGGGCTTTTTCTACTGCTGATATACACAAAGATCTTTGATTTAAACCTGCTCCCTCCTTGAGAGTAAGTTCTGATTAATTTCTAATGTGCATGAACAGGCGGAGTCATTACGTAGGCCTTGGATTTTTATGTTTCTTTCTTTAGTTATGTCATAAAAAATGACTATTCAGACATTGCTTTTTCCATTAAAAGGCTGTTACAGAGCACTCTGTTGGTTTTGAGTACAAAGAATGTGTGAAAATAATAAATACTAGTGAAAATAATAAATACTACAAATCTCCAGCTGTACGCCACATTTTGTAGAATGGGTTTGTTCAACTACAAGCACTCCTTGACATGAAACCCTTCAAAGAAAAGGGCTAAATCTTGTTTTGGAGGTTAGGTGTGGCCAGTAAAATATTCTGAACAGGTTTTCTGACCAGGATATGGGTTTCACAGTTTTCTAGAGGAAAGAAATGACTACAATTTTTTAAAAATGCTCCTATTTTTACACAAAAATCCTTATATGTTCCAGATCTCCAAGTCTAGCATGAACATCACGCTTTAAAAACATTGAACAGGAATCCTACAATTGAATGCGTCTCAAATCTTCATCAACTACAGCGCCCTCCATAATTATTGGCACCCCTGGTTAAGATGTGTTAAAAGCCTTAAAATAAATTCAATATTTATTGCAGAAGCATACTCTCACACTGAAAATTGTAGAAAAATGTAACCTTCAACTCAAGTGAATTTTAAGGAAAAAAAAAATCCCTGACTAAGAAATAATTATTTTTCATAAAATCACCTGTTCCACAATTATTGGCACCCCTAACAATTCCTAGGAAATAAATGTAATTGAAGTATTTCTGTCATATCTACAGTAGTTTACAAAGTTTATCAGAGTATCTAGGAACATTTAATTAGTAATTCATCACTTCCTGTTTCCCTGGGGTATAAATATGACGTGACACAGAGGCCATTTCTCTTATCCACTCTTCAACATGGGAAAGACAAAGGAACACACCATTCAAGTAAGGCAGATGTGTGTCAACCTTCACAAGTCAGGCAATGGCTACAAGAAAATAGCCACTCGCTTGCACCTGCCCATATCTACTGTCAGAGGAATCATTAAGAAGTTTAAAACAACTGGAACAGTGGTAAACAAGCCTGGATGAGGACGCAAGGTTATTTTGCCACCACGCACAGTGAGGAGGATGGTAAGAGAAATAAAAAGTTCTCCAAAGCTCACTGTTAAAGAATTGCAACAAATTGTAGCATCTTGGGGTCACAAAGTCTCCAAAACAACCATCAGGCGCTATCTACATGCCAACAAGCTGTTTGGGAGGCATGAATGGAAAAAACCTTCTCTCACTCACAATCATAAACGCAAACGTCTGGAGTTCGCTAAGCAGTACTGGGACTTCAACTGGGACCGAATGCATTGGTCAGATGAGACCAAGATAGAGCTTTTTGGCAACAAACACTCTAAGTGGGTCTGGCGGAACACAAAAGATGAGTATGCAGAAAAGCACCTCATGCCCACTGTGAAGTATGGGGGAGGATCGGTGATGCTGTGGGCCTGTTTCTCTTCCAGAGGCCCTGGGAACCTTGTTAGGGTGCATGGCATCATGAACGCTTTGAAATACCAGGACATTTTAAATCAAAATCTGGTGGCCTCTGCCCGAAAGCTGAAGATGGGTCGTCACTGGGTCTTTCAGCAAGATAATGACCCTAAACATGTGGCCAAATCTACACAGAAATGGTTCACCAGACACAGAATCAAGCTCCTCCCATGGCCATCTCAGTCCCCAGACCTCAACCCCATTGAAAACCTGTGGAGTGAGCTGAATAGGAGAGTGCAGAGGAGAGGACCCAGGTTGCTGGATGATTTAGAGAGATTGTGCAAAGAGGAATGGTCAAAGATCCCTCTTTCTGTATTCTCCCATCTTGTGAAACATTATAGGAGAAGATTAGGTGCTGTTTTGTTGGCAAAAGGGGTTGTACAAAAGTATTAACATCAGGGGTGCTAATAATTGTGGCACACATGATTTGAAGTAAAAGAATTATTTCTTAATGTGGGATTTTTTTCCCACTGAATAAATGCACTTGAATTAAAGGTTGGATTTTCCTCTTTTTTTCATTGTGGTCCTACATTATTTAGAAAAAAACTAAATTTATTAGAAGCTAAAGAACACATCTTAACCAGGGGTGCCAATAATTATTGAGGGCAGTGTACCTCGATTTAGAATGTCTGAGGATGGATGCTGAGCTGGCTGCTAAGTGCCCTTGTTTATATGTCCATCTTCCAAGAAATGCTTGGTATAAAAATAAATTGTGAGCTTTAAGCTCCGGATTTGTTTGCTATATGTTCCAGAGAGTTGTATTTATTTTTCTAAATAATGGTTTTAAAATCAGAGAACTTTTTCTTTTTTTCATTTTTGCAACAATGTGGCACCTAGTTATATGCTTTGAGCCCTATTCATAATTACCGCATTAGATTATTGATAAACTCATTCCCTACGGAATACTTTTATATAAAACTGTCGCGTTTGTACGGAATACTTTTCCCGGAAATTACACAATAAAAGTATTGAAGTACAGGTGGCCCATGACCGCGATCATCAACTGATTTCGTGTTTTCATCGGACTGCGAATGGTCATCCACGCCCCTGGCACTGGCTTACCATGTAGACGGGGGGCCAGAGGGGCCCACCATGCACCCCCCTCAGGATCCATGGGGACCATGATTTTATTGTTCCTTATGTCCCTGCAGATGGTTTAAAACCTGTCCTCAAAAGAAAAACGGTCATCTTCTATATTTTCTACACCAAAATCAAAACCATGTATAAACGTCCCCAAATCCTGCATTTTGGGGGGTGACAAAACATAAATGAAAATATCATGAATTTTTTGCCCTCTCTGAGCTAGTAGTGGGATCCAATCTGTTCTAGCTCAATCCTCTAGACATAGTTTGCACTTCCAAATGCATTTTCAGAGCCTTCTGCCTGTATACATTGTCCTCATAGGCCTAGAAATGCCACTCATCTTTAAAATAATGTAAATAAAATGCATATTTTAGGATCATATATCCTAATTTCATATAAATATTTTCCAATGCACCATGGAACCCCAAGAACCTATGTCACTTACTTAATTTTGTTCTTTTAACTTCTCACATCAAGATAATTGAATACCAAGAGCACAAAAGCTACATATTCCTTAAGGCAGGCTTTAGTAGGTGGTAGTCGGGAAAGGTCAATGGTGCTTGATGTCAGACTTTCTACTGTAACATCGCCATCACACCTGGATTCTTCCACTTTTGTGCTCTTGGTATTCAATTATCTTGATGCATTACGGAAACTGCAAATCGTTCGCTTTTATGGGGTTTTAAAATGTTTCTAGGTTAAAAAAAAATGGTCAAACGCTGTGCTTGGGGTATATTTAACTCCGATACGAGGTATCCCGAGAGGCTGGGCGATGGGGTGTATTTTATACCCAAAGCCACATCATAACCGAGAGAAGTGTCTCCTCTGGATAAAGCTGCTTTCACACCGGACGCGAAATGAATTATTCGCACGACAGATTACATTCAAAGTCATTGCAAAGACGCTTCGCATTGACTTTGAATGTAATCTGTCGCGCGAAAAATTCGTTTTGCTTCCGGTGTGAAAGCGGCTGAAAGCTTCGTGGAAGACCCCACTATCAGCTTAACGTAGCTAACGAAGGTCAACAAGGATGTCTACAAGCTAAGTCAACATCGTGTTTTAGGCGACATCTTGTCACTTCGTTGGAGATTAATGTAAAGTTATGTTTTACATCGCTAAGTTAGCTAACGTTAGCTAAAGTTAGTAAACTCTATAGCTAACTTTAGTGCTGACGGACGTTGGCTTAACGTGAGCTCCTGGCTGCGTAATTCACCATGTCACCTTGTTTACTTAGGCGTTCAGTCACGTCAGGTTAGATTTCCTAAATTCGGTAGCTAGCAATAATAATTCATTAAATGTATTACCCTGCGGTGCACGAACAATGCTGATCCTCTATCTTGTTATGTGAGATGGTGACGGAAACGAGATGCGGTTGATCGCGTTTGCACTGAGACCTGAAAATTTTAGGTTCGAAGTTAAACTTTTCGTTGACCTTCTCCACTGTAAATTCATTAATGTATCCCTCCAATGCATAGTGTAACCCTATTTGCTGACTTCTTGATGATATTTGAGCCTTCTATCGCCAAAAATCATCGATAGCATCCTGAAAAAATCTCCGACTATGATACCAGCCATTAGCGCCTGTTCTAAAATGTTGATTGATTGTCCGAGTCAGTGGAGGGGGCGGGGCTTAGCCATAGGTCAATTCGCCGCGCTGTTGGCAGCAGCTTGCTGTAGGGCAGGGGTTACCAACTCCGTTCCTGGAGGGCTACCATGCTGTAGCTTTCTGCTCTATCTCCAATTTGGCACACCTGATTCAACTAATTAGCCACTCAATTGCCCAGCTTAGTGATCTTGTTAAGTAGCTAATTAGTTGAATCAGGTGTGCTGAATGGGAGGTAGAGCAGAAACCCACAGGATGGTAGCTCTCCAGGGATGGAGTTGGTGACCCCTGCTGTAGGGAATGAGTTAAGTATGAACAGATTAACCCTTTAAGTACACTTATGCAAGGCCTCTTTCGTACGATCCAAATACATGTACATGTACACAATATCCAAACTCTAGCGACATCAGCTCCTTCTCATTTACCATTCCAGTTATGACACATGTCAATCATGATTAGCCCACCTGTTGCATCCTTATCTTATGACACCTGTCTGATTGATTGTCAAGTTATTTATAGTAAAGCACAATTCAGCTTTATGATGGACACATCACTAGCTGACTTCACAGCAGCAGCATCATGATCCAACAGCATGGGTGAAATGCTAATCGTGTGTTTTTTTTTTTTTTTTTTTTGAATTTTGCTGCTTCTCTATGCTGAAGAAAATGATTTAGGTAAGAAGTTTATAAAGAGACGCCTAGTGGCAACTCCTTCGTACTATTATAATATAGTATCAAAACACTATACTATGGAAGCCCATAGTGGACAATATTCAAATGAAAATGTAATCCCTCTATAGCATTATTATTTCCCACTTATGAATGAGTAATTTGAGACAATATTAAATTGAAAATGCATTAATCTAATTATCACTTTTATTTTCACATACACATATGGGAAATTTATGACTATATTCAAATGATAATGAAAAGCTGTTTGATATTTCATTTTCAAAGTCATGCTCCGCAATATAGTGGACAATATTCAAATGCAATATGCAAAACAGCACCCCCAGCCTATTGCATTTACATTTACATGTCAACACACTCTTTTAGGGTCAACATGAAAATGTAAATTTTATTTTCTGACTATTTGAAAATGATATTGACAACGGCATTCAACATTTAATTTGCAAAGACTTAACTTGCTCTACTGAGGACAATATTCAAATGCAATAAGATAAACAGCTCTCCTAGTCTATTGCATTTACATATACATGACATCACGCTCTTTTAGGGTCAACATGATAATGAAAATGCTGTTTTCTAATCACTTGGAAATAATAATGATATAATAATGATGACGACATTTGACATTTCATTTTCAAAGACTTATCCTGCAATACATGGGACAATATTCAAATGCAGTAAGGGAAACCGCGCCTCCCAGTCAATTGCATTTTCACATACATGTCACCACGCTCTTTTTGGGACCGAAGATGATGTTGCACTTGGAGATCCAGATTCTGATAAGTCTGATGATGAAAGTGATGTGGATCAATACTGAGTTCATTAGGGAAAATTGATTAACATGACGTAACAGACAGTTCATGGTAGAAACTAATCGAAACTAACTGTAGGTTGCATACAGTTTTAACTGTATGGAAAGTATTTAATACTTTCCATGGGTTACTTTCTTCCAAATTTTGTACTCAAAATCGTTAAACATGTACCTGATTTCCCTATTGTGGTTAAGCCAGAAGTAAATGTTCAGGTTCTATATGGGTAAAACAAAGCAATGCTGTCTCAGGATGTCAGCAAGCAGCATGTTGGCAAAGAACTGTGCTACATGTAGTTATACCGATGAATCCTGGATCTCAAAGGGTTAATCTTTTCATACTTAATCAATAATCTAATGAGGTTATTATGAATAGTGTTTTGGATATCTATTTTGTATGTAGATGACATTTTTGGATAGAAAATATGTACGTATTATGATTTAGTAAAACGACCTTTTAATGTTGACAAGAAAATGCCAGTTCCTGAAAAACAGGTCTCCAAATCATTCAAATAGTAATGGTAAATCTGTATTTAATGGACATACCACCTAATCTAAAAACTGTCTAGATATGTTTTCTTCAAAATAAAAGTTGTTTGTTGACTTTATCACGCTTTTTGTGGTGTTGACAGCAGATTTCATGACGGTAGGTCTGGATTTTCCACTCTGCCCAAAATCCATGACCTTTTGACCTCTGGTGACCTACATATTGGGTAGATTTGCAAATTGTTTGTATGGCAGGGAAGAGATCATTAGCTTCATTTTGAGGGGTAGGGCAATGTTGTAAGCCTAAAGATGGTGTTTCCATGAGCATTTATATTTCCCCTACCCCATTATTTTAGTAAGTTTTCGGAAGTCGCGGAATTGAAGAAATGGTTGATTTTCTCAGTAAAGCACTGGATACAACTTGAGTTGTGGATTCTGATGCCCCAGACAGTAGTGCATTTTGGAATAGTGGGCAAAATTTTGCACTCAAAAACATGAATAAAGTGGTCTTGGATCCTGGACTAATTACTTGAAGACTGTTAAGAAAGGTGATTTAACTCAGAAGTAAATACACCCTTATCATAACTCTTCGTGAATAGTTTTTTAAAATTTGCATTTCCCAAATGGTTCAGACTTTTTCGGAAATGGGGTGGTATTTAAGAGGTATGCACTTCTTTGAACTGTAGTGTGCTGCCTGTAGCAGGACACAGTTTTACCGTGTAAACAACTGAACAGCGAATGTGTCCATCATGCATTTGCTTTCATTGAGTGAGTATTGATGAAGTTGATGTACCAAAACAAAAATAACAGACTTCCACTTTGAATTTGGACTTTTGTTATACAAATCTTGTTTACCTCTTCGTGATTTTTTTTTTTACCTTTCTACTGCATCTTGAGGCTTAATTGTAAGACTCATTAAACCGAACGATTAAAATCATGTTTATATCAGTAAAACGACCGGACTAAGTGGACTGATTTCTATCCAATCTGATTTAAATAAAAATCGAGCGAAAAATGAGGCGAAGGAAAAGCGATTGGCAGTTTTCCTCCATTTATTAATATTGAATATAATGAAATTTCAAATGCAATATAAATTTTGCTGGAGAAGATAATTTGCATTGCAGTGATGTCATTTCCTCCTCGGTAGGCGTCCATATAAAGTAGGTATTGCTGCATTAAGTGCTTCTCGAGGCATCAGTAGAGCGAGAGTGCACTGCAGCAGATGTGGAAGAGTTCACTACTCTCAATACAGCAAAGCCAACATACCAAATCGAGGATTGGTTTCGCGCAAAGCAGCGGAAGATAGTTCGACGTTACCTCAGACTTTGCCCCCACAACAAACTCAGGACAGTGGGTGTTGTCGGTCCGCAAAAATGATCGCAAGAGGATGCTATATTTTTACATTATTGGCGAGCTACGGTAAGGCAAATTAGATTACTAACAAATGGTTTTTGACTTCTTTAATTGCAGCGTTTCATTAAATTTTCGTCATGTCTCCGGCGAAACATCAGTTCCTCGACGATGTCCTTTTAATTCAGAACCAAGGACAGCGGTACTTTATAAAATACGGGATTCTTGCGTGCACAATGCGCAATGCTTTGTATATCCACTGAATCATGTTCCCCAACTCCAGTATTCCGTTATGTACATCCAGTGAAACATCAAATGACAACGAGTAATGGGAAAACTATTCTCAAATCTATGAATATGCACCATTCTTTACTATTAATGTATGATTCAAGGTCATAACTGTTGGTTGTTGTCGGAGTGCACACAAACAACTCGACCGAAGTTACCGGAAAAGTAATATCTACTGATCATATGTTTATTATGACTTCCTTAAAAATACGGTGTCGGGATATTTGCTTTACTGTGCACGATTCCAAGCTATGTATGTTGGAGGAATAGTTATCATCACATAATAAAGGGTAGGTGACGTTTAAGCGTGATGGGTAAACTCGGTTTCTCCCCCCGCAGTGCTCTCAGTCCCAGTTCCTGCAGATCAAGTGGACACAGATTACATTAAGGTATGCCGCTTACTTTCTGTTATTAGCGTGAATTTCCTCTTGGTTGCCAACCGGAGCAACTTCATTAAAGATAGTTCGTTATTGCTTTTTGATTTGTTAATGCCACCGAAAATAACGAATTATTAATGAATAGATCTAAACGCATTTTGTCATAATTTATTTACGCCATGGTGACACACATAGGCCCATAAGTATGTTAATAAAGACGACGATCACATTAATCTTATTATCCAAGATATGGTGTGAGCTGTAAAACAAAGACGTCATTTATTATAATATTTCACCAACATTTGCAGAATGATGTTTGTGAGTGTGTGTGTGAGTGCGTGTGTGTGCGCGCACGCGCGCGCGCGTGTGTTTGTGGTGTGTTTTTGCATGAGGGACAGAAAGAGAGACATAGAGAGCAGGATAGATTTAAAACACCAACTCCTGCAATTCTATCACAAACAGATCAATGTTTGGCACTAAAGAATCATTCAGATATGTAACTCAAAGTTATTTTAAAGTGTGTGACTACTCTTATCAAAAAACAGTGAGTCAGATTTATATAAGGAATTCTTAATGTTGTGTATCGTGTGGAATAAAAAGCTAAAAACACATGGTGTAGGTAAAAACCCAGAATGGCACATTTTAGTTTTTATAAAATAGTTTCTAAGAAAAACATGTGGGTAAATTATGTAAGTGAAAATATCCAATCTGTCAAATTTTAGTATGGTGATTGAGCCCAATAATTGAGCTCAATCATTTGCTGTAGGGGAAAACACAGATCAACAAGACATTAAGAAGCTGATGGTGAAAGAAAACATTATGTAGAGTAATATGCCTGAATGTACATAAATAGTCAGGCCATTGCCAGGGGCCAAAGTGCAATGTGAGCTGAGCTGCAGGTGTATTACTTTTTTATTATTACAAAGAGTGGAGGTTGGAATGTGGCTGTCTTCTCATCTCCCTTTGAAATCACCCACAATTTCTTTTATAAACCACACTATTTTTCTTCATAGAAGTTACCAAGAGTTTGATCTCAGGCACATGTAAACTTTAGTGGTTTGTGGGTAAAAACTAACTGCTGATGAACGTATGTTTACATTTACCCTACAGCTCGAAATGTCCTCTGCAGCTCAGAAACAGTCAGACAGATGTTCTGAATGACATAGTGGAAACTTAGAAAGGAAACCCTTTGGTAATGTCCTTGAAACCATGCTAATGGGCGACATTGCATATTCTATTGCACGAAACCTGAACCAACCTGAACCAAGTTCATTATAGTTGACGATTTTGGCCATATTAAATTTCTCATAGGCGGAAAAATTCTATATGACTTTGCCAAACAAATCAATAGCTTGCAACTTCTCGGTCACAGTGGTACATTTATAATTAGCTAGGTTCTGTATGACCTTTTTGCAAATACATAACAGAGTATAATCTTAGAGGAGGCGCATATTTAACCTTTGCTGTCAGAGAGGGCACATTTAAGATCAGCTGGTAAATTGAGTTATTTTGGCTTCCTCTCAGCACAGTTCCACAGACACCCTCACTGCTCAATACAGTTTGCCATTTACATCTTTACAAGTCATCCCAGGAAACCAGAACAAAATAAGCTGAAAGAGGACAAAGGCTGAATACACAAAATCCATTATATCATTTTTTTTCACATCGAACAGCTGCCAATACCTCATAATCTTAATATAATGAGTATAAATATAATATACAATAATAAATACAATGGCTGCACTCTGGGCCATTGTTTGGAGAGAAAAGTGCTCTTTTAATATTTACGAATAAAAGGAGACATACTATGGTGCAAGAGTGATCCAGCATTTGTTTCAGCCCTGTGCTCACAAGCCTCTTCAGGTTATTAATGGGCAGGGAGGGCGGGACTGCATACTGTCCTCATTGTTTTTACACAGGATCCCATCCTTGGGTAAACTTCTGCATTTGGAGCTTATTGTATGATGCTGTAGGTGAAACCATCTGCCAAATAATATAATGTACTTTCATGAAATATAATAGTCAGATTTACACCACAATACCATTGCCGAGGTGACCATATATCGGTTTTCAAAAAAAGGACAAAAGTAAGAATGAATGGTAAACATAATGTAAAATGTTTTGTATGTTTATGTATGATCTATGGAAGGAGCAAGGCCTGATTGAAATTTGGAAATCCCAACCTGGATGGATATTATTGGTCCCAAAAAAATAAGATATGCCTCGGAGTGGTCCCTTAAAGCAGGCACTGGCTGGGTAACAACATAGTATTCTGGCGTATTCCACTTCAGTTCCAGATTTGGAGGTGGGGTGTGCGCATGGGGTCAGAGGTCCAGGTTTTGGTGTGGTCATCTGGCTGACTCAGTAATCCTGATTTGTGGCCCCTGGACAGCCTGGTCATTGCTGAAAGAAACATAAGCATTTTTGATCATTGAGCAAATGCTTTTATCCAAAGCGATTTACAGGTGACCAGACTAAGCAGGGACCAGTCCCTCCCTGGAACAATGTTTGGTCAAGGGCTTTGCTCAAGTGGAAATGTGCTGAACTGGATTTATTGTGGATGCACGGGGGCTTGAACCACCAGTCCTCCAAATGCCAATCACACGCCTTGGCTGCTAGACTAGTAGCATCACCATAAGCCCTGACCTCACTTCACTTTTGAACCCGTCTAAGTTGACCTTTACATTTGCGCCCACAGGTGTTGACATGCATCGTGGAGGTGATTGCTGACACACTCAGGAAGCCGTCCCCTATTATCATCAGCAAGGAATGCCAGGACGCTCTCACCGGAGGTATGGGTAGCTGAAATGGACAATAAACACAAAATAAAGTCTAAATTAATTTGACTTCAATATAGCACACATGAGCCAAAAGTGTCCACATGCTTACTGAAAGAGGTGATTAAGTACCTGACCTTTTACCATGAATGGATGTTACAAACTAGTTATGGAACCCATATGTCCCCATATGTACTGTAGGATGCATTAAAAACACTGTTTGGAAGCCCATTCCCTTCAGTAATGCAAACATGCAGTGTGTGAGCACTAAACTGACTGTGTAAGTAGGCAAGGGAGGCAATTATATCTGCATATATCAAAGATATTAATGGCAGCATGCAATGATGCCAGTCAGGCTTCATGAACCTCAAAATGAGTTATTACGCGTCATCTGTCTCTTGCTGATGAGAATAAATTGGGGACAATAAAATGTCCAGAGCTTAGACTGCTCTAACAGAGTTTATATACGAGTTCACTGGTGAGTATTATGTACGCGGTAAGATAAAAACGTACTCTGCAAGAGTTGATTTAACGCTGATTTTGATTTTACTGCAAAGTGCTTTTAGTGCATAATGAGTCTTTTCAAAGAGCAACATCTTTTGATTAGCTCTTGCAAGTCATTAAGGACTCAAAATAGCAGCTCCGGGATTCTTGAAACACTGCCATAAATGGTTCTCATTGCTTTGGAGGTAACGGTGTGTGATAAAAAAAGTAGACTTCATTGCTTTTTGGAGCAATAATGGCCCACTTCCCAACAGTGGTCAAACAAAAGTTGTTAGGTAATTTGGCTACCAAAGAGTCAATCGATGTCACTCCCTTCTTGCTTTCTGCAGTGGCGGAAATCAATGGATCTGACCCAGGTACTGTTACCGAGGCACAGTGTGCTGCAGTTGGGATTGAATTAGCTCTAGTAGAAGAATAGAACAGAATTAGGAGACGAAGAGAGAGAGAGAGAAGTTAGTGGTCAACAGCACTATACTCTCCTGCTGAGGGTGAACAAGTTTCACCCCGAGGGCCCGGTGACTAGCAGGGGGAGAGGGATGCAATCCCTACATGGTGCTGTAATTCACCCCTCACCAGAAATATGGCTCAGGCCCGCTGATTCATTACATGGCTGCACCAGATCCAGGAGAGCTCCACTGTAAATTGCTGGGGCCATGAATTCCTGGAGACAAAAGAGTGCTGAATTGCGGGGTGCGGTGGTGTCGCATGAATGACAGCCCATGAGAACTCAGCTTTTTATTCTTCCAAGGGACACAGGGACAATGCGCAGCTGAGGAAACAACTGTGCATGATGTGACTGTTGTTCTATTTGTGTATTTACATTCGAGTTTGTGCTCATGTGCGTGCGTTGAACAGATGACCGAATCGTCTCAATTCTACGGCACCAGACCCTTCTCAAGGAGCTACAGGAAATTGCCTCTCAAGGTGAAATGTTGACCTTTAATATACAGTACCAGTCAAAAGTTTGGACACACTTTGCTAATGTCACAGCACTCTGTTTTTGGAAAAATTTAACCAGCTGAATTTTTCTAAATAATCTCAAATAAAATCTGGTAAGAGGTAAACAGTCAGAAGTTAAAAGAGAATAATTTACTTGTTTGAAAAGTGTCCAAAATTTTAGAATTCTCAAAGAGGCCATATTTTGCAAAGTAAGCAGACAAACAAGCTCTTTGCATTTTTCCGACAGCCAAATTAAAGACAAGCTGTTTTGGAATTTATTGGGCAAAAAGGTCAATGAAAAGCAAACTTCAAGTGCAGCACATCTTTGGGAACTTAGACGGCCGCTCAGCAACAAACTCATTATAGCCATATAACTGCTCTAGTTAAAAAAAAAAAAAAAAAAAATTGAGTATGCTCTGCAAATATGACAGCAAATGCTAGTTAGTTTGATGGATTTAAGAATTGGATCTTTTTTTTTTTTTGCAAAATAAACGGTGCTTATTTCTTTATTTAACATGTCTTGTAAGAAAAAATGTAGGTATGTCCAAACTTTTGACTGATACTGTATGGAAATGACATTAATCAGCTTTTCATCTAACAATGCATCATAATAGTATTTAGCCTTGTGCTTGCTAGTTTCCAGATATACTGTACATGTTATTTTTGTGTGTGGAATGATTCCCATATGTTTCTGTATTCTATGCACCGCATGTCTGCATGTCAAACCATCTCAAATACTGCTGTACATACCAACTTAGTGAAGCTCACAGTGCATGGTGTTTGTTCAGACTGATTTAGCTCTGGTGATTTTTAGGGCTGCAGTTCTGTGGTTATAAGCGATTATCAAACCAAGTGCCCGAAATTTCCTGTCAGTGAATTTTAAATTTGGAACCACGCCTATTGCTGTTGTTTGGTGTTGGGCATATGTTGTCATAATTTTTGACACAGCTCCCCTCACCACCATAAGTAATTTTGCAATCTTTGTTACTGGCGCAGCTGCAATTTGAGCACCTAACCATTTGGCCACGCTGGAACTCTGTTCGTACCCTTTTCTTGCTTAGGAAACATATCCAGCAAGCAAAGCGCCACTGGGGAGACTTCTTTTAAGCGGAAAAATGCAGCTTATCATTGCTAAAATGAAAAAGAATGACCTTTGCAGATGTTTTTTTTTTTTTTTTATTATGGTTCAGAGACATCAAAGTCAACGCCATTTGTCTGTTTGCTTCCAATATTTTGTCTGGCTCTTGTATAACTGCATCGCTGTCACTCTCTTCGGCTTGTCTATTAGGTATCAGTGAGGGAGGACACCAGGTACCACAGAAGAAGAACGGGGAAGACAGCAATCAGGTGACTGAAGCCCTTGGAGGTCACTCAAGCATGGAGGACACAAGAGGTGAGTTGTGGGGCGAGTCGTATTACTGGCCGGTCTGAGCAGGGCTCTCTGTCTCTGCTGAGCCAGGATCTCACCCTTCAACAGAGGTAGAAAATCCATAGGTCAGAAAGTAATTGTTTTTCTGGTGTTATTCCTCTTACCATTAATTCAGCCCAGGAATTTCACTCATTTGCTGTACCTCCTGCCAGAAGAAATGCACTGATTATCTCATTGAAGCGATTGGAACAAAACTCTGGGCATTTGCTTTTTGAACTTGGATATCCTTTATCGGAGATGTCCCAGTCAGACCTGAGAGGTTAGAACTGACACAGGGCCCTATATTCATAAAGTGCCTTGGAGTTGGCCCAATGATCTAGGATCAGGCTTTTGCATGAATACTTGAACCTAAACTTTCATGAGCAAGAAGACTAAGCTGATCCAAGATCAACTATGTGATTTTTTTTTTTTTAATGAATACTTCTAGTGCAGGGCCTGTCTGCATTCAGGTTTAATGGTGTGAAAGTGAAGCCCACCTCATCATGGTAGGATCAAACCAGGCTATGTGACTTTATTAGAATTAATGAGCAGGCGTATAGCTGAGCAAGGAGATGGACCTAAAGCACACAGGCTCTGCGTGGTTGTTCTCTGTGTGTGATGGTGTATGTGTGCCAAAAAATTCATGCTGCCAGTTTCTAATCCTGTTCCAGCTCTCATACTGTGTCCATCTGGTTATTTAGCTATTATTAAAGCCGGGGACATTTGATAAGGAAGAGACAAGTGAAGATACTGGGAAATCACGATCCATACCAGAGCTTTGTGGTGCAAGAAAAGGAATGGACATTAGAAAATGGAAGGAGGCAGGTAGAAGTACACAGGCAAGCATGTACAGTGCAGTTCATTAGTGTATTCAGACTGTCCCTACGTACAAAACATTGCCATAACTCCTGATAGTATTGCCTAGCATGGATGTAGATATCCTTCAAGCTGACAGTGTGGCCTTTAACCTTATTCTGTTTTCATAATTTAAGTTCAACTTGCTGCACTGCACAGCCAACAAAGGGTATCCCTGTCTGAACACTAAAGGTCCATACTTGTATGCCCGAGAAACTAGCCGTTTGCAATCTCCCGGATTTTGTTCTGTGTCAGTGTAAATTAACATTCTTTGTGGTGTCATGTGATGGGGGGTAGCCTACAGGAAGCAGAGGTGAGGCTGCTCAGGGACCACTTCCTGTGATGGACAGAATCAGGGCGCGGAGTGTGCGATTTTTTTGTGAGCTGACCTCCTGAAACAGGCTCTGCGGTCCCTGAGCATATTACCACGGGGAAAGTTTGCTCAGTAATGGCTGAGCCAGACTCCAAAAACAGAGCCCAAACAAGGACTCCACTCCAGGTCTATCCTCACACAAGACAAGCACTTAGCAGTTGAAAACAATGACTATTGTTGAATTGCATCTCACAATGAGGGACAAAAGCCTTTCTCCATCCATCTACCCATTATTCAACCCGCTTATACCTGGCCAGGCCAGGGTCGCTGGAGGGATGGAGCGTATCCCTGTATGTAATGCAGGAGACGCAGGAGTACGCCTGGGACAGTTTGCCAATCCATCGCAGGGATAAAGGCCTTTTTGAATCATGAAAAGACTATGCCATAGTGTGAATATGAATATTTACTAAATTTACAAATTATCCATGCCTTTTCATTGGTGAATAAAGGGTCATGTGATCCTCTTTAAAACACGGTATTGCCCTGAAAACCCTCATGCCATGCAGCGATCGAAAATGATATTGCCCTGTGGTTTAACCAAGGTGAACTATACATAGAAAAAATTCCATCCAATCAGTGAGAGCGTAAGTAACTGATGTACAACTATATTAAATTTATTCTGAACCCTGCAAGTCTGTGATATTTATAACATGGCAATTGACCTGGCATTGTAAGGTGTCCACATTTGAATAGGTGTTTACATTTATTAAACTTTGAAATCCGATAAAATTGTTTGTGTTTATGTAATAAAACAATTATTGACCATAAGTTGGGCCATTGGCCTCAGTCACTATCAGTTTCTTTGGGTCCATAAAATCTGATATTGCCCTCCTGCATGGTCAATAATTGACAAAAATTGGATATTGTTTAAAGACAGTGTTCCTCGACTCTATGGTGTTGTCAGCCAGTCTGCTGCTTGCTCTAACCGTGCACTACACTGCCATATTACCTCCATCATCCAGGACGTACGCTGACGACTGAAATCAGGTGGTATACGGCAGAAGATCTCAAACCCCTGCTGATGACACACCAGTGTGATGCAACTAATCATGGGCTTGATCAATTACGCCAGATATAATTATTGTGGAACATAACAATACCTGGATCTGGTTGGTGTTCTTAGAGGACACGTTTGAGAAACACTGGTGCACTGAATGGTTGGATTCTTGCCAATACTTTGGCCTGTAGGACATGGTACTAACCTGGGGACTGGTGTAGTAGGGTTTTATACTGTAATCAGAGAAGGTCCACTGACATTGGTCATGTTTCAGTATTTGGCAGTTATTTTTGTAACCCCTATATTTCAATTTGCTTCGGTCAGTATCGTTAGTGAGACTCTGAACTGACCACCTGAGCAAAGGACACCTCCTTTGACTTTCAAAAACAGTTTAATCCCACTTGCCAGCATCTCCTAGTCCAAATCACACACTTAGATGAGCAACCCAGAGTAAGAGAGACTATAACGTTAATGTGCTCATGCTGAAATGCACTGTAATCACTTGAAGAGGGTAAACTGACTGTGTTCATAATCACACCTGCTGTTGCTGGACAGACGCCCTCAGTAATCACCATGAAGCTGATAACCCGTTTTATTACCACATCATCGGTTAAACTGCAGGTGAGGGGACAATATTGCACTCAAAGGAAGCATTCTTCCTTGATTCTTGGCCATAGAGAAAAGATAATAGATTGATTTCACTGTCTCTATCCCGTGCCATTCGTGCTGCATAAACTGGATTTGAAGCAGCAGAGGTAATAGCGGAAATATTCCTGGGCGCTCTCCCGAGTACGCTAGATTTATGCCCGCTGGATAATAACTCGGTACGGTGGAGGTGAATAAAGGAGAAAACAAGCCACTCCCAGAGCCTCAGCTCCCTCATTTCCACTATCAATCTGGAGCGCTTTCTCTCCCCCACTACAGAGCAATCCAGATCCAGGTCGGGCTCTTCCGAAAATGGGGATTCTGCCGAGAGGAGCAACGAGGTGGAGCAGGAGTCCCGAGAGAGCAGTGCAGAGTCCAGGGAAGGCAACGAGATTGGGGGAACCAACAAAGGGGGGGTAGTGGAGGAAACGGAGGAGGAGAAGGAGAAGGGGGGAGGCATGAAGGAAAAGGATGAGGAGAACAGCAAAGAGCATCATAGTTCTTCGGTGGAAAAGGAGGTACAGGACACAGAAGGTGACCCGAGTAAACACAGCATGTCACAGCATGGCGAGTGGCGAGAACAAGCCATTCTGTCGAATGGAGCGTGAAATTCTCAGTGCCTAAAGCTGCTTTCACACCAGACGCGAAACAAATTTTTTGCACGACAGATTACATTCAAAGTCAATACAAAGACACGTCTTTGCATTGACTTTAAATGTAATCTGTCGTGCGAAAAATTCGTTTTGCGTCCGGTGTGAAAGCGGCCTAACACTGTATCGAGCTCAGTCTTGAAACCCAGAGTTTCTGCCTCTACTTCACGACCCAACAAGCTGTTCCACACTGACGACTTTGAGTGAAAAAAAAAAATACTTCCCAATATTAGAGCGAAATATGCCTGTTGTAAACTTCCATTTATGACACATAATAATGTAACCTGAAATTAAAATAAACTTGTTTACTTCTCATTGTTAGATCAGATCTCACGAAAATCTCTTTTCACTCAGACTGAATTAGATAAGATTCTTAATTTTTAAACTTTTAGACCGGGAATTCATCTGATGGCTCTTCTTTTAACCTTTTACAAAGAAGGGAGAGAGGAGGGAATCGGGAGAGAGTCACTCCTCCTCAAGTGAGGAAGACAGCAAGGGAAAAGAGGGGAATGAAACCGAGGAGGACAACAGCTCACAAGAAAGCAAAGGTAAGGCTTGTGGGACTTTTCAACATTCTCATTTGGAAGCTCTAATGTTATTTCCAAGCTGATATTCAGGGCCTATGGGGAGTGAATATTCCCAAGGGGAGTGTTTCACAATTTAGCATGTGTAAACAATTCACATTCTCCAGTGACCAAGGCAGAAAAGCTCAAATACTAAACCATAAACTGAAAACTGACAATGTAACTACTCCATATCCAGTTTCAGGATATTCGATGTCTTGTAGGTTTTCACTCTGACCCCAACAAAGCACACTTCATTTAAGAACAAGAGATCTCTCATTGAACTGCTAATTAATAGCATTGGGTGGGTCAAAAAGGGGTATAAAAAAAAACAATGCGCTGGTAAATCTCCGGCAACAGAATTGAGAAGCCCTGCCTTAGAGCTACCAGACACCCATACATGGGGTATGATTTTAGTGGGGTATATGCTGGTATCAGGGGTGGACATGATTTTGTTGTGGTCTATGCAGGTATCTATGGTGGACATGATTTTAGTGTGGTATATGCAGGTATCTCTGGTGGACATGATTTTAGTGGGGTATATACAGGTATCTATGTTGGACATGATTTCAGTGGGGTATATGCAGATATCTATGGTGGACATGATGTTAGTGGGATATATGCAGGTATCTATGTTGGACATGATTTTACTGGGGGTATATGCAGGTATCTATGTTGCACATGATGTTAGTGGGGTATATGCAGGTATCTATGGTGGACATGATTTTAGTGGGTATATGCAGGTATCTATGGTGGACATGATTTCAGTTGGGTATGTGCAGGTATCTATGGTAGACATGATGTTAGTGGGGTATATGCAGGTATCTATGCTGGACATGATTTTATTGGGATATATGCAGGTATCTATGCTGGACATGATGTTAGTGGAGTATATGCAGGTATCTATGCTGGACATGATTTCAGTGGGATATATGCAGGTATCTATGGTGGACCTGATGTTAGTGGAGTATATGCAGGTATCTATGCTGGACATGATTTTATTGGGATATATGCAGGTATCTATGCTGGACATGATGTTAGTGGAGTATATGCAGGTATCTATGCTGGACATGATTTCAGTGGGATATATGCAGGTATCTATGGTAGACATGATGTTAGTGGATTATATGCAGGTATCTATGCTGGACATGATTTTATTGGGGTATATGCAGGTATCTATGATGGGCATGATGTTATTGGGGTATATGCAGGTATCTATGCTGGACATGATTTCAGTGGGGTATATGCAGGTATCTATGGTAGACATGATGTTTGTGGGGTATATGCAGGTATCTTTGCTGGACATGATGTTAGTGGAGTATATGCAGGTATCTATGGTGGGCACGATTTTAGTGGAGTTTATGCAGGTATCTATGGTGGGCATGATTTTAGTGGAGTATACACAGGTATCTATGGTGGGCATGATTTTAGTGGAGTATATGCAGGTATCTATGGTGGGCATGATTTTATTGGGATTTATGCAGGTATCTATGGTGGGCATGATTTTATTGGGATTTATGCAGGTATCTATGGTGGGCATGATTTTAGTGGAGTATATGCAGGTATCTATGGTGGGCATGATTTTACTGGAGTATATGTGGGTATCTATGGTGGGCGTGATTTTAGTGGGATATATGCAGGAATCTATGGTGGGCATGATTTTAGTGGGATATATGCAGGAATCTATGGTGGGCATGATTTCAGTGGGATATATGCAGGAATCTATGCATGATTTTAGTGGGGGACTCAGTATCCAGGTATCCATAGTGGACATAATTAAGAGTGAGACAAAGGGCACAGATTGTGATGAATGTTGTGGTCCATAAACTGCAGGCTCACCGGCCCAATCTCAAAAATAATTCACCCGCTAACCCTGGGAGACCCCTGTCACAAGGTCGCAGATCTCTAAATCGCCATCTGCTCAAGTAGTCAGACCATATGTGAATAGAAAGTGTGGGCAGAACATGGCACTCTGGAGATAAAAGTTATGAAAAGTATCTAAATAGTACAACAGCTTGCCAGTGGGATGATACCATATAGGCAGTAAATTGCACCCTTAAGATACTAGTTTAATTTCAAGCTTTTTGCCTATACAATGTGCTTATTTGTACCCCAAGAATATTTTTGAACCTTTCAGGATACATTTGGCTATTTTTATCTTAAACCGTAAATGCATATCTTGGGTCTTCATTGGTTCACGGTGTGGTAGAGTTTGTGGGTATATTACTGTTAACACATTCTGAAAAGTTCACATGCAATATTCTTAATGCATAGCTCAATCTGCATTACATAAGTAGCCAAGGCTCACTAAGGGAACATTTGGCAAAACACTCATTCATTTAAGGGTTAAAGAAGAAAACTGTTGTTTTATTTGCGAGAGTGTGTGCGCCGGCCACGCCACTCTAATTTACTGTAAAACACAGCAGCATAAGGGTCCTTTGCAGGTCAGACATGGCCCGGGGTTGATTAAGAGCTCTGGGGCTTTACACAGAGCTAATGAAACTCCCTGCCAGCCAGAGAATGAAAAAAGGCTCTTCAGTTCTGCTGAGGTCGGGCTCTGCGAAGGCCGCGCTGAGCCAAAATGGCAGTGACATTTCCAATCTGCCCCCTACAGATGGAAAGAGGCAGAAACTGAAGAGTGACTCTGCATCAGAGTCCCATGAGGAACACTCCATGGAGGGAAAACCTGATAAGAGCAGTTATTCGATGAGTATCTCAGAATCAGAGTCCAGTGAGAAAAACTATAAACGAGAGGCAGAAGAGGAGGATATGGAGGGAAAACCTGAAAAGAGGAGGAATGAGGATGGGCAAGTTGCCATTGGTGGCAGGATTAAGATGGAGAGGAGACAGGGGAGCCCACGCCTGCTGCGGTACACCCCCCAGCACTCCAAGGAGAAGAGTGGGGAGGAGGGGGTTGTGCGCAGGAGTCCAGAGGCACAGGAGCTCCACATGATGGCCCGAGGAGAGATGGAGGAGAAGAGGGGAGAGGAGGAGGGCAGTGCCAGCCACAGGGGTGAGGTGCGTGGTGGGTTGTGTCGGGGGGATAGAAGAATCATAGTGTGATTGAACTGCATACACTAAGCAGTTGTTTGTGTTGAACTGAGTTTAATCTCAAAGCAACGGTCACACTTTAGATGAGGTGTTGCTCATTTGGGCTTCATACAGCATGTATAATGCTGTGATAAATGAGACATAATGTCTTCATAAATCATACATAAGCAAATGTCATGCTTTGTAAAGGGTGAAATAACACATCCTTATTCAGCATGTGATGCAAGATGTGACAATGACAGTGTCACTTAGCTGACAGTGTCACCCTTTATAGCATTTAGCCACTAGCTAAGTGACATTGTCAGTTATATCACATCTGGAATCACATGCTGAGTAAGGATGTGTTATTTCACCCTTTACAAAGCATGACATTTGCTTATGTATGATTGATGAAGACATTACGTCTCATTTATCAAGGCATTATACATGCTGTATAAAGCCTTTATGAGCAACACTTCATCTAAAGTGTGACCAAAGCAACTCTTGCCTACATAAAGTTATCACTGAACAGTGGGAGGCAGAAAGGTCTTCTGTGTAGCGTTTTATCATCCGCACGAGCACAGATATGCCTCTCTGTGGAGTGGTGACTGTGTGAGTATTTCCTTAAGAGTAGCATCTAAGAGGGTTTGGGCAGAGTTGGACAACCGAGGTTCAGAACGTAGACGTCCTCATAATCAGTTTCTTCCTCTCACCAGGAAGTCAGCTGACTGAGTCCACAGCTGGATACCCGGCATAGCCAGACTTTTATCTTCTGACTCGACTGTATACTGGTGCTCAAACCTCCACAGATCCTATCCTATCCTTGGGGAATAGTGAAGTGTCCCAGTAGCTAAGGCAGGGGTGTCAAAATGCAGTCCTGGAAAACCACAGTACCTCCAGCTTTTTGTAAGTGCTGCAGCGCAAGTAATCAGTTTAAGTCACTGAATGGCTGCAGAGTTTACACTCCTTTTTCTCCAGGAGAGTTGCAGCCCTATTGTCATTTTTTATGCGGCTGCGTAAGCGTTTTTCTGTTTCTGGATGCATTGCTCAAGTGTTGACACAAAAAATGACAGTTTTCAGAGATACAGTCCATGAATAAAATCATGAATAAAATTGTCATTTGAGATGGTGTACATATGGTTTAGTGAGACAGTATACACAAGTCCTTACAAAAATTAATATAAAACGCTCCACGTCCATTAAATGCAAATGTTGCCAACGATACCATGAAAAATTACTGAACTACAAGCAGATGCCTGTCTCAGTCATCATACATGAAATTTGAACCTTCTAATGATCTAAGACCAGTGGGTGATGTAGTTTCATATTACTTCAACCTTTGCATGTCAATGTCAACATTCTTCTTTTATGATCTCAAAGCCTTTCATTTTTGAATAGGTTTGGAGTATTCAACCCCATTATCACAACAAACAAATGGTAATGTATTCTATGGGTTACTTTAATAATGGACCTTATTTTTGCCAACCTTTGAAAACCCCATTCATTTTTTTGCATAGACTTAGACATAGACACAGACCGAAGGAACCCACTGAAAAAAACTAAACCCAACAAAGCCGCATACAAATTTACGTCACACTGTGACTCTCTATAGCCTGCCAATTGACAGGAGACCATAAAAGCCTGCAGATACTGTGGCCCTGCAGGACTGGAGTTCGACATCCCAGTGCACAGAGAAGTACTTCTGTGTCCTTGGATCAGCATGCTGCCAGTATGAGACTCCAAACACGGCACTATGAAAAAACAAAATTAGCATAAAACAGCAGCACCTGCCAGAGAGCATTACACACACTCTCCACTGCATACTTCCGTTTCTCTCAGTACACATACTGTACACTCCAGGCCATAAAATTGGGCTAAGCCAGAACAGCAAGAAAGTGAGTTATTCACCATTTAAATAACAAATCAATTGTTAATTAGCAAAAATGACATTCATCAATCAAATAAATCAGTATTGGATAGCTTTTTCTTCAGATTTCCTTATGGATTGATGCCATACAGTAAACTTGCAGGTATAATTTTGGAAGTATTTCTACATGTGGACTTGTTTTTGTTTGATTTTAAATAAAATATTTTAAACATTATCATGATTTTACTTTGATGTACAAAGAAATTATAAAAATATATTATCTGAGATTGTTTCTAGCTTTTACAAAAAAAAATATTCACTGTAGCAAAATTTTGCTTGCTAATGATGGCACAGAGGTTCTCAAGAAGGCATAGTTGTTTTGCTGAAGTGGAAAACGTCCTGACATTATACAGTCTGCATTAGTTGAGAGTTAATTTATGGAAAAAGCTCCAGAGTATATAGTACAGGGTGAGTCCATCTACAGTGCAGGCAATGCAGTAATAAAGAAAGTGAGTGTCAGCAGGTAGTGAATTAGCTTCACGCCACAGCTGGCTGGCGCAGAGCCTTTTAACAGGCTGATCTGGGCACACTCCTTTCAGGCCAGGATGGAGTCCTCCCCAGGACATCCCCAGAGAGGCGGGGGGGTATGTGTGGAAAATGCGACACTGCGCTTGCTGCTCTCTCCATCAGGCCGGGAGACCACAGCCCAGAGCCATGCATTAATCACAGCCCCCTCCAGCTGGAGGTGCCCTTGCTCCTCTCTAAACACGTTAACTGCCTCTCCAGTTCAATCTATCAGCTCTCAGTGCTGTGCATAGTTCTGGGGTAACTGTTAAATGGGCCCGTAGTGGTAGAGGGCCCTGTTTCCTACCAGGGATGCCAGTTTCTACTTTTTATAGATGCAATTTGCCCTCCCTGAGCAATGCAGAACTGCTCTGGTGCTGTCATGCAAGACAAGCATCAAAGACTCATTTGCATGCACACAAAGAATTCCACCTCCCTCTGCACCGATTTCCCTCACTGTCCTTTTCTTTTTCTCTCTCTCCATTTCTCTCTCTCTCTTTAGGAGAACGAGATTGCGAACCTAGCGGCCATTGAGTTGGAGCTGGAGAACGTAGCGCAGAAGCTTCATGAGTTGAGGAGAGCTTAAAGTCGAGTCCTTCATCTTCCTCCTCCTCTGGTTTTTAACAGATGTAAGTGTGAATGGCTGCTCTGCCCCATTTGGAGTCGTCTTCACAGAAAGGTTCTAATTTCCAGCACAGTTCCAAGCCACGTGTCAGTACTTTGCACCTTAGCTCCCCCGAAACCCAGATCCTCACTTATTCCCACCTTCCACTGGGCTTTTCTCCCTTTAATGGCACTATATGAAAATATTATATCCCCTGCTTCAATGACTTTGCATCATATACAGAGTATAATGCCAAGGAAAAGTAATACCAGTTATGATTAATGTATAAAAGGTTTTATCAACTATTTAAAGTTTTAGTGTTTAAACTTCAAATTGTATTTGAAAGCAGAACTTATATCCAAGTTACTAAATTTTTTCTCTGAGGACATTTCCATAGATTACATCTTACTTATAACCCCTTAACAAATGCAATAACTCGTTTTTAATAGTTGAATGATTGCAACTTAATTTATCTACGAAAATCAATAAACAAGGTGGTAATATTTGAAGGTGTGTCTCTCCATTTGCTGGAATATGATACTAGGATATTTATGCTTTACAGGGTAAAAGAGAAAGGATTAATTTGATGCATGCCAAGTTAGAGGCTACATTGGCTGGCAAAATCATGGAGCACAAATAAAATGGCAGATACTGTCATTACAATGACTGCCTTCTCTCACACAAAAGATCACTCACAGGTCCAGTGATACTTTTAATCCTTTAAATATCTACAGCTTGACCATTTGGCCTTGTATGTAAGCTGTTGCAGCAGAGTAGCACATGCCCTGCTTAGAGCCCTATTGCTTTTATACCACTCTGCCTCATTAGACTGCTGATCTCCCTGTAAAATGAGTTTTACATGAGAAGAAGTCAGGGAAAGGATTTGCTGGAACAAGCCAGCAGGCACTGAGGGAAATGCCTTGTGCCCTATTAGAGGCATTTCGGAAGGAGAGTGCGTGTACTCATCGCCATGGGAACTGTTCATGCTAATGAGCTGATGATGACACCACGTAAATACTGCTCAGTGCTTCAAGACATCCAGATACAAAGCCTTTTCAAACAACTGCTCCAAAAAATGTGGCAAAGTAGATTTGAGAGATTATATTTCATGTGATAAATAGATTTTATTTTAAATTTAATTGCTTGCATGACAAATAATTGAGGATGGATTTGTACAATCTCGCAAACTATGACGTATTTTTTTTTCTTGGCATAAAAATTTAAGTCGTTTATCCAGAGGTGGTTTCTGAGGGGGCCACATTGTATGTCAAATTTATTTTGTCCATGCTTTGGATGGTAAAAGTGTTGTTGGTCATCATATCATCAGCAAATGAAATATGGCTCTCAAAACAACACACACACATTCAAAATTTTGAGAACCAAACTCCTAAAAACAACAGACTGGCCCTACAGCCTACTCACTGCAGGATTGATCCTTGGCTGTGTCATCAGATGACTAAGACCCCGATGGAGGAACAGAGGGTTAAAGATCAGCTCTCCTCACACCAATGTGGTACTTCCTCACAACCAATTACTAGACACCAATAATTTAAAAGCTGCCATCAGTGGGAACTGTCTTTGATCAAACTGACACCAGCTTTCCTATCAGTAAAGTGCGGCATGCAGTCAGAAAAATGGTGATTCATGGGTAAGTGCACAGGAGAAAGGGCAACACGGTGTCGCAAGAAAAAGGGATGGGAAACTGGACCACATAGCAGCAGTAAAACTAAAACGGGGGCGTATACTGTAAAAACAGGTAGCTCGCGGTCAGCAGTGTCTCTTTGAGTTATTAAAATGAATGGCTCAGAAGTTCATCTCCAGCAGCCAGTGTGACATGCCAGCTTAATACCAGTACCCAGAGAATTCATCCACTGGGTGTCTAAGTGGAGAAGCCGACAGAGCTCTCTCCATGCTTCTAATGAGCCGCACTGTCAGTGATTTAAATCTGGCCAGCAACCTTCATCTTACCACTCTCACTCCCTATTCTTCCTGGCTAACTATACAATCTTATCTAGTAAATCTGGAAAAAGCCCCAAAAATACATTGCACAATAGATTTGCATTAAAAATCCCATATTTTACTATTTCTAAAATGTTAAGACAATTCCCTGGTGTCTGTAAAAGAAGTTTGTGAAGCTTGTCACAAAAAAAAGCTTATTCTCACAAATTCAGCATTTGCGGCCAGTCTCTGGTCTCTCATTCCCTACCCGTATAAATATGTGCTGTTATGAGCGAGTAGATGAAAATGAGGCCCTGGGCAGATTGGTTGCCTCAGTGTTGCATGAAGTGAAAAATGGCAGCCGAAACAGACACTTGAAACGTCTCCTGGCCAATGTCAAAGGCCCTATATTGCATTCAACCTGATGATTATCCATTTGCTCTCACCCTGCTTATCAGTTCTTATGTGGCTCCACAGAGGTCGTGTCAATCATCCCCTTCAGGGCCCCAGGTGGGCTGCGTGAACACATCCGCACAGCACTCAAGTCAGCAGGCTGAGGGGATTACGGAGATGAACTATCGCTGATAAAAGGAAACAATGATGTCACGCAGTGGGGGGGGGGAGGGGGCGTGGGTGTGGGAGCCACATCATCCCTGTCTCCCAGGCTGGATTAATCCTAATGTTCGGGGAAAATCAGTTGAAGATGTAATAAAAATACTTGCTGTTTTGGATTTTCCCAACTATCAACTACAGTAGTTCAGTCTGCCAACTCACGTGTAAACACATAATAGCAGTATCAACAGATACATACCATGATAGTTTGGCATCAAAGCTCTGACCTTGTCACACCCTGTCCCCTACTGAGCCTGTGGAGAAAAGAGCAGGGAGTGTCGGGAGTGTCAGGGAGGCAGAAATTCAGAGCTCACAGGTGGATGCTGGGATAGAGGTGGGGTTAGAAGACAAGAATAATGTAGCAGCAGGCAATGTCACTGCCATCAGCAGAGAGAGATGCACTGCAGCAGCAGGAAAAGACGTCTCTTTTTGCTGTGGACACAAAGCAGGAGATCAGCTCTAACGTTCCAACTTACAGAGTGGCGGGGCAGTGGCAGATAGCGACAGAGCGTCAATGAAAGTGAGGTCATGAGCTGTCTTTGTGAACTTGCTCCCCAAGCTGCATCTATTTATTCATCTTCTGATCATATCAACAACCAGGATACAGAAAATGATTGGTTTTACTTTCCTGTCACAACCTGGTGCAGGCATTACCACAACATACTGAGGTAAGTATACAGCCATAAACCACTACTATTATACAGAATGTGGAAATATCGTGATTCATACTGTATCATAAATGGGCAACATCTGAATAAATGTGTAATTTCTCTGTTTAGCAAAATATTCACAGGCAAAGTAAGTTTATAAGTACAAACTGTTCTCATTAATTTAGGAGCACTTATGAAACATAAGGCTGATAAAACAATATTATGTTCTGCAGTTCAGAGGTCAAACTCAACACAAGGGTTAAGGGCGCTCCACGCCAAGAAGTACGACAATAAACGCCTATAACTATAAATAATAAGGATATTCACTCATCCATTGAGCGAAAATGTTCCATAATTAGCACCATTCCAAATTTAACAGATTCAATTTCAATGGCTGCCTGCTTTTTTGTGCCAAAAAACACTGAAAATGATCAAAAACGATATTGTCCTCGTGCCATTATAGTTATAGTTTTAATGAGGACTGCGCCGTCCAATTGAGCTTAAAGTTTTTAATTCATGGTTATCATTATAGTTGTTCTAGGTGTTTATGACCCTTTAAGCATGTACAGGCTGAAACCCTCAACCCAAATAGCAACATAAGAGGTGGAGAAACAATTCTAGTGATCCTTAAATCTAGCCATCGAATCTAGATCAGTCCCCGTGTTTCTTCCCTCCCAGGAAATGACATAAATCATTAGTACGGCTAATTGGTCAGATTAGTTTTACACTACATTCCCAAGTAATGGAAGGACATGGACTATGATTTGAGGAAAATTAAACTATACAATAAAAACCAGCACATTCCTGAGCTCACAAGCACCAGGGCTACGTACAGCGCAGTGCAGAAGTATTTGGGAGGTGACACAATTTTAATGGGCTGCAATTCCTCTGAGCCACACTCCACTTTGATGCAAATACCTTTAATGCCCACAGCCTCTTACATTCACAGTGAGTTATATAGGAATTACAGCCTTCTCAGTGTGCTGCTGTTCAAATGACTATGGACTGCAGTTGATAAATGGCTGGACTCCAGGATCAATGTTTATTCCCGCACAATGATGGCAAAAGCAATTCCTGAAAAAGTACAGAATGCTGGCCTTTTGTCCAAGTGAGCATTCCTCGTTGAAGGTACTTTTCTCATGCATTTAGGAGCAGTTCAAGTGTGAATAGTCAGTTAGCAGCAGCTGCTGGATGGTACCCCAAAGGATTCATACTTTTTCTTCACAATCACATCTCCCATAGAGATAAATAAAAAAAACTGGAGACAGCTTGCGACCAGGTCCATAGAGCCTGATGGTATCTGCTAAATGGTGCTTGAAGTCAATTTGTGGAGGCTGCCATGTTTAACTGTGGGGCTTTTTGGCACCAGAACATCCACACTGGGCACCTGTACAGGAGGAGCTGAGTAGGAATAAAAATATATTCTGAATATTCATTTCACTCAGGGAAAATTGGGACCTGGGGAGAAATCAGTTCAGTGAAAAGAAATTTTAGAAACCAGAAGTATAGCCAAAGACAGAAAAACAATTAAAAGTTTTGAATGGACATTGAACTGGGAAATTTGCTTCATGGCACCAGAGGCTTGATAAGCTGCAGTGTCACCAGTAACCACTGGAGATTAGGAATATGAAGCCCCGGACCTCTCTAGAGCAATTGGATACCTTGCAGCCAGACTGAACCAGTCCACACGGAAGACATTTCAAGATACCAGCCATTTTAAGTCCTAACTTTAAGATCTGAATTCGGCCATTTTAACTTTCTAACTTGAAGATCTGAATGAACAAGTTTAAAAGAGGCCATGTAAAATCACAAATCACACTTAGATACAGCTCAATGATCTGTATCAAAAAATTATATTTGTTTTAAAAAGAAAAAAAATGTAAATGTTAAAAAACTATTTTGAAATGGTTGGTTTGTTATGGCTCATGCCAAATAATATATAGTCAAT
This sequence comes from Gymnothorax javanicus, assembly GCA_029692085.1. Lineage (NCBI taxonomy): Eukaryota > Metazoa > Chordata > Actinopteri > Anguilliformes > Muraenidae > Gymnothorax > Gymnothorax javanicus. Next base: position 89,040,326 of record CM056193.1, read on the forward strand.
CGAAAATGATAAAGACACCCATCCCCATGTTATAACATTTTAAAAAGTAACAACACTTCGCTAAACAAAACTTGGTGCCAATTGATAGTTTTACACATACTGAACTAATATGGACAGCTGTTGCCCGAAGGAGAAAATAAACCCCTCCATGTATTACCAAATACTGGCGTAGGATAACGAAGGTATCACATGATGTAACTGTGAACCACTGAAGTCTCCGCGGTTTCAGAAGTCAAACACAAGTTAAAAAGTAACAATGCTCAATTGAAAATAGCGTGCCTTCTAGAAAAGACTACTCGCACATGAATTTGCTTTTAAATTAAATGTAATCAAACAAAATTGCCAAATTTGGTGAGACTTAGTAATTTTTTAAACACAACAATCTTCATACACTTTCAACAATGTTACACAACAGTCTTCTTCATGGGAAATTAACACATTCATCAGTGAAATACTACCACCCTTCCAGGAAGTTTTCATAGCTTCTCAGAACCGCCGAACCAAAGTAAACATGGGGGAATTCCTGAGTTAAATGGAACCAGGCTGAGTGTGACTGTAGTGCAGGCATCACAGACAGGAATCTGATGGAAGGGGTTTTCAGCGACATCATTCTAATGCTCACAATGTTGACACAAGCAGTATAGTCCACTATCAAGGACTGTAGGTGATGAAGGTTGACCACTATGCTCATTATATAATTTTCAGTTAAGTTCATCACCGAGATGTCTAAGCACTGAACAGTACTATTTTGCAGTCTAACTTGAAGAGAGAAGCCACCGATGTTATAACAGTCAGTCAGAACGATCTCTTTGATATAACTCATGAACTTCAAAAAGATGGCAGATTTAATGTAAGAATTATGCGGCAGATAAAAAGATGTAAGCATTCTGAAACAAGAAAGCTGTCTCTCACTGTAGAATGGAATATTTGATTCACTTCAGCATTTAAAATTTTTCACAGGAGCCGATAGTTCTCTTTGGCATCATCATATCTGCCTGTGTGGGGCTCTGTGGGTGGGTGTTTTTCAGTGTTATTTTCTCATCATTGCCATTGACACCTATGCTGTTAGGTTGACATGGTACTTTACGTTACAATACAAAAGACTGGACTACTATCTAAATTTTCACAAATTTATGGGTTGGTTTGGTTTTGATGCAAGATATCCAATTACTCCGACATTGCCCCGAGCCAGCAAAATGACAAAGCACAGAACCATCCCATAGTGTGGTGCTGGTCCAGAAGCACAGCTGAGCAGAGACAGATGAGCAGTGCAAGGTCAGAGGAAGTGACAGGAGAGATTCGGTTCATAGTGAGGTTCATTTGATGTTGAAGAACAAAGGACCAAGCTTCCTGGGAGATGGATAAAAATAGAAATTCCCCCAACTGTTAGACATTAAAGAGCACCATGCAGACACACAGAGGTAAAAGAAGCCTATCTGTTCATCACTCACTAAACACACTTGAATGGTGTCGCACCCAGAGACATCGGACTACAAGAATTGCTGTTGAGATCGGGGCGACTTGGGCAGGTTAGCAATTCAGAACTGTTCAAACATTCGAAATGCAAAAGCTCATTCAACACCTTCAACAAAACTGTTCTGGGGCTACCAAGCGGCTCAACTTGTGAAGGTATAGATCCCGTCAGTGCAGGATTTCTCACGGAATCTGCTAAGTGAAATTGGGAATTAATGATTGGGAAACAGATGGAAAAGCTAAAACTGTGAAATAAAATAAGTAATCTCTTACATATTTAAGTCTGTCAATATTCCAACTTGGATATTACTAAACATACATTTAACACCTATAGCGTTGTGCAATTTGGCTACAGAGTAATCTAGTGGTCTCAGTGAATGCACTTCTTCAGAGTTCCCCCGCAGAATAACCAACACTTAAAGAATATCCAGCATTCATCACCAGGAACAGTTTCTCACAAAAGTGAGTACACCCTCTGCTCTTTTAAAATCATTTCACTGCATCTTTCCAAGCAGTTGCATTTGAGGCAATGCCATGAAGTTCATGAAAGAGTAGACATTGTTTGATTTATCTGCACATGCAAAACTGCTATTGAACAAAAACAAGGTAATGCGCAATTGATAATTCTGAAAACAGTGGCAACAAAACTGAGCACACCCTAGCAGTGGTGGCTGGTGAACTGGTGATAGGGGAAGCTCAAACCCATCCCTTAAAAATAATGATTGGTCATGACCTGTTTTCAATCATTCATTTAAATTACCATTACAGAAAGTCCATAATCTCTCAACATTATCAGGTGTGGTCAGTTTTCATTAATATCGCATACCTGTCAACTCTCACACATTCGGCTTGAGTTTTAGTAGCATATTTATGTTCCCCTGCTGTAGTCAGAAATTATTCAATCAACACATATGTAAGAGACTCTCATGCAGAACTGAAGTCCTTGTGCATGGAGGTTTATCAGTTTCACATGCCTTACGGTGGATTTCACCACCAGTAATAGGAAACCGATTATGACTCCGGAATTCTCATACTTTGGTTTACTTAGGAGTTGGAAGCAATGCATGTGTTTCACGATTGTTTAAATTGTTTAAATGAAATGAGACTGAAACGTCTTTATGCAATTCCATTGCTTCCAATGATCTTATTTCATTTAAACAATTTTAAGTCCGGAGTGATAATCGGTAATGCTCAAGGACTTCAATTCCGCGCGAGAATCTCTTACATATGCGTTGGACAACCATGGAAAGATAGCGGCCGCGTATACATTCTTTCCACGTGACTAGACCACTGAGTCAACCTGAAGAATCACCTGCCTCAGAAATACCACACGAGTAGTAACTGAATAGTCAGCATGGCACCTCATGGCCAAGAACTCTCTAAAGCTCTCTTGGACAAAATTATGCCCAACTTATTGATGGCCAAAGATACAAGATCAGTACATCCAATGGCCATGGTCATTCAGAGATTTTCCAAGAATCGTACGACAGTGAATCAGAGTCGCTGCGGCAGACCTTGGGAGATGACTGCACAGACTATTTCCAAGTTCGCACGGTGGCTCTTCAGGACAGATGTAAAAGTGCCACCAGTATTGCGGAAAAGATTTCCACAACATCTGGTCAGACTGTGAGTGTGCAAGTGTGCAAATCATACGTCGCATACTCCACTGGGTCAGTCTGCAAGGGCGTTGTCCCAGGTGTAAACCTTTACTGAAGCAAATCCACAAGAAGACTCGTAAGTCGAAACCAATAACCTACTGGTAACGTCCTGTGGTCTGACAAAACAAAAATCAACTTCTTTGGATCTGACGGGGTACAGTGTGTATGGCAACAACCTGATGAACAGTACCAAGCAAAGAGTGCCGTGCCGACAGTTAAACATGGTGGCGGTAGCATCATGGTTTAGGGCTGCAGTAGTGCTGCTGGTACTGGGGAGCTCAAATTCATTGATGGAGTTAAAGATTCCTCTATATACTGTAGTACTTTGAAGAAGATGGTACCCTCCCCGAAAAAGCTTGATCAAAGAGCTGTGCTTCAACACGACCTTGACCCAAAGCATCACTCCAATCTGACTACTGCCTTTCTGAACAAGCTGAAAGTGAACGAGTTCCAAATGGCCTATAGCATGTCACCGGATCTGAACCTTATTGAGCATTTGTGGGGCATCCTGAAATGTAAGGTGGAGGAATGTCGAGTATCTATCAGGCAGCTCCAGGAGGTCATCACAGAAGATAATAACATCCCCTCAAAACCTGCGCAACTCTTATGAATTCAATGCCCAATAGGATTAAGGCTGTTCTGAAAAACAATGGTGCTCAAACACAATATTGACATTGGTGCAGTGACCGCTTTAAGGGTGGTTGCCTCTTTTTTCAGCATTCTATCTCGGATATTACCTTGGTCAGCATAGGCAATATGACTAAACTGCAGGTTTGCAGCCCCATAGGCAGCAAGGTGCAATGCACTGTATATTCTGAAACCTTTCTACTGCAGTCAGCTTTAACTTCTCAACAATGTGTGCTGCAGTAAGCTCTTTCAAGGAATCAGACCAGACAGGCTAACCTTTACTCCTCACATACAACGATGAGCCTTGGGCACCCATTTCCCTGTCGGCAGTTCACTGATTGTCCATCCTTGGACCACTTTTGGTAGGTACGAACCATTGCATAGCTGGAACACTCTATAAGACCTGCCATTTTGGAGATTCCCAGACCCAGTTGTCCAGCCATTGCAACTTAGGCCTTGTTAAAATTGCTGAGATCCTTACACTTTCCCATTTTTTCTGCTTCCAACACATCAATCACAAGAACAAAGTGCTCACTTTCTGCCTTATATATCACATCCCTCGATAGGTGTCATCATAACAAGATGATCAATATTATGCACTCACCTCTCACTCACCTGGTTTTAATGTTGTAGCTGATCGGTATAATTGCCATATGGCATGAGATGGAATTTTATGTTCAATTTCAGCAAATAAAAGACTAAAGATACAATAAATAATCACATAAAAAAAATCTTCAGAATCTTTTATTTCATTTTTGCTCAGTTGCATCATTTTAATTATAAAAATGTCACAAAAATTGTGGATGTTTGCTTCCGTACATCTGAACTGATACAAAAACACCATGTATGTATGAATGCACATTTAAGTGTTCAAATATATTGTATACATACGTATATACTATAATTTTATTTATATATATATTTATATATATAACATCTCCAGGTAAACATTCAGGTGGAAGCCGACAGCACAATAACATCGTCAGGTAGAAGAGGGATCGGGGGTGGCATGATTTCTTATTTGAAGCACAACAGAGGAGAGAGGAGAACATGTTGCGAGAAAAGCAGTGTACAGGGCTGCCATTCTGCTTAGAACCACAGGTCAGGGTCACCAACTTTTCTGACACCACTTTGACCAGAACAGGCTACAGCGACACGCCCGTATGTCCTGTATAAGGGAATGTATAGCCAAAAGTCTCCACAGTAGCTCCACCTACAGGTCAAGGCAGCCATCTTGGAATCTCCTTCCCCGCGAGCAGAGACGCTTTATATTTGTATGTTATTGACCTGTTTTCCCTTCTTTGACAAATGTCAACCATTTGGTCTTTAAGTCTTCCTCAGTCACATCTTCCCCATATGTACATAAGCACATAAATATAGGTCTGTTCTTTCTTGTATAATAATTTTTTTATCTATCCATCGCTGGATAGAAAGGATGCGTAGACAAGGTCCCAGCAAAAACAGGGAGTTCTAAATGGGGGTTTTGTTCAGTGGTGATTTGGAGGTTTAATTCACAGCCAGGCCTGATGGAGGCTATGAGTGAGAAGCAGCCCACAGCAGAGCCGGAGCAGACGGTCCTCTGCCAGAGATCAGTGAGGAACTGAGCCTCCCAGAGGCCACGCTGTGAGCTGGGACCACCGTGGACCTACAGCAGGTCTGAAATCTGAACGCCTCAGCATGTGTTCACCTGTCTATTAATCCACAGCTATGATGGGGGGCCACACTTGGTCCTTGAAAAAAAATATACATTAAGATATAATGATAGGTTTTCACATAAAGGCCAGTTTCTCACAGGATCTCAAATTAATTCCTTATAGGGACTGGTATAAGGCCTTTTAATTGGTATCATTAGCATTACATGCATTGTAGGGCATCACTCAGTACTACTAGTTTCTAGTACATGTACAAAGATTGCTTGAAAATACACAAGGCCCCGTAAATATTGGCTCCAGTTAAGGATGGTAAAGGGACAAGGTACCTCATACAGTAAACATAGCACAATGCCCTCAGTCTGATACCCCAAAATACAGGAATTTCGTTCGGGGAAAAAAAGGAATGTGGTCTTCTGCTGCCATCCTGTCATAGTTACTGACGTGTAACTTCCATAAAACGCCACACAATGACACATGGCAACATCCAGAAAGCCTTTGAAAGACTTCAAGGCAACATGCACTTGGACTTCTACAGAAGGGCTGCAGGTGGAAAGCTTGCCCATTGGGACAGGTTTTTACGGAGACATATCGCAAGTGAATATTGTAAAATACAGGACAATCAGCACTATAACCAGAAGCAGCTGCTCCAGCAGTATTCCCCCTGCATGCTTTCTGCACCGTGATCCGAGGGCTAAGTCCTCTTTCCACAAACATCTACCGCCTGCCTTTCCCACAGTCAACATCCCAGCAAACGATCCAACACCACAACCTGGATAGCGAACACATCCAAGAAGCCGATTATAGTTCCCACCTTCCTTTAGCAGCATGTACAAAAGCAGGGTCACGACAATGGTACCAGGGTGCTCAAGATGCAAGACAGTGTGTGTGGAAGAGCGGCGGGGACATACAGACAGAAAAGAGAAGAAATGTACAGAAGGTGGCAGTGCAATGCGTGAAACAAGAGGTTCGAAGTCCTTCTGAGCCAAGTGCCACAGCGATCAGGTCCCACGCTGGCTAATTTGTATTTGTTCTTGGCCCTCATAAAGGAGTGTTCTCCCCAACCTCCTTGTGGGATTATTCGGACCCACGACAGTAGACATGCTCAATCTGAGATCCGCCAGCCAGCAAACGTGCGAGGGTGTGTCAGTGTGCGTACGTTCCAGGGTATTTGCTTGCTATTCTGTCACGGCTAGGCCTGCACAGCTCATATACTCTCTTGGACCTCATTATATGATTTCATTCTGATAAAATACAAAAATAATACAAATCATAACAAAGCATCAAGAGTCAAGTTCCCAAAAAGTCCACGTTACAGTACTGTTAAGTATTATTATACTGGAAAAAAGAAAGAGAGAAACTCCAAAACCTCATCATTATGAACATCACCATAGGAAAGGTTTGTTATGATTATAGATATATTATTATTATTCTTATCTTTTTTGTTGGGGGTGAGGGGTGTGGTGGGGGAGGGTGTAAGGCAATCACTGGGAGGAGGCCTTGGTGGCTATCGTCGACACACAGTGTTGCTGGAAGTTAGGGGAGACAGCAGAGTTGCAGCCGAGTCTTTGATGGGGGCTCTTTTTGCCCCCCTCGCCCTCCACGATCCACGGGCTGGGCTCTTTTCCCAGCATGCCGCAGCAGCCCGTGGGTGTGGTGCAGCTGCGGTCCCCGCCAGCCGGCACTGCAGAGCCGGGGGTTTGTCCGGCCGCACTGCCGTTCTGCGGCCCAGAGGGGGTGCTGTTGGACGCCTGGCCCTGCAGCACGCTTATGATGTGGTTCAAAAGGTCATTGAAGAACTCTGGAACACCTTCATAGCCTGGAGACAGAGGCAGAGGGAGCATGTAAAGAGATGAAATGTTCAACACTATATGTTTACTAAAGCACCCAAATCTCTCAGCCTTTCATCTTCATGAGCATTTAAAAAAAAAATTTATAAGGAGAAGATATGAGTAAATTTAATTCAACATCACATACACTGAATTTACATTGATATTCATGGTAATGTGTGTCTATGACTTCAATACTGACAACTGTCAATCTCTGTCACAGAGTATTATACCCATTGCTTGGGTTTCCTACAATCTTAGGATATATGCCTCAGCTTCCACACAGCATACACCATACTACCACATAATTCAGAGAATTTACTGTAGGGAAACTGTTTTCTCAGCTTAAAACTGCATACGACTCTGCAAAATACTGAAACAGAAAAATGCACTTTATTAAGCAAGTACAAACAAGCATCAAATACTCAGATCCCTCGCTGATATCTGACCAGCAAATAAGTCACAGTGGAGGGACAGTCAGACGGACATAAGTCCTGACAGAAGTATGAAAAGCCATATCTACCCAATAAGATGCATCCAGATATTAAAAATTCTGTAATGAAATATTTTGAACAGTGTAGGACTTCTGGCTTGGAATTAAGAAGGGGACGGCGGATATCTGGCCTGGAAACAAAACATGGTGGAGGGACAGACCAACGGACAGGAGGACAAACAGAGGTTTGAAAAGGCACACCTACACAGTAAGATGCATCCACATATTCAATTTCATTCAGAAATACTGAATGGTTTAGGAGTTCTGGAATGGAAAAAAAAGCGTGACGAACTGACAGACATGTGGAAGGACAACACTAAATTCTAAATCTCCATCCACTCTGTGGCAGGGGATAATAATGCATTGTCATATGCACCAGTAAAAAATACAGGTTTTTCCCCCAAGCGTTGTGAGCTGTCTTTCCACATCATCTCTACTCCCATAAATGGACATAACCATGGCACAATACAGCCACCTAGGGGAAAAACAGCAGTTTCACTGTGATCTTAAAAATAGTGCAATTTCATTTTAACCGGCCACTTGCCAGATAAAATTACAGCAGCAGAGTTATGCAGAATGCTGGTGTGCAGTAACCTTGCAAAACTTTGAATCACTGAGAAGTCCTGTCTATTGAAAGAAATTGACCATTTTAATCACCAAGGTTGCATTAAAATTAGTAAATGAAAAACACACGCCTACAAATGCTACAAATTTCTTTATAGCTTAAAACAATTGTTTAATTAAATTTTTACGTATGAATGCAAAGCCCCAGTCTCCGCTGCCACAACTATGGTGTATTAGCATGATGCTGTCACCTCATCCTTAATTAATCATGCCAACATGTTGGTGCAGTACTTGTGGAACCCCCCCTGCTTATCATTTTTAGTGCTTAAGAATTCAGAACACATTTTTTGCACCAGGAGAGGTTTCTCTCGCACCACACTTGTATTTTAGCAGGAGTAATTAAGGATAAGGTGACAATGCGCGGTACGTGCACTGGAGTGCCAGCCGCTAAAACTGAAGCTTTGCAATTAAAAAAAAAATTTTTTTTTTGCACTGAAAAACCAAATTGAAAAACATTTCAAGTGGAGAAAATTATTGTAACATCAATTTCTAAGCTTTATTTTCTGATCAAACTAATGCCATGGTAACTAAGGTATCAACTTCTTTCAAGAGCAAATATTACCCAAAGATTCCAAACTTATGAACGGTCCTGTGTATACCAAAGTCAGTGAATACCGACTGCGGGCACAGTTCACAGTTCGAGTATTAACAGGAAATACTCAAACTTGCTCTAGATTCTTGTTCAGTTTTTGACCAGGACTCGTCCTGCAGCTATAACCCGCAGTGGAAACGCACCTGGGAATGCATTGATGTCGATGACGGCGTGCTGGCCCGTCTGGTTGTTGATGATGACATCGATGCCGAACAGGGACACGCCAAGGGCCTGTCGCAGGGACTTGGAGAGCTCTCTGATGACATCATCATTCGGCGGCAGAGACACACCCTCAACATTATCCCTCTGCAGCAGAAACACCAACCCCGCTCATTTCAGTACAAACGCACAGGCGCACTGTTAGGTACAGGGGCAACCAACACGCAGCATGACGCACATCAGTGTAATATCACACCTGAGGTTAATATGGGTTTAAGGTCCCCAAAACTGACAAAAAGCTTGCGTACACATTTATTCGGGTGGAGAACAAAAATTAACGAAGAGAGAAAATATGCAATGGCACAGGTGACTCACAGAGGTCAGGTCTGAGGAAGACTCAGGCTTGGAAACGTTGTGGCTGTTGAAGAAAATGGCTTTTCTATCTGAAATAGACAATGAGAAAAAACAGGATTAAGCCACTTTCACACTGGACATGAAGCGAATTTTTCGCACGACAGATCACATTCAAAGTCACTGCAAAGACGCGAATACACGCGTTTCGCGTGTATTCGTCTTTGCATTGACTTTGAATGTAATCTGTCGTGCGAAAAATTCGTTTCGCGTCCGGTGTGAAAGCAGCTATACTCTTCCCCTAGAGTTTTGTCATGCAACTTCCTACTGCACAAATGCGTGCAGTTCCCCACTGTACCACCAAGTGGAAGCAAAGACTAGTTTCTTGCCAGAGAGTGTTTAAATTGCACAGTTTATGCCTCTCTGTGGAAGACCTTCTCTGTTTTGAGTGTAACATGCATGTTAGATGGGCTGCCACTTCATTCTGAAAACCTCAAAGGGCAAACAAAATAAACTAATGGTACAATGGACACCTCTTATACTGAAGTAACACTGATGAAGAAGGGAAAATGTGCTGGCACTCTTTTACATTTTCTTCCTTTTTGAATCCATACATTCCATAAATTCCACAAGGAAAACGGAATGGATTTTTTTTTTTTTAAATTTGGCATCTCCAATCCCACCAGAATCTGGAATGCCCAATCCGAGAACTACGTACAAGGCTTGCTCGTATGCAACCCCCTCTTGCCGGCTCAGGAGAGAGACAGTTTGCGGCTCTCCTCCGAAGCACATGCCTGTCAGCCCCTGCATTTTTACACTCATAGGTCGAAACTATCGCAAGTTCAGAGCGAGGGCGGAGAATACCCGAACATGAGCAAGCTTAGAATCTCACTGATGAGCGCCCGGCTGGCCAACAGGAGGCGCTTGAGTAACGAACAAGGCAATCATTTTTAATTTCCCTTCCCAGGAGTCCCTTCCCAATTTGCATCCCTACAGCGCTTTTAGCCATTCGTATGCTGGGGATGGAACCCGCGCCGTAGTAGTCACTACTGCTCCGCAAATGCGGCGCCTTAACCAAGTGAGCTAACCCGGCAGCCGGAATGGATTTTAAGAAAGGGAATGAAATGTTTTTGAAATCAATTCTCTCCTCAATTCCAGACAGAAGTGCATTCTGAAATACTGAAGTCCCGTCAACCTTTTCTGAGAACCCGTTAGATTCAACAGTATTTTGTATGACCCCAAAAACTCACCCTAGCCTGTATCTGACCTAAGTTAACATCAGAGAGAGTCAATCTGAACCCAGCACAGAGAAAGGGGTAAATTATTGAGTCACAAGCACATACAGTGCTGTGAAAAAGTATTTGCCCCCTTCCTGATTTCTTCCAATTTTTGCATATTTGTCACGCTAAAATGTTTCAGATCATCAAACAAATTTTAATATTAGACAGAGACAACCCGAGTAAATACAAAATGCAGTTTTTAAATGATGAGTTCATTTATTAAGGGAAAAAAGCTATCCAAACCTACCTGGCCCTATGTGAAAAAGTAATTGCCCCCTAAATCCTAATAACTGGTTGTGCCACCCTCGGCGACAACAACTGCAATCAAACGTTTGCAATAACCGGCAATGAGTCTTTCACATCACTGTGGAAGAATTTTAGCCCACTCTTCTTTGCAGAATTATTTTAATTCAGCCACATTGGAGGGGTTTTTAGCATGAACGGCCTGTTTAAGGTCATGCTACTGCATCTCAATAGGATTTAAGCCCGGACTTTGACAAGGCTACTCCAAAATCTTCATTTTGGTTTTTTTTAAGCCATTCAGAGGTGGACTTGCTGGTGTGTTTCAGATCATTGTCCTGCTGCATAACCCAAGAGCGCTTGAGCTCGAGATCACAATCTGAGAGTTGGACATTCTCCTTCAGGATTTTCCGGTATAGAGCAGAATTCATAGTTCCATCAATTATGACAAGTCGTCCAGGTCCTGAAGCAGCAAAGCAGCCCCAAACCATCACACTACCACCACCATGTTTGACTTTTGGTATGATGTTCTTTTTATGAAATGTTGTGTTAGTTTTACGCCTGATGTAATTAATGGGACGCACACCTTCCAAAAAGTTCAACTTATGTCTCGTCAGTCCACAGAATATTTTCCCAAAAGTCTTGGGGATCATCAAGATGTATTTTGGCAAATGTGAGACAAGGCTTCGTCTTCTTTTTGGTCAGCAATGGTTTTCGCCTTGGAACTCTCCCATAGATGCCATTTTTTGCCCAGTCTCTTCCTTATTGTTGAATCATGAACACTGACTTTAACTGAGGCAAGCGAGGCCTGCAGTTCTGCAGATGTTGTTCTGGGTTTTTTTGTGACCTCCTGGATGAGTTGTTGATGCGCCCTTGGAGTAATTTTGGTAGGCCTCCTGGGAAGGTTCACCACTGTTCCAAGTTTTCTCCATTTGTGGATAATGGCTCTTACCGTGATTCGCCACAGTCCCAAAGGCTTAGAAATGGCTTTGCCACCCTTTCCAGACTGATAGATGTCAATTTCTTTGTTTCTCATCTGTTCTTGAATTTCTTTAGATCGCGGCATGACATGTTGCTTTTTGAGATCTTTTAGCCTACTTGACTTTGTCAGACAGGTTCTACTGAGGTGACTACTTGATTCAACAGGTCTGGCAGTAATCCGGCCTGGGTGTGGCTAGTGAAACTGGTCTCAAAAAATGTGGTTAATCACAGTTAATTCATGGTTTAACAAGGGGGGGCAATTATTTTTTCATATAGGGCCAGGTAGGTTTGGATAGCTTTTTCCCTTTAATAAATGAAATCATCATTTAAAAACTGCATTTTGTATTTACTCGGGTCATCTTTTTCTTATATTAGCATTTGTTTGATGATCTGAAACATTTAAGTGTGAAAAATATGCAAAAAAGTAAGAAATCAGGAAGGGGGCAAATACTTTTTCACGGCACTGTAACTATCAAGTTAAAGAGCCGAAAATAACAAATTCTTAGAGACACTGCTGCAGCCATGATTTTACTGCACTTCTAGCAGTCTCTAGCACCCTGGTAGACTATGTGGCAGAGTATCAATGCCAATCACAAGCCAAAGCCTGCCTTATACACCACAGGCTACCACATCTCATAATATTAGCCATAAAAACTGCAAGCCAAACCATTTAACAACATGGCTATGTGTCGAATGGCCAATATTACCACGCAAACAGACTTAAGTTACTGACTGGGACGAGAGTTCATCAACATTAAATCTTGCCGTATTAACCCCAAAGCAATATACCACAACACATAAATTGTGCCTCATAAAATGAGCTAGCCAAGCCATTTAAAGACATGGTTATGTGTGCCTAAATGGCCAATATGACCACACAAAAGACTTGAATACTGACTAACAAGAGAACTCCTCAACAGCAAAGTCTACCTTATTTACCACATGGCAAAATACCACATCACATAAAATTAGCCTAACAAACTGGGCAAGCGAAACAATTTATAGACATGGCTATGTGTGCCCAAATGGTAATAAAACCACACAAAACACTATAACTACTGACAGCCAGGAGAGTTCAACATCTAAGTCCACTTTTTGTACCAAGTAAAGATATATACCATGAAATACATTTTAGAACAAGTACTGTGTAAGACAAACATATAAAGATGAGCCTCTATCTGTCCAAATAGCCAATCTGAATACAACACTCTAGTCACTAACTGAATGATGAACTTTTCAACATTCACAATCTCCAACAACAACCACACTCACAGGGGTTGTGTTTGCCACTGCTGGGCCAGGAGGGGGCACAAGTGAGCTTTTACAAAAAACTCCTCCCCCCCCCCATTCCCCAGGATCACAGATAGCATCATCTCCACCTGACACTGCTCTCTACCAAACACAATAAAAGGTGTGCTGCTTAAAACAAACAGAGCCCTCATTCAGCCGCACCCTCGCACTGTTGTAAATGGACACAATGGGGCCTGCTGGCAGGGTGCAGCCCGGCAGGAATGCCACTGCGCGACTCTTCGCCAGGATGAGGCAACACAGCTACTTTGCATGCAGACAGCTACAAAATGCCACTCGGGCAGAACTCATTTCCATCGGCACAACCACTGTAAATGTTTAGAGTCAAATGCAGCGATTATCGCCAAGGCTAATGTCACACATAAGAAGAAATACTGCAGTATCAAATACTGCATTAAAGAAAATGCATCTCGGTGAAACACGCAATGAAAAGTAAGTTATTCTTGACTCAGATAAAAACGGTACCGTAAAACCACAAATAACGGTGAAGTCTCGGTGCTGACAAAGGAAATTCATGAAACAAAGTACATGGAAGTGCAGAAGTCTTCTCTCAATCATTGCTACAAAAATGGTTTTATTTTTTTAAATAACAATTGTTGATTCAAATTTTTATACAATGGCCAATGTTTCAGTAACAGGAAAACTTGAGTGAAGTCAGTATATAGATAATACCTCCAAGAACAGAGAGAATCAGAATCACACAACCGGGCCTCTTCATTCCAAAAAAAAAAAAAAATAAATAAAAAATAAACAAGTGGTGCCAAGCACAACAAACCCCGCCCTTCGCACATACTTTCACCTACTTGTACGAAATTCAATAGGGATCTATTCCGGGTCCGTGGCAATCCCTATACCGAATTTGGGGTGAATCTGGCCATTAGTTTTGCCGCTACAGTGTTAACAAACAAACGCACAAACACAGAAACAAACCGAACCGAAAACAATATCCCTTCCCTCACCCTTCGGGTGGGGTGGAGTAAAAATCAGTCAACTGATTGGTGCTCGTTACAATCACAAAAGGCCAATGTAATTATTGGTTCCAGATGAAAATATTCGGAAAGAGAAATATTCAGAAATGTTCATCCAGCGAGCACATAATATAAGTGCCTTTTAGTGCTCATTCTTCCCACTTATATTCTACACAGAGCCGCCCTGGCACTACGAAGCGCATCATACTGTACGTATTGGTAATAATAGTGTGCTTGACCAGTGAACTGGGAGAGGTGACCCACCAGCCGGTCCTGAAGGGAAGTTCTTGAGGGAGGGCCTCTCCACCACGGTGTATGACTCTCCAACCACAAATACCTTGTAGAGCACAGCATTGTGGTTGATGAAGCTCTGGATCACGCAAGGTGGTGTGACATCCTTCAGGTCCTCCTCACTGAAAATAATGGCCATCTGAGAAAAAGATTCAAATCATCTCATTTTCATGTCACACTTGGCTGACAGTTTAGAGCAGGGGTGGCAAAACCTGGTCCTAGAGATTTGCAGTGTCTACTGGTTTATGTGGTTATTGCTCAATTAAGGAAGACTATTTCACAGTTAACTCACCACAGCAGAATTTTGGGTCTAAAGCAGGGATTAAACACAAAACATTTCTCATTTTGGTTCGTTCTTAGCAGAAACATAATTACTCGGGCTACCTGTAGGGGGCCCGAGTCTATCTGCCATTTTGTCTATTTATCTATCCATCATCTATGTCGAGAATAGGAATGATCTGTATCTCAACCGGATAAAATGAATAAGCACCAGAAAGAAAGAAAATAAGAAACAGCGAATATTTGTAGCTTTACACAAGGCTGAAAGAGTAACGCGCAAGATTTACTGTACCTCTGCCATGTAGCCTGGTAGCCGTTCCCTACGAACCAAAACCTCTCCGGCCCAAAGCAAGTAACTGGGTGCCACCAGTATTTACATGAGTTTGTTGAGGTTTTCAAGCTGAAAATCTTTTGTAAAGGGTTTGCCACTGATGTTACTAGCTGAACTTGGTAGAAAATGTCTTACTGAAGCTTAAAATGTATAGTTTTCCTTTGTTTCGTTCAAGAATGGCCAAGTTATTGAACTTTGGAAAGCAGGAAGTTGAAAAAATGTTATTTTCTGTGTTGCAGCCAAATTTTACTAAATTAAACAAATGCCAAAAGAAAATAATTATTGAAGGCCAAACCAATCTTTAAATAGCTTAATTCTTGGAGTGATAGGTCTAGTTGTGGAAACTGGGTACTGTTCTTTGACACATAAATTCAGTGAAGACATAGAAGCCATAAGGGTGCATTAAGTCAATTCTGAGGTTTTGCCTTAAAAAACCTAGAGTTTTTTGGCTGAGGTTATTATTCAAAATATGTGGGCAAACAGACGCCTCTTTTGATGGGGAATGTTAGGTGTGTCTGTCCCCTATTCATGGAAATCATGGTTTGTGTACTGAAGATAATAGTGTCTCTGCACCGCTGGCTTGAAATAACTGAGGCCTTGTCTCCGGCTGTACGTCACATTTTACATGTAATTGTATGAGGAGTTTGACACCTCTTCAAAAGTAGACCTGACACATGCTACATATTGCTTGTCCCATAGGATATCTCTTACAAAAGTTTTTATTAAACCTTTGATCAAATTACCAGGAGCTGAGGCTTTTGGAGTTTCTCCGGCTGTACGTCACGTTTTGACAATGGTCAAGTAAGGCAAGTTTGAGGTTAATTTGGTATTTAATGCAAATAACCACATTATTTACGTTTTTGTTGTACGATGGCCCCACCTGGGGGGATTAGGCTGTGCTGCCACCTATCTTCACCCTTGAGCATAAAAAAACAGGGTAAATAGGCTTAGGCCTATATTGTGAACAGCAGTGTCTAACATTGCCTAGAAACCTTTGAAAATTGTAACATTTTGCTTGACCTCAAGTTTGACCTTTCAAGGTCATCTGAGGTCAACTTTAACACAGCCAAAATATAGGTCATATATTACTTCCTATGTCAGTAATACAAACTTAATCTCTATCTGCAACCATTTAGCTTCCACAGGCAATTTGGCCCATTCTCCATAAGACCCAATGTTAAAGTACAGCGCCCCCACTAGACCCACTTCCGTCGATTCAATCAAAATGGCACTCGCACTGTACATAAAGTGTATCAAGGTGAGTTGATTGCCAAATTTAGAAAAAAGTTATCAGACAGTTTTTGAGAAATAATTTTTTTGATATTTCAAGTCATATCTTTTAACATTATTAATATATTCCTTGATATCGAGTTTGACCTTTCAAAGTCATCTATGGTCACATTTAATATTGCCAAAATATAGGTCATATGACTTCCTATGTGTCGAGAATACAAACTTAATCTCTATCTGCAACCATTTGGCCTCCACAGGCCATCTTGCATATTCATAAAGTACAGCGCCCCCAATAGACCCACTTCCGTCGATTCAATCAAAATGGCGCTCGCACTGTACATTGACGGTACCAAGGTAAGTTGATTTCCTGATTTAGAAAAAAATTCATTGCGCAGTTTTTGAGAAATAAGTTTTTAAAATTTCTCAGTCCTATCTTTAACATTGGAGCCAAAATTTCAAGGGCCCATAAAACGGACAAAAATGATTCAATCAAAAATCCGAGAAAAAGGTCTGGAGATATGGTCTAGTAGCATGTTATTGCAAATTTACACGAAAATTCATCGGGCCAAAAAAAAGATAAAAAATGTTCCGGACGACGGACGACGGACGACGGACGCCACACCACGACAATAGCTTATCGGCCCATAGAGCCGGTAAGCTAAAAAGGAGGAAGCAGCCATTTCTAATATTTCCGTGTGCATATCAGTTATAGTGTCTCACTTCAACACAGCTGTTTAAAAAATCAGTTCTGTCCACAACATGAGACCCATTGGCCAACAAACTGCCCAAATAGTGACTGACTGAATGCTCTCGCCCCAGAAATCATGTACAAACCCCAATTCCAATGAAGTTGGGACGTTGTGTAAAGCATGAATAAAAACAGAATACAATGATTTGCAAATCCTTTTCAACCTATATGCAATTGAGTGCACTACAAAGACAAGATATTTAATGTTCAAACTGATAAACTTAATTGTTTTTTGGAAATATTCACTCATTTTGAATTTGATGCCAGCAACATATTCCAAAAAAGCTGGGACAGGGGCAACTAAAGACTGGGAAAGTTGAGGAATGCTCAAAGAACACCTGTTTGGAACATTCCACAGGTGAACAGGTTAGTTGGAAACAGGTGAGTATCATGATTAGGTATAAAAGGAGCAATCCCGAAAGGCTCAGTCGTTCACAAGCAAGGATGGGTTGGTTCACCACTTTGTGAACAACTGCGTGAGCAAATAGTCCAACAGTTTAAGAATGTTTCTCAACCCGCAATTGCAAGAAATTTAGGGATTTCATCATCTACAGTCCATAATATCATCCAAAGATTCAGAGAAATCTCTACACGCAAGCAGCAAGGCCGAAAACAAACACTGAATGCCCGTGGCAGTCGGTCCCTCAGGTGGTAAAAAAACTAAATGAAGGTTTTGGAGTGGCCTAGTCAATGTCCGGACTTAAATCCAATTGAGATTCTGTGGCATGACCTTAAACAGACCGTTCATGCTTGAAAAACCTCCAATGTGGCAAAATTAAAACAATTCTGCAAAATAGAGTGGGCCAAAATTCCTCCACAGCGATGTGAAAGACTCATTGCCAGTTATCGCAAACGCTTGATTGCAGTTGTTGTCGCCGAGGATGGGTTTACGTTTAGGGGGCAGTTACTTTTTCACATTGGGCCAGGTAGGTCTGGATAGTTTTTTTTCCCTTAACAAATGAAATAATCATTTAAAAACTGCATTTTGTATTTACTAGGGTTATCTTTGTCTAATATTAATATTTGCTTGATGATCTGAAACCCTTAAGTGTGATAAATACGCAAAAAAAATAAGAAATCAGGGTTTGTAGTACTGTGGTGCAATGTTTGCACCGACTTGCCACCGCTAATTGACGACAGGTGGCAGATAGCAAAACTTCCACAGGATGATTATGCCTCTCTGAGTAGCAATGCAATTAGGCTGAATAAACTTGCACACACGCACACACACTCTTTACACTTACAAAACTCAACCAAGAGATTCATTAGGAAACCTGAAAATAGGACAAATAGTAACTCAACATCTGACTCTACTATTCTGTGTAGCATTTTAACCAACATGGTTAGCATACAGTAAAAAACCCAACCTGATCCAGTATGTTCTGTACGTGTGAGTGTCTCAAAGCTAAAGCATTTTGCCAAATCACAAAGGTGGCCTGTTGCTATTCTTTTTAGGAAAAGGCTGTACCAACTCACTGTTCAATAATTAAACACAGCGACATAAACTTGTGTAACAGCTGTGACAGAACAAGCCAAGCCTTCGAACCAAAGCATGCACCTACACTGAACGTAATCTGTTACCCCTTGACCGATTTCCACATTCACTGGTGGCACATTTATCTTCAGCCTCCCCAAAAAAAAAAAAAAAAAAACCACATTAAAAAACAATAAAACAAAGGCCCCAGTGGCCTGTATCTCTCACCTGGTTTTATATTGAAACAATTCTTTTCAGTCATGCGTTCTATAAAATAAACATCAGTCTACTGTACGACATGCTGACACAGTCAAGTTATCGCCTACAGCAAGCACTGAAGTGAAGGGAAACCATAAAAAATCCCTGGTAGCAGTAAATGCACTTTTATCGTGGTGTGGAGTCACTGTAATATAAGAAAATGCTGGTTGGCGAGTCAGT
This sequence comes from Gymnothorax javanicus, assembly GCA_029692085.1. Taxonomy (NCBI): domain Eukaryota; kingdom Metazoa; phylum Chordata; class Actinopteri; order Anguilliformes; family Muraenidae; genus Gymnothorax; species Gymnothorax javanicus. The sequence goes on from CM056193.1 coordinate 89,059,352, forward strand.
CCAAGGAGTCCCATGGGAAATGGATTTTTAATCCATGCCCTCAAGATATATCAACATTTCAACTTCATCTGTACCAAGGCTATAAAAGGCTCAGCAGGTTTGATCCAAATCTACCGAGAGAACTAAAATCTAACGTGAGACAAAGTTGATAATGTGTCAGCCATTCAGATAACAGGACAACTGTATTGGATTCTAAATCGACCCAATATATAACTACAATTACATTGGGCTTACATATGAACATTAGCAGCGAGCGTAATCCAAATGGGTAGCCATGAGAAAAACATGAGCACCAATTGTAAACCAAATCTGACCAGTGGACCTGGTGGAGAAGTCAAAAATGCATCAGCCAATCAGAGACCTGGGCAGCCACACTGGATTTTGAATCGAGCCAAAATATTACAACACTGGATCAGAGCCATGAGACAAATAAATAGACCAAGTCTGATCCAAATCTGACGAATGCAACTAGAGAAGTCGTCAAAAATGTGTCAGCCAATCAGAGGCGAGAGCGGCCAAATTGGACTCTGCTTCGAGCCGGAAAATTACAACATCTGGTCAGGGCCACGAGACAAATAAATTCACCACATCTGATCCAAATCTGATGAATGCAACTGAAGAGGAAATCGAAAAATGTGGCAGCTAAGCAAAGACCAGGGCGGCCATCTCGGATTCCGAATCGAGCCTCAAAAAAGAACAATTGGTCAGGGCCATGAGAGGGACAGTTGTACCAAGCCTGATCCATAGACTGCCAAGTAAAACCTGAGATGTCATTTAAAGAAGCTGTCGATGGACAAATGGACGGAAGGACGACGGACGCTGAACCATGGCAATTGGTCTCTTTGTCCTTCGAATCAGGTGAGCTTAAAAACTTGCATTGCCAATGCACCTGATTTTTTTTTTTTTTTTTTTTTCAAATATCAAAAACCCATCTTAAATAAGGCCCTACAACGTTCTAAACAAAGAATACATACCACAGTTTCCACGATAACTATTTTACAGCACACATGACGAGTGTTTAGTCCATGAGTCACAGACCATGTGATGCCTGTATCAGTGCAATATCACTGTGACACCAGCAAACAGCCCATGAAATGAAACAACAATGGTGCAGTGTCTGCCAAGAGAACTAGACACCGAATATGAGATATGTCTCACAGATTAAGTGCTTCACTAATGTTTTTTTTTTTTTTTTTGCAGCGTTCTTTTTGTTGGTTCCTGAATGTTAAGAGCCCAGCACTACTTGGACTTGCAATACATGAGCATACTGCTATGGAGAGATGGAGCTTGTTTGAAATTTGGTGAGGAACTGAAGCAGTGTTTTATCCCTCCATAGCATGCTTAGCTGAGGTCTTCTTCTAATCCCAGATCCACCCCAAAAGACAGGTGCCCACTGTGGCATATGTTGTATAGTCAGGGAATGAACAATCTTGAGGCTCACAGTTCTCCCAGTCCTCTAATAGTTAAACAGGTTTTCTTTGTGAATGAATAGAAGGGCAGCAGTTAAACAAAAACCTTCACATCTCTGTTAGTGAGTGAGACATCACTTGACGAACGCGTCATGCACAAAGGCGTACATCCACCTTAGCCCAAGTCGACATCTCGTCATGCCCCCTTACCTCGTGAGAGTTGGTTCCATGCGCCACTCGTGTTTTGCAAACTGTGGGGGAGGAGGAGAAGGGCAGCATGAGAATGCAGAAGGCCACACTTCCTACACTGACAGTTAGACAAGGGCTAACAGACAGGAAGTACAAGATGAATCTAAGATAACAGGGTTCCCATTAGCCCCCATGCATGTACGAGCCGTAAGCTTTATCCCAGGCCGTCAAAAGCCCATCACGTAGTACATAATTCATGATTCATTTGAGCAAACAAACACGCACACAAAGTATACGCAGGACGTGATCCCAATTATTTACAGTGGCGCACATTCATGTAATTAGCATAAAAACATAGCACTTTCATTGACCCTGGAAGCCAGTCCGTCACCCACAAGTCCAGAAAGTTCCAGGCAGCAAGTTCCTCAGCAGTCAAGTGACTCCTGTTGCTTCCTTTTCTCCAAAGGTCGTGTACAGACCCAACCCCCCCTCAACTAAGCTGACGAAGCAGGCGCTGAATTGAAAACACCTGCAGCCGTGCAGCGGACGCCAGGTCGTACTCACTGAAGGGGAATGAGAGTCCGTGTTTCTCGATCTGCTCCAGCGTGTCTGGACCGCACTCGCTGTTCAGTACCATGAAGGGCGGGGAGCGGATCCGCTCATCTAAATAGGAGAAACAACAGAGACAGAACACGGCTCATTGATGAGCCACGCCATAGCTTTTCCATTGGCTGCAGACGACATAAACTGCAAGAGCACAATATGCATACTGAAAAGGCACTGCAATGACAACTCAGCACAGGTCAGACAAAGTTCAGCTCTCATGACCCCACAGTTGTCAATCGCCATAAACATGAATTCAAATTCACATGGTAAACAAATGCTAACCAGCACTGCCACTTGCTAGCAGCAATGTTTTGGCGAATGAGCTTTTCCTGGCAAAGATTTTGACATGTTAAGACTTGCCTTAGCTGGATTTAAACATAAAATATACAGAGGATTTTCCAGTATGTTTGTATGCTCAATGTGCTTCACTACACCAGCCTAAAACCTCTGCAAAAGCAAGCTTATGGTGTCAGAACTTTCAATAAGGCCAACAGGAAGAATGCTTGGGAAGACCATAAATCAAACCAGGCTAACTATAAACTGGCTTGGAGTAAGAAATACCGTTAATTGACAAAACTATCATTGTAAATTAAACATTCAAGCTGAAATAAATGGACATTACAATCCTTTTACCACAGTATTAGCTGAACCACTGCTCACCAACTAGCAAGTATAAGCAGTTGTTGCTGCCAGGTTTTCACACATTAAGCAATGAAGTAGATAACCAAGTCTGTGTAACAGCAGATGGCTCTTAGACTGAGGTGTGTGCGTGAGTGTGTGTGTGTGTGTGTGTGTGTTTTTGTTTATATATCATGCTGGGGACCAAAATACCTCACAAAGATAGTAAAGTCTGAGAAACCATGCATTGTGGGAACCTTTTCTGGGTCCCCATGGGTACAAATCTTAATGCTGGGCTTAGGGCTATGTTTAGGTCTAGGATTGCTATTGGAATTATGGTTTGGTTTAGGTCTAGTTTTAAGGTTAGCTATTAAAATTAGGCTCTACAGTAAGGTAAGACCATAAATTAAGGTTAAAGGTTTGGCTGTTTTGGGGGTGTGTGGGTTAGGATTAAGGTTAGCTTTAAGATTGAGGTTAGGGTTAGGGTTAGGTTTAGGGGGATGCTAATAGGATTTTGGAGCAAAAATAATTTTTTTCGTCCCCAGGGGGATTGAAAAACCTGTGTGTGTGTGTGTGTGTACTCACAGACACAGGCTCCTCATTTGTTCAGTGGGAGACAGAGCGCCACCTACATCACATACCCGTTTAAAGAGAACAATATACAAGTGGTGATCGTGAAATTGCAAGGCCAGCCTCCACTGGTGGAACCATTTAAATATTTGTTCAAGGCTGGTTTGGAAAGCCAGCCATTGATTTTAATGTCATGAATACTGCCATGGAAACAATAAGTGTAAATCGGTAGCGAGAGCAATCACAACCCGTGAAGTCATCCAGAAGTTACTTCCAAATATTTAAAAAACTTTTCTTTTTTTTTTGCGGGGCTAAGTGAGCTGAGAACAGACGCCAGTGAACATTGACACACTCCGTTTCATCAGGCCGTACTCCCGTGAACACACCAACCGCTCGAGCTGCAGCCTTTATTAGTCATTTGTTATGGCAACTTGCGCTTCATGAAAACACTGCAGAAATGTATTGATGGCACCCCACAGGAGGGTTCTGGACTGGGTAGTGTTGACTGCTAAGAGCACAGCATGGTCTTTACGAGACAGGCCGCAGTCAAGGCAAATCAGGGGTGTTAAAACCTTCACTTTTTTACGCCTATAGCTTTCCAGCAGCATCGGATCTCTTTTTTTTTTTTTACTGGAAACATAAAACTCTCAGATAAAAACTCAATAGCGAAAGAAGACTGATGTTGGAAGAAGACCAGCAGAAGAGAATGGAAAGGCAGATAGGTCCAAGAAAAGCCTGTGTGACCACATTACACAGACAACAGAAAAGGACTGGTGAAAAGGAAGAAACAAAATGACGCACAACAGAAATAACTGCCCGGAGATAAACTGGCTGATAGCTCCACCACATTAACGGGCAATGGTGAATTGACTTCACATGGCTATTGATATCTGCCTCACGCCTGCTCTCACAGCACTTTAGCGAACATGAGCACGCAAGCAACCCACAAACACACAAAATAACACACCCACGCCCACATACACAGTGCTTGCACAGGCACAGATAACCGCAACAGACTGAAACACACAACTGCAAACCATGAGGTCAATGACACCTTGCTTGGGCCCAGAACAATATCAACAAACACCCGAGGCTGAAAGGAAGGTTGTACAAATAACCCAAAGCAATAAATAAAAACAGTACGCACAAGCAAGGAGACGCATGCTGGGAAGCTTGCGCTAGCAGGTAGTGTAGTATGGCTGGCAGGCACAAAAACCAGAGAGCAAGATCAATCTGCCACTTGAGAGTTTACAGCAGGATTATTCTCTCACTCACATCCCCACAAAAAACAGGTCTCTCAGTGAAACAGGTAATAAAAGAAAAGAAGAAAAAAACTTCCTGCCCCGAGCCAGACGCACTGAAAAATATATGGCAAATATATGGCCTGATGAATGCTGCCTGTTGGCAGTGTGTCTGGCCAGCAACAGTGAGTGAATGTGAAGCTAGCCCCATGGTTCAGTTCCTGCTGTAACGTACAAGGAAAGCCTGGCAAGCCAGAGACGAGTGTGATAGCAGGAGGGAAGTTTGGGGGCCAACAAACGGATTTCACTCCCCGGGTGAAGCACATGGCACTGGGCAGCTTCCTGTTTTGTCAACACCCCGGGCACGAATGTGATCTCCACAGATAAACCTGTTTTTGAAAGTGGCCGTGGTTTCTTATCACAATTCACAACACAAACTGATTCGCATTCAACAGCTAATTCATAACGAGCAAATACACAATAGGTTTAGAGTTAATGACTGCAAGGCTGAGGAAAAGTACAGTATATCTGTACTGAAGGGGGAAAAATACTGACCAATGCCAAAAAATGCTGACAAATTCCCTATTGAGCCTTGAGTGCAAATACACCAGTTGTATGAATACAAATTGTTCGAAACACTACCATAAATTCCAGCTTAGCCAAGCTCTTGACATGCCCTTTCTGTTGATGCTGGTTCAGATATGGACCAATTAAATTCTGAGCTGATTTTTTGAGTAGTAGTTCTCCAATTATCAACTGTCCCACCAAGTGTCTGTCCGTCCCTTATGGAGGGCTCTGACTTGCAACTACAGTTCTTTTATTGTCATTGTTGATTTCGGGGTTTTGCCATATATCATCATAATTTTTGACACCATAACCCTTGCCACCATAAATAAGTTTGCCATTTTTGAGACCAAAACACCAAAAATTCTGATTCCGACTGTTTGGTACTCTGTTGGTATCCTGACCCTGCTTTGGGGACGTACCAAGCAAAGAGTGGCAGGTTAGAGCTCTTTCCAGCTGACACAGGCAGCTAATTACCATTCAAATTTATAGAGATCATCAGTGAAGACACTTATGTACTTGTAGTTTAGATACTTCAAAGTTAAAGCCATATTTAACAGGGTTCCAATATTTTGTATAAATAATATGAGTCTGTACAGCAAATTACATTGCAAGAAGCATTAATCATTAAAAAATATTAATTTTGCATGGCATACGCTGCTCCCCACTCAAGCAGGCAGAAAACAAGTCTGGATCAATTAGAGCTTAACTGAAAACCTAAGGCCAACAACAGAGACCGGGACATCTTTACAGTGGAAGTTCATTACATGTAACCCTCAGCTCAATGACAATCCTGTCCATCTCCTCTCACAACAAACTGGGTCTCATGACTGAACATTGACCTCTTGCTCTGATCACGCTGTTGAAATCAATCTTTTTCCATGACTTTTCAAAGCTACAAACAGACTAATAAACATGGTTCTAACAGCAACCTTATGAGCATAAGTTTGGCAACACAGCACCGCACTGAAAAAGCAGTGAAGGACTGAACTGTCTGTAGCTGAGGGGTAGACTTGAGTTGAAGGCACTAAAAGACCTAACAGTACCAAAAATACTCAGTTTCTGCCAGAGTGTGTCACACAACAACAAACAGAACAGACCGATTTCCCATGAGAAAACTGAGGGTTCTGGTCACCCTCAGCCTTATATCCACTACGTCACCACAAACAGCTCTCTGTCATCTCTTCACAAGAACAAAGACTACTTCTCAAGCAGTTCTCCGAGTTCATTTTCATTCATTGTATTTTTGGGCCTGTTTAAAAATGTCAGTTTGAATACGTTCCATTTCTGCTGCCACTTCCCTAATATAGCTGCACAACCCTGAGGTTGTTGCCAGCAGTGGGAAGCACTTCCCTTCAAAATCCAGTTTCTCATGCCACAATATGAGATGTTCCCTCAGGGGGATTAAATGAATAAAAAGGCTGACAAATAACGGATTGGAAGAGATCTACCTTCTCTTAAATTTCATGGGATAGGCCTTAGAGCCAAATTAGATTCATTACTGTGGAATACCTCATAATATTTGCATACCCACAGAGAATAAATAGTGGATGTCTCCAGAATGAACAAAATTATAACTGAAGTTTTCATTTACACCTGAACTATTAAGATCATCATAAGTCACCAAACATTTAGTCGAGTCCACACAGCTCACCTTACGAATAGCATGCTGTGAAACAGATGGCTGGCACATTATTTCAAAAATCGGGATTAGCAGCTTGTGTATCAAAACTGCATAACCTACCGAACATGATTTTACACAAACAATCAGCAACAAAATCCATTCCTATGCCCAGCATTTTTCTGTGGTCACATATCAAACTTCAAATGTTTAGTAGGCAGACGGATCTAAAACCCTCGAGTTCTTGCCATGAAGCAATAAATTCTTCTGTTTCAGTCTAGTATGCATTTTTAGCTCGGTGCTCACATCTATTGCCATGGCACCTTCTCATTGCTTCTCACGGCCTTTCAATGATAGGACAGCACAATGAGAAAACAGCTGTTTCTTGGTAGATCACAGGACTACTATTGGTTATTTTCCATTGGCAGTAAGCAGCATCTTACGCTTTTAGAATTACAGCATGCTAAAACTACATCTTTTACTCTAATGAACACATAAGAAAACAAAGACATCTTGCACAAGATAATAACCCTAGATATAAGAGAAGCATCATTTACCAAAGTGTTCCCCAGACTCACAGAAAACATTTGGAGATAGAAAACTGTAGTGCAGCAAAAAAAAAAAAAAAAAATTGCGCCATTCCAGTTGAGTCCATTATTGAATACTTGCCACACTAAATGGTTCCACAAGTTTAAACAAAAATGCAAGTTCATGTCCGTCCAATATTTTTAGATCTAAAGAAACAAAACCATTCCATCTGAAGTATATGCCATAACATGGCACATCAGGAAAGGAGCAAGCATTTTAGCATGGGACTGTTTTAAAAATGCTAATTGAGAGGTTGCAGTTGCGAGCCTCATGCAAATCTTTCCTCGCAATACCACTGACTGAGTAGCAAACTGAAAAGTCCATTTGCAGGATTTATGGGCTCAAGAGAAGCACTGTTGAGAATTACTTTGGTCCATTAAAAAATAGGGTCGGAGAATTCTCTCTCATGCTTGGGACACAATTTCAATGACTTTTTAAATTCCATTTACTTTTATTTACAGATAGACTATTCCTTCAGTCAGTGCAAAGCACACAAAACTGCATCCCACTGCTTTAATAGCCAGTCTTGCTCATACACAATGAAGGATACCCTCCAGAGCAGTTCAGGAGTTTATGGTAATATGGATGCAGAATAGGACGTGCATTTCAAATGCAAAGATGCCAATGATGTGCCTGGTGGCCCCTGCTGAACTGCTACTCCCTGGCGGATCAATCTCCCAGAGGAGCGCTGTATAAACACTCGCTGCTCCTGCAGACCCAGAGGAGCCAGTGCAGGGGTTTATGGGAAGCTTGCACGCACGCGACATCCACAAGCCCCTGACCTCGCCACTGCCGGCAGACAGGAATCAAGGGAAAGGAATCCAATAAACAAGCCGGGGAACACAGCCGCCAGCGGCTCAGTATGCAGGAACACTACCTCCGAGGAGGAGGAGAATCCTACTCATTCAAGCTGGAGTCCCCTCTTTCATCTTGGTGCCTTATTGCAGTTCCACAACGACAACCTTAAACCCTCTGAGATACGAGTCTTCATCATTCAAAAGCCTGAAAGCAGTTTTAGAAGCTATCCAGCATTGCTAGGAACAAGAGCGGCAGAAAAACAGTTTGTCCGGCTACAGAACATTGTTTTTTTGATTGGGTGACACAGAGAGTCAGAGGAAGCAGTTAGCCTACACACCACATCAAACTGCTGGGAGCCAGCGTGTTTAACTACGCGCCCCGAGTAAGAGCAGCACACAAATCCACCACATCCCCAGCACGCTGGACAAGACCCGTCTCATGGCAAATAGCGAATACAAAGACCTTTATTGTTCAGGAACAACGGTGGTCTCTACTGCTGAGACAGTATATCAAGGTCAGTCTGGGAGGATTCATTGTAATACTGAATCAGACAATCACTAGGGATTTGTAGAAGATGGGATAAGACATCTCTTTGCTCAGTTCCTGGAAGGAATTGAAGAGGAAGCATTTGTCACCATCAGGTGAGGAGACTTCCACAGGTCCTGCAGAGCACTGCTCTTCAAGGGCTAAACCCCATAGAGCTGTGACCTCTGACCTTTCGTCTGAGACAGGAGAAATCCACTGCAGTAAGGCCCAATCCCAAACCGGTCCCTATCCACTCGCCCTATCCACTCCCCCTCCATTTGCGCGTTCCCACGGAGGGTCCACCACATTGAGCGCCATCCCAAACCAATCCCCGTGGAGTGCAAGTGGCTTATTAAACCCTCCGCAGCAAGTCTACTACACCGATGCAAGCTTACAAACCACCCTCCTTTCAAGTGCAGCACTTATTTTGTGTCCGGGATGGAAGAAAAGCTGTGTATCTACGAATGTCAGTTCCATGCGGCTATTTCTGAAAGATAAGTAAAACATTACCTTACCTCAAGCGGACATCTGATTGACTATTTCATGCGCACATCACAGAAATAAAGGTTACATTGTATTTTGAAATGTACGTGCAGATAAGCACCTGAGATAACACTGAGTGAGTAGTTTTATTTATTGAATCAATGATTGCTCTTTTTCACAATGTGCCATTTCATGCACAAACACCTTCATCTTTGTGAATGCTGTGAATTAAATATTTTAATATAAATTTTACTTAATTACATTACCCTCTCTAAAATATTTTGGGTAAGAAATGCATCATTAGTGAACTAGACCGTAGTATACAATGCCACGCACCTATCGATAGGCATGGTGATGATTACCTCCACTTCCCGTTGGATAAAGGCCAGGGGCATCCCAACGTTTATACTTGTTTTTACACCATCCCTCTTTATGAAGCTCCCTCCATCGCTGTGAGGAAGACTTCACACAAAGTGACAGTCGGTGGTGAAGTGCTGGTGGTGAGGGAGCGGTTTGGGATTGGGCCTAAGAGTCAGGTCTTCTTTCTCTTGCTCACTTGCTCTCTCACACATTCAGTTAATGAAAATACTGACTATAGCAGGGGAAAATAAATGCTATTTAACAATGTGCTTTACCTATCCATGCCGAGGCTACGGTCCCCAAATCACACAGAATTAACATTGGCAGTGTCAAGCAATCACTAACATGTTTGCAGCAGGCAGAACGGCAGCGAGGAGTGCGGGTGAAGATAAAGTCACATTGAGTTGCGGTAAAAAGAGCCCCCAAACACAGAGGAGACTCCCTCTCAGCTGTCAGGCCATCGACACGCTCCTGCAAGGCCTCAGTAGTTTTTATATCCGTCCCACCATAGGTGGCCAACAGCAACAAAAGCAGGGCTGAATTTCACCCACAAATTACTATGACCAAAAATATTTGCAAAATAATATGACCTCTGGCTTTACAAGCAAACAGAGTCCCACTCTGTTTATTTTCTCTCCTTTATATGGTCAGAGGAAGGCAAAAAAAGATGTATAGCTGCATCAATTCAAAACTTTCAAGCTGAAAAAACATGACTGGTGCCAGATGGTGACTGAAGATAATACTTGTTGCAGGATAACTGTGCAATACTGGTAAACAATGATTCTCTGATGAGTCCAGATTGCGTGATGTCGTCAAAAAAAGGTGCGTGTGTGTATATATATATATATATATATATATATATATATATATATATATATATATATATATATATTATATACCTTATATATATTTATATAATAAAAACAAAATGAAAACTTACTCCATGCTTCAAATCAAATGGCATAATTCCAGTGCAATCTGCTTCATGCAAAGGGGATCACCATACCATCATCATCCAAAATGCTCATGCTTAATTCGTAAAAGGGCATTAAGGCACCTTAAAAATTATAAATAATGATTCTCCAATGAGAGGAAACAGGCTAATCTGCGAGTAGAAGCCATTATATTCCAGTACATGCATGCTAGAGATAAATATACAACAGTGGTTACTTAACCGCACTTCAGCCTTATCAAGCAGGAACTTCATTGACAAGTGCGGTGTTCAAAGTTACCGGCCCTCTTCTTTTACCAATGCTCTAGTCCTGAGAAATCAGTCAAAAGTATAGCCTCTCTACAACGCAAACCTCGAAATACTGGACCCTCGCACTTCGTTCGTAGCATAAACAACCTGATACTATTGTTCTAAATTTTAAAACAAATGAAGATAAACCTTCAATTTATGAGTGTAATTGCTTATCCCTAAACACGTACAGCATTCAATATAAACAATTTAATGTAATTTATTTTAAGTTTTGTTTTTACAATTGCACAAACATTCCTGTATCTATGTGAGGTGTTACTGATGATGACAGTTACGTAATGGCTAGTAAGACACACTTGACCATTTAAAGCCTGACTCCAGTTGCCTTTTACAAAAATACATATGGGCCCACTTAATAAAAGAGGCAGGAAGATTCCAGAGACCTTAAGTAAGTAAATCTTTGGGTCATGCTAAGCTTTATAAGGAACACACAATACCAGGTCTACAAATACTAATGGTGGCCTGAAATGGGGTAATGAATAACAGGGACTTATCCATCTCAGCCTAAGGGATTGTTTTTATAATAGAACCCCTCTGCGATGATAACATTTTTCTATTTCACAAGCTGCCCTATGAAGATATGCTAATGCTGGAGTCCACTGAATCCAATTAATCACAAAAGCTGGCTTACAGGTCCTTTATTGAACAAATTTTTAACAATTTCAAACAAATCACCTAAATATTCATTTATTTAAAGCGTACAGCCACACAGACACACAAATTCAGCCTTTATAGCCAGTCTTCAGCCTCCAAGTCTCTCCTTTCATTAATCAAGCATGAGCTCAGTCTGTGTTAATGAGGTGCTGTTCTGATTGGCTGATGCTAAGAGCGCAATGGTGACTGAAACGCTGGGACAGAATGTTTGTACCAGGCTTTGCTACTCTAATGAATCTCCTTGTGATGTTGATTAGGACACATAATCAAAACAGGTTGTTAAATCACATGATTTCTCAGAAAGGGCAGCACAGCAACAAAGCTGAGACAATATGGTTTCAGATTTTGTCAGATTTTAGGGAGACGAAGGACCAAAGTATACACATAAAGCACAGGGAAAAAACAAAGCTTTTTATAATTTGTGCCCTTTAAATATTAACAAATTGTCTCATAACATCATGTTTTTATTGTATGCAAACTCACTCCTAACACTTAGTGAACAACTCATATGGTGAGACTGACAAATATCTACCCGGTTTAGTACATGTACCAGAGCGAGTGCCAAATGCTATCTGCCACAACCTCTGCATTATTAGGGGATCAACCAAGACGCATTTACATAATACTTTGTTTTAACACTCTTAAGCTGCCATCACATGCCCAGTTTCAAAATTCTCAACATGGCGACAAGTCACTGAATTGCTATGGAGACAGAATTAAAGCCAGACTTGGTAAAAACACAACGGAGAAAACGAAGCCAAGTCGAGCTTCTCAAATCTTCGAATCCTCTGAACCTTGACCTTGCTTGAAGCTGACCTTTCATGATGCATTCAGTCACCTCGTGGCTACAGCATGCATGAGGCCGACAGAATGCAAACCGGGAAAAACAGCTGTTTCTGTTTATCTTGCAGTTTCTCTAACTGTACAACCCAAAACTAAACAGCTAAAAGATTTGGAGAACAAAAGCTAAAAAGATTTGGGAAGAAGTGTTGAGAGGAGGCAGGTAACCAGTCAGCTGGGGCCACCAGAACTAATGCACAACCCCAATTCCAAAATAGTTGGGAAGAAGAGTAAATTGTGAATAAAATCTAAATGCAATGACTTTCAGATCACATGAGCCAAAATGTTATTTACAAGAACATAGTTAACATTTCAAATGTTGAAACTGAGACATTTCACATTTTTTTCCACAAAATGAGCTTATTTCAAATTTTCTGGCTGCAACAGGTCTCAAAAAAGTTGGGACACAGGCAAAAAAGGGCTGAAAAAGCAATTAATATATAAGAGAATCAGCTGAAAGAACATTTAGCAAGTAATTAAGTTAACTGGCATCAAGTGTGTAACATGATTGGCTATAAAAGGGACATCTTAGAGAGGCAGAGTCTCTCAGAAGTAAAGATGGCCAGAGGCTCACCAACCTGTGAAGGCTTGCGTAAAAAAATTGTGGAATACTTTAATAACAATGTTCCTCAAAGTAAAATTGCAAAGGCTTTAAAGGTCTCATCATCCACAGTGCATAACATTATCAAAAGATTCAGAGAAACTGGAAAAATCTCTGTGTGTAAGGGACAAGGCCGAAGACCTTTACTGGATGCCCGTGATCTTCGGGCCCTCAGACGCCACTGCATCACTCACCGGCATGATTCTGTCATTGACATTACTAAATGGGCCCAGGAATACTTCAAGAAACCACTGTCTGTAAACACAGCCCGCCGTGCCATCCACAGATGCCACCTAAAACTCTATCATGCAAGAAGGAAGCCATTGTTGAGCATGATCCAGAAGCGCTGCCGTGTTCTGTGGGCCAAGGCTCATTTAAAATGGACTGTAGCAAAGTGGCAAAGTGTCCTGTGGTCAGACGAGTCCAAATTTGATATTCTTGTTGGAAATCATGGGCGTTGTGCCCTCCGGGCTAGAGAGAAAGACCACCCCTCCTGTTATCAGCGTTCAGTTCAAACGCCAGCATCTCTGATGGTACGGAGATGCATTAGTTCATATGGTGTTGGACACTTGCATGTTTTAAAAAGCACCATGAATGTTGAAAGGTATATAAAGGTTTTAGAGCAACATATGCTCCCCTCCAGACAATATCAATTCCAGGGAAGGCCTTGTGTATTTCAGCAGGACAATGCAAAACCACATACTGCAGCTATTACAACAGCATGGCTTCGTAGTAGAAGAGTCCGTGTGCTGAACTGGCCTGCCTGCGGTCCTGATCTTTCACCGATTGAGAACATTTGACGCATAATTAAACAAAAAGTCTGTCGATGGAGACCCAAAACTCTCCAGCAGCTGGAAGCCTGTATTACACAAGAGTGGGATCAAATTCCAATGGCTAAACTCAAGAAACTTGTCTCCTCAATATCCAGACGCCTCCACTCTGTGTTAAAAAGAAGAGGGGATGCTACACCATGGTAAACAGGCCCCTGTCCCAACTTTTTTGAGACCTGTAGCAGCCATCAAATTTGAAATGAGCTTATTTTGTGGATGAAATTGTAAAATTTCTCAGTGTCAACATTTGTTATGTTATCTCTTTTCTATTGTGAATAAAATACTGGCTGGTGTGATTTGAAAGTCATTGCGTTTTGATTTTATTCACAATTTACACTTTGTCCCAACTATTTTGGAATTGGGGTTGTAAATATAACACAGCCAAGAGCCCACGGTCATTTCAAGTCAAAAACAAAGCAAACCAAGTTTGTGTAAATACTTAGTTGATATTTGGGGTTTAACTTCCAAACCAATGACTACCTAATAAGTTCTTACAGCCGGCGGCAATCGGGTGGGAAATGCTTTGTTGCTGTGGAAGCCAGCCTTTGATGCTTGTTAAGCAAAGGTAACTTTGTTGTGAAAATGACAAAGGAACATGGTGGATAACATTCTTCATTCCCAAAATATAGCCTACATTTTTAATCAATCAATGCCAATACAGGCCTACACCACTCTGGCCTGATGAATCACATGCCCTTGCTTACCACATCAGCAGAGAGTGAAACAAGGCATGAGTGAGTAGCAGGAACAACTGACAAGCCAAATAAACTCATGACCTTATCATACATCCTTTGCGTGACTTAAGGCAGGGGTTCTCAAACGTATCCACAGATTTGTTTTGGGTGAGTCTTTAAGACCATCATAAGTAGAAGCACTTGTGTAACTGCAGTAGGATTGTACTCACTTCAGCCCTTATTGATAAAGGTCACGAACCCTTGACCTAAGGTCTACAACATCTTGCCGACTGCATGTGCTCCTATGCCGAAAAAAAAAAGTGATTAGTTGCCATTCTCCTGAGTGACTTTTCCAGTTCTCAGAGGATGAGGTAGAAAAGATAAATGTTCAATATAAATGCCTCGTTTCCTCTCCTGAGTACGCTACCCAGGTACAGCTGTATTGGCCAAGAACAGGAAGTCACTCGGTATCCTTCAAAATTATGTCTGTTTCCTTCACCTTTCTCCCCAGTTCTGTTTATATAGCCTCCAGCGTTCTTATCTAAAGCCTAGATCTGTTTTTTTATCTGTAGCATTCACCACACTTTTTTTCTGGAGCTTTCACAGCTCTTCTTTCTATCTCTGTACCTCTCCACAGCCATGACTCTGTTCACAATTTGGCCTCTGTGGACATCACAAGCCGGTCTATGTTTCCTCATTGTTCAACCGGCACCAACTGCCCTTGCCTTTATCTCATTGCCTTGGGTGTAGATATTTTATGGCCTAGGCAGAGATAAAAGAAGAGGGCATGGCCATGCTAGCACATTTCTGATTTGGGTCCAAGGGCAATGGATTTCAAAATGGCAGCCCGTCCAATACATCAAAATTCAACTTCTTCAGTACTTGAAGTAAACCACTGTGGCCATGTGAATTTTATCCTTGCTCATTACAGAACAGTGTAAATCTTTGAATTAATGAACTTTTGGTTTCCTCCAGACAGCCATGACCAAGGGCATATATATAGTCATGAGAAAAAAAGTACACCCTCTTACAGTTCTATGGCTTTATGTATCAGGACATAATAAAAATAATCAACCGATCCTAATCAGGTCCTGAAATTATGTAAATCTAACCTCAGGTGTAAAACAACACAACAGAATCCAACGTGCCATTATTTATTTTTAAAAAATTCAGTCAAAATGCAGAAGCCATGTGTGGAAAAACTAAGTGCGCCCTTACTACTTCCATAGGAATTAAGAAGGTAATTAGCAGCCAAGGGTTGCTGATCAAATGTACTTGATTAATTGATCATCAGCAAGTGTGACCTCTTTTATTAAAGCAGAGGTTTTGGCACTTTGCTGGCCTGGAGCATTTAGGCGTGTGTTAACACAGTGCCACGAGGGAAAGAAATCAGCACTCATCTTAGAGAGGCAATTGTTGCTGCCTATCAATCTGGGAAGGGTTATAAGGCCATTTCCAAACTATTTGAAGTCCATCATTCTACAGTTGGGAAGATTATTCACAAGTGGAAACATTCACTACAGTTGCCAATCTTCCCAGGAGTGGCCTCCCAACAAATTCACCCCAAGGTCAGACCGTGCAATGCTTAGAGAAACTGCACAAAACCCATGGGCTATGTCTAGGACTCTACAGGCCTCAGTTAGCATGTTAAATCATAAAGTTCATGATAGAACAATTCGAAAAAGGCCGAACAAATATGGCTTGTTCGGAATGGTTGTCAGGAGAAAGCCTCTTCTTTCCAAAGAGAACATGGCAGCATGGCTTAGGTTTGCAAAGTTGCATCTGAATAAACCACAAGCCTCCTGGAGCAATGCCCTTAGGACAGACGAGACCAAACTGGAGTTGTTAGGCCATAATGCACAGTGCCATGTTTGGCGCGACCCAACCCAGCTTATCAACACAAACACCTCATACCAACTGTCAACCACGGTGGTGGGCTTGTTTTGCAGCCACAAGACCTGGGCACCTTGCAGCCATTGAGTCGACCATGAACTCCTCTGTGTGCCAAAGTATTTGAGAGTCAAATGTGAAACCATCCGTACGACAGCTAAAGCTTGGCCGCAATTGGGTCATGCAACAGGACAATGATCCCAAGCACACCAGCAAATCTACGACAGAATGGCTGGAAAAGAAAAAAATCAAGGTGATGCAATGGACAAGTCAAAGTCCAGACCTCAACCCGATTGAAACGCTGTGGCGGGACCTTAGCTGTGCATAAACAAATTCCCTCAAACATCAATGAACTGAACCGATGTTGGAAAGAACACTGGGCCTTAATTCCTCCACCAAGATGCGAAAGACTGATAAAATCATATAGAAAATGGTTAGTTCAAGTTATTGCTGCTAAAGGTGGTTCTACAAGCTATTGAATCATGGGGTGTACTTACTTTTTCACAGATGACTTCTGCATTTTGGCTGAATTTTGGTTTAAAAAATAATGGTACCATGGAATCTGTTGTGTGTTGTTTTACACCTTGAGGTTAGATTTACTTAATTTTTGGACCTGATAAGGACCAGTTGATTTTTTAGTGTCCTGATATGCAAAACTGAAGAACTGAAAGAGGGGGTACTTTCTTTTTCTAGTGACTGTAGATGTTGTCATCCCCATTTTACTAGGGGGGGTGGGCTTCTTTGCATGCTTGTGATATGGGGGGGTGAATTACACCTTTGGGTTGGACTAGTGAGGTATTACAAACAAATACATGAAAATGTTAAGAACTCATGGAAAACAAAATCCTCAAGGAGGATCAAGAGCGACATCTTTCAGTCATAGACAAGGGTCATTTAACATAGTAATGGACCTCAGATTAAAAAAGGTACCGTTTCACGATCTGAACAAACATAGTAACGGAAACACTGGGAAACAGCGATCACTTTCATCTTCCACCATTTGTCCTGTTCTGACTGCTGATGAACAAGTAGCAGGGTGAGTGAGTGAAAAATGTGAATTGCTCAGACAGAAATTTCATTACATAAGGGACCGTTGTCTGTTTAGAGAAGGGGAAAGAATATATTTCCAAGATCTATTTTGAGGCTCTGATGTCAGGCTCCAACATGTCTCAAAAACCCTTCTGGCTCAAGATTAGAAATAATATTTATAAATAAATACACTTAAAATCTCCTTATAGTCAGCTGATTAAGTGATTTCCTCGACAATGATGAATTTGAGGTGCTGTTCTGGTTTCTGTCCAATGCTCTGTACAGCCCCCTGTAGAGAGCGGAGTGTTATGGATGACCAAAAAAAAAAAAAAAAAAAACTGATGCCATTTCATCAGAGGGGGCTATGGAGAAAGTCTGCTCTTGATGTCAGTTTGAATTTTGTAGTTCAGGTCTGGAGGGGACGGAGGATGACGGCAAGAAGTGGCCGATTTCTGCAATACAGACCGATTTTCACTCCGCGCTCAGGAGGAATGGCACTCTCTTATTGGACTCCGGTGCTTCCAAGGCAACTACTTGATCAAATTCTCCAAAAATATATTGGAGAAAATATAGACAGGAAAGTTCACACAAAGTTTTAAAACAGCAACTGTGGGTGAATAGCTCATTGGGGTTAGGGCACATACACTTGGAATGAACTCAAACCATGCCAGATCGGACTGAGGCTGGTAGCGGCATAAGATGAAGCATAATCACCAATTACGCGGCCGAGGATACGTGAATTATTCAGTTTATGCCATTTCCTTAAATTAACCTGGCTAACGGGCATGTCATACGGGGCTTTTTTCCTTCCTTCATTTAACAGTGTGGTCTATCAGTTTGAGAGCATGACTCACTGATTTCTCATTCAGATTTTGAAAAAATAAAAATATATGTTGAAATGAGAAAATAAATTGGCGATAGTGAGAAGTAATACGTCTACAGTAAAAACTAGGCCCATTTTGGCAGATGCGAAAAATTTTCTTAATGTTCTGCATGAGGACACAGTGCATTAATTCCCATATACCCATCCATTCATCATCTAAAATGCTGCCTGCTCCTGGTCAGGGTCGCAGGGGGATAATTCCACCAGAAATCGGTAAAGGCTTGCAGACTGACATCCTCAGATTAGCTTCAAATTTTCATAATGTTCTTGTATAATGTTTTCAGCTTGTTCTTGTAGACAGGGGTCACAAAACCCCACATAATGTTCTTGCATCTAGTATATTATACGCAAAATTTTGGACCCATATCTTCATTAGCCTGGAATCCATCCATATCAAGCTTTGGTCGCTCCCAACGGTCACTTGCTTATATGTCTGGCTTCAGTCGGTAGACCAGCGTTTGACTTTCAAATATTCGCACAAAATCCATGGGAGATCTGTGATTGGCTCACAGTCGCAAGGGTGCCCCGCCCCTTTAGACAGACTTAAAAATACATAAAATACCACAGTTCTGCATTCAACGGAAGTCCTGACTCCCGGCTCGTGTTTATGCGAGGATACGAGTGGACAAAGCAGACTTGGATTATACTGGACGATGCGTTGGACGATGGTTTGAAAGTTTGTCAACGGACGTTTTGTGGAGTTTTCCCATTGCTACTGGGTGACCCCATTTGCTTCCAGCAAATAAGGAATTTGGATAATTTTTCAAAATTCTCCAGTGGCCATAAAGTTGCGCCAGGAGAAGAACAACTTCGTCCCTTCAAGACATCTAATGGTGAGTAACTGATATACAAATTAATAGTTTTTGGGTGGAGTATCACTTTAATCTAGCTGATGCAATCATGCCCTTTGAGCTATAGCTAATGCGAATTACAGTGAAATACGTTATGTAATTTGAGTATTATTTAATTTAGCCTTTATTAAACCGAGGAATCCCACTGAAATAAACAAAATGCAGATATGGCCAAACATTATCCTGTTCAAAACCTAACAACCACTCCAAGAGTAAACGCAAGCAAGCCACAATCTAATTTTTAAGCTCATGTCAAATAACATTCTCGAATGCCGTTGCTTGCCAGCTAACTCATATTCAATTGGTGGTTCTCGCCAAAAGGTCACCCAATCAGCCAAGAGCAGAAAACATGAATATTCATATATTCACTTCATTAGTGACGTAAGGGCTAAACGCTGGCTATACGACTGAGGCCAGACTGATATCAGTCAGTGACCGTTGGGAGCAACCAGCACTAGATATGTATGGATTCCAGGCTATATCTTCATTAGTTTCAAAGATAATGAGGCTTCAAACAGTGTATAGTTTGTATAAAAACTAGTGTTACTATGTAATATGCCAAATTAAATGAATCGTAACTTTTGAACAATCAATGATCGAAACATGAATTTACCAGGGCTGGTTCTTTGGTATAATATGTCTAAAATTACCAAAAATCAGTGCCGTAACTTATATATTTGCTAATTAGTAGCTTCCCCAAAATGATTTGCAAAAGCTTGGATTTGTGCATGGGGCCTGGTTTGGCCACACAACACAGTAAATAAAAATGCCAGAATTTTTCTTGAACGAGTTGGAAACACACAATGGATTTTCTACTGTTTATTGCCCTAATATAAAAGCTGCTCAAAAAATTCTCTCAGATTTTTTCTGGCGTGTCCACATGATCAAATCATGCCTTGAATTTAGGCATTTTTGGGCATTTTTTTATCATAAACATTTTCAGATGCAAGTTACTCCTAAACTTAAGACACAAGATTGGATTGGGGTTAAGGGGCCAGTGTGCTGTTGCTGCTGAGGATGAGGCTGCAATATGAACCCTTGATTATCCATACTTCGGTCAAGGGGACCAAACAAAAATCAAATAAAAATTTTGGTTCAGTAAAAATGGTCATTTTCAAAAGCCTATTAAAAAAATCAAAAGAGATATGCCAAATCTGATAGCAGATTCATACATTTCAGGTAATACTGCTCAAGTGTGCACCTTGACATTAATTTAGGAACACTGGGAAGTGTATTTGTTTCCTTTCAAAAACACTTATACAGAGCCGTGAAAAAGTATTTTCCGCCTTCCTGATTTCTTACTTTTTTGCACATTTTTCACACTTCAATGTTTCAGATCATCAAATAAATTTTAATATTAGACAAAGATAACCCAAGTAAATACAAAATGCAGTTTTTAAATGATGATTTCATTTATTAAGGGGAAAAAGCTATCCAAACCTACCTGGCCCTATGTGAAAAAGTAATTTCCCCCCTTGTTAAATCATGAATTAACTGTGATTAACCACATTTTGTGAGTCCAATTTCACTAGCCACACCCAGGCCTGATTACTGGCAGACCTGTTGAATCAAGAAATCACTTAAATAGACCCTGTTTGACAAAGTGAAGTAGGTTAAA
The DNA here is from genome assembly GCA_029692085.1 of Gymnothorax javanicus. Classification (NCBI taxonomy): domain Eukaryota; kingdom Metazoa; phylum Chordata; class Actinopteri; order Anguilliformes; family Muraenidae; genus Gymnothorax; species Gymnothorax javanicus. Next base: position 89,080,055 of record CM056193.1, read on the forward strand.
AGATCTCAAAAAGCAACATGTCATGCTGCGAATTGAAGAAATTCAAGAACAGATGAGAAACAAAGAAATTGACATCTATCAGTCTGGAAAGGGTGGCAAAGCCATTTCTAAGGCTTTGGGACTCCGGCGAATCACGGTAAGAGCCATTATCCACAAATGGAGAAAACTTGGAACAGTGGTGAACCTTCCCAGGAGTGGCTGGCCTACCAAGATTACTCCAAATGCGCATCGACGGCTCATCCAGGAGGTCATAAAAGAACCCAGAACAACATCTAAAGAACTGCAGGCCTCACTTGCTTCATTTAAAGTCAGTATTCATGATTCAACAATAAGAAAGAGACTGGGCAAAAATGGCATCCATGGGAGGGTTCCAAGGCGAAAAATACTGCTGACCAAAAAGAACACAAGGGCTCGTGTCACCTTTGCCAAAATACATCTTGATGATCCCCTAGACTTTTGGGAAAATATTCTGTGGACTGATGATACAAAACTTGAACTTTTTGGAAGGTGTGCATCCCGTTACATCAGGCGTAAAACTAACACATCATTTCATAAGAAAAACATCATACCAAAAGTCAAACATGGTGGTGGTAGTGTGATGGTTTGGGGCTGCTTTGCTGCTTCTGGACCTGGACGACTTGTCGGAATTGATGGAACTATGAATTCTGCTCTCTACCGGAAAATCCTGAATAAGAATGTCCAACCATCAGTTGGTGACCTCAAGCTCAAGCACACTTGGGTTATGCAGCAGGACAATGATCCAAAACACACTAGCAAGTCCACCTCTGAATGGCTTAAAAAAAAACAAACTGAAGGTTTTGGAGCGGCCTAAGCAAAGTCCGGACTTAAATCCAATTGTGATGCTGTGGCATGACCTTAAACAGGCCGTTCATGCTCAAAAACCCTCCAATGTGGCTGAATTAAAACATTCTGCAAAAGAGAGTGGGCCACAATTCCTCCACAGCAATGTGAAAGACTCATTGCCAGTTATCGCAAACACTTGATTGCAGTTGTTGTTGCTGAGGGTGGCACAACCAGTTATTAGGTTTAGGGGGCAATTACTTTTTCACACCAGGCCAGGTAGGTTTGGATAGCTTTTTCCCCTTAATAAATTAAATCATCGTTTAAAAACTGCATTTTGTATTTACTCGGGTTGTCTTGGTCTAAATTAAAATGTATTTGCTGATCTGAAACATTTAAGTGTGACAAATATGCAAAAAAAAAAAAAAAAAAATCAGGAAGGGGGGAAACACTTTTTCACGGCACTGTAAGTAATTGCTACATTCATTCGCAAGCGACTACACACTGCTGCCTTAAATTGGCAATTACTCCACATAAAATTGGAGTTGGAACTTAAGATTTGGGATTTGACCATTTTAAATGATGGCATTCACCCATGATTTTTTTTTTTTTTCTGAGACAGTGTGGAGCAAACTTTCTGAAAACTGGGCCACTTGGCATGGAAAGACCCATTTCTAACACATTTGCCCATGGGGATGAAAATATATTTGAGATACATTTAGAATATATTTCAAAATGCATTGTGAAATGCACTTCAAATATGTAAAAACTGTTTCACATATTTTAATAAATGGTAAATGGACTGCATTTATATAACGCTTTTCTTGTCACATGGCACAAAGCACTTTACAATTATGCCTTAGTCACACTGATGGCAGAGGCTGCCATGCAAGGCGCCAGCCTGCACATTAGAAGCAGTGCGGGGTTCAGTGTCTTGCTCACTGTTTTGTGGAGGAGCCAGGGATCGAACCAGGAACCTTGTGATTCCTAGACCACCTGCTCTGTCTCCTGAGGTGGACATACTTCCTGGACAGTTAGCCAGTTGATGGCAGGGCTTGCATTCACATACCAGCAGGAAAACTGTCGCTGAAGTTTTGCTTGTAGCCTTCTACATGATCTCAATTCTAAAAAGCCCTGAAGAGGCCTGATCCCTCCACAACATCTTCAGCTGCAGTAGGGGATACCTCAAGGCAAGGAGTCCGCAGAGAATGTACTGAAACTGAGATTTCTCTCTCAATAGCCGCTGCTCAGTACTGATTCCATCTCCACCATTTGGTACGTGCACTAGCATGACGGCCCAGAACAGAAAAAACAAATGTCATTAAACTCAGAGACTGCAGGCAAGCAGAGCAGCGGACCGGGCTGATCGAGTTGATGGGATGTTTACTCTCAACTGCATTTCGGCTTCGGGGGCCAGCATAATGAAATGCTTACAGTGCAGCAGTAACGTGTCCCTACAGACCATCATCCATGCTGAAATTTAAAAGGGGAGGAAGAGAAAATTTCCCTCATAATTCTCAGAACGTCCAGGAAATCGCACTACAGGAGGCAAAATAATGGTTATGTTTGTGTCATTCTTCATAGCTTCCTGGAAATGTTCATTAAGAATTTTCCCCATTTTAAATGTCCCTGGATTGGTGAGAAAACCCCCCCCCTAAAGACCAACATTTTTATGTGATTGGGTGCAGACCCTTCCCATATAAGTCTGCAACATGGCGTACAAAATAACCATGCAGCTCAGTGCTTTTCAAGGTTTTTTTCCACTATTGCGCTTGTAAGCCCCCACTGCGAAACGCCCTGGCCTTCATGCTCCCATAGGAGCAAAAGCGTGTAAGAAAGCAGGAAGAAAAGAAAAAGTCCAGCAGTGTTTCCGGGACAAAAAGGGCGGTACAAGTGAAGCAGGAAGCCAACTTTCATCACTGGTATCCTGCGCCCTGCTCTCAGAGGAAAGACCTTGACCGACTGACTCACTGACGTTGTCTGCAGTCGACCGGCACACCGGTTACCGCCATCAACAGCAGCGGAAGAAAAATAAGCCAAAGCTGTTATGCGAATGAGGGCTGTCAGCAGCCTCATTGAGTCAACCTCAATTTCCAGTCAGAAGTAGGAAATCATGCATTAGACCATAAAAGAACTGTTCTAGATAAAAAAGCAGGTAATTTGGATAAGAGTGTAAGGAAAATTTTCCACAGATATGAATAATTTCCACAGGATATGTTCCAAGTTTCTATAAAATCTTAGAGACAATAATTATTGAGCTGATTCAAAATAAAGTTTTACCTCCAAATATCTTCAAATACAGAATATAGCAATTGAAGGAACACAAGTAATGATTGCTACAGCAGGGCCAAAAATGTCTAGAAGGTGAACAAATAAAAATATCAATTCTTATTAGGTCTTGGTTACTGAACAGCTCTCCTGCAGGTAGGGTGACCAGACCAATCCCTTGCGATAAAATTCGGACAGACCCCACTTTAAGAGCAATGTCTTGTGTCCTGACGGAGATCCAACTGGGACATCATTTGTCTCCAAGCTTCATTTGGCTCATGTTTGAAGGCTACCATAAATAAACCATTTCAGGTTACCAAATGGTATTGTTTATATTCATCCAATTCTATTATAATAGACCTGCTAGCTACTAGATGTAATGTCACTTTGCCTTTAAGCACAAAACCATTGCACTGAAAGTTCATAACAAGAACATTTATTTATTCTAACCCACAACAAATTTCTTAGCTTTCATTTCCTAAATAATTCCATGTGTATATTTGTTGTAGTAAGTTGCAATGAGTTTGCAAATGATCAAATTATCTTCATTCTTTCCAAAAAAAAAAAAAAGATTTGTTGTAGTAAAAAAAAAATAAAAAATAAACATGACCAAACAAATTGAAAAAAAAAACCTGCCACGACAAACCCCCCCACAAAAGGGCAGTAATAACAGTTCTCCCCCCCCCCAAGGTCATCTGCTCACTCCACCTGTAGGAGTCTCACTGTCACTTTAATGACTTTGCTTTATAATTTCCTGTAGTGGATAGAGCAAAGCTGAACCTGACCAGCAGTAGCACTGGGCTGTAATCAATAGGAGAACTCCTCACCAAAAATATGGAACAGGATGCAAGACAGGACACGAGAGGAAATGACATCAGAACAGAAGTAAACCTGATCAAAGAAAATCAACATAGGACTACCATTCTGAATGTCAGTTTGAATCTCAGTCACGGACCTAACGAGGAGATACCCTTGGTCTCATTAAATCTTATTTCAACAACTTCAAATTGTATTTCTATTTATTTTTTGCACTATGTAAGACCTATGCCGAAAAGGTGAGACACTGACTTCAAGATTTGCCAGTGAGTAAATTTCTCCAACCATAAAGTGACGAAGAACAACCGGATATTAAAGAAATGCTAAAACTCATATGCAGACTAAAACACCACTTAAGACAAATACAGTATCTGTGTTGTAGTCCCTCTCACGCACCGTTGATCCGCCATCAACCAGTAAAGCCTGGTCTGCTATGACGCCAAACAATGCATTGTGCACATCACGAGGCAAAATACTGCCTGGGTTCCGGCCGATCTATAGTCAATCTACTCCTGGAGATCAGGCATCAATCACTTGCAGTTATATGGATGGGGGCCGGGCCAGTGGATACCTTGCATGCGGTCCTCTATCCTGTGGACAAGCTGGTAGGATCTGCAGCGGTCGAGCAGGGTCCGAATGGCCGGCAGTGGGTCCAGCACGATGGTCTCAGGGTGGGCCTCGATGTAGTCCTGCAACAACCCAAAAACCAGAAGCTGAGACCATATTTAAGAGCGACGCTACGATCCATCAGACATACTGTACCAAGTTTACCCTGCCAAAAAACTTGAGACGGAGCAGCTGCAGGCAGATGAAAGGTCACTGAGAGAAGGATAGAGGTGGCAGGGGACACATTTCTACAATGAAACCAACGGGGATGGGAATCACTTGGCTATTACAAGTTACATATAAAAAGACAGCCATGTTGTTTCAGCAGGGTTCAACCTGCCTCTGGGTGACCATCAAGTCATACAGTTCAGCCTATTCATTTAAGTAAAATCAAAATGTGTTTCTGTATTTACTATTAGACATCAGTGCAATTAGTTCCAGAATAAATCAGCTTTTTTTTACACTCTCGCCGTTTTGTGATCGGGATGATCAGTAAACATAATGCTGTACACTTTGTGCACCAGACAACAGTAAAAGGAGCCTCAGGGGAGTAAGAGCTTAATAAAGAGTGGCAGCAGCATTGGGATCAGGAGACAAAAGGAAGACATCTACACTCCACTCAGAGCAGAGCAGCACTATGCGAAACAGGGGAGGCAACAGGAAAGAGCAAACAGTTATAGTTAGATAAAGGATAGGACACAGCAACCTGAACAGTACACTCTATATTGGGGGAAAACATCCTACTGGTTTGTGTGAATAGTGCCAGGTAAAAGAGACTGTGCAGCATGTGATCCGTGAATGCAGGAAATACGAGGTGGAGAGAAAGGACATGTTGGAGGGAATGAAGGGGCCAGGGCTAACAAGATCAGGGCTAAAGAATATACTGGACTGTGGGGAGAGATGGCAAGGCAGGAGATGCTTGCTCCTGTTTTTAACAAGAACTGGACTGAAGACAATAATTTAGCGGACGAGACATTATAGGAGTTAATTAAATCCAGAAGATGTCAGTAGTGCAACAACTTGGATGCAAGCCGCTGTTAAAACCCAAAGAAGAAGAAGAGGAGTAAAAGCATTGGGTTGGTACCAAAACAAGTGAGGAGAGTCTTCTGGCAGCAGGGACATGACTGAGAAGCACCGCAGGCAGAGCTGAGCCCAGTTCACTCAGAGCAGTGGGCACGGATGAAACGGCTCCAATATGGATTTGGCAATCTTGTGCTGCCACGCAGCACTACCCCTGAACCGCAGATGCTGCAAGTAGCTCCCCTTCCCTCCAGAAAGTTACGGATTGCGTGCTTTGCGACATGCCCTCCGCGTGACATTCAACGTGCCAAGTGCCTGCCTGTTCGAGCTGGCGCGAGCCGAGCCCATTTCTGTAACTCGGTTCCCTCGCGCGATCCCTCCCTATCAGTCGCTCTCTTCGTATCCCTCCCACCGTCTCTCCCACTCTCTCTCTCTCCCTCCCTCTCAGTCTCCCACTTCCAGCCTCTCTCCATCTCAGTCACTCGTTCTGTCTCTCCATCTCTCTCTCACTGTTCGTCTCTCGCCCCTCTCTTTCTCAGCCTCGCACTCCCGCCCCCTCTCGACTTCGCTCTCCATCACACGCAAACGCACAGAATATAATCAGCCATACGCAGGGAGCACAGTAACACACCCTTGCTCACAAGCAAGTACGCTCACTGCCAATAAACGAGCGCTCTGAAATCAGTGAGATACGCACACCCCAGCATTTACACGCCCTCTCACTTGAAGCATCCATCAGAACACACGCACGCACACACACATACAAACACAATAACCTCCACTCATCTCACAGCATAGCAGAAGAGGGCAGGAGCAGCCATTTTGATTGATGAATTCATATCTTTTTAACACCAGTAACTGGGTGCGTTTGCTCATCCATTTTAGCAATTTTGACTGTTTGCAGAATATTCAAAGTGCAGGAGCTATTAGAGGCAGTAACTACCCACACTTGTCAATGGAAAACTAAACTAGAAAGGGGGCGGACACACTGTATACACCCATATTTGTGTTACAGGGAGATTATTTCTAACTAGAGGGTGCGTCCGGGAGGCCACATCACCCCGCCCAATCTTCACGAAAATTTCTTCCCTTCCACCAAAGGATTGTCCCTACCAAATTTGAAGTGAATCCGTCCAGAATTGTGGCCTGTAGAGTGCAAACAAACACACAAATAAATAAACGTGACAACCACATACACCCTTCCGCAACATTCTTTGCGGGCAGAGTGAATAATAACACAACTGCACTCATAAGTCACTGAAAAACATCCTGCACCAGGGATGTTGTCTTCTTCCACGTACTGGATATTTCTACCCTTTAGTGCAATTCATGGATAGACTCAAATGTACTTTACTTTACTTACTTCAAGTTACGCTGCTAGATTTCACAACTGCATATCCTACAAAATGGTAATTTACATCTGGATACTATGACTGACAAAGCATGAAAATGTGACTATACTGCACAAAAATACTGGTGCACTCTAACATCCAATGACACACTGGGTGTGAAAAATGACATGCTAAGTATTAAAAATATTATTTACACTATCACACGCCATTGGCTAAAGTCACTCTACAGCTGACAGGACTGCTGCTCAACCTAAGACTTATGGTTTTTACCTAATAGGACAGGTCTCAGAATCGCTCGTCCTTTTACGACAGTCACATGGTGCTGAAGCGCTGAAAACTTTGAAGACTGCCGCTATTTTCAGTTGCCAAATTATTACAGTAAATAGAGAGAAAAGAACCTCAGAGAAAGAGAGCAGATCAGCTGTTAGAAGACACAACCCTGAGAAAAGACTTCAATCAATCACAAGGGGGAATGGAGCTAATAAATGCTAAGGGCATCTCAGGCCTGATCATCTGCCCAGAAACAGTGGGGGCTCCAAGAGTGACTACAATCGCCTGTCGTCAGCTCAGCCCAGAGGAGAGGCTGAAGGAGGAACGCCTGTAATTTCCTATTTGCCTTTGGTACATGTGATTAGCCGCATCTCTGCTTCAACTGAGAACAACAGGAAATCTGGCCGCAAAGAAAAATGCAGTCGCCTGATAATATAATACAATGCTTACCCACAGTGTCTCACAATGAGAGAGACCATAGGAGCATCCGGCTGGGTTTGGGATGCAGCAAAGACCATTCCGACACCAGCTTGCTAGATGCTGCAACAGCACTGAACGTTAGCGGCTTTATACCAACCGAAAACCATAATGCATGGAGCAAGTAATGCATCACAGAACTTAACTCGATGGGTTGAGTGCAAACCTCCACCCACACCATCGCTGGTAAGTTTAATAAAAATAGGACCAAGATAGGACCAAGGGTCCTGTAGTTTACCGGCAAGCAATCTTACAGTGATGATACAAGTTATGAAAATTTTATGTGAAGTTTGACCTTCAAATCATTGAAGGTCAAGTTCAAGGTCACTAAATGAAACTTCATGCATGACTTCCTACATGCCAACAATACAACCCTAAGCTCTATCTGAAATAGTTTTGATGATAGAAGTCACTGAAATTTCACTATGTGAAGTTTGTCCTTCGAAGGTCACCAAAGGTCAAGTTCAAAGCCACCGAATGAAAGCTCTTATATGACTTCCTATAAGTGTTCAATACACATATGTTCCCAATCTTCAAAATTTTCATTCCTAGAAGCCTTTGAAAATTGTAGCATTTTGCTTGACCTCAAGTTTGACCTTTCAAGGTCATCTGAGACCAACTTTAACACAGCCAAAATATAGGACATATATGACTTCCTATATGTCAATAATACAAACAATCTCTATCTGCAACCATTTACCTTCCACAGGCAATTCAGCCCATTCTCCATGAGACCCAATGTTAAAGTACAGCGCCCCCCCTAGACCCACTTCCGTCGATTCAATCAAAATGGCACTAGCACTAAACATAAAGTGTATAAAGGTGAGTTGATTGCCAGATTTAGAAAAAAAGTTATCACATAGTTTTTGAGAAATAATTTTATGAAATTTCAAGTCCTATCTTTTAACCTTGTAAATAGTTTCCTTGACCTCGAGTTTGACCTTTCAAAGTCATCTGTGGTCAACTTTAACATAGCCAACGTATAGGTCATATATGACTTCCTATATGTCGATAATACAAATTTAATCTCTATCTGCAACCATTTGGCCTCCACAGGCCATCTTGCATATTCATGAAGTACAGCACCCCCACTAGACCCACTTCCGTCAATTCAATCAAAATGGCGCTCGGACTGTACATTGACGGTACCAAGCTAAGTTGATTGCCTGATTTAGAAAAAAATGTATCATGCAGTTTTTGAGAAATAATTTTTTAAAATTTCTCAGTCCTATCTTTAACACTGGGGCCAAAATTTCAAGGGCCCATAAAACTGACAAAAATGATTCAATCAAAAATCCGAAAAAATGTCTGGAGATATGGTCTGGTAGTATGTTATGGCAAATTTATATAACAAGAGTCATCAGAAGATAACATATTCCCCCGGCCTCTGATTAATTGCAAATAAAGAAATTCAAACAAGAATGTTGAGATGATTTTCCCCGGGAATTATCTGGAAGTATGTACTGGTAACATCTACCAAAGACTATGAACCACATTTTGACAAAGGCAATAACAAAACAAGAGTCATTAATGAAGTGTTTTAGTTCTGCTCCAGAAACAAACCCAGCCCTGCGACTGAGTCCAAATCCATGTCGCTTCCATGGAAAGGAAAAAAAAAATTATTTCAGAAATTTGAAAATATGAAAAGGCACCACTTCAGTACTTGGGTAATACACATGCAAAGTTTCAGAAAGATATAATGAACGGTTTTTGAGTTGTGCTCCGGAAACAAACCTATCTCTGTACAGAGTCCAAATCCAACTTGTTTCCATGGAAACGAAATAATTTTTTTTTTTTCAGAAATCTGAAAATATCAAAAGGCACCACTTCAGTATGTGAGTAATACACATGAAAAGTTTCAGACAGATATAATGAACGGTTTTTGAGTTGTGCTCCGGAAACGAACCCATCTGTGTTCAGAGTCCACATCCAACTCGTTTCCATGGAAACGAAAAAAAAAAAATTTCAGAAATCTGAAAAAAACAAAAGGCACCACTTTAGTACGTGGGTAATACACATGCAAAGTTTAAGAAAGATATAATGAACGGTTTTTGAGTTGTGCTCCGGAAACAAACCCATCTCTGTTCAGAGTCCAAATCCAACTCGTTTCCATGGAAACTAAAAAAAAAAAATTTTTTTTTCAGAAATCTGAAAAAATGAAAAGGCACCACTTCACTATGTGGGTAATACACATGCAAAGTGTCAGAAAGATATAATGAATGGTTTTTGAGTTCTGCTCCAGAAACAAACTAGGCCTGATGTGCACTAAGCCCAGATTCGTTTCCATGGAAATGGCAAAAATAGTAATCCTGAAGTTTCCAAAGTAGCAAAAGGCACATCGAGACTATACACAGAATACATGTACCAAGTTTGGTGCTGATATCTTGCATAGTTTCCGAGTTCTGCTCCAGAAACAAAGTGATTACGGACGGACGGACGGACGGACGAGACGATGCCTATATCCCCCCACATTTTATGCCGGGGGGATAAAAATTCATCAGGCCAAAAAAAAAAGATAAAAAATGTTCCGGACGACAGACGACTGACGCCACACCATGACAATAGCTTATCGGCCCACAGGGCCAGTTAGCTAATAAAAATCAGTTCAGAACTTATTCCCTAGTCTCGCTCATGAAGGCACAGAAAAAAAAACAAACAAACAAGGACAAAAATATAACCTCCGTCCAACTTCCCTGGCTAAGGTAACAAGAGCCATCAGGAGATGGCATATCCCCCCGGCCCCACATCATCAACTTCAGATTAGCAAAAGGCACCACGTCCGCTCATAATTAATGTGCACACCTAGTTTTGTGGACAAATATTGCACGGTTTTCAAGTTACGTTCCGGAAACAAAATGTTCACAGACAGACTGACGGACGGACAGACGACCACACCCATGACTATATCCCCCCCCATTATATGCTGGGGGGATAATAACAACACAATTTTCATAGTAAACAAGTCCTTGAGAAATTGATTCCTTTGTTTAATACTGTCAGTGAGTTGATAAGTGAGTTGAGGCCGCACCACCTGCTGCTGTATTTCAGTGAATCTGGTTAAATAGCAAGGGCTAACTAAATAATGCAGCTGTGCCGATAATCCTGCAGCTGCTCCATTAGCTGATTAGTGAACATGCCTATTATGACAAATCTAACATAAGAGCTATGCAGTCTCACCGTAAAACCTAACGCACCCCGATTTGCTCACGCTACTCAAAAGTTCTGAGGAAACAGCTTGCACACAAAACCTTTAGTTTAGCATAGTACAGCAACATAGAAGTTATGAGAACACCAAACAGAAAGTAATAATGTTGCATGATCCTCATCTGACTGGAAATTTATGTTGGTTCAACACAGTGTTCCTGCTCGCTAAAAATAGTAACTTTACAGCATAGAAATACTTTACATGTCATATTAGGTGAACCTATCTAGATTTCAAAAAACAACATTTTTGTACTGTTAAACATACTCATTGATTGGCAACAGTCTTCCATCTAGTTTTCCACAAATGACCAATGACCAATGACAAAGCATATTCATCACACTATATAAACCAGGAGGGGATGACTATAATTCAACAGCAGGAGGGAAGTACACCATTAAAGAGAACAGTAACACTCATGGTGAACAGGTAATATATAAATATATATAATATATATATATATATATATATATATATATATATGAACATAACAGTTTAATCCTTTCAATATTCAGCAAAATTATTTATCTGGTTGACTTGGTAAGGTTTAATTATGTGGCCAGGTTGTGTGCTTCTGGTCTATGTGCATTTTGGTCACCTTTGCAATATCATTGTCAATTTCATGCCTTTGGTCAAAATTGGCCTGTCTGACAGGTGGAGCCCGATCCAGAGCTATTGAAATCAGGTATGGTCTGCCCAGGCACACCCTGTCCGCTGGTCAATAAAAGGCCACTGCAAAATTCCCAGTTCAGCCATTTTTCAAATTTTTGAAAATTTGTTTTATGGTACACCTAGTCATACCTTGAAAAAAAAAAAAAAAAATGAAATATAATTCAGATGTGTTTTTTTCAGTTTTTAAGGGCCTATAAACCAGAGAGTTCAAATTCCCTGGCACAAATACCAAGTTGGTATGAAACTACTACAGTATGACTAATTCCTGAGACTAGAAAGATCTAGTGTGTTTCACTCCAGAGATCTAGAGGGCCAAACCTGGCCCAATGTGCAAAACCAAACTTTTGTGAGTCATTTTGGGGAGGCTACTAATTAGCAAATGCATAGGTTATGGTACAGATTTTTGTATACCCAAGAACCAATCCTGCAAAATTCCATCTTCCAGATGTATCCATCTTT